>CM077240.1:15038216-17498216 GCA_039654775.1 Spinibarbus caldwelli | reverse complement strand
TTTGTGAATACAATAGAAATATTTTATGTAAGGCCCTAAAGTGAAATGACTAGAGTAACTGAACAAGCTAGTCGTTTAATAGTAGTTTTGAATTGTTTAACTGAAATTGACAGCGCTACCACATATAGAGGCTGTTTCTTAATTCCAAGAATGCAGAGAACGGGCTTGTGTTCTCATGGAGACCAGTCTTGCAAGGCTTCCTTGGAAGAACGAACTCGGAAGGACGTGAGAACACAGAACGCATCCTTGTGAGAATTGAATTGAGAATTGAGATGTGCTGTGTTCTTGCTTAACTGACCGCATAGTCTCAGCATAAGCAGCGGCCAATGAACAATAAATATAACATAACATTACAAACAAATGTCATAACTTATTCATTTCATACTATTACAGATATTATTTTCATATAATTGTTAATCGTTTTATTTTACAGCGTTATATGTTTAACTATGACTATGTTAAGATTCA
This sequence comes from Spinibarbus caldwelli, assembly GCA_039654775.1. Lineage (NCBI taxonomy): Eukaryota > Metazoa > Chordata > Actinopteri > Cypriniformes > Cyprinidae > Spinibarbus > Spinibarbus caldwelli. The sequence goes on along the minus strand of CM077240.1, from coordinate 17,497,748 downwards.
TTTTAATATGCCAATAAAAATGCAGACTTTCTCTGGGTCTTATAACTTTATTAAAATTAAAAAATGTTTATTTTCAACTTCAAGAGCCGTCAAGTATTTGCGAGAGCGAGTTTAAAGCTTACAGGCTTCCGTACACTGGCCCCCCGCAGCGTCTCAGAACGAGAACACAAGGATGCAAGATCGCTGAAGAACGCATATAGAGAAACAGCCGAAGTCATTTATGAATGTTTCCTGAGTTTTTTGATTTTCATACACAATTCAATGTATCATTTTAAATATCTAGACTTCGCTATTGTTCAGATGCCAGAAAAGACTCAAATTTACCACAAAGGCATCAAGCCAAACATGGAACATGCTAGGCCATAGATCTGACTAGCTTTCACATTTTAAGTGAAAAGTAGTGGTTTTAGTAGTTTAGTAGTTAGTTTTATTCTTTCTTTTTCATTTCATCCTTAGCAGAACAACCTGACACTCAGTAAGTCCTAAAATCTTTAAAACAAAAATTAAAGTGAGTGTAAAGCAGAAGGGGAAAAGTCAGATTCCAGGAAGTTCCTTAGAGCCCCCTCCACACCAGAACATCCACATGAAATGACATGTCTGTCTAGCATCTCTTTAGAGACCGCACTGCTCTGCAACCACTGGAACAGCTGAGTGACTGTCATTCCAGAGTTGCTGCAGTAACCTCTGTGAGCGAGTGGAGGGGGGAGCGTTTGATGTGGTGGCACGCTGTCATGCACCAGTGGTCTCAAACGCTCGGACAGCATGTTGGACTGTGTGGAATGAGAGAGAGTAACTGCTGACAGAACAGGAGAGAACAGTAAGCTGGTGTGGACAAGCATCAGAGCTCTGGAGTGTGGTCAGGATGTCTGACATGATGCTCACTTTCTTTCCCTTGAAGCTATCATTTGCAGTTGTTTGATGAATTTCACCATTAGGCATTTAACTACTGTTGCACATTCCCTCTATTTCACTGTCCTCTAACCATTATTGTCAGCTGAAGTGATCTTACTAAAGCAAGCAACACAAAAAAAGTACAACAAATTTCTCTGAGACTCAACATGTTTCGAAATCATACAATCTGTTACTGTTTCATCACTCAGTAGTATACAGTCTCTCTGTCACTACACTAACTTGATTTGAATAGGTCAAGACCAAGTAACTGCCACAGTCACACTATAGTAAGATTGGGCAAGACATTTAATATTCATGTTATACTTGTGATTATTACGGTGGAGATATAAAATAAAGCAACATTATAAACACCTTTTTACTTTATATTCCACCATTAAGCTTCCTAAAGACACACACATATATATACATACACATACACACATATATATACATATATATATATATACACTTTTTAGCTACATAGCCCAGCCCTACAATAAATGATTTTGTCTGAAATAAATCATACTAACTATACCATAACCATACATACTATCAACAGTGATACCTAATAAACATTGGCTAAATGAGTACATTTAAAAACAGCATTCACATTAGCCTATCAAAACAAACTTCTCCAAGTATATGAGAAAGCCTTATTTTAGGTGATCATGTCACATATATTTTGAGACTGGACTTCAAGTAAAAAGGCAAATTAAGGCAATAGTGGGAGTCCGATTGGAGTCTGACTTTCTTCTTTCCTCAGTCTATCTTTAAATACATCTGTGCAGATCCTGCTATACGGAGTGTGTGTGTGTGTGTGTGTGTGTGTGTGTGTGTGTGTGTGTGTGTGTGTGTGTGTGTGCGAGTGCATGTGAACTTATCAGGCTGTGTAACCATGGCCACAGCTGAGAAGCTCATCCTCGGTGAGAAATGATGTCCTTACCACCACTCAGTATGAGAACTAATCTATATATAACATGGAAAAAGTGGATGAGGAACAGAACATTTAGAGGTCAGCCACCATCATGCTGAAATAATCATCATCTTCCTCTCCTTATGGATGATCTTTTTCCCCATCACCAAATCTCTCTAAAATCACAAGGCTGCATAGTGTGCTCTGATATGCTGCATGAGTGTCAATCCATTAATCATCTCTCACCTGTGAAGGTGCGCTTGAGGACAGGCCTCCGCTGAGCTCTCCGATCCGGGCCGCTGCTGTGGGGTTGGAGGAGCTGATCAGAACCGGGCCGCTGATCTCCATGGAGTGTCTCTGAGGTGGAGGGGCCAGGCAGGGCTTATGGGACATAGTCAGAGAGGTGAAGGAGTGCCGCTTCTTACTGTTCTTCTTCTCTCCAGTGGCTTTCTGGGAGCCGTTAGCCTGGGGGCCCGAGGAAGAGGACGACGGCCCTTCACTGGAGTCTCCTCCACCTTCAGATGGCTTGTCCAGTTCTATAAGCTGTTGTGCTGCACTGTTAAACTGAAAGTGGAAGAGAGTGTGAACGGAAATAATACTTTACACCACATACTATTACTACTGTATCTAATTTTAGGGTCCAGATTCGAACCCACAATGCCCATTTATGAACTCAATATATCATGTGAATGAACTGCTAGGCCACATTTTGCACTTTCTTTAAATGTAATCTAACAAGGCGTGATATACTTGTAGAGAATGAAAGAAGCAGGAGTACACAGTGATAGTAATGAATCTTTAATCAACAAACTGAAAAAGATCTACATAACATTTAACTGAGTATTGGATCTGCATAATCTAAATGTGGCTACACGCACCATCCACAACAACAACAACAAAAACAAAAAAGTGTCGCGCAAGAAGAGATGAGTAAAAAGTGATGCGAGTTCAAAGACTCAGCGTACAGTATGTGGGGCAGTGGGTGTGATGGGACTGCAGGCCATGTCTGATTTCATGTGAAACTGAAATCAAAGGCAGACGAGCAGTGAGTCTCCAGCTAATGACAGAGCAACACCCATCACCCCGAGCAACCGCCTCACTTTCTACACAAATGAGAGCAGCCGATCAAATGAAGAACCCTACACAGATTACACCTAAACACGCACTGAGCTAGGTCACGGTGAGGACTGATTGAATTCTGCGATAGATACTGAATACAGGTGTAGAGTGCTTAGGTGCAGTCTTACAATGCATGCATTTATTCATATGTTATATGATTTGTTCAAGTATTAAAAAATTAAACCATGTGAGATACAATGCCAAGAACATTAGCAAAGTACACTGACAAGAAATTAGACATCATGTTAAAAAAGATGATGTTGGATTAGCACCAGTCAAATCCTCAAACTTTTGACTAGTAGAGCAAACAATACTAGATCTAAAGCAAATCCTAGAATTAAAATGAGCTGTAACTTCATATGATTCACCTAAGATGAGTGGTAATAATATATAATATTACTGCAAGATCAGCTCATCATAATCCCAGTGTTGCCCTTGCAAACTCAGGCAGTAAATAGTGCATAGGTGACAGCTACTAAGAAAGACACGTGCCTGATTCCATTTCCAAGACACTCTATGAAAACATATAAATTTATGGTTGCAGAAGGTGACATGGGAACAGAAAAACCTTTCTCCCCGTTACTCTCTTTCAAGTACCTGAGTGAATGTCACTTTTGATGTCACCGGTATCAGAGATTACTTTCTCAAAAGCATTCATTTGGAAAAAGTCTGGTTTAGTGAAAATTGTCAGGGCTTTTGTGTAAGCTCAAAGCCTACGCCCCTTTCCTCCCTCGTTCTCTCGCTCTGCGTGAGAGAGATGCTTTTCAAGCAGCACCATTCTGACAGAAGCTATTTTTGAATGTCTTTTCATGGTTATTTTTTTCCACAGGTTAGACACGTGGCTGGTGGAGAGCTCACACTGGCTCTGCCAGGGTTCATAAAGGTTTTTGCCTATGTTTATGGGAGGAGGGACATGAGGTGTTGTGAGATGTGAGCTGCTGCAACATGTGAAGTTGGCTATGATAACTGTACCAAAGCTTGCTTGAGGTTGAGTGATACAAAAGAGAAGTGTTTAAAGACAAGGCTGTTCATGTTTTGAGATGAAAAATTAAAAGGCTGATGAGGTTTTAATACATCTCAAATAATTAGCAACAACTTGAGGGATCTCTGAGATTTTTAAGAGATGCGCGTTTCAACAAGAACAGAAACAAAGACATGGTGGGGTGAAAGACTGGCCAAATGAACAGGACGTGACAACAACAAAAATGGCAACAAAGGATAGTAAACTCTTAAAAGGCTGAAGAATATTTTATAAGGTTTCCAGTAAAATTCTAAATATAAAACATTAAACTTGAAAACATCAGGGAACAATGACAGTTTTAAATGCACTGATATGACTCACCTCTACATACGATATGGGGAAGATGCCAATTTTATCTCCCAGCATGCCTTCCGCCCAGTTCTCATCCACACGACGAATCACAGTAAGAATATCATCCTGAGGGCAGACAGAAAAAAACAGGTTCCTTGTTATTCAGCCAAAAGCCCTCACGGCAAGTTGTTAAAAAGTTTATAAAAATCGTGCAACTCGAAGGCATAAATGAAAGCCAGGCATTTGTTTTTTTTAATACAAATCTATCCAACACACAAATGGCTCGAAGGGGGATCAACACTTAAGTTGCACGCAGAAGAAAATGTTTTCCATTTTCCAATTTCTCCAACACTAAAACAGTGCTGTTAGCTCACCCCAAAAGTATTCACCCCTATGGCTTTCCAAACCTGTATTATTTTCATTTTAAGCGAAACATACAAAAAAGAAATTATGCCTCTGTTTCCATGCAAATTAAGTGATCATGGGGTGGATCTAAAAAAGGCTGCAAAAAATGTTCATTGTTAGTTTATGACACCCAATGCATTGTGTATTACAATTTTTTTTTCAACTTGTAACTGGAAGGTGTGTTTGAATGAGTAAAGAGTAAAGATGAAGGTCGAAGTCTATATTGTGAGTAGATTTCCAGCACCTTTGAAAACGGCAAGCAGTCCTTGTCAGCCTCCTTGTCTTTCAGCTCAAAGTCATACAGGGCCTTGCATTGAGGGGGCGGCTGTGGGAGAGGTTTGATGACCTGGACAAAGTTGGTGGGGAAGAATCCATGGACTCCGCCCATCTCTCCATGGTACCAGTTTTCATCCACCTGCCGGCGCAAGATGATGAGGTCACCCTTGCTGAACTTGAGATCTCCGGGTTCTTTGCCATCATAGTTGTATAAAGCCTTGGCACAAGGTAGCTGAGGAACTCCCTGCAGGAAAGAGAAAGAGAAGTGGAGCATTACTAAAAGTGGGAGCCCAGGGTTTCCAAAGCAACATGGATTCATGGATAATGCAAGATCAGCACTCAAAAGCACATTCATTTTTCAAATTCATAGGACAGGCGAAGGGTGACCGTGATAACCACAGCCAGCTTTCATAGAGCGTGACCATGTGCGGAGTGGAGGAGAGTGTTTAGTGTAAAGTGAAGGCAGAGATTCTATAATAAACCCTTTGCTTCAAGGTTTTTTAAAACCTATACACTGCTATCTTTGGAGCCTATCACATACTATCCATAACATGGACATCTGCAGAATGAAAAGAAACAACCACCACATATATACAGTCTTCGCTCAGCTATACAGTACAGAACACTATCACATAAGCTCACTGCTAGCTTTTGTGCTGCATATGAGCAATCAGTCTGTCTGGCTTGTCTTTCAGCCTGACCTTGTTGGCTTGTCTCTGTGTTTGACTGTGCCGCCGAGTTGCTTTTTCTGTCTGTCTTGCACGTCTGTATTGCCTAACTTACTGACTGCCTCCTTGTCTGACAAACCCAATAAGCTCTGGGATATGCCAATGGATTCACAATGTTGTGGGGCAAGCCTATTTATCAATGTGCGTGGAGTTTTATGGTGCAGAACCAGTCGTCTGGAACTGGTCAAAGCTCCTTTCAGGCCTGACAATGATCCACAGCCAGAGAGAAGGAGGAGGCAGCAGACGCAGTTCTGCTGAACTGAATGAGCCCTTTTCAGGCAAACTGCTCAAGAGAGGGGCCCTCTGTCCAAGAGAACCCCACACCACCCAGCATATAGCCCCATGGGCTTCCTCCACTGTAGCATGCATCTCCTGCACATAGTGAGGAGAATGATAATCACAACAAATGACAAAGAGAATCAGAATAACATTATAAAAGACTAGAAGGTATTGAAAAGGAAGGAAGGAAAGAAGATAGATGGGCGGTGGTGTGGACAGATAGGCAGGTAGATAGGAATAAATTAAGGGAGGAAGAATAGAAGGAAAGTAGTTAGGAAGTAAGGATGGTGGCTAGGTAGGTAGACAGGAAGGAAGCAAAGAAGGTGAGTAGGCAAACAGGTAGAGCAGAGGATTAAGTAGGTAGGTAGTAAGGAAATAAAGAAAGAAGGTGGGTAGGCAGATGGGATAGGGTAGGCAGGTAAGAATGAAGTAAAGGAGAGGAAGGAAGGTGGAAAGGAAGGAATATGGTTAGGTAGGTAGGCAGGTTGGAAATGAAGTTGGTTAGGTAGGCAGACATGGGGGAAAGGTAGGTAATGAGACAGAAAAGAAGAAAGTTGGTAGATAGGAAGGAAGTTGGTTAGGCAGGTAGACAGGAAGGAAGATAGGTAGGTAGGCAGATAAGTACGTAGGTAGGAAGGAAGGAAGGAAAGATAAGTGGATAGCATGTAGGTGGGCATGTTTCTGGGTGGGCAGGAATGACGGAACAAAGGTAGAAATGTAAGTTGGTGGGTAAAAAGTACTTAGGAAGGAAGTAAAACAGGCAGGAAAGTAGGCAGAAAAAAAAGGAAGGCAGGCAGGCAGGAAGAAAGGATGAATGAAAGAAAGAAAACATGGGAAACGGAAGAGAGAGAGACTGATGTGGTACTGTTCAGTCCAGAGGAGGATCAGACAGTGACTAAGCAGCACTCACCGCAGAGAGGACAGACGGCCAGCCAGACACTGAGACAACTAACTAGAGGACAAACTGACCTTTCAGAAACCACATCCCTTTCTCAAACTTAAAAACAAACCAAACAGGAAATAAAGATGAACTTAAGAAATGTTATTTGCTCACAATTCTATGTAATTTGGGCCGACAGCTTTATTTGATGTAACGTAATGCTGTGTTCAAGTCCACAGACTCGAACAACTGAAAAATCAAAGTTCCATTCGTCTGTGCACCTCTGTGCTGTTTTCATCCCCCTTCTGTGGGCCTCTCTCAAAGGCAGCTGTCAGCAGATCTATAGATTTACCCACTTTGCTCAGCTTAGAGCATGAAACCGACAGAAAGAGTGAGAGAAGAGGAAATACACGAAAGAACAAGGGATAAGATGGGAGGATAAGAAACGAAAAAAGAATAGGAGGACAAGAAAGAAAAGGAGAAAGAAAGAAAAAAAAAAAAAAGAGTTTGAACAAACTTAGGACGGCCGGTGTGTGTGTGTTTTTCCGGTCTAAGTCTTGCGTGTGAAAACGCTTGAACTGGACTGACATGAAAGAACCGCATTCAGGCTTTTATCCAGGCCAAACAGAGCACTGAAGGTGTGCGTGTATGCTTGCCCGTTTGTTAAGGTTACATGAACCTCACTGGTTCAATTAAAAAAAGTGAGGCCACTCGTTGCCTTTGAGGCTTTCCAATCTCAAGACTCATCCTGCTCCAAGAACTCTTTCTTGGGACAGGATGGATAAACACCAGTCTGTCTCCCTGAAGATCTGAAAAATAAGACTGGATGAACCTGGATTAGAACTACACAATATTAGACACTAATGCAAGACAGCTCTGAGTGGCCAACGGGCCTGAAATTATTCACTGCTGTGCAACTGCTCAAAACTTCTCTTACTGGAGGGAAAAACAACAACACCTTTATGTTGTTCAAACGCTCCCCTGTGCTGAAGCAAATGAGATTATAATGTAAACAAGATATCTAAAAATACCTAGTAACAAAATAAAAACCTCTGGTGGCTTTCAGAGTGTCTACACTGCAGGCATGCTGATCTATTCTCTCTAATTACCAATTACAACTAATTTGTCATTTTGTAGATTCTTTCCAGTGCCTTACAGCACAGTGCAATTAAGATGGGGGGCGGGAGAAGAAAAGACTCTCATGAATGCCACTGTTTCTCAAATCAGTTGTAATTTAACATTATAGTATAGACCTGTTCACATTTTGGATGGTTCACAAAAAAATTAAAACTGTTGAACACAAAAGAAGATATTTAGAGGAATATTGGAAACCAAACATTTGTTGGTAGCCACTAATTTCCAGTGTATGGAAACAAATATTATGGAAGTCAATTGCTACCAGCAACCTGTTTGGTTACCAACATTTTTCAAAATATCTTCTTTTGTGTTCAACAGAAGAAAGAAACTCATACAGGTTTGGAACAACATGAGGGTGAGTAAATGACAGCAGAAAAAAAAAAAAAAAACCTTTTTTGGTGAACTATCCCTTTAATTTTAGTGACTGAAATTAATCTTTTACTATGAACCAAAACCAAAATCAAAGTTTTCATTAGCCAAAAACTGAAAATAATATTTCAGTTAATAAATTTGAGTAATGGAACTCTGTATTCTAGAGTTTCACGTTCACAGGTGATGAAACAGTCGTAGTACAGTACTTAGGCAATGAGATGCCTTGAATTGAATCTTGAATCAAAACTCCTTAAAATCATGAAGTGCAAAAAATAATTCTCACCTCTTCTTGGTTAAATGTCTTGCTAAAGGGCACATTGGTAAATTGTAAAACTATTCGTAGTGATACCTTTAATTAAAACTGAGAACAAAAACAAAAACAAAAATTAAAAAAAAAAAATAAACAAGGGATTGGCTCTTAGATTCCATCACACAATTCGGCTGACAGCGATGTTTGACATTTCTTAGCGGAGTGGAACCTTCCTATAATCTGTCAAAGCGTGACAGCTAGATGTGCCTAATACAGCACTAATGAGAAATGTGTAATACAATACTAATGAGCTCTCCCAGTCACAAGCCATCAATCACTATTAAGGCTCTAATATCCACAAACATCCATCTCTAAATCACTGTTAGAGGCAAACTAATGTCATATCATACAGCTTTTTAGCTCACTCAAAGAAGACTCTTTCCAGTTGCCTCCCTCGTTTCTCGTCTTTTCAATTCACACCCATCTCATCTGTGACCCATCAATGTCTAGATCATGTTTTGGACAGGTTGACAGGGCTCCAGACTAAAGAAACGACTAGGGAGCCACTAAAAATTAAACAGTCAGGGGTCAAATAAAACTTGTTACTTCACAAATATATGAAAATGTCTCATGACAAAGAAAAATTTTAGTATTCTGACAACAATTTAAAGGGATAGTTCACCCAAAAATGAAAATTCTGTTATTAACCCTCATGTCATTCCAAACCCTTAAAACCGTTCATCTTCAGAACACAAATTAAGATATTTTTGATATAATCTGAGAGCTTTCTGACCCTGCGTAGATAGCAACATAACTGAAACGTTCAAGGCCCAGAAAGGTAGTAAGGACATTGATAAAATAGTCCATGTGACAGCAGTTCAACCTTAATTTTATGAAGCTAGAAGAATACTTTTTGTGTGCAAAGAAAACAAAAATAACGTATCAGATTATATGAACAACAAATCAGTAAACGGACTGATTTAAGTCTCACAAACCTTAAGTATCAGAGTAATGGTTTCCTAGTTCCTTTCGACAGACATTACTGAAAAATGCCTTTCATTTAACAATCAATATTAAACTTAGTAACTGCTTTGAACAATTCACTGATCTGGTAATTAACGAGCGAGTTTGATAATCTTTTGTGAATCTTTATGATTGACTCATTAACAAGAACAGGTTAATAAGAGTCATTCACCTGCGAATCAACATCACGGTTCGTGCTGTTCATTGTTGTAATTTTTTTTTATTTTAATCACAGTCTGCAGCCCTTGATAATTTATTAAAGTAGTGCTAAGTGTCAACGCTAAAGGCAAATTACGATGAGAAAGTCATTAAAGAAAGGTTACACCAGCTGGGGTGCAATAGGAAACAGACACTACACACATTAACTGAATGAATCAGTGCGTGTTTGGAGTACGCAAAGGGTGCATTAAAACGCTCTCAGTGCACAGAAGGGCAGTGGCAATGCTTCCCTGATGGTTTTACAAGAGCTATTATAGGAGTCAGGGTGGGTGGGTCAGGCAGGAGACAGTCTGACCCCCATCTAGAATAATTTAGCTTAAGAAATCCCCCAACACACAGAGAGATGACAGGAAAAAGAGGACAACTCCCAAGAGGCACAAGCAATCAAGCTCATCAGAGAGTAGTGCTTACCTCGTAACCCTAACGCATTCAGATTCACCAAACGGAGATGACGTAGGTTTATTGACAGGAGTTTGTGTGCGTGTGGTAGCCATGTTGTTTTCATTACATCTATATTAACTGAAATGGGCTGCTAATGGCTCCGTTTATGACCACTGGGAAATGACCTGACCTGTCCCTCATCTGTGTCCTCTGCTAAAAATGGACTCCCACCTACAGCTGCTGCTGAAGCCACATACTTCTTACCTCGAGAGTAACGGGCCTCCCTGCTGAAGCTTTAGTGGATAATTACTTTGTAAAGGATGATAGATCAGGTGTGGAGGATGCTGAGTGGGCATTTATGACCGAGGAAAGGAGGGAATTGATGCAGTCGATGCAGGGCTGAGGTCTGAATAACAAAACATCAGGTTTGGCCAGGCAGTGGGAACAGATATTTGTCTACCGCTATCATTTGAACCCAATAAGAAGCAAAGGCTTATCAGACTGCAGTAAGATCTTGATGAGGAACAGAAAGAACGGTGTTTATGTTAGACGAGAGAGAGAGAGAGAGAGAGAGAGAGAGAGAGAGAAAGAGAGAGAGAGAGAAAGAGAAGGAGGGAGGGAGGAAGCGAGGGAGGGAGGGAGGGAGGAAGAACAGTTAGAGAGCTAACCAGGTTATAGACATGTACCTTCTGTCCTGTCTTTCTACATTCAACCCTTGACCTGTATATCCAGCAAATGAGCAGTGTGCTCGCATGGTCAAAAGTGAAACGGGATAGTTAAGGTTTCCATGGCAACATCTGCAGAAGATCCACAGTTCTTTCTGTCACCCTCACAGCAGAACACAGAAATGAGAGGTGGGGAGGTGGCGAGATGCATAAGTTTCATGGCAGGATGCTAGAGAACAACACTTGATTTACAGGTGTGAAAATTTAAGGTTCCTAACTGGTCCCAACTAGATACTCAACCCGAAAGTAAGGGTATTTAAAAACAAAAAACAAACAAAAAAAAAAAACAATAGCACAGACATACCTTCTCAGCTTCATAAAAAATTAGGGTAAGTCATTCTACATGTGCACTATACCTACCTAAGTACTCCTAAAACATTTAGGACTGATACAAAAATCCTTCTCATTGTAAACTGACCCTAAAAAAAATGGAACCCTGACTAAGGAACAATAATGTGTAAAATATTTCTATATGGTCAAGTAAATGTGCTATAGAGATTGGGTTTATTCCAGGGAGCTCAAACTATCCTGAGTTGAGATACTAAGGTATCCATAAATGTCTGGAAAATAATCAAAATTTGTTGTGGGCCATGAGACAGAGAAGTAATAATAATAATAAAAAAAAGAAAAAAAAACTGGTGGTTTTGGGTAATTATTAAAAAAAAAAAAAAGAAAAAAAAAGGGAACCAGGGAAAAAAGAGAGGAAATTTTAAAATAGTCAAGAAACCAACTTTTTTCATTTTTGGACTATATGTAATAGACTAATGAAATGGTCAATTCTCAATTTATTAATTAAAAAATAAATACATAAATAAAAAACAGACCTTAAAAATTGTTTATTAAATTAATGTTAAAAGATGTAGTTTGATGCAACGGTAAAATAACAATTGAATAAATCAGTGCTTATTCATCTTAATATTCATCTTACAATTCACCGAAAGTTCATTGTTTGCACGAAAGTGCATTTAAAAATGAGTTATTAATGTATGATTTTATTGTTAGAATTAACATTTTAAACATTTATTTATTTATTTTACGCCTACATTTTTATTTTTCAGTTAATAAAAAGATAACTGATTCCTTTTTATATCTAAGTGCTACTCCCAGTCCTCCATAGTTTTACACTGCCTTTCAACCCTTTAGACAGAGACACAAAACACACAAATGCAATCTTTTCAACAACCTTGTTATTTTTATTTTATAGGATGCTGGAAAGAGTTGATTGCTTAAATTTACAGACATCACATTTTATCGTGACGCAGCATGAATGCCTGTGAGATATTATCCCAACACCAATAAACCACAGAACAGAGGAAGAGAGAATCACAAAAACAGGAGGCCTGAAAACACTCTGAAAACACTAAGCTAGCTGTCTGGACCCCAGATGTGCATCTGGACCACGATCACAGATGAACCCGAGCAGAATGGCTTTCTCCTGATCCCTCTTTCCCAGCCCTCTCCATTTACCTTCTACCTTCGTTAGGGTCATTCAGTCATACACTTGTGACTATTTAAAGCCATGTGACCATCCCACCTCATTACAACCCACACCTGTTCCACAGTCAGCGACTTCCATAAAACCTCTGCATTTCACCTTGCCATGAGGAACCAAACTACACTTTAGGGGCTCATGGGAACCACTGCCATTACAGCTCGATTGAATCAATCTGCCACAGACCAGTGTGCAAAGTCTCACGGGAGTTGGAGTCCTTTCATGAGATCAAAGCTGCCCAGCCTAAATGTGTGGACAAATGAACCATGAAGCAGGCATGTGTAAAGCTCAATGTCAAAAACTAGAAGCAGAGGCCTATTTAAGAGGAGAAGAAAAGTCTTTCATTCAGTAAAACACTAAACATATGGGAGTACAGCAGAGACGTTGCTGAGGCAAGACTTTTCTGTAAGCTACAGATTAGTCATCAAAAAGAAACTGTTTAAACTTGGAGGGGGTCTGGGCTTTATAGTGGAATTATAAGGAGCATGTGGTTTTCATGAAGGATTTGCGTAACTGTGTATGTGTAACTCACTGGGAAAATAACGCACATTTGTGCTGTTACTTTGTATGTGGCCACTTTTTCTCTCACTGTGTGTGTACACTTGCCTGACCTCACTTACTACGGTAAAGACAGTTGGTTTGGGCTGTGCTGAGGATCACAGATTGTATATCTTAACACTGCATGGGTGGAATAACACAACTCTCAATCTCCAGTACTGGGGGAAAAAGGCCACACAGACAGGCAAGAACTTACTTAACATTCAGTTTTTAACTTCACCACATCTCCTTTTTTATTCATCTACCTGATTACACAAGCAGGTGCTTACGAACGAGAAGGAGCTATGTCAGAGAGCACTCAGAGGAAAAACACAAGGGTTTGCTAAAGTAGGGCTTCATCATGCAGAAAAGTTGAGACAATTTTAACTTTTGCTGCAGTCCACTCAAAGGAATTCGTTGACCAATGGCAATTTCAGACAGGCAGGTTCAGTGCTTTCAGAAATCCAAATTACCATATTCCTCACTTGATTTCAAACTAACCCAACTCTATTTACAACCTTAAAAGGATCATGTGTGTCACTGTCTATCAAACTCAGCATGAGAACCCTTTCTAGTGCGTACATTTCCTTTTGAAGCAATGTATTTATTTATTTTTTTAAGAAATTACTTTTATTCAGCAAGGATGCATTAAATTGATCAAAGTGACACCGAAGACATTAATAATGTTACAAAAGGTTTCTATTTCAAATAAATGCTTTTTAAAACTTTCTATTAATCAAAAAATCCTGAAAAACATGCATCACATTTACCACAACAAATAACTGTTTTCAACTGAGATAATGATAATGTTTGTGAGTACCAAATCAGCATATTACAATGATTTCAAAGGGGCCTGTGACACTGAAGACTGGAGTAATTGCTGCAAAAAAATTCAGCTTTGCCATCACAGGAACAAATTCAATTTAAAATATATTAAAATAAAAAAACACAGCTCTTTTAAATTGTAATAATATTTCACAATATCGCCTGTTCTAACTGTATTTCTGTCAAATAGCTATGCAGTCTTGGTGAGAATAAGTTAAAAAACATTTTTAAAAAGAAGTACCAACTCCAAACTTCTGAATGATAGTGTTCCTAATATGCTATTTTTGCACATTTTTTGCACATTTTTTAGTATGTGTAGTATCTAGTATAAAGTGTATATGCATATTCCTGAGACAATCTGCTGCATGTTTTGAACCTACAACCTTTCGCTCATGTGCCCAAACATTAACCACTAAGCCTCACCACTAGAGATCGACCAATTTATCGATTTACCGATATTCAATCATTTTACCATAATCGGATATCGGTTTTGTAATATCGGATTCACCGATACACGGCGCCATCTTGTGGGTGTTTTGAGAATTGCGCGCAGGATCGCCATTGCAGCGCGTCTGAGGGGAGACGAGACAACAACAATGATGTGCACAGGTACTTGATTTGCTGTAGTTAGTAAACTTTATTTAACATAACAGCCATTAATGCACAAATCAGATGTATTACATAAATGCCTGATATGCAGTTTATATAGCTTGGCTCTAAGAAATAGAGACGAACTCACGGAGTCACGTAAGATAATCCGTCAGTCTGTCCCAATAAAGACATAACTTTGCCTGATTTAAATAATATGCAGCCATGAATGAGCGCATGTTGTGCTGAATTCTCTCTCTGTTGTCTATGCTCATCATTAGTCTCGTGAGGTCGGAGTCACGTAGGCTAATTCGTCAAGTCCTCTCCAAATAAAGACGTAACTTTGCATGAATTAAATAATACAGCCATGAATGAGCGCATGTTGGAAATAAAAGCGCTGATTTTAATTCTCTCTCTGTTGTATATGCTCATCATTAGTCTCGTGAAGCCGCTTTCATATTGCTGTTCACTCAGCAGTTGATGCTCAGGAAATGCTTCAGCACGGCCACCGCATGTAACTTTTAACAATATTCACTTGTTTAAAACACGCTAAATTATATTAACATTTACCATAACCATTATTTTGTTAATAAACATCTAAATAAATACATCGCTATGGAAATTAATTATTTATTATCTCCGCGAGCGATCGCAATTTGAGTAGGCTATAGTTCTGTGTAAATGCATAGATAAACCGCACTGTCAGCAGGCATTTCATAATCTAGAATGACAAAAGCATATTAATAATTCTGATATAACATACCAGTTGAGAAATGCAATAAAACACAATGTTTTGTTTGTTATATTTCAATATTCCAGAGAATATTATTCAGTGAATTAACATTAACCAGTGAATTATTCTTCACTCTTTAGCCTATTAAACAGCTTATAAACCTAAAACTGTAGTTTAAAATGAAGTTATGACTCCTGTCCTTTATTTATTTTCTCCATTTGAAAATGAGACATTCTACATTTTTTTTCTTATTGTTAAAATCAGTGTTGCTGCTGATGCTTGTTATAAATAAAATGATTTATTAAGATTAAATTTAACATGAAAGACTGTTAATTTTCAACCTTTATTTTTTTATTTTTTTATTTTTTTTTAAGATGACTGAAAGGAGGAAAAACCAAAGTGAAGTATGGACTTACTTCACTTAGTTATTTATTTACTTTATAACAGTAAATAAATATCGGTTCTGCGTATCGGTTATCGGGCACATAAACATATAAATAATTGGTATCGGTATCAGTTATAAAAAATAAAAAAAAATCAATATCGGTCGATCACTACTCACCACCCCAATTCCATTGTCCACAATAGCCCACACACTATCTTCTCCAGTCTGAATATTCTGCATCTCTCAACCACTTTTCTTTCTCTCTTTTTGTTTCTGTCCATCTCCACACATTCATGTTCTCTCTCCTTCTTCTGTATCTCTCCTTACTTAGCTGACAACATTTCTGGTCTTTATGCACACACTCTCACTTCACCGCAGCGTGTGTGTGTGTGTGTGTGTGTATATGTGTGCGTGCGCATTTGTGGCAAGCCAGACTGAGTGAAAAGAAGGAAAGAGATAGAGAAGTGATTAGCATCGGAGAGTGCACTCTTTTCCCTCCTTTTCCCGCTCACCAAAACTAAAGCTTTTGGTGCAGACCAGAGCTTTTTTGAGTTGGTGTGGAAATGGCCTGAAAAGATGTCTAGGGTACATTTCTCTGGTACGTTTTACAGTTGGAATGAATGCAATCGGTTGTAAAAAGCTACTGATGACATATAATTTGCATCTTTCATGCTCCTGGTCACACTCATACTATAAACACATTTCTCAAAGCGTTTTATCTCAGAATAAATTGTCTTCCGAGAGCAGCTCTCATTTTTCGCATCTCTTGCATCGATGGCAGGCAAATGAAAGCACTGTTCTGTGCATGCAAGTTTTGCTGGAAAATCTAATGTGACAAAAACATGAATAAAACAATTTCTTGGTTCTCAGCCGTTTGGATGAAATGACCAAACGAAATGTGAAAAAAGCCTCACTTTGTTATGTTTCCTGCCAGGATCTATTCCTGCCAGTTCTCCCAATCCATGCAATTCATCTCTCCTTTTCATACAGCTTTCCCTCAGAGACACAAACCCCCTCTCTATCGCTCACGTCAAATCTCTCACCTAACTGTCAAGGCTTTGTTTCATTGGTCGGTGTGTGGAAGCACATTGGACCCAGAATGCAAAGCTCTGCAAGCTAGGTGACGATACAGCTAGAGCTCGGCTCAGTGTTAACACGAAACAAGCCGACCACCTGCTCTCATCTCTTCAAACAAACCCGAATAAGTCTGGATAACAGAAAATCCTGTTAAAAGTGTGCAACAGAGATTAGTAACTTGGCCTGAATATCTCCTAAATCTCTTTCATAACCTGGTATAAAGTTTAAGTAGAGCAAAGTTACTTGGTTACATGGTCACATATCATATCGTACTTCAATATTCACCACAAACATTCGGCAATCAGAGGAAGAAAAAAAACAAGAACAACAAGGAAAAACAGTGGGCTGGCTGCCATGGTGACAGGAAAAGGTCTAATGTAATTTGGCGTAGTTAGATGGGGAGGATCCTGATAGAATGAGACTAATGAGGTTAGCGTAGCAAGCTTTATTAAAGTGCTAAACACACAACTTGCGCTTTAATGCCAACGCTGAAGCTGTTCCAGGCTTTTCTCTGCCCAGACATTCAGAACCGATTCCTGCAGCTTCACGCCCACCCACAGAGCTGCCTCTCTAATCCACTTCAGTGTTACAGTCACACAACCACCACTTAATCACACTATCAGCTGAAAGAGAGACAGAGATGAAAAAATAAGAGCAAGGACGGAAGCAAATAAGAGTCAGACAGAGCGAAAGAGTACAAGAAAGAGTGAAAGAGTGAAAATCGGTAAACAGAAGTGAAAAAGCAAAAAAAATTTAGAAATAAAACAAAGAAATAAAAAGCTATATAAATGCAAAAAGAAAGCAAGAATGAAAGAAACAGCAAGAGTAAAAAAAGTTAAATCTAAACCACAAATAAATAAATAAAAAATAAATAAAAGGATAGAGTGAAAAGGGAAATAGCAAAAGAAACACAATAAGAGCAAAAAAAGAAAAATGAGCAAAAGAAAAAAAGACCACAAGCAAGAATGAGCAAAAATAGAACAAAAGGGTAAAATAAAAAGCAAAAATGAGTAAGAATGAAACAGTACAGTAAGTGCAAGAAAGATGGCAAAAGTAAGAGAGAAGAAAGAAAAATGATTGAAAGGAGGAAAGAATGAAGGGGAAAGAGTGAAAGAAAAATGGTCAATAAAGAGATCAAAAAAGAAAAATAAAGAGCAAAAGAAAGGCAAGAGCACAAGGAAGAACACCAGAAAGTATGAACCCATGAAAAAAACTGAGAAGAGAAAAGAAAAAGAAAAGAAAAGAAAGAGGAAAAACCAAAGGACAGAAAAAAACAAATGAAGCAAGAAAGAGCAAAAAAGTTTTGAAAAGGGTAAAGCGGGACATGAGTGAAGGAAGGAAGAAAACTAAGCAGGACAAATGAAGCAGAAGGGAGGTTAAAGAAACGTCACTCAAGGGACAAATGCAGATGAACTGAGATGTAGAGCCCCTGAGGACCCCAACAAAACTTTCACAGCCACAGAGTGTGTGACACAAAACAAGAGGGACAGAAAAAATCCATAAGACACAAAACACGATCTCAAAGGAGCTGTCTCAGTTTGACCTGAGAATCCCACCACATCACAACCACTGCTCAATATTACAGAACCAGAGAGACATGATGCAACAAATCACACACACAAGATCTGAGCACTGTTGTTTAATAAAATTTCTTATTTTAAATAATCACCATAATCATACAGCTCAATGTAATTAGGCTTATTTTTATTTATAAAACAAAAAGCCTATTCAGAATTGGTATAGATATTTGGAATGTAGTTCATATAGGTCAATGGGGGATTCCCCTTTTTTTAGTTTATTTATTTTTTTGTCAGATGAACCCCTAAAATATTTACTTGAAGTAACCCTTGAGATTGTAAGTCAATATTTTCATAAACACATTTGCAGTTTCCTGGTTCTCTGATGTTGGACAATTTATTATTTATTTAGAAACATTTATTTATTTCAGCCTTTTTTGTGGCCTTTTTTGCCCTCTGGACAGTATAGAGAGCAAACAGAAAGCAAAGTCGGAGAGAGAGCCAGGACTCAAAACTCGGGTCCCCAAAGCTCAACTATATGTTACATAATGTATATGTCAGAGCACTGCCCAAAAGGCTATCATATCCAACTACATTCTTATGATTTAAATAATTAGTTGTTTCCTTCTTTCCTGCAGTTCCTTTACAAACTCTGCCCTACAGCAAACTCACGTCCATCCTGAAAGGATACAGATATAGGGAGGAGGAAGGGAATGTTTGGACACACACAACCACTGGAACTTCTCAACTATGTTCAGCTTATTCTTTTGGGTAGGGGTCGAAGGTCAAAACAAAAAAAGAGCCCATCAATCAACACGAGGCAGAAGAACTGTCAATCAATCACACTTAGCCATCAGCATCAAGACTGAGGGAGCATCTCAAAAACTAAACACGCCTCCAAGAATCAAACTCCTTAAATAGAGCTCTTATTTACAGACCATTTAAACTACAGATCAAAATCAAAACAGACACACAAATTGTGTGATAAAGCGAATCAGAGTCATGAGCCCACACACGGTGATGTGTAGATTCGTGTGTGTTTTTCAGTCCAGGTGGGCCATCGCAGGTGTGACAGACTTACTATAAAACAGCAGCACCAATAGAAAACATTACAAACACACAAACACAGCTGTCAGGAGAGCTCTGGGGACTGTACCATGATGGTAGCTGAACAAATTTCAAATTTCAAATTTTCATATCAACCACTCCAATTCGTTTTTTAAATTTATTTATTTACTTTTTTAGTACTAGCGACCTTTAATTTGGAGCAAGAGAAACTGGGGGAGTGACTTTTTGTGTCAGACATGTGTCACTTTGCTCACATCTGATTGGTCCAATTCCAGTTTGAGATCTCTAACCCAGAACATAACCTGCCCTGGAGTGTAAGTTACTATGGCAATGAACGCAGCTAAAAGCCAAGCCACTTTCATGGTACATAAAACCCAGGATTGGTGCAAATTAAACTGAAACTTACCTGGCTAGCCAGCTAATACGGCTTCATGGTACAGGCCCCAGGTGTCTTACACATATGCCACACATCACACACACACACACACACAGAGTGGCGTGATGATATATGGATTGGTTAGCGCTTATTGATTGATGAATAATGACCAGATGTGACTCAGCTGGGAAAGATGCAGATGGCAGCAATGAATGCAAGAAAGCATGTGTGTGCGTGGAGCAGATGTTAATATCACCAAATGAAATATTCAAGTCTAGTCTCAGCCTCATATAACAAACTTACAGATTAAGATTCCAAGTTTATGCAACTTTTGAGAGTAAGGGCATTAATAAGACTTCCCAAAAACATCTTTATACGATACTGATAGTAATATTTTAAATATATAAATATTAGTAGAGATCAAAATTAGAGAACAATTTCCTAAATTTCAATGATTAGACCCATTTGAAGTTATCCTAACAGGAGTAAAAGTGCAGTTTTTAAAGCATATTTCATGAGTTAAATATATTCTGAAGCACTATAAAACTTAAATGAGATATTTGAAAAAGAATATTAACTTATTCAAGACCCCTAAAAAGGCTGGTCGTCCACGAAAGACAAATGCACGAGAGGACAGGATAATGCGGAGAATCTCAATGGGCAATCAGTTCAACACTGCAGCTAGAATTGCTCGCCAGTTCGGCAATGGACAAGGGCAAGGATCTATCTCGGCAAACAGTGTCTCGACATTTAAAAGAAGTCGGACTGAAAGCCCACACTGCAGTCCAAACCTCTCATCAGCAGAAAGAATCAAAAATCTAGACTAACCTATGCTGAGGAACATGCTGTGTGGACAGAGGAGAACTGGTCCAAAGTTCACTTTAGTGATGAGAGCAAGTTTAATTTATTTGGGTCCGATGGGGAAACATTATGTTCATCGTCAAACTGGGGAAAGACTGAACCCAAAGTGAGTAAAGAAGTCAGTCAAAGGTGGAGAAGGAATTGTCATGGTTTGGTGGATGTTTTCTGCAGCAAGAGTTGGGACTCTTAAGGCGCTTTCTCACTGTGTAGTTCTAGGAACTTAGTTTGTGGGTTTCGTGATGACGGAGATGGAATGTAAACGTACAATTTACGTGACTGAAAGAGCATGAAAATCCGACAAAATCTCCTATGACAATTTGTAGTGTTATCATAGAGATTAAGAAAAGAACAAAACGCTGCAGACAACAGGTAAATGGCGTTATCACTGTTTTCCATGTTTGTGGAGTAAATATTTTTACACTGCTTTTTAAAAATGCCAGTAGCCGGTGTTTCGTAAGCGTTTGGCCAATCAGTGTACACATACGTCACTGTTTTAGACCCTACTCTGAAGTAAGAGCTAATTTAGCTCCCCCAAAATATGTTCCTAGTTCCTGCGGTGCCAACACACCAAAAAGCAGGAACTGCCGCCAATACTTCTATGAACTATGAAAATGTTCCACCGGTACGAATGCACCTTTATACAGCTATATGGCAGCATGAATGCAAATGTTTATCTGAACCTCCTGCGGCAGTATGCGGTTCCTTCCCTGCCTTCATCGCCCAATCAGCGAGCAATTTTCATGCAAGTCAATGTCCCCGTCACACAGCAAAAAAGGTAAAGCAGTTACTTGAAGCTGAAAACACTGAAATAATGAAATGGCCAGCCCAGAGTTCTGATCTAAACTTTGAGAATTTAGAAAATTGAGAATCTCTGGAAAATTCTTTAGTGACAGAGTTATGGCTAAGAAAAGCACTGCAGTCACCAAACTGTGGAAGAAACTAGAAGTAGAGTAGACCAAAATCACACCAGAGCAGTGTGAGAGACTAGTGATGTCCTGTGGCTGCACATGTGCTGAAGTTATTCAAAGCAAGGGCCTCTACACTTCCTACTAATTTTTCTAAATCATTGCTGTTCTCTAATTTTGATCTGTGTTTTCCACAAAATTAAGGGTTTTTGTTGAAGTGCTTTGGTTTTGGGTTTTTTTTTTTTTATAAAACACTTACAAAAAGCTATGTTCTACTAGCATGATATGGCCACAACTAAAATTCCTTCAAATTTTGAACAATGAAGATTTCTGAAAAAAATCAAGTGTTTATAAACTGTTCTCTAATTTTAATCTCCACAGATCTCCACACTCAATTTTTAATTCTGTAAGAATAGGAAACAACATGAGGTAAAAAAAAACATTGGCTAAATGCTTTACATCAGATGTTGTTTTTCTGTCCAAGCGGGTGATTCTTGGCCAGAATAAGTTAAAAGTGGACCAGACAGTGAGCAAAAAGTCATTGTGAGAATAATATCAGTCGAACTTTAATACACTACACATAAGACTGAGAAAACAAACACCATTTAAGCAAACCAGACAAATGTTGGAACTGAAACTTTAATTAGTCCAGTTTCAGATGATATGACATGAGTAATACCTGACACAGAGGATACTTAAACACACAGACAGAGAAACTCACACACACACCCTTCCCCAAGGGCCCACCGGCGTTCTCCACTAAACAGCAAGACAGTCGCCATGGTTACGCTTTTAACACCTGATTAGGGCTTTTGATCCCTACCCTGAAATTATGTAACCTCAGGGCAAAGAAATGGACAGTCAACGCCCAACAGAGCCACAGCATACACAAACACATCCAAAACACAACAAATCCAAAACACCTGCCTGCGCCGGCACGCTAACAGACGTCTGAGGGCACAAATACACTCAAACACACTCAAAACAACAGAAACGTGCACAAATAGTGGGCCAAACTGTGAAATACAACTCACATCAGCCTCGTTTATTGTTAATACACACGCAAATATAAACCATCTGGAGGCCTGTGGGAAACATTACGCTGTTGAGAACGACTTCCTGCTATCGACTAGGAGAGAAATGAGGGAGGGAATTAAAAAAAGTCGAAAAAGATTAAAAGGCAGAGAACAAGAAAATGGAAGCGAGGGAGTAATGGGTAATAAAAGGAAGGGAGAGGGGGGGGAAATGAGCTGATGTGCTTGCAGAGAGCACAGCGGGATGGAAAAGAGGAGACAAGACTGAGAAAAAGAGAGAGAGGGGGATCTGTGTGCACTGAGATCAGTAACTACAGGCTTGACTACAGGGCCTTAATGAAGGGGTTACATGACACAGGCACAGGTCAGCCAGAGGTTGCCGCAGCAACCATGATATCATCAAAAAATGCCAGTGTGAGTCAATGTGGGCCGCTCGGCCACAGGGCAGCTGAGGGGCGGGTCAACGGAATGTCACTTTTATATGTGCCAGGATGCAATAAACAGCATTCCTCGTTCCTTGCGTAAAAATACCAAGTACCACCAAAGAGACACAGAGAGGCAAACACAAGCAAACAGACTGCTGAGAGGAGACAGGGAGAGCGGAAAAGCTTCACACATCAAAAGGGTGGCCTACAGAGTTTAGATTTTAGGGCTTTTGGGGTTTGGGGAGGTTTCCGTCAAGGAGGTCGATCTCACAAAACTCTGTCACTGATGGACAAACACTCGGGTTTGAAGTTAAATGTTCCCAAGCGGTGCATGTGGGTGTGCAACCGGGTGAAACGATTTCTCTTGTAATCTTTATGGGAAGTGGGGCAAGGAGAGAGAAAGTGAACTTTGTTCATAGCGAATGTGGTCCTGCACTCAGACAAATGTTTTGTGCTGTTGTGATAGCATAGCTGTTTTTTTTTCTCAAGATTTCGCACTTGATCAACTACTTATTCCTATTCTATTTAAAGGGTTAGTTCACCCAAAAAATGAAAATTGTGTCAAATTAATTACTCACCCTCATGTTGTTCCAAACCCATAAACATTCATCTTTGGAACACAAATTGAGATATTTTTGATGAAATCTGAGAGCTTTCTGACCCTGCATAGACAGCAACACAACAGACATGTTCAAGGCCCAGAAAAGTAGTAAGGACATTGATAAAATAGTCCATGTGACATCAGTGATTCAACCTTAAAGGGTTACTCCACCCCAAAATGAAAATTTTGTCGTTAATCACTTACCCCCATGTCGTTCCAAACCCGTAAAAGCTTCGTTCATCTTCGGAACACAATTTAAGATATTTTGGATGAAAACCGGGAGGCTTGTGACTGTCCCATTGACTGCCAAACAATTAACACTGTCTTGGCCCAGAAAAGTATAAAAAACATTGTCAGAATAGTCAATCTGCCATCAGTGGTTCAACGGTAACGTTTTCTGACAATGTTTTTTTATACTTTTCTGTGCCTTGACAGTGTTAATTGTTTGGCAGTCAATGAGACAGTCACAAGCCTCCAGGTTTTCATCCAAAATATCTTAAATTGTGTTCTGAATACGAACGAAGCTTTTACGGATTTGGAACGACATGGGGATAAGTGATTAATCACAAAATTTTCATTTTGGGGTGGAGTAACCCTTTAATTTTATGAAGCTACAAGAATAATAATAACAAAAATAACTTTATTCAACAATTTCTTCTCTTCTTTGTCAGTCTCCGCCACATGTTCACCAGAGTACCACACCGCATGCGTGTGATGCTGCTGTCGCAGGAGCCGGCGTTCTGACGTAGAGCGTCTATCTGTCTTAGTTCATCGTCTGTATATGATGTTTCAGCTTCAGAAAAATTACGGTTTGAACCACCGATGTCACATGGACTATTTTAACAATGCCTTTACTACCTTTCTGGGCCTTAAACGTGGTAGTTACATTGCTGTATATGGAAGGTCAGAAATCTCTCGGATTTAATCAAAAATATCTTAATTTGTGTTCCGAAGATGAACAAAGGTCTTACGGGTTTGGAACAACATGAGGGTGAGTAAGTAATGACAAAATTTTCATTTTTGGGTGAACTATCCCTTTAAAGTCATACATAACTCTGAAAACAAAGCTGAAAAACAATCAAAGAACTCTTTCATATATTCAATGCTATGAATATCCCAAATGCTGGCAAATCAAGCATCTATTATTGTTACTCTTCTGAAGTGGTCATTGCAGCAGTCTGGGAACAATTTCTGTTGTAATAAAACAGAGCTTCTCGACTTCCATAGGTCCATGGGTGTTAGGCCAGCCAATCAGATCTGAGCTTGCTATTTTGAAAAACTCTATGCAATTTTTATGTACAAAGTGAATCAGATGCACCATGAGTAGTCTGTAGACTGGACAATTACACAATATTACAAATTGAAAAAGCACACTTCACCAAAGAGAAATCTAATGTTTTACTGGAAGATCAAAAACGTATTGCTTAAAATATATGAGGTCAAAAAAAATGAATGGATCAATTGTTTACAATTAGATCAATAATACACATTTAGAAAACAGAGTGAGTTATCTCATGTCAACTAAGGTTTCTGTAAATAACTAATCATGAAAAATTTAAAGGGGTCATCGGATGCACTTCACTTTTACATGTTGTTTGAACTGAAATGTGTGTTGGCAGTGTGTGTACACAACCACCCTATAATGATAAAAATCCACCCAGTGTGTTTTTTTAAATCCTCATAAATAATAACTCCTTTCTCAGATTAAGTCATTTACAGATTCTTGGCAGTGTGACGTCACACAGGCAGGCCCCTCCCACGACTATTGACTGACACTGCCATTTTATCACAGACCCGCCCAAGCTGTCAACAGTCCACCACTGTTTCGATGCCAGAGCAGGTGTAGACAAGAATGTCTTCTAAGCGATTGAGGCGTTTTGTTGTTGGATGTAATAATGAACATAGCAGTCGTCATCTACTCCTGACATCTGAGCCGCTGAAGATGTAGAGGATTACTTGTGTTTTTAAAGGGAATGCGCCCCCGATCTACCTAAATGCGTCTACGTTCGCGCAAATCATTCGCGATCCAGTTTCACATCCAGAAGAAGTGAGTATAACTTTTTTTAATGAATCTTTGCAAATCGCCTTTCCTAATAATGTGCTAGTTAGCAAGCTCCGTGAAGAATGCGGCTAAAGTTAACAGTCTCACTCTCCCCACGGAAGAGAGGGGTGGCGTGAGCAGAGCTCAATAGCATTTAAAGGGACATGCACCGAAACGGGTCGCTGTGAACAGAGCTGTTTTTGACAAGGTAAAAAGGGTGTTTTAAACTTCCATTGAGAAAACCAAAGTATGTTATAGACTCTTCATTAAGACCCTGAAGAATCATATCAACTTGTAGAAAATGGGCATCCGATGATGATCTACTTTCACTGCATCAAAATGTACAATTTACAATGTGTTTTCTGCAGCATTTAAGAAATTAGTCTTTGGGTTTGGTAACAATAACAACTATTTGTATTCAATGATTTAAGCAATCTTTATAAACAGTTAAGTGTTCTGTGTTTAACTAACGTTACTTTATTGGTGACACAATAGATATAGAAGTAAATCACCTGTGGATTCACCAGCTGATGTGCCACTTGTCTGCAACAAAAATAAAAACAACCATTACACTCAAGACATAGATGCAGACAGTGTAAATAGTTTTTATGTAATAATATTAAACCTGATCACAATTTTGAGGGAAATAGCTGATAATTGTGCTCTGTGTATACATGCCATCTTATAGAATAGAGCCTCAACCCACAAGGCCATTAAACCAAGCACCAGCTCATCAATTAAACGTAAGGCCTTATCTGTTCTGCCTCTCATAACGAGATATTAGATTTAAAATGTGCGCTCTGGGCTAACAATACAGCTGCTAATGCTCTCTCAATGCCAGATATGGAGATTCATTAGGCTACATCATTCCCACATTCAAAGATGTTTTAGAATCTGATTAAATATTAATACCTTTCTGAATGTATATGTGTGTGTGAGGAAGATCAAAGAGTAGCTCTGAATTATATTACCACTCTCTGCCTCCTGCTCTTACGCTGACCCCAGTCACACGACCTCTCACATCTAACCTACGACCCGTGAGCGGTTTCTCTTTGTTTCATCTCTGACAACCCAGTTGACCTTCTGGCCACAGAAAGCCAAGTCACGTCGTCTCAGAACGGGAGGAGAAAGTGATGAGGTTAAACCATCATTATGTTGGTGCTCAGCTCCCTAAGTCTTATAGAGAGGATCAAGACACCAGTGTTTCCTACTAAGATGTGTTTTCGCTGAATGTACACTACCATTCAAAAATTACAGGTCAGTAAGATTATTTTTGAAAATAATTCATTCTTTGATACAGCAAGGACACCTTAAATTAATCAACAGTGACAGTAAAGACATGTATAATGTTACAAAAATTATTTTTAATATAAATTCTGTTCTTTTAAATTTTATATTCATCAAATAAACCTGGAAAAAAAAACCGTATCATGGTTTCCACAAAAATATTAAGCATCACAACTGTTTTCAAAAGCACCAAATCAGCATATTAGAATGATTTATGAAGAATCATGTGACGCTGAAAACTGGAGTAACGGCTGCTGAAAATTCACAGGAATAAATTACATTTTAAAATATATTATTATTAATATTAATATTAATTATATTTCACAATACTACTGCTTTTACTTTTTTATCAAAAGAATGCAGCATTGGTGAGCATTAGAGATTTATCAAAAACGTAAAATAAAAACTTAATGACCCCACATTTTTGTATAACATATCGATTTACACATTTTCAGTAAAAATAATTTTGTTTAGAAATGTCAATTAGCATTTATTACAGAAAATCAGAAAATATCTTTCCAACTAGTCAGTTTTTACAACCCATAACTATACAAAGCAGGCTTTGTTTCATTTGAGTCAGATATGACTGAAAGACTTTAATAACAGAATCAGACATTAACTGAGTAACAATTCTGACTGATTCAGTGAGTTCATTCAGTGAATGATTCATCTGACTGATGAGCAATTCATTAAAAGAATCAGTTCATAATCATTTGTCTACACTAGTTGCGCTGTGTGTTTCTGATACATTATTTTATTAAGACTGCAAATTCACAATTTACAAGATACAATTTCTTTTGCTTTAGATTCAACAGCAGCAGAGTGATTCAGGAAACACTTCGAGACACAGATCCCATTCATTCAATCTAATAAACAGTTCAATGAACATTCTACCTCCTACACAAACTGAACACAAGCCTTGTCTCAAAGTCTGCTCACAAAAAGGTGAACCCCGGGCGGCATTCAGGCAAGTCATTCACAAACACACAAATACATATGCATCACACACACAATAAAACTGCTTGTGATTAGTCAGCAGGCGTCCTACTGAGTTGTTTCAGTGAAGTGGCTTTTGAGCTCTGTGGTAGGGAGATTCGTTATAAACAGCTGACATTCAGCCCGTCACCGTACGTGTCCACTGGTGCAGTGAACAGAGATGAGCAGGTCCTTTCAATTTATTATATCTATGGGAGCTGAGAGACAGACACGCACAGGGGATTGTGGGATTGACAACAGATTGGAACAAGCGGTAAGAGTGTCAAGAAGTTGAGAAATGTTCGACTTTATGCAAATGTGAACTAAGAAAAGCAGACAGCTTATCGCTGTGAGGTGAAGGCACTGACATCTATAATAATCTGCCAACAGTGGTAGAGTTTCAATATTTTCATATTCAGATTTCAAAAACTGTTTATATACACCACCATTCAAAGGTTTGGGGTCAGTAAGTTTTTTTTTTTTGAAAGACATTAATACTTCAGCAAAGGATACATTAAACTGATAAAGTGACAGAAAAAACACTTATAATGTTACAAAAGATTTCTATTCCAAATCTTTTAGCTTTCTATTCATCAAAGAATCTTGAAAAAAATAGGCATATATTTATCACTGTTTCCACAAAAATATTAAGCAGCACATCTGTTTTCAACATAATAATAAGACATGTTTCTTGAGCGCCAAATCTAGTAATTTCTTAAGGATCATGTGACACTGACGACTGGAGTAATGATGCTGAAAATTCAGCTTTGGCATCACAGGTAGAGCCCGACCGATATGGGTTTTTTGGGGGCCAATACCGATACCGATATTAGGGCGTAAAAAAAGGTCGATATCGATATATTGGCCGATATTCTTTGTGTATATTATAGTACAGTACCAGTCAAAAGTTTGGATACTTTCCCATTCCTGTGTCCAAATTTTTGACTGGTACTATATATAGAATACTATAGTATATACATAAACAGAATATATATACATAAACACATTTATTGCAATGATCACTCAAATGTGGTAATCAAACACTTATAATGAGGTGACAAAGATATGTAATGGAGGCAGGGCATTTAACAATTTAACAATAAACTTTATTATCCAAAATGAGTCTGACATCAGTGCACTGAACAGTAAAGGTGAAGTTTATTTAACTTTATTTCAATTCAATTTCATTCAACTTTATTCCGTTGAAGTTTATTTCACTTCAGAACATTCATTCACGGATTTGCGCTAATGTCTTCACACACAGACGAAACTTACTAGAGAAGTATGACATAATATACCACTGTAAATAAATACAATTTAAATTCACATCTCGCGCACTTTAATGCTCACTTTAATGAATGTAATGTGTACGTTCCCTTGGAACTGGAATCATGGCAGAATATCACGTGAAATCCACTTCGCAGGGCACTTGCAGTCGAATAAGACAATGCTTGAATGCTGCAGCCTGAACAAGAGACCTCTTTACTGAAGTTAAAGTGTTGGCTGATGTCATTATCTTGCAAATGCGGCAGAGGATCTCCACCAAATTCAGGGGATCCCTTCAGCTCGAGGAGCCCTCTCGAACGCCACCCTCCGCGCCTCGGTAACCCCCCGGGATCGCCAGATCGGTCGGTGCCCGTAAGCGCCCGTAACTCCCAGACCCCGGGGGCTATCGACGCGGGGGTGGTCTCATTCGAAAGGGGGCCTCGAGACGTACACTTGATTCGGCGTTCGAGAGGGTTCCTCGAGCTGAAGGGATCCCCCGAATTTGATGCGGATCCGCCGCGCTGTTACAGAGATATGGCCGTTCAAAGTTTCAATGGTATTCCATACACTTAAGCTTTAAAGCGTTTCTTCCAGGTCGCCAGTAGCAAACAATGGAGCGCTGGACAAACTATGTAATTACACCATATACAAGCATTTTATCTGCGTTTTATGTTCTGTAAAAAAAAATGTTCGTATTGGTGGCATATTCGCCGATACCGATATATCTGCGACAGGCTCATATCGCCCAATAAAATCGGCAAAACAATATATCGGTCGGGCTCTAATCACAGGAATAAATTACACCTTAAAATATATTAAAATAGAAAAAAAAAAAAAAAAAAAAAGTTATTTTAAGTAATAATAATGTTTAACAAAATTACACTTCTAGCCTTGGTGAATATAAGAGACTTAAAACCTTACTGATCCAAAGTCCTTTTCTAGTGTTCTTCCTTCTCTTTCTCACCTATTCAGTCTCTTTATTTCAATCTAAAAGACAGCTGTAGGGGTTTGGGCACCCCACACAGACACACAGTCTATGGTGTTTGCCCCTTCTCTGCCCTGAGTCTGTCAGATCAGAGGTGGCCGCTAACAATAAGCTGTTATGCATCTGTCTGCTCGACCGCACCTCCTGCTATTCTTCAGCACCGACAGAAACTGGAGGGAGAAAGACAGAGTCAAAAAGAAAGAGAGGTGAGAGGGAGCGGCACCCTTTGCCCAATGGGACTCATGGGTATCAGTGTGTTCTTTGATCATTGGCTTTTCAGCAGCTCATGGAGTCCACCTGCATGTTCCTGTGCCCCACCTCTTTCCCCTCAGAAACACTTGAACCCCCTGGATGAGGTCCAGAGATGGCATGGTTTCAGCTTCGGGTGGCACGCCCTCAGACCTTCCCATGAATTTCACACAAAAACATTCAGTGTTGTGTTTGAGACACTTTGTTGGGGTATATGGACACTGATTAAATTATATATATATATATATATATATATATATATATATATATATATTCCAATTCTTATCCAATTCATAAGAATCATTTGTTCAGAAATCAGACTACACTGCTCACATTTTATGTTTTTAATTCACCACAAAAAACAGCTCAAAAGTAGTTTGTTTGTGAATCAAAATAAAGTGGACAGGTTGTATGTTTCTAATTAACAACAAAGAAACAGGCTCAAAAGAGTCATTTTTTCGCGAATAAGAAAAAAAATAGTCAGGTTGTAGGTTTCTGATTCCCTAAAAAGAACCAGCTCAATAAGAGTCATTTGTTCATGAATCAGACTACACTGGTCAGATTGCATGTTTCTGATACACTAAAAGAACCGGCCCATTAGATTCATTTATTTGTGAATGGACAACATTGGTTGTATAAAATGTTTCTGACTCACTAAAATGAATTGACTAATAGGAGTCATTTGTTGTTGAATCTGACAACACTTGTTGCTATGCATGTTTCTTACTCACTAAAAAGAACAAGCTGATAAAATTAATTTGTTCATGAATCTGACTATACTTACAGTCATACTGTATGTTTATGATTCACTAAAAAGAACCATCTTGTAAGAGTTATTTGTTTGTGAACCAGACTATACTGGTTGCTCTGTACATTTCTGATTCCCTAAAAAGGATAGGCTCATTAAATTCTTTTATTCAAGAATTAGACTACAATTGTCACACTTTACGTTTCTGATTCACTAAAAAGAAACGGGTGATACAAGTCATTTGTTTGTGAATTTAACTACATTTGTCACCCTGTACGTGTCCGATTCACTAAAAAGAACAGGTTCATAATAGTTATTTGTTCTCAAGTGGTCAACATTGGCAGCGTTGCAAACTTACATTTACATCTCAGGTAAAATATGATTCCTTTTGCCATATACTTCCTGTACTCACTAGTACGCAGATGTTGAAATAGCTACAAAACGCAACATCTGACAACCCAGATCTCAGGGGTGTGGATGTCTGGATGTGTGTATCCCTAAACTAGGTAGGAATTCTTCTTCTTAGCACTAGTTTTCTTCCATGCGTGAGTGCGTGTTTTGTGCGTCTCCAAAGCACAGCATATCATGTGTCAGACTTAAAAAAAAAAAAAAAAAAAAAAAAAAAAAAAAAAAAAAAACCTCTGAAGGCCTAAATAACAGACCTGCCACTCACACAACGCTCTGTTATCATGAAGTCTCAGATGCATTCCTGGTCCTTACACCACCTCTGAATCACAGGCTCTGTTTGAAGCTACAACCACTGCAAAAAGCCCTTTCCACCGGCAGCAAGGCTGTTTACACCACCTCAGATACACCCTTAAATAGGCTGGCGTGTGAAAACACAGCGGGCACAAAGAGAGAGGAGATAAGAAGCAATCACTGCCAAGTTCCCTCATGCGAGAGTTGACTTTTTTTAAATAGAAGAGTTTTAGAGCTCACAGTGCTGATCAACCTTAAATTACCTCACTTTACTGGATTCAGCCGGCTCTGGCAAACAGCCTAATGCTAATGACTGTGTTCTTAAAGCGTGATATGTACACTGACGGGCTAATTAGAAAAGACTGTGTGGGGAGAGTTCATCAGATTTGATTATTTTCAGAGATGTAGTCTTGCTCTAAGGGCACTTTGGTATAGGGAGGTGTTATTGTGGTGATGCCAACTAAAGGAAGAACAAGTGTAATCACTTAGAGGATTTAGTCATTCCAAACAAAGGCAAATTTAAAAATGGTGGGTTTTGGTTTCTGGTCCAGAGAGTTTAAAGCAGACTGAAATATGAGCAGTGATGTTATCATCCAATAACTGAAAGTACGCCATATAAAAATATATATTTATCTATTTGTATATGTAACATTTGTTTATTTACATTTTACATTTAAAGTTTTTAGTTTTTTTGTTTTTCCTTAAATGTAAAACAGTATAGAATTTTAATAGTGGCCATTTATTTTGATCAACAAACATGAAAACAATTATTGGTTTATAGGTATCGGCCAGAATTTGAGTATCTGTCCATCCCTAGAGCTACATTTCAGCAACAGTAAAATGGATCAAAATACAGTACACTACCATTCAAAAGTTTGGGGTTGGTAAGATTTTATAATGTTTATGAAATGTGTCTCTTGTGCTCACCAAGGCTGTATTTATTTGATCAAAAATACAGTAAAAACAGATTTTTTTTTTTTAAAAAATTACAATAAAAAACATTTCTATTGTAATATATTTTAAAATGTAATTTATTCCTGCAACTTCATTACTCCAGTTGTCACGTGATCCTACAGAAATCATTTTTATATATGCTGATTTGGTGCTGGAGAAACATTTCTTATTTTTAAATCAATGCTGAAAACAATTGTGCTTAATATTTTAATGGAGACTATGACACTTTTTACAGGATTCATTGATTAACAGACAGTTCAGAATAACTTATTTAAAACAGAAATGTTTTGTAACAAATGTCTTCAACACTTTTCATTTTTATGTATTATTTAAATACATAATGAATAAAATTCACATGAAAAACAGCATTACGATAAATTTTTGTAGGAAAAACAGTCAAACTTAGTGAGTCATCTTAGGGTAAAACCTCCAAATGAGCTTCTTTTGAAGACCGGTGAATAAGATTATCTTTTAAACTTAAGTTAGTTGAATAGGAGAGAGACGACTAGCTTATTAGGCCAATCCAGGTGTCATTTCACAGCACTGATGTTTATGAACAACAAAAGAAGGATATTAAAAGATTATAGACCGGAGATGTCTGACTTAGAGCGTCGCCTCCCATCATGCTTTGGGTGGAGGCCTCTTTCTGTCCCACAAGTCTGTGTGGGAGAGATGACAGAGGGCTTGATTGTAGGGACACCTGTGTTTTGTTACCGTGCAAAACCGAAAGGTGGAACACAACAAAACACACAATCACAAAACTGCTGCTATGACAACTATCCCGATCCGCCGGGACACTTTGTTTGAAAGTTATACTGGCAGAAACGTGTGCGCTCTCACTCAGACACAAACAGCCACAAACACAATGGTGTCCACTTGCAGCGTTTTTGCTTTTTTTCTCCCCTCTCACAGAAAAAGAAATAAAAGACATCCAAATACACAACCACACCAAACAACAAAAATGTGCTGGATAAGAGGCAGCTAATGCAGCTTTTTCTCAGCAGGGAAGGAGGCTTACCTCAGCTTCTTGAGTTGCTTTAGGAGAAGCACAATGGCCTGAGCTAATAAGATTCTCTCTAGAACCGTCTGCTAGGGCTATGATTAATTAAAATAAACTGGAATTGCAATATGGCTTAATGTGATTATACAACTGCAAAATTTGTAATTTAATTAAATAACTATATGCGCTCTGTGTTTCAGAGAGAAGCACGGCACTGTGTTCAATTACACAAGAGCAACTCATGACCCGTCGAGTTTGTGTCGCTTTTAACATGCATTTGGAATGCAACATACATCAACCATATAACCACCAAAAATACCAAAACGAGAGTCTTATAAACCGATTGTTTTCTGGCAAAATAAAAGTTTGATAGCTTTGAAAATTAAAAAATTAAATATCAGTAACGTAATTTTACAGTTGTACCACAAAACTATTTTTTTTCTTTAAATAGTCTTTTATTTTACAGTGAAATAATAAACAGCAATAAAGTAAAAAATAATATTTTATTTAGTAATAATAACAGTAATACTAATAATAGTTATTATTTCTTTATTATTATTTTAACAAATTTTAAATCATAAATCACAATTTTTTTTATCAAAAATTGCAATTATATTTTTTCCCTAAAACATGCAGATATACAAACTGCAAACAACATTTTTCTCCCACATTAAGTATATTTACATGTGCAGTTAAAATTGAGCTACAGCAGCTTTTTGCATAGTCATGCTACAGTGGCATGAGCAAAACGTGAGACCATTCTTATTCCAAATAAACACATATACATGCTAGACAATTCCAGTTGGACTTAAGTATTTACATGACATATAAAAAAAATGTAAATGATTACTTTAGTCTGACTGAAATTGCATTTTAAAGCTCATGTAAATTTTTGGTTGTTTTTTTTTTTTTTGTTGTTAACTCCAAGAAGCGTTCCTTCCTGTATTCATTTTCCTAATTAGAAACCTAAACAAACTCTTTATTTAGAGTTCATTAACCAAAATAATGATACAGATGACAGAGCGAATGAGAAAAAACATCTCAAATTCCCTAAACACCTAATTAATTCAGAAATTATTCTCCCTTTCATATCATGCCATGGCTTTGGAGCAAGTCTCCAAGGCATGACCATGACCAGGCGAGATGGGGCCAGACAAGTTCTCCACCAATATAACCATCAGGCTAACAGAAACCCATCACTAAGTTTTTCTGCATGTAAAAACAGATGTTAACTGTACCTGTCCATATCTGTCAGATGTATGGGACTCACCCTAACTGGAGTGCTCTTGGCCTGGACCCTCTGAGACTGTCCCCCTGTGGGACCTGGATCCCTCTGGCCTCCTCCAGCACCCTGCGCTCGGACCCCTGCCGCTGCAGATCCATTAGTACACGTGCCATGCATGCTTCCCGTCCTCCTCGGCCTCTGCTTCATACCGTCCAGTAGCCGTACCAGGAGGATGTTGCTAGGCAACTCATCCACGCCACTCTCCACTAGCGTGCGGCATTCCGGGCATCGCAGTTCTCCACGCGACCCCACAATTCCAAGCAGGCAGCGCCGGCAAAACGTGTGCTGGCACGGCAACACCTTCGCCGAAGCATCCAGCCGCTCCAAGCACACCGGACACTCCAACAGGTCCAAGAGCGCAGACTCGTCCATTTTCACACTCGCACAATCTTTCTCAGCGTAGTCGTTCATTCAGTCAGTTTTGCCTCTCCGAAGAGAGAAGCACATGGTGTGGGTGTGTGCATATAAGGTTGTTTGGAGGGAATGTCCAATGCTGATGTCACGTCACTCCCATGCCGCAGTCATGATCATGTCTCTAGCATTCACTGCAGAGAATCAAAGAAAAAGAGATCATATGACACTTCTGTCTTATAGAGCATTACACATGTGACATTTTCGGTGGTTTCAATAGCATTTTCAAGGAGAGTTTCCCAAGAAAACTGACTCTTAAAATCCAGAATGTTCAAAAACAACTAAACTGATTTTCAAATGCACAGTAAACTTGACACAAATAGCAAAAACGCTATGAACTGGAGCAGACAATAAGGTCCAAACATTGGGGATGGGAATCATAAGGAATTTAATGATTCTGGTTCCTCTTAAAGATTTTTGTTCCTTAACAGTTCTTTTTAATACTTCTGAGGAAGAAATATTTGAAAAATAGTAATTTAATTCTTATTGCATTTACTTTTTGCCAATACAATTAATATCGCTATTAAACAGGTTAACAAATGTAATTCATTCATTCATTTTATTTTTATAAAATACCACTGACTGGTGCAAAATTCATGTAATATGTATTTTTAGCCACATGTTGTCATACACAAAACAATGAGATTAAATCAATAACTGTAGAATGTTTTTTTTTTTTTTTTATTCACTAAATTGGACCTCACTTGCCACGTTGTGTGTTTTTGATTCACTAAAAAGAACTGATTCATAAGAGTCATTTATCCAGGAATCAGACAACACTGGTCACGCTGTATGCTTAAAGGGATAGTTCACCCAAAAATGAAAATTCTGTCATCATTTACTCACCCTCAAGTAGTTCCAAACCTGTATGAATTTCTTTGTTCTGCAGAACACAAAGGAAGATATTTTGAAGAAAGTTTGTAACCAGGGTGTTTTGGGGCACCATTGACTTCCATAGTAGGAAAATAAATACTATGGAAATCAATGGTGCCCCAGAACTGCTCCGTTTCCCACATTCTTCAGAATATCTTCCTTTGTGTTCAGCAGAACAAAGACATTCATACAGGTTTGGAACTACTTGAGGGCGAGTAAATGATGACAGAATTTTCATTTTTGAGTGAACTATCCCTTTAATGCTTTCCAATTCGCCTAGTATACACTTAAGCCATTTTGTAATATAGTGCGTGTAGTGTGTTCACGGGGAAAATTCCAAGAAGAAATGTGCACTTCAAATACCCAGATGATGCACTTAATTAACCCAAAAAATAAAGTGTTTAATGTTGGACACTTCATGAACTCAAGTGTCGCAGTTTACCATACGCTTTATAACCTTATAAAGTGCATAGGTTAGATGGGTGAGTACATAGTACATAGTATACAGCAGGTCATTTAGTACACAACTTGATTATTTTAGTACGGTATTCCGTCCGCCTTTCTAGAAAAATACACGTTGTATAGAACTGAACAGTATGAAAACCACTGGAGTCCAGTATTTCTTAAACGGTCCTGTTCTCTAGCCCCAGCCTTATATAATTCAGTCATCGATGGACTTGGCAACAGGAATAACTCTGAAACAACTACAGAGAGTTTACCATCACGTTTGGTCAGTTGTCGAGAGAATACTTCGTGTCTAAACTGTAAATATGCGTCCAAACGAGGCTGTGGTGCTCGCGCCTGTGTCCCTCCTCGATCCTCATCCACTGTTCTCCCGATTCAATCAAAAGACGAGGATATATAAAGGCAAGCAGAACACTGAATAGAGACTAAATAAAAACTAACTGCAAGATCAGACATCTTTATGCAACTAGCTCACTGATCTGAACCAAATTGTTGCGTACAGAAACGTTACAAAAATGTTATAAATCGAGGAAACGCAGTTAAAGTAAATACAATTAAAGGGTAGCTCCCCCCAAGAAACACAAAAGATGATTTTAGGGAAACTGACAACCTCAGCCACTATTCACTTATATTGTAAAGGGGGAAATGCAGTGATAGTGAATGGTGACTGAGGCTGTCAGTCCCTAACATCTCCTTTTGTGAAAGTCATATAACAACATAAGGGTGAGTAAATCATTAAACATTTACAGTTTTGGTTGAACCATCGCTTTATACCTTCAATGCAAACCCTCAAACTCGCCCTCACTGTCGTTAAAAGTCCTGAATACAACCAACAACCTTGTATTTAATAACTATAAAGCCAACATTAGCCACATTGTTTCCGAGTAGAGACCTTACACTGCTGTATGTGAGTCTGTTTAAATAACTCCTGAAACTAACCCATTACCAGTCGTGTTTTGTAAACTAACCACGACACAATGAGAGAAAAAAAAGCGTATGAAGTGTTGTGCGTGATGTGTCTCAGTAAACAGTGAACGACAGACGCTTTTTTGTCTGTAAGTCGTGTTTACGTTGGTTGTAACTTAACCATGTAGCTTCACAAACTTTAGTACGATGTTTAAATTTAATTTAATATGTCATTACGGGGATATTTGTGAGAGCACAAAACGCTACCTTAAATAAGGGCCCCTTCTCACTCCTCCTCTTCTTCCAGAACAGTTTCTTTCCAGAGTTCCTCAAACTAGGGAATTCGCCCTGGAAAAGGGATCCTGAAATCTTGGTCGCCCAGTTGGACACAAGTTTATCTGTTCAGATCCGTATATCTCAGCAAGGAACTGGTCATCGCTCTTGAGTCGTTAAGTTGAAACGGCAAAAAATCCGAGTCCGAGAGATTCAGGTATATTATATTTAGAAGAAAGCGAAGAAAAACAGGAGACGCGAGTTCCTGCGTCCGCGCGCCATGACGAGCCCCGTGGATACTGTGGGACACTGCAGCGGATGTGTAGTCGGGAGGGAGGATTTTCAAAACGCACAGCTGGGAGAATGCATCAACCGTTTTGAGCTTAGGCTTCGTCCTTACGAAATGTTAGATAAACAACAACTTAAACGCTGCGGTTTTGATCGTCACAGATAAGCAAAATGTATTTCTAAAGCTGATTTAGTCTTTACGTAGTGGGCAACGTCGTTCATGGACGAATAGTTTGTTTATAATCTCCGCCTGCATCGTATAGTGTCACAAATCATAGGAGTCACTGCAGAGGGATTTTTACAAATTTCCTTTAGTAGCAGGTTTAAATGGAAAGAAAGATAAAATTTCACTAGATGAACGAGAGTGGGACTATGTTTTCCATACACTAACTATTTTTGCAGTATATAGTAGCCTATGCATATTGTATATAGTATGCTAATTATTTGCCTGCTCTTATCTAATTGCCAAAACGTGTAGTAACAGAGAACAATGCAAGGAATACTATATCCCACAGTTCAGCCTGCTTAACTTCACCTTCCATGTCCATAACCGCAAGAAATATTAAACACAATTTCAAAATCGAAAAAAAGGTCAAATTTCACCAGATGAACCTCGAGTATGTTCTCAATAGGACACTTCTATACTACACTTACTGTTTCTGCAGTATATAGTAGCCTATGCATGTTGTGTATGCTAATAATCTGTGTGCATAGGACACACAGATTATCTAAGTGCCAACATGTGCAGTAACAGAGATCAATGCAAGCCTACTCAATTTCACCTTCCATTTCCAGAACCGCAAGAAATATTAAACACAAATTATTTCAGAGATGATAGCTTGGTTAATTAAATATGCACATATATACATCATGTGACAACAATATAGCATACCATTCTTGCAAACATTTAACCTTGCATGATGCATACTGGTTAACATATTTGTAAAAATATAGCAGGCAATATTCATATTCATAAATATTATTGCTCTCAAACACATAATGTTCTCTCACATCCCCTTGAAACCTTTAGGTTTGGCAGTATTATTTACCAAAGCTTTGCATCTCTCCTCCAGCTTGTGGCTCAAAGGTAACACACAAAGGTTAACACGGATGTGAGGTTGTCGGAAGATCAACCCGTTACATCACCGGTGTGTAAACCTTGCAAGAGACCTTTTAACATGACAAGTCACTCTCACACAGCCCCTCTTGTTCATCAGACAGAAGCCCCCAAAGCTGGGATTGTGGGTCAAATCAGATCAAATGCGTCCTTGTTGCATGATTATAGTCAAATACCTCATAAAACAGGAAATGTTTTTCCATTTTAAAAACCCTCATTTTTGAATAACCCTCTGCTTCATTGCACAAAAGTGGGTTTCATTTTACAAAGAGAAGCATTTGCTTTGCAAGGTTTAAGGATCTAAAGAACATTTCAGTGATTCATGATGGTTTGGCGAAGTTTTGTGAAAAATTTTCCACATAGATTTCACTCATGTTACCTTTTTTTTTTTAGGTGACTTCTGTGTTAAAGAGATAATTCACCCCAAAATGAAAATTTTGGCATCTTTTAGGCACCCTCATGTTGTTCCAGAGCTATATAAAACCTGTTACTTCTCTGGAACTTTAAGTATTAAATGTTTCTGAACTTGTTTCAAATAAAGCAATAAGCCCCAAGAAGCCGTGGTTTACAGTGAATTTATAACAGCTAAGGGGCGTTGTTAGGCACAGCGCGAAGCGGAAAAACCCCCTTAGCTGTTAAAAATTCACTGTAAACCACGGCTTCACAGGGCTTATTGCTTTTATAAAACAGTTATTCCATGTACTTTGTAAGGTTTCACAAAATAAAACAGAGCAAATAAGTGTAATGATATTAATAAAAACAGTATTCTTCCACCAAACAATGTAGTTCCTCAGAAACAGTTGTGGTTGGAACAAAGTGGTTTCAAGCAACACACAAAGTAAACAAAGGTGTAGGTTTGTAGTGTAATGAACGTGGCTCAACCAATCAGAATCAAGGACCGGAACTATCTATTTTATAAACCACATTAAACCATTTTAAACCACACTTTTTTTACACACTGAGGAAGGCTTGGTAGCCGAAACGTTTGTGTATTTTTCCCATTGGTGATGTGTTAAATGAAACGGAAAAAGAAGATTGTTCTCGTGAGTGCGGATCATGATTTCTCATGTAAACCACATTAAACCCACTACAAATTTCATTAAATGAATAAAAAATGTTGAAACATTCTTCAAAAAATCTTTTGTGTTTCAAGAAAGCTTTTTTTTTTTTTTTTTTTTTTTTTTTTTTGTGGAATTTTTGGAATGGAATGGAAAATGGAATTTTTTTTTTTGTGATGCTGTTATATTTTTGTTAATATTTTGAATTAGATTTTATTTTTCATTTTAAAGTTTTAGTATTTTTGTTTTGTTTTTGTCATTTTATTAGTTATTTTAAAAATGTCTATATTTAGCATTACACATTTTTCAAATATTTTATTTTGATTAATATTTATTTTCAAGTAATATATTATTTTTTTTTTCAGTTAACAATAACTCTGTTGTGAACTCTTTAAGATAGCAATATGCTTTAGTCATCCTATAGTCATTTCACCTAAAGGCAAAGTTCTCAAGCCCTAAAGTCAACAGGAATTACATCATCAGATTTCTACCTCACTGGCTCTTATCATGATGAAGTAATATATCTTACAAGAATTTACTGCATACGGCATAAACAGAGTAAGTCAAAGGCAGTAAATGTAGCCTACTTGTTCAAAAGCTTAAGAGCACCTTTTCAGTTAGGTTTATTTACAGTAGCACATATATTTCTACATGCCATAAGCAAGAAGCTAACAATTTATGTATAGACTCATTTATTTTACAGAGCCCACAGAGAACGATAGTGCCAGCAGAGACACACAAATGTGATGAATGTGCTACACTATGCTAGGCTTGATGTTGAAATTGCTTTTAATTAGTGTTTGGCTCGTCCTTTGACTGCTGCAGGAAAAATTACAACACATAGTTGTGAGCAATTTGCACTCTTAACTAAATCGTGCCACAGTAATGGCAACATTTGGTGAGCAACTGTGTGTAATTGAGCTGAAACAGTTCATGAAGGGCTCATTTGAGTGCATATGCATGTGTTGCGGTCCTACTCGCCCCACTCCGAGCAGGACTCAAACCGCAGTCTCCAGCATGGGAGGTGGGCACTCTAACAAAGAGGATAAAGGCCACGGCCTCTAGTGTCAGTTGCTAGAGCGTCTCTTGAGATCAGGGGAGTGACGTTTTACCTGCACAGCACTTACCTGCTGGCCTCTGCTACACATG
Source organism: Spinibarbus caldwelli (assembly GCA_039654775.1). Lineage (NCBI taxonomy): Eukaryota > Metazoa > Chordata > Actinopteri > Cypriniformes > Cyprinidae > Spinibarbus > Spinibarbus caldwelli. The sequence continues at coordinate 17,456,385 of CM077240.1, read as the reverse complement.
TGAGTGCAGTGTGTATTGTCATGCCTTGGCTAATGAGGACAATAAATCAGAAAGAGAAAATAAACACGGCAAATATGTATGGAACAGAAAAAAAGAGGTAAGAGAGGAACAGTATTGCGGACAGAGAGTGAGAGAGAATAATAAAGAAGTTAGATTTATGGTGGCACAGCTCTTGGATGTCAGAAGTGATCCCACCGGAGCTGGCAGCAGCCCTCCGGTCATATTTCACTGTTGCCGGGGGTCATTTAGCCCACCCCCTGAAGGGAGGGGCAGAAGCTGTAAAGCCTGGTGCAAATTTCTTGAATAACCCCGGAGAGAAGGCCTGCTTTGATTTATCACTGACCCAGTCATGGCCCAGTCTTGAGGTGGGATTGTTCTGAGCTTGGAATAACAGTGCAGGTGATTCACAATAATTACAAGCCTATACATGATTTCATAGAATTATACATCTTCATTCTTCATGCTAAAGAAGAAAATATACCATTACACACAGTGTCAGAAAAAAGTTATATTAGCTTTTATTTTTTTTCCTTTAAGTTATCAGCAATTTGCAGCCAAACACATTAAAGAGCACACAATTCTGCCACATCTGAAGCGCTAGCTGTATATTATATATTAGAAATACATATTAGAAAATATATTTAAAAAATATAGTACAATTTACAATTTTTATTACAATTTAGAACTAATTTATTTGTTATTTTAATACATTTTAAAATATACTTTATTCCTGTGATGGCAAAGTTGAATTTTCAGTATCACTACTCCAGTCTTCAATGTCACATGATCCTTCAGAAATCATTCTATGCTGATTTGATGCACAAAAACACATTTCTTAGTATTAGCAGTGTTGTGCTGCTTAATATTTTTGTGAAAACGGTGATACATTTTTTCAGGGTTCTTAAAAAGCTCAGATGAATACAAAGTTCAAAAGAACAGCATTTATTTAAACTATAAATCTTTTGTAACAAATGTCTTTTTCTGTCACTTTTGATCGATTGGAAGTGTCCTTGATGCATAATTTATACATATATGCTGCTTTCATAGCCTTATCCACAATCATTCTTTATGCAAAAGGAGAAAATAATGACATTATACTCAAGTGCCAGAGCTGGAATGTTATTTTGGCTTTTATTTTTTCCCTTGAGTGAGTTTGTGATCAGCAATTTCCCTTCACGCACACATTAAAACGCATACGATTCTGCCACGTCTGAGGTGACAGCTGTGTCACGGGCAATAAAAAAGCGAGGAGGGGTTGAGCGAGAGAAACAGATAGGAGAAAGAGAGAGAGAGAGGAGACGTGACAAATGCTTTTTCCTCAAAATATGAGAGCCAGTCTTGACAGACAGAATAATGGATTCAGGGATCTTTTGCAGCTTGAGCGCATCTGTTTTCCAAGGACGTGACAATCTACCACGACCATCTAAATCTTCAAAACTGTGAATTCATGGTGTAATGTTGGACACAGAATGAGGGCTAGTGTGAGCGAGGGCTGTATATTCTCTGGTTTCATTTTAGGTACAGTACAATCATTGATTCTTGGCTTGTTTGTAGCCATACAGTTGTTGCTCTCAATCAATAAGTAACAAAGCTTTTATATAACCTCCAAGTTCTTGGTCAACCATCTTCAACTTGACATGATATTATTGCCACTGTTACTGAATGTCCTTTGGTCGGTCGAGTTTAGTGCATTTGACAAAGGGATGATTCTTACACCCCACTGTTTTAATGTTATGAGGGGCGATGATGGGGGATGGAGAGGACGCCTCCTTTCAATTTCATCAGTTCAGTGCTAAGATCAATGTCAAATACAAAATTAATAATCAGGATGATATAGTATTAGCATTTAAAAATATAATCAATGAGACAAATCGGAAAACATCAGAACCATATTATTGGTCAATATTAAAGAAGCATTAAGTTAAGAAATAATAGTTTATTAGTGTTGGTCAACACTATATACACTAGTGTTCAAAAGTTAGGAGTTTTTGAAAGTCTCATACTCATCAAGTCTGCATTTATTTGAAAAATAAATAAATAAATAAATAAATAAATAAAAATTAAATAAAAATTCCTTATTCCTGTGGTGGAAAAGCTGTTTTTTTTTCTTCAGTGACACATGATCCTTCAGAGATTATTCTAATACACTGATTTGCTGCTCAGAAACATTTCTTATTATTACTGTTGTGTTGCTTAATATTTTTATGAAAACCATGATGACATTTTTCTCAGGTTTCTTAGAAATTTCAGAACACAACGTTCAAAAGAACATAAAAATCTTTTGTATCTTTTGTATAAATATCTTTACTGTCACTTTCGACCAATTCAATGCATCCTTGCTGAATAAAAGTATGAATTACTTTGAAAAAAAAAAAACTTACTTCAAACTGAATGGTAATGTATTTATATAGTTTATAGATGTATTTATATATCATCGTCATCTAACACTCACTTAAAAAAATCTAACAAACCACAAAAAATAAATAAATAAATAAATAAACCTTTTAAAAACACTTAGAATAATGTGATGCCTAAATTCACATGCCACAAATTTTAATTTCATTTTTAATTAATTTAGGCAAAATAGTACAGAATTTAGTTTCAAAAAATGATAGTCAAATTATGAGTGATTTTGCAGGTTCTGAGAGGATTACATTATAACGTTTAAATTGTCCATGTTCTCTATCAGTGTTACACCCTTTCCTGGTGGTGTTGTAGGTTATAATAACAGCACCCTTTGTACTTGACATTAATGTACACAATTTAGGGATAAATTGTAGATTTAATTAATTTATAGGAGATAAAACTGGGAACATTATATAAAGGGCTGACACATAGCACAAACACTGAGTTTCAGACTTTGAAGCAAAATGTGTGACAGCACTCTCCGGTTTCCCCACATAAACACACTGTGCAACAAATGTTCCCTGCAGTTCATCATCTAACACATCCTACTTTCTCTTTCCCTCTCTAACCCACTCCAATACATCTATCAATACACGCTTTACAGCCCGCGCCATTGATAATCTCACGCTGCTGTCTCAGCAGGACTTCATTGGGATATTGAATGTCGGTTTCCACACCAGAGATGTTTAATAGTGCAGAGGTTAATGAAAGAGCAGTATTAATCTGCCTTCAGGTGGGGGAGGTTTTTAACACAATCTAACCTAGTTTAAGAAGCCCATAGAGAGACTGTACAAATAAACCAGATCTGCGTTTCAACTCCCATCGAGGGAAAAACTGCAAAATTATACCTCAGGCAAAACACTTGTATTAGGCACAAAGCCATCGATGAAATTACTGAGGTCAGATACAAGGCAAAAACGATTCATTCATGTGTGCGCATGGCAAATGGAGCGTGAATATGTATGTATTGCATATATACATAGGAGATCTTCCTCATTGACTCACATATCACCTTTTGGGAACAGAAACCAGGAAGTCAATTATCTCAACCCTTGGGATTTGATAAATGGGTAAAAGATTTTAGAGGAACGGAGGGTGAGACGAGGATAACAGCTTTTTCTTGCTCAATCCATTCTGCTGTCTTATTGCCCTCACCCCATCCGTCATGAACATATTAAACATTCCCAGAGTCCACAGGCCTTGATTAAGAATCCTCTCGAACTCCATGACTCCTGACCATGAATATTGAACATTATATCAATGCAATGAATCACTGAAATGTTTATATCATGAGCCAAAGTTTCTCTTGAAATTGTAAATGAGTATCCTCATATCTGTAAGTAGTCGTTTAGATGATAAATAGCTAATTAAATTGGCTTTTTTAATTGCAAGCATTTCAGAAGCATTAACCGTACCGATATAATTAATGACGCTCTGGCATTTCTAAAATTGTAGTACAGTATATACGTCTCGCTTGAAATTAAAAGGCACTCAAATGAGAGTAAAACGGTGCCATAATAAAGAGAATAAAAATATATTCTTTCATCCATCAGTGCTTCCTTATATAGCGTAATTTATTCTCCCACAGGATCAGGTAGATGTATTTTGCATAGCACAGAGCTGAAGCTCAAATAGGCATAATTAACTGTGACAATGGATATAATACAACACACACCTGAGTTTGTGCCAAACAAAGCACAAAATAGAGTGAGAAATTAAAGGCTAGTGGTGGTAGTTGAGGACAAAATGTTTTACTGCTACTAACTTGTTTTTTGATAAATAAAAGAGACATTAAACAGTATAATGATTGATGATGCTGTTCAGATGCAAAGAGAATTTGTGAAATGTTATTTCGATTTTAAATAAGTTTTGGAATTTTTGAAATGTAATTTATTCCTGTGGTGGAAAAGCTGAATTTTCAGCATCATTACTCTAGTCTTCAGTGTCACATGATCCTTCAGAAATCATGCTGATTTGCCACTCAAGAAACATTTCTTATTGTCAATGTTGAAAATAGTTTTGCTGCTTCATATTTTTGTGGAAACTGTGATACAAAGTTATCAAGTTTCTTTGATGAATAGAAAGCTGAAAAGAACATTTATTGAAATAGAAATCTTTTGAGACATTATACAGGTCTTTACTGTCATATTTGATCAGTTTCAAGTGTCCTTGCTGAATAAACAGTTTGAAGAGAGTATTTTATTCAGTTACAATCTTTTGTGGATGTTCAATTATCTTGGTGGAAATACACATGAATGAATTTGTAGAGGCTTGGAACTACGTGACTCAAGATATCTGGCAAAGACAGAACTTACACACACACCCACCATAGTTTGTGGTTGTCTGAGAATGTAGGGGTGTTCTGTGATACGTGGGAAACCCCTATATGCTTCCAGCCAATTCTTGTGACAGCTGCAAGGTTGTTGCTGACTGACAGCTTACTAGACCAGTCAGGTTACAGATAGGTGAAGAAATACACCCCCCCACCATCTAGGTAGCTGAAAATAGATATTGGCAACTGATTTCAGCTCAGCTGACTTTTTATTGCCAAATAACCACACACAGGCACATTCTTTGATAAAAATGACGTTTATTTCGCAGTACAAAGACATACATATTCTGACACGCAAAAACAGTAATGCTTGCAAATTATTTAATTTTCTGTACACTTTCAAGTACCACTTTTTGTCAGCAACTAAAACAAAGAGGTCATTTAATACAACCCACTGGAGGTGCAGCTGCAAACAACATGCATAAAGCATGTGCACAGCATTTATAAATGGTCTGATAGTGACAGTTCATAAAAATTCTATCATCATTTACTCACCCTCATGTAATTCTAAACCTGTATGACTTTTTCACAATGAAAGTCAATGGGGTCCAATGTTGTTGTCATTCATTTCATGTGATCAACAAAAAAACATAAGGGGGAGTAAATGATGACAGAATATTAATTTTGGGTGAACTATCACGTTAAAAACCCAGATTCATCTGCATAGTAACTTCCTAAATAACAGTTTTGCCAAATCCTGAAATAATGCTTTAAGATTTACCGGTAAGAAATCTTGAAAGAGGCAAAATAATTTGAGCGTGTTATGTAAACGATGTGTAAAAAGTAGAAAAAGAGGTTCAGAAAATTTGAGAAGACTGGTATTTTTAGACAAGACGTTTAGACTGATCTGTTGTCTGAGGTAGACAGCTGGTTAGAACCCGCTGCCTGTTGTGTGCGAGCACCTGATATTGGGCAGATAATTGACCTCTGACCCCTGAACTAGACCACCCTGGCCAGTCTAGAGCCTTAAAAAGCAGTTTCCATGGCTTCAGCTGTTGTGAATACAGCACGAGCAGCATTTTCACATACAGTCTGTCATCAGCTAGGAGGACACATGTACATCTCTGTCGGAGACTTCTTCTCACCTGCTAACACTCGGCTATGCTTTGGTTAAATATTATTATTCACAGCACATTTATATGCACAAAATTTACAAAGTAGTGCTTCAGTGACTTGGGATATGGAAGTAGAACTACAGTCAACCGTGGACTTTAAACTGCCTATGCTTGAGTGGCCCATTTCCCTTTTTACCCCCTCTCTCTCAAACCCCCCTTCCCCCACATGCACCTCCTCAGCCTGTCAGAGTGCATCATGGGAACACTTCAGCCTGCCAGCAGATTGTCCAAGGCTGCCAACGGCATGGATGAATAACTTCTATTCATCATTATCTGAGAGAGAGAGAGTGAGAGAGAGGGGCAGAAGAGAAAGAAACAGAGGAACTGTTATAGAATAATCAACTCACTTACGAGACCGAGATCTGAAGAAAACTTCCAGGCTATATTCCTGATGTCAGAGGTCACATTAAAGTCCAAAATCAGGAGTTAGCCTTGAACACAGAGTGTAAATGCCAGAAATACCCTCACATCAATCAGAGGCTGCTACATACACAAGCAGACACATGTATGCGTCTTAACCCAAATGATGTGACCTGACCCAAACGCCCTGGAACTGCTCAGAGACTTACGCAGCATGTCTTGTGCTGCATACATCTGCTACAAGAGCAGGCACTTCTTGTTTGAGAAGTTAATTTATTTCACTCTTACTAAGTCTGTTTGGACTAGTGAATGAACTGTGCACATTAAAGGGAAAGTTCACCTAAAAATGAAAATTCTGTCATTAAGGTCCGTTGTGCCGTTGCTGTCTATGCAGGGTCAGAAATCTCTTGGATTTCATCCAAAATATTTTAATTTGTGAAGATGAATGAAGGTCTTATGGCTTTGGAATAACATGAGGGTAATTAATGACATTTTTTACTTTTGGGTGAACTATCCCTTTAAGAGCTGAACAGTACATTGTTGTGTCATTTTTTTTTTTATTGTATTACTATTATTATTATTATTATTATTATTATTATTATAAGCAACAATAATAATAATAAAGTATATATAAATACATTTATACATTTATTTTATATTATGGAAATAATATATAAATATCATAAATCATTTTATTATAATTTTGGCAATTTTTTGTCATTGGCTTGTATCGGTAAATCTAGGTACTAAAAACTGGAAAAATATCTGGGGAAGGTAGACATTATGAGTATATGATATAATAATTAATTAATAATAATAATTAATAATAATAATAATAATAATAAAAGCTGCAGGGACAGGACGACTGGTTGCAATCGAGGGAAAGATGAATGCGGCCAAGTACAGGGATATCCTGGACGAAAACCTTCTCCAGAGTGCTCAGGACCTCAGACTGGGCCGAAGGTTTACCTTCCAACAAGACAATGACCCTAAGCACACAGCTAAAATAACGAAGGAGTGGCTTCACAACAACTCCGTGACTGTTCTTGAATGGCCCAGCCAGAGCCCTGACTTAAACCCAATTGAGCATCTCTGGAGAGACCTAAAAATGGCTGTCCACCAACGTTTACCATCCAACCTGACAGAACTGGAGAGGATCTGCAAGGAGGAATGACAGAGGATCCCCAAATCCAGGTGTGAAAAACTTGTTGCATCTTTCCCAAAAAGACTCATGGCTGTATTAGATCAAAAGGGTGCTTCTACTAAATACTGAGCAAAGGGTCTGAATACTTCGGACCATGTGATATTTCAGTTTTTCTTTTTTAATAAATCTGCAAAAATGTCAACAATTCTGTGTTTTTCTGTCAATATGGGGTGCTGTGTGTACATTAATGAGGAAAAAAATGAAAATGAACTTAAATGATTTTAGCAAATGGCTGCTATATAACAGAGTGAAAAATTTAAGGGGGTCTGAATACTTTCCGTACCCACTGTATGTATGTATGTATGTGTATATATATATATATATATATATATATATATATATATATATATATATATACACACACACACACACACACACACTGTTAAAAAAAAAAGTCGTTTCAAAAAGTTGTTTCAACTTAAAATAATTTGTTACCTGGCTGACTTAATTTTTTTTAGTTTAGTGAACTTGAAATTTTAAGTTACTTAATGTTAATTTAAGTGACAACTGGAATATTTTAGTTGACTACACTAAAAATTTTAAGTCAGCCAGGTAACAAATTATTTTAAGTTGAAAACTTTTTGAAACGACTTTTGTTTTTACAGTGCACAGGCTATGTCTGAATAAAAACTCAGTCTCTTTATGAATGTGTGTGTATGTGTATTTTCAGGGCATTCTCTAAAGTGCTTGATTCATACTGCACTGAATGACATATTTGCTCTTTTATACCCATTCATGTTATATTGGTCCATTTCTGCAAATCTCTGACTGAATGAACTAGTACGACTGTATGAAGAACATCAGATGAAATGGTGCATGAATGGATCAGAGAGTGAGAATGTGTGTGTAAACACTTTACCTTCCTGGTAAGCTCCATCTGCCATCACCAAATGGAGGATTTTAGGATACAAGTGTTGGTGCTCAGTTCCCAAAATGCTTTGCACCATGCTGGAGCCCACTGCAATGTTCTCATCTTCATCCTCATGAATAGCCTAAATAAACAAACAAAACTCATACAAATAACAATCTGGATATGCTGGATAAAGTCAAGTAAACCAATTAAAAGTCCAGTGCCAGGTGCAACCACCTTATAAAAGGGGTAATTTACCCAAAGATAAAAGATTCTTTCATCATTTACTCATCTCACGGTGTTACAAACCTACATGACTGACAGAAAATTGGACAAAAAAGAAAGCGATACTAGACAAAAAAATACCATGAAAGTCAAAGGGTTTTGAAACTTTTTGGTCACTAATATTACCCAAAATACCTTTTGTGTTCCACAGTAGAAAGTCAGGTTTGGAACGACATGAGGGTGAGTAAATAAAAATATTTTTATTTTCGGGTGAACTATTCCTTTAAGTTAGCAATTGTGAAGTCATTATCACTTTCAGATTCTTAACTCAAGGGTTTTTTTTTGTAACCGGCAGCAAAAATTACAGCAAATCACACCAGTTTACTGCACTTCTAGTGTGACAAACTATATAAAAACCATCATAAGGCAGCACATTTAACATTCTTAAAGGTTAAGGATAACATCTGTATCTAATTCCCAGAATGAAGCTGACGGCTAAAAAAAAAAACATGGTGTTTAAAAATTTATGAGTGTCCTCATCTAAGAAGTACATAGCTGCATTGTTATTGGTGGTGTGTGACCACTAAAGACCTCTTAGTTATGCAGTATTTCTGCAATGCATTCACCCGGGCACAAAACCACTGAATCTCACTGGAGACATGGTGAGAGTTGACATTTAATGCAAAACCAAGGAACTCAGACCTTGATCTTGTTGTAGGCTTGAATGAAGTTCTCAAAGCCCATGGCCTGCTCTAGATGGAACCGCAGCTCCTCCAGACGACTGAAGATACTGTCCTGTTGCTCTAGGTCTTCATCGTCCTCTTCCTCGCTGTCATCTGCATTTATACACATGCACAGTGATAAAGATATTCTACAATCTGTCAAAGTTCACACAGTGAGAGTGTATTGTTGTGGAATATTGCTAATACTACGCTGACCTATGTCAGTATTGAAAGTGTTATTTGCCAATGTCATTTCACACCGTAGACACCGTAGCCACACCAAAGCCAATCAATCATCAAATTTAATTAGCCTGAACAATCTTTAGTTATCGTTACCTGCTGTGCTGTGTTGAAAGATAAAGTAAGATGTTGCGTTGTGTTTACGGATGTATTTGTGGATTTTAAGGTTAGCTGTTGTGTTATACTGTGTATATTATACTGTGTGGAACTTGTAAGCCATAATGCTGCATTTTGTGGATGCAGATAGCAGTAGTTCTGTCCTGTTTTTGGGCATGCGTTCAGTCTTTGTGCTCTGTTTGTGGATATGGTTAGTATTTGGAGCTGTTTATGGATGCAGTCGTGATTGCATTACCAGACTGCCACTCCTCATTGAGCTGGCCTTCACTACTGTTCTGCTCTTCATCCTCCTCAACCTCCATTCCGTTAGTAACTGGCCCTCCTGGCTCTTCATCACCATGGCTAACATCATCATCTTCCTCAGCCATTCCATTAAAACACTCCTCCTCTGGACTGCATTTGTCAACACCAGCCCTAGCCAACCCATTAAGACCAGCTGCCTCTTCATCAGCCGGACTACTGTTGGATCCACCACCATCATCCTCCTCTTCGTCATCATCACTGCGCTGCTCCTGGAGAAGCCTCTCCATAGATGCTCTGAGCTCCCTCAAATCATCATCCTCATACACTCTGAGAGAGATACAGTCATAAATGAATATTGTGTGTGTGTGTGTGTGTGTGTGTGTGTGTGTGTGAGTGAGAGAGAGAGAGAGAGAGAGAGAGAGAGAGAGAGAGAGAGAGAGAGAGAGAGAGAGAGAGAGAGAGAGAGAGAGAGAGAGAGAAGGTACACATGCATGCAAGTTTTGTGTGTCTTACTCCTCAGGTTCAGACTGCTCATCCGCTTTATCCTCCAGATCTTCAATCTCCAGGTTGTTGTCAGGAGCGACTGCAACTTCAGGTTCTGCAGCATCACTGAACACTTTACTGAGGTCTGGTAAGGAGCATGTCCTCAGCATCTGATAGATCACACACACAAGTGACATAAAACATCACAGATCAGAAATATTCATGTTCTTTTGAAGCAAATTCTATACTCGAATACTCAAGTGCAAAACTCCCTCCTCAGTTTTCTCAGACTATTTATGAAAGTAAGCTGCAAAAATGGCTCAACCTGTAAGCATGGTTGTGTTGTCACAGCCATGAGCACGTAAATAACAGGACGCATTAAAAAATAAAAAATCCATTTGTTATCTTGAGGTGCCAGAAGTTCAGCAAACATTGTGCTGTGGGGTAGCACCTGTGTCTCTGCATAGACAGAAGGATCCTAATGTTAGAAACAAGCATTTGAAGTTTATTTTTAACAACATCCCTGATTATTTCAGTCTGACCTTCACAGTTTGTGCAGCACATTTCAGTGTGGATTGTTTCGTGAACCTGTCACAATGTAATGCAGGCTGTGCAAAGAGGTTGTCATTGAAGGATGAGGCAGAGCCAACTATATTGCACCCGACAGCAAACTTAAATAAGTACTGTTTTTCAGGTCATCTCACAAATGAAGAGGGTGTTTACATGGAAGTCTTAGAGGCACATAAGCAAAAAGCATCTCAATTAAAGCTTAAGTGCAAAATGAAGTGCATAGTTTTAAAAAGATTTCTAAACATATAGTCTCATCCCAAACTTGCAATATTGCTTTAACCAATGCTTTTGGCCTGGTCAGGATGTTCAAACAGAGCAATGTTTTTATACTGCCACACAGCCAGTGTTAACACTTTTAAAAGTCATGATGTAATCGAATTAGCATCAGATTCTTTCAAGTGAAACTTAGTGAGATGTGGTTCAATTCATGGTTGATTGAATGGAAGCAGATCTAAATGCACACTTGCACTCGATTGTAAGAAATAGAAGAGGTTTAAGCCGATTAAATGATTGGAGAAGTCCAACATCACCAGAGAGAAGTCTGTTACTTCACCGGAAGATTGACATTATAGAATGTAGACAGGGTGAATTTCCATTTCACGCTGACTTTAACATTAGTAAATCAATTTACATATTGTTGATTTTGCATATTAAGCTAGGATAGGAGAAAATATTGTAACATCAGAAAAAAGTAACACTTTTATTATACATCTTTAGTTCTAAGGGTCAGGGAGAGGTGAGAATTGTCATAAAATTAGCTTACAATTATTTTTGGTAAAAGAAACCTTGACATTTTAATTGGACTATAAAAGTATAGAAAATGTAAGGAATAATTGACTCCGGGCTGTTGAATTATTAGAAAAATACTGCACACCCGAGGTGGTGATACCGTTACACCTCGGGTGTGCATTATTTTTCTAATAATTCAATGGCCCTGAGTCAATTATTCCGCTTATACTACGGTTACCACACCTCAAGACATCGATCAGATGATATATTTCAAGGGATTCGTCCGGTTTTTGTACTTAAATCGGTATTGTGATTAGGATTATTTCTTCTGAATCTCATCCAACGCCTCCGATGCTAATTCCAAAACCTCATTTTAGACCTTGTAACTGAGGCTTGAGCCGTTGATAACAGACAAATGCAGCTAATAACTAAGTTATGAGAGAGAGAGAGAGAAAGAGAGATTGACCGTGTGTGAATTAGTGTGTGAGTCTGTCTCTCATTAGTGTTCGGCAGCAGCGTCCCTACTTGTGAAACTTTAAAGGGATACTCCACCCCAAAATGAAAATTTTGTTGTTAATGACTTACCCCCATGTTGTTTCAAACCCATAAAAGCTTTGTTCATCTTCGGAACACAATTTAAGATATTTTGGATGAAAACTGGGAGGCTGTGACTGTCCCATTGACTGCCAAGTAAATTACATTGTCAAGGCACAGAAAAGTATAAAAAACATCATCAAAATAGTCCATCTGCCATCAGTGGTTCAATCTGAATTTTATGAAGCGACGAGAATACTTTTTGTACGCAAAGAAAATAAAAATAACATTTATTCAACAATTGTGTTCCGAAGACGAACGAAGCTTTTACGGGTTTGGAACGACATGGTACCCCCTGTGATTAATGACAAAATTTTCATTTTGGGGTGGAGTATCCCTTTAAGTTCATTTTCCTCACGAACAGAGCCGTTGTTACCTCGCTTCGCTTGTGAGAAATGTCATGTACTTTTAAGTTGCTAAACTATTTATTGACAAAGTCGTTAGAGTAGAGCTAACAACATCAGCACGTATGTTTCCATGTGCATAAACTGTGTGTGTCTGTAAGGGAGCGAGAGCGGGAGAAATAGAGTATGCGCATTACGTATATAATAAAACGTAATTTTGTAGCAAAACATGAAAATGATCTGCCGTTTTTATCCCATTGCTTACTATATTTATATATTTGGCCAGTGTCGTTGTGAGTTTTGGTTATTTTGCTGTTGTAAGACCTTTTGAAATAACTCAATTGGCGAAGTGATATGGAACTGTAATGTGGTCAAGAGCTGCCTGGAACTACGTTCGCCGTGCGTTTCCCTGAAAATAATTGCACACCTTAGAACGTTCGTCAGCCAATCAGATTCAAGCATTCAACGGCCCCGTAGTATAGCTGTTTAATCAATATGAATTGGAACAAGAAATGCACAAGCACAATCTCTAAGCTGCAGTTCGAACTTATTCAATCGGAATCGTGTGCAGGAATAAAATGACTTAGCTATTTAACAACCAGCATGGACTTAAAATTGTCTCCACAGAGCAGAGGAGGGCTTTAATATTGGCGCAGTCATCCATCTCCACCACAGCCATCGGTACAGAGACACACTGTGTTCTCACACTAGCACAGTGGAGAGGAGTGCTAAACTACTGATTAAACAGACTGACAGCCTGCGCTGAAAAAGACGGCATTTAGTGTGTGTGTGATCTGACTGTCCAGTTGTCCAGAGGGTTGGGTGCAAGCAAGCCAAAAGGCCAAATGTGTGGGCGTGTTTGCAAAAGTGTGGGCGTGGATGTGAATGTTAATGTGCTTTTGTGAGGGCAAAGAAAAGTATTTGTGGATGTGCGCCTGTGGGGTGGGAGAAAAAGTACACAGGCCAGCGCAAAGTCCTTTGGTTTACTGGCACATCAAGGATGTGGAAGAATCGCATTAATAACGCTCCACACAGGAGCTCAAACACACACACACACACACACACACACATTCAGTAGTCCTTCCAGCACAGCAATGGCCCGAGGCACATCCACACTCGTGCATATGCCTATCCTCGTATGCACATACCATTATGTGCACACAAACACAAATTTCAGTCTGTGGAAAACAAATCACCCCAAACAAAAAATTCTATGAGATGTACAAATCTGAGCTCCTCTATCATTCTATGCTAAGTGCTTCACATTACCGAAAGCTGCCATCTGTTTCTCCTGTTATAGTGCCATCTCTTTCTTCCTCATAGTCTTTCTCTTGTTCTTTTTAATGCTCTCTTCCTCTCTTGCCTTGTAGTGTAATCAGTGTGAGAAATGGCAGCAGTGGGGTCCTCCATTACTATGCTTTGTAATAGTCTTATATCTTTTGATTAAGACAAACACACACACCTGGATTTCTTCAGAGTGTTGTTTTTGTCAACTAAAATTATAACTATTAAACTGAAAAAACTAAATTAACTAAAAACTAATATAATTTAACTATATTAGAAAAACTAATATAAAAATATGAGCATTAGATGAAAAACTTGATCAACAGATATTAGAAAAAAATATTGAAGAAATACTGCTTTGTTAATTAACTGAAATAAGTTTGAGTTAAAGTATTAAAACTGAAAAAAATTAACTGGGGGGAAAAAAAAATCCAAAAGCACATTAAATTACCAAAACTAAACTAAAATTAAACTGAAGTCTCAAAACATAAAAATAGAAGCAAACATTAATAAATAATATATTAGTATATAAATAATACTTCAATAACACTAGTTCTTCTTAAGGTAGAACTATGTATTTTTAAAGATCATCACAGGCCTTTGTAGTTTATCTTCTGGTATTTCTGATGTTACACCAAGCTGTGCGATTTATATGGCTAATTACTTAATCACTTTTTTTTCTTAGGTAACGTCAGTCAGTTCTTTACACCACACATTCATGAACAACCACCACCCACCCACAATGCTCTACTCTCCAGGCTAAGGTCTCCTAACTTTCTTGAACCATCCTACAACCTGCCCCCCATGACCCTATTCCCACTAGCATAACACATCAAAAAAGGCTTGGGTAACCCTCAGGTCTCTCTTCTCCTCTTCAGGTTTCTTCTTTCCTCTCACAGAACAACTTGCTAGACAATAATCAGTCAGGTTTTAAGAGCTGATATTCACAGACTTGCTATCTGTCACTGAAATCCTGTGGCTGGTGGGAGATCGTCCATCTTCATTTGGCAGGGCTTATCTGCAGGATTCAACACTGATAACCACAAAACCTTACTGTCTCTCAATCCTGGGAATCACAGGAACTGTACTTTGCTAGCTTCAGTCCTACTTCACAAGGAGGGAAGAAGGGTCATGTCAGCTAACTATTGGGGTACCTCAGGGTTCAGTGCTCTACCTACACCAACTTTAACTTAACTCCTTGTCTTTCTAGCCAGGAACCTGGGAATACTATTTGCGATATTGTTCGTGAAGTTCATTTGGTTGTCAAAGCCCACTTCTTAAAGTGGGCTTTAAAGATCAAGCAAATCAGACCCTTTAATATTTGAGCATGCTACACCACTCCTTGTTCTGGCATATCATTTCTAGACTGGATTGTAATGCTTTTAGCTGGCCTTCCTGTGTGTGCAATCAAAACTCTCCAAATGATCCAGAATGCAGCGGCACGTCTGGTCTTCAATGAACCCAAGAGAGTGGACATTATGCCCCTTTTTGTCTCACTCCACTGGCTGCCAGTTGCTGCCCTCATCAAGTTCAAGGCACAGAGACTTGTGCACAGAAGAGTCACTGCATTTGCACCCTTGTAACTACACTCCCTTTTGTAAACGTACATTACCTCTAGAAATCTGTTCTTCTGTTAACTCTTTCACACAGTGTCTCATCTACATTTCTGTAGTAGTTAAGGCTGGAATACACTATGCAACAATAAGATTTTTTCAGATTTAAATGTGATGTTTGCCCCAGTTTGACCCTAGTTGTAAATTTTGGGCAGTTTAAGTTGACAGATTTCACAGGAAAAAAGGAAAAAAAAAAAAAAATCACACTGTGTTTGATGGGCACAAACTTTGATTTATTTTTTTTGCTATGATTCTATCCGGTTTCATAGGATATCAAACAAGTTTGATATTTGAGCTGATATTACAACATATATTAGCCCCGTTTCCAACGCAGGAAGTTTCATCAGGAACTAGGGACTTTGGGCTGGTACTCGGTGTGTTTCCACCGCAGGAACCAGGATCTAAAAGTTCCAGTTAAAAATTTTCCCCTCAGAAAGTCCCTGCTTGCGAGGTAGTACTTTTTCCAAAGGTCCGGGGGCGGGACTTGGGCGCTGAGCATGCTGATTGGTTGAGTTCACACAGCATTGTATTTCAACCACCATATATTCGCATAATTTTTTAAAATATTACTGTTATTGTGTCATGAGAATGTAGTTGTTTAAAACTCAAATCTGCGGTTTATTTATAAAGACAGCACCTATTTGAAAATATGCTTCGCCGATTTAGGAGACGTAAGGTCTACGCTATCAGCGGGTGCTCAGTGCTCATGTTTCCCAATGAGAGCAGCCTCAACTCGGCTAGTCCTGCTGACATTTACCACTGGCTCCGATGTCTCTGTAGTGGTTAAACTTACGATATAATTTGTTTTGGGTAAATCTAACAGGTAATCTTTGGTGTTTATTCTATTAATATGTTAAAATGAAAATGAAGAGGCAGTACTATTTGATATAATATTTAGTTTCATTGTAAAGTATTTACGTTCCCTGAACTACATTTCTGCAGCTATTAATATGTTTAAATGAAAACGAAAAGAGGTAGTGGTGTTTGATATCATATTTCGTCTTACTGTAAATACAGTGACGAAAATTGCAGTAGCCAAGGCGAGCTGACTGACATTATCAAGTACGCTGCTGTTTGCAGAATTACCGGACTTGTGTCATCCCGTCTGCGGGAGATCACACTCCCGAGTCGAACTTGCGAAGTCCGAACTACCGAGGATGCAAGTCCGAAATTTGCGTACTTGGTATTGAGAAACGCACACAGACCTACGTCACCAGACTATTAGCCTAATCTTCTCGGTACTTTAGACTGCGATGAAAATGCAGACAGCAATGGGTCTGGGGGGGGAAAAAGTTCCTGGGACAAATTGTTCCAGATAATTTCGGTGGAAAAGCGGCTATTGTTTACATTTGTCAAGTGTTACCTAGCAACAAGGTCCATGTTTCTGTGTGACAGTAATTACAAAGTTGGCAAGTGTGTGTATGATGCCTGGATCTTTTCAGTTGTTCAGATTCTAAAAGTCATGTAGTCTATTACTGCCTTTAGCATTTGAAGATCTGGCCAGAGTTTAGTGTCATTGATTTACAGTCTGAACTAACATGCAAAAGAAAGAAAACAAATATAGACTCACACTTGTTACAGTGAGGTTCTAGTGCTCACCTTTGGGTTGTTTGTGTCAAAGAGGCCAGTGGAGAGGCCAATGAGAAGTGCATCGCCATGCCTTTGGGAGCGCAGTGGAGAGACAGAGCGGGAACGTGAGGCGACGGAGGAAGAGTCTTCCAATGAGGACTGAGCAGACAGGATGGCCAACGCTGCTGTTCGCCTGTGAGCTGGACTACTGCTTAGCTTCACAAACAAAGACTCATCTACTGAAAAAAGAAGAGGCCAACAAAAACTTCAGTTGTTTTTTGTTTTTGAGAGTGGAGATTCATTCAAACTGGCATTCTTTAAAGGGATAGTTCACCCAAAAATGAAAATTTGATGTTTATGTGCTTACCCCCAGGGTATCCAAGATGTAAGTGACTTTGTTTCTTCAGTAGAACACAAACGAAGATTTTGAATTCAAACTGTTACAGTCTGTCAGTCATATAATGCCAGTCAATGGGCACCAATCTTTGAGAGTAAAATAAAAAACATGCACAGACAAATCCAGATTAAACCCTGCGGCTCGTGACGATACATTGATTTCCTAAGACACGAAACAATCAGTTTGTGCGAAAAACTGAACAGTATTTATATAATTTTTTACCTCTGATACACCGCAATGTCCGACTGTCACAACATCCGGCGCGTGACGCGTCAACCTGCTCTGGCACATAGACATATATACGTAGATGCCTCATTAGCGACTGTTTCTATAGGCTGCGATACGTAAGGATCTACGTATATATCTACGTATATATATCTATGTGCCAGAGCAGGTTGACGCGTCACGCGCCGGATGTTGTGACAGTTGGACACTGCGGTGTATCAGAGGTAAAAAATGATATAAATACTGTTCAGTTTCTCACACAAACTGACCGTTTCGTGTCATAGGACATCAATGTGTCGTCATGTGACGCAGGGTTTAATTTGGATTTGTCTGTGCATGTTTTTTTTTACTCTCAAAGATTTGGTGCCCACTGACTGGCATTATATGACTGACAGACTGCAACTGTTTGAGTTAAAAATCTTCGTTTGTGTTCTACTGAAGAAACAAAGTCACGTACATCTTGGATGCCCTGGGGGTAAGCGGATAAACATCAAATTTTCATTTTTGGGTGAACTATCCATTTAAGTTTCTGAGGATTATCATTGTTAGAAAGTAAATTAATTTTAAAGGGGATACTGGAGTGCTTTGATATGGTGCATAATGAGACATGCTTGTGTGAGAGGGAGATAAGGTGTCTTAGTATTGCATTTGAGACTACCTGCAGGTTCAGAGTGTTTCTCTTCTCTTTGGATTATCTCTGTGCACTCTGCTTGTATTACTCTGCCCTCTGCTGGCCTAAAATAAAAATAAAAACACAATGATTAAAGGGATGGTTCACTGAAAATAAGTTATGTCATTATGTCCACTACTGTAAGATTTGAGTTTTTTGTTGTTGTTGAAGATATCAATATTTCAGCATTAATTAAACTGATCAAAAAATACAGTAAAGACATTTATAATGTTACAAAAGATGTCAAATAAATGATCTTTTGAACTATTAAAGAATCCTAAAAAAAAAAAAAAAAAAAAAAAAAAGTATCACTGATTATGTAAAAATATTACACAGACAACTGTTTTCAACACTGATAATAGTAAGAAATGTTTCTTGAGCACCAAATCAGCATATTAGAATAATTTCTGAAAGATCATGTGACACTGAAGACTAAAGTAATGGCTGCTAAAATTTTCATTTTAAAAATAATATAGGAATAAATTTCACATTATTACTATTACACTATTTATTAAATAAGAAAAAAACACTTTGTGACCATGAAAAAAAAAAAATAAAAATCCTACCAACCCCAAACTTTTGGATGGTAGTGAACGTTCTTAACCTGTGTGCGGTTACTCTTTCTTTAGAAGACAAAATTATGTAAGCCAACTGTTACATAATTCTTGTCATTCAACAACTGTTCTGTGACAGTGACTAGGTCTGAGCGATTAATCAAAATCGGATTGCAATCACGACTTTAGATGTTGCGATTTGTTAATCGCAAAGCCTGTGATGTGGCTGTGATGTGATATGACTCTGTTCCAGAGCAAAAGCATGACTGCCAGCATTGAGTGACAGTCTTACTAACCAATTGAGTGAGCGCACCTCCCTTCTCCCCAATCAGCACTGCTCTAGCCAACTGTGTAAACGCCCACCATAAAAAAAAAAAAAACTAAAAACACAAACAGAAAGTGGGAGAGAGTGTGGGATTATGGTGTCTACAGGGTCAGATCGATAGTTAGGCAAATTAATATTAAAGAAAAAAGTATGTAGTATGAGATTACCGAACAAAAAAGGTAATTTGCAAGAGCTGAGTCACAACACATATCAAAAGCTCCCTTATCGGTTCTGCTTTCAGTATTGGAGAATAAAAAAATACATTCTTAGGGGCCATTCACACAGAACGCGTCTTTGCATCTAAAAACGCGAGACACAGCGCTCAGGAATGGTTTTAAAAAAAGCGCAGCGTTAGAGCGCCTCCTCCGCCATGTTGCTGTCAAATAAAGCAGTTGTCATGCCAACTTGCTACAGTAAACAGAAGCTGGCAACGCTTGCCCCGCCTCCGAGTTCTACTGATTGGTCCACTGCTTTGGAACTGACATTGATGAGCGGCGCTGCGTGTAAAAGTTGAAATTCTTTTAACTTGTCACGGCGTCTTAAAAACGCGGCGCTCACACGCGAGGTGCTGCAAAAGACGCGAGACCCGAATGTAACGGTCATGCACGTTCGTCAAATGCATTTAAATAGAAAAACAATGGAAAAGTAGCACATTGGAATGGAAAAACGCATTCTGTGTGAATGGCCCCTTAGATGTTTTTATTAGTACATGATTCTTCAAATATTTCTACTTGTGTCAGGCTGTTTAGGTGAACTTTCTGTTTAAATGATAATACATAAATATTTAAAATGTAGTACTTTAAATGGTAATTAGATTTTGAAAAAATAAATAAATAATAAAATTCAACATTATAGAGATAAGATATATAGATCAGCTATATACTAAAATTGCAGTAACACTGCAAATAAAACCTTTCACAGGTTTGAAAGAAGTTTGAAAAAAATCTGTATTAATTTGAACAGTGATGCAGATATTAGTGCCAAAATGATGCTACCAGTTGTCAAATTCTGTGAAAAAAATTAATAAAATGCTTACGGAGACACTGGAGTGTCATTTGTCCATGCTTGCATTACATCTGCTGGGGGCGGCTTTGAGGTTTGCTGAGAGGCTTCATCTAGAACTACTGACTCCATATCATCCACCACTGGAAGGACAGAAAATGTTTGATATAAACAGTAACAAGTACAAAAGGTCTCACTACCGATCATCTGAATTTTTGAATAATAAAAAAATAATCTTGAATAATAAGGTATCTCGCTAAGAGTAATGCATTCATTTTCAGTGTAACACTATTCTCACCCTCTGTCTCACTTTCTCCAGACGGAGTCTTTTGTATCTCTTCTGTTGTTTGTGGGATTAGTTCCTGACTTTTAACCTCTGCTGTGATTGTCTCCTGACATGTCACTTCTTGTTTGGCAAGGCCAATGGCAGGCTGGCATGGCTGAGGAAGAGGCACTTGTTTGGTTTCATGAGCAACATCTAAAGACTCTTCAATAAGATTAAGGCTTTCTGGGAAAAACAAAAAAAACAAAAAACAAATAGAAACTCAGGATTAACAGGAAGCTATTGTCAGTAAGACTGAACACATCACACAGATGAAAAACACTCTGATCAAAGACTCACCAGTCAGTGTGTGATCACAGGTGCTGGCGGGATCTAGTTTCTGGGTAAAGGGCTGGAGCTCTGCCTCTTCTAACACCTTCAGAACCTCTGAGTCTGGACTCCGCCCCCAAGCCTTCCTTAGCCCCTCCCCCTGCCAATCATCCATGCAAATGACTTCACCTGCTGTTTTTTCTGAAACAAGTTTAAAAAAAAAATTATGTTACTGCAAATAAATAAGCCACTCATTTTATTATATACAATGGAAACAACATGATTATGCTCTCCGGGCACAGAATACTAGAGATCTAGCAAATAACCTAATGTCTTGTTTGTAATTAATCCAGTTGCTATAGAGCGGTTGGAGTCCCAGTGCATGTAACACAACACACCATCCATGGTTACAAAACAAAACACTCTCTAATACATAATCTATTCACTCTGGAAGTAATAAGGATGTGTATAATTAATTGACTACTTTTATTCTGCATCTAGTCGACTAGCAAAAACAAAGGTCAAATTATTCAAATGTGCACAGACTGCCGTAGCCATCAAATTCTCACTGTAGCTCACCTAAATGTTGCCTTCATAACTGAACGCACTATGAATATGTGATGCTGATGTAATGAGAGCTGATGGTGTGTGCTTTTCACTGCTGCAATATTTTGATTCTTGTTGGCACATTCACTTCTCATTAGATTCATGCAAATGTGCTACAAGAAACTTGGTCACTTGTCAGGTTGGTATCTGTGAGTCTATGCAACCTGTGCCGCAGAGCACATTTTCTTAGTAGGCTAAGAAGACAACCTCCACCATTTGTTTTTCCACAAGTGTTCTGTTTTATCAAACACAAACTATCAATTTGATAAAATAAAGTGTTGAATCAGTTGCAAAAACTGCATAAACTACAGAATCTCAGTATGAGGATGTTTACCTGTTAGCTGACCTGCTGTTGTAAGGCTAGTTTCTTCCAGAGTCTGCTGAGCCACAGACAGAAGAGGGGCACCATCAGACTGCCACTTCTTCCGGTCTCCACCAGAGGGAGGATTCGTCTCTGGAGATGCCACCTGAGACACTGAGATAGGACAAGAGAGGGGAAACAGAGAAAATGTGTATAGTACTCATATAACATGAATATCTAAAAGATATGAATTGTATCTTTTATTACTGACCTACAAAACACACAAAAAAGCTAATAAAACTAACTTTAAACTTTTAGTAATTTAAACGTCAAATAGTTTTATCAAATTTAAGATCATAAAATGTCTTAAATATCTTAAATGGTATAATAAAGCCTTAATTAACAATGCAAGAGGTCTTACATTTGAAGATGGAAAAACAGGAATTGTGATACGGCCTAATGTGATTGTTAAAATTCTAAATATTTAAATGTGATTGCTGCACATTTCCAAGTAAAAAATACTAATTCATATGTGTTGATATATTTGTACATAAAACAATTTCAAAACATCTGTATAATGAATAAAACATCTTGAGCATTTTACACAAGCAAATCAGCAGCCTGTTTAATTAAGTAAAATGTGAATTTGTGCCACAGCCTTTTTAATTATGTAAAGGAATCCGAGACGCATGATTTACTTTCAGATTGTATGGAATTTTTCTGTATGTACATAAGGTGCATTTGTGCAGGTCTTAAAAAGTCTCAGGTTTGACTTTAGATATCCTATAAAGAAATTTATGTAGTCACATGTGGTTTTACAGCAATAATAATAACAACATATTGATGAGATTGTTGTGTTTATACCTGCCAGAGTTGCACAGGTCTCCTCCAGAGTTTGTTCGGCTACAGACAATATGGGTGGAGCTACAGCTTCCCATTTCCTCCTATCACCAGCTGTAGGAGGTCTTTCTTCTGTGATGGAAGGCTGGATCTGTTGAGGAGTTGCGCATGGTGCAATGCTGCAAGGTGTGGCATCTTTCACAGCATCTTCCTCAGTAGTCTGGACCTTCTGATTAAGTCTGCGAAGAATCTCCTTCTTGTCACTCTAAAAAAAATTAAAATAAAAAAACATCTCACGATAGTCATAGTGACAAATTATTCAATAAACTGCTCTCTTATATTAATGGTATTTCACACATCCAAATATGCATTTCCCACCTGTACACCTGATGTTTCTGCTTTAAGGGAGTCCTCTTTCATAGGAGAACTCTGTCCTGATGAAATCTACCAAAAAATAAAATACATAAGCATTGCATGGCCATTTAAGCAAATACAGCAAAGGTGATTTAATCAGTGTGATGGGTGACTAACCGCGCCCACATCCTTCAGAGCAGCAGTCATGGAGATGGCTGGAGTGGTGGGTCTAGAGGAGGGTGTGGCTTTGGAAGCATCTTCCTGAGGGGTGGAGTCAGATGGCTGAGTGGCAGGGGCTGCAGGAGGTGGAGCTCCGCCCACAGCTCCAACAGCAACCTTCACTCCTCGTGCAACAAGCTGCTTTGTCACAAAAGATAAAACAAAACAAAAGGTACAATAAAATACATGAGATGGATGAGGAGAAACGAGGAAAGAGGAGAAGTTTGGGAAAGAAAGATGACATACATGATCCTCCCATGCTTTCTTCTCTCTCTCATATGCTTCTCTTCTCTTCTTTTCCAGCTGTTCTTTAATTACAGCAGCACGAGCCTTTGACTGGGCCTTACATAAAAGCACACATTCTTGATAATTGTTTTACTCAAATAACATTCTGGTTGCTTTCTGATACATAAAACATTTTAGACCATTTAAGAATCATCTAAGAATCCTGAAAAAAAAAAATGTATCATGGTTTCCACAAAAATATTAAGCAACACAACTGATTTCAACATTGATTATAATAAGAAATGTTTCTTGAGCACTAAATCAGTATATCAGAATGTTTTCTGATGTATCATGTGACACTGAAGAGTAAAGTAATGTCTGCTGAAAATTCAGCTTTGCCATTACAGGAATTTTAAAATATATTGAAATAGAAAACATTTATTTAAAATTGTAGAAATATTTTAAATATTTAAGGTTTTTACTGTATTTTTGATCAAACTAATGCAGCCTTGGTGAGCATAAGAAACATTTAAAAAAAAAATACCTACCAACCCCAAACATTTGAATGGTAGTGTATATAATTACATTTTCAATTCAAATTATTATGCTGATAATTTATTTTGAAAAAATATATATTAAAATGCAAAACCTTTAAAGCCTCGATCTTCTTCCTCCTGAGTACTGCCTCTTCACATGACTCCTGACTGTCTGAGCCGTCACTGTCATACTGAGATAGATGGTCCAAATATAACAAATGAATAAATTTAAAAATCTATTTAATGATGTGTAAAAGCACTGCAACTGATGTGAATAAATAATAGTAAACATTAAAATATGTATAATGATACAGCTGACAACGTTATCAACAATAAATCTACAGTTGAAAGAAATGTCAAATGGGCCTATATGTGGGTGCTTATACCTTCTCTCCTCTGAGGCGAGCTTTGATCTGCTGGCGTTCATTAAAGTTCTGTAGTCGGATCTGTCGTAACCTCGCCAAGTACTCCTGAGAAAAACACAGTTCACATTATCTCTCTCTTTGTTCTCTTCCTATTGTCTCCTTCCGACAAACATAAGAACAGGGGCAAGACACTTATTGTATATTGAACATGAAATATAATTGGTGAAATACATTGGAAAAGAAAAACAAATTTAAACATTTACACTGTATTGTGGGAACAGCAAACTTAAAGTTACAGCAGAATCAAAGCCATTCATTAATGAGGACCATAAAAAGCAGCAGTTAGTCTTCAGCTGGGATCCTGCAGATACACTGAATACTCTTCAAAAATAGAAAATATGATGAGGGACCCAAAACAATGGGCGTTGAAGCAGAATAACATCCACACACACAAAAAAAGATAAAAATTTTGCCAGAATGTGGTATTGGATGAAATGAAATAATGAACTAGAACATTTTCAGTGTATTTCACAGCCACATTCAACAAACATGCACTGTGCAGGTACTGGACATCAGATGGCGCTGGTGAGCAGATGCAGCAACATCAGTTGGGCATTTACAACTTAAAATAAGGAACCGAACAATAAAGGGTTTAAGTGACTTGATGGATTGAGGAGTGTTGTTTGGTCCCAGACAGGACTCCTACCTCCTCCTCTTTGTTGACTTGGGGTCTCCTGCATCGGGAGGAGTTTGTCCAGCTTGCAAAGATGGCGGCCAGGTTTTGCCGGGCCCCCTATTCACCCATTGGTTAATCCGATATTACAGAAGCCACATAATTAAATGTATTATCAATTCCATCACTGACTTCAACACCTTATTTCTATACATCAGTTGTTAACTGAATGAAGACAGATCTGAATGTGAGCTTGTGTTTGATTGTAAGAAAGGGGCAGGGTTTAAACGGAGTAAATAATTGGAGATGTCCAGCATACGTCACCAGAGAGAAGTCTATCATTTTACCAGAAAATCAAGTCATGACATTTTAATTAACATTTGCATGGATTAATAGTTCACAATAAGATGAATGTACAAAATAGATAGGGTGTTTTTTTCATATCATGTTGACCTTAAACCTAGAGTGAAAATAATTTTCCTTTTGCTTTATGCCAGAAACATTGTAGATAAAGAGTTTACTGAAACCAGAACATTCATTTAACCAGAAGAGGCCAAGGTAAAAACTCATACCAGCTGTCCTTCTGCACGGACTTTATTCAGCATGGCTTCTCTTTTCCGCTGTAGAAACTCTTCCACCTGCTTAGCCCTTTCTGCCGCCAGCTGACCTCGAAACCTACAGACAGAGAGATAAAAGAGGTGATCTTAGCTCTGCTTGACAGACCGGCAGACTGAAGACAGACTGAATATCTGACAAACATTACTGATGAAAACACATAGCCACCTGACCTATTGGCATAGTCGTTCTTTGAAATCTGCTCGTTTTGGAGACTTGCTTTACATGGTTCTTTCCTGACAACATCCTTAACAGGGATGCAGGCATGACCATTCAGCGACCCTGAGTCTGTAGCAGTGCTTTAATGACATATGCACATTAAATCAAAAATTATTCAAAAAGATAGGAAAACAAAAACACTTGTGAACTAGTCTTGAATGACAGTTTCTTTCTCATTCATCTCATTCACCTGCCATTCTCTCCTGAAGACTTGGCTCCTTCCCCAGCACCATCCTTAGGTGTAGGTTTGGATGGTTTTTCAGCTGCTGGGTGGACATGGTCAAATGGCGCTCTGCTTGTAGTTAAAGCAGGAACAGGAGCAGGAGTAGGGGTGGGGCCAGGCACAGGAGATGGGCCTATTCCAGAGGAATGTGGTGCTCCAATGCTGCCACCACCACCTCCATAAAACTATGCAAAAATATGCACTAAATGAGAAACCTTAACAATATTAGCAGCCTTTATTGACTAATCTGCAGCAGACAAGGAAGACTATTGTACCTTTCGCTCAGGACTGCTGCCTCCACTGGAACTGAGCACATGTCTCCAGCCCTGCTCCCGAGCCCGGTTTATCCGGTTCAGCTAAAAACAAACAAACAAAAAAATAAATAAAAAAAAATAAAAATAAAAACAAAGTTACAGTTTTAATATAAACAAATGAAACCAACATCAATTTATTGTAAATAACCATTTGCAGAAGGGCACTGATCAGTTCACCTTTTCCCTCTCAAATCTCTTCATCTGAGCAGCCTTCAGTAACAACATCTACAGAGAGAAACACAATTACCAAGGGGTCACTAACTCAATCAAGAGGCTTTTAAATGTCTTTCTACCCAAGAGACACATTACAAATAGCATCCATCCATCTAATGAAACTAGAACAGCCAACATCTGCTGAACCTGACGTGAACTCATTCAATCCCCACACTACAGGCACAAAACAAAATAAACATAACATGACATTTAGTATGTATTTAAGTATATATATTCTAATAGAAGTCTCTTATGCTATTCTAACATGCTGATTTGTTGCTCAAGAAATATTCCTTACTATTAGTAATATTGAAAACATTTGTGCAGCATTTTCTCAGGATTCTTTAATGAATAGAAAGTACAAAAGAACATAATGATTTGAAATAATAATCTGTGATGATGTCATGCCACGATGTCATCAATAGCTCACCTGTTCTCTTTGCTTCCTTTCCCTCTCCATCATCTCCATCCGTTTCTTCCTCACTCCTTCCTGAAACAGAACATGGCCATGATGCTTTTAGACATGATGCAAACAGTATTTCTCATTACTTGTTATAGTGATGACACAGAAAAATTTGTTTGTACAACTCTATGTGGCAAAGTGAGGCAAGAGCAGTCAAACGTCCATATATAACCTTGAAAAAATATTTGTTCCCAAAATGGATCAGTCATTGAACAATAACGGTTTAGCATCTTGCGGCTCAGAAGGTAGAGTAGGTCTAGACACATTTATAGAATGAACACTGGACTGGTGAAAGGGTGAATAAAGAAAGGGGTGGAAAAGGAAACAAAAACGTAGATGCCCACCATATGAATGACAGCAGTTGGAGAGAAGCAGAAGAACACCAACAAAAAAGAGGGGAAAGAAAAAAGTTTCACTGAAGAAAAAAACAAAAAACAAAAAAAAAAAAACTGATGTGCATATTTAGAATATTAGATTGTGATCCTACAGCAGCAGGTGATAACTTAACCTAAATCTAATCTTTATCATTTTATTTAAATAATTAGAAACAGTCACTTTGCTTACAATTTTATCCAGAGTAACTATAAGTACACCTATCACAGTGATAGCGCTGCTGGACCAACCTGTGGATAAGTGACCTGCTCAAAGGCACAATACGGATAAATGACTTATTCTTTGCAAAAAGATTACAATATTTCTGATAGCAGCTCAGATCTAGAGCAGACCAATAAATGGGACACATTAGTGATATAAAGGGTAAACCTATTTGAGGCTCACAGGGCAAAAGATTTTGGAGGAGGACAAAGTGTATTTGCACAGGGGTAAGTGGATTAAGGAGGATCAGGGTTGGGTGTTAGTAGAAGGGTCTGTAGATAGTGGGCACTCTCTTATGTACCTCATGCTTCCTCCTCTCCTCCTCCACTCGACTCACTCTCCTCTGAGCTGCTGCAGGAGGGAGAGCCTGGACAACACATGACACCGAGGGGCGAGGATCAGAGGTCTCTCGCTCTCATTTATAGCACACAGCGGGACAACATCAACAAATGTCTGAATGTTACACAAGTGCCCCTCAGTGCCCCTCCTAACATACTGAGTGATAATGTATGGGCAAAACATTGGAGTGGATTAGCCAATGACATACATGGGGTCTTTATTTCCCATGGTTCTCACCTGCTTGAGTTTGACTGGTTTCTTTGCTGCATCCGGGACCTTTCTGATGGCATCAGATGGTCTTCGGACTGTTAAAGGCACTCCATATTTGGCTGCTGGCTTTGTGATTTTCTGAGCTGGGGAGATGGGGATGGGGCCTGGGGCAGGGCGTTTGGCTGGGGAGTGAAGAGGAACAGAACAACTGGATTTCTGGTATGTGGAGATCAAGAGAACAATTTAACAATATACTCCCGGCACATCTCAATAAGTGACTACTGCTCATCCGTCAGTGGATACCATGATTCGTAAGTATTTTTTCCCCCCTAAATTTAGGATAATAGAATAATCCAGATATACAACAACATCAACAGAGGGTAACAAATGTGTTAGTTATTAATGAATGTGTTTACCTGGTGCTCCCTGGGCCACACTCATTTTAGACTGATCAAGGTGAAGTGAGTGGCTGAATTCCTGAGCAATAATCTGCAACGTACAAGGAAGCATACTAAACAAATAAATTCTGCAACACGTGGGATTGGGTCTGGAATTAGACCTAAGCGTTATATAACAGCTGAGTTATATCTGAGTCACAACGCACAGACTGATTCATCAAACTGCCATAAATGTCTGTTTGCATGTGTCACCTGAGGGCTGAGAAACTTGTGAATCCTGCGAGCAAGAAAAGGCTTGTCCAAAATGACTGAGACGGAGGGTCTCTCCCGGGGGTTGCGCTTGAACAGCTGGGCCAGGAGAGAGCGCAAGTCTTGGGAGTAATGCACGGAAACAGGCGGGTACGAACCACGGATGATTTTTAACACCAGGTTCTTCATGTTTCCGGCCTCAAACTGAGAGAAAGACATCATATAATTGGTCCTACTTGAAAATAAAATGATAATACCACCTTCACTCAAGTCATAAATCACATAAACCTACAATAATAATCAAAGAATACAGACAAAAAGACTTTCAATTGAATCAATTGCTCTTCAGTAGGAAAGCATCTCTCCACACAGCTAATCATCTAAATTTTTAAAGCTGCTGCAGTTTCACTTGCCTCTCCACTGTAAAATATTAGTCTCCACAGAACATTCATGGTGTAAATAATGAAAGAAGGGAAGTGAGAGAGGAAGAGGGAGAGAAAATGCGACCTACATGCAGAGACAGATTAAAAAGATATGAAAGAGATAGTTCTGTTTTATCATTCACATCAAAAGGATAAGCACAAAAATGATGGGTTACTTAACGTAAACCCAGGTTCTTTGATAACAGAGTGAGGTGTTTCACTATGGGAATTGCTTTGGGCGTGACCAACTGCGGAAGCTCCTATGACTCCACGTCTGTCTTTGACAGACAGGTCGACCTGTGACCAGGCTCCGCCCCACCTATATCAGACAGGTCGACCCCTGCCAAAGTCATTATAGAGAGATTTCTTTCCGTACCCGTGCAAGGAGGGAAGTGCTGGTGAAACACCTTACTCTGTTATCAAAGAACCCGGGTTTACGTTAAGTAACCCATCATTCTTTTTCTAACTTTGCTCGGTGTTTCACTATGGGAGATCTAGACCACTCCCGGATTGCACCCATACCACTGCTAACCATAACAGTTAAATGGGCACGGAACAACTGGCTCCCAGCACTGTGTGTGCTAAGGAAGTCTCAGACACGTCCAGTCTATAGAACCGCACAAAAGTATGTGGCGTAGCCCAACTTGCTGCTGAATGAATATCCTGGACCGAAACTCCCCTGAGTAAGGCCCAGAATGTAGCCATCCCCCGGGTGGAGTGGGCTTTCAAGCCCCTAGGTGGTTGAAGATCCTTGCACATATAGGCTAAATATATAGCCTCTATGATCCAATGAGACAGCTGTTGATGAGACAACGGCTTCCCCTTGTGAGGAGTAGACCATGACACAAACAGCTGGTTATGAGTACTAAAACCTGCTGTTCTTTTCACATACGTATGAAGTGCCCGTACCGGACATAATGAATTCAACCTCTGCTCCCCTGGAGAAGAGAACGGAGGAGGGTGAAAAGCTTCCAGTTCAGTCGATAGGCACCTATACGCTGAGTCAACTACCTTAGGCACAAAAGTCAGGTTAGGGCGAAAGGAAACCTTAGTGAGCCCTGGAGCGAACTGCAAACAAGACGAGCTAACAGACAAAGCATGTAAGTCACTCACACGCTTAGCCGTTACTAAAGCTATGAGCAGCACTGTCTAAAGAGTGAGAAACTTAAGACCAATTCCCTCCAATGGCTCAAAAAGGTGTTGAGAAAGGGCTTCTAGGACGATGGATAAATCCCATAAAGGAACCATCTGTCTGGCCAATTTCTCGCCAAAACCAACATGACAAGCTGAAATAGCTGCTAAATACACCTTAATGGTGGAGAAAGCCTTCCCCTTATCTTGGAGATCTTGGAGAAAGCATAAAATATCCCCCACTGAGCATTGAAAAGGGATAATATGAGTCTGTTCACACCATCTTTCAAAGACTCGCCATTTATTGCTATAAAGTGAGCGAGTAGAGGAGGCTCTTGCACTTTATATAGTATGTATGACTGATGAGGGCAGACCCGCTGTGGTCAAATTCCACCTCTCACGGGCCAAGCCCAGAGAGCTATCTTGTCTGTGTGAGGGTGGTAAATTTCTCCCCCCGCCTGAGACAGTAGATCCCTCCATGGAGGGAGGGGCCACGGCTGGCCCGACAGCAGCTGGACTATCGCGGCCACCCAATTTCTGGATGGCCAGTGTGGAGCTATCAGTATTAATGACAGACCCTGTTCCCTCACTCTGGCTAGAGTGGGGGAAATTAAGCTCAGAGGAGGGAATGCATAAAGAAGGACGTCTGGCCATGGGTGGGCTGGAGCATCCACACCCAGTGGTGCATTTTCGTCTGCTAGAGAGAAATACAGAGGACACTGAGCCTATTCTTGCGAGGCGAAGAGATCTACGGCCGCCTGACCATACCTCTGCCATATCTGGACCACCATCTGGGGATGGAGTTTCCACTCCCCATACAGGGGGTTTCCCCTGGATAATAAATCTGCTCCTGTTTAAAATTCCTGGAACGCGAGTCACCCTGAGGGATAAAAGCCTTGTGTCGCTCCACACGATCAGCCTCTTCGCCAACTGATGCAGATGAAGGGAGCGTGTGCCCCCTGCCGATTGATGTAAGCAACCACTGTGGAATTGTTGGTCTTCACTAACACATGCTGCCCTCTGATGAAGATCAGAAGATGTTTCATTGCTAACCACACTGCTAGCAACTATAAATAATTAATGTGTTTATGAATCAGTTGTGGAGGCCACACACCGTTCACAGCTCTGCCCATTAGAGTCGCTCCCCAGTCCTTTAAGGATGCGTCCATCGTCATGGTGACTCTCGATGATACAGCCCCTAAGGGAATCCTTGTTCTGAGAATCACGGAGCTTTTCCAATACCCGAGTGCTCTGACGCACGCGTGTGTAACTCCCACCGGCCGGCTGAGATGCCGCCGAGAGCACAGGCGTAACTGCGCGATCCAGCGCTGAAAATCCCTCATTTTGAGCAGTCCCAAATGTACTACTGAAATCACTGAAGCCATTAAACCCAGCATTCGTAAGCACAGTCTGTACGGAACCACTTTCCCCATCTGAAAGCGGGCGACGCATTGTGTGAAAGACGCGACTCTCCCCTCTGTCAGTTTGACACGATAAGAGAGGGAGTCTATGCTGAGCCCCAAATATTCTGTTTGTTGTGAGGGCTGCAAGCGGCTCTTTATCATGTTGATCCATGTTGAACCCCAAGCTGCTGAGATGATTTAGCACCATCTCTGCATCTTTCACTGCTTGCTCTCTCGACGACGAGCATATCAGATAATCGTCTATATAGGACAATATTCTTATTCCCTCGTTCCTTAACGGAAACAGTGCAGTTTCCACACACTTGGTAAAAACCCTCGGAGCTAAAGCTAGCCTGAATGGAATAGTTTGAAACTCGTATGCTGTGCCTTGGTATGCAAATCTGAGGAATTTCTTGTGAGAGGGGTAAATGTCTGTGTGAAAATAAGCGTCTGACAGATCGATTGTCACAAACCAATCGTTCGGACGAATCGATCGATAAAGCACTGTGTGTGTTAACATTCTGAACGAATATTTTCATAGGTGCTTGTTTAACACACGAAGGTCCAGAATTGGACAAAGGGCTGTGCTCCCTGTCTTTGGAATTAAAAAATAACGAGAATAAATCCCTGACGACTCTCTTCCTCGGGCATTACTCTGATCGCCCGTTTGTTTAAGAGAGATTCGGCTGTCAGGACACGAGCTGATTCTCACTCGGCCACTGACACAATCACCCCGTTGAATCGAGGTGGTTTCATGGCGAACTGAAGTCTGTATCCCCGTGAAATTGTTGACAAAACCCACAGATGAACCGCGCATGCGCGCCAATTGACTATCCGGGCTGAGAGAATTCCTCCATACACTTCTGTCCGGCCGGCGTCGCACAGTGATGATGACATCACTGCGGCCGTGCTAGCTCCCACTGAAGGAGCGAGCACTCCCTCCAGCAGTGAGACTAGGGTAGCACTTCTCATACCTTTGGATTTTCATGTGTTTATTGAGTCTCTTCATAACATATCGCCCTCGGCTGCTTGCCTGGCTGCAATAGTGCAACATTTATTATTGTGTTTTCTGAACTCGGGGAGCATATCGCCCTCAGCCCGTGGCTTGGATGCAATGATGCATTCTTTATTTTCAATTTCCCCAAACTGAAAGGTGTTTGAACACACCGAGTGAGTGCTTGGTAACACTGTTGAACATGACTCTGAGCTTCCTCATCTCTCAGACTTTGAGGAGAGCTCAAACGGAAAGGGACCTTACTGAACTCAGAACAAGAGGGCTGTATTCCCACCTTCTTCTCTTTGAGGGCGGAGAGAGAACGTGGGGGGTGGGACGAGCAGTTTTTAGCCACCACGGCCGCAAACGAATGCTTTCCCCAAGGTCCAGAGCCATCCAGTCATGAGTGCTGGCCAGCTTGCTGCCCGCTGTGACCAGGTCTTTGAGCCCTAGCGCCCTTTGGTCTCCCTCTCACTGCCGCAGCTGCTGCGAAGCCCTGTCGTGGCGGTTGAGAGGATGGTTGCGGCCTGGCTTACATGGCAAACAGAGGTCAAACGCTTCGTCCTCCTGTTTCCTGAGGGTGCTGGTCTCCCTCATTTTTTCGAGAGCTGGGCCAAACATCCCCTTAGTTGGGTCATAAGCAGAGACCATTACCTCCAACTTCTGCGCGTCGCCCAAGCCTGGCAGGTTTAGCCATAACGCTCTCTCACCTGACACAGTCAAGCCCATCACGCAGCCACAGCCCTGAACTGCGCTGTGGGAAGAGTGCAGAATCAGATCATTCACGATGCAAATTTCATCCTAGAGTGCTGGGTTCGGTGCTCCTGCGTCCAACTGCCGCCCATCTCCTTCAAAATCTCTGCTTGATTCACTGACAGTAAAGTCACCGTGTTCAGCATATTTATACATCCTCTGATATATCGACACGGTCAACCGCTCCATTTTACTTGGCTGAGAGATCTGAGAGGAGGCAGACATAGAGCGCTGATTCGGATGGAGATGATAAGCCACTGAAGACTCTACCGCTGGGGGTCCAGCCAACCCCAGCTCTCCCATCCCCTGAATCTCCAACATGGATTGGCCTTTAGTAGGGAGCTTGCTTTTAAAAGGGCTAGACCAATAATGGGACATTTCCTTCATGCAAGCAGGCACGGCAGACAGGAGTTGTCTCGCTGCAGGCTGAGCGGGAGGCAACCTTTTCCCATCGTAAAGGTCCCTCTTCGCTCCTTCGGCGTCTTTGGCCGTGGGCGAAGCTAGGCCCAATTTTGCCGCGGCTCGCTTGCACACCTCGTGCAAGTTACTGTCGACTTGCAAAGCTGAGTCGTTGGCACAAGGAGGCCTAGACTGTTGGACTGGGAAGAGGGAGTTGTCTTCCTCCTCCTCGTCGTCCATGTCTAAATCGAGGAGATCAGAGTTAGCATCGCCCTCTGCGTCCTCGTCCCCGGGTTCACCCTTCTTCTGCGTGAGCAGGCCCTCAAACAGCGGAGGCATATCCGGGGATTCGGCTTCCATCATGTCCGCCCAGCTCGTACTGGGTCGCGTGAGATGGTCAGTTGCTGAAGATTGTGTGGCTGCTCTGGACAGACATTGGTTCTGCTTGTTAGCCACCACCACTCTTAGCCTCCTTTCCAGGATTTTCACCGGCAATGACGCACCGTGAGCGCATGTTTGTGGATCCGCCAGCGACGTTTGAGCGTGCTTTGGGCCCATACACACGATGCACATGGGGTGAGGGTCCCTGCCCGAGATGGTAGAACCACATGAGGATGACACGGGCAGGATGCAGCCTCCCTGATCTTCGACTCATTCCCTTTGACGAGGGTGATGGCTGTCGACATAATGGCTGAGAAGTGAGTAAACCTCAGACTCGTCACAACACGTTAGCCTTTCAGTTTTAGGTAATTAAACCTTCTGAGAGCTCGCCTTGACACGTGAAGCCCTAGTTGACTTGACATCACCTACCACAGTAATTTAATACGCAACAGGCCGATTAAAATAGCTCGCCTTGACACGGACACTATTCTAATGTTAATGATGTCACTCAACACAATCCAGTACAACTGACCTCGCGTTCGGTGACGAATTCCAATGATGGCCCACCTGTTGAACAATTTAGCGAAATCAGCAAAGTCAGAATGTGCGGAGAGAGCTTGCTGCAGTCTCCCACGGGAAGAAAGTGCGAATGACTTTGGCAGGGGTCGACCTGACTGATATAGGTGGGGCGGAGCCTGGTCACAGGTCAACCTGTCCGTCAAAGACAGACGTGGTGTCATAGGAGCCGTTGGTCAAGCCCAAAGCGATTCCCATAGTGAAACACCGAGCGAAGTTAGAAAAAAAAAAACTCCTTTGCACGCAAAAGCTACTATTGAGAACATGAGGTACTTACTGCATGCTTAAGCGTGCACATTTCATACAGGACACATCCCAGGGCCCAGATATCACTAGGGTCAGACCCGACAGAACAACGCAGATAGAAAGAGAGAGAAGACAAAAAACAAAGCAGACAGACAAGGAGAAAGTGGGACAAATGGGTAAATTTTGGGGTGGCACATGTGGATTACTCACACATGTGCACATGCAAACATATACACGCAAACAAACAGCATATAAAATCTAAAGTGATTTGAATATCAAACAACATGGCTTTGCACAATATCTAAATTTTCTTTTTTTCTTTTTTTTTTTTTTTTTGCAAAGGACTACACGAAATCTAATGTTTACAATCCAAACCAATGCGCATCGGTATGTGGCTTAAAATCCAATTAATGCATCACAGTCTGAATGTTCATATTAGATTTCATCATTCAGGATGTGATGGAACTGAAAAGATCATGATTGAAAACCAAATAAGATTTGTGTGCAGTGCATGGTGAACAAAGTCATTTAATGTCTATATCTCAGTACACACTCGGATACTAAGAAATTTTAAAATTCATACTCTACCAACAATCAAACATTTGGGATCAGTAAGATTTGATTTTTTTCAAGAAATCAATACTTGTATTCAGTAAGGATGCATTAAATTGATCTTACAGTAAATACGTTTATAATATTACAAAAAAAGTTCCATTATTCATTATTTTGTCGAAGAATTCTGGGAACAAAAATAAACATGGTTTTACAAAAAATATTAAGCAGCAAAACTGTTTTCAATACTGATGTTTCTTAAGCACAAAATCAGAATGATTTCTGGAGGATCATGTGACACTGAAGACTACATTTTAAAATATGTACAAATAGAAAGCAGTTTTTAACTTGTAATAAATATTTTCACAATATTATTTTTACTATATTTTAGATCAGATAAATGCAGATTAGTGAGCTTAAAGAATGTATATATACACACACACACAAATTTAAAAAAATCTCACAGACCCCAATCCTTTAAACAGTAATGTAATACAGCTGGTGTTCATCAATATTGGCTACAAATATTCAGACTGATCAAGTTACAAACAGTCCAGGAACAAATGACGTGGGGTCAATATGTAGCTGCTGGGATCAGATAAACTCATATAAACATACATCACCACTAATGATTCAACAAACTGTACAAGAATCACTGAGTGCTCTGTAGCTAATGTACTGCTCATATACACCCCCTCTGTCTCAGAACAGGAAGTAGTTTACCTCTTGTTGTTGTATGGTTTATTTTCACATATCTCTGGTGACAGGTAGTAAGGTGTGCCAATACATGTCCTCGCCAACTCCACAGTGCTGCACACACAACCACATTACCTATGAAGGACATTCTCACCACATTCCTTATGCTGTTTTGAAATCAAATTGAAATTGCTTGCCTATTCAAAACTCTAGCGATTCCAAAGTCACCCAGCTGAATGGTACCATCTTTGGTCAGAAAAATATTCTTGATAGAAAACAAAAGCAGAAATCATATAAGAGGCATATGTAAATCAAGTCAAAGTATATTGTACATTATGCTGTAGTTCCACAGAAATGTTGGTACAATTGTGTGTAAGAGAGAGACATCCATACCTGTGATTTGATGTCCCTGTGTAGGATTTTGCGGTCATGTACATGTTTCAGAGCCAGGCAGATCTGCACAAACCAGTCAAGAATCTTCCAGAAAACAACAGACAGTGTTCAGTATTTCGGACGATAACATTGCAAGATCATTCTTAAAAAAAAATTGGTCTTTTGCTAACATTCAACAACTAAGAATATCTTATTTTGTTACAATAAAAGAAATTCAAAGTTTTTTTTTTTATTTAATGGTATATCCAAGTAGTAGGGGTGGAACGATACATGTATTCGTACCGAACTCGGTTCGGTGCATGAGGCCTTACAACGAATACAGACAATTCACCCTTAATCCTGAAGTGGGTGCCCGCAGTAATGCAACACTGTTTGATAACCGCCGGCAGAAGAACAGCGAATGCCATGAGTTGCGCACTTGAAAACAAAGCCCCCTTGACAGTGACTATGTGCTGATTCTGAATGCGTCTCTCACATAGACTGACAAAGGAGTATACTTAAAAGGCTTGCGCACTCAACTGTTTGCGAAATGGAGCTTTGTGCTCGTGTATCCTACCTCTCTCATTCGGCACAAATCCAAATATTCCATAATATTTCCATATTTGCGATGTAACGAATCTGAATGATAAACTATTATTTATTATGTAAATGATAGGCTTTGTACTTCAGTCGCGTTCCAACGGTGATACAGAGGTGGGGGCGCTGATGTTTGGTGTCCGGCGCGATCACTTCAACTGTTTCCTTATACCAGCAGAATCAATTTTAAACACTTATTGTCTTATTAATAATGCATCACTGTATAAAGGTCTGCTTTTATTTGTGTACACTCACAATGAAAACAAAACATGCTTTTGTAAAATAAGGAAAACAAATAGAATGTCGCTTTCTGCCATTTGAGTTTCCTTTTTGTGAACAAATTAAGCGTCACAAAAATTAACTGAAAATTCAGCACATATAGGCTACGTTATGTGTCGCACAGTTTTTTCCCCCTTGTTTATTTGTAAACTAAATCAAATATATTTCAAGAATTTATGCCTTGTATGTACAGTAGTGGTCAGAATTATTGGCACCTTTGGTAAATATGATCAAAGAAGGCTGTGAAAATTAATCTACATTGTTAATCCTTTTGATCTTTTATTTAAAAAAATATCACAAAAATCTAACCTTTCATTGGATAATAAGAATTTAAAATGGGGGGAAATATCATTATGAAATAAATTTTTTCTCTAATACACGTTGGACACAATTATTGGTACCCCTAGAAATTCTTATGAGTAAAATATCTCTGAAGTATATTCCCATTCATATTCACAATTTTGAGCACTCCAGGGTGATTATGAACATGAAATTATCCAGCCATGGCTTCCTGTTTCACAGAAATATAAATAGGAGTGAAAACAAAGCCCAAATTCCCTTAATCATCCATCACAATGAGAAAAACCAAAGAATATATTTCTGATGTGCAGCAAAAGATAATGGAGCTTCACAAATTAGTGAAGTGGCTTTAAGAAAAGAGCTAGAGCAGTGAAAATTCCCATTTCCACCATCAGGGCAAAAATTAAGAATTTCCAATCAACATAAAATGTTACGCAACTGTCGGGAAGAGGACGTGTGTCTATATCGCCCTAATGCACGGTGAGAAGGAGAGTTTGAGTGGCTAAAGACTCCCCAAGGACCACAGCTGGAGAATTGCAGAAAATAGTCTTGGGGTCAGAAAACCTTTAAAAAAAAAAAAATTGTCAAACAGCACCTACATCACCACATGTTGTTTGTGAGGGTTTCAAGAAAAATTCTCCTAGCTCATCCAAAAACAAACTCCAGCATATTCAGTTATCAGACACGACTGGAACTTCAAATGGGAGTAAAAAAGTACCCCATGTGTACAATGAAATATACTGCTGTATTTTTGATGTTGTGGGCCTATATTTCTGCTGGAGGTCCTGGACATCTTGTTTAGACACATGGCATCATGGATTCTATCAAATATCAACAGATAAAAAAATCAATAAGTGACTGACTCTGTTAGAAATCTTATAATGGGCCATGTTTGGATCTTCCAACCGTACAATAATCCAAACACAAACCTCAAAAACAACACAAAAATGGGTCACTGAGCACAAAACCAAGCTTCTGCTATGGCAATTCCAGTCCTCTGACCTGAACCCTATAGAAAATGAGTGGGGTGAACTGAAGAGAAGAAGCACCAACATGGAGCTGGGAATCTAAAGGGTCTGGAGTGATTCTGGATGAAGGAATGGTCTCTGATCTCTTGTCAGGTGTTCTCTAACCTCATCAGGCATTATAGGAGAAAATTTAGAGCTGTTAAACTGGCAAATGGAGGTTTCAAAAAGTATTGAATAAAAGGGTGCCGTTAATTGTGGCCAATGTGTATTAGAGAAAAACTTTTATTTCATAATGATATTTCCCCCCATTTTAAATACTTATCCAATGAAAGGTTAGATTTTTGTGAATTTTTTTAAATAAAAGATCAAAAGGATTAACAATATAGATTAATTTTCACAGCCTTCTTTGATCATATTTACCAAGGGTGCCGATATTTTTGGCCATGACTGTATATGTGTACTGTAGATTTTATATTATATATGTAATAATATTTAGTATTTCCACATC
This sequence comes from Spinibarbus caldwelli, assembly GCA_039654775.1. Classification (NCBI taxonomy): domain Eukaryota; kingdom Metazoa; phylum Chordata; class Actinopteri; order Cypriniformes; family Cyprinidae; genus Spinibarbus; species Spinibarbus caldwelli. The sequence goes on along the minus strand of CM077240.1, from coordinate 17,417,087 downwards.
TTGGTGGAAAAAAATTGTAATTTGTACTACTGTCTGGTCAAAATAAATTAAAAGAAACTGAACATAGTAGATTTGTTGTTGTTTTTTTCCTGTTGTACCGAAATCGTATCGAACCGTGACCTCCCTGAACCGAGGTACGTACCGAACCGTGACATCTGTGTACCGTTCCACCCCTACTAAGTAGCATTTGACTGGTCCAACAATGCCACCCCTGTGGGGCGACCCAGTCTATATACAGTAGAATAAAATAGATTAGCAGCTGATGTGACTGGATTCTTCATTCCATATGAGTGCATATGGCTTTAAATAGATACTATTTACTTTTGTAGGAGTGAGAAAAAAAGCTTTAAAGCTTTGATAATTTGCAGCCTTTTGTTAGGTGCAGAGTTCAACTGAATGTCTTTGTATTGTTCCTCTTACCTGTTCCTCAGGGAATAGAGTCCCTCTCTGACTGATCTTCTTAAACAAGTCTCCTCCCTCACAGTAGTCCATTACTATGTACAAACAACCACTCTCTGAAGAAAAAGAGAGAAATTATTGTACTTCAATGACAAAGTAACAGCAATGTTTCAGTTCACAGCCTGGATGGCTTCTTGACAGTAAGATTTTTTTAAATAAAAATAAAATCATGCATTAAATTGTTCAAAAGTGACAGTAAACATTTATAATGTTATAGAAGAAAAAAAAAAGCATTTTTTGGACAGTTGTTTTTTTTTGTTTTTTTTTTTACAATAAATGTTCAATACATTAAAACAAAAATCAGTTGTTTATAATTACAATAATATTTTACAATATTACTGTTTTTACAATGTTTTGATGAAATGTTGTGCATAAGAGATTTCTTTCAAATACAATAAAGTTACAAACTTTTGGATATTAGTGTATCTGTACATGTGATATAATCAAATTTAAACTCTTAGGTTTCGCTGTATATTTAAAATGGAATTAAACCGACATAATCCCCTCCATTGCTAATATCATTAACATTCATATACCACCCCAGTTTCATGTCATTAATTAGCCTGCCATCTGGATGTCAGAGATACTGCTGCTGCATGACTTCATGTAGAGAAACTATCATTAGCTCAACGACATCCTTTCTATAATTTAATTCAAGAGCTTGGAGCTCCTCCAGATCATGCAGACTGCCCGATCTATCAACCAGACACAGGCCTTTAGAACAGAAATGCAGTGGGTCTGGTCTGTGCCGGAACTAATGTTCTCAGATTAATCAAGATCGGTCAACTAAAGACCAAAGACCTCGTAGACACTCGTTTGTCATGCCTGTCGACATAATGGCAGAGCTGGGCAACGAAGCATCATATTCCAATATCACTTAATACACATTTCAGAATATGGATGTCTTAACGTATGAGTGGGCTTTGCCTTCAAAGGATTCCTTGTACTGGACAATGTTTGGATGGCTCATGTTAGCCAGAACTGCCACCTCTTTACGCGATTCTTGCCTTTCTTTGTTCGACATCTGATGAGATAAAGAATACTACATGTGTATATGAAGGCAGATATGGAACAAGTATCATCTTATTAAAATAATTAGGTTTTTAATAACTGAAATACTTATTAAATTCATCAAAAGATGTCTAATAGAAAGAAATGAACTCACCCTGGAGATGCCAATCTCCTTGATAACATATTGTCGGCCGTCTGTCCTTGACTTGACCAGGATGGCTTTCCCAAAGGATCCCTCCCCAATTTTCTTCAATCTCTCATATTTATCCATGTCTGTGCAAATGACTTCTCATGCTGAGGCAAAGGGAACAAAATACATAAAATTAGGATCACCAGTAAAACAATACTAGGATTTTTGTAAAGTTATAGCATAAAATAATATTATCTCTCTTTCTTTCTAAATATGTAGCCTAGATATAGGTATATAGATACTAAAATAGACATACAGTCAACCAAAAAAATAAGGCACTGGAGCAACTAAATGGCATATTCCTTTATAGGTGTGGCATTTTAAAAGCCACATTCAGCTGTCATCTATTCACAATGCCAGCAGGAATTATTAAACCGACTTGAGCGGAGCACCTCCTGACGAGTGAAAGGTTAATATTTTTCCAGAATCCAGCTGCATGCTGGGAATCACTATAACTGCCACCTGGCCTAGATGAGGCAAACATAGACATGCATTTTTTAGACAAACTAATAGGAGACTAAAATAAAAAAAAAAAAAGCCTAAAAGCAATAGAGGCTTGGACGAATATAAAAACTGAGCCAAACTAAAAGCAAAAGCCAGACAGTGTACAAGAGCTTATGAATTAAATATGATATGTCAGGAGGAATTACCCACCACTCTTTAAAAGAGGTAAGAGGGGTACAAAAGGAGAGAGGTTAAAAAAAGATTCAGAGATGGAGAGAGGGCAATATATTTAGCAATAAATTAGACTAACAATCTGATAAAAGCTCTGTTGTCCAATAATATTGAATCAAAGCTGACAATACATAGAAACTTACAAGCTCTACATTTTAATAACAGACCATGGATTGACTCACATAGGTCTAATATCTACAATATTAATTTTTTACAAACAAGATGTTATGCTGCTTTATGTTATACGGATAAAAGCATCATCGCATGAACACTGCGTTGCAAAGTTTCAAAAGCATCAGCTGATGTCTAATTTAGCTGGGCCTTGAACGGGTCTGTCCAAACTAATGATAATACGCTAATGAAAACCGCGAAGTGAAATTACCAGTCTTATTGGCATCCCGCGAAATGTCACTGACATGCTCTTTAAAGCAGAGCTCTGCGATATATTGCATCATTTTGCAAATAAAATCAGTTCTTACCTTCTATATTCAGAATAATCAGCGAACATTGGCAACATCAGAGTAACTCACATGAAGATTTTCTGCTGTGGGCGGTCTAATGTGGGAAGACGGCACATGTTGACTGAGAGGAGCGATTTGATTGGTCCGCGCTCATGTCAAGTCTCAGGGGATAGGGTGAAAAACATGTCAGTCAAAATCCATAGCCGTTAGGTTTGTCTGTCAATGTTTGGTGCAAAATTCCCCCCTAGCAACCGTCACCGGTTGGTACACGGTCATGGAGCCACTACAGAGAGTCTATGGCCAGTAATGGCCTTAAACTGAAGAGCTTTTGAAAATGAAAAGACGAAAGGATTAACGGATTCTGCCACTGCATTTGTGAAGTACACAGCATTTTGTATTTTTTATTTTTTATTTTTTTTTTAGGAAAAGTACAAAAAGCATTTAAATTAAAAATATATATTATTTATATAATTTATTACTGATATTTATTTTTATATATGTTCTTATATATTTATATGTATTTATATTAGTATTTATGATAATAAAAATTATTATTTTTATATTATTTTATATTTTAGATAATTATTCCACACATTTTCAAATTATTTATTTATTAGTTAATTGTTTTATTAATTTTAAGATTTTACTAATTTGTCTTATTTGTCAATGTTTTGACATTGCTGTTAGAGTCAGGCTAATAAATACATTAAAATGCGTTAGTAGTTGGACAATACATTTAGAAAATAATTACATTAAAATACGTTAGTTTCTTTTAATAAGGTCTTTGAGTTCATATTAATTTACCGATGAGTTTGGCTCCACCTATCGGGCACCACGCGCAGTTCACTCAACATGGCGGCACCCGTTCCATCTATACAAGAAGTTCACATTTAGCGACAACGAACGGTAGATGATATTACCGATATTTACCGTGAGTTCGATACCTTGTCGTCTAAAAACCTAAATCCTGTGCTGTTAGACCAACTATAATTGTGCAATGTCAAAGGATCTCTAAGGGATGTTGCTCATTGTCAGTGGCAATTGTAACTTTTGAGTGAACATTAAATAATTTCTGCTCTACAGTTTGCTGTATTAATAACTTTAATGTCAGATATTACCAACAGTGGCACATCTAAGAATTACCTTTCAGAGTACCTCGATAGTTACAAACTACATGTCCAAAATATTATTACATTATGACCTTTTATAAGTGATAATTCTAGATAATAAATAATACAGCATTATAGTGCATAATGGTTATCATATTTACAAATGTTTACATGGCACTCCAAGGTACTATACATTGTAACATTTCTTGGCACAGCAATAATCAAATGTATGTAAATCAAAAATGCTTTGTTTCTTTATAAGCACTACTTTTATTTTTTCTAAAGATACAGGTACTATTTTCAGTTGTACTTTCACCTTTGCTCATTCAGTATCTGATTGCTGGCCTGCAGTGTTCATTCTGTGCTGTTTTTTCTCTTTTAGGGTCGTGATGTCCAGACTGGCTGTAGTGTTCGGGGGTTCGCGTGGCATTGGGCGAGCAGTTTCTCAGCTGTTAGCCCAGAGGGGTCATAGGGTTGTGGTATTGTCTAGGAATAAGGAGGCTGCACAGGTTACAGCTGGATCTCTCCCTGGAGGTGAATCAGTGAATCACCATGAATCAGCCTCAATTACTTTGCATTGGTTCGCTGATGAAAACTCTAACATTTTGATTTGACAGTGCAGACATCATACACTTCAGGCCTTTATTTTTTTACCTAAATTGAAGTTTTGTATATATTGTACAGATATAGATTGATAGATACATTGTATAGATATAGATATATTGTAGTATTTATCTATCCAACAGCACAAAGAAAAACATTTTGTTACCAGGTTGGGTAATGAATGCAAATAAAAAGTCTTAATCTTAAATCGTGTTAAAATAGATGTGATAATTCTGGAGTATACATTTAATTTCAGAAAAACATTTGGGTCTAAGCTGTGATGTCTCTAAAGAAGAAGACGTTCAGAAAGCATTTGAGACCATCAGTAAGACCTGTGGCACTGTGGGATACCTGGTCAACGCAGCTGGCATCAACAGGTCAGGCAGTGATGCAGAAAATGTGATACTGAATGAATATATCAGATACCATGGCCAAAAAAATGATTATAATAAAAACAGCAGATTTTGATATTATGAATAAAAAAAATCTACTGCATTCTAATATATATTGAATGTGTGTTTATCTTAAAGAGATGCATTGTTATTGAGGAGTAAATCTGAAGACATGCTGTCTGTTCTTCACACCAACCTGCTGGGCTCAATGCTGACGTGCAGAGGCGCTCTACGGAGCATGCTCAGTCACGGAGGAGCTATTGTCAACATAGGTGAGTCTTATTTCTGTATGTTCTACTACCTTATGATCTTGTATATTATTTCAATTCAGTGTCTCTAAGTTCAAGCTGGAGAAAAGTCTCCCTGCATCAGCAGCTGGGCAGTTTGGGTTCATTTAATCACCACTAGATGGCGCAGAAGCTTTAGATTTTAAATCGTTTCACTGTCTTTGTATCATAATGTAGTTCTTACACTTGTAAAATTAAAAAAAGTTTGCATGTGTGTTGTTGAGTTTGACATATTTGATATGTCAAGCTTTTATTGCTTATATTATGATATGTATATAATACTGGATGTACTTGAGGAGGGAAAACATTTCAATTTTATTAAGTGGCCCAGACTGAGCAAAATATGCCATTTGGAGCACTTGCTGATAATGACTGTATATGGCAAAAATAAGATATAATTCTGATAGCTTAGAATGTAAATATACAACATATAATGTAATACAGTGATGACTGAGAGATGGACAAATGCACATTCCTCAAAAGCCTGATGTATAATATTTGATACATTTTAACATGAATTTATTTATTTTTTTATGGATAATCTAAATTTCTTCAGTCTAATATGTTTATTTTGAAATATTTCTAACAATATAGTATAACAATAAAAATTTATTCTCACGGTTACTTATATGATACAGTACCAAAGCCAGAAATGTTAGCGTTGAGCAAACTCTAGTTCTGATTCATTCCAGACTGAATGTGTTGAGTTTTAATCATTTTATGACAGATTAAAACTACTTTCATAAGACTCCAGTACACAGGCTGCCAGTCCATTGTTGCTTTAACCTTAGGAAATGCATCCGTATTGTTAACCCTGTTGTTGATGGCAAACACAGCAAATATGATACAGTAGGACTTATACTGTAGGTTTAATCACGTGTTTCCTCAGGCTCTGTGGTGGGTGTGAAGGGTAACTCTGGTCAGTGTGTGTACAGTGCCAGTAAAGCCGGACTGGAAGGATTCACACGCTCACTGGCGAAGGAAGTTGCTACCCGGAATATACGAGTGAACTTGGTGGCTCCAGGTTTTGTCCTCTCTTTTTCTTCTATTACTTCTTTTGCTTATTAATCTGCATATTAGTAGTCATCCGAGTAACACTGAAAATTCTTTTCACTCTCCCCTCTTAGGATTCATTCAGACGGACATGACGGCAGGGCTGGAAAAGGAAGATGTGGTGAGAAGAATTCCACTGGGCCGTTTTGGGGAACCTGCAGAGGTGGCCCACGCTGTCCTTTTCCTCCTGGAGTCTCCTTATATCACAGGACAGCTTCTGCTCGTGGATGGAGGACTACAGCTGGCATTGTGATGATTTCTGCCAGCAAAGCATGCGAGCCAATTGCATATTTTTGTTGTGCTGATAATGTACAATAACTCTTTACAGACTGCATCAAATCTTGATTTTGTTAATCACCTCCTCATCACTCTGTGTCATCAGAGCCACACATATCATTGTGTAAGAGCTGGACTGGATTAAGGTTATTTTTAGTTCACTGGAGTTTTTGGGTTATGGCTCATGTTCCATACTTGGGATGACAGAGGTCACAGGTCAACATGTGGAGGATATGACTCGCTTTGTGATGTCATTTCAGCATTTAAATAAACGGTGCAACATTACACTTACAGCATTACACTAACTCATATAAAATAATTTATTAAAATTAAAATGTATTAAATCCTGGCCTTTTCACCATCATAAAAATACAGATTACCAAGAAAACTAAGTCAGCTTTGAGAGATGTTTTTGCCAAGAGCAACTGGACTCAACCCAGACTCAATTTCAGAGACGTTTATTTATTGTACTATTCATAAACCAAAAGAGAATAAGTTGAACAGTCCGTATACAGGCACAGGTTGGCTTGGAAAACAGAAAATATTGCAAAGTAAGAACCTCCTAAAATCTGTCTATTTGTAGGATAAACAGCTGTGCAAGAAAAAAAAAAAAACATATGTAGATCACAGGCTTACATGTGTATATTGTTATGCTATATTGTTTTGTATATACGTTGCAAATGTGTGCGAGATGATGGCTAAACTATTTGAATTGAGTATTTGATACTCGACTGATCAAAGCTAATATCATTACGAATGCGTTACGAAGGAATATGTTTGAGTTGCTTAAAAAGCCAAGGAAATATAATTTATAAAAACAGTATCACATTTTTGCATGTTTCTGTAATTCCAAACCTGAAAACTGAAGCCTACCTGTCAAAGCATTACCATCTCATCATTCCATGCACCATCATCAAAATCAATAATACTCATATAAATCTCGCCTTCTTCCCCAATCAGCCCATCCTCCACAAACATGCATGCGTCAATTCTGTTTCCTGTACTTCCATCATAGGCATTCCTCATTACTCTCACTTCCATGGAAACACAACAAACTGTCCAAACCCGTCAGTCAGCCAAAACTTACAAAAATCTCATCACTCATGTTAATGACATATCAGTCTCCGCTTTTAATCTCTCCTAAAAAAAGACAGGGTGGGAAAAGATCATTAAGGCCCGGCCTTGTGCGACATCTCTGGACTGGAGCCGAGATCCAGACGCGGCACCTATCTATGGCAGTGTGCGTCTGATCAATATGCTGGATCTCAAGGACCCTGAAGCTCCAGGGACGATGAGGTCCATGGAGTTTCAGGGGTGTCCATCTTTCCACAGCCCTGTTCCCTACATCCAGAGAACCAGCGCCCCCACCCCAACCAACCACCTAACAAAGTCCTATTTCCTGTGCTGGAGAGGAAGACATTTCCTCCAGCGTTTCATAAATATATCTAATCTAAGGCATTATAACTAAATACATAAAAAGTGTTACATGTTGGCACCGTAGTAACATGCACAGCTATATGCTAGTTATTTGAATAATTTTTTTTTTATTATTTGTATTTTAAAATTAAATATTTCTTAGGCACTTGTGAAATCTAGAGATGAAAAACAAGGTGATCATCGGTATACTACCTCCTTCCTCAAAGCACGTGCTGGTGTTTGTGTGTGTGTTAAGTGCGCCAGCAAACCATCAAGTCTGTTTACAAGCAGGATATGACCTCACTTAAGCACCCACATCACTTCCCCTCAGAAAACAACTGAAATAAAAGTAAAGCAAATGGTCTTCCTCAGGTGGAGAAGAAGTGATAATACCAAGAATCAAAATCTCTGAGGAAATGCTTAGCAGCTTCCTCCATCACTATTCAAAGTCAATCAATCACTTTTTCATCCGACCCCAGCAAGAGGGTTTTGTTGGGAAATGGGTGGAGATTATGGAGTACGCTGGATCAAGGGATTGGGGTTCGAAGGTCAGATCCTCCATGCTAGTCTCTACAGATCGTCACTCTCCACTAGGGTGCCGGGATGAAGAGGATTGGAGTCTGGGAAGAAGGCTGCCTTCACGTCCAGACCCCGTTCTGTCAGAGCGGCGTAGCGGCTTGCTGATGGACGCACCTTCTTGGGCTTCGGGGTGTGAGTCTGCTGCCACTGGGCTGAGGGAAGGAAAGGGCGAGGATGAACATGGTTTCTCACTTTGAAGAATTCACAGGATGTAATATTGATGTGTAGATAATGACTGTAGTTCCTCAAATATGAAAACATAGAGACTTTCCTGTATAGCTTGGAATGTTTCATTTAGGGTTACACAATATACCAGAAAAAGTCAAATAAATAAATATATTATTAATATTATAATAAATATAAAAGGGTGGGTAAATAAAATGTGAGTTCAGATAATCACATTATAACAACAATAAATTATGCATAATTACATGCAAGTAACCCTAAGCCAAACCCTACTCCTAAACATATAGTAAGTACATGTAGTTAATTAATAATACCCAGTACTTAAATGTATAATTAAATTACATTGCAACAAGGACACCTTAAAATAAAGTGTATTTTTACATTTAGTTTACCTTTGGCGTCTTTATTTGCCATCAGCTCATTTACATGTAATATTTAAAACACTATTCATTTAATAACTCTGTTACATGTAATCTTTAACAAATTTCTAAATGAATGTGAATTTTTCATACTAAACATCATAATACTATGATGCCTAAATTCACTTGTAGCATTAAAACAGAATTTTAGCTTTTAGTGTTTTATTTTTAATATATTTTAAGACAACAGTATGGATCTTTTAAAAATATATAGCTTTTATTAAATAATCATTATTGGTATCAGCCAGAGTTTTAATATTGGTAAATCAATTTAATATCAATATTGGGGTATCAAAGCTGATATTGTACCAAAGCCAAAAATGTTAGCGTTGAGCAAACTCTAGTTCTGATTCATTCCAGACTGAATGTGTTGAGTTTTAATCATTTTATGACAGATTAAAACTACTTTCATAAGACTCCAGTACACAGGCTGCCAGTCCATTGTTGCTTTAACCTTAGGTAATGCATCTGTATTGTTAACCCTGTTGTTGATGGCAAACACACAGCACTGGCTGATGGGATTGCTATGGGAACAACATTGGGCGGAGGAAGGGAGTGTGCTTTTATTGGACAGATTAAATACGGTTTTGTTCTTAGTCTGAGGCAACTTATGAAAGCACATTGATCAGATAAACCACTTAAACTGCTTAGTCTGTATTTAGTGTACTTTGGTCTTTTACCAATCATAACTCCGCATTGTTGCATGCATTCTTAAGATCCGTTTCCGCTGTGTGTTTGACTAACCGTGTACGTCGAGACGTGCCGTACTGGAGATGATGCCAGCTTCGTTCTTAGCTGAAACCGTGTACCAGCCTGCGTCTTCCTTCAGAGCTGGCTGGATGATCATACAGAGGTAACCAAAGTTGTCCTGGTGCATGCTGGGAAATAGAATTGAACATTAGAATGAGTAAGCAGCAACACTGTTTGCCTTGAAACAAAGGATTTTAAAGAGATGCCAGGATTGTTTATTCAAGCTCCACAGCCATATTACTTTGATTTGAATCCGTATGAGCAAACCATGTCCACAAACAATGACTGGAGACTTTACAGCTTGTGAGTAACTGCTCTCGTCTCTCTGAGGTGGCATAGATGGTAGCGCCTGTGATGAGGTTACTGTGTATGTTTCTTTTACAAGGGTCTTTTCATCAGTATGCACACACGTAGGCACTTTAAATACCAGCCTTCCAACAGCTGCCATATACAGGCTAGTAGTGCACAGTGAGTTTTTAAATGTATCTATGGGGTAAATAGTATTTAACATTATAAAATATAATATACCATAACAAAATAGTACTCATTTAGCTAAACTGTAGTTTGGAATGGCTGCAGGAGGGCGCTGATTTGCCCAAGGTCTCCTACCTTATCCTGTCGGTGTTATGAGTGAAGGACTCATTCTCTTTCTTCCAAAAGATCTGTGGGAACGGGACTCCAGACACACGGCACTCTAGACGCACTGGGTGACCCTCAGCGACACCTGTGTTCTGGAGTTTCTCAATGAAAAATGGTGCTTTATGCATCTCTTTGGCTAAAGAAAAAAAGAAAATTAACAGGATAAAAAAAAATAAATTAATAAAAAAAAAAATCTAAACTACTCCGTATTGATGTACACAAATATTTATAAAATTTAACTTGTGAAAAAATATTAAAAATATTTCCTATAAAAATTATACATTTTACCTGCATTTTATATAGATATTTTATAGTATTGTTTGTTTGCTTTTTTTAATACTTGTATTTAATTTAAAATGTTTTTTAAATAGATTTCTATTTCAAACAAATGCTTTTTTTTACTTTTTGCAAAATAAATAAATACAATCAATGTTGAAAAAGTTGTGCTGCTTTAAAGAAGTGTTTCTTGAGCAGCAAATCAGCATATCAGAGTGATTTCTGAAGGATCATGTGAAACTGAAGACTGGAGAAATGGCAGCTGAAAAATTCAGCTTTGCATCACAGGAATACATTACATAACCCCCCCAATAAAATAGAAAAGTTATTTTAAATTGCAATATTTCACAATATTACCGATTTGTTACTGTATTTTTGATCAAATAAATGCAGCCTAGGTAAACAAAAAAGACTAATTTTACCAACCCCAACATTTGTTCCCTAATGTTCATTTTATTTATTTTTTCATCAGAATGACATGTATCATATTCATTCTCTCTCATTATTTTTATTTACATTTTATTATAATTTACAATACATCTTAGTACAGTGTCTTCCATTACAAGTTGAACTCTATGGTTGTGCAGATGATATTGATTGTGTACCTGCAACAATGAGCTCTAGGTTGAATGAGTTCTGTCCAGCCCTGTTGCTGGCGATGCATGTGTAAACTCCTGCATCTCTGCTAGTGACAGGCTCGATGACCAATGAATGAACCCCGTTTTCCCTCACCAGCATCTTGTGGGAGGAGTCTGGACGGATGGTCTGGCCATTCAGCTGCCAGATGAGGTCAGGAGTTGGCAGGCCACTTACCTATGTTTGAAAGACAAGTCAATCAATTGTTTTCAGCAAAATTTGTTCTTTCCCACTCTTCTATAAAATGTAAATTATGGTGCAATTGCCTCTTTTAAAGTATTTTCAACCCTAATACTAGTGTTTATGTCTGGTGTGGGGTATCTGGTGGCTTTAGTTGTGCGGTTCTCATGGGAAATCAGTCTGTGTACAATGCCTGGGCTCTATTTTCAACAACTCTCACATTCCTGAGAAACACAACACCTGCTCCACCCGAAGGTGTGTCAGCAACAGACCACCAGTCAATGTGTCTGTGTGTTTATATTTGTTTATGAATGTGTGCATGTGCTCGTGTGTTTACGCATGGGGCCGAGAGGGACTGAGATGCTTGTTTATCCATCTGCATTTGCTGTGATGTTCCTGAGAACGTTCATGACATTTGTGAATACACTGCTCAAGTGCCGTTCCCCTGGGTGTGCATATTCCCTGCGTGATGCTTACAATGTCCATCACACATCTTACTACAGCCAACTTGAGAGCGTTCGTGACTCGATTGAAAGAACAGGCTGTTTAAGTGAAAAAGCAGAGAACTCTAACTGAAAAAAGGCACTTTGATTTTAGACCTCCTGAACTGCATCAAGGGACATTTGTGGCCTGGAAAGTTTGGAAAGCCTTAAAACCAGAGGAAATAAATCGGTTCTATAAATACCACTGACATTAAGGGCGCTGTGCATGAGTGCATTACTAATCAGGGTCTTTTTATAGCGTGTGAATCCCTCTATGGCACAGCGAGCCTTTATTCTGACATACACAGATCACAGCCACACATGGGGAGCGGGACAGAACCAGAATGTAAAACTACAGTTAGACAACAACCTGAGAGAGAGAGAGAGAGAGAGAGAGAGAGAGAGAAAAAAGGACAGATAAAAATGGAACAGGTAGAATAAATCTGAACTGAGGGGAAAAAAAAAAAAAAAAAAAAAAAAAATGTAATTAAAAATGTTGAGGTAACAGGAAAAGTGAGAGACTGAAAGAAACCAAAAGGCATTTTCCACAAACAAGGCTTGATAGACAGACAGATAGACAGAGAGATGAATAGATGACAAATTTAAGGAAAGTTCTAAAACAATTAGTTCTAAATATGAAAGGGTGGTGTGGGTGTCATAAGAAATGCGGCAAATGAAGGGAAACAAAGAAATATGGAACAGACAAAACAGCAGCAGAGACAGAGGGAGGAACAGAGGATAGAGATGAGTCTTCAGAGACAGTGGTAAGCCAATGGAAACACTCAATAATATGAGAAAGAGAGAGAAAACGGAGGATAATTCCAGCTTTTCACTCAAGTCCATTCATCATTTTAGAAGTGCTGAAAAACTTTGTTAAACTTTTTTTCCCTTTTCTTCACAATGCAGAGGGAGAAAATTTTCCCATATATCACACAAAGGATGTTTTCTCTAGCCTCTGAAAAGCCCATGCGTTAATTTACTTGTTAAAGGGACATTTCACCTAAAATAGAAACTTATTATTTATTCACCCTTAAGTTTTTTGTATGAAAATTTTGTATGAAATTCTTTTTTCAAGAATATTGGTAACCAAAGAGATATTGGTCCCCAATGTTTTCCACACTACAGATAATTAAATACTATGTAAGTAAATGGGGACCAGCAACTGTTTGCTTACCCACATTCTTCAAAATATTTTCTTTTGGGTTCAGCAGAAGAAAGTCAGTCACACAGGTTTGGAACATCTTGAGGGTGAGTAAATGATTATAGGGTTTTCAGTTTTGGGTGAACTTTGCCTTTAAGTAACCATATAATAAGCGTTATGTACAGTGAGATGTACAGTCAGCATGGTCACACATTTATGATGTTAAAGTAAGGCAGGCAGTGCTTGTGTGGTCACCTTGCAGTCCATGCGGCAGAGTTTGCCCTCCTGCACAATAAGGTCACCGGGAGCCTGCAGAAAATGAGGGCGGAAGTGACGTTCCTGAATATTCTCATTCTCATCACCGCTGTCTCTGGACCTTGAGCGTGGTCTAGGAAAAAAACAAAAACAAAAAGTCAATTCTGTTCACGTTTTCATTGTGAACAATCAAATGTAAATATTAAAAAAAAAAAAACTATCAGATTTGGTAACAAGGTTGGAATATTAATGTTTTTGGTAATTAAAGGATTTTGCTAATTACAGATTGTCAAATTAATGACATTTTGTACCATTTTAAAATAGTCAGGAGGGTAAAGATAGGATAGGATAAAAATCACAATTTTAAGGTAAAAGGTATTATCTAACAATACAGTAGGTGACATTTTAAAAAAAAAAGAAAAATATTGTGCCTGTAAAGAAGAAAAAAAAAAAAAAAAAGAATGAGAACAAGAAAAGCAATGAGAGACCAAAGAGTACCACATTTGTGGAGAAAAAAAGGTTTTATTTTATTAATTAAATTTTTTTTTTTTTTAATGAAGAGCTTACTTTGTGTAGGAAATCATATCTAGGTTTTACAACTAATGACAGGTTGGCACACAGCTTTGCCTTCAGAGACTACTGACACTGTCAATCAAACATATAAAAACCTCAAAGACCTGAATGGTCAGATATATTATATCTAATCCAGAGGAAACCCCACCCATTCAAAAAGATTCACATATTCTATTCTGCACAAAAGACATCTTAACATGGTCCTTGCACCATTGTCCAAAATATACAGGTGTTCTTTACATGGGACACACCCTCTATTAGTGCTAGTCCCACAGAGCAAACCTGATCCTGGACCTACTGTTTAGAAACAGCAGTGCTTATATACCTGCGGATGTGTCCAGGTGTGGAGCGCTGACTTCTCCCCCTTTGGTTCACAGCCTGGACCATCATCCTTCCAGTACAGCTCACTCTCCCCTAAGACAGAAAGACAGAAGACATAGAGAGAAACATCTGAGTAAAGCAACTGACAGTATATGCTTTTCTTAGGGATAATAAGATGAAAGAAAAGTGACATGCACGATACATAACCAAGTATACAGTTGTCTGGGTTGGATTGTGGTCAGTTTAAGCTGGAATGTGTCTGAATGTGTGTGAACTTCTGACCCTTCCAAAGGCTGTAGATTTTTTCTTGCTTCTGATCAGTCACTTCCCCCTGACTACCAATGTTTATCCGTCTCCACCAAAACACTGGTCATGCTGACTAGCCACTTGAGAAAGTTTGTATGTGTGTATGTGTACGGGAATGTGAGAAAAAAAAAAAACAATCAAATGAGATCAAACTCCGATAAAAGGTATTATATAATTTTTTTTTCATAGCTAACATGTTAACACAAAATAACTATTGCGAAATTATCACCTTCTGCAATTTGGGTGTATGACTCGTCTCCAATTTTTTTGAGACATGCATGTTATACTAGGGAATTTTGTGTTGCATTTGTAAAAATACACAGAATTGTTCAGTTTCAATCCACTGTTACCATCTGTAATAAAACTATATAATAAAATAAAACAACAATAAAAAAAAAAAAAAAAAAAAAAAAAACTCATCTCACCGCTGGGTTGCCTGCCATAATGGTGTAGTTCCCATCATCATCTAGAGAGGCAGCCGCTGTGTGCAGGAAGCATGTGCCGTCTGGATCACGACTGATACGGTAGTGCTCACTGCGCTTCGAGATCTGCTTTCCGTCCTTAAACCAGTACACCTTCAAACACACACAGATATATACATGGTTATGCAACACTCCAAAGCTTGTACCGTTGTTTCTTTTTTTTTCTCTTCTTCATCACTTCTGTTATTAAGTCTGCTGTCATCACACAGTCATTACTGTGGTCTCATGGTAGTCAGAGAGAGACACAATGAAAGAGAGACAGCCATATATGGCTGGAATTTTAGAAGTGAAGCAGAGCAGAGCTTCTGATGAAACCAGCCTAGTCACAGATGATAAACCACCAATCCCATCATTCCAGTCACCTCTCTAACAATCCCTTAGAACAACAAAATAACCTCCATGCTGTGAACCACTAATGTATCTCCAGAACAATATGCAGTATAAAAGTATAGACTGTAATAAAAATGATATTAAAAAAAAAAAAACTAACAGGTGTTTAACAGCTGATAAAAGCATCACAATAATTCACAAGCGATACACACAATAGTCCATCAATTAATGTCTTGTGAAGTGAAAAGCTACGTGTTTGTGAGAAACAAATCTATCAAGGCGTTTTAACTTTAAACCATCTCTTCTGGCAAAAATAGGGTTAGGGTAATAGGGTCTATAATCCATAATAACACTTCCTCCAGTGAAAAAGCTCATCCCCTGTTGCCTTCTCACATCCAGATCCACCAACTTTCTTATTTAGAACCATTTTGGACTGTTTTCACTTGTAAATGGTGCGTGATCTGAGCATATTTCTCTGCTGATTCAGAAAAGACAACTTTTTCATTGGAGAAAGCAATATTATAGATAGAGGACTTGGGTTTTAGCTGGCTTCAATGGTTTACACTTAAAAAAAAAAAATCTTGATGAATTTATTACAAACATGCAGCTTTTGGCTTCACGATTGATTAGTTGTGTGGATAACTTGTGGATTATTGTGATGTTTTTAATCAGCTGTTTGGACTCTCATTCTGAAGGCACTCATTCACTGCAAAGGATACATTAGTGACCAAGTAATCTAAATGTAAATTTCTCCATATCTGTTCTAATGAAGAAACAAATGCATCTACATTTTGGATAGCCTGAAGATAACTAGATTTTCATTTCTGGGTGAACTATTGTTTTAATAATTAACTACCTGCTGAGATTACAGCCATAAACACAAAATTTGCCCTTTCGTGGAAGTCACTGACAAGTATCTGATTACAAGCAACACGAATGTAAATATGCTATAAGAGCTAAACTGCATGGGTGATGACCTCTCACCTTAGGCTTTGGGTCTCCGATGACCTTGCAGCTGAAGGTCACAGGCATTCCCTCGAAGACCTTGTAATGCTTGAGCTTCTGATCAAAGAATGGTGCCACCTCTCCGGGAGTGTCTTCTTCATGCTGAACATCATCGTCAGATTCCTCCACAGGTGAGCGCTCCAGACGGAACTCGATCTCGCTGATCAACCGCTGCTCGAAGCTGGACACTTTATACTCCTGTCACACAAACAAACACAAAGACTTTAACTTATGACCTTCTCCTCAACTTACAAATTCAATCACTCATCTTATTCATTCAAGCACACATCCTCTCATCACTGTGTCTGTATAATCTATTCAGTCGTGTATCCAACTCTTATTGCTCATTCATCTGGTCTGTTTCTAGTCTTCCGTTTCACTCTGCAGGCAGAAGGAACATCTGGAGAAAAGTGTGTGCTGATGACACATCACAACAGTAATTGCAGGTTTAAGACACAGCTGCAGCAAGAAAAACACACACACACACACCATCATAACTGCATATGTAGACAACGAACGCACCCTCTCCGTCTTGTTCTCTTGCACGTCCAGCCACATCCTCCCAAACACACACACACGCACATTTCCTATGCAAACACACAGACAACCGCTATTTTCCCAAGGATGTGTGTGGAGCGCTAAGCACACTTTAAATTTATGGCACAACATTAACAGCATATCCACTTCCCACAGTTCAGAAGAAGAGAAGCATGTGCATTTTAGTGTCTCCACTCGAGGGCAGGAAATGTGTGAAGCAGACGCATGCTGTCTCTGATCAGTTAGCAATAACAAGACACATGATGTTAGGCACCCAGCACAGTTTTTTTCACATTTTTTATTTTCATATGATGTTGTTTGGCCATTTCGGTGGCCAAATGTTTTCGTATAACGATTGCTAAACTGCATAATCAACTGCTGTCCAAGGTAAATTACTGGATTATTTTTATAAAATGTAGAAATTGTTTTATTTTGTTTCTTCTTACATAAAATAATTTCAACTCACATTCTATTTCATGTCCAATTAACTTTTTGGCAAGTATCTGTAATAAATTGGGTAATGTGCTGTCAGTCATCATCACAAAATAAGGCCCTTCATCATCATCAGCAATTTGTTACAACAGCTAAAATGCAATGAAGCATGAAGTGAATAACATATTTCATTACATAACAAATAGCTGAGATTATTTATCTAACATATGTTTGAAATCAGTAAGATTTTTTTTTTCTTTTTTGAAAAAAAGTTATTTTTTTCTTTTATCTTTTTCTTTTTTGCAGTTATTTTTACCTGTATTCACAGGCTGAATTTATTTGATCAAAAAATACAGTTAAACAGCAATATTCTGAAATATCATTAGAATTTAAAATAAAAATATTCTATTTGAATACATTTTAAAATGTAATTTATTCCTGTGATGGCAAAGCTGACTTTTCAGCAGCCAATACTCCTGTCTTCAGTGTCACATGATCCTTCAGAATTTGGTGCTAAAGACACATTTAACATGGTTGTTAGGATTGAAAAGAGTTTAACATTGCTTAATATTTTTGTGGAAGCGGATACATAAATTCTTTGACGAATTGAAAGTTCAAAAGAACAGCATTTATATCAGCGTAAATGTCACTCTAAACTATTTCTTTCAAAAAAAAAAAAAAAAAAGAAAAATCTTACTGAGCCCAAACTTTTAAGCAGTACTGTACTTTTCTCCAAATATTGGACCCCCCAGGAGTTTTGGTTCAATACAAACACTGAACAACACTGCTTATTTGATCAGTAAAATTGCAGTGTAAATCTCTGTATTTGATGATTTTCCCAGAGAGTACAATAGTAATCACTGTCATATCGCTGTCAAGGACTTAATCAAAACGCAAATATTCCATAAACAGAGACACAGAAGAAAACACAGTGGATAGAGTAAACACACAATCACATACAGTAGTGACTGGCCAAAACATGAGGGTGACCACACACAGAGGGGGTGAGAGAATTAAACAACTGGGGGTGGTCTCATGAGGTGAAGCGAAGGGAAATACAGCGGTGAAGCAGACTGAGAGAAGAGCGAAATATAAGGAGGACAGACAGGCCGCTGCTTGATGTTTGTAATAGACGGGAAGAGTATGAATAACCTTTTGAGGGACAGACTCTGAGTCAGCTGAGCTGCCTTCCTGTAGAGAGATCAGAAAACAGGCAGGAGGGGTTGAGGATGATGTCACATCCTGCGTAGACTACACACCTATTGCACAAAAGTGCACAATCACACACATTACTGTCAATGTGTGTTTGTGTTGGGCTGCCAATCCTGCTTTTATGAACTTACCTGCTCACACACCTCCAAAACTCCTCACTGACACGCTCTCCTTGCCAAAATGACATCACTTTACAATGTACCCAATGCATATATGCAAGCACATGCGGGAGCTCGCTGCTATTAGCTGAATAAAGATGCATTTACAAGCACGCAGGCAAACCACAAACTACATCCAACAGCCTTGCCGTACACTGGTAATCATTGGAAAAAGTGTGTGGACCAATTTGTAATGGATGCATTTTGTTTATAACCCATGTTTTAAAAAACCAGTCAATTACATACAACTGCTTTGTTTACTGTGACACAATGGGGACGTTGTGTAGATGGATTTGTGTGTTGTGTTTATACCTGTGTGACTGGCTCCTCCTCCACCTGCTGTGTGTTAAACACTGTGGCAGCATTGTCAGCACCCAGCAGTCTGCGAGCCATCTTCTCCTCATAGGTTAACCTCTGAAAGCAAGCAGGATTAATCTGTCAGAGCCTGGGTTAGTGTATGAGAAAACACACACGCGAAAGCATTGCGATTATTTGGTGGTCTGTACTAGTGAATTCAAAGCTATTAGTCGTGCTGAACATGTGATGGGTTTTGCTATGCATTGTGGGTTGATTTTAGGGCTCCTATAGTGATTGACCATTTCAGTTGGAGGAGCTGATGGTGGAAGGTAACTCCATTTATTAGCTGTATTTTGTAAGAATGAAAAGTTATGGTGAGTACTGAAAAAAAAAAAAATTCTATTATACTCAACAGTTCACCCAATGTACCCTTGCACATATTTGAACTTAGCATGAAATTTAACATTAGATTCAACATTAAGTGTCACTTGTTCTTGTGTGTCTATTCCCTCATCTTATGGCTTGAGTTGGATAAGCTAATTTTGTTTATTTAGTACCGTCAGAAAATCAGAAATCAGTCATGTGCATTTTAGAACAACATGAGCGTGAGTTATGAGTTTTTTTTTTTTTTTTTACTTTTTTTTTTTTTGGGGTGAACTATGCCTTTAAAAGAAAATCAATGACCAAATATACTCAAAAATGATTGCATGTGTTATTGGTTAGACTATATTATATTCAAGATGGTAACGCTAGTATGGTAGTACTATTAATGATGTACTGTAATTCTTTAGTAATGCAAACATAAGACCTCTCACACACATACCTGCTGTCCATTGCTGAGTCTCTCCTCTTTGAAGCGTAGTTTTCTCTCCAGGTCTTGTATGACGGCATCTTTGGAGCCCTGGATATCTGAATCAGAGATGATGCGTGGTGTGCGGGGTGTAGTCTTACGTGGCAAAGCCCTGTTAAACCACAATCAGAAAATAATGAAAAAAGTCTTAAAAGCAACTGATAGCAGACTAAGCATTTTACTAAATACATAATCTGTAGCTGTTGACTTCCTAAACACAGAAAACAAGTGTGAAACTGTTGCTACAGAGTTATATTTCCCTGTCCATAAAACCTTTCCAGATAGAGGCTAGAATTAACACACATACACACATGAACAAAACCGCAGCTTTTATAATACACTGCAATGCGAAATTTGGCAATGACGAGAAGATTGTGGGAGATATTTTTCGCATCTACACTGGGAAGCAAGAATAAATTTCATTATCTGTTTGTTTGTGTTTTAAAATTCCACAGTGGTCTCTTATCTTTCCCCCTCTGGCTCTGGAATGCCAGGAAGAGAGAGAGAGAAATGAACGAGTGGAAGATAATGGTGAAAACGAAGATGAAGAGGTGGATGATAGGAGCAGCAGCTTATAAGACAAAAATTCTGGATGAGTATTTTAAACTTGAGTTCTACCAGAAAGCAGGGGCGGTTCTAGACCACAGTAAATGGGGAGACAGGGGCCACTTGTGCTTCTAGGGGGCACAATTTTTAAATTCATCTTAACCTACTTTAAGTGTTATTCATTCAGTCATTTTTCACCATGTCACGTATCACTGCAATCTCTGGAAGTAATCTATAACAATTTCAACTAAATTAAATATTTCATCATGTTCCATTTATTTAACAAATAATTTTGTATTGTAATGTCAGGGGCATCATGCACTCATTATTTTTGAGGGGGCACGAGTGGGGGGCTCTCATGCTTGTCATGTGACACACAGCTGTATAACTGATACAGGCTTATGTCCCTACTGAAGAAAAAAAAAAAAAAAAAAAAAAAAAAAAAAACCATCACAGACAATTTTAATGGATTACACTACAAATACCATTACAAACCATCAACTTTTAACCATTAAAAAATGGTTTTCTGTAGTGTGTTTTAGGACATATTCCATTAGGATTTATTGGTTTTAACAAGCCACCAATAGAAGGCAACCAATTACCAGTAGAGACCAACAGGCTCCATTACAGTTTCCAGTAAAACCAATACAAGTCCCATTATAACCAGTAAAACCATTACTAATTTTGTAATGTGTCTATTGTTTTTTTCAGCAGGGGTTTTATTTATTTATTTATTTAATTTGATATATCCCTAAAATATATCATGAAATATCTTGATTCTCAAATGTAAGTAAATGCATTTTGCACCTTTATAGATTATGTTATTTGGTCTACAATGGGCGATGGGCAAAGTAGCCTAATACTGTAATCTATTAACTACACATAAAAGCCCATCTTTTTACTTAAGTACCAGATATGGGTGTCATGTCATAAAATACTTTTAATATGACTGACTTTGTATTTAATGTGAACTTAATAAAAAAAATTGTAAGTTACTAATTAGCCTATAACATTTTCAGTGTACAAGGAGAGAGCAAAGAACGTTTACATTATCAAAGAACATTTTCACTTCAGTCCAGTGAGTTCAAGCACTCTCAAAAACTGTCATAATAATCTCTAAAGCTGTTTACACTGTGAAATTAATATCTTACTTACATTCGTACTTCACTTTGTTGTTTCTGATTAGAATTCATTCAGGCAGTGCGCGGTGACGAAACAGCGTTTCAGCGATGACTCATCTGAACGCCTCTGATTGGTCCTTGCATTCATAAGCTCAACAGAATCATATGTGATTGGTTAATGCGCAGTGCTTTAAAAACGTGCGTACCTCTGGCTCTGTGCCAGCCAGCGAACGCAGATTTGAATTTAGCAGCTGGTGATTTTTTTCTTTTTATATACATATAGTTTACAGAACAAACTGCGCATTTCACCCATAATTGTTTGCTGTAATATGATTCCACATTTAGGGGGGCCAAAGGGGGGGCCCAAGCTTGTTGACAGGGGGGCACTGGCCCCCCTGGCCCCCCCCACCCAGAACCGTCCCTGCCAGAAAGACCATCTTCACTGAAGATCCTAATCATAAATCATGAGCAACATCAAATCAGTCTCTGGAAAAACTCTTGTTCAGCTTGTATTTGAATCACTTGCAGTTTTAGAATATGGTTGAGTATGTTTATATGAAGGAGAGAGGCCATTATTGTGAGATGTAATAGATTAAAAACCTTTCAAATAAACAGCTTAAACATTTTGTCATTGTTTACTCACCACATCTTGAAGGACACACCTTTCATTAATGAAAGTGTACAGCGACCAGAGGTTGTCTGTCCCGGTGTTATTTTAATATTATTTATAAACTATTATAGTATTTATTGATATTTTGGATTTGCTTTTATTTTATATTTTGTTTTAAATTTAATTTGAGTAATTTTGTTGTCCTATGTGCTTTTGATTTTATTTCAGTTTTAGTAATTTTAGTGCTTAAACAAAAAACTTTTTAATTACAAAAGGTAACTTTTTTTTAGCTCAGCTTTATTTCAATTAATGAAATTATTTTTTAAATATTTTTAGTTACAATAAAAATTCTGCTCTGGCAAGCTCCAAAATGACAATAAATAAATAAAAGTAGAAACCATTCGATAACTTTGAGGGGAACAGAAGTCCTTAAAATCTCAAAATTGTCTCTACCATATTTATCTGGTGCATTGTGATGCATACAAAACACACAAGAATCAATGTTTTTGTATCTTTTTGGAGCTTAATGGTCACTGGTCATCTCCTAGCATTTTAGACATTCTGTAAAAATTCTCCTTTTGTGTTCAACAGAATAAAGAAGGTCATACAGGTTTTAAATATGAGAGTGAGCAGATTATTTTTTTTTTGGTTATCCCTTTAAAAACACTCATTCTCAACTAAACCTATGTGCTTTACACTTCTGTAGGCTTGAGAATGAGAGAGGAAATCTCTACAATACACAGTCCTTACCCTCAAGGTTCCTCAGCTCCCATTGATCCTAGTGTCTCCATAAACATGCCATGTAAGAATGCATACTGTACATATCTTCCATGCAGCTGGAAAGCAGGAGCTGCACTCCAAATTACTCATCAGCCCATGTGTTCACTCTATATGCCCATGATAGTGTTCTACTGTAGCTCATGATGAAGCGCTCTGTCGTGACGCAAGGAATACAATTTCTGGGTCCAAGGAGCTACTCAGTTGTGCTTTCAATTAGCTACTAGGCTCATGGCATCCAAGATTCAAATATTTTAATGATTTATAAAAGATGAATCACTGCCTGGCCATCTGAGATTTTTAGGTAGTACCATTTGTTTCTGTGTGTTGTCTGCTTTTGGCATCTGATACAGCATTTGGACTCAGAAACTGTAATGTGTGACATATCAGACTTAACAAGCAGATGACTGCACACCTTCAAACAGATGATTGTAGATACTCACACTGTACCATTACCCTTGGGCAGCCCCAATGCGTTCACTGGTGGTGGAGGTGGTGTGGCCGGAAGCACCGACACCAGAAACCCAGCTGGTGACTGGGGAGTGGACATGAAGGGCGAGGAGGTGTCTGAGCGAGTGGGGCTCCACGTGACAGCTGGAGGCGGCGGTGGAGGTGGAGGAGGGAAGTCTTGTGGCAAGCCAGCAGGGGAGGATAGAGTGCTGGCGCTGAGAAAGGGTGGAGGGGGCGGCGGGAAAGAAGGCGAGCTGGGAGACTCCACGCTGCTTCCCTTGGACAGTGACGGCTGCTGCTGGAAGAGCGGAAGGGTTACGCGGCTGAAGGGTTTGTGGGACATTGTGGGGGACAGCGGACTGGAGCTTGAGGAGGTCGAGGACTGCGTGCTGTATCCGATCGGTCCCCCACTTGTTGTGGGACTCTGAGCAGCGATGAACTGCTTGGGCCGGGCATAGTTGAAGGTGCTTGTCTGCATGGTGCTACTCTCCAGCTCCTGGAAGGAGGGAGGAGGTGGGAGAGGTGGAGACGGAGGTGGGACTTCTTGAGGAGGGGGAAGCTGCTGTTGCTGCTCGAGAAGGATCTGATCTTGAAGTTGCTTCAGTTGTGCCGCGTTTCTGCAAGGAAGAAAATTAAACAAATGGAGTGTTTAGCATCACTAACTATACACATTTTACTGCAAAAGTCAGATAATGCATCTGTCTAACTAGAATTGCACAACCTGACAAACATTAACTGAACTAATGTCAACATCTTCAGATAATGTTTGCTGCGACTAAACCTGGCTAAATATAACTGTGTACACAATTATAAAACTGATAGTTCTGGTCCTGATTACTCAATACAGCATTCCTGCCAAAACCCATGACAGAAAAAAGATGTTCACCATATGATAAATCTGAATCTGCTTATTAAAATGTGGGTTTTATGGACATTTGTGTCCTTTTATATTTTTTATTTTGTAGAAACCTTTTTTATGAAAGCGTAGCTTTTCAAACATGATAGCTGGTTTTTAGTAGCTGGTTTGGCTGGACAACCAACTAATGACCATGTTCCAAAAATCAGCTTTCCCATCTTAAGATGGTTTGATAGCTGGTTTGTTTCTGGTCCAACCTGGAGCAGTTGGCCCCCCCAAAAAAGCTATAATGTCAAAAACAGTTACTAGCCAAGTTGAATGGGTTTGCAGACACTCCACAGCATTTTAGGCTCTCATACCTTATTGCTTAAATTTATGTTAAAATATATTATATTTAAATACAATTATTGCAAAATAAATTGGACAAAAACACAGGAATAAATGATCAATTTTATCAGTTTTGTCCATTCAAAAAGTAAATTTAAATTTAATTCAGGTTTTAAAATGTAGTTAAATATACAAATAAATAAAAATGTAAAAACAAATAAAATTACTTTTAATTGGACGGAACTATTTAATACATGTTTTACCATGCAATTAAATAGAACAAAAACACCACAAAAAAGGAAAAAAAAATAAAAGAAAATGAAACTTTGTACTCTAAAGACTATTCTGATCATGTAGTGCTTTATATATTTCCATCTTTCTTGATTTATTAGAGACAGAAAGCCACACACAGAGTTCAGCGAGTGATGTCATAAAAGGCCCTCTCAGGGTCAGTGTATCATTCTCACAGAATAGATGGCCCATCACATAGGAGGAAATGAACTCAAGAGCCTGCAGTGGTGTAGTGTGTGTAACTATAAAGGATGCACATACAAGCGTGTCTGTACAGCTGCATATGGGCAGAAGATTTCATGCTTTGTTGTTTGTGCGGTTATGCATGTCTGTGTGTATTTGTGCTGGGAGTTTCTGGGAAGGAAACGACAGCCCACTGAAAAGCGAGTGATATGCTATTTTGGGTAAAGTTTAAACTACACTGTCAACAGCATGGAAAAGGATGAGATGGAGATCTCAGCGATGTGTCGTGTGAATATGGGTGTGGGCTGATGATTGAGCGTTATCTGTCCAATGTTTGGCCTCATGGCTCACCCTTATACACAACAACACTGACGTCCACATTGTCCTTTTCTCTGCTAAACATGAGATATTTGCTGCCTACAGTCATTGTTTTCCATCATCTGAATTCTTGTGTCCCTGGAAGACATTTTGTTCGAAACGCATTTTGTCTCTCTTCTTCCGCAGACTCAGCCCCACTCTCCCGCTGCCTTTTTTTTTGGCAACATCTAGACACTTTCTGTGAGCCTCAACAAACGGATAACCTTAAACGAACCAATAACCAAGTCCAGATGCTTTTCATTGAAATTTTATCATTGGTCTCCTATAGGCGCATTCAACATTTTTCTGCTAGTCACTCTGTAAAGAAACCCAAATGTTGAATTAAATGCATAATTTCGATGTGTGTGTTTCACAAGGGGATTGGAGTGGTAGGCCAACCACACTCCAAACTCCATTTAATCTAATTATTTCCAGATGTTGACTAATGAGTCACTGTGTTTTCTCTCCTTCTCTCCATTTTTTTGTAATGGAGGTGGAAGCCCTCTCTCCAGCCAAATGATAAATCCTCAGATTTTGGGTCAAGAAAAAGAGAAAGGGAGTATTCAGTTTGTGTTGGTAATACTTCGCCAAGCCTTAACCTAAAACCTAGAGTGCAAGTTTATCAAATAAAAGGATTCATTGAAGAAAAGAAGAGATTAAATGATGTAACTTTGTTTTGGCGGCACAAATGGTGATTTGGACCACATTAAAAGGCATAAATGACCACCTAAAACCTTGCCTTTTCCCTTTTTCTCTTTTTTCCCTGTCCGTATGTTCAAGTATCCATCAAAAGAGCACTTTTACAGGAATACTTTGGCAGCTGGTGAAAGGCTCTTGGACTCAACTGCCTGTGCTGCTTTGCTTTCATTCCTTTTTTGGCTCTGTTATGAGTCCGAAGCACCAGCGGCTAGACTCTTACTTCTCTACCTTCTTGTCTTTGGGTCTTGCTTTCTCTCCATCCCTTTCTTTAAATCCCTTTTTAAAATTCCACAATAATGTCTCCCTCTTTATTCCCTCTCTTTTTAACATCAAAAAGAACAAGAATTGCAAGTCTAATCGGTCTTTTTCTCCATCCTTTTGCTTTTCTCTTCTCCTTCTCCCCCCTGAGTGAAAGCTGCTGGTTAATGGCCAGCGGAGGTCTGGTGTTAT
This sequence comes from Spinibarbus caldwelli, assembly GCA_039654775.1. Lineage (NCBI taxonomy): Eukaryota > Metazoa > Chordata > Actinopteri > Cypriniformes > Cyprinidae > Spinibarbus > Spinibarbus caldwelli. The sequence goes on along the minus strand of CM077240.1, from coordinate 17,390,442 downwards.
GAGCCCCTCCAGAAATACCGCTCCGACTCTTAATATCCCACTTAATAGTTTCCAGCATTCAAGGAATATCATCATGTTCAATCACAGGCAGCCATTTTCTAAAAATAGCTCTTGCAGGTTTCTCCACTTATTTTTTCCTTTTGCATTTCTGGAATTCCTGACCAGTAAACCTGGGTTGATGAAGGAAGGTCAGCCGGTGCTGACATAATCAGATTGCCTTAAAAGGCACTGAGTCTGCAAATAGAAAATGCTACGGTACCTTCCTGCTTAAAATCATGTTCATTCATTAGAGAAATAGGATACAGATTCAACAATCTCCAGTACATTTCTTGAATATTTACTGAAGTGATGAGTTCAAATAAGCAGGAAGCAAAGTGTAACATTAGTTCAGCTTTTTCCAGTAACATGGCACTTGAACAAAATAGTGGTGAAAAAGACTACATCACAATCTTCATTTCCATCAATCAGTCAACCATGTTTTCCTAAACATGGAACTGTTTTGTTTCATGTAAATGAACTGATTCAAATATGATTCGGTCATTCTGTGGAATTTATTTTATATTGAATTCATTAGTTAATTAATTAAATTATTCAGCCGTTTTTTTATGCATTCAGTTTTTTTGTAGTAGTAGTATGCATCTTAAAGTTCTCTGTTCAAGGATAATGGGGTTTTTTTTGTACTGTACAGTGTAAACTACTTTTTCAAAAGGTTAGTTTGAGTTGGAAAGCTACTGTAAAGTTTCAAAGTAGGTTCTCCAACAATAAATAGATTATGGCAGGTCTACACAAGACATTTAGGCTTTTTTTTTGGAATGGAAGGGAAGGAATGGGATTAATTGTGACTCAAACTCACATTGCCCACATGACCACAGCTCCAGCCACATTCCCAGTTGTGTTTTTCAAGTCTACAGCCCTTCCTCAGCTGAGTCTGCTGTACTCAGGGTCAGTTCTGTCACAGTTTGAGTGATTTAGAGATACTACTGGGAGAGAGGTGCGTATGGCTCTGCGTCCATATGCTGATAGCACACAGCACTGCTTAAATAATCACAGCCTTCTGTCAAAGGTTGCATGAAGTAACCCATTCAATTTTCTGCCAAATTACAAGGTTTGTTACTAGTGGAGATGAAGCAGGCCCCTCAGCAGACACAAAAAAACACTCATATTCCTGCACACACACATTCCTGTCTAATTTAGCTACATGTCTATAAAATGCACTTACACAAATCTAGTTCCTACTGTTTTATGGGAACCCCAGAGAAGTACTTGACCTTGCATAAAACACACATGCACACAATCGTCAAAGTTGTCTGTTTTGAACCAGAGAACTGTTCAGACATCACTGCAACAGAAACTGTCTAAACAGAGGTTATTTTTAAAAATATAATTTAATTAACCTTGATTAAATTTAAATTAAATAAACTAAAACAAGTAAATACAAAAAGTAAAATAACAGCATGGAGGGCTTTCTAAAATTACAGATAATACCAGAATGCATAAAAAAAGCAATATTTAAATTAAGCATATATAAAAAAAAACAAGCTGTATGCTGACTTGTGGTTGAGTGATTTTTTAAGCTCATCTTTTACTAAATGATGTTTGTTTATGATTGAAGTGTATATTGCCTATTCTATTATAATGCCTTTGTTCTTTTCTTCAGAATCCACTTCATACAAGTCATAAAAAGCATCCGCATAACAGTGCACATATTTTTCTGTTCTTATCTTCCTCTGAAGCCTGTTGCACTGTATTTGAATCATATGCAGACATGACAGGAAGCTGTTGAGCTAATCTTTCTTTCTCTCCTCCACACCATAATTTAAAACCCAGAGCTGATGATGTTCACACTGCATTAAACACAATTTGTTGTACCATTAAAACACAATCGTGACATGAGGTCAGACATACGCTCATTAGCTTTGAAGTGCTGACATTTGTCAGTGGCATTTGTGCCCCTATAAAACAGTGAAAAAACCTCATAAAGTTGTGTTTACCACTGTGCCCTTTACAAACTAATGGTAAGATAAGGGTCAGTGCAGATTATGGTTTAATTAGACCACCAATCAGCTTCTATCCAGACTTTTAAAATCACTGCATAAGACACAGGCTGGTATTAGTTAGTCTCACTAAACATAATAAAGTCAGTGTGTATTCTTCGCTTTTTTTTTTACTCTTTCCTCTCCTCGCACTGTCCTATTGGAATATCTTCTGAGTATTCTTCATATGTACTTCTCTACACATTGTTTAAAAGATTGATACAAGCCAAAAAAAAACCAACATCTTGTAAACAGATTTTCAGATGTTTACATTCACCAAAAGTATGTTAAATATGCATTGAAGAATAATACAAGAGTGATTTTATGGTAATAATGCGTGTCTTGCAGTCAGGTTAAGCATCTTTGTTTTGGCTGTGCGCGTGAGTGGATTTAACCAGCTGCTATCACAGGAAAAAGCTTCAAGATGACAGGAAGTTGTTGAGTTTAAATAGCTGGCAATTAGAAGACTCCCTGTGTTTACAGAGCATGTCCTGCATTGTGTGTGTGCATGTGACTGTGGACAAGACAAGCGAACAGAAAATATGGAAGAGTAATGAGCAGAACAAGTTTATAAACTTAATTCTGTATTAAATTGTATTAGACTATAAAAGTGGATGTTCCTGTCAAATAAAAGAAGATTTATCCTAAAACAGCTGACTACAACAAGAGGCCAGAACAAATACAAATGTTTTCTGCTACTATAGTAACAAAACCTTCTTCACCGAAGAAGTGACAATGTTCTAGAACTGAAATGTGTTTATCCAATAGTGTACACAAACTGAGATCAAGAAACATCTGGGAAGAGACCAAGACATTACAGAAAAACATGCGGACACACACACACACACAAACACAAACACACACACACACACACAGCTACACAATGCAGAGCATCACACCTGGATCCAACTGTAACCACACCCGTCATGTCATCATCACTGCATCATCATGCCCCTGGATGATTAGTTCTAGTTTAACCAACTGATTCAATGCTGAAATACGATTAATTCAGGTGATTGATTCTATGTCGGTATCTGAAGAAATAAGACTGTCTGACTACATGGTAATTTAGCAAACTGGCAGTCAAAGAGACAGCTGCAGGTCGGATGGATGAACGTCTGAGACGCACAGCCTGAAACATCCTCCCATTGTCATTTTCGAATAAGAAATTCTGTGTAGTCTGCAACAAAAACAACTAGGCCTATCTGTATTTTAACAAAAGTATAAATAGAAAGGTTACACTACTTTTCATAAGTTTGGGGTCAGTAAGGTTTTTTTTGAAGAAAGAAATACTTTCACTCAGCAAGGATGCATTAAATTGATCAAAAAAAATGACAAAAAAAATTACAAAAAGATTCGTTTCAATTAAATGCTTTTCTTTTGAACTTTCTATTCATCAAAATAATCCTGAATATTAGGCATCACATCTTTCAACCTTGATAATAAGAATGTTTCTTGATCACCAAATATTTTACAGTTTTTACTGTATTTTTGATCAAATAAATGTAGCTTTGTGAGCATAAGAGACCTTTCTTTCAAAACAAACCTGAATGCTTTAGTTAAAGAAATTGGGCCTGTGTTTGCATGGCATGTTCCTCACTCAACAGTTAAACCTCTCCAAAAAGTTGCATCTCTTAATTGATCTCATTTAGATCCTTCCTGCTACAGCCATCAAAACAGCACTTTTGAAACAAATTCATAACTTTTAAAAATTTACATTTAAACTGTTACTGTCAGACTGTAATATGTTGCCTATCTATTTGTCAGTCTATGATAGCCAAATGAGACTCAACATTTCAAACTTTCACTCTTTAAATTCACTTTTATTCACATTAACATCTGAATTATAACCACACCCAAACCCTGTCGGCTAAGTGACTTCAGCTTCTTTTATAGTTCCACTTCATCGTGATCCAAATACACCCTATATACCGTTACGCTAACCATTCAAACAGCAACAGATCTGGTCTTTTTTAACTGCAATTTACAGTCCAGCCCTACAATACCCCAGAGTTTTGAGTTCTTAGATTGCAACAAGACTCATGTGTCAGCAAGAAAAAGTATCTCTGCCAGTTGCGGTATCGGACTAGTGTCTCTTTTATTCCCTGCAGACGCACGCACACACACAAAACACCCTTCGAAACAGTCTATTCATCAAACAGCATACAGACTGAGAGCAGGAGACTGCATCTGATCCTTCCATTATATCTGAACGTAATAGCAGTGCTGTCGCTCACACAACCAAACCGGAGACACATTCTCTCGCCACTAATGTGCACAAAATCATCTGGATTCTTGTCATGTTACAGTGAACAAAACTTCCAGAAATCTCCTACAGTAATTTTGGTCCTTAGCTTTCTAGAGGTCAACAGAGTACATAAAGTGGACCGCATATGCACACGCACACCCACACAAGGTCTGGAAATGCAAGTTTTCAAGCCCTTTCTCAGATTACATTGGAATTGGTTGAGCGTGTTACTGCTTTAGGAGTAGTTTGTCCCAGATCTGATCTCACAATGCAGCTCCCACCCAAGCCAAGCGGCTCTACACTCCCTACCAGACACCTAGAGGAAATGTCCAACTTTCCATAAAGACGTCAGGCCAAAATAAAAAAGGCTCTCTCTTCTCCAGCTCCCACACTCTCACTTTCATGCTTTCTCTTTCCTCCTCTTCTCTTTTTCTATTCTATAATTTCACCTTCTTGCATTCTCCAAATCTCAGACTTTGTCTGTCAGCTCTCCATCCTTTCAACTCTGTCTCCATCCCTCCTGTCCACCCACAGTCTGTTCTTTGACCTGAAATGTACAAAACTGGAAAGCACTTTCTCAAACTGGCAAGCTCTAATCTGATTGGTTAACATAATCCACACAGGGTTTTTTGTCAGTCCACCTGAAAGAAAGTCGTGTTTACAAGATACTGAGTTGATACAATAAATTCTTTTGAGGAAATAATCATTGGATTTGGCAAAGTTTGCAAGATTATTGCCTTAATGACTAAAAACATTTCACTTTAAATGCTACAAGGAAATTTAGGCTTCATACAGTTTACTTTTAGCATTGTTATTCAACTATTAGTATTTTTAAAGATTAACTAAGTGATTTTAAGATGACGGCAGGGTAATATATACACTACCGGTCAAAGGTTTGGGGTCAGTAAGATGTTTTTGAAAGATGTTTATAATGCTTACTAAGGCTGCATTTATCTGTTCAAACATACAGTAAAAACAGTAAATTGAGAAATATTATTACAATTTGAAACAGCTGTTGTTTATTTTGATATATCTTAAAATGTAACTTATTTCTGTGATGGCAAAGCTGAATTTTCAGCAGCCATTGCTCTAGTCATCAGTGTCACATGATCCTTATTATTATTATTATTATTATTATTATTATTATTATTATTATTATTATCATCAATAAGAGAAAACCGTTTTACTTCTTAATATTTTCACAAAAATGTGATACTTTTTTCAGGATTCTTTGATGAATAGAAAAAAGAACAGCATTTATTTAAAAAAATAAAATAAGTTTTTGTAACAAATGTCTATACATTTCATTTTGATCAATTAAATGCATCCTCGCTCAATAAAAGTATAAATAAAATTTATATCTTATATATATATATATATATATATATATATCTCTTGCCCAACTTTTGATCTGTAGTTTATTGTACATATACATATTTTATTATAACCATATAGATAGATAGATAGATAGATAGATAGATAGAGATAATATAAAGAAACCACAACCAACAAACAATAAGCAATATATTGTGCATACTGAAACTTTTAAACAGACAGAAATTTGTTTCCTGCCCATTTAATCAGAGGTGTGTTTGAAAAACTATATTTTAAAAAGCATGAATGAAACCTTCAGTCATGGTAGTTACAGTAAAAGTTAAAGCGCTTCATTTTCAGCCCCATTCACTGTTGTTTCGTTCTCTTCCACTCTATTTATCTTTAGTCGCAAAGTCTTGACCTGCACGGTCCATTATTCTCTTTTGCTTTCACCAGCTCTCTCTCAGACCCTCCCCCATCTGTTTCTCTCTAATTGCATGCACAGCACATAAAACAGAACCAGACTGTTTTCTTTTCACATAGAATGTCTCATTGCATCCCTCTTGCTCTTGCTCGCTCTCTCTCTCTCACACAAAGTGTGTATATGTCTGGATTGTAGGAATGTGAACTGAAGAAATTCCTCTCCGGATTGGCCAAAAAGACATCACCATCAAATGGGATTACCAGCAGGGAAAGTGAGAGAAAGAGAGACGGGAGGGGAACGAGCAGAAGAGAAATAAGCCCTAAACAAGGCACACTGAGCAACGAAGAGAGGTAGTGTCCAAACCAGTCTCTGCTGGCAATAAAACGGTTAGTACAATGGACTTTATGAACCAAAACTCCATCAATTAATGGTGTTACTCCTGACTTGAGTGAAGTGCCAACCCATACACACATTAAAAGTGCTAAACATTAAACCGTTTAAACTTGGAACGCAAGTGCAAAAGACAAAGCCACCAATATAACATCTTTTCCAGATTTTGGAGGCTTCAAGTTTGAATAACCTACTTTTCTTGCCAAAGCCCTGTGCAAAACTGTGCTGACTAACAGTATTTTCACTGAGCTGAGCATTTCTGATTTGTTTTCTGTAGCTCTTTTAATGTTTTCTATTCTTATAACTCAAATTCTTTCTTTTTGTCTTCATCACTATCCTATCAGATATAGCCTACATCCTTTTTTTTATTCTCATATAGGCTACTGTATATACACATCACATCAGTAGATTAGACTGTTCTCTTTCTCTCTTTATCCTTTTCTGTTGTAGTCAATTTTGATGCATAACTTCTCCCAATTAAATTCTGTTGCAAGTAAAACATTCTGCTCTAAATATTAAAAAAGACAAAAAAGTCTGCACAATAAAAAGCTAATGCGCAAAAAAAAATAAAAAAATAAAAAATAAACAGAAAAAAAACTCCACAACTAACCATTAAGTGTTAAATGGTTACATTTTCTCTCACATATATCTGATTTGCATCAATGAACAGAAATAAGTTACTTATTCATTAAATGACCTACATTCAGCCACGAAAGTTAAGCTACTCTAAATATAGAAGAAAAGATTGTACCTTGTTTTTCGCCTTGTTAAAGTTATTCCCGTCGCTAGTAGGTAATTCCTTACAGGTGTGAATGAGGACTGCGGCGCTCACTCAGCGGCTCTTGTCTTTATATTGAAGGCGCAGACACTCTGCTCTGACTCACCGACGGCACTCTGCGTGCCAGACTGACACAATAAAAGTCCGGCAACTCAAGAACTTACACAATAAAAGTCCCCTTGCTCAACTTTATTTAAGCTCAGCTATAAAATGTAAAAAATGTAATAATGTGTATAATATTCTTTTTATTTTTTTAAAATATATTATTTGAGCTAGGACATGTTTTACAGTTATTTAACATTTGACAACACAAGCAAATGATGGGGAGTTTCAGTGTTGAGAGATGTTAATCAAAATTGCAAACAAATAATACATATTTTTGGAAAATGAGAACAAATACAATTGAAAACAAATGTAAACTAAAATAAAATTTTGTGGATGTTATATAGCCTATGAAATAAAAGAGAAATCAAATCATATCATAAACTAGACAAAATTTATTTTTATGTCCTGTAAATCTTTGATATTTTGACACACAGAGGTTCTACTGTCATTTCAGGTTTTTAGTTTTAATTGGTAGGCTTGCAGACAGACATTTGTACAAAACCAGCTATAAAAAACTAAAACTATTCATGCCACAATTTAGCACATTATAATAAAATAAATCCAGATTGTTTAATATAAAACATCCAGAAAGAGCGAAATTTAAGTCACTTATATCACTCCTAATTCGTGAGCTTGCCTTGTGTTATTTCTCCGCTGTTTAAACCTTCAAATCTAAACCTTAGATAACATCTTAGATAACATCTCGCATCTCTTTTAAAAACATCCTCTAAAGCACGTAAACTGAACACGTACACAATTGGAAGACTAAAAGTAAATATTTCATAATTTCATGTTATTTTTGTTATACATTTCAAATTAAACAAAGTTAGAGTAAAGTACAAAAACACTGTCTAAACCTTGTAATTATTGTTGTTGTTTTTTAATCTTTGATCATCTTCAAGGCTTACTTTCTCCCATCAGTCAATCATTTTGTTTGAATTTCAAAAGATTGTTTTAATCTAAGACTGTTTATTCAGATAAATCTGTATATCTTGCACTGTAGACACAGATTACTGACAATTCTTGGATAATTTCTACATCTGCAGTAGATAAAATGTTCTGGAACTCTTTATCCCCACAGTTCATTTTCTGTTCTTGACAATTGTGTTCTGCTGTGTTATTTGTGTATGTGTGAACGCATTCTAACTCATTTTAGACAAATGGGAGTATGGGTGCAGTTATCATTTCTCTCTGGATGTGTAATGTCTATTTTAAGTAGTGCTCTGTATTCTTCTATGTTCCTCTCCTGGCCCGCGTGTGTGCTTGTGTCGGGGTGCAGATGAGTCGCCCCCATGACTCGCTCCTACAGCTGGCAGAGTGGATCGGTTTGTTTAGCGCTCATGCTAATTCTCAGGAATGACTCATAACAGCCAGTAAATAGCAAGTCGATATCTGCTGGTGTCCATCACTACAATAGCTTTTACTCTAAAAGCCTAATTCTGTACATATTCATATCCGACTCATTTCAAAACACACTGATGAATGTTCCCACTTATATATATATATATGAACATACAGTATAAGACTGAAAAGTATTTAAAAGTATAGAAATACCTAAAGTGATAGTTCATCCAAAAATTAAAAATATTCTGTTTACTCACCCTCATGTTGTTCCAATAATGTATGACTTTCGTCTTCTGCTGAACACAAAAGATTTTGAAGAATGTTGGTAACCAAACCATTTTGATGCTGATTAATTTCCATTGTATGGGCAAAAAACACAGACATTTCTCAAAATATCTTTTATGCTCCACAGAAGAAAGAAAGTCAAACAGGTTTAGAATGACTTGAGGGTGAGCACATGAATTTTATTCTAATGAATTTTAGAATTTAGTGAACTATCCCTTTAAGTAATTTTCATCTGACAAAAATTACACACTTCAACTTTAACTGTCAAACTGTAAATAACCCAATCTGCAAACAATGCAATTCCCAGAGTACCAGAGACAGTGAGAATGTGTCATAGATAGTGTCTCTCTCTCCCAAACACTATCTATATGTTTAACATGCCAAACATCTCTGTCTGCTGTCCAAGACCTTTAAGCTCTTGACCAGACCATCGGTTAAGACTCTAACTTTCCATCCTGTCAACACACAAGTGCCATGCTCTCTCATTACAACATCACCCCCATTCTCATATAAGGAATAGTTTATCCAAAAATGAAAATAATATCTTTTGTGTTATGCAAAAAGTCAGTCATACAGTTTTGGAATGACATGAGGGTGAGTAAATGGATTTTCTTTTTTGGGTGAACTATTCCTAACTAAATCTATTCTGTTTTACATCAAACATCTATAAATATGGTCTTTTTATCTATGAATGTGAACTCCCATTCTGTATTTCCAAACCAGCATCTGAAAAACTTCCTAATTTCTAAATGACTCATTTTTCTACTCTTAAACCACTTTTGCTTCTCTCTTTCACTTTTTCTCTCTTTCTCCAGTCTTCCAGTAAAATATTTTTTTATTGAGATGGCCTGTTCTGGACTCTCTCTTCCATATTTGGAAAGCTGCTCTATTCCCAGTGGGTCACTTTAACACCACTATCCAATACAGCGCCGAGCCTCCGATCCCCCAGCCAATCCCGCATCCCCCCCGTCTCCTTATAAGGACTGCACATAGTCAATAGTGTTTGTCTTCACTCTGGACGTCTTGGCCACACTGTGCTGCTCAATCATTCTAAAGTAAACTGACTGAATTGTTCAAAAACAAAGCTAATGTTTTTACTCTGCAAGTTCACTGTGATAAATTTGTTAGCCTTTTTCATGCTGGGGTTATTAAAATGTGTATTTTATATTATAACCACATATAAGCATCAGCAGTACCTACTTTCAGGCCAGAAATGAACACTTTTGTTTTGAAAGGACGTATTAAATTGTTTAAAAGTGACACTAAAGAAGTTTATAATGTTACAAAAGCTTTGCATTTCCAATAAATGCTGCTCTTTTGAACTTTTTATTCATCAAAGTATACTGAAAAAAAATCAGTAATATGTTTTTCACAAAAATATTAAGTAGTACAACTGTTTTCAACATCAATACCAATATAGAAATGTTTCTTGAGCACCAAATCAGCATATTAGAATGATTTCTGAAGAATCATGTGACACTGAAGACTGGAATAATGATGCTGAAAATTCAGCTTCGCTGAATCATCACAAGAATAAATTATACTTTAAATATACTAAATAAAATTAATTAACAAACTAATACATTAATAATATTACAGTTTTTACTGTATTTTTGATAAAATAAATGCAGCCTTAATCAGCATAAGAGACTTCTTTCTGAAACATTAAAAAAATCTTACGACCTCAAACTTTTGAACGGTACTGTACCTACTTTCAGGCTACTTACCAATTACCTACCTTGCCAATTAGCAATTATCTACAGTATTTTTATGAACCTCAATTGCATCATATATAAATAAACACAAAATAAAAGTCACAGTCCATAGTGGAAACTCTGGGTTAATTTATAAAAATGAGGCTCGCAAGTCCAAGAAAAACTTATTTGTGCATTTTATCTGCAGAGGTGCAAGAATGATAGGAAAATGTTCGGGGAGCTGTGTCGCTCAACAAGATTGTCCGCAATAAACCATTTTTTCTAGCATTTAAATTGAATTTTCCTGTAGAAAGCGTCTCTATATGCTTGTTTTCTTTTGGATGTGCTTCTAAACCACACGCAACGCCTGTGCAAGAAAATGATTGTTAATACACCATTTGGGTCTTTACGAGCAACACCTCATAAAAAAAACAGCTTTGAGAAACAGCGCTGAATCACACGCCAGAAATGCAACCGGCTGACCAGCGCGCAGCGGATTTAACCGTAATGCTGGGCATAACAGTATGGTTTTAGCAGTACACTGTGACCTCAGCTTTATCTGTGTTCACTACCATGATGATTTGAACTGAAAAACTGACTGGAGAACCTGACTGAAATGGTGAAATACAGAGCAACTGCCATTGAGATGACTGGGAAACTGAGTTAGGTTTTTCAAGCTGTTAGACCTCCTTCACTGGAACTAAACTGATCAGAATAAAACAGACACACTACCGCAATAACCACATCAGCACTGTAAAATCAAGCACGACATCTGAAACTAAAAAACCCATTCGTTTGAGAGAAAGCTTGTGTGGTTGCGGTCAAGAATAAGAGAGCTCACTGAAATGTGACCAGATTGTTTGAGAACAGCCCTCAGTTTGCTGCAGTTGTCTCTAGTGTCCATGACAACAACCCCACTGCGGCTCATGGAGGTTTGTGGCAGGCGGTGCGGTATGGCAGCAATGCAGTCGGCATGAAGACAGCAATACAAGCACTTCAGCCAGGATTAAAGACTTCCTTTCTCATCTGTTATTCTCTCTGTCTCGCTCTTTATCTCTGTCTCTCTTACTCTCATCTACTTTTGCCACCATGGCGATCCACTAATCCAGAATAAACAAAAATCCTCACAGTTTCGTGAGTAATCGTTTAAATATAAACACATAATGAATAAGGAGGTAAATTATTGCATCATTTACTTCAAAGAGACTTCCTAGGAGACATTCTGCATCTGTCTGGCTCACAGACATCTGATGAAGTAGGGTGTGGAATTCTGGCTCATCAGGTCATGACCTCTGAGCCAATATGGTGCATTTATGCATCACAGGCTGGTCCTTTTGACATGGGAAGGGAAGGATTAATGTCTGTCTTGGCTGACTTTGGTGTGGCTCTGACAGAAGTAGACACCATTTACTTCCTGGAAGAATGTAAAAGGTCTGCTGTACCCCTCACCTCACCCTTCATTCGTCACTAAAACACTGATTCAGAAAATAAAGTTAGCAAAAAATTATTCACTGTCACAGATGTTTGGTCTCAAATCTCATGAGAGTAATATATCTTACATTTCTCAAATCTCAAAACCATCTCCTAATTGGAGCAAAAGTGTTATTTAGTGATTGTGTATAGCAAAAGCATTGTGCTGATTTAAACTACAAATATGTGCCTCTGAATATTTTTGAAAATATTTATATTGACTGGTTGTAGAATGCATTTTCCGCAGAAGTATTGTATATAAAGTAGTATGTAAGGTTCTGTATTTAATGGTGATCACTGACTATTAAATTCAGGGGTAATTTTATAAAATTAATAATTAAACAATCAATTATTTAAAAAATGATTAAAATTTTTTTTTGTTTTATACACTTCAATTCAAAAATTTAGGGTAAGATTTTTACATTTTTATTTAAAAAACACCGTAAAAACAGCAATTTTATAAAATATTATTGCAATTTAAAACATATTTAAATAGAAAACTGTTATTTTAAAATGTAATTCATTCCTGAAATGCCAAAGTTGAATTTTCAGCAGCCATTACAGTATTCAGTATCACATGATCCTTCAAAAATCAATATGCTGATTTGGTGCTTCAGTAACATTTCTCATTATAATCATCAAAACTGCTTATTATAAAGTAATTTTTTATAATTTTTTTTCAGGATTCCTTGATGAATAGATAAATAAATTATTTTAATTTAAGCAATGTAAAAGTATATATATATATTTTTTAATCAATTTCATGTGTCCTTGCTGAATGAAAGCATTAATTTCTTTGAATTAAAAAAATAAATAAATAAATAAAAGAAAACTTTTGAACGGTTGAGTACATATAATATATGAATTTGTGATTTAAACCAAAGTCCCCTTGCACATTAAAGGGATAGTTCACCCAAAAAAGAAAATTCTGTCATTAATTACTCACCCTCATGTTGTTCCAAACCCGTAACACCTCCGTTCATTTTCGGAACACAAATTAAGATATTTTTGTTATTCCACATTTTCACATGCCTTGTGTTCAACATCATCATGCCGCGTGTTCAACGTCATCACGCTGGATCTGGATCAGCGCTTGCATCACCACGCGCTTGCGTCATGTACTGTTGTGAACGCCCCTCCACAAAAGAAACAGTAGAGACGAAAATGTGGAATAAAATCTTTATTTTTGTTTTCTTTGCGCAAAAAGTATTCTTGTGGCTTCGTAAAACTACAGTTGACAGTCTGATGTCACATGGACTACTTTGTCGATCATCTTGGTACTTTTCTGGACCTTGATCGTGTAAGGACCCTTGCTGTCTATGGGAGGGTCTGAGAGCTCTCAGATTCAAACAAAATTATCTTAATTTGTGTTCCGAAGATGAACGGAGGTCTTGCGGGTTTGGAACAACATGAGGGTGAGTAATTTATGACAGAATTTTCATTTTTGGGTGAACTATCCCTTTAACCAACTTTTTTCTTCAGTCATGTCTTATCTCGCCTAGTGGTATATAGTCTTTGCCAACTGGTATCAGAACACTTTGCTGACTTAATTCTCAAAAATCTTCATATATTGTGAGTGGTGGTATCACATAGCCACTACCATGCTGATGCCAAGAAAAGAATCCAAAACCAAACAGACAGTACATTTATAAAAACATATCCTGTGTTCTCATGAAGGAAGAATTAATGTTAATTTGATCCACTGAAAAAAAGAAGATTTTCCGAAGGCTCTCACACTCACACAAACCTACAGCACAAATATATTATAATCCAGCTTTAATTCAAAGGGGCTTTGTGAAATGTCTCACTATGATAGCACACACATTCATCAACCTGTACAGGTGATATCAGACACCACCTGCTGAGTATCTTTAATTCATCATACACACAAAAATACATACTGAAAATGTACATACGTGACAGCACCTATACCCTAGAGCATAACGCAGACAGTCTTCTCACTTTCTCTCTCTGTGTCTCTTTACAAGCTCCAGGTGTTATCATTTCAGTGTGGTATGGACTTTACACACTGTGAAGCATGTTCTCATAAAACCCCTGTGATTTCAGTCCACCAAGCTCGTAAATCAGAGGTGCACATAACCATCTCTCGCTTACACAGATGCTCCTCTGAAAATAAAACCTCGGCTGTAACAGGGATTTAGTTGTTCAGATAAATGTCACAAATTGAGTAATGTGCCTTCATTATAAGCTTAATTTTTATATGCCATATTTGCCTCAAAATTGACCCACAAAGCCTTTCCTCTGGGTTGACTGCAGGTTGATGCCCACCAAACACCGTGTCCGTTCACACCTTCCTCTGTTTCTGTCTATCTCTCTGTCCCTTCCTGTGCTGAAGGACATTGGGCCCTGTCTATATCACAAGAGCCCTCCTGCTGTCACCAAAGTCTGCCAAAACACACTGCGCAGTTTCCTGTATGGAGTGTATCGCCGCAGGGTGTAGCGTCAGAGGCATGGAGAGCGAACAAGGGATCAAGTGTGAAAAGATTTGAACATGTTAATCAAACTGCACAGTTCAAAGGTGTTAAACGATGAAGGATGTTCACTCAACACTTGGTTAGAACAATGAACAAGCACCCACCAACATAAATAAGTTCAAATAAGTTTTATGAATGTCAGCTGAGTTGGTTTCTTTCTGTGAGTCTTGCATTTAGTTTGACACTGAATGTCTTAAAACAGTTCAACTTGGATGAAAGATCACTTTTTAGTAGGAGACCTCTTCAAATCTTCAGATTATGAAAATTAAAGGATGGATCACCCAAAATGAAAATTCTGCCATCATATACTCACCTCATGTTGTTCTAAACCTGTTTGACTTTGTTTCTTCAGTGGAACACAAAATAATTTTGGTAACACTTTATTTTGTGTCCATAATACAGAGTAATTACTTAGTAGTAGCCGTTGTACTTACATGAAACAAAATGTACTTACCATGTAACTAAGTTATAGAACAGCCTGTACTGACAGTTTGTGATTATGTACATGTAATAGGCAGCTACTGTTACACATGTAACAGACCGAGTCTGTTACACAGCTACTTATGTAACCAAAAGTTTGTTACATATGTGTTGCAGACTTTATACAATGTAATTATAATTGTATGTACACAGACATAAGCTACTTAAAATAAAGTGTATCAAGATTGTATTTAAGTGTACAAGTAGCTGTGTAACAGACTCGGCCTATTACATATGTGTAACAGTAGCTGCCTATTACATCTACATAATTACAAACTGCAATTACAGGCTGTTCTATAACTTAGTTACATGGTACGTACATTTTGTTTCATGTAAGTACAACAGCTACTACTAAGTGCTTAATTAGGTAATTACTCTGTATTATGACACCTTAAAATAAAGTGTTACCATAATTTTTTTTTTTTTTTTGTCTATATGCAATTCCAACAAATGTGGACCGGAGCTTTCCAGTTTCAAGAACATTCAACTTGTGTGCTATATTATAAATCTTCAAAAATCATTCAATAACTTAATATAACGAACGGACTGAATTTAAAATATTATTCTCTGATTCACAATAATCGAATCAGTGAACTGACCTTGAAAATTGTATCCATCCGATTTGTTACTAAATTATTAACTCTTTGTGAATAAAACATTGTTACTTCATTCATTTTCAGTAAGTAACATTTTTTGGTCTGTTAATGACACAAAATTGTAATATGACTTCATAAGACTCACAATATAGTGGACAAGTCATATTTTATTAAACTTTCAAGATGCCCTTTTGTCAGTTTGGAGCTTGACCCCAGTCCTCATTCATTTTCATTATATGGAAAAGAGTGAACAGAATATGTTTCAGTAATTTACCTTTTGTGTTGGACGGAAGAAATTAAGTCAGTTTGGAACGACATGAGAGTGAGGAAACTATGACAAACCTTTCATTTTTGGGTAAAATGTTCAAGACAAGATATATAAAGGGAGGAAAGGCTGAGAAAAGAAAAACATATTTGCAAGCAAGCAATTGTTCCAAAATAAAGACTTTTAGTAGGCAGCAATAGATTGATTTTATTTTATATGACATGCATCTTATCAAAACAATGCTGTAGTGCCAGCAAAAGCCCAAAGCCCGTCGCTGAAACATGAAACATGAGACCAGGTGAAGTTTATCACCCTTTTACTAGTTTACCAAAAGAACATGACCGGAGCTGTAAACTCATACTTTCCACTCATTCTCTAATTGCTTTTCAGCAAACAACATAATCACAGATGTAATTGATAAATCACCGTAACGCTGAAATAAAGTTGGACTAAAGGAGAATTCAGATCACAGGGGACCTGTAAAAGATAAATGTCAGCAGCTACAACATGACCTTGAATTCCCACTTCATCATTTTATTAAAAGCACTGATGTGAACAGCGAGTTATGGCAATATCCAAAGGAAATCAGCTGGAATGTGTAAATGGGATTGGAGGGTCAGAAGGCAGGGTTCAGGTCTGGTTGTACCTGGAGGATGCAGAGGGACGATAACCTGCCACACAGCATGCAGAAATGACCCCTGGGTAATTGTACAATTATGAAATTCCTGTTTTTACAACCAAATGACAAGGTGAAGTGACTAGTTCTGGGTAGAAAGCAGTGGGGTGGTGTGTTTTTCGATGGTGGAGGAGGGTCTTACTACCTGCTCCCTGCTGTGTTGTTTCTAGCGGTTGATTTGTGACGTTACAGTGGAAAATCTTTTGGAGAAGCAGCTTTTCATGGCAATAATTTGCAAAAGCTCAAGCAAAGACAGTTTTTTGCCAGACGGCATGCCATTTAAACCTAAACTTGGACCTCATCCATGACAAGAAACAATTTTCCTTTCATAGCTATCACATGCCCGTCAAACCCACGCACATATGCGATATTCACACTCAGGTTGCATTAACCTATTCTTTGTTTTACCTTTCATTTGAGAGGTCGTCTGCTTGCTCATTTGATCTGGAATCACAGAATGAATGGGGAAATGTATGGAGAAGTCACGGATAAAACCACAAGGACTAAATGTTGCCCTGTATTCAAGGTACAGCACAATGCTGTACACTAACTAGAATGCACACAAATGACTTTTTTCTCTTTCTTCCCAACATCCACCCACTAAGCACACACACATTCAACTTTTCCAGGGTTGTAAAGAAGGCAAGGCATCTGAATCAAACGGAAATCAGTCAATAACCACAGAGACAAAAAGCTCGAATAGTTTTTTCAAACAAATAAGTAGGCCTATGTAAAGGTATGTGACCACAAGAGCCTAATGTCACATTCACACACACAAACTTCAATGCCACGCGTAATCCAGACAAGATTACAGAGCTAAACTACATTTATATCTATGTGAGACTGACTCTGCCTAGAGTCAACAAAGAGTCCCTCCTTCTTAGGCACTTTTGCTTTCATGTTGCTGCAATTCACGTTTATAAATCTGCAATTTCATCCTTTGATTGCAGCCAGAATAAAAGCTCATATAACAATTCTTGTTTACTCTGCTATAGACAAAAACTATTTATTAAAATGTTAAATGTTTTGTCGCATTAAGGTTCCATTTTATAAAGGGTTTATAAAGGTGTTTTTAAATGACTAATAACTCATTTACAAATGAATTATAAATCATTGATAAGCAGTTATAACTGCATGAATAAAAAGGGTGATTTCAATGCAATACCTGCCAAATAGTGAGCCATTTTTAACTCACATGTTATAAATGCTTAATAAATACATTTGTTCATAATAATTTCACTCAAATCCACATTTCATCAGAGTGACTATGATTAATTTGTATCAGAAATAACTAAAAAATGAGATCACTGTTCTTCTCACTACACGATTGTCTGAGGTACCATAGATACTGTTGTGTGCATACTACAGATTTTAATTATTATTTTTTTTTTCAAAGTTAACTGTTGGTGAGTGAAAATTGGGGCTAAAGTCATGCAGTCAGTACCCGGGCAGACTTTGCACTGATTCATTAAAAAGAATCTGTTCATAAGAGTCATTTTTCGCAAATCATACATCAAGGTTCACACTGTTTGCTGCTGCGTTCAGGAAACACCGGCGCAGCCTTTTACGAGATGAAATCTGACCAACTTGCATATGGATCTTTTCCTGTCGTTTGTAGTCGCAGTCTGGAGCTCTAAGAACTAGTACATCTTGAAGGGTCACTGTAACTAATCGCAGGCATGTAGGTACATGTTAATGTTGTGCCATTGGGCAGTGTACTTAACCTTATTGTGACCCTAAACTTAGGGATGCTGTCTTTAAAAACTGTAACAGTTCTAGTTAGAGTCAAATTTCCCCTAGTGAGTAATCTACAGCCAACTACCTTCAGGCACTGAACAGTACACCTAGATCCACAGTCAGATCAGTGCTGACACAAAACATCACTACAACTGATGTTAAATGATAGTGTAGTATCGGATACATCCAATACTAAAGCAAATGATCCCTCTGAAATCCGACTGGAGACATAGCACAACTGCTAACACATATGCAAACACACATACCACACACATCACCCAGTGATTTATGGCACGCAGCAATGCCCAGCCTCTGACATGGTGATAAAGGGACGGAATGCATTTGTTCCTAAGTGGGGCTTTCCCATTAAACCACCTACTGACATACGCAGGCAGCTGGGGGTTGTAGTGTACATCACCACAGAAACACTGGTAAACTTTACCCCTTTAGATTATACCCTAGTTCGATACTGGTAGGGTATAATAAAAAATATGGCTACTTTCATATAATATAATATGCTGAAAGCTGCACGTCAAATAGATAATATGTCTGAATATGCAGTGTTCATGAAGAAATACCCAGATGACGTACTCTGCATCTGATGGACATTATACTATCCCATGAGGCCACAGAACAGGAGTCATCACATTTGTAAATGCCAGAGAACAGCAACACATCCTAACATCATAGGTCACATAACAATGGCATTATGGTAGATTGTATTCATAATAAACACCTGCATACTTACATACTATACAGTACACTACCATTTAAAAAGTTTGGGCTCAGTAAGATTTTTAATGTTTTTGAAAAAATCTCTTCTGCTCACCAAAGCTGCATTTATTCTAAAATATAGTAAAACAGTAATATTTGTGAAATCTTTTTACAAATTTAAAATAACTGTTTTCTATTTTAATAAAATGTAATTTATTTCTGTGATGGTAAAGCTGAATTTTCACAGTGTCACATGATCCTTCAGAAATCATTCTAATATCCTGATTTGTTGAAATATTTTTTTTATTACCAAAACTCTACTGTACTGCTTAATATTTTTGTGGAAACTGGGATACATTTTTTTCTATATTCTTTGATGAATAAAAAGTTCAAAAGAACAGCATTTATTTGTTGTAACATTATAAATGTCTTTACTGTCACTTTTGATCAATTGTGTCCTCATTGAAT
The DNA here is from genome assembly GCA_039654775.1 of Spinibarbus caldwelli. Lineage (NCBI taxonomy): Eukaryota > Metazoa > Chordata > Actinopteri > Cypriniformes > Cyprinidae > Spinibarbus > Spinibarbus caldwelli. Next base: position 17,370,926 of record CM077240.1, on the reverse strand, counting down.
AACCATTAATTTCTTTAAAAAATCTATCTTGACCCCAACATTTTGAAAGGTAGTGTACTTTTATTTCATTGAATGCAGCACAAACTGAAAGTCAGTTCATAGAGGAAGCTTTTTTCACCCATTAGGCAGTAGCAGTGTTAGTGGGAGGGACATTCTCATTCTAGAGAGCATTTGATTGGATGAAAATCTGTCTAGTGCAGGATGAGTCACCAGCATTTTGTTCCATTTTCCCTGAAAAACACTGTAAATTTATAATGCATTTATCTGCAAAATGTGAACTCTTGCACTAGCATATGGACAGATTCAAAGCTAAAAGACTTCATAAATACAAGGTTGTGATGATGTACAGGATTCAGCTGCAGTACTCACAGTTTAGGTTTGGGTTTGGTGGGGAGAGGTGGAGCCTTAACCGCTGAAGGCGATGGAGGCGGAGCCGCTGTTTCCTTCACACTTGAAGGTGACTGTAGACTCTCATCTGGTGACTTGTTTAAGGCCTGACCATTTTGTAGAGGTTTGTCAGAAACACTTTCCTGAGGCTCTTTATCTGTGGAGACCTGAACAGGCAGCGCGGTGACACTGGGCCAGATGTCCAGCTCATTGATCCGGAAGGCCTCAGCACTTGGCGGGGTTTTGGGCGGGACTTCCAACAAACTAATCTCAGTCGGTGGAGGAGGTGGAGGCGGGAATGATTGGTTGTCCTCAAACACACTGTCATCCCCAGATACGCCATTGCTGGGCAACTCTTCAGCAACTAGATACCCAAGATAACAGAAGACATAGAACAGTTCATTATAGGGTGAGAACAGATTTCTTTTCCTATTAAGTGCGTGATGAAATCCAGTTGGTCCACGTCACAGTGCACTTCAGTGGAATACAGAAGGAAATATGGGGTCTATGAGTAACTGGGGAAATCAGTTCATAATTTCGTCATTGTTGAACAATCAGTTTTTACAGCACTTTAACAATCAATGCAAAATGCTGAAACACACCTGCAATGGAAGAAAACGTATTATAATAACTACCCATAATCCTGGATAAACTGTTAATCCACAGCCAAAACCTAATCCAAACCTATATCAAACATGAAATCTGGCTGAGATTGTCTCAGATGTACTTAAATGGCTCTATAGTAAACTTAAGGCTTAAGGACTCCTGGAAATATAAGTACACCCACTCCATCATGCAGTATAAACATTCATGCCTCTCCTGTCTTTGCCATCTGACACACAGCTATCAGCACATACTGTATCCTCTCTCCTCACCCACACTCCGATCCTGGAGTGTTGTGGATAGGATGTGGCTGGTCGGCCTCATGCAATTGACATGTTTTCAAGATGAACCACAGTGGGCCCCATAAAATGTCATCGAACGATCACAGATGGAGTTGCTATGCCTGTTTTGAAAAGGGCATTTTAGTTTTTTGTTACTGCTTTGTAAATAAAGTCATTACGATTCCTGTGTTACGTCACTTATATTTACTACTTAAATTTGAGAGCATGCTGTAATGTTGAAACCATCAGCTGACTGTTTACTGTGCTTAATTTTATTGTTTTCAGAGGTTTATCCTTTGGTCTTCTTTCAACTCATTTCATATTACATATTACACTCAAACAAAAGAATACTGGACTCAGGTCATAAACAGGAGCCATTCATTTTGTTTAAAATGCTTTATGTAAACATCAATATAAGATACATTCTTTGAAAGTTTTTATTTTAAAAAATATTTTTTCTTCATTATGAAAATTCTAATATATATATATATATATATATATATATATATATATATATACATTTATTCACTGATCACTTATTTTTTTACACTGTCTTTTTTTTTTACTTCCTGAAAAACAATTTTTAGAATCCTGAAAAACAAGTATCAAAATTTCCACAAAATTGTTAAGCTGTACAATATTTTTGCAAAATTACTACTAATAAGAAATGTTTCTTAATATCCACATTAGGATATTAGAATGATTTCTGAAGATTCATGAGACACTGAAGACTGAAAGTTTGGCTTTGCCATAACAATAAAATTATTTATTGATTGATTGAGAAAGACTTCTTTGTAAAACATTAAAAAAAAAAAACTCACTGACCCCAAACATTTGATTGGTTTTGTATATTTATATAAGACAGACGTTTGCTATATATTACACTGTTTGATAATTGATTTTTTTTTTAACATGAACATGTTTCTTTGAATGTGAACCTCTTTATGCACCAATATATCACCAACTTACATATTTACATTACCATGAACTTTGATCTCAGATATAGTTATTGTAGATACAGTGTAAACACACCTGGGGTGACAGTGAGTTGTGCCGTGCTATTATCCGAGCCGTATTGGTTGGTTGCAGTGCAGCAAAACAGACCTCCGTCTTCAGGGAACGCCTCTGCAATCACCAACGTACAGATTTCCTCTGCAAGACCAATCACAGGAGCCGTCAATTACAGAGTCATCAATATCACAAGTAAAACCAGACTAGAAATAAATTTAATCAATTACACAGTGACACACACATAAGCTTAACCATTCAAATTAATTTGCCATACAAGCTACTATAACTGCCCAGTTTTACAACATAATCTATTGCTGCAATGGAGCATCCAACAATGCTTTTTCCAGAGTTATGAGAATCACATAAATATTTCCTGTAATGAGGGAGGGATGTAGACAGGTGATAGACAATTAGATAGACAGGTGTGGTGAATCTAGACAGGTAATTGATGGTTACAGAGGTGATTCAATAGAAAAGAGAAGTCTACTGCAGCAGACGGAGGCTGTCTCATTCCTTTTCCATGTTTCCTACGAGGTGATTCAGTAAATTATGAACACAAATTCAGTCACTTGCAAGAGCCTTGACCACTAAACACTGAGACAGTGATGACTCAATTACCTGCGACATCATTACAAATGACTAGGCTCATATTAAAATGTAGGTGGTATTTGTCAACAAATATTGTTTTATTACTTTCATTAGTTTATCATGCATATTCGCTGTCACTGTTAAAATGAACAAAACCATTATATGAACTACTGAAGTGAACAGACTGAGACATATCCAAAGATAGAGGAGAGAGTTAAAAGGTGAGCCATAAACATGTACCGATAAGTGAAAGTATGTGACTCATAAGCGGTGTTGACATGCATGTATCCTGTTCATTTGTTTTGTTAATCAGAGATTTTCGAGTCATATCTCGTCCAAACGGCATATTGCATTGTGATGATGTCACAAATGTTGGGCTTACAGAGAATTATAATCTTGATAAATCCATATGTACACATGTATCTGGAGGAAAGTGTTTTATGAATAAGAGGAGTGGAAAGAGGGGAAAGTGGAAGCAGGAGTAAAAAACTCACCGGGTTCTGCTGCTGATCTTGGCTCTGATGAAAAAGTGATATGGGAATTAAGAGAGAAACACAAACACTTTAACAAATCACTAGTTATCAGTCTACCAATAATACCAAACATAGTTTCTCAAATAGTTTAAATAGTTATCCAAAAAAGGAAAATTCAACATTTATCCATTTTGTTTCAAACCCAGATGACTTACTTTTTTCCCTTAAACATAAAAGGAATATGATGGTTACACTGAGGTTTTCGAGTATAAAATAAGAATGTAAATTTATCATACAAGTATTAGAAAATTGTTTCATATGACAGCTGCACAGAAAAAAAATCAAGTCATACAAGGGTGAGTAAATTATGAAAGAATTTTCTTTCTTTTTTTTTGGGGTGACCTCTTCAATTTAAAGGTGTATTTAGTAGTTTGGTGCTAATTTAAACATTAAGAAATTAATGAGTCAACATTAATTAGCCAACTAACTGTTATTCCATCCACATATTTTTATAAAAAAAATCACATACAAAACATAAAAATGCTGACCGAAAACGTCAAGACACACATAAAATCTTAAAATGCAAATAAAAAACTTTTAACAAATAAATTCCCTGATGCAAGGAAAAAACTTGACTTTGCTCTGAAATATCTGCCAGAATTGTCTCTCACGATTATGTTCCCACACATTAGGTACTGCCAAACGCAAGATAACATGACAGTGTTTGTCACTATGATTTTATTATATCAGTTTCCCAGGAAATTATGTTGTTCGCATCAGACTAAATTTGTGCTTTATTCACAAATATTCCACATTTTCAAATAAGTTAAATTCACAAACTTGGATGAAAAAGCATCAGCATTTGTTGGCTTTGTTCAGCGCTTGTTTTTGTCAATTAAATGTGATGCATTTGCTGGATCTTGGAATGTCTGAAAAGTGACGTATTGGAATCTGGTGATTGTCATGGTTTGTCTGTGTCTGTTGCTGTAGTGTGAATTGGCCTTAAAAAGCACTAGTATACATGTAATTTACGTAAAACTCAATGTCGATATATGACAGCCCAGCATTTAACAACACTGTGGTAATTAAAATACATGAACTACTGAATGCCTCTTTAAATTGCTCTCTGAGTTTCTCTTACTCTTCTGCAGGATGCGGAAGTCAGGGGAGTCCTGGATCTCCTGGCCCTCTCGAAACCACTGAACCTGCAGAGGAAGACTACCTCTTACACGGCACTCCAGAACCACCACCTGACCTTCAGATGCCTGCGCGTCCTGCAACATCTACAGAGCAAGAGATCCACAGGTTAACACTGCAAAAACAGACTGAGAGGTAAACAAAGGGAAAGAGAACAGACAGATGAATGGAAAAACTGAAGAGAAAAGGTGTACAACCACTAATTCTGCTCTTTCTTCATCACCTCTTTCATTCTCAAGTACATACTCTTTCAGACTGACGACATAACAGATATAGAGGCAAGAAGCTGTCAGCAACCCATAAAAGTAAAAAAAGGCGAAGAGTAGTTTGTTTATACATGTGCATGTGAGTTGCTTTCTGTTGTGTGTTCGCTCTCTTTGAAGCTTTGTGTAAGTGTGTGTAGCATGCTTGTGGTTACACGTGACGTGTTATAGGTTTATTTAAAGTTCAAGTCAAGAAGTATGTCTATACAATCCAGCTATTTTATTTGTGTGCCTGTTTGTTTAGGACTATGATGATGACACGAAACCATCTATTATAAAAAGGCACATCTTCTCATTAGGAAGATTAAAGTCTCTCAGAAGAAAGACGGAGTGGGATAATGGAAAGGGGGGGGGGGCAAAAAAAACTTTTTTCTTTAAGGAGGTGGAAAATGATTTAGCACACTAAGCAAACATAGCATTTGGCATTGAACTCTGAACCTCTGCCTAGGCCTGCACAGAGAGAGACATGACAAATCACACACACACACACACAGAGAGAGAAAGCCCGGAATGATTTGGAAAAGCTCATAGAATGTTTAATCCATCCATTTCTCAAAATATGTGTGTGTTTTTGAATGCTGCTAGAGATGTTTGTATCTGTGTGTGTGTGTGTGTGTGTGTGTGTGTGTGTGTGTGTGCGTGTGTGTGTGTGGCCGGCTGTGTCATTACCTTAGTAAAGGTAGGGGGCGCTTTAACAGGAGCATCACCAACATAGAGTGAAGAAACTGGACTCTGGACCTGACAGAGAGAGAGAGAGAGAGAGAGAGAGAGAGAGAGAGAAAGAGAGAAAGAGAGACAATGTGTGGTTATTATGGATCTTTCCAGAGAGTGTGAGTTTTTACAAGTCCATCTGCTGTTGTCATTCCTGATGAGTCTTACAGACATATTTGTGCATGTGTCATTGTAGTAGATAACTTTTTTTACTAGCTTACTAACTTTACTAACTTATTTCTCAGTTTTAGGATTTATTCTTGCAGCACCCTATAGTATGCAGTTTCAGTGCCAAAAAAGAAGTATAGTCTGTGTGTGTATTTCTTACTCTCTGTGGTGTGGTAGAAAGCGGCTGGACCAGTGTGGAGCGATGAGGTTGGGCCTCTGGGCTCTTTGGTGACGATGTGTGTATCGTCAAAGAAACTGAGCTGGTTTTCTTCTGAGCCCTGCATGAGAAAAAATATTAGGAACACTAAAACAAACCTCATTCATACCTGAGAGAATCATCAACACTACAAAGTCATCCTTTAAGACAACATTTAGATATAAAGTAAAGAACACTTCTCTCATCTTGCAATATTCATGTACATTTTAACCAAAATAATAGAGCTTGTGACTGAAAGAAATGGATATTTTGAGTCATCCTGGATGAAAGTTGAAAACATTTTCTCAAGCAATGACAAGTGAATCAGTCTTTTCGCTCTGTCACAGTCCATTAAAATTTCTTCAAGTGAAGTTACATTTTTATTATATGTGACCCAGTTTAGGGTCACATATAACAAACCAAGCAAAAATATTGAAACAGCTGGGTTATATTTTGCCTCAGAATAAATCAGTGGTCAGAATTAGTTTCAGTGCTGGTCAGGGTTATTATATTTCACTAAAACTAAAACCCATTCATCTATCCATCCATCCATTTCCAAACTGCTTTATCCTCTGTAGGGTCACGGGAAGCTGGAGCCTATTTCAGCATTTTGGGTCACAGGCGTCTCAGGCCATCCTGAATGAATGGTCAGTCCATCTCAGGGCCCACACACAGACACACACACATTCACACACTCACCTACAGGCAATTTAGAGTGTTCAATTCACCTATGCTGCATGTGTTTGGATTGTGGGGGAAAACCGAGATAAAGCTAAAACCATAAAAGCATTTTTGTTACTTATAAATAAATAAAATGAATATTAACAGAACTAAAATAAAATAAAATAAATAAAATGAAATAAAATAACATAACATAAAATACAATAAAAAACATTTTAAATATTTTATTTAAACAAGTTGCCAAGGCAACATTTCTCATTTTTTTCAGATTAATTTTTAGTTTAAATGTATCAAGTTTAGTTTAACTTGATGTACTAAAATATCTAAAACAAAAACTAAATTTTAAAAAAAGAAAAAACTAAACAGACTTAAAAAATAACACAAATGACAAAACACAACAAAATGACAAAAACTTTAACTAAAATTAAAATGGAAAATATGAAAAATAAAAACATTCAAAATATTAATTAAAACTATAATAATATCTCAATAATACTAAAAACACCAGTGTTAGTAAACAGATGTCTACTGTAATGTTTCTGATGCCTACAGTATGGGCAGATCTTTGCCGGACTGAAAATGAGAGTGATATCCTATTTGAGCACATTTAAAAAAGCTATATGCACCTCTAATGGGCGGATACATGTTTATTTAAAGTCTTAACAGTGTTTGTCTGACTTTTAAAATGTTATGTTATTTAATTTAAAGTGAAACTTTCCAACAGCAAATACAAAGAAATATAAGCTAAGACAAGTTAATAAATGGTATAATGTTACAAATTGTTTACATCTCTGTGTGGGGTAACTCCTCTCTAACACGCACCAACACACACACACACACACACACACACACACACACACATAGTGAAGTAATATCCACTCCACTGTGTGAATTTTCACTATGCAGTTTGCACCTTATAAATGACTTTGGAGCCAGTGAAAGCGTAATCCCAAATGGGTGCGATGATGTCACAGGGAACAAGAGCCAAGCTTTTAATAATTTGTGTAAACAGAAAGGAAAGACTGATAGGCCAGTAGAGGCAAGAGATGACAGGAAGAGAAATAAGCGGATAAGTTCAGAGGTGACTGAAAAGAGTTCAAACGATCACACAAATTAAGAAGATTAGGCAACACGATTCCTAAATTCTTGATTGATTATTGGCCTTCTAAGACAGCTTTGGGTGTTTTTTAAGGTCACTTCATTCCCAAACAACCTCCCATGTTCTTCAGGAGGAGCAATACAAACTTTCACGGCAGAGGATAAATTAGGGGCTATTAGATAATACATAGTCAGGGCCAATTAAGCTGAAGCCTGAGGTCAAAGGGTTAAAGGTCATGCGAGGAAGAACATGCTGAAACACACATACTGTGGCATGGCTCCGGACTTAGACTTCGACACTGATCCTTCACCTTCTGAGTCTGAAGAAGAAGCACCTTTACGGAGAGAAACATAATGAGAAAATGGAAGAGAAAAACATTCATTCCTGGTTAAAACATTGCATGCTGCCTTTCTTTTACTGCAAAATAGCATGAACGAAATCCAGTCATTTTTAATAGGAATCCACATGAACAGGAGTTTTGTATAAAGGTGAAAGAGTTCACTGAGCAGATTTCGCTCATGTTCACGTTAGTCACATGAATTGACCCCGCTGACCAACAGAAATCTGCTTGGTTTGAAAGTGACTTCTGTGTGAGCTGTAAATTCTTGATGGATTATAGGTCTTCAAAGACAGCCTAATGGCCTTGGCTATTAAGGTCAGTTCGCACCCAAACAACCTGCCACGTGCTTCAGGTTAGATAATAGGAACTTTTATGGCACTTGGTGAATTAGGGGCTATTAGATAATACATAGTTAGGGCCAGTTAAACTGTCAGCTGAGGTCTAAGGTCAAAGGGTCAAAGGCCATATGAAGAAGAACCTGCAAGGATCCTTCACCTTATGAGTCTGACGATAAAGCATCTTTACAGATTTTGTTACTGCACCTTAATACTATTAAACATCATCTAATTTGTACACTTTATAATAACTGCACACTATGAATCGTTAGGTAAACATTAGTAAATAGTCAGTTCATCCTTTATAAAGCATTGTTCCAACATTAATAGGCATTAGTAAGCAGTTTATAAATACAGCTATAAATGCCTTGTTCTTGAGTTATAAGCATATCTATTACAAATTTATTAACTATTAACTTTTCTATTTGGAAGATAAATGAGCCTTTAAATCTCCTTTGTAAATGCTTTACAAGGTATAAATAGTCCTCACTTTAGATGAGCTCACAAAAATAGATACCTGGCAACTACTAAATATTTTATAACTACCTGACTTAATCATGAATTACAGCAGGAATATGTGTTAATAAAGCATTTATTAACACACTGAGCAACTATTATCATGTGTCTACATAATAAGATTTATAAATGTACATTTAAATAGTTTATTAATCATTTACTTACACTTTCTAAATGATCTTATGAACCACTGACAACTCCTAAAAAACTGGTTTGTAAATAACGTAATAATTTAGAAATGATAAATTGATCATTAATAAAGTATGAAAATACAATTATTAAACATTATAGATATGCTCAAGAACAAAACATTTATAGCTGTATTTGTAAACTGCTTACTAATGCCTATTAATGTTGGAACAATGCTTTATAAAGGATGAAATGACTATTTACTAATGTTTAACTAATGAGTCATAGTGTGCAGTTATTATAAAGTGTTACTGAAAAATATAGTGTTGCTATATATTAATTTTTCATATTTATACACATTATAATACACATTATTTTTCTATTTCTAAACATTTATCCATTTGCTACTCTGCCAAAACCTTTTTTTAATCAGTATTGTTCCCAAGTTAATTTGACTACAAAATTGTGTAAGATAATTCTTAACAGACAAAATATCTTGACTGAAGGTTATTTTTAATACCCTACTGACAAACAGTTAACTATAAACCTCATTGCATTTATTAGACTTATGCTTAAAACATAAAGAAAGAAAAAAAAACGTTCAATTTATCTTGTTTAAAGGATGATTAGATGTTACTTGGAAAAAAGACAAAAATATTGATCAAAAATTGATTTAACTATGACCTCACCTTCAATATAGACCTCTGCAGAGGTGTTGTCTGCTCCCAGTGCGTTGGAAGCTACACAGGTGTACCTGCCGGTGTCGTCTTCAAAAGCTTCAGTTATCACCAGAGTGTGCAGGTCACCATCACGACAGATCTGGATATCAGGGCAGTGGTGCAGCTCCCGCCCCTCACAAAACCACCTGTCCAGTGGAAGAGAGAGGACAGCATGTCATTCAATGGGAGTACCCAATTATAGAGCTAATTGTTAACAAATGCAATGCAGTGGGACTTCCGGGTAGCCCTATGGCCGAGATGCACGTTTAGTCGAGAGCTCCATCTCAGGTCTTATTTTCTGCTTTAATCCGAGCGATATTACTGCTTAATTCAAGTGATAATGGCATCTGAGAATAAGAAGACAAGTGTGGGTACACAAATGAATCTAAAATCCTACACTACTAGACTTAAAAATAGTCAAACTCCGGCCAAAGATCCTTCTGAAGACCAAGCGAACCCGGCTGTGGTACTGGCGCTAAAGCAACAAGAGACATCGATGCGTGAAATGATGAAGCAAGTGGTTAAAGAAACTGTGCAGGAAGTTGTGTCAGGTGAATTTAAACAGATGAAGGAGATGATCGAGACGTCTATTTCAGCCGTCGAGCAGCTTACAAAGGACGTGAAAGCGCAAGGTGAAGTTTCAGACACCTTAAAGAAGCAACAAAACGCCACAGAAGTCTTGCTTCGCGCGGTGAAGGAGGAGTTGGCTGACCACGGTGGAGAAGTGAGTCAATTATGAGAAAGAATAATAAGCCAAGAGGACAGAGCGAGACGTCTTAACTTGTGTCTTGTAAATCTACCAGAAGGTGCTGAAGGTTCTGGCCCAATTGGGTTTCTACAAGAAAATCTGTTCAAATGGTTTCCTGCACTTGCAGGTCAGAAAATTGAAATTCAGAGGGCACATCGGATTTATGGATCCCGCTCTGGCGGTCGCCCTCGCACGCTGATTTTTTGTTTATTAAGGTACGGGGACCGAGTGAAAATTCTTCGAGAAGCCAGGGCTCTGAAATCGCCACCATCCTTTGCCAAATCGAATCTGTACTTTTTCGTGGATTACAGTCCCAAGACGACTTCTCGACGGAAGGCCTTTGACGCAGTCAAGAAACAGCTCTATGCAAAGGGTTATTATCCCTTCTTGGTTTACCCTGCCATCTTAAAGGTGTGAGCAGATGGTGGCGAGACTCTTGAGTTTCACTCGCCTTCAGACGCCGAAAACTTTCTCGCCGGTAACGTTAAGCAGAATTCTGACAGGGAAGACCGGGAATGCAGCAACAGCTTTGACACTCTTGCTAACGCGGAGAGTGATCATGCACTTTAAAAATCTGTCATGGACTTTGATGTTTCATAAATCAATACTTCAAACTTGCGTGGATTATCTCTCAATAAGCAGTCTGATGTAGCGATCTGAGTTAGAGGGTTTGGGACGGTTGCGTCGCTGTCAAGGAGCTCCCCGAAGAACCTCTTGTATTTGTGTGAGTTTAGCCAAAGACAGAGATAGGCAAGTTATCCCTCCTCAGTTGTTAACGGTTAACAGTGTTCATTTCAAGGTTCACAGTGTTCCCGGTTGGGAGTTCAAACGTTTGTCAGAATCGTTTTTCTTTTGTCTTTTCAATTTGAAAGTGTCATTTTGGTCTTATTTTATGCAGTCTTATGTTAACGTGCAAATGTATCCGTTCATCTCTCTTTTACAAGAACCGGTAGAGTGTCACAGGATTTAGTGTTGATGGCATGAAATGTCCGAGGCCTGAATTCAAAAGTAAAACGGGCGAAATGTTTACATTATCTTAAGCAGAATAAGGTAACTATAACATTAATACAAGAAACACATCTAAGACAGAAGGATGTTCATCTCTTTCAAAAATAGATCTGTTGCATATTCCTCTGCAAACAATAAAACAAAAGGAGTACTAATTTTATTTAGTAGGAAATTTAGAGTCCATATTGAACACATTGGGTCTGATAATGTGGGTCGAATGGCTTATGTATGTGTGGTCATTAATAATAAAAAGTTCTGTATAACATGTATCTATACTCCAAATGACCATAATCCTAACTTCTTATCAGTGTTGACAAAAACTTTCTTAGATTTTAAAGATCATTATCTAATAATTGGAGGTGATTTCAATCAAGTATGTAATCCAACACTTGACAAATCTTCAGGTCTGGCAGTGGATGTAGCACACCCTCCTAATGAACTAAATATATTTATGGAAGAGCTCAATGTAATTGATGCTTGGCGTTCAAGGAACATAGCCAGTAAGGATTATTCGTCTTATTCGTCCCGCCATAAAACATATTCTCGAATTGATTATATTTTTGTTTCACCCCAAATTAATGGTTGCATTGTGTCCACACAAATACTACCTATTCTTATATCTGACCATTTTCTACGGGGCAATGCTATTTCCTTTTCAACACATCTTCATTCATCAACAAATATGACTTTATCTAATTTACAAACTCAGATCTCTCTATTAGAAAATAAGCAAAAATTAGCATTTTGTGAATCTAGAGAGAAACACTTGACAGCTCTGAAAAAAGAATATAACTCGGCTACGCAGTATATTGCAGAATTTATAATTCATAGAACTAGAGTTAACTACTATTATTATAATGAGAGGTCAAGCAGACTTTTGGCATTAAAAATGAAGGAAGCAGAGTCCTATTCATTTATTAGTAGTATACAAACACCCCAGGGGTTAATCACTCACAATCAGCGAGAAATAAATGATACATTTAGAGAATTTTATTCCACATTATACACCTCTGATGATTGCACAGTAATGGAATTTTTAAGAGATCTAAACCTTCCGTCTTTATCACTGGAAGAAGCTATAACTCTGGGTGCTCCCATCACAGAGGAGTTGACTAGAGCTTTAAAATCTGTGAAATTGGGTAAGTCCCCTGATTTAGATGGGCTCCCCCCTGAACTCTTTCAGGAGGTATGGGATCAGGTTGGTCCATTGATCTTAGACTCAATAAATTATGCCATTGATCAGGGGAGGTTTCATAGAGATAAAAATACATCTTTAATTACTTTACTCCTAAAAAAAGACAAGTCTCCGTTTTGCCCCAAAAGCTACAGGCATGTATCTTTGATATCTTCAGAATTAAAACTTTTTGCAAAGGTACTTGTAAGTCGAATTGAACCACTGATTGGTAAATTGATAAATATGGACCAGACAGGTTTTATCAAAGGCAGACAGGCCTCTGACTATGTCAGACGACTTTTTCATATTCTTACTACTTTTGAAACATCTAACATCCCAGCAGCACTTTTCAGCTTGGATGCTGAAAAAGCCTTTGACAGGCTCGAATGGAGGTACTTATGGGCTGTCCTTAATGTATTCGGCTTTGATTCTAAATTTATACAGATGATAAAAACACTATACAGTTGCTCTCAGGCAGTGGTTCAAACAGGACAGGTTATCTCCAATTCTTTTTCTATCAATAGAGGGTCTCGTCAAGGCTGTCCTCTATCGCCAATCTTACTTGCTCTTTCCCTAGAACCTTTAGCACAGGCCATAAGACAAGACCCTATGATCACCCCAATAAAGATTAAAGATACAATTCATAAAATTTCACTTTATGCTGATGACATAATCCTTTATTTTTCTGACATTACTAAGTCACTTTCTCAGATTATGAATCTTTTTTCCAGATTTAGCTCCTTTTCAGGATATAAAATAAATTGGGAGAAGTCTCTTTTAGTTCCGTTAAATGACGCAGCGAAGAAGACTTCTCTCCCTAACAGTTTACCTCTTCAGTGGCATACTTCAAAATTTACTTACCTTGGTTTATGTATTCCTTTCTGTTTTTCAAATGCCAGCTCTGAGAATTATGTCACACTTAAGAATAAAATACAGACAGATTTACAACGATGGTCATCTTTGAAATTGACATTGCAAGGGAGGACTGCATTAGTAAAGATGAATGTACTTGGCCGTTTAAATTTTCTGTTCTCCATGTTGCCATTTTCTCCCCCTAAAGATTATTTCACAGACCTCCAGAGGATGACATCTAAATTTCCTTGGAATAAAAAAAAAACCCCGCATCAAACTGGACACCTTGAAACGTCCTAAATCACTGGGTGGCTTATCACTGCCGGATTTTAAGTTGTATTATTGGCCTTTTCGGTTAAAATCTTTGGCCTCTTGGTTGGATGCAGAGCCTTCCCTGGTTCCTCAGTGGAAATTGATTGAAGAATCATTGGTTGCTCCTCATAGATTAAAAGATGTATTATTTTCAGGAATTAAACTTAAAAAAGCCTTTAAAGAATTTGGTCCAATAATAGCTAATTCAATATCTACATGGCGTCTGGTGGAAAAATATGCTAACTATTCATCAAAATTCTATATGCAGTCTGCTATCTGGAACAATCATTACCTGTTACGAGACATGAAGCCATATAATTGCTCTCTTTGGTCAGATTGAGCCATTAACACTCTAGAGAATATTTATGATGAGACAGGGCTAAGGACATTCCGTGATCTGCAGTCATGTTACAATCTGCCGGGTTTCTCCTGGTTCTTGTATTTGCAGTTGAGATCTTCACTTAAGGCTTATGGGGTTCCTTGGGACAGATCTTTAACATGTCACCCCATGGCTCACTGGTTCGAACCTTTAAAGGGGAAAACTATCAAGGTTTCTCTTATTTATAGTAGTCTTGTCATAGAGAAATGTGGAAATCTTGGTATTACTCGAATCTGGGACAGAGAGCTTGGAGCGCAGGATCATTGTTTTGATTGGGAATTAATATGGCAAAATATTTCAGCCTCGTCTAAAAATCCTGCCCACCAGCTGATAAATTATAATGTAGTCCATAGAATATATTTTGAAACGTTTCAGAATGAAGCTTATTTCTTCCCCTGTTTGTGTCAAATGTAATACTGGGGCAATAGGCAGTTTTTCTCATGTATTCTGGGAATGTCCTCTAATCTTTAATTTTTGGGTTAATGTCTCCGCTATCTTATCACAACTTTTGGAATTGACGATTGATCCTGAACCTTGTCTTTTCCTTCTTAATGATGACTCTTCAGTAACCCTGACTTTAAACCAAAAACAAACTTTCTTTTCAGGGTTAACAGCTGCAAAGAAAACGATTATCAGGTCTTGGTTTCCTCCTAATTCCCTGTCAAAACAGCAATGGCTGTCCTATTTTATAGACATTGTTCGTTTGGAGCGATCCACTGCCTTAATTAATCGTGCAAAGATCCCAACTATTCTCCATTGGAATCGAATACACGATAGTCTGATTTCCATTATTAAAACTTAAGTGATGTAATGGTAAAGTTGTCATCTAAGGTATATGGGATGGCAGGTTTCTTTGTTTGTTTGATTTGTTTTATCGTTATTTCATGAGACGCTTTCTTCTTGTATTTTATTCATCTCTGGCATGTGTATAGTTGGTTTTTTTGTTTTTTGTTTTTTCCTTTTTTCTTACATGTTTGTATGTTTGTATGTATGTATGTATGTATGTATGTATATGTGTGTATGTATATATGTATGTTTGTGTTTGTGTATATACACATGTATATGTTATTTTATTATTTTTATTACTCCTTTTTTATGTGTTTCTGTTCTTTCTTTGTATTTCTGTTTTATATTTGTTATCAGTGATGCTGTCCACACTGAAGTCAATGAAAATTTGTTACTGTTGATGCTGGTAACTATGTTCACAACAAAAGCATAATAAAGTGTTAATCACAAATGCAATGCAGTGCAAATATGCACTGATTTATCTCTCAAAATATGAATATTGCAATTGGGAGGAAACTACTAACCTATTACTCTCAAAAACTATCAAAAGTGTAGCTGTGGTGTATGTGTGAGAAAGAGGCAAAATAAATGTAAATGAAAGACTGAGGTCATGTTTACTGTAAATCTACTGGCCACTTAGATGTCTGCAATCAATTTTCTCTTCCAGTCTCTGTGTGTGTTTCAATCTGGTATTACTAATCCCCGCCAAATCTCTCATCTGAGGGTGAGTCAGCTCTAAAGAGACTGAGTGCAGATTTCCCTCATTAGACTGATATTTCCCAGCTCATCAACACTGCAGTGCTGTTTAAACCATATGATTCATCAAAAAGAGTTTTATCAAAGCTTAAATACTGTGCTGGCAGTCAAAATTTCAGTGTTAAAAGTTAAGCATCTCTCTATCTGAAAATTCACAGTATACACAAAAATTAGGCAGTATAGTATTTTTTTTTTAGATTGTTGACTATTGCTAACTATTTTAGCCATTTAGCATTTTCCAGTGTTAAATGAATTTTAAGTAGTCTATATTTTCAGAATTCAGACACCACTACAGATGGCTGTACCCTCAAATAGTGCACTAAACGTATTATTAGCAACCTTAATTGCTGAATTTGCATACTTTGCTACTATATAATAGGTGAAAAATACTATATGAAAAAAAGTAGTATGTCCGTATTCATAAAACAGTAGGCAAAAAGTATGTGGGTGACCTAACTTCGGCAGGATTTTGAAGTGAACATTCAATGGACACTTTCTATCCATGAGGGATTGTTTTCTCTTGGATAGTTTTTAAACAGGTTTCCAGCTGCCATTGGTTGGCTAATCAAATAGCCAAACCCCCAATCCATGCCATTGGTTTCTGTGCATTGGTTGCATGTCAGCGTTGCTATGTAGTTTGGGATGCTCAAATAAACAGAGTTTAATTAGTGCCACATAATTTATTTATTTATTTATTAGATAAAAAGTCACTATTACCTTAAAAAAAAAAACTGAACTGTGAGATGTAAACTCAGAGAAAAACTCAGAGTTGCGAGGTTTAAACCCGTAGTTCTGAGAAAAATACTCAGAATTACAAGATATAAATTTGTGTTTTGTGAAATTTAAACTGGGGAAAAAAGTGAATATTAGAAAAAATGTATATCTCACAAATCTGACTTTTTTCTCAGAATTGAGAGAAACAAAGTCAGATTTGTGAAATATAAACTCAGAATTACAAGGAACAAAATCAGAATTATGTAATAAAAACTCTCAATTACCTTTTTAATTTTTTATTCTGTGGCAGAAATAGTTTTCTATAAATATGGTAGGGTATTGTAATGTTAAAAGTAAACAAATATAAAATAAAAACATTATACATATTTCCATCTTATCTGTGCTTTTCAAATAGTTCTGACAAAGCAAAGTCCTGACAATTAATGTAAAATACTGAGCAGAATCTCTGAATAGCTGAACACAGAAAGGTAAATCAGTGTGTCTCTGATAAGTTTTGTTGCTTAGTCATGACATTAAGCAATTCTCAGACAGGGAGGAATGTTTAGATTGATGTGTGTGCACAGCTGGAATATGACACATCAAACACTCACACACCTAAAGCAGGGACACCGCACTTCACTGTGACACACAGGTCTGGGAATCATAAAGTCTCCAGGGAAAGTCCTTTACTCACCACACACACACACCAAATGCAATTTCTGTTTCTATAAATCAGCTACTTGAGATGTCAGTTTGTGTTCTAACCCCCTGAGGCATGAATATGAAAACTAGTATACCTGTCTTGAGCACCTGTGAGTGTATGTTACGGGAAGCAACAACACACACACACACATAAACACACAGTCTGGGTCACAGCAACTCTAAACCAAGCCTCCCCAATAATACATCATATTGTGCAATTCATTCAAGTTTTCTTTGTACTCCAAGTGTCCCAAACCACTTTCACCCATTCATCTACCCTCAAAGACACACACACACTTTAAAATGTGTCTGAAGTCGCCTGGAATGAATTCTGGTTTAGGCGCACAGATGTTCATTCAGCTCGTCTCCGGATCTTAAAATACTCTGGGACATAATTAAGATTTCTATAAAGAATCCCAGCATTCCGGAGCCTGCTGAGTCCGTTTCATTCCATTCTGGCAGTTGAAGGCTTTATCCATTTTCTAGGGATGGGCGGATCGATCCTTAAGTATCAATACTTTCGATACTGATGTTGTATCTAAAGGATTGATCCTCATATAAAAATATTGATTCTAAAGTGCATTTTTTAACCATTAATTTTATTTATTTATCAAGAAATTCGGTGCATAAAATAAGCTTCTAAGTGGAAAACTAGACTGTATTACCGAATAATTGTGTTGGATAGAGCCATTTCTCCTGCTTATCGGAACACACGCAAATGCTGAAATGCATGGCTTACAGTGCTTGTTCAAATAGGACTGCGTTTCCCAAAAGCATCAGAAGCATAAGTAGATCTTAAGAAACCATTGACACTTTATTACATTATAGTAACGATGTTATGTAATGTATATAAAATTAATTCTGAAAAATGCATCACGGTTTCCACACAAATATGAAGCAGCAATAATAATCAGAAATGTTTTTTGAGCAGCAAATGATATTAGATTTATTTCTGAAGGATCATGTGACATTTAAGACTGGAGTAATGATGCTGAAAATTCAGCTTTGATCACAGATGCATTTTAAACTACATTTTAAAATATATTAAAATAGAAAATATTTATTTTTAATTGTTATATTTCACAATATTGCAGTTTTTACTGTATTTTTGTTCAAATAAATGCAGCCTTAGTGAGCATGAGACTTATTTTAAAAAGATATTACAAAATCTTACTGATCCCAAACTTTTGTGTACATGTAATATTTATTTTAAGTTTGTGCAAGTAAATTTATTTAAACTGGTTGTTAAAAGTTCAAATGGATTGTGTTATGTTCTGTAACTGCTGTTAGTAAATCTGTCAGGAAAAAAAAAAATGCTAAAGTTTCACCTTTAGGGGTACAAAAAAAAAAGCTTATGAAATGTTAAAAAAAACAAAAAAACATTGCTTTAAAATCTAATATTAAGTGAGTATAATTACTGATTATATTCTTTTAATAATTTAAAAGATCAGTTTAGTTTAGAGGTATCGGTATCGGTATCGACGATACTGGGCTTGAAAATATCGGTATCGGATCGGAAATAAAATAAGAGGTATCGCCCATCCCTACGGCATTTTCTGCTTCATTCTCGTTACCAAATCAAGTTCCTTTGTCCATTAAAGGGATAGTTCACCCACCTTTGGTTACTCTTTGAAACACAAATTAAGATATTTTAATGAAACCTGAAAGGGTTCAGGACAGGTAACCACAACTTAAAAATCCACCTTAAGTTTATAAAGCCACCTTAAAATTAATTCATATATTAACGCAGTTTAATCTTGTGAAGAGATACAGTCACTTCATATGATGAACAGGTTTAATTTAGGCTTTTTTTTTAATTTATTTATTTATTTTGTTTTTTTACATTTAATCAGTGATCGACACATACATACAGTATAGTGCATATATAGTAAACACAGAAGCACGTGTGTGCATGACACACTAGAACAAACCTCACTGGTTCTAACGCATCATCATATAAAGCAATCATATCTCTACAGAAAACTCTACAGTCAGTTTGGATCAGTTCAAACTGTTTTGGTTACCTGTACTGTCAATGGAGGGACAGAAACCTCTCAGGTTGTGTTTTGTGTTTCAGAGATTAACCAAAGTTTTATGCTTACGACATGAGGGTGAGTAAATTGTAGAATATTAATTTTGGGGTTAAATATTCCTTTAAATTTCTCTCTGGTTTAGATCTGCTTCTTTTGTCTCTGCAGTTGAAATCAGATCCCAAATATTGTTTCTTTCTCCAAGGCTATAAAAGTGAAGGATGTCTGTTACATTACAGCTGAAATGTCTGTTCTGTGTGCTTTTGTAAATGTTTAAAACTGTTAGAGTCACTTTAGAACACCTTTGTGAATCCTGGAATGATTCCAAGACATTCCAAGGTTTGGCGGCTCCGTTTCTCACCCCTCTGCCGTTTATGGCTCGGACAACAGCACCTAATCTATCACTCATCCTCTTTGACTCGTCAGTACACACAGAAAGAACAGACAAGCTGCTCAAGCAAGTATGTCAACACATTATATCATATTTATGGATTCAAATGTTACTAACCATGTTCAGAACTGAGGGTTAACAGCTGATTTAATGGCATCAGATGAAATACATTAAGTGTGCAGTGTTCAGTTCTCTATATTCATTTTTCATTTTGTCTCTCCACCTCACAGGCTCATGCAAGCCTAAAACACTCATTTATCTAGAGAGCGAGAGTTATGGCTGATTTTATGGTGCCAGGACAGGTGTGTGTGTCTGATTCACCACAGCATCAAACTAGCTTTTTGGTTCTGTGAGGGGGATTTTTCCCCTTAAGGATTATTGGTGGTTTAGATTCAATTCCAAAAACACAAAACACTTTGAAAATTAATGGCACAAGAACATGTCTAAGGCTGGTGATTACATGTTGTAGAAAGTATATCTAACGGCTATAGTTTTCGGTAAACTGTATAATAATTATAATCAAGGTACAAGGATAGTAAAGGTGAATTTCTATTTTACTGGCAACAGGAATGTGATTTATTTATTTTATTTTCATCTATATTATTTTAAGGTAAATTGCTTGGGAAACACTTTAGTATAGGGACCAGTTCTCACTATTAACTAGTTGCTTATTAGCATGCCTAATATTAACATACTGGCTGTTTATTAGTGATTATAAAGCACATATTCTGCATGCCCATATTCTACATCCCTAAGCCTATCCAATAAACTTAACAACTACTTTACTAACTATTAATAAGCAGCAAATTATGAGTTTATTGAGGCAAAAGTCATAGTTAATGGTTTGTTAATAGCGAGAATTGGACCTTAAAATAAAGTGTGACCATTGCTTGAGTTTTTTCCTATCTTAAATTACAGTTGCTAAATGTATAAATGTTAATAGAAAAGAGTGTGTCCCATGTGTTAAGGGGGAAGCTCATGACAGGACACGAGAGTGAACAGAGGCTCGGGTCATCTATGTCCGACAGCTGGAATTTGTCACATAAATCAGTGACAGGCAGACATGTTGTGTTTGTTATATGGTGAAATCAGTCTACTTTCATTCTAAGACATTCTGTTTGTAAGACATCAATGTCATTGAGGTCAGGAAGCAGACTGAAACGTGCATTAGCTTGAGTCTGCGTGATCGCATTCAGATGGAAAAGCTTCTAATTGCTCGACTAAAGCATCATGTCCATGTGTTTCAGATCCTGAGTGAAGGCAAACGTTTTTGTGTGCTTTACCACAACTACAGCAAAATTAAGCCCAGATCTGGCATCAAGGGCATCTGTAGTCTTCACCCCTTCCTCACTCAATCTACAGCTATTCCCCCTCATTTGTCTTCATTATTAATTCTCTCCTCTCTTTTCTCGAGTTACCACTTTGTAAGCATATTTCAAGAACCGAGACTGGCTTTGAAACACTTTTGATGAACTGCCTGACAACTCAAACCCACAGCACATATTGCCATCTGGACTAAACACATCACTATACATACAATATACTGCACATGTGTGTTCACTAAACTGCAAACTAGCCACTTACAACTTTCAGGAATACAGATAGTTTATCTCTATCCAGCTTTTCAGTTGAAATTAGTCAAACCAACATGCACTGGCCTGTACTGAAACAAAGATTTTCAGGTTCAGTCCCATTCGCCTTCTTGCCAGAATGCACTGGGATAGAAAAATTATTATGGTTGCATTGCTTAATCAATTACCAACATCAGATTTAGTTGTAATGAAGTACTTAATATTGAATAATTCTAAATCATATACAATTTTGATGTTTTAAAAGTGAAATTATGACTATAAAAATTGACTAAAAATGTGTAAACATTTAAATAATAAGAATTCAAAAATATACTTATACTACAATACATACATGAAATACATATGAAGTATAAAATACATACAGCTTAAGAAATACATGCAGTTTGTTACAAACCAGTCAAAGCAACTCAACATTTTAACTTTTAATTGGTAAAATAAACGCTCTTTTTTTACTATGTCCTGAAACAAATCTAGACTTTAAGATAAAGCCTGACTTTAGTGACTTGTACATGGATGCTAAACCTGCCTCAAAACACCCAATTCCATCTCTTATGGACTCTTGTCACCCAAATATGTTCTGAAATAAAGGCCTCACTGCATTGCTTCATGACTACTTCATTGTGTCTGTCTACATCTCCGACCACAACTCACAAACAGACTGGAGAACCAGCTCAAGAGCAGTCAGCCTCAGTGCCCTACAGGTAATTCTCCCCATCATCACATGGAATGACAAATGTGGCATATTTATTCAACCTTATATGATTGAAAACAGTTGACTGTCTTTTCAGTATCTCATGCCATGAGCGTCACGTTTAGGATGGCATGTCTTGAGATCTGTGTACGGCATCTAGCTGTTTTTGAATTCAAAAAAGTAAAAAGGTAAAAAGTCCCATTGAAGCAGTTAGACCAGCTTAGTTCTGATGTCATCATCTGTTACGAAACAGACTAGGTTATCACAATAAACCATTAAATAGCAGAAGAACGGTTTCAGAAAAACTATCTATGGGCTAAAACACAGCTTGTCATGGTAATGGAACTAAACAAACAATGTGTTTGCCATAAACACCTGAACGTGTTACACAAGACGTCCCTGTTTAGGGATCCTAGTTTAGTTTTCCACTGGAGTTCTGCTGCATGCTTCACACTAATTAGATGTGGGTGGATTGGGTTTAAAGGCTTACAGGCAGTGGTGGAGCTTGCCATTTTGGTATGTGGCTGCAAGTGAGAAAGCCTTTTAGTTTCAATCAATAGAAGTTGGAAAATGCCTATATCAACCAGCTGCAAAGAGGAAATGGCCTGAAGCAGTTCATAGTGTATTAATCTAATAAGTAGCTATTAATAATAAATTTAATAATGTATATCATCTATCTATCTATCTATCTATCTATCTATCTATCTATCTATCTATCTATCTATTTTTTTATAATTATTGAGTTCAGTATAAGTTTGTTGTAGTTTGTTGTATTTTGCTCATTTATTGATATACACTACATTTTTGTCATCAAGCATTCAAAATTAAATACATGTTTAATTTATAAAGCATACAGAAGGTGGAAGCACTAAGGAGTAGAAAGTATGGCAAGTTTTGCTAGTGTTGCCACAGTAACATGTCGGTCATATCCACAAACCAGACCTAATGAACAATCATTATGGATAATTACTAAACCATTTAAACCAATTCATCAGCATCCATCACAGCCAAACACTGTGTGTGTCTGTGAGAGAGAAAGAGAGGGACTGCTACAAACTCCTTCTCTGCTTCTTGCGGTTTGGCCATTATGTGGCCAGTGTAACACAGCTTCCCTATTTAAACTTTCCATCTACAACTGCAAATAACAACAAGTTACAGAGTGTGTGTGTGTGGATACTGCCTTCATTCACTCTCTCACATGAAATTCACTCTCTTCATTCACTCATTCACATTCTCACATGAAAAAGACACACTTCTCAGTCAAATTTACTGTCCTGCCAAGTAAGAGGAAATTGCATCTCTCTTACACCGTCAAGGTTGTCTCTATTCTCACACTTTTGTAATCATGCAACAACAATCAGATACATGTAAATGGAAATTATCTTTGTGTGTACTATACTGGAAGTGATCACAGGCATAGAGAAACACAAGGGACTGGACAGAAATAAGAAAATGCCACTCACTGCTTCCATGGATAATTATAAGCCACCTTCAAAACCAGGGCATATTGATCTTCTGGCAAGAGTCAAACAAGTAAAAACCCCAAAAGTACAGACCAAGGGAGTTTGATGGTCAGCGTTAAACACTACTGAGGCTTTCAAGGAAACCAGTGCTGGTCTTATTCTGAAAAGTAAGAGCTTTCTGACAAGAAACATTTGGTTTCCACTACAAAAATACATATATAGCAGCATAGACAGTGCAGAAGTAGCGATTTATACATAAATTACAATTACAGAAATCATGTCATAAAGTTTGTGATGTTTTATGAAATTCTGACTATAAAAACTTGAAATGATGGATGAAAATATGAGATATAAATAAAATACATATTTATTCTGAAAAAAAGAAGCTGTTTTCGAACAAGGAACACTGGATTGCTCTATAAAAATACATTTATAGCCTCATTCACAGAGCAGAAGGGATTTACAGAGGTGGCAAATTACAATTAATGATTATTAATACAGGGCTCCAAAATTTAGGGGCACACCTTAGATCAGTCTGCAATGCAATCGATCACATATATTCCCCATCTTAACTGTATTACTGACAAATGCTTTGATAATAAATAGACTTAACTCATAGATTACAATATGCAGTATTCTTTTAATTTCAGAGAGATATGAAAAAAATACTATTGTTTTGCATTAATAAGTGCAGTTAGCTTGAGTTGAGAAGCTAACAAAATGTATTTTATTAACAACAGGAACATGTGCAAAATATATTGTTCTCTTATTAAATGTACCATTATTCTTCTATAGTCTTATATGAAATTGACCAACAACTTGACCAACAAGTGATTATGTGTGATTTAGTCGCAAATTGGAGAAAAGTTTGTTTTTCAAAGCACTTTGTGACGTTTTTTCTTCATACACAAAAAAGAGCGAAATTCTGACAAAATCTAATTTCTTAATGATTTGATATTTTATAATAGTGATTTTATAATTGTTATTTTATCATTTCAAAATATAAAGGAAAATGTATAAATGGATGACTAATAAGCCAATAAGCCCTCCTCTATTGCCATCTACGTTATAATGGTGATTTGATGTATTTTTTAATTTTACATAAGTGTTTGTTCACCACAGTATATTTTGGTCATCCCATTGAAAATAACATTCAAATTGGATCATTTAGGAGCTTTAAAGTGCTGGAAATAGTTGTGTGAAATGCTTGTAAGTCATTGAAAATTGCTTGAATTTCTCTCTCAAAAGGCTGTACAAACCCTGAAATGAATAATGTAATAATATTCAACTATTTCTGCCACAACACCATGGTTACAGTTAGTATTTCTGCTTCTGGTTTTCTATGTCAGCGCCAATTGATCTGTTTATAACAGAGATTTCTGTGCAGATCTCGCAAAAACAGTAGTAATAAAAAACAGTGCAGAAATGATCACATAAAATAAATAATGCATAATATGCCCCATATGCACTTCATCTTTTGAAAGGTGCTGGATAAACCCACTTTTCTTTTTCTTCCTCCTGTGTTTCTTTTTCACTTGCTCTCTTTTCATGCATAAAGGCCTGAAATAATCCGATTTGGCTTTCCCTGAACTTGGCATATCAAGAGACCTGAAATTCAACCAGATCCGTTAGTGTATCTGTTGGAGGTGTTTTGAAAGAATATGCTTCATCTCAATGACATCAGTCCAGACAACACCTCAGAAACACAGGAAACAAAGTCTGGAGCCAGAATTAAACACTGACCAGCTTTGGGAGACAGTCTGAGAAAATGGGGGTGGGTTGGGGGTCACATGCATGTCTGACACTACAAAACAAAGCTTACAATGAAAGTTTAAAAAGGAAAGACAACTATGGAAACTTTCAGAACAATCTTATTGAGATAAATTAGAGTATGTGCATGTGTGCAAGCCGATTCCCGAAGTTCATGACAAATGCTGAAGTCTCTAAGCGTAATCACTGGAGTCATTTTGCGCCTGGTTACAATTGACATCACAGGTCAGAAGCTAAAGGTCAGAGGCCAGGAAGGGAACACAGGGAAGAAGACAGGAATGGAGAGAAGACCGCAAGAGATGCCGCAAATAGAAATACTGATAGATGCATCTGCAGCAGCTGAATTATGAAGTGCTTGTAAACACACACACACACACACACAGATACCATGCCAGTAACCCACCGTATTCATGACATTTACCAGCCTGTGTCTGACAAAAACTCCACACACTCACACTGTATTATAAACAGTATGAATAATGAATATGTTATTTGCCATCTCAAATGTGGCACAGAAGCTGCATCTGAAGTTAAATATTTACCAGAAAAATGTTATGAAATATTTTAAATTGTTTAAATATTAATTTTTGTAATATTTTATATAAAAAATTAATAAAGATAAAAAATTTAAAAAAAAATTGTGAATAAAATTATGGAATACTGAATTAATAAATATTTAATAACTGCTGATGCTGCATCAAGATCTATAAGACCATATACTACAAAATAATTTATTGCATTGCTCAGCACATCATATTGCATTTATTAACACATCTAGTTTAGAGATAATTTGACAAATCTACTTTATCTTCACTGATAAATATGATATAGTCAATAAATTGTCTCAGATAAAAAGCATAATACAGAAGATAAGATTTTAGAGTATCAGATAAACAGTTTTATAACACTTGTTTACATAAATATTTTAAACATTCAACAATTATTTGTCAAAATCTTAAATATAAAATATAAATGCTTTGTATTAATTTAAGGTATAAAATAAAATAAAATAAAATCTTTTGACAGAATTGATTCTAAAATGTAGTAGACTAAGCTGATGGAAGCAGAGGGAGGTAAAGGATAACTAAAGCAACTTTTCAAAGTTCAAAGTTCAGTTGAACTTACCTGAGCTCTATGCTTCACTTGCTTCTTAAAGCATATCCAAAAATGCCGTTAAACATGCAGATTTTGTCTGTCTGAAATGCTCACACACTCCCTTTGAATGCCTACACAAGTCTGAGAGCTCCTTCAATCACTCACACATGTACGCACTCTCTGCCACTGTGGGTAGAGCTGTGACTGAAGCACATATACAGCTGAAGAGAGAGAGGGAGGGAGCAGGAGGCTGTAAAACAAGATTATGAGGAGAGAGAGAAAGACACGCTGTAACTGGGAATAAAGACTCAATGGCACTCTAACCCTTTGGCATACGTCCAGCCCACTCATTATTTTTCTCTTATTCATTCTCTCTTTTGCAAATCGCTTCAATCTCTAATGTCGACTTCACCCTGCATCTCCTCAAATTAACATTCCCATGAACTATTTGACTTCGTTCTGCCATATGAGTTGGTCTTGAATTGAATTCAAGATTTCTTAGAAATTGAGAAACAACTCAAATTTGAGTATACGGCTTTCAGGGGTGAATGGAGGACATCTCTTAAAGGGACAGTATGGTCGGTCTCATTGACCACACTTACATGCCACCGTTCAGTATAACAAAGAACATTCTGCAATCAGTATTACATGCACATCATTTTGCAATTAAAATCCAAATTAAGAATTTATTCCAAAAAAATAAAATTTTGGTTCTTCACAGCTATTGGATATTCCTGTGTACATGAAAACAAAATTTTTCAAATGGACTAAGACAAATATATTTTCTTTCCTGCTATTGCTCCTGCCATTTATTGCAATGCATTTTAATAATTTTGGACCATAATTTAACTGACTCATGAATTCTCATTCACATCCTTAACAATAAAACACAAAAGCATAATTGTTTATAAAAAGCCTCTTATGTTTAAACAACTGCCTGTACCTTGTAATCTATGTACTGTACACTACTAATCAAAAGTTTAGTTGTTACTATTATTATTATTTTTAAAGTAATTAACACTTTTATTCAGCAAGAATGCTTTAAATTAATCATCTGTCACGGTTTACACAAAATTTTTAAGCAGCATAACTGTTCGATTGTGTTCAACATCAATAATAAGAAATGTTTCTTGAGCAGAAAATGAGAATATTAAAATGACTGCTGAAGAATCTTGTGACTGAAGACTGCAGCTTTGCCATCACAGGAATAAATTGCATTTTAAAATGTATTTAAATAGAAAACAGCTCATTTAAATCATAAAATATTTTCCAGTGTTACTGTTCTGTATTTTTGATAAATGCGGCCTTGGTGAGAATAATAGACTTTTTTAAAAAACAATAAAATATCTTACTGACCCTAAACTTTTGAATCATACTCTGAACAAGCTGTTTACATGACCCAAAACTTATATTAAATCAGGCAAATGCCATCTTATTTGGTCTTATTTTTTGGTATGCTAGGCTCAGTGTATTCTGGGTATTATTCTAGAACTCTATTGAGCTCACACAATAGCCAAACATAGAAAAACAATTTCTTGCTGCTTCAGCTCTGCTATTGCCCATGCCAGCATGTCCAGGTCACAGTCCAACGGGCACCTTACCAACACTCTCTCATTGACACATTAACACAATGAAACAAGTTGCAAACATTGTTATGGTCTGCAAACAGTTCTTATGCTCAGTTTGAAACGTTGTATTGCAATCATTTTTGTCATGTTTCTTTTTTTAATTATTAATATTATTATTAATCAAATGCTGAACAATTCATTTAGGTATCAGATTAAAAGAATATACAAAACAAAACAAACAAACAAAAAAAAAGTATAGTATTGTGTCAGTTGCATAAGACGCATTCAGCGTTTCAATAATCTTTAGGCCTAGACAGAAATAGCATGTTTTAGTATTGGATAGAAGAGCCCACTTAGCATTAAGCTAAAAACAGAGCTAACGGCACCTGGTCTCAGTCAGACAGATGGTTCTCACCATCTATTTCATCTATGCATTCTGGGACAGTGAGAGACAAGATAAATAAGCAGGCAGGCCATCTTATCACTGATAACTTTTTTTGAACCGGCAGAGGCATGTTATATTTGCACAATAACACAATTGTGTTGTATACAGTACAGTTAATCCTTTATTTGGGGTGAGGTTTAAACGTGTTGTGGCATATTGAGATTGTAACATTTCGCAGACCTTCATGGAGAGTTAGTAACTCTCAGTCTTTAAGTCCATAAACAGGTGGAACATTTGGGTGGGGTATTTATGGAGCTTGTTGCATAGAGCTCAGAAAGTACACATACCCCCAGAAACACACACACACACACACACACACACATACAAAGAGACGCACACTCATATCTGTGCATCAAAGCAATTGTAAACCAGTACACAGTACAGAATGATGCACAGACACACCCACTTTTATTTGAAAGAAGTCTAGCATTAAAGTGTGGTTGCATGATTACTTTCTCCTTTACAAACACATTCGCATGTACACACTCTGCGTCCCACGCCTCAACAGTGCCCGCTCTGTGTTTATTTATCTGACCAAGGAGGCGCTCGTTTCACAGCCATTCCTTTAGAATTTTTTTTTTTCCTTTTCATTCCTTTTTTTTTTTTTTTTGCTTAATTTATGAATAACTATTACCTTTGATAACACCAAAGTATGGAAGACAATTCAGCCTCAAAGTAAAAAACAAATAATAACATAAAAAGTAAATTGTGAGATGTTTAAAACAAGAAATAAAGCTCACCGTTAGATATAGAAAGCTGAAAATATGGAAGTAGGATTCAAAGTGAACTTTATAGTCATTTTTAGCACATGGCATGGCAAATGGAAAAAAAACAAAACACAGTTCACTTTTGGACACACTAGATGCTGCTTCTGTGCCGTGAAGTTGACTTTCCTATGATCGCTTCACATCCCGCCTATTGATATAGACTGAAGGATTTTTGAAGGCAGCATAGATGTATACTTCACAGCCTATAATATCTCGCTATCCTGTGTGTTCATTTCCATGACAATTGAGCTAAAAATTAAATAAATAAGATGCAATCGGTGGTTGTTTATGTGTAAATGTATGTTTCTGTCAACTTTTTTTTTTAAGTAATGTAGTAACTTCCCTTTAGTTATCACCAAGAATTTCTCTTTTTTGTTGCAGATCATTAAACCATTATGCTGCCTAAGAAGTTTGTCCAAAATCAGTATTGGGAGGTACCTTTCTGCACAAACGCTAAGCTTTCAGACACAGCCACAAAGAAGTAATGAAAAATAAAGTCACATATGAGAAATAAAGACGCATTTGAAAAACAAATGCCATGTTGAGATACAAAGATGTGGTTATGAAAAAAAATCAAACTTGCAAGATATAGTTATATTGCAAGATATGTTGTGCAATTACTTTTTCTTTTGCTCTGAGGCAGAAACAGGCTTTCATACCTAAGGGATGTTTTGACAGATTTAACTAACTTCTGGGAACAATTTTGTCCCCCAAAGTAAACACAATAAAGCTCTGTGTGAACCAAGCCACCAAAAGAACAAAGAGAACCAAACCTCTGTTGACTTTCAATAAGCTCTGGATCTTCTGTGTATCCGCTCACAAAAAGTATGACATAATGATTGTCTTTACAATGCAAAGACGGCACAGAAGCAGCATCTAGTGAACTTTGTTTCGTTTTTATCCATTTGCTGTACTAAAATGTAATGTACTAAAAATGACAATAAAGTTGACTTTAATAGTGTAAAGATGTCTTATGAGCACATAAAAATCTATAAAATCTATAAAATATAAGTTTTTTCAGACATATCATAGCACCTTACAAAAGCAATATTGCAAGTTATGTTTTCTATCCATCTGACTATCATCTTTCTGTTCCAGAGGTTTTCCAAAGTTCATCTGAGCATCATCTCAAGATGCTTTTTCCAATCACCATGGCAAACTTTACATTTCCCCAAGAAAAGAACACCAATTTAAACAAACTTTAGTCCTGTCCGGATGCACTAAGATGCTTAAGCAAACACTCTAACATTGTACTCTAAACAAACAAACCATTAATCTGACAAATGAATCCAAACACAAGGATTAATGAGGACTGACATCTATTGAGTGAAGTCAGTGATGGTGAAATGCATACACAACATTGAGAAAGACAAAGAGTGTGTTAAAAGACCAGCACTGAAGTTTTGATTAAATGGAAGCAAGGTTTCTCTGGATTTTGAGCTGGTAAAAAGGTTCCTTTGTGTTTCCCTTTGAGTTTATATAGCAGATACATTGTGTATTTTATACTGTAGTTTCCCTCCCAATTCTCTTGTCCTGTATTAATGTGTTGCACACACAAAACGTCATCCTTCATCCTGTACTGTGTGTGTTGGGGTTGAAATATGGATTTCATTTGTTTGTAAATCAAAAGCTGAAGAAAACAATAAAACTAGATCAACTGCAGAGACACGGTCACAAACTCTCACTGACATCTGCCTCAAACTCACATTCATTTCATCTGGCTTTTGAAATAGCTAATGCTTCCAACAAACACAAATCAATGTATGCCCAAAGGCACGAATGAGCTACAAAGTTGACATGCTCTCCATTTTACAGTACACAGTCAATGTACAAATTATACAGATCCAAATATGATGGAGGTCTTCTAATGGCTGTTAAACAGACCCGTTCAAGGACAGACACACAACTGATGTCATTTCTCATGCAGGAAGCCCTTTCTGGCTTTGTTTTGCCTCATTTTGCTTCTGGACATCTGTTGAACTGTATCTGTTAAACGGTTCAGAGCTTTCCAGAACATTCTCTAACGATAGCCTAATGTGTGTCTTTACATCGTGTTCACAAATATGAAACATAAGTTTTAGTCTTTCTCAGGTTCCAGAAGGAGTTCACTATGAATGAATCGCACATGATAGCGTTGTTTATTTGCACATGTGAGAAATAAAGTCACACTGCAAGATACAAAGTCAAACTGAGATATATAACGTCAAACTGTGAGATATAAAATCATACTGCAAAATAAAGTCACACTGCGCAATATAAAGTCAGAAAGAGAAGTAGAAGGTCAAGATATAAGGTGACACTGGAGACAAAGTCATACTTCGAGATACAAAGCCATATTGCAAGATATGAAGTCACACTGTGAGATATAAAGTCACACTGCAAGATAAAAAGATGCACTGCAAGATTCAACCTGGTCTCATAGCATAAACGTACCTGGGGGCACTTTTTAGCGAGACCGTTTTTACATAACTTTCTGCATGTTTCGCTGCAGTTTCATAGAGAAATGTCCACTGAGTGGTGCTAAAACACGGGCTCAATACGTAAACCCTGGCACGTTTTTATTACGTTGATATAGGTACGTATTGCGGCAGTTCAGAAATCAAATATCTGGGGACCGTCGCTAAAAATGAATGTCTATCGTGTTGAAAATATGCCCTACACCAAACCCAACCCTAAACCTACCTGATAGTGTTGACAAATGCAAAACTGATATAAAAACGCATTTGTTGATGCAACCATTCTATTTGAGCTTCCTTATATGCAGATTTGAACTGTTTTGTCGAACCATAGTTACACAGGATTCGAACCAGAGCTCCTCGGCTCGTCTCCGTACTCCATGAGCTACCAAACAAATCTACCGTCTATGAAAACCCATAGATATGAAGCTGGATATGTGTGATGCTAACGTTCAAGAGCATCAGTTTTCAAATCTCCCAGCATATTAATATTGTTTTGAAGTCATAACATGATATTCTTCAAGTAATTGTGCGAAAATTACGCTTTATTAATCGAAACTCTGTAAATTTGTGTTAAATGGAATAAAAGGCGTCGGATTTTTACTGCCTCTAGTGTTCATTTCTTTTGGAAACTGCAGTGATTTGTACTTATTGGTACGTATTTCGCGTCTCGCTAAAAAGTGCCCCCGTTTATGCCATGAGACCAGGTAGGGAAGATCATTGTGATTATTGTGGTCACATCGTGTGATACAACTTACTCTTTAACATGTCAAACAAAAAAAGTATGCCCGGTAATAATGCTCCTCTCGATTTTTCCTATCTTCTTTTTTTCTGTCTTCATTTACCCTGAAGTCTTTCCAAACCTATATGGCTTTCTTTCTGAAAACAAAAGAAGGTATTCTGAACTGTTTTTGTCCATACAATGAAAGTCAATGGAGTCCAAAACAACAATGGACCTAACTGACTTTCATTGTGTGAACGAAAAACACTGTGGCATCTTTTGTGGTCCACATTCCTCATTATTGTATGAACTATCCCTTTAAATTCTCAGACAAATTGGGTTTAAAGCTTAGTTTCTGGTTTGTGTTGGACTTGTCTCATAAACTGCTAAAACCATCAGTGATATTCAGCAGCATATGCAGCACTCCACATCTAAATCAACTTTATATTTAATGGCCTTCCTTCAAAAGACGTATTCAGGTTTATATTAGATCACATATCGTACTTTAAAAACAGCTCAGTTTCATGAATGAGCAAAAGTACAACCATCTACAGTTACACTATTAAACATGACACCATTCAATGTGAAATGGAAAAATTTTCACATTGATAAATGTCAAAATACATTAATCTTCACGTACACGCTCGATGACTTCAGCTGTCATAATCGGACTACTGCCAATACAGACTCTTTCTGTCTTTGCACGTGCAACTGTGGCCTACTTTTGAATCCAGTAAGTTCCTGCACAGTGAGCGAAGGCATTATATAAGTGAATGATTCAGTTGACCCCGACCCTTGCCTCCCTCGATGCAGACGTTTATAGAGTCGGTAATATCACAAGGGTCAGTTTAACAGGCGAAACCAAATGCTCGGAGACACAACTCACTGAGACTGTGACATTATCAGAAGAACTCCGGCGCCTCACGGTCAAACTCCACAGAACCGAAGAGATGGACGGAGATGAGAAAGAGGATTAGAAGAGGAAAGAGACAGAGGGGAGGAATTATGAGCAGCGTGGAAAGAATTTTCTTAAGGGACAGTTAAAACAAGAAAGAGACGGATGGGGACGTGATAAGAGCGTGTGATAAAGAGAACAATGAGGAAAGAAGGACGAATGAGTGCTGTGATATGCTACACAGATTTATATAAAGAGATTTAAAGAGAGAATGAGAGAGAGAGAAATGACCAGATGTGGAGTTGGACAGATGAATAGCTCTGTGTCTTTTGACAGTTTAATAGGCAGATTGTAATCCTGTCACAATCTGCAGAGTAACATATTCAGTTAAAATATTTCTGCATGACCTGGAGACATATAAACACACTTTCATGAACTAATTTCCATATACACAATCTTTAACACAGGGGTTTTCAAACTTTTTGATTCCTCAGACCCCCAAATATGATTTACTTGTATAACTATATATGAACATACTGTATAATGACTATGTATATTATAGAAATAAATAAAAAGATGGTAATTAAATATTTACTAGTCAGAATATAATCTAAATATAAATATGTATATTACAGAAACAGTATAAGGATATACTATAAATATGTATATTATATTATAGTATTCTGGCAAATGAATATTCAAATACATATTATAGAATTGATGTAAAAAAAATTAATAAATATAACAAAAATAAACAAATATTAAAAATTGCCACCATTAATCAGTATATTGTCTTCTATATTATCATAATTATGTCAATATTCTGATAACTGCAGTCCATGTATCTGTAGCTAAAGTGTATGTGCTTGCTGTCCTCTCTAATGAGCTATCATACACTGAGTTTAAATATCAATGTAAAATATTATATGTAATATATTTAATTTTGTTAAGTTAACACTGTAATATATACCAATTTAAATCTACCTGTAAGTCCAATAAAATATTTGATTAATCGCATGATTTCCAACCACTGTTTAGAAAGCAAATATAACTGAAAAAGTAGACTTTTGTTTTACATTTAATTTAATTTAATTTAATTTGACTTGACTTGACTTGACTTGACTTGACTTGACTTGACTTGACTTGTCTTGTCTTGTCTTGACTTGACTTGACTTGACTTGACTTTAGACCTGACAGTGACATGCGTCGCAAATGCATCAGTGACCCTTGATTTCAGGTTTTTTCAAGGGAGGATCTCTAATGCCATGACTCAGTCACACAAGTGTTCTTGCATGTTAATAAAACAAAACATTTTGAACCCCATAACACCTGTATTTATGGCTTACCACTTGTGATCGGATCACCGAGACAGATGTTAATACCAGGTGTAAGCAGGGTCATTCATTCCCAGACATGCACACAAACACGTACACACATACAATAAACCAGTCACAAACACAAACACCTGCTCTTCACACCAATGAATCTGAATGCAAAAGTCATAATACAATTACACCACAAACACAAACGTGAACTATTTCAGATACGAGAGATACTGTATAAGCTACATAACTGATAGCAGGTTAAGGTTCAAAGGCTGTAGTCTCTTGGCCCAAACTCAAGAATTCAGGCACATTCAGGTCTAACAGCCATATCAAGCTCTGCATCACGGTACACCCCATGAATCCACCTGACATGCTGCTACCAAAATATGTGTGAACATCTTTATTCCATACATGGTAGGTTCCACATGCCCTGACCATCACCCAAGATATTGCTGAATATTTTCGGACGTCAGTGTGCGTATGTGTGCGCTAGCAAACAGACTTTAGCATGCCAAAGTGACAGAGTCCTTGTTAACACCACCCTGTTCTTTACGTCGTCCGTGTGAGTGTGCGCTTGAGTAAGAAGTAAGCAAGTGTGTGAAGTTAGCTGACAAGTGTGTGCTGTTTCACGCAGCTCTGTGAGAACGGAACCTTTAGTGGCTTTTCGGTCTTGTTATCGTGACCTATGACCTCTCCCCACGTCTTCGCCTCATTCACACCAGTAGCTTTACGCTCCTCTGCAGCTGTCTTTGGATATTGCTGTTTTATCAGGACTGTCCTCATGACATCATTGCTGTCATCATTATCATCATTATTATGCAGTATTCTGGCTGCAGTATTTACTCTTATCAGTTCTGCACACAAGCTGCTGATTTTGCCTGTCAGCTTACAGGGCTTTAATTGCTCTTCCTATCAGCAGGAAATTGTTCTCATAGGGGAAGGAAAGGGAGAGTAAAATGTACACTTGATGATACATGATAAAAAATACAATATATAATACAACATATTTGTTAAAAATAAAATTATGAGAATGAAATTGCCAAATAAAAAATTCTAAAACATTTCTATGAAATTTTTAGTAAATTTAAATATTAAAATAAAGAATGAATAAGACAAATAGTAAAGCATATAAAATAAATTAACATTTATTAGTCAAACTATTATATATGTATATTATAGAAATAATATAAAGATAGAAAATAAATATACACACTAGTCAAAATATAATAGAGTTACATATATTTTATATATAAAGATATATTAATATATGTTACGGGTTGTTGGGGCAAGAAGCTCAATGGAGCACTAAGTAGTCAGGTAGTCAAATGAACAGAGTCTTTTAAAGTGCCCCCATTATGGGTTATGAAAGGTTCATATTTTGGTTTTGGGAGTCCCCAACAACAGGTTGACATGCATGCAAGGTCAAAAAACGCTTTCATTTTCTTATAATATGCATTTATTTTTACCTTATTTGCTCAACGACTCCCAAACGATTTGTTTAATGATTCATTTTTCCAAACCCCTCCTTTGATTGGTCGATTTCATTTAAAGCAGTGTTTGTGAGCTATTAAGGCTCCAAAAGCGGCACCTAGTGGCAAAGAATAAATTTGCATTTTCATTCAGACCAACAAGTGGGCGGGCAATATGCTAATGTTTCATTTTGACGTCAACATGAAACGGCTTGGGATTCGTTTTAAAAATGACTCGTTTCAATGATTCAGAGTCGACTCTTGCTTTTGAGAGACAATAACTTTATACACGGTGCACTTTCAGATTTAAAACTTTGCAGGATGTTTACATTCAATTAGAGCTGTGTTACACACTGCATGAAAGGTAATTTTCAAAAATCCATAATAGGTGCACTTTAATAAATCCACATAGAAAGAGCAAACACAACCTCTTCACACAACATAAGACAGGACAATGAAACAGGGGAAAGACAGGGCTATAAGTACTGAACCAAACGAAAGGAACTAATGGGATAATTAAAAAACACAGGTGGAAACTAATGAACTATAACGAGGACAGGAACAGGATGACCAAATAAGGGCAACTAAGGGAAACTAAACAGAACATACACATGACAATATAATTATTAGCGAGAATATAATATAAATATATATTTTTGCATATTATAGAAATAATATAAAAATGGAATATAATTATATATTTAATTCTAATAAATAGTCATATTATTCAAATAAAATATATGTATATTTTAGAATTAATATAAAGGTAGAAGATAAATATATATGTTTATTAGTCAGAATATAAGTATATAATAAAAGTAATATAAAGATAGAATATAAATGTAATTATTAGTCATATTTAATATAAATATACAGAAATAATAACATAGAGAAGGAATATAATGTTTATATTACACTGTGATTAATAAATATTTATATGCATTCTATTCAAAATATAATATTAATATGTATATTACAGAAATAACAAAGATAAAAAAATATATATATACATATTTATTAGTCAGAATATAAGTATATTATAGAAACAATATAAAGATAAAATATAAATATAACTATTAGCCAGAATATAATTTGTTATTTATTATTAAATAAAAAAATAAATTCAAACCAAGAGCCACATCTCAAGTCATAGTACCCCATGGCCATTATTTAGTATATTGTCTTTTTCATGTAACTATAGCTAATGTGTACACGCTTGCTGTCCTCTCAAATGAGCTCTCTTACAATGATTGTTTGTGTTTGCATTTCTCTGTAATCAAGTGTTTCGTTTTTTTATTGTTTTTCAGTCCCAGGTGGCTGCTGTACACTGCACTGTCATCTTGGCATAAACAAAACACAACAGCACTTCGTGGGAACACCGTTGCTAAGGGTTACGTCATACAGTAATGCTAATCTCTCACTGTCTAAAGTGCCCTGTGCCGAACACAGATACTGTTCTGAACTTCAGTCTATACCCGTTGCAGCAGGCTAAAGATCATCATACACAAAAGACAGCTTAAGATTTGTTTAAAAATATATGATTGGATAGGGCTGCGCCAGATGGAAACCTTGTAAACACATATACAAGCATATGAACAAAGCAAGTTTATGTAAAAATAAACATGCAGGGAAAAAAACATAAAACAAGAAATTATATAAGAAAGAAGAAAGATCTCTGCAGATGCTAAATATGGTCGATAAGATATTTAAAATAAAAGCTAATTTACCTGAAATTATTGTTTTTTTTGTTTGTTTTTTGAGTTTATTGTTTATTGAGTTTTTCAAACCCATGAAACCAACAATGCAAATTTGAATTTGATACATTTCCTTTTTTGTCATTAACCTTATAATAAACCATTACTTATGGCGAAAATGTGTCTTCAGCGCAGATCTAGATGTTAGTCTATGGCAAAAATCTGTAATGTGGCAAATGACACCAAGTACAGGTAAAACAGACATGACAAGGTTCAAACACATCACAGGGTTATTACAAAGTCAATGTTAAGTCATAATCATTTGGGATTTAGGCCAAAATTCAAGTCAGCATTTCCATTATGGAGACGTGTTGAGACTCCTCGCTTAAAGCCAGGAGGTCATGACAGCGATTAACTCACATAACATAGATACAGGGTCAGAGGTCAGT
Source organism: Spinibarbus caldwelli (assembly GCA_039654775.1). NCBI lineage: Eukaryota > Metazoa > Chordata > Actinopteri > Cypriniformes > Cyprinidae > Spinibarbus > Spinibarbus caldwelli. The sequence continues at coordinate 17,332,977 of CM077240.1, read as the reverse complement.
ACTAAAGGGGTATGAGAGAAGATTTTTCATCACTGACTCATCTCTGATCCATATGTTTCAAATGCATCACACAAACACACTTGAGTCACCCACAGCAGTTTTAGACGATTATCACATCATAATTACAAGCTACCGCGAACCAAACAAGAGCAGGTATGAAACCTGTCAGAGAACCTTTCCCAAATAGCGATATTGTGTTACTTTTAAAGGAGAATAATCACTTCTTTATATTCATATATACACACTACTGTTCAAAAGTGTGGGGTTCTTTTTAATGTTTTTGAAAGAAGTCCCTTATGCTCATCACGGCTGTATTTATTTGATCAAAAATATAGTAAAAACAGAAATGTATTCCTGTGATGGCAAAGCTGAATTTTCAGTAGTCATTACTCCAGTCTTCAGTGTCACATGATCCTTCTGAAATCATTCTAATATTCTGATTCGCTGCGCAAATCATCAGTGTTGAAAATAGCTGTGCTGTTTAATATTTTTTTTTTGTGAAAACAGTGATTCATTTTTTTCAGGATTCTTTGATGAATAAAGAACAGCTATAATTTTAAATATATATATATATTGTGTTACAGTATAAATAATAATCACTCTTCACTGGTGTCTTCATGACCTCACACCATTTAACAGCTATGAGTGTGTCTTTTACTATTTTAGCATCAAGTGCTGGTTGGTCTGTTAATGCCAAAGCAAAGCCTGCATGCTTGTTCAGTGTATCACAATGACACACTTGTGGTTCTTCTAGCTGCCAACCAAAATGTTTCCGAGCAAGAATTCCTCACTCTCAACCTTCTTTCCCAAGCAATATTCTTCCTTACATATCCACGCTTCTCCATCTCTCTCCTCCCTTCGCTCTTTTTCAGCCCCTCTTAAATTCCAGCTCTAGTCGGAAAATGCTCTATTTGCATGACAAGTCCTCTTGTGGTTCATTCCAAGAATGTTGGCACAAGGAAAAACATCCTTATTCACTCTTATGTTGGTCTCTTTCCTTCCCTCTCTCCCTCTAGCTTCTGCTTATGTCTCTTGCTCTGTGTAACAGAACATGCATCAATGATTCTTCACCTCAGGTATGTTCTGATGCACTTCCTTTTGAGGAATTTTCCAACTGTGGCCGATTAAGCCTGGACATTTCATACAAATAAAACACACCAATAATGCATTACTATGCTGTTCTGTCCCATTAGCATTTGAAGAAACAATGTAAACAAGGAGAGTACCAGGTGTTCAAGGTTTAACAACACAATCAAAAGGCTCTTCAAACACAATACACTACCATTCAAAAGTCTGGGGTCAGTAAGACTTTAAAAAAAATTAATACTTTTATTCAGAAAAGATGCACTAAATTGATCATAAGTGACAGTAAAGACATAGATTTCTATTTCAGATAAATGCTGCTTCTTTGAACTTTTAAAGAATCCTCAAAAGAAAAAAAATGTAACGGTTTCCACAAAAATATTAGGCAGTACAACTGTTTTCAACATTGATAATAATAAGAAATGTTTCTTGAGCACCAAATCCGCATATTTAAATGATTTCTGAAGGATCATGAAGACAGGAGTAATGGCTGCTGAAAATTCTGTTTTGCCACCACATGAATAAATTACATTTTGAAATATATTAAAACAAGAAAAAAATATTTTAAATTGTAATATTATTTCAAAATGTTGGTGTTTTACGGTATTTTGATTAGATAAATGCAGCCTTGGTGAGCATAAGTGGCTTATTTAAAAAATGTTTAAAAAATCTTACCGACCCCAAATATCCCTTATAACAAGGATTGATTCACTTCTGCTGAAAGCAAAAATAAATAAATAAACATGTTTTCATCTTAAATATCTTCTACTGTTAAAAGCATACAACAGCAAAAAGTGCTACAATGCCTCATGTATAGTAAATGTTATAAGAATGAGCTAAAGGAAACAGAATAACATTGAGGTATTAGGAGAGAAAATAGAACAATCACAAGAAGAAATGTTGTTTCTGTTTACAAGTTTAGATGTTGAGCTTTCATATTCATTTACAGTCTTTCTCTTGGGGATGGGGTGAAGGGGGAAATGCTGGCACGGAAAACCGAGCTTGTTATTGAGAGCGACTGCAAGGGGCATTTTTAGAAGTACGAGGGAGGATCTCCTGCTAAGATCTGGCAACCTCATCAAAGAACATGCCCAAGGGAAACAAGTGATAAAATGTGAAAGAGCCATTAACCGGAGAAGTAATGAACACACATGCTCACACATTCATTGTGAGGCTGCTCCCATGGGTGAACATAACTTCCACATCACTTTGTTTCCAATTAGTTTTATTATAATGAGAACCTCGTCCTCCTGCTGTGTGTGTATTTACAGTATATTTATATATATATATATATATATATATATATATATATATATATATATATATATATATATATATGTTTGTGTGCAACTTATGGTGTTTGTTAAATCCTGTATTTTTTTTACTCTTTCAACAAAATTTTCCTGCAATAACGTTCTTAAAAAAAAATCAAGGTGTGGAGTGTAAACATGCTCACAAACAAGTGATATTTTATTTGCTATCAGGAGATAAACATGCAGTCATGTTGACAGTTATGCACGCCACCTTGGCTGATAACACTAAGTCTCAATGTTGACATCCTGTGATACATAAAGATATGCCATCCATTATGATCCATCACAAAAGATAGTGTTAAACAACAGTTTAGATAAAAGGAATGACAAATGAAGCCATGCACAACATTGAGAATAACCCAGACTCAGAAACATTATTACCTACACAAAAATTCACATACTCAAACACCAAATTAGTTTTATGAAAACAGAATGCACTGTATTTATAATCTTAAATTTAAAAATAGAAATTATTTAAATGAACATGAATAAATTCACCTATACTAAATTATGCATTTGTATGGTTTTTAGTTAGCAAGATATTTGATAGGCCTTTTCCCATGAATTGATATTAATGGTGTATATCTATTGTTCTTCGCTCTTAAATATGTTTTAGGAAGCTGCTTATTATAAAAGTCATTTATGCACATTTTTGGGGTGGTGATTTTTAGAAATGTTTAGATTTTAGATTTTTAATTGCATTTCTGGACTTTCTAGTTTGCCTGTAAATGACCTTAAAATACATACTGAGAGTCCTAAAGGACAGTTACATTGACCTAAAAACTAAAGATTAAAATTTCATCTCAAAAATGTTCATCTCAAAACAGCCCAGGCTACATTATGGTACACTGAATATCATTTGGAGTAGTCTTTTATATATATATATAGTTTACTGAATAGGTTGTGTTGTGTGAATTTAAACTTTTCCACAACTAAGATATCTCGAAAAAAACATATCATATTTACACAGCTTGTACTGTATGTCCATTGTCCACCCAAGACGAGTAATCTTCCCATGCAGACACTGTGATCAACCAGACCAATAATTAAATGGGTAAACGAAAAATTAGATGAAAATGAAGAATGAAGTCTTAATATGATTATAAATACCAAAGTGATTGTGTAACATCTCATATGACTGTACTGCCCTAAAGACAATACTGAGGAACAGATGTGAAATTCTGTGGCGGAAACACACACACACACACACACACACACACACACACACACACACACAAAACGAAATGAAAGAATCACCTAAATGTGCAAAGATAAAGGCTTCATGACACATGTGCTGATTCTCACCTGCACATACACATAAACAAACGCATATGCTCTACTCTGAGCGCTCTCTGGGCTTCATTCTTTAGATGCATAAATCTATAGAGGCACCTCTTTAAGCCTGGGTACTATTTACCTCTCTGCCAAAGCCAGTGTTTCTCTAACACCTTGCCTCTCCACACCTGCAAATGATTGGGGCTAATGGTTTAAACGAAAGAATGTGAACGAGGAAGATACACTCCTCTCTACTGGAGATAATGTCACCCGGTCACTATCCTGGTCAGGAAGGATCACTAAAAGACAAGTCGAGCAAGCAGTCAGCCATACTAACTTCCTGTGAAGGTCGAATTCACACAAGCATAAGCTTTAAAGTTGAAAAATCAAGTGTATTCTGAAGGAAATTTTCCTATACAGTAGGTCTATATTGTAGGCTACTGTATATTGTTTATCCTTTCTGTCACAAAAAAAGAAAGCTTTATGTTTGGATCAGTCAGTCTATCATGGATCAATTATGTTTCACGGTAAAAGATGAATGCTTAATGCACAACATTAGCTCACTGACGCAAAACGTTTTCAGTCAACTCTGATGTGCTCAGACTGGAGCTTGACACAAGTTGATGTCATTTACACGTTCAGTAGACGCAAAAGAAACTGGCGCTGTTTTGTCACACACGATTTAATTCCAAAAGGGTGCGTGAGAATGTCTTCACACCCATGACTGTGAAAATGATCGAGCTTCAAAAATAAATGAATTACACACATAAAATTCACATTTGATGTCTTTATCAGCCAGAAGACACTATATAGTAATTATAAAAGTAATATAATACAGTACTCTGTGTAACAGTATTGTTGTAAGTATATTATCAGGTTACATAGATATCCATTCAGTGTGATTCATTGCCATTTGCCCTTCAAGAAGCAAATCAAAAGACAGAGGCAAGAATATGCATGTATCTGATGGAGTAGTTGCAATAGATACACTGGAATTCAGTGTAGGCCTAAATATTAAACAGCTGTCTACTGTTTTAAGGTGGAAACTAATGACACACTCTATTTTCTCTGTCACAATTTCCATTTTTACACAATACGTGTAAAGAAACGGAATTGTGAGATCATAGAGATGGACCCAACAAAAAGACTATCCCAACTATAATGTCCCCTTCAACTCCTCATGGACAAAAAATAAAATAAAAAATCATTTTCTTTATCAGTATTCTAATCTTGTTGCCCAGTACAGAACATCCCTAAAATAAGATAAAATGTGTAAAAAAAAAAAAAAGAAAAGAAAAAAAAAAGATAAACATACATTTTATTCAGTTTAGCTTCTCAGGTAAACTGATATTTGTTTACAAGATGTTTACTGAAAAACAAGACAAAAACAATAATTAGTACCCAAGTAAAAAAGTAATATATTTAAAATACATTTATTTTATACTAAGTATAGCTCAAATCTATATTAACATATTTACTGGAGACTTACTGATATAAAAATTATATTTGGAGTAGCCCACTACTTGTGCACAATGCACATTTTTTAATATTAAGCCTAGAATGTGTTTTAATGTCACTATTGATGAGGAATGTATGATTTTTGAATAATATTATCATAAATTGGGAAATGGCTCACATTTGTTATATTGCAGGTAAACGTAGGTGTTTTGTTTTCTTTAAAGTCAAGTGGATTCTGATTGGCTGTTAAAAAAATTTTCATTCATCAACTGGATATATCATTCCTCTGTGTTGTTATTATTATAATGTGTTTCCAGAAACCTCAAGCTGCTCTCTCTACCTCCTGTCCATGCAAACTATGAAAAACATGTCTCAATAAATATAACCCTGGGTTATGTAACACCTGTATGTAATCACTATAGTATTTATACCAAGGGTCTCTGTAGTGTCTGCTATGAGACTAGTTTATAAACTATATCTTGTCTTGCGCAATCTGACTCGAACCTGAGATGCAACACTTCCACCTAGAGGCCGAAAACCACACGGTCAGTCAATCTTAGATAAATGGCAGGTCACATGCTATATCTCCATGTGGAGCTATTCTATGTGCTCTCTCTCTCTTTCCAACACTTACATATTCCCTAAGAAGGTGTAGAAAGGTGGAGAAAGTAAAGCCATATGGAAAGTGTCAAGTCACGGCATGGATAGCATTCCAGAGCCCGGCTCCTCCATGCCGGCTGGAGGCCTATTTATATTGACAGGATGAGGCCCGGTTGCAGTGGCAGAGGGAGAAGGATGAGGCTTAGCATTTCCAGTGTGCAACCACCACGTCCGTGGAATCCAAGTGTGTGTCCGTCCCCTTTCATCATGCAACCCCACGTGGGCAGAAATCCCCGTTTACTGTTTCCCCGCTCCAGCTCTACGTCAAACCTCCTGTTGCTGGGGTGGAAAACGGTGTGTGTTGTACAGATCAGAGCACGCAGTACTCTGTGTTTATGCACTCAAACTAACAGAGCATTAAACATCTGAAGCCAGGCTATAAACCTCAAAATTCTTAACTTGAAAATTTGACCCTGCTTTTACACTGGGTTAAATTATTGCTATACTTTTTCCCTCAGTTCATCATCATTTCTAAAATAACAACTGATAAGAGCAGGCTAAACTGACTTTCCATGCTGATCCAGACTGGTTTATTCTGGTAAGAGCTGGATTAAAGCTAGTGAACTGTACTGTTTACTACAGCAAAACTAAAACCAGTTTCATGCCACGTATCATCAACGCATAATCAAATTAACATTTAGTATATCACATATTTTACATTTGTTGATTGTCACCAGGTTTGTGTGTCAAGTAATGGGGTCTTCATTTGACATAATAGTGTGTGTGTGTGTGTGTGTTATTGTGTTACAAATTGAAAATCTGAAATTTGTTGAAAAAGAAATATAGTTGCCTGATGTATATTGTTTTTGAAGTCTCAACAATTATTTTTTATAATGAGTCTCAGTGACTCACTCAGGTTCAGCTGAAGATGTAAAACAGTTTGTGTCATTAGTCATGTTTGCAATGTTATATGTAACTTTCTTGTTTCATAGTTTTTTTCATGACATAATTTCATTGATACATAATTTACATAGATAATTTAATTTACATACATTCATAATTTCATTGATACATCATCCAAAATGAAAATTCAGTTTACTCATCATTTAGTGTTCCACAGAAGAAATAAAGTAGGCTAATACAAATTTGGAATGACATGAGGATATATATATATATATATATATATATATATATATATATATACAAAACTGGAAAGAACTCACATTATTTCATTTACATTATACGCTCACAAGCAGCACTTTCTGTTTGAGAAATATGACTGAATTCAGATAATTTAAGCAGTTTATGACTACACTTGGCAGGGACGTGCACAGACATTTTTAGGGGCAGGGGCCCAAGTGGAAAAAAGGGCACTTCTCATATTTATTTAAATTTTTTTTCTAAACAAAACGTCAAATATATTAGGGGGGTGTGATTTTGACAAAAAAATATATCTCAATATTTTCTGGGATTTTATTGATAATGATAATTAGATGATATTTTGCAGAGTGTGTTATTGTGCTGATATCTTAAGGACTACCGTGGACAGCTGACTCCTAAAGTTTTTGATATTCTTAATATTCTGTGTGGTGATCAGTTCACAGCAGTGAAATTAATCTTTTCCAATAAGTTTTACATTTTATGGGCATTTTTACCTTTATAAAACCATTTTTTCTAAAAGTGTGCATCATCTTTTCAGTCAAATTCTTAAATTGAATCAGTGTGTTACCAAGCAAATGAAATCTTTGCAATGCAGAGAAAACACAGAAGCTGCATTAGAAGTGGCATTTAGATGCATTTACACACTGTTTAATGCAGGACATGAATGCTTTAACCTGCAGTTACAAATTCATTAATACTGTTTTGATATTTTAAACATAAAACGTTGAATACTGATATTTGAAATTATTTTAAGAAAATTAAAAGATACTTTAAATGTGAAATTAAAACTGCCAGTAGGTGGCAGCAAGTCACTGTTAATAAGTAAGTCATTGCGACTGAACTGAATCATTTAAACGGTTGATTCATTCAGGAACAAAACAGCATCATGTTGCTCAGAGATGCAAATTAGAATTATATTTGTTGGTGAAATAGAGCAAAAACAGTCAATAGTGTGTCTAAAATGCAAGTCTCTTAATATTAAATTCTTGTTTAATGAACTGCTGTATAAAAATCAATATCACATTTGTAATCATGCTGCTTTTTGGTGGAAAAAACATCAGTCTTCGCATGATACTGATTAACTATATGAAATTATACAAATATATACCTTTCTGCCCCCATATCTTGAATTTTGTGATCATTCTAAATGCATTTTAATAAACTGAATCATGCAGTGAAAGTACACACACTGGTCTAACCTACTAGACTTCCTATTGCCTTAGCTAAACTTTAGCTAACTTACATGGTAGCTCTCATGAGTCATGGATGTTAGCAAGACAAATTAACTATATTTGCCTTTTGTATAATTAGCTGTAAATTCGAGACACAGGTAGCTTAGACTTTTGTTTACATTTACATTATGCATTTAGCAGACGCTTTTATCCAAAGCGACTTACATTGCATTCAAGTGACAGTTTCTACATTTTTTCAGCTCTTGCTTTCCCTGGGAATCGAACCCATGACCTTGGCGTTGCTAGTGCCATGCTCTACTATTTGAGCTACAGGAAAGCACATTAACTTTAAAAAAAAGGGCACTTTCTCTCGAGGAAGAAAAAGGGCAGGAGCTCAAGTCCCCTTTGATGTCTGTGTGCACATGCCTGACACTTGGTCATGATTAGTATAGATTAATTACTATTTGGATGTAAATGTATGATTCCTCATGTAAATTAGATTTCATGATAAAGTTAATTAATTAATCAATTAATCATCATAAATTAAAGTTTTTAGTTTAAAGTTTTAGCATTGAATGTTAACATTTCATTTTATCATTTTGCAAACATTGTAGGGATGTTATTTTTGAATGTTCTCTCAACATTATGAAACAAGTAGTAAAATATAAAAAAGTTAGATGAATGTCCAAATAAGATGCTTCAGAAAAAAAGTTACACTTGCATTAAAGACAAAAAAAAAAAAGATCTTGGATTCTATTCTGTCCCATTCTTTTGTTCATTTCAGGTCTCAAATTTTAGTTGTATATCTGAGTTTTTTTTTAATTTTTTAAGATTCTATTTTAAAAGCTGGTCAGCCACTGCTCACTCCACAAGACTTTTGTCAGTATCTGTTTATTTTCACTTCTGAATATCCACGGGGATTTTGGACAGTGGAAACCACAACAACAACAACAGATTTGTATGCGAGTAGAAACAATGCCAATAGGCATTATATTAAGGAAACCATCTGACTGATAGCGACTGGTTGTTCTAAGAATATTTCCTCAGTGTTATCAATGGAGTGGAGGGATCAGCTGTAATGAAAATGACCTTTTAAAACCACTAAGGAAAGGTGTTGAGTTGCACTTTTAATTTTAATGAGAGGGATAGGGCTAGCAGATTAACAAAAGAGCTGGAAAGTTCACAGTCCCCATCACTTCTTTGCAAGACACACTGAGCTCCAAGACACCAGCAGTTACTGGAATGAAAACGTCTACTAAATGCAAGTAAACATCCCCACTTAAACAGCAGCTGCACCAACATGATTCTTAAGGTGGGTAATGGGACCACACAGACATTCTGTGATCTGTCTTCCACCAATTTCCACATTGGACACTATGCCCACACACAATGTGGAACATCCCTCTCAAGTAGCAGTTCACCATCAAAAATGTCTCTGAAACATCTGCACACACATAACATGCTCTCTCAGATTATCTCCGCCGATCTCTGCTTATTAGTGCAACCATCTCAATAATGTGTGCACTGGAAGCATATAGGTAAACAATGATAAATTTCAATAATGCAATGCCCAAATATGGTAGAAAATATGATATCTGAGTTGTTTAGAGCATCAACAAATAAATGGTAAGTTATGGTAAGTTAAGAGCAATTGATAAGTTTATGTTCAGTGCCTGAATTATGTGGGGTTTGGAAGGGCTCTGATTCCACTAATTAACACTTGAACACCCCAAAGGATGTCAAAACAAAAGGTCTTATATGTTTTATTATATGTACTGGACAGTAAATCTACAAAATATAAGTATTGTCATAGTCACTTTAGTTTTATACTGCACAAACATGCATAAAAGTCAACTCTCCTGAAAGTCACTGAATAATTCACACAATCCCTTTGTGTTTGTGTTCCTCTGGAACATTTGCAGGAATTATTCTGAGGTTACACAGCACTGAGGAATCACTTGCAGGAGGGACTGAGTTTGGCGCCGCACCAACAAGACTGCAGTGGTATCACTAAAAATAGCATCTGTTTGTTTGTTAACTTTCCAGTGCTGGCAGGAAAAAAATATCAAATTCCTGAATCACCAAGCAGAAGTGCCCTCATAACTGTCTTGCTTACTGTAAGATCTCATTCACACAGTAAACAACACAGTTTATTATAATAGCAAGCAATCTATGACAGGAACAGCAAGTTTCTCCCTTACACAGGCCAAAAGTTCCTAAAGTTTTTCTATTATGACACAATTTAGTTATATTTTATACCCAGCATGTTTCGTCAGTGCAGCAAAGCTGAGAATTGAGAAAATGGCATTTACAGGCCATAGATTCCCCTGAGAATTTTCTTTTTCTTTTTTTAAATTTTATTTCATATTAATGTTACTTCAAGAAACTTCCAAAATACAGAAATTACACACAATTACCACAATAATTACCACAACAAATTACCACAAACAAGAATTTTGAAACCACTTTGTGCTTTAAAAAGTTCCTAACAAGTTGCTACATAAATTAGCATTCTGGGTCAGCCTACTAATTGACGTCGACAGTTGGGTTCCAGTAGTAAAAATTCCATTCATATTCTCAAGGGGAATTGATCTTGAACAGTTACTTATAAACCTTTAGATAGACCTGCTGTAAGCTACGAGGTTGTTAATTGTTGGTATGCTTTTGTTGAAGAAATTCTTCAACAATCAAAGAATCGCAACAAGCAAATTTTGCCAGAAGAACACTTTAGTGTCCACCCACTCCCATGAAGCACTGCAAATGACATAGGCTGTATTCAAAAATCGCCCCCTATAACCTCATTCACTATTTCCTACTCCAATAATATAGTTCACTGATTGCTGTGAATGCCATCTTCTGGTAGACACAGGAAAATGTGACTTGACATTTTAAAATACTTTTTTGCTTCAAATCAAAATTTTTAATGTTGTGATTCACCTCGTAGCTAGTTGATTTGGTTCATGGCTATTAATTCTTTCACAAAGACGTTTTTTTAAAATCCCTATGAAAAAGTGGGAAGGCACTGTTGCACTCTATAGTAAACTAAGCCACACCTAAACTTCAATACTGATATTCCACAATGTCCCCTGTCATAGAACCTATTAGGTACGTTTTAGACAACAACACAACCCAATGTTAAGGGGTACTGGCAATAGTAGCATAAACCAGGTTATCCTACCTGACTAGTGGAAGGGGGTTTCCAGTCACTCTGCATTCAAGGCGGATAGGGCTTCCTTCTGCCACCTCCTGGCTCTTCAGTTTCTGGGTGAAGCGTGGAGGACTCATGGGTCCATCTAAACTAACTCCTCGGCCCTGATGCTCATCTGACCCAATATCAGCCTGAACCTGGTGTGTACCTTCTTGCTGGGGCTCAGAGGAAGATGAAGAGGATGAAGGTGGCTGAGCCTGCTGCATGGCCAGCCGCTGGCTCCTTGGAGACAAGTAGCCACTGTCGGGTGAAGAGGAGTCTTCATCACCTTGCTGATCCACACGTGTGGAGCCTTTAAAGATGGAAGAGAGCTCCTCAATAAAGGTAGCAGCTCGGCTGCAGAACTCGGTAGCTGAAGCAGCTCGTTCATTGAGCTCCAGGCCTCCGTGGACCAGCCGGGGACGGTCCTGCTTATATACTGGTGTGATGGATTTTTGGCAGACAAACTTTTCAGGTGATTCAGGAGCAGTGCAGGGCTGGTTAGGCCTGCTGAGCGGCCTGCTCTGATTGGATGTGACTTTACCCGATGTGACGTCAGTTGACTGAGATGCAGAATCTGGGAGAGGGGGGTCTTTGGTTTCTGAGTAAAGAGGCAGGTGCACTGTGGGAACGGGGGGTTCATCTTGGTCATTTGGGTCACCTGCGTCACTCATGGCTTCTCGAGCCAGGTCCAGACTGAGGCTGATCTCGTCCTGGCTCAGGAAAGCAGAAAGTTCTGGAAAGTCCCCATCCCCACTCTCTAACTCAGCCACTGAGTCCAAGTAAACCTCGCCATCAAGAGGTGGCAACGAAAGCATGCCCCCATCCCGCTCCAAGGACACGCCCCCTGGAGGACACGCCTCTTTCATCAGCAGAGAGAGGGGGAGTGTGTCATTCCAACTCCCGTCCTGCATCCTGCAATACACAAATCACCAAAGAAAAAGGTGAGAAAAAATTGCTGATCCTATTATTTTCTTTTTTTTAAATAAAGATCAGGAATATCAGAATCATAGTCCTAAAGACAAGCAATTTCTGCAATATATACCACATTCATGCACTTAAATTAGTGTAAACACATTCACACTGGAGACTGATCATGGGCAGTTGTCGTATGATGACTCAGGCTGGCATACTTTGGGCACAGCTGTCCGGCATTAACAAAGGCTCGTCATGAGGCCCAACAAGGTATGAGTGCTATTTAACACTCATGCTGACTTTATCTCTTTCATTCCCTTGTCTATCATCTACTCTTCACCGTCCCTACATCAGTCTATATCTATTTTTCCAGTGCCTTCACCCTGCACTGGAGTAATAGTTGCTGAAAATTCAGCTTTGCCGCCACAGGAATAAATTACATTTTTAAACATATTAAAATAGGAAGCTGTTATTTTTTATTTACTTTACTTTACTTTTAGTCATTTAGCAGACGCTTTTATCCAAAGCGACTTACAAATGAGGACAACAGAAACAATCAATTGTAGTATTAAAACAACTAAAACTGATCCAAAACTAAAAGCTAAAACTTTATAAATAGTATATATACACACACATTAAAAAAATTAATTAAATAAAAATGAGAAATGCATATGACAAAATTTCTAAACTTAACATTTAAATGAAAACAAAATAAAGCTACAAACAATTCAAAATATTAAGAGAACAAAAGGTATAAGTGTAAAAATGATTCTAACATAAAACTAAGTCAAACACCAAAAACAACTACGTGTAAGTACACACACACACACAGACATATATGCACACACACACGCATATCCATAAATCCAATATTATTTCATTTCCATGTAGTTTGTTGAAGTACTAAAATAACTCAAATTAAATAAAACTAAAACTTAATAAATAACTTATACAGACATAATAGAAAAAAAAACTAATAAAATGACAAACATTACTACAACTAAAATTAAAATAGATAACATATACAAATCAAACTACATTAGTATAACAGTAATCCTAAAAAAATAACTGTGCCAAACATACAAGTAAGAAATGGTTATAAAAACTGAAAGAGAAGTGAAACAAGTAATAGGAAAGAGAATAAATGAAAAGCGATACTTATTTTTGCTGTACATTTGATCAAATAAATGCAGCCTCGGTGAGCATGAGAGACTTATTTCAAAAACATCAAAAAGTCTTACAGGCCACTTTTGAACGGTTTTGTATATGAATAAAAATAATGACATTACTTATTTATATGTACATAATTTTTATGTAAACATAAATAAAACATTGTGTTTAAATATATAACAGTATTTTGTGTATGATGGTAGGTTGTGTAGGTTTAAAGAAGGCTTTTTAAGGTTCCATAATGCCATGCTTTATGATTGAAAACAGATTTACTGAACACAATGTCTGGTCTAAGTTGAGTCTAAATTAAAATAAATAAATAAAATATTTCATCCAACCTCCCAAATTCAGACACAGTATTGTTGGATATCATAAACACCGAAGGATGCATCTATGCTGCCTTACAAACCCAATCAGATGAAGGTATCTTAATAGGCAGGATGTTGCACAACAGGTAAACTTAAAAAGAGGGAGCTTATTAAATATATAACATCCTGAACTTCACAAGTACAGATGTTGATGAATAGATGTATATGAATGTTTTAGAACTTATAGAAAGTTGTTGTTTTAATTTATAAATGACTTCATGACCCTATTTGTGGATTTGATTTTTGCGAAAAACACATTTAAATCTGACAGTGAATGATGGTATCCTCAATAACCTGTGGAGAGGATCCTTCGCCATAATTCAGGGAAAGTGTTTGGTCTGACATACCACACATTGGTGAAACATTAATATGAGACAGTGTCTGCAACATAGCGAAACCCTTCAACCAACAGATCAGGTCTCTGAGAAAACACACCTCAGCTCTGAATACGTGCAGAACTGGGAACTGGCTGATGTGTGTGAACACTCCATGCACATGTCTGAGACACATTAATGTGTCCCTGCAAACTTTATGACTACATTTCCACTGTAAATGTTTGTTTACACATGTATATTTATTATTTATGGCCTATTAATTGATGTCATACAGTGCTGTATAATAACCCTGTCTCCAGGTTTTGTTATAGCCGACTTTGTTTACACAATGTTTATGTAAAGTGACCAGGTGTTGTATGTAAAGGTGTGCGGGCATGTGTGTATTCGAAGGGACGTGACAGTCTGACTTTCTCCAGTCATGGCGTTCTGAAGGCCAGCTGTTGTTATTTTTAATCCTCAAGGGCTGCATTTCACAGCAGCAACCACCTCCCCACCAAGAGTCTTTTTTTTTTTTTTTTACATATAAGCTTGCACACACACGCTGCTTCTACATTATTCATGTGGAAATTGTGGCCTCTTTATTCTGTATTGATGAATTATAGATAGCGGAATATGAATGTGACATGCCAAACAATTGTGAAAGCCAAGACTGACAGACTGACATGCTTGTTTTTCCGTCTCTGACGCAAACAGTAGAATGCTCCTTATCAGAATTATTTGTAAAAATGTAGAAGAATTAATCTAATGCTGGATGAAATTGAATGAAATAGTTAAGTGAATGTAAAGCTGAAACCAAATATCTCAGATGACCATTCATTGAGAGCAGTTCTGAATCTAATAATATAATTTACTTGAAGTTATAGTTTCAAAATGAAACAACTCACATGGAATCTTCTACTTACAGACAAAAGCAAAAAGTCAATGACATTATGTGTATATATATATATATATATATATATATATATATATATATATATATATATATATATATATATATATATATATATATATATATAAATAAAACAGCCATTTACCTTAAGTCAGTTTTTGCAAATATCCGTCCCTGTCAGGTTCCAGTTTTTCTGAAGTTCTCTATTCCAGAAAATTACAAAAGATGTGTTTCTTTCTTCAGGGAGTTGTGGGTCTTTTCTCTGTCCTATGTTTCTTTTGTCTTGTTTTGCCGAATGCTCTGAGGTGAGCCGGTTAGAGTGGCTGCAGAGTGGCCTGCTGTCCCATCTGTCTCGGGCCCTGACCGCTTACTGAGCACCGCTAAATTTGGCCCCTAGCTCAGGTTACACAGCAAGAGAGAGAGAGACACAGTGAGTGAGAGAGAGAGCTCTGGGGTGTGTAGCATCCATGTGCCCACACCACATCAAAGACACACATACATCATTTTCATATCCACAAAGGCATGTAAATGCATTTCACAGACACACACTTGACCGTTTGGTTCAAAACAAGCCACCAAAGCACTGTCTGACAATTATACAAATCTATAGGGCACCTAATAAGCACTTACAGTGCAGGTAAGCAAATAAACAACTGACTTTTTATTTATTTGCTTCACAATTTATTTAAGTTCTTTATTTTTGTCAGTTAATTTAAGAACTTACGAATTACATAGTAAAATTTGTCCAAGAAATGTAATATTCTCAATGAATGAATCTCAATTCAGTCACAGTTTTGACTATATGTTAGAACCCAAAAGTAGATTCATATTACTTAGTAAATTCTTTCATAGTGCACAAATTTGGTGTAAAGTACTGTTACATTTCAAGTAATATTCACTATTACAAATCCATTTATGGACAAAGGTGTCAGTCACCAAGACTCTTAAATTAACCTCATATCAATAGCTCACTCCCTAAATACACTGTTATCCCATTAAGACACCCTGCTATTAACAGAGTACTTTATATATAGGAATGAGGACACAACAAACTGTAACGTCCTGCCACAAAGTTTACAAGCTCAAAAGCTACATTGGTAGACTATTAACGCTGCTTACTGTCTATTCTTGATGATATAGCAAGATCATATTCTTTGGATTTGTGACACCCTGTCTGGATGACTAAGATAGAAATTTAAGTTGTTATTCACCGATAATATTTCTGGAGCTGTTAAGTGTTATATATTGAGAGTTCTCAAGAACTGCATGATCCTAATAGATAGATAGATAGATAGATAGATAGATAGATAGATAGATAGATAGATAGATAGATATGGAATGGCATAACAATGAGTAAATAATAACAGAATTTTAATTTTGGGTGGATTGTTTCTTTATCATGAAAAAACGAGAGGCACTTCACTGGTTTAAGAGAGGCGTTTGAGACGGA
This sequence comes from Spinibarbus caldwelli, assembly GCA_039654775.1. Lineage (NCBI taxonomy): Eukaryota > Metazoa > Chordata > Actinopteri > Cypriniformes > Cyprinidae > Spinibarbus > Spinibarbus caldwelli. The sequence continues at coordinate 17,316,601 of CM077240.1, read as the reverse complement.
CGGCAGATGTGGTCGTGAGTGGTGCAGTAGGAGTCTATTTCAGGACACTTATCACATTCACTTCATAAACACCGACAGCACAGAGCTATTCCTGTTTCTCAACAATCAATGCACTGATTTGAGCCTCAATGACAGGAACAAGAAGATCTATCACTTAAAGTGCTGTCACAGAACAAACATACAGACCACTGACTGATTCAGAGCATTACTCTACAATCTCATTCAGTCACACCAGTGAGTGAAAGATTATACTAGAAAGATTCTCTACCTGTGACGCTTCAGATTGGCAGAATACCCCATGCATTTTTGAACTGTCAGTTGAATTTCAAATGTGTTACTGAACATCTAATTTAAAAGCATTTAAAAAATAGCTACTAATCTCACAAAGAAAATATTCTGAACCTTTTTATAAAAACTGTTTTATGTATGTATAAAGTATATGTATGTACAGTATGTATGGATGTATGTATGTAGGATATATTAAAAAGCTTGGAAATGTTGTCTAATTTGCAATCTAACTGCGTTCTGAGTAAATCGTGTATATCCAGACTGGACAATCAAAGGTCTGGTCCATATTGTAGCTTATTTAGGCCAACAATTTCTCCATTTTTAGTCAGATCAATTAAAAAATAAAAATAAATAAATAAATCAACCATGTTATTCTCGGAAAATGTATAGGAAAGTGGTCACTGGTTTCTTTGCAATAAACTCATACAGCTATGAAAGGAATATGAAAATCTGATTAAGCCATATACATTTAAAACTACAAAAATTCAACCAACAGGAACTCATTCAAAATGCCAACATTTTGACAAAATGCCATTTTTTTCACCTCGTACAAAAACCTTTTCAAAATTTACTCCCTCCCAGTCAGTAGCATACAAAGCATGCTGGGAGCTGGAGAACTCCTGCCCGGTTTCAGCAATGCTATGCCAACAAAACACAAATGGATTAAGTAAACTTCTATAGTGTTTTCCACCAATAATTTTGCCTTATAAATCTATTATTAATTATAAATATGTGATATAGGTAGAAAGGAAAAAAAAATATTAATTGTGTAAAATTATTATAATGAGTCATTCCCAGTCTGTAATTTTGTCAAATTATACAAAAAAAGTGTGGAAATATTGTGTATTTAGGATATGTTAGCTTGCCACTTTATTCCATTCATTCACTTGCGTTTTTTATTTGGTCCTGATGATGATCCTTCCACACCACCATCATTCTACATATTATTTGTATAGTAAATTATTTCCCATTCATAATTTGATATACTAGAAATGAAACTGTAGTGGAAATGTTAGTGACAGAAAAAAAAAAAAAAAACACTGTCCTGTGATGCATTTATATCCAGTGTTAGTGATTAGTAGATCAGCTAAGTGAAAAGTGTTTTAAAAAGTTAAGACAATTTATCAAAAAAATAAAAAATACAATTCTTTATTTTGCTGTTAAACGGAACCGAACTCGTCGTAATTAAGTTTCGTGATGTTCGCTCTTGCTAACAGAAACTCGTTTCGCGGTTTTTAAATGTATTTTGACCCATTTGTTGTTCCGTAGTCATCATTTCATTGGCCCTCAGAATCACGTTTCATTGGTCGCACTGCTATACTCTATGAACATGAATGTGTTTACAGTACAAATAAGAATATATTAACGTTTTAATTCAATTTCTCGGTGCGTATAAAATTTAGAAGACGAGCTTGATTGTAGAGTTTATCTTTAGTCTAAGTGCGTGAAGTCTATAATCAGGCTAATGTTGTGCAGCATTGGAGGAATAGTGGTCACTCTAGTTAGCCATTTTTGTCATAAACGACTGTAGTGCATGGAAAGTTTCAGTTTACTATAGATTGATCTGCTATAGATTGATCTCTCACAGCAGCAGAAGACAGCAGTCTGTGATCCTGAACTGATCAATGCTCTGTAAGACTATGATACAAGTTATCAGGACTGATGGTGTCTGTACTAATGGACTTCTTTCCCTCTGCAGGGTTCAGCAATGCCTGCTTTTCACCAGGTCGGGGAGAAACAGCTCCCCAACCCCATTCTGTACATGGCCTGGTCTCCTAACAGAGATCTGATCGCCCTGGCTAACACTTCAGGAGAGGTTGGGTGTTTTATAGATATACACATACCTTCTTCTGTTAAAGCAGACTCTCAGTTGAACTTTACCTGTAGGATTGGAATGGAGGTTCATTAAACTATTCTGTCTTTACAGCTTCTCCTGCATCGGCTTGCCAACTTTCAGCGGGTGTGGAGTTTACTGCCCAATGAGAACACCGGAAAAGAGATCACATCACTGGCCTGGAGACCTGATGGGAAAGGTAAACTCAAATAACATTTCATTGCCTTATTTGTATTTGTATCAGGGTTGTGATAGTTACCTAAACCATTAAAAATGTTACTTGAAATAAAATAAATGTTAACTCAAATGATAGATAGATAGATAGATTTTATTTTATCCAAACTATAGTACTAAAATAAGTAAAACTGAAATAAATATTTGGAAAAAATTTGAACATAAAAAAACTAATAAAATGACAAAACAGTGAAATTACTAAAATTTGTTTAAAAATTAAAATGAAATGGAAAATACAAAAATAAAAACAAATATTAATAAAAACTATAATAATATCTATTGATACTAAAATAACATTGAGACATATCACTGCAGTCTTACTGAAGTGTACTTTACTTTTATTAATTTGTTCGTGAATACAGCATTCATACAATTAATTCATCTTATGGCTTCTTCTAATATCAGTTCTAATTTATAAAATGTCCAGGTCTTAATTACCCAAACGTGTTCAAAATATACACTTTTTTTATTGCTATTTAGTATATATTAGTTTTATTTATTTTTTTCCTAATAAATGTAGATACAACTATGTTAGCTTGTGCTTGTTATTATTGTTCTTTTTTTACATTAATATTTATGCATATATTTCTATCTAAGCTTTTATGATCTCTTGTAGAACCAATTTCATTGTCAGAAAAGTGCTGCTGCTGATTCACTGCATATTTGACAAATAAAAACCTAGCTTTTAAGCAATATTTAATGTCCTGTTGTTTATGCTACATAACTAAAAAACTAAAATAAAATTTCAGCCATATTCTGAGGTATCTACAAAGCTACCATTTTCATGTTATATTACTGTTGTCTGCAGTCCTGGCATTCAGTGTGGGAGACACAAAGCAGGTGGTGCTGTGTGATGCAGAGAAGGCAGAAATCCTCCACCTGTTCTCTGTTGAATACCCAGCATCCTGCATGCACTGGATGGAGGTGCAAGATGACAGCAGGTGGGAGTTTTTATATAAAGAGATCCATTTTCTTTCTCTATTGATGACTTGGTTTCATTCACCTGGTTGTTTTTTTTTTTTTCTTTCTAGCACATTGTCCTCATTCAGCGAGTCCGAAGATGAGTCCAGCCGTTTTCTTCCAAAGTTACCCTCTTTACCTAAGAGGTGAGACTCTGAGCTTTGTTTTATCTGCCAGACGACTGAATGAGAAGTACTTGGGGCACTCTTTAGTTTTTATATTTGTAATTGTTTTTATTGCTTTTCCATTTTCCTTTGTGTTGTGTTTGTGTTCAGCTACAGCACCACATCAAAGATATTTAGGTAAGAGGACATTTTATGTGCTTAATATGCTGATTGTCTTTTTCGTTGTCATACTCTTTATGATTGGTCATCTGCATGTGGTATGTGTCAGTTTGACTGTGTATCTACTCTGGTGGATTATTATGTTATTTTTTTCTCTTGCAGTGAAGAGAAATCAGATGAAGTCACAAACCTTTTGGGGGAAGTGAGGTCAGTGTTGTATTTGTTGACCTGCTTGGTTAAGCTTGATACTTTTCTAAAGCTGTATTGTGCCTGATAATGTGTGATGTATCTTTGCAGGCTCAATATTCTGGTGGTGGGAGGACCGTCTGGATTTGTGGAGCTGTATGCATATGGCCTGTATAAGATTGCTACACTGAGTGGAGTAGGATATAAAATTTTCATTTATTAAAATGGAATAATAAAAAAAAGAAAAGAAAGTTAGTAACACACTTTTATGTGTCTCTCAGATCTCAGGGACGTGCCGTAGTCTTGGATTGTCTAGTGACCTCAAGTCCCTCTCTGTTATTACAGAGATTAGATCCACAGAAGACAACCCTGAGATACATTACATACAGGTAAAGTCTGAAAACACTAATAAACATTATTTTTAACCCAACATTGTCTTTCTTAGAAATGTCCTCATGTATTCATGTTGGTGTCATATGGTTTCAAAAAACCTTTATACCATTTTTAAGAACATTTTAAATATAATGACTCAAAAAAATCTCGTGGTGTAACTACGAAGTCAAAGTTTTATATATATATATATATATATATATATATATATATATATATATATAATTTTTTTTTTTTTTTTTTTCCTTACACCTTCATTACATTTGACTGTGACTTTATTCGATTTCATGAATTAATAAATATCGTTAAGTTTTTGGAGAGTTTTTTTTTTCCCGTTATGATGTCAGGTCACATATGAAGTTCATGCTCAAGTTCAGGTTGAGTCACACATAACCTTATACTACAAGGCTACATGTGGCGTCTCTGCACTGAATAGAATGTATGAGGTTAATATAATTTTTTGATTTGACTGTGTTGCAGCTGGACACTGGACTGCTGTCTTCATGTTTGCCTGAGTTGACCAAGATGGCACGCAAGTTTACACACATTTCCACACTGCTGCAGGTAAGTGTCTTCACGGGCGTCTTATTGATAGAAACTGTAACCTTGTCTTTATTCACACATCTTTCATTCTCTTTCTCTGTTGTTTAGTATCTGCGTCTCTCTCTCACCTGTATGTGTGAAGCTTGGGAGGACATTCTTATGCAGATGGACCTCCGTCTCACTAAGTTTGTCCAGGTTAGAGTTCATCACAAGCAAGACAATCACAAACAAGCCAATAAAAGACATCAAACAGGATGGCATTCATTAGAGCATTGAAATACCTCTCCCTGAAAAGTGCATATAAGTGCAGGAGTGAACTGTGATCCATTGACGCCATGATAAATGGCTCTGTTTGTTGTTTATTAGAGTTCTAAGAGACGTTGTTGTTTTACAGGAAAAGAACACAAGCACTCAGGTTCAAGATGAGTTTCTGGAGCTATTGTTATGGGGTCATGCCAGGTACATAATTCATAAATGATAGTCACACTAGGTTTTTGAAGAGTACATATTGTCATATCACAGTGGTAATTGCGGCAGTAAGCTGTTGAAGAGTGGTGTTTGTGGCAAATTTTGTAATGTTTGTAAAATCACACTATTAATATTTTATGTAAAATATAGAAAATAATATGAAAATAATTAATATAAACTTCTCTTATATTTTAGAAGAATACTTAATATAAAATGATTTCGATTAAATGTAATATGCTTGTGTGTACTCTAAATGGCCAGCAGGGGGCAGCATATGTTCTTAAATTTATAGCTGCAGTCAGAATAAGAAAACTGCTTTGCATACCTAACAATGTGTTGTAATTATTCATTAGCATAACTAAACCAGTTGATGACATAATAAGAGGTTACTTTTGTAGAATTGTATATATATTCTGATTTCTGATTCGAAAACTTCTCTTTCAGCCCTGAACTTCAAGCTCTTCTTATGAATCAACTCACAGTCAAGGTAAATCTACCTAGAATTAGGTTGACTGCATAAGTTAGCCACTGTAAGTAGTCATGCAATTATTACCAACTTCATTCATTATTTGGTTGTTTAATTGCGCAGGGCTTAAAGATGTTGGGTCAGTCCATTGACTCTTCTTATTCCAGCATCCAGAAACTTGTTATCAGTCACTTGCAGAGGTGCATATTATTCACTAGCCCTTTAACTAGCACTAGATAGAGTATGTTAGAGAGCGGCATGTGCATTGAGTGTTTGCTGTTCACACAGTGGCTCTGAAGCGCTGCTGTATCATCTGAGCGAGGTCAAAGGAATGGCACTCTGGAAACAGAAGTTTCAACCTCTCGGCCTGGATCCTGCAGCCATCGAGGGTATAAGACTGCCTATTTATAGACCAGTGTTATTTTTTAGTATTATTTATATACTGTTATAGGATTTATTAATATTTTCAATCAGCTTTTATTTTAATATTTTCAGTTTTTAATTTATTTAGTTTGTTTTAGCAATTTTAATTTATTTTTTGTTTTAGTTTTATTCATTTTAGTGATTTAATTTAAAATTAAATTAAATTAAATTAGTTACCAAGGCAACATTTCTAATTTTCAACTGTTTTTTTTTTTTTATATATAATTTTTATAATTATTATTATATTTTATTTTTTTAGTTACTAATAGACAACTCCTGAGCTCAGATTAATCTGAGGCATTTAGTTCTGCATTGCCTTGCAGGCATAATATCCAGTTGACAATCAAAATAATGACATTTTAATATAAAAATACAATTACAGTTATAATTATAATTATATAGTTATAATTTAATTATAAGTGCAAGTCTTTTCTGTAACTAAAAACAAGTGTTTTAGCAAGTAGAATGAAATATTTATGCGTTCACTTTTGTTTATGATTTAGATGCCATCGTAGCTGTGGGCTCTTTTACCCTGAAGGCCAGTGAACTTTTACAGTTGAGTTTAATCTTATTTTACCCACTTAATTTAGGATGTCTGTTCTCTATATGTCATTATTAAACTCTCAACTGATTGTCTTGATTCCAGAGTTATTGATAAGAGTATGAAGAACTTCAAAGCCTTTTTCAGATGGCTGTATGTTGGTAAGCTCCAGTTTTTGTGTGAGCCGTAGCTTTAAGATATATTTAGTCAAAAACCAGTTCCAAAACCTAGAGTGCTGTCTTGCTGCAACTAATCTTCTATTATACTAAATAGTTTTTTATTTGTACTTGTTAGTATTAAATGAAGTTTATTTATAATCTACATTCTTGTTTTAGCCATAATGGATTTTTTCCCCCACTGAGCTTGCTGCAGTTTGTTATGGAATGTGGTGGCTGTTATCAGCTTGTATCAGCTTGTGTATCAGGAGTGTTCCTATAATGCCTTAAAGTGCTGCCTCATTAGGTTTTGGAGCAGACTAATAGTCTTTTCATGTTGTGTTGTAACAATTTTTGCTTTTCACAGCAATGCTTCGAATGTCAGAAGATCACGTTCCTCCTGAGCTTAACAAGGTTAGATATCAGAATCAGAAATCGACATAAAGAGAGTAAAAGAGTGTGGATGTAAAAGTGGAGGTGGATGAGAAATTAATCAAGCAAATATTATATATATATATATATATATATATAATATAATATTTTAAGATAAATATATCTGCTATAAAAATAATACATGTGAATGTGTGTTTCAGATGACTCAGAAGGATCTGGCTTTTGTGGCTGACTTCCTGTCCGAGCATTTCAGTGCTGTGAATGAAAAGAAATGCATTATTTTAACATTAAACAAATGTTTTGTGTGAAGCCCATATACTAATTTCTTTCCTCTATTTCAGAACGAGGAGCTGTTTGATCGGAAAGGGAAGTATTTCAATGTTGAGCGCGTCGGACAGGTAAGGACCTTCATACACATTCTGATGGGAATTCTTTTCCTTATTTCATAACATACTTGGTCTGTTGTTGTTTTTTTACAGTACTTGAAGGATGAAGATGAAGACTTGGTATCTCCACCCAACATGGAGGGCAACCAGTGGGTGACATTTGTAAAGCAGAGCACTTACCTGAAAGGTAAAATTACACTTTCTTCCATTATTAAACCACAAGACTGCTAATGTTAACTTATTGTTTTGCGAAAAACATAATTGAATATGACAAATTCATTATTTGTATGTTTGATTTGCTGCAGACAGTCCATTACTCTTCCCCACTTACCCACAGAAGTCTCTGCACTTTGTCAAGAGAATGATGGAGGGGTCCATTGATCTGTGCTTACAGAAACCGGCTGTGAGTCTCTAAAACACACACACAAACACAAGCACACACCCACAAACTTCAGTACTCTCTGGGTTAGACACAACTTTACTACAACAGTTTTACATGTTCTGCTTTGAAACTTTATAATTTAGGGCTAACAACTTTTGTTTTATTTTATCATGGGTTGACTTAATTTCAGTTATTTTTGCCAACAAGAACAACTGTGAAAAAACACACACTGTAATGTGAGGTCCTGTTTTATTTACAGACAACATTTTACAGTGTTTTCTCTTTCATAAAATTGAGCATCTTCTTTTGATCTCCAACCTGTTCTCTTTTTTAGAAGATGCGAACTTCCCTTCTCACATACAAACTCCATCCATTAATGGTCTCCAGCACATATACATCAGAAGCATTAACTACATTATCTGGATTGTTTCACCCTTCCTGCTGACCATTCTTTCCCTGAGCACTAATGCATCTGACTCCTAATCATATGTCTGTGTGTTTTTCAGGAGGTGATTGGACATTCAGTAAAACAAGCTGTGTGTTTGCCATTGTACACTGTTCCTGAGAGGTATTCCTTATTCTTGATTCTTTCTGTGATTTACCAAACAGATACAGAACCTAAACATTTAATAGTAAACCTGCTTTTGGATTTTGTAGTCAGGAAATAACTGATGGTTTAATTTGAGTTACAGAAGCAGGGTTTATACTGTTGACAATATGATAATTTCTGTGTTTCATTTTTTGATAGCTCTGAAAATAGACCAAGATTGTTTGAGCTGCCTTCACTGTAAGTGGACCAGTTGTATACCCATAATAAGCCTAAGAATGCTGTTTTTTAATGCTGAATTCTGAGGTTATAGTGCTCGTCAGTGACGTCCATAAGGCGAAAACAGTATGTTGATGATAAGAGTGTGTTTTAATGCAGGTGGAATGATAAAAAGGCCTGTATGCATTATGTAGTGTTCTGCATGCCTGAGATCTCGCCCTCTAAAATCTATATTCTGAGGAGAGCAACAGACCCCAACAGGTACACATACCTCTTTTATTCTGTTCTCTGTTGTATTTGATTACAAAGAAAAATATTAAAAAAAAAAAAACTGTATGTAAAAGTTTGGGGTAAGTAAGATTTAAAAATAATAATAATAATAATAATACTTTTATTCAGCAAGGATTCATTAAATTTACTATAAGAGAATGCTGCCCTTCTGAACGTTCTGTGCATTGAATAATCTTGGAATAAAATGTATCAAGGTTTCCACTAAAATATTAAGCAGCACAACTGTTTTCAACATTTATAATAATAAGACATGCTTCTTGAAGACCAAATATTATAATGATATTTCAATTATTAGAATGATTTCTGAAGGATCATGTGACACTGAAGACTGGAGTAATGGCGAAATGAAAATTCAGCTTTGCCATCACAGGAATAAATTACATTTTAAAACATATTCAAATAGAAAACATTTATTTTAAATTGTAATGATATTTCAGAATATTACTGTTTTACTGTATTCAAATAAATGCAGCCTTGGTGAGAAAAAATAGACTAATTTCAACATTTAAAAAAATAATAAAAAATCTTACCGACTCCAAACTTCTGAACTTCTGTATAAAGCACTTAATTTGTGTTTGTGTGTTTCAGGTCTGTCACTAATGGTCTGGTGGCCTTTAACCTCAACACTCCTCTCAATTCTAGTATAGATGATGAAACACCTGCACCGGCAGCTTCTGCGTGAGTTCATCTATGGCATTAAAAAATAGCATACTATGAAAAAACTGCCATTATTTATTCTTTGTCGTTTTATGCGTGAATGACTAAATAAAATTGTTTATTAGTGACAGTTCGTACAGTTGCCTTGATGCCCGTTTTTATGACAACGAGACATTGACAGTGGTATTGCGAAATCTGGAGGATGATGAGAATAAGATGCGTGTCCTCGCTCAGCTTCATCTAAACTCTGCTTTGAGCTGGGAAGAAGAGTTCACCTGGGACCTTACGCTCAGGTACAGCACACTTGTTGATTCATGCCAGAAACCTTTCATTTTTTATTAAATTATTCCTTAAAGAATTGCACTGTAAGTAGCATCATACATTATTTTGCTGTTGCAGTTCCAGCATTATAATAGATTGTAATAGAGTTAAGCTTAGCTTTGACATTGTGGCTCTCCCTATTGAATGTCCTGAATTAGCACTCTTTTGATGTGTTGTATTTGTTGTGGTGTGTGTCAGGCTGGAGCAGCAGACTGAAGGGATCCCAGTCCAGGGTTTGACCTGGAGAAACCAGAGAAGAGAGATGGACAACATCAAGGCTCAGTTTGTGGCAGTTAATGGGATCCGCAAAGTGGCCTGCGTGGTAAGACTCTACAACTTGAGGAAAATTTTAGCCATGATATAATGAAAATATTGATTGATGTATAAATACGTAAAATACATAAAGAATAATTATTGAAAAACTGTGGAATTTTTCGGAAATGAATGTAATATCACTTTCATTAATGTGCATTAATTTTCATTCAGCTCAGTGCCAATCTGAGACATGTACGTGTGTTCGAGATGGATGCAGAGGAGGAAGAGGAGGAGGAAGAGCGTGCTGACGAGTCACAGGAAATGAGCTCGGACCAGGACAGACTTGAGGACACAATGACTAATCAAAGTGATGCTGGGGAAGGTGGAGACGGAGTTGGAGGTGCTGAGGAGGCTCAGGTGGCAGGTCAAGGGTCAGGAGACCTTTTGGATGAGACTGCAGGATCAGACATGCTTTGAACTCTGACCTGAGATCCAACATGTTCTCCACAACTGAACTATGGACTCCTCTGTAATTCCTGGTCTTGTTTTTTGTATTAAAAATATTTTGTGATAAAGATGATCTAATGAACATTTCACATTATGATTTGTAAATAAATGGATTTACTGCATACTAATCTTGGGTTGTACCAATCAATGCGCTATTCACAGTCAACCATGATTTATTTACCCCATTACTGAAAGTTTCAAATTACAGCTTGAGTGAGTTGTGTTCAGCTAGTCATATGACCTCAACATGACTACCTCCATGTAAAATAAGACCGCTTTTACAGAGTGCAACAATCAGGTTATAGCAGTAAAAATCCCATTCATTTTCACCAAAGGGGTGATTAAATGATTCTATATGCTTCTGATGAAGCCATCAGCCTGCATTTTTAAACTTATTCTCAAATAATAGTGTTCAGCAGTGGAATTCCTGGTGAAAAATGACATTACCCATGATACTCTCCACAAATCAGGGAATCATGACAAGCAAAGTGCCAAAAGAACATTTTAGTGCCCACGCTCCTCCATGAAGCACTGTGAATATAAACTCAGTTTCCTACATTGTCTAACTACTTATGGTTTTTGCAATGTACAGAAAATATATTGTTTTTATTTCGACTGTCTTTCACAGAGCTTCATGGGATTGTAGTTCTTTACCTCAGTTAAACCAATAACTACACAGTCTTGTAACTTTGTCTTTTTGTTCAATTTTCAAATACCTTTTTGCTTCAAATCAGAGTTTGTAATGTTGTGGTTGACCTCATAGCTGGTAGGTTTGGGTAGGTTTGGTTCATGGCTTATAACTATCCCTATAATAAAAATACTTCCGGAACCAAGGTTGCTGAAAAATTGGGTAGACACTGTTGCACTTTAGACTACTGATATGACTTGAGTGAGTTAATTTTTTACTATTATACTGGGGGTCCTGGATTAGCTGGGAGTTGGTGGCCCTTGGGTCTGGAAAGGTTGAAAACCCTACCCTAGTACAACAACCTCTTAAGTCTTTCTTGCTCACCTGGAAATAAAATGGCTGGAACATTTTTGAAGTTCAGTCGCTGGGACTCATGAGTAGGATGGAGCGAACATTTAAAGGTCCTAATCCAGATTTATCCATGTGTGCATGAAAATAAATCCTAATGTGCCTCCAGCAGTCCCTCTGGCTGATGCCATTCATTCCTACAAATGGCATCTCTGATGGGCTGTGAAGAAATATGTTACATGTCCAAATAGAGCCAAAGATATAAAATAAATAAATAAATAAAATAATATAATCCTAAACTTAGTTTATGACAGTTTCCTTCCTACAAACATGCTGGTTTTGCCATTAAACACCAAGAAATTCAGTGTCTCTTTCAAAAGATGAGAGACCATATCAGAGAGGAACAAAAATCTAAAGATGTTAAAGTACTTCAGCATGCATCCCAGACACAGCCAATGCAAATATTAGATGCAAACTTTGAACATGCAAAGATGTAGTTGTTCAGCCTATGGTGTGTTCAGGTACTGTTTTTAACTTAATCAAAAGTAAAAAAAAAAAAAAAAAAAAAAAAAAAATTGTGTGAAAAAAATAGGCCTTAAGCATATTCCTTAGATTTTTTTCTAGCTCTTGAATCTGATATTGTATAGATATTTTCTATACAGTAATTTTAATGCACAAACTTTTTAATGCAACCTGTCTCATTCTCAGTTTCCTTAATGTTCTGACTAAGGCTCTATAGTGGTTCAATATTCAAATGCCCCCTAGCCTTAGTTTTGTTACCAAAACTTAATTTAGTCCATGGACACTACTAATTTCTGTAAATAAAGAAATATAACCTTTTATTTGTCATTTTAAAATTAGGCTTAGTCAAATTTCAAGGTTTTCCAAAGACTGTGAACAGTTCTTGAGGGGTGAATTAAAATAAGAAATATACTGAATTGGGTTGTTTAATATTTTTATTGATTTATTTATTTATTTATTACCAATTTTAATGCCTGTTTTTGTCTCATTTTCAAGTCATCTTAAAATTAAAGTGATTCTCTGCTGAGGCCCAGAGAATCACTCTGAAATTGTATTTAATTTCACCAGCAGCTAACTGTACACTTGTTTGGCATTTAAATATACAGGTGCATCTCAATAAATTAGAATGTCTTAGAAAAGTTCATTTATTTCAGTAATTCAACTCAAATTGTGAAACTTGTGTATTAAATAAATTCAGTGCACAGACTGAAGTAGTTTAAGTCTTTGGTTCTTTTAATTGTGATGATTTTGGCTCACATTTAACAAAAACCCACCAATTCACTATCTCAACAAATTAGAATATGGTGACATGCCAATCAGCTAATCAACTCAAAACACCTGCAAAGGTTTCCTGAGCCTTCAAAATGGTCTCTCAGTTTGGTTCACTAGGCTACACAATCATGGGGAAGACTGCTGATCTGACAGTTGTCCAGAAGACAATCATTGACACCCTTCACAAGGAGGGTAAGCCACAAACATTCATTGCCAAAGAAGCTGGCTGTTCACAGAGTGCTGTATCCAAGCATGTTAACAGAAAGTTGAGTGGAAGGAAAAAGTGTGGAAGAAAAAGATGCACAACCAACCGAGAGAACCGCAGCCTTATGAGGATTGTCAAGCAAAACTGATTCAAGAATTTGGGTGAAATTCACAAGGAATGGACTGAGGCTGGGGTCAAGGCATCAAGAGCCATCACACACAGATGTGTCAAGGAATTTGGCTACAGTTGTCGTATTCCTCTTGTTAAGCTACTCCTGAACCATAGACAACGTCAGAGGTGTCTTACCTGGGCTAAGGAGAAGAAGAACTGGACTGTTGCCCAGTGGTCCAAAGTCCTCTTTTCAGATGAGAGCAAGTTTTGTATTTCATTTGGAAACCAAGGTCCTAGAGTCTGGAGGAAGGGTGGAGAAGCTCATAGCCCAAGTTGCTTGAAGTCCAGTGTTAAGTTTCCACAGTCTGTGATGATTTGGGGTGCAATGTCATCTGCTGGTGTTGGTCCATTGTGTTTTTTGAAAACCAAAGTCACTGCACCCGTTTACCAAAAAATTTTGGAGCACTTCATGCTTCCTTCTGCTGACCAGCTTTTTAAAGATGCTGATTTCATTTTCCAGCAGGATTTGGCACCTGTCCACACTGCCAAAAGCACCAAAAGTTGGTTAAATGACCATGGTGTTGGTGTGCTTGACTGGCCAGCAAACTCACCAGACCTGAACCCCAAAGAGAATCTATGGGGTATTGTCAAGAGGAAAATGAGAAACAAGAGACCAAAAAATGCAGATGAGCTGAAGGCCACTGTCAAAGAAACCTGAGCTTCCATACCACCTCAGCAGTGCCACAAACTGATCACCTCCATGCCACGCCGAATTGAGGCAGTAATTAAAGCAAAAGGAGGCCCTACCAAGTATTGAGAAGTATTTCCAGAAGGCCAACAATTCACTAAAAATGTTTTTTTTTTATTATTATTATTATTTTTTTTATTGGTCTTATGAAGTATTCTAATTTGTTGAGATAGTGAATTGGTGGGTTTTTGTTAAATGTGAGCCAAAATCATAACAATTAAAAGAACCAAAGACTTAAACTACTTCAGTCTGTGTGCATTGAATTTATTTAATTCACGAGTTTCACAATTTGAGTTGAATTACTGAAATAAATGAACTTTTCCACGACATTCTAATTTATTGAGATGCACCTGTAGTTACATGACAAAATATTGCTTTGGGTCAAATATTCTGTTGTGGTAAATGATGACATCTCTTCAGAGTCAAATGAATATTTGTGTGCTATTAAAATTTAGCCTGACGCATAGTTGAGGACTGGTTTATTTGCTCCACAAGATTTTTTTAACCAATAATAACCTGCAAAAATACTTTGTAGGATGTCTAAATGAAATCGTAACGAGTAAAAGCATTATTTTGACTAAGAAAAGTAATTTAGTAAGAGTACAAGTAGTTGGACACAAAGGTATCCAGGTAAAGTACAAAATCCCCGCAATAACACGTAAGAACAGGAATAATAAAGTACAAGTACAGAGTTAAAGTGCGCGTTCCTGGTCCAGGGAAGGGTCGCTCCCAAAACGTGCTCGTCCCCGTGAGTCACGTGATGACGTCTCACTTCTAGCTTCTCAAAGATTTCCCGGTGAGCGACTGGCGGACGGTAAAGATGGCGACGGAGCTTACGGTGTGTGCGGGTTCCCGGACAAGATGACGACGAGAAGATTAGTAACTTCAGAGCCGCGGCGTTGACAGTGCTCCCTTTAAAGACCCTGAGACGGAGGCTCGCGAACTTGCTGACTTTGGCGGTAGTTAAACAAACCTAACGGACACGACACCGGCGCGCGGACATATCGTTGCTTTTGCCATGGAGGATATCAACTCAAACATAAACGCGGACTTGGAGGTGCGGAAGCTTCAAGACTTAGTGAAGAAACTCGAGCAGCAGAACGAGCAGCTCCGGAGCCGATCCAGCCTGCTCTCCTCCTCGTCTTCCGGTGGACTGTCGGGGAACACCAGACCCGTGAGCGCAGGCTATGATTGTCCGGGAGCGGCGGCGGGGCTCGCCGGGTTCACTGGGGTGGGGTTCGGTGGGGTTTTGGAGATCTCCCGGCTGAGCCCCAGACGGTCATATCACGGCAGCAGTTACGGAGGGAGGTATGACAGTGACAGCGCTTCTTGTGCGTCTTATTACGACTCGCTGGATTTTATCGAAGACGGAGAAACTTCAGTGCTGGACGAGGTGGAGATTCTCGATTTGGAGGACATGGATTGCCTGAACGAAGAGGAGGACAGCTGGTGAGTAACCTGCCGGGAGGCGAAGGTGTTAACCCCGATCAGAGGAATAACCTCTCTCTCACACACACACAACACACACACCCTTCATGTGTTTGACAAGTGCGCGCAGACGCCACGGAGAATGATGCGTATTTGGAGGAATGCGCTTGATGCATTGTTGCACCCATGTCTCTTTGGCTAAGGGCTGGGGTTAGTTTATTCAGTGCATTGACTGCAATACGACTGACATCTGTTTAAGATTATTTGCGCCTTACGTCTGAGTATTTAAGAGCAACAGTTTGCTGACTGCATGTATTCAGTTCGCACCACGGCCTTGCAGTTGCTTCTGATGTGTGAGTCCTTCTCATCTGCCCTTCAGTTTATTTCAGTACCTTTATAAATCTGCTGAATGACAGCCATGGTGTCATGATTCAGTGATGTTATTAGAATCACACACAATTGATGTATTTGCATACGTATGTCCTTAAGGCCTCAGATATGATCGAGCAGATTAGTTACAACAGATGTAACCTACATACTTTTCTGCGTGATCTGCATTGTGTATGGCTCTTTTGTTTCACATAACGTGAACTTTTAATAATGCATTCAGGTTTTTAAGAAATAAACAAGAAATTAATAGAATGCTGAGAAATATCATTCCAAAGGTGTGCAGTCATATGAGAAGCTGAAAAAAGCAATAATCTATGCATGTTATTGTACTGACAGTTTGTGCTACTAATAATGAAAATAGAAATGTGCTGAAAATGTTTTGGACTTTGCCAAACAATATGAAAACAGCAGTCTAGAATGATGGTGTGGATCAGCATGTGTGTGATCTGCTGGTCCAAACAGAGTGAGTAATAGTGAAAGAATAAAACATTGGAACAAGCAGTTCCTCCTGGAGTGATAAAACAACCTGCGATGACAAACAGTCCAGTCAGGCTGGTAGGTGTCTGTTTAAAGTCCAGAACCATTATTGGGAAGAATAAGAGCCAGCTAAATGTACAGAATGAGCATGTTGTCACCTGTTGTGCCTCCATTCTGGAGTGTAAAACTAAAGAGCACTTCCACTTAATGTTTAAATGCAGACCATTAAAAAAACTCCGGTCACTTACATTATCTTGTAAATGTTTGGAGTAGGTAAGACTTTTAAAATGTTTTTAAAATAAAAAAAACTGTCCTTATATATATATATATATATATATATATATATATATATATATATATATATATATATATAAAACTATGCCCACCAAGGGTGTGTTTAATCAAAAATACTGTAAAAACAGTAATATTGTGAAATATGATTACAATTCAAAATAACTTTTCGATTTGAAAATATGTAATTTATTCAAGTGATGCCAAAGTTGAATTTTCAGCAGCTAATACTCCAGTCTTCAGTGTCACATGATCCTTCAAAAATCAGTCTAATATGTTGATTTGCTGCTTAAGTATTTATCAGTGTTGAAAAAGGTTGTGCTGCTTAATATTTTTGTAAAAACTGTGATGCATATTTTGATGAATAGAAAGAAAGTTCAAAAGAACAGTATTTATTTGAAATCTTTTGTAACATTAAGGTTTTACTCTCACTATTGATCAATTTCGATCAAAAAAGTGCTTGTGAAGATGAACATTATCTTGTTGCCTTGTGGTTGTCCCATGTCCTCAAGTCTCAGACAGCTTCATCTTATCAGTTTTTGATTTTGTGTGGATTGATGTCAGTGTGTAATCCATTGTTTGTGTTTGCTTTAATCAGTGTCTGTGAGATTCTGTGGTTTAGGTCAATTTACACAGACTCAGAATCCTGTAATCCAGACAGTCGATCCTGTTTGGTTGGATATCTTGCAGTGGCAGCAAAATGCTGGGAAATCCCTGCAACAGCTGGAGTCCAGCAGATCAGTGAACCAGATAACACCTGTTTATCACTACAAATGGATGGTAGGACAGAAACTGTACTTGTCAAACCAAACAGGTCGGAAGTGATTACAGCAAAGATGCACAAATGATTTAATCATCTTAGTCATGACGATTTAAAGCTGCAGTTCGTAAGTTTTGCCTCTTTGTCGCCATCTCTGTTTGAAAACCTGGAATTGCAGCCTCTTGCGGAATTATCTTCTGTGCATGGGGTTGTGATCTGGTGTTCTGGTGCGGCTCCAGCGAGGATGAATCTAATGTTTTGAGGTGAATGTGTGGCAGTCAGTCACCGCACCAGTAGCCCCTCACTGCAGAACAAAGATACTGTACTCAGGAATCACAGATTCTAGCCTACGTCTTGGAATATATGACCCAAATAAGAAATTTCACCGTATATTGCCATCAGAACAAGTAAGTAACAAGTCTGCCACGTTTGTTCTGCCCAACCGAGGAAAATAGAATTACAATAAATCATGCTACCAATGGTAATTAAATCTAACGATCAGTTAGCTCATATCACATCTAACCGTGCAAATTATTATTGTTATACTTTATTCTCAAATTATTAATGTTAACATCAGCATTGTGTGACAATGAGTATAGTGTGTATTAATGTGTAGATTTCAATTTCTGTACAGTCTAATCTAATCGTCATGCCATTCGAATTTCATATTAAGAAATTCTTTTAACCAAAAAGCAAACTATGCTCCCTTCAAACTGGTTGTATATAAAATACAAATCCTGTGTAATCGCAGGCTATCTGTAATCAGAATCTGTAATCGTGACGTAATGACGCAGTGCCATGCTCGAATTTCCCACGGAAACCTACCCGTACCACTCAAATTAGAAAACATTATTATAAGCTAACCCTTGTGAATTGGGCTAAAGTAAGGCAATAGTTTTGAACACTGGCTGGTTATACTTGCTCCAATCTTGATTTCGGATCATTTTTAACCCAAAAGAGTTACGGACTGCAGCTTTAAGGACAAGATCGTTTTTTGTTTGCTTGTTTTATTGTAGATTTAATGGTGTTTAAGGTCACAAATGAGTTAAAGCCATGCTGTTAGCAAATCTGTTTCCAAGATAAGAAGATGATGAGTTTATAATTGTTGAATCAATGAAGTAGCAGTCAAAGCACAGCTCTCAAAGTCAGATCTATGCTTTTGTGAGGTGAATAATGCATTTATACACTCAAAAAAAATTATTCTCCAACACTGTTCAGTTTATTTAAAAAAACTAATTTTCATTGAATACCATTATGTTAGGTTTCCCATTTAAACAATTGCATTGTGTTAAACTGACTTGAAACAGTTACGTTTTGGTTCAACTCAATATTTTCATTTTTAAAGAACATAAATGATTTTACTTGTGTAACTAGGAAGTGGATTTCCCCTTCCCATCATGCTTTCCCAAAATGTTATTTTAGGCATTTTTATTAAGATGATAAAATTGGGAGACTTTTTAATGTTTAATGCTCTTAAATGTTTGCATTTAAAACAGTTTCTGGAATGTTAGTGTTTTTGGGGGTTACCATTGTGGTAAAGTGTAGAGCATGTGCTTGGGTTGAGGTCCTGCTAACATGAATCAAAGTTGTTTTAACAATAAAAAAACAACTACTTTGGGCATGCCATGGATGTAACAAAACCATTTTATGCTATGCCTAACAAGTTGGCTAATGCCTAAAGTTAAGTAAATCCAATTTATCATTTTTTTGAGTGTAGAAGTCTGTCTGCCTAATAATTTATTTTCCAGTTAAATGTTTTAGTTTGAGTTCAACAAACATAAAAAATCACTTCATCAATGTATCAATTTCATTTAAACTATAATTGATCAAATTGAGTTGGACCAACTCAATAACATTTTATCGCATGAATTAGTTTTTTATGAGTTGGGGCTACACATATTTATTGGATGGAAATCCTGCCCTCAATTAAATTGAGTTCATCCAATGAATTATTTTTTTGAGTGTACCAGGAGATCATTTCAGTTTCTAACATCTCAGGAGAAAGGCTCACTAGGAGAAATGCACTCTGTCTCTGTGTGAGGGATTATTAGAAGTGCCAGATTCTGCCACCAATACTGCAGTCCTGCATTGCCATCAGTCCTGATAAATAAATCTGTCTGGTTCTGTGCCATATAAACTCCAGTCTGACTGATCAAAATGGTTTGTGTCAGCATTAAATCAGTCATTGACATGAGAAATGTGGTCCAGGATGCATAGGGCCAAAGTTTGACTCAAAGTTTGTCCCAACTATGCAATACTACTCTATACCATTCAAAAGTTTAGAGTGTTTTTGAAAACTTTTAGCATTTAAAAAAAAAAAAAAATAATACTTTTATTCGGCTAGGATACATTATTTTGATCAAAACAATAGAGTACTTTTGCATTTTTACAAAAACAAACAAACAAAAAAAAAAAACCTATTCAAATGCTTGTTTAATTGTTTCCACAAAAATATTAAACAGAATTATGCATAATTACATAAGAAATGTGTCTCAAGTGCCAGATCAACATAAAAGAATAATTTGCTGATCTAAGTAACTAAAATTGTAATTACTAAATTACATTTTTCGAATATTTTAAATTAGAAAAGTTATTTTGCATTGTAAAATTATTTCATAATATTACTATTTTTACTATATTGTATCAAATAAATGCAGCCTTGAGCATACGAAACATTAAAAATCTTCCCAACCCCAACCTAGAATGTTATCATTAGATTATGAAATTTATAGCATGCGACACTACCATTTTTGTCTACTTTAATGGATCCCATGATGCAGTTGGATCCTGCAGTCAAATAGGACCACCTACTAAACCAACAATACAGCAACATGAAGACCTCCAGTGATTTAATTGCTGTCAATATGAATGGGCTTAACACTTAAAGGACATTATAATACATTCTTCTTCATTCTGTCTGTTAAAAAACTTTTTGTCACACATGTTACTGTCAGGTGATCCCGAGCAACAGCTGCCTCTGTGAGGCCAGCAGCTAACAAGACTCATGCAGTGCTGTTATATCTGTTCCCTCCTCTTTTATTCCCTCCTCTCTCTATTTCAGTTGCTCTTCTTAACAGTTGTCCATTCAGAACCCATAAAACCAGCACTAAACTGAATCTTTTAAAACACTAATGTTCATGTGTTTTGGAATGCGCAAAACTATTTTTCATAAAACCAGGGTCAAAACTGATTTCATTTACTTAAGCTAAATGACAGTATCACCCTCTATTAATAAACGTTCTCTACTACAGCTGTCGTATTATGAGATGATCTGTTCTCATATGGCATGTATTTAGCCTGTAGTAAACAAGCTTCTGATCAGCTGACCTGAACAGTTCTGCACCAGGCTTTCATGTGGCCCTATTAATTCAGGTCTCAGTGACTAAGCAAAGCTGCCTGCACAATATTACAGAGTACCTTACCTGAAGGATTACAGAAACTTTTAATGGGTCATTTGCCTGTAGGCCAGTTTTTATTTAAAGGGAAAGCATGCTTTTGCTGAATAAGCCTCTGTTAATCACGGCATTTCAAAACTTCACCACTCAGCATGTTTCTTGATTAAACGCTTGTGTGCCATATATGTGATGAGAGCATGTTTATTTCTTGTGACTGACCTCTGGTTGTGTTTCTGCAGGTTGTACGAAGCAAAATTGAACAGCCCTCTGCAGAAAGCCTTGAGTCCAATTGTGTGGTGCAGACAGGCTTTGGATAACCCCAGTCCTGATATGGAGTCTGCCAAACGCTCTCTCTTACACAGACTCGACCTTACCATGTCAGGTACCACACACACTTCATTTTCATTTCATTTAATATCTTCCACTGTTGTATTATAAGTCTTTATTCTGACCTAGAAATTCTGATTTGTACTTGCACTAACATTCTCACAGGCCCCATTACAAAAAAAATTTTAGCAATAAATTTTTACCATGTAGCGTGAATGTTATACATGTAAAAATGTAGATTTTTCATTAAATGATTTTACATTAAGTAGGTTTTACATTTTTAATATCTCGAATTTATACAGCTTATTATTTTATTTTATTTCTGGCTCGAAAATGTCAATCTGAGTCTGGGTTATTTGGCCATCCTATTCTGTGTCTCTGTGTGTTGATTTTATTCAAACCTATCGCTTCCTCTTTTTCATTCTCAGTTCTTCTTCTCTTCTGCCCTCTACCCATTCACTGAGCTCCATTTCTGACTCTGATTCTCTTCCATACCCACTTCCTTGCTGAGATCAGTCTATCACCATGCGTGTATGTGTTTTCGACATGTGGCCTGGCAGTTCACTTGGATGAATCCTTGTTTTTGGAGAGTATCTGTTCATTCGGCTGTCTGTGTAACATCCATCTCTCTGCTAATTATAGGTAGCAAAGAGTTATGACAGCTTTAACTTAAGTCTTATTTGTAGTCAGGAAGGCTATTGCTGTTTTTAGTCAGGTATGCACATGTGACATGTCTTAAATTGAAGCAGCTCTCTATAGAAGGGAACTGACTGTCCATGCTCATACTAGGCATGCGACTGATACTTTTACAACACCCACTGACATACTGTTATATCACACACTTATGTACTCTTATATTTTCCTTTTATTACATCGCTTCATTGAGGAGGGAGACAAAGACCAAATGATCTTAAGTCATTTTGAGTGATACTCTTAAAGATCATTACTGGCTCATCTCATACAGAGTCACCTTAAGTGACATGGGAATCGCTCCAGAGAACTCCCAGTTTTCCATTAAAAGATCCAATCTGCAGTGGCTGCATTTGATTAACGTTTGGAACAGGGCCAGGTGTGAATCACTCTTGTCATTGTATGAGACAGATGGGTGTATGATGTCATTGTTTTAAGTGAACTCACCATAGTGTCATCACAGAGCAAACGGCACAACTCTCAAATAAGTTGAAGGGGGAAAATCTGATTATATTAATTCATAGTAATACTCTATGGTTCTTTTTTTTTTTTTTTTGGCAAAGGGTACATTAAATTGATCAAAAGTGACAGTAAAGACATTTATGATGTTAAAAAGATTTCTATTTAAAATAAATGCTGTTCTTTTTAACTTTATATTCATCAAAGAATCCTGAGAAAATCCTGAAAAATGTATTTTGGTTTCTACAAAAATATTAATTAGCTTAAAATAGAAAAATCTTATTTGAAATTGTAATGATATTTCACAATATTACTGTTTTTACTATATTTTTGATCAAATAAATGCAGCCTTACTGAACATAAGAGACTTCTTTCAGAGGCTTTTTTGGCAAATATTGATATACATAATTAATTGTTATTAATTAATCAGTATATTATGTAGTTATTTAAGAAAAAAATAATCAGTTTACAGCCCTAGACTGATTTTAGTTTATAAACAACTTGCAGAAGAAACGTGAGGTGATTTTCACTGTTAGTCATTTATCAAAACACTCCCAATAAAAGAAAGCTTTCACCAACCCACTGTGTAAAGCTCATTGTCAATGGGCATACAGCCCATGCTGAGCATGCATGGTGTGTATTGCGGTTTCCAGGTTACCTGAGGCATCGCTAATTCCCTAGAGCCATTGCCAAGAGAATGAAGAGAGCCAGTGCAGATGTGTGTGATGCATGTCAAATCTCTATCCTGTTGGACACAAGTGTCAGCTCCTTTGTCTCTCTCTTATTGCTTGTTCCTTTCTTTTATGCCTCTCTTGTGCCCTCTTTAGAACCAGTTGCCCCGAGATGCGCATCTGTGTCTATGTGAGAAAGTAAAATAGAGACGGACATGTTTGCACACAATGAATTCCACCCAGAAGGTTGAAGAGTCTGACTCAGCAACAGCTATATGCAAGCTTTATGAAAAGGCGGTAGACAGCTAGGCCGCTCACTAAGTTTTTAAACAGAGCAAAATTGTCTGCTGTTTGGTGAGTCTGTTTGTCTAGCCATGGTAACTCATTCCAGGGCTTACACTTCCCTCAGAAATGCAAACAGTTCCATAAAGTTGTTGTCATAACCAGGGTTACATAACTCACAGGACATGAGGACAAAAGGAGAGGCTGAGATTTAAAAGAAAGACTGTGTGTGAGCTTTGCTTAGCATTTGGACTTCACATGCTGACAAAACAAGACAGTGTTTGCTTTTTTTATTCTTATTTGAAGAAACGCCATTGCCGATATTAAATCTGTTTAATAATTTGAACAATGGAACATATGCTTATGTAAAAAAGATATTTTCCGCAAGTGATCAGTGAAAGGATATTTTTAACCTTGCAGCTCTATAACAAATTGACATGTCTGCTGGTTTGTATTGCTGATTTGTGTAGTTTTTCACTTAGCACTAAATATTAGAAAATGGAAAAAAAAAGTGCCAGAATGGGTTGCTAGTTTTAGAGGGTTAGCTAATTCGGGACCAAATTGGTAGTTTGTAGTAATTGAGTAACTTTTTTTTTTTTTTAACATAAACTAAAGAATAAATAATTGTTTGATCATTTTGTATAGTTTGGTAACACGGTTCAGCTTAGCAAATGCAGTTTGAGCAAAAATCAGTCAACTCTACTAGTTGTGTAACACTGAGAAAATGAAATGAGATTATTAACATGATTCTAATCATGCATGTCATTCTTATGAAAAATATAATTTTTTTTTTTTGTCATAGGAAAAACCATATAGATAATAGTTTTGCGTGCAGAGTAAAACTGGTTAATAATGTATGCTATAATAACTAGATAAAAATAACTGAATATCTATTGAACTCTATAACTAACTGAATATCAAATTATCAAAATGATTTTATTGTATTATTTTAATTGTTAGAAACTAGCTAATAATAATTTGTCTAGTATATCTAAGAGAACCACAAAACTTTTCATTATTTGTACATCTACATTTGTGCATTTTTGTGCTTTAAAAATCCATAAATGTACACTAGAGTGTATTGTATTAATAGAAAGTGCTATTCATACTCTTGAACATTGTCGTTAAGCGGTGATTCAGCAAGTTCAGTACAGTCTTTACAGCCTCCTTATGACTTGGTAGAGCTTACAATGAACTTTCCCCTGAGTGAACAACATTCTTTTCTCTCTCTGTGTGTCTTTTTCTTTAGCCGCGACCTCAACTTGCCCCTGCAATCCAATCCACTATTGCAATCCTGTTTGGAGTACACTCTGCTTCCCTGTTGATATCTTTCTTTTTGTTCTATTCTTTTTCCTTTTTTTATGCCTTTTCCCATTTCCTCTACAGATCTGACAGTTCTTACTTATCCATTACACTTTCAACATCATTGTATTCATTCTGCCTTTTTCTCTTCCTTCTTCATCCTTGTCTCTTTCATGTCGTCTTTGGCTCTCTGTGCTGCTGTTGATGTCATGAGCTCTTCCTTCTCACTGCGTCTTAAACAGCCCATGTTGCTGTGATGATCTTTCATTACTACAGGACTCTCTCACATCTCACATATTCTCTTTCTCTCCTCCACCCCTGCCCCCTAAAACAACTTTCATACAAGCTCAAGGACAACCTCATTTCCGTGGACTGTCCATTGAGCTGAACAAAATGTGCTTGACAGACATTTAAGCCCTTGTATCTTATCCTGTAATGGGCTCTGCTGTCTATTTAGTCCAGACAGAGATAAGAAGCACAGTTAGTGAAGCATCATCTGAATTATCTGTGGGGTTTAACTTGTCTTTTTGCAGTATATGGATTAGGGCTGCAACTAACGATTATTTTGATAATTGATTAGTTAGCCGATTATTATTTTTTTCGATTAATCTATTAATCGGATTTTAAAAAGCTAAATTTTCTTATTTTTTTATTTTATTGACAAAAACACTTTGACATTCTGCCCAATGTCCTTCAAACAAATGTGCCAACTGAATGCTATGAAAACACCGTGCTTAACAATTTATTAGACCACCTGTCATACTAAAGAGAAAACACAAATATTTTAGGAATCTGTCAAAGAATTGTTTAAATCTAGAAATGTTATTGTCATTTATTGGGCAAATAACAACCTGAAACAACTAAATATTTATTCACATAATAATAAAAAAAATAAAAAATAGCCTCCTGCCTTTCATAACAGCATGCATTCTTGCTGGCATTGTTTAGGTACTTTTTGACTGTAATTGGGTATCTGAAAAAATCTTTCAGATCTTTCATTCATAGATAACAGAAATAATTATAGCATTAGAAATAGCCTGCTGTTACTAAAGAGCTTACACATATTGGAGGACTAACCAATACAGATAGCTAAAAAATTATTTTAGTAAACACCAATACTGTTAGTTTAGAGCAGCAGTGGCACAAAGCTTACATTATTTGTTATAGGTCTATAGTTTAAATCTCTTCATCAAAAATTAAGCTACTAATAAAAATAATAAAGACAAATAAAAACACAAACTCAGTGTTAACCAACTTTTTGATCACAGTCATGTTTACTGTAATTTCTTTATCCTGTAAAAGCGTCTGATATTTATATTCACACAGCTATACGCGGTTATCCCTTTACAGTTCCTACTCTCATAAAATACGTGCACTACGTGTTGACTTTTAAACCTTAATTTCATGTTCAACAACAGATATTTCAGCACAATGAATTAGGGCTGCAGCGATTCGTCGACGTCATCGATTACGTCGATTATAAAAATACGTTGATTAGCATGGAATGCATGGACACGTCGCACCTTTAGCCACGCCCATTGTGCGAGTCTGCAGTTATCCCTGCTTAGGACTGTTTTTCTGCCATGTTTAACACAAACAAGACTCTAGAGCAGAAGGTAAAGGCTAGTATGGCAACATCACTTCACTTCATAGAGCATTCTATTATTATACGACCGTCAGAACCGCATGTATGAACTGACGCCTTTACATTGTCAGGATTCACAACCACATTCAAAGTTGCGCTGAATGAACGGAACACCACGGAACATCAAGTTGCCTATATAATCATGACTGGTTTAATTCACCCACAGAGACAGAGAAGGAGAAATGATTCACGTTCATCTTAAGATCCGCTGGAGCTGCCGTCAGTGCCGTGGGCGCGATTGCGCAAGCTCTGAGACGCGCGCACCAAACGCGCTCTCTTCACTTGCTAACAAAGCATTTAAAGTCATTGTTAGTTGTTTAACTGTGTGATGGATAGGACAAGCCTCATTTATTTAAAAACGGGCTGTCCACTGATAAAACTTCCCGGTGTTATGACGCCTTTTTTGATTATGTCGCTCTAGTGTCCTGAATGCGGTTGTGACTTCAGCTGTTCATTCATACAGATATGTTTTCAAGCAGATGTTTTAATCTGCTGAATAAATAAAACTTTTCAAGTCTCTCACCTGTAAGCAACTGCTGTCAGTCCCAGACAGTAACTGTGAATGCAGCTATAATGTGCATTTCTATTGATTGTTTTGCATCACTGCCCTGTAATTCTTTTTCTCTTTCTTTCTTTTTCTCTCTTTCTTTCTTTTTCTCTCTCTCTCTCTCTCTCTCTCTCTTTCTTTCTTTCTTTCTCTTTTTTATTATTTATTGTTATTTTTCTTTTTCTCTCTTTTCTTATTTTTTCTTTTCTTTCTTTCATTTTTATTTTTTATTAATTATTTATTATTTCTTTTTCTCTCTTTTCTTATCTTTATTTATTGTTATTATTTTCTTTCTTTCCTTCTTTCTTTATTGTTGTTATTATTTATTTTTTGTAAAGTATTAATTATGAGAAGACTAAAATATTAAAAGATTAATAGCAGAAGTTACTGTTATTATTCATTGATAGTTTAACTAAAGAATTCATCAACCGATAAGCCAATAATAAATAGATTAATTGAAAAATCTAAAAATAATCGCCAGATTAGTCGACTATTGCAATAATCGTTTGCTGCAGCCCTACAATGAATTAGGGCTGCACAATCAATCGAATTTTTAATCGCGATTACGATTATGGATGCCACGATTACATAATCGTTCAAAGCTGCGATTACAAAAATAAATAAACAATTAAAAATGCCCACTTGCATTATTCTGTGTGCTTAAGAGGTGTTTGCAGCGTGGGGTTTATCAAACTCAATCACACTGGATAAAAGACATTTTGTCTAACTGATAGTCATTGTCACTCTGTTGCGAATGATAGATATGTTAAATGCTAAACGTGTCAAAAGTGGAACAAAATAGCTGTACTCGTTTGAACTGCGCGCCACACTGACCTTTTATCCGCTCGCTTCAAAAAAAAAAACAGCGCGAGCTTAGAGCGTATGTGTTTATTACAGTGACCAGTCGTGATCACGCACTAAACAACGCTGTGAAATCCAGTAAGAAGCACTTGAGTTCAACACAGAGTTCTCCAGTACAAATCACATCTCTTTTATTTAAACTAGTTTAAAACCAAATAAATCGGAGCTGTTATTCTCATCAACATTGATGCAGAAAGCAGCAGAAACAGTGCAACAACGATCCAGTTAGAATATGTTTCAATCCACAAATCACCCACATTTACCATAGTTTTACTGTAGTAACACTAACGGTAACAATGGTACGGTGGCAGAAAAGTAGGATATTCACATTGAGTATTATTATATTATTAATATACTAAATATGTTAAAGGAGTAATGGAATATAATTACATTATTTTGTTATCAGCTGATGTGGATTTGTAATTGACTGAATGTCTTTAGGCTACTATTTTTCAATGCAAACACCATAGAAACCATATAATTAGGCTACTTTTTTTTTTTTTTTTTTTTACCATGGTAATGAGGTGCTGTACTTTTGGTTATGTATAAAAGATGAGGCTGTTACAGTTTTCACAATGGTACTGTTAAATGTACATCTGCATCCCAACTCAAGCTCCTGCTACTCTGAACTCAAGCTCCTGTTCTAATGTGCATTTCTAAGAGATAAAACTTGTAATATTATTATTACATGTTCAGTGCTACCAAATCAGGTGCTGGTGCTACTGCTCTCGAATGTTAGTCTGGAGCCTTGATAATATAAATTGTACTGTAAATTGTTACTGTAATTTGAAATTTCATCTGTTTAATTGTAAATGAAATATATAGCTTTAGTAAACCATTTTTTATTTATTTATTTATTATTTTAGTTTTAGTATAACATTATTGTACCATGCATAATTTTACCTTTTTTGTTTAAAGAAGAAACCAAACCAATGCATAGTTGACATTTGAGACTCAATGCTGTAGAAAAGTAATACAAGTTCAGGAAGAGTGTTTTCAGCCTTTTTTTTTTTTTTTTTTTAAATATTTTATATAAAAATATGGCATGCAGCTTCAAACAATGGCATAAAGCTGTTCAAAATAATCGTTATTAATAATCGCAATAACAATCTCAAGGGAATAATCGACAATTATGATTTTTGTCATAATCGTGCAGCCCTACAATGAATGTTTTTGCGCTGAATATTGTCTCCCTCTCTGACGCGCGTTCACGCGCCCGTCGCTCATTCAGTAAAGATTTAAACTTACACATGCACACTCATCTGTCAAAGCGCCTAACAGGGCAAGCCATTACGCTAATGCATTAGCTTAAAGCTTAAGTAAACAATTCTCATGTTTTGGGCAGCTTGGATCACGTACTTCTCCCACAGCATCTCATTCCGTTTCCTCCACTATTTTAGATGCATTTTGTCCATAAAAATGCATTATTCAGTGCTGTAATTTGATGCGACTGGCTGAAGTTGGACGTGCACTGTGGGCAGACCCGACTAATCAATAATGAGAATCATTGTCGATGATTTTCATTATCGATAATAATCGATTTTATCGATTAGTTGTTGCAGCCCTAATATGGATGTAGTCACCAGAGTTATGACAGATTAGCTGTCCTCATTTCTCTTTCTCGTCTTTCTGGAATTTTCTGACTTGGAGACTCACAAATCCAGTATTAGTGGACTCAGTGTGGTGTACTTCTGGTGGAAAGAGCGTGGATGAGCCAAACCATCTGATGGACTGGAATGTAATGGCCATTGGCTCGCTTTGGCCACATATATGGAGTTAATAACATGCTGAAAGATGGAAAAGACTTTGGGTATTTCTGTTCTAGCTTAGATGAAGCTTTTCTAGATAAAAGCATAGTACCATCAGTTTCAGGTTTCAGAAAAACTTTGATCCCTTTACATGACAGTCTCTTCCATCCATTATAGTGCCAGTTGCACAGAGCTTTCAAACATGGTCATGAAGTAGCTGGTGCCATCCTCTTATTCACAAAGGTAAAATGAATGAATAATGAATGTACGAATATACACAAAGCAAATAAGTTTGAAATTGAAAGGAAAGCACAGTTGGCTTCTTTAAACAATTTCTGTAAAAAGAAAAAAATATTGTGTGTGTGTATATATATATATATATATATATATATATATATATATATAATATATATAAATAAAATTTTCTAAATTTTTTAATGATACTCAATATGTATCAATATTATGGCATTTGCGCTTAATTTTTTTTTTTTTTAAGCCTTTGTGAAAAAGACATTATCTGGCTAGAACAACTATTGTTACATACAAAGTATATACAGACTGTTTCCTGCAAAATCAACACTTGTTAAAAAAAATAATCTGATCATATTTTATATCAGCAGCAAATATATCATGAAAATATTGCCAATATTCAATGTATCGCCCAACCCTAGCTTTGAATAAAATATATCAAATACGGTCAGGTGGTCGCATACAGTCTATCTCCAAAAGTTTACAAAGCCCAATTTGAATCTGATAATTCTGTATACGCATGTAATCGGTACTCCTCGCAGCTCCTGTTCTACTCTCCATAGGAAATGAATGACTTCAGGTCTGTTGTTTGTTGGAGATGTCTCAGCATTCTGGTTAAGGATGAGCTTTATGTGGACCAGAGTTAAAGCCTATAGTCAAAAGTCTGACTTGCGAGACTAGGTTATTTCAGGCTAGGTTTTAAGGACACATCTATTTTTGTCTGTTCGAAGACACTGAAAAACACTCACGACACACTTTGAATCAACTTTAGGTAATAGATTTTAGACATTTTTGTGTGCCTATGTTGTAATATATTATCAATCCTCTACCTCATATATCTGGTTGTATCTGATATGTTTTGTTGACTCTTGATGGTAAATGTCCTTGATTGTAATGTCCTTACAGTCTGGTGTCATTGGCTTACGGCGGTCTCAGCATCACTGATCCAGGCTCTTTGTGTCAATCCTCATTTCTTTTTGTCCCTGCTGAATGAGGGCAGTCCTCGCTCTTGGCTTCGTTTTTAACACATACACACACAAACACAGAACAGTCAATGGTCAGAGGTCATCCACACCAGCCCATATCCAAGACCAGTCATTCTCAGCATTCATCAGTGCACACTCATTCCTGTGTCTCTGGATGTTTTTATGTCCCAGCACTCAAGCGTTGTGCATGTATGCGTGTAAGCGTGGCTGATAGTGTGGTGTTAATGCAGTTCACTGCTTGATCTGTAAGGAAGCGAGTGAGGAGAGCATGTTGTTGTTGTTTTCTCTGAATAAAGCACACGCTGAGTGATGGCAAGAGTAAAGAGAGAGAAAGTCATTAGACAGGAGACACAGAGAGGGAGAGAGGATGGATCCGTGGAAAGAGGGCAGGAAAGAGTAGGAGGTCTGAGGAAATGTGCTTTAATGACCTCTTGAGTGTCCAGCTACACACACACACACACACACACACACACACACACACAAGGCCAAGCAATATTACAGTATATTCAAGATGGTTGTGTTGCTGATATAAAACTAAGCAACATCATAAATATAGCTGGTTTTAATGTGTTTTATTGTCACCTTAGGTTTCCTTAAGAATAGTTTCTCAAAATATGTTTTAATAGGGTCTCTGATTTTAAAGATTAAAAAATTCAGCAGTTCAATTTAATCTTCAAACTGTCAAACCTTTGGTGAAAAACTCTTGATTTGATGATTTGAAACTCAAAAATGTTTATAGAAATCCGTTTGCTTTTCTATATATATATATATATATATATATATAAATAAGATACAATTTATATAAGAGACAATTTATTACGATAAAATAATATATTACAATATTATTTATTTATTGTTTAAACTTGGAATAAACAAAGTTTAGGGATATTTATCCTAAAGAAGTATTTAACATAGTGATGAAGAAAAATTCTGCACTATTTTTAGGTCACTAATCAAATAAAGTATAATTTTATTACAATAAAAAAATGTATATTACAGTAACATTTAATTATTTGTTTGTTTGTTTTTCTAGGTCACACAGCAAATATATAAAGATCTAAAAGTATTTTAATTAATTAGCTTATTGTTATATAATTTAATATATTTAATATTGTTGTCTTTTATTTAATAATTTTCCAGCCCAAACATACATACACACACAGGATCGAGTGATGAGCGATCATGTGAGAGTATATCCACAGGGAGAGCAGCTGAAGAG
Organism: Spinibarbus caldwelli; assembly: GCA_039654775.1. NCBI lineage: Eukaryota > Metazoa > Chordata > Actinopteri > Cypriniformes > Cyprinidae > Spinibarbus > Spinibarbus caldwelli. The sequence goes on along the minus strand of CM077240.1, from coordinate 17,284,811 downwards.
GCTTCTATTTTATGCTCTGCTCTTCAGAGACACAGTACAGTCTCTTTCTTGGCCGATATTCAACTAATGGTCTTCAGATTCTCTAGCCGTCGGTGTTGCCAAAAGCTTTAACAGCAATACATTCTCCCTGCTGCAGCCGAACTAAGAGTTTAACCTTGTGACTGAATCATAGACAACTACATATTCATGGTGCTGCATTGCTCTACAATGCCTACATTGAGTCTGTGTGTGAGAGAGAGAATTGACTGGATGTTAATGGCGTTGTCATTAATGGCGTTGTCAATCAACCGCACTCCACCAGGACTTACAATGTCGCTCTTTATTAGACTTGGCCATGCCGTATGCTTAAATTGACTCTCTGAGATGCCTAATAGACTGTAAACCGTATTGTGTATGTCTCCATAAACATGCATGCATTAAAATGGCACCTGTGTAAGTGTACTTGAGGGGGGTTGGGATATGACCTTCTGTTGGATTTGTGTTTTCAAGTATGTCATATAAGAGGCCTATTTATTTCTGCTAATGATAACAGCTGCTGCTGTCTGAAATGTGTTCCTCCTAAATAAATGGCATTTGTTTAAACTACCAACATAAGAAAGAGACCATAATATTCTTTCACTTCACGTTCAACAAGAAGTTCTTTAGTGCCCTCATTATGTTTGTTCTCTTTTGCAGCAAACAACCGGAGGAGTCTATATAACAGTTCCTACAGTCCTCAAGTGGGCTATGGAAGCCCATACAGCACAAACACGGCAAACAGTCCTTACAACAGTGGCTTCAACTCCCCGTCCTCCACTCCATCTAAAATGCCTATTGTCAAGCAGCTCGTTCTGCCTGGCAGCGCAGGTAAAGGCCTCTTTACTCCAAATGTGGAGTAAGAAATAGTTGAGGAATTTATTACATACTACAAAGAAACATAATGTCACAAGTGGCTGCTGTTTATTAATTTGCAGTTGGGGAAAAATATTTTTATAGTTCACATGTTACTAATCACGAAAGTAACCACGTTACATCATTACGTGGTATGGAAAGTAACATATTTGTTACTTCTGTGTATTAAAACAGCACTTTTCTCACTGTTGTTTGCTTGAAAGCTCTTAAAAAATAGAGAATGATGGATTATTTTCTGTTAATGTAACCTCTGAGTAGTATATGCTGTCCATTATGGAACAAGTAGTAGGCTAGTATTTGATTCCTAACATAGCCAACACCTGTTTAGTGTTTATTTTGTAGATCTTCCTATGAGTAATTGTATGCAAACAGTGTTATTTGTATTTTGCAGTGGCGTTCCGTCCATATAAGCTGCAAATGCGCCACATATCCAGGCCATCTGAGAGAATGAGTTCACGGACTAATAAATATAAACATGATTATAAGTTGATCCCTTGTCATTTTAGAGGGGGGAGGTCTTAATCTTACCATTCAGCATACCCAGTTAAAAAAGTCACCGCTCGTCACTGGTATTTTGGTGTATATGAATGTAATTTATTTGTCGTGTGTGTAGGTCACCAGCGTGGATCGTCTGACAGAAACACACAGGCAGTGAGCCCACAGTCATCAGTAGACAGTGAGTTAAGCACATCAGAGATGGACGAAGACTCTGTTGGTTCATCGACCACATATAAACTCAATGACGTCACAGACGTGCAGATACTCGCACGCATGCAGGAGGAGAGTGAGTGTTGTCTTTTCTCTAACAAGTGTTGCACCTTGTCTTTTAGTCTGTTATACATTTGGTTATCGTGCTGCTGAAATGGATGATCGATTATCTTAAACGTGAATAAAAATGTCTAAATGGGTCGCTTAAGAGATTTAAACTAATGTATCTCTGTTTCCCTCTTTTAGGCTTAAGGCAAGAATACGCTGCAACAGCGTCACGTCGTAGCTCTGGTTCATCATGTCAGTCGTTGCGACGAGGAACTCTGAGTGACCAGGAGCTGGATGCACAGAGCCTGGAAGATGATGAGGAGGCAGTCCACCATTCCTACCACACACCTGTCAACCGCTTCAGCCCCTCCCCTCGGCACTCGCCCCGCGTCTCCCCCAGGAACTCGCCCCGATCCCGCTCACCCGCCCGTTCTTTAGAGTACAGCCGCGGATCTCCCCAACCAATCATCAGCCGCCTTCAGCAGCCCCGCCACTCTCTGCAAGGCCACGATACGCAGACCAATGCCATTAAGAATGAAGGTAGATCTTCTTCCAGTCACATTTCACTTGGGCTACTTCTCTTAAAAACAATGTCAGTTTAAACGTGGGTTTCTTTGTCTTTTCTTTTTTTGTGTGCAGAAAAGCTGAGACGGAGTCTACCTAACCTCACAAGATCCAGCTCTGGACCGACTGCAGAGCCAGTCAAAAACAGCAGGAGCTGTGAGTCAAACCTGCAAGTGCCAAACGGAGGGTCACCCAGACACCAGAGTCAGTCTGCCAGTGAGTGTCCAGACACATCAGTGAGCATGCATGCACTCATACATCAAATCAGCCAATGAACACATACAGAGCTGCCAGTAAACAGCACAAACACACTTAGAGCAAACACACAATCTCTGACTCAAACTCACCACACAGAAAGACTTCATTGCATTCCTTGACATGAAATTTATCATGAATGTTATTCTGTTCGTAAATCTTGATGTATGGTAACATTTGACATTTTATGACTATGCACTTCTTGGTTATGGATTCTGTGCTTCTGACACACGTTCATGCTGTGCTTTTAACTGCACCGCTTGCTGGATGAGGCTCTTTGATCTTCTCACATTTTCTCTTAGATCACATTTTATTGGCATCTTGGCATTTCCTCTAAAAGCCTGACTGACTTTCAAACAAAGCCCTTCTAAATTATTATTCAGGGGTGATTTTTAATGTTTTAGGGAACTCTTCAGATGATGGATCTTGAAGGTGTGTTTAATGTGGCAAGGAACACTGAAATTTGTCATTTTATTTTTAGGATAAAATATTTCAGATTATAGTAATCATATTCCATTACACCCATGTGATCAATCACATTTAATAGCCTTACTGAAAACAAAAAAAAACAAACAAACAAAGGTGTCACTTATAGCTTTTGGCACGGATATACAGTAGGAAGCATATCCAATTCTTGAGCAGGAGTTTTGATTTGTCATAATATAAAACATTGTGAATGTTATATAGTGTAGTGATCCGGTGCTAGAATTTTATTATTATTATTATTATTTTTTTTTTTTTTTAATTATTATTATATATACATTTTTTTTTTAATGTTGAGTGGTCATTACCACAAAGGTTTTTCAGAACCTGTTCTGATTTGAACACATGCATTCTGTTGGTAATGCTGACATAACAGTGTTGCCAACACTGAGGGATAAAATCTGATTCCCAAGCGAATGACTCTTATGAGTCAGTTATTTTTAGTAAATCAAAACCATAGAGCATGACCAGTGTAGTACAAATGACTCTTTTAAACCCACACATTCTGCAGTTTACTGTTAAGGTGCAGTTGCATGACATTTCATCAGAATTTTGCAGACAAAAGAGTCTGTTTTCTATTGTCTATGATGTATGGAAACCACAGAAGTCACTTTTAAAACAAGCAACTTTCTGTTGGGCACGGCTGTGAATTTACGTGACCAACTTGAATCCAATGCAAAATCAGTATGAGGAAATCTTTTAGCCTCAATCTAAATTCCCATACATGTGGAATCCTATTGAGATAACTCAGTTTTAACAGAATTCACTAAACAACAATAAATATGACCCGGACTTCATGTTGGACTTCAGGGGGCGTATTACAGAAAGATCCTAACTTTAAAATCTTATCTGTTTGGTAACCATGGTAATTTCAGTTAGGACTACATTTAGGACAAAAGCTATTACAGAACAGCATTTCCTAAGAGCGTTATCCTATCTGAACTACAGATAGGAAGGGGCTATTACAGAAACCTCCTTACTTGACAAAAAATCCTAAAAACTGTCTTAACTTTAGGACAACCCCACAGCTGTCCTAACTTCAAAATTATTTGAAAGCTAACAGAAAAACCGCTTACAGTTGCACTGTCCAACAATGGTATTACATTTATTAATAATTGAAAATGAAGAATGGAGATGTTTAATGGTAGAAAGACTCTTAGAGGACCCTGAAGATGTGTTTCATTTTGATGACAACACTATAAGTAATTACAGACTGCCATGCAACATATTACAGTTAGTACATGAACTGCAACCAGGATTACAGAGAGCAACAAAAGCGTCACGGAGCATTACTGGTTGTACTGCAAGTGACTAATGCCTTACATTTTTTTGCAAAAGGTGATTTTCAAAGTGAAGTAACTTTTGTTTACCTCATCAGCAGCTCATGCGGTGTTGGTTGCTTGGTAACAGACCTGAGAGTGGATTGTCGAACTTGATGATGCAATTTAAGATTTTCCTAACTAGAGATAAGATTGATTTTGTAAGATAGGATAATAATCCCAAATCAAGTTAAGATTTGCTTCTGTAATACGAATTTGCGAAAAATCCTAATTTAACATATCATATCTTAAGTTAAGACCTAAGATAAGAAACTTTCTGTAATACGCCCTCAGGTGCCTGAGACTTGAATCTTTGTAGTGACTGTTTTTTTTTTTTTTTTGTATTAATAGGTATTGTTGTTTTATATATACATAAAATTATTGGATTGCATCTATGCTGCCTCAAAATTGCATTTTTTTTTAAATAATTATTTGTTAAAACAGATTATGTTCATGTTTTGGTGTGTAAACTAACTAATATTCATGAAGTGACCCATTTACCGTTTCATGACATCACAACCAGCACGAAAAAAGAAAAAGTCCAGCTGGCCTCACCACTTTTAAGAACAGTGATTCCCATGAAAACAAAAAACATTTCATGACGGAATGCTGAATCATTTTATCCATGCGAGGTCAACGAAGGCCAGATCTCTCTCTGTCAATGAACAGTTAATCTGATCAAGCCTCTCAAAAAGGAGTGGAGTCACTCTGTAATCCTTGTATAGAAATATTTAATAAGTTAATTAATAATAGCCAGTTTTTCAGTGACCATCAATAAACAGCCATCTCTTAAACAGCACAAAGACATGAGCTTGCTTAAGTGATTTTACATACTTGAATGTAGTGAGTATTTCAGACTTCTCCCCCTCATTTGGTAATATGGACACTCTAGTTTTATTTCTGTCCTTCCTGCCCAGCATGTTCTGCCTCTTCCCTTCTCTCCGCCTTTGTTTCTTCCTTACACCATTTGTTTTTGGCTGAGGTGCTGATTGTCTGGATGTAGTTGGATTCACTCTTGGTTTAGTGCTGCCTCCTGCCTGTTCTTCACCCTGGGTTTCATTTTTCTCTTGGCTGTGGCTCCCTCTGGTGGCTGGTTAGAAGTAGTCTTCTGTCTCACCCATGCATGGAATGGCTCTGCCTTGAATTAAACCTGACCCTAGCTGGCTGTCTTTGCCTTGGCATCACCTAAACATTATGGTTAAAGCTGATTTTGGATCAGCTCTGGTTGGAGGTTACGTTCCTGCAGGTGGAGGTGGACTGCTGAGCTCAGATTAGCCTGAATCAAAACGTAATGTCTACTTGTCTCTCATCTCAGCGTCACACCAAAGGCTCTCCGCACCTGCTCGTTCCTCCCCAAAACCAAAAGAGAGACTCCAGAGCCCTACGTCTCTACGAGGTAATGCACTGAGCAGGTCACCTAGACTCGGTCATGATACCAACCAGATAGTCCTGGAAGTTTTTATGGACCCATTGTTAGAGTACTGTTTGGTTGGTGTGGAAGCTGTTTTCTGACCTCAGATGAGAAATCACACCCAGGTCTTCTTGAAAACAGTGGTCTGGGTTATGGTTCAAAATTGAGCTCAATTGAGTTTTGTTTTGCTTTTTGCATACCAACCTGGTAGGTTTGGGAAAGGTTATGTGAATGGGATTTTTAGTTCTGAAAAGCAGTTACGCCTAAATTGCAGAATTGAACCACTATTGAGAATGTATAATTTTCCCATGAATAATAAAACAATAATTTATTAATAATTTTATTGTTTGCAGTCTAATGGTCATTTAGCTATTGAGTCAAACTAATTAAAAATAGGTCCGTTGCTTATTGGTCACTAATATTTATTCACCTTAAAAAGGCAATGTCTGTCGATCCTCAATTGTAAATGTCATCTCACAGCGTTGAGTACAAATATTTGTGTAGGATTGAATTTTGTGCTGTATATTGGTTTGGAGTGGCTTTAAAGGATAGTTTATTGACCTGTGGTTGTAAATGCTGCTGTTTCTTTGGAGTGTTATAGGGTGAGTGATGCTGTAGGTTGCTGTGGGTCTGCCCCCTTTTGGTACAATTGTGTCATGTCTTCTTGTACTTTTGTTATTAAATGGAGCTGCCTAAACGGTGTCACCTAACCAAATGTTCCAGTAGTCTGTAAAGCCATCTGTCTAATTCTAATTATTTATTTAATGCACTTTGGTTGCATTAAATAAAGTTTGCCAGTCACACTTGCACTTTGAAAAGTAACACATGATGGTGCGAGTCCTGAGCAATTCCACAGCTTTTGGCGTGGATACAAACCCAACCCTCTCTTTTCCATCTTTACCCAGTTCCTCTCTCGTGTTGCTTTGGAGAGGAAGCAGATTTCAGTGAGTATATACACTGACGATGATGCAGCTTTTCAGTGCTGTGCTATTTTATGTTGTGCAAGTGTGTGTGATTGGTAGATTGTGTTTGTACTGTGATTGTGTTTTGCAACAAGAGGACATTTGTATAACTAATATTTCTGAAAATGTTTGTGAACACTAGTTGATCAAAGCTGTTTAAATCCATCCATCCATTCTTATTGTGCCTTATTTTCTATCAGCTTTGTGTTGAATGTCATTAATGGTAGTGTTGTGCTCTGTGAATGTGGAAAACGGTCATCTGCGTGTTACATGGGAGCGCGTTTATTTAATCGTGGTGATGTTTAATGTGTAGCTTTATGAATTAGAGTTATCTAACTGCATTCTTTTGGTTTTTAGGGTTGCATCCATCTTTTTTCATTATTGTTTGTCATTACAATCCCATTCTCATTAACTCATGACTGTGTAGTCCCATGAATGGCTTGTATCAGGTAGTATATAGATAGAAGATAAACTGCTGAATAGAAAGCCCTGTCTTTTATTCAGTCTGTAATGTTTTATCTTTTATGAAATATCCAGTATTTCAGTTTCTTTACACTTCATCTGTTGCCTTTATTCTTTTCCCTGATTCTATCTTCCTCACTTATCGTTCCTCTTTTTTTGTTTATTCCAGTGCCCTCTTCCAGTAAGTTGCGGACTCCTGCTGCCCCATCTCCCTTGGCTCTCCGTCAGCCCATGAAGGTCATGTCTAATCATGGTTCAGGCACAGCCACGCCCACGCGCTCTATGGCCCCGCCCCGCAGTGGCCTGCCCCGCCCCGCTGCCAATGCCGGAGGAGGTTTACCAGTGCCTCGCAGCAAACTGGTCCAGCCTGTGCGCAGGTACTCTCAGCTTTTCACACCTCACTATAAAAACACAGCAGAACCTGGTGAAGTACATACTGAGTGTGTCATTTGCTCCACAGGTCTCTGCCAGCTCCAAGGACATACAGTGGTATCAGAGACGAGAGCTGGAGAGAGGGCTGCTACTGAGCGCGCCCAGAACCAGCAGCACAAACAGCTTTCAGTTCAACCTGGCACTTTATAGAGATACGTCTTTAACCCCCACAAATAAAGAGACACATTCTTCCAAACAAATGATTCTCTCCTCTTTCAGTTGATGTTGCAGAGCTCTCATCCCAGCAGGATAGATGTGGAAGGCAGACTGGACGCCACAGAATGCCAAAGAACAAAAAAAAAAAAAAACAGACTGGGATTCGCCCTCACCTACCAAACAGCACCTGTACTACAAATGGCTCCAAATCCACAATCCTGCTTGCAAATCCCCCCAAAACCCACTATAGAAGAATAACTTGTTTCCTCTGTAACAACATTAGTGGGGATCCCTTGTGAGCCGATCATGCAAAACAAATTGACCTTAACTTTTGGCTCAAGTGGGAAAGGTTTGTATGGCAACAAGAAGTCCACATGGCAATTGCGTTCTGTCAGAATGTCTTTCATATCTGTGTGACCTCTTATTTATTTGAAATCATTATTTAAAATATTTCTTTCAAAGAGTATTCATACAGTATTTGGTCTTTATAAATATATATGTTTACTAATCTTTATTTTTGGGCTTTTTATTTCTGAATGTCATTGTTAAACCTCAACTGCAAAGCTATGTTTCCAAAGCATTTTAAATGTCTGAATAATGGATCTTTGAACAAATGTATTTAGTTTGAGCCCTCAGATACGCAGCAGGATTGATGCTTTTGCTTATTTCGAAAGGAAACACGAATCAATGAGACATGAATCATTGAAAAGTTCGTCAAATTTCATGAACTGTGTTTGTATGTCCTAATTGGAAATTGGGAAATTCATTGAATATAAATGCCTGAGACTAACTTCACAAGGTGAACTGTTGTATCGTCAAACGTTGTTCATCGATTGATGTCCCAGTGATCATGTCTCAGTGGCAAAGGTCATAAAAAGATGTGGTTGTGTGGGTGAAGTGTAGTGCTTCTGTACTATTAATTTTGGGAAATTCTTGGTCATGTTATTTGTCGTCATTCTCAGAGGGAAACAATTGATAAAAGGCCAAGAATTAAAATGGCGCTTACTGGTAACTGAATTGGAGTGCCACCTGAACATATGGAGATGACATCTTGCTGCACACTAGCATACTATTGAGACTGCGCAAGTTTGTTTAAAAAGGAGTGCCTATAATTTATGAATTTCTGTGATTGCTACAGATGTTTGTTTTTTTTTGTTTTTTTTTTAGTTTGTGCCAATTGCTTTATTTTGCCAATATTATTTACTTCAGGGTTCTTTGCATTTCTTGCTCAAGTTTTGTTTGATTTTTGTAATTGCTTTGATAACATTTATATTTGCTTTTTTGTAACAAAGATATGTTATAAAAGCCCCTTGATATTTATGACAAAATACTATGCGCTGATAAGAGGCTTATTTATTAAACAGTGAGATGCCTCCGTGTGCTGAGATATAGAGTTAGTGGGATGCTTGAGCCTAGTATGGTCATGAATACATGACACAAGCATTTTGTGGATTGTTTTTTTGGTAAAGACTTTTATATCTCCACAAACATGATGCTCGGTTTCCCTTGCGTTGAATCATTTCAAATAAAAGTTGAAAAAAGCTGTGGTCTGTTGCTTATTTGTCCATAATTTATTGACATGCCAAAACTATAGTGTCAGAAGATATTTTATAGCATTTGACTTGATCATAGAAATATTGTGAAAAATGTTGAGATTGCAGTGAACTGATTTTAGGTTGTAGCTCTCTATCAAATATTTATCATTACCATAAAATTTTTAGTTTTCTATTATTTTATTATATATAAGTGATAATGTATGTGTTAAACTCCAGATTTTAAAATGTGGTTTTATAAACAAAAAAAAAATTTGTACAGGATGTCAAAGTTGTGCAATATATAAAAAGAGAAAACTTAATCTTTATTTGCAATGCAGATTGCAAGCATTCACATAATCCATTTTTTTAAGATCCATCATGGTGGTCTTAAAAGTCCCCTCTTGCTGCTTTAAAAAAACACCATTTATTTTCATCTACTTCTCTTCCAGATCATGTTTCTCTTACTCTGGTAGGCCCATTTCTTTGCGGGTGAGTGTCGCAATGACACGATCTTTCAGATTCTCTGGTGCAGTACATTTGGGCTCTGATTGCAGGGACTCCATGGTCAGTTTTCTCCACAGGTACTCTATTTTAGCATCGCAATGCCAAGGGTTAAAGGTCAACTCCACCCAACTGGTATTAATGTCTAATGTGCCAGGGGACAAAAACTGCAGCTTGTTGTCACTGAGGTCGACGTACTCCAAGCGCTTGAGCCCCTGGAATACAGCTGGTGGGACACTCTCTAATCTATTTTTCTGCAGGAAGATGTGAGTCAGGTTACCAGAGCGGCTAAAGGCTTTTACATTCAGGGACTGGATTTTGTTCTGGTCTAAATGAAGTCTCTCTAAAGCAGGGTGAGCATCAAAACACCCAACTGGAAGCTCTTCGAGTTTGTTCTGCGAGAGGTGCAGAACTTTTAGTTGACTCAGACTTTGGAGTTGGGGCATTGGGAATTTCATAAGATGGTTTCCGGACAAGTCCAACCAAGTGATATTGCTGTTGTTGGGCAACCAGTCTGGGTGGATGCTGGAGATGTGGTTGTCCTTCAACACCAGGTTGAGAAGTGGAGCATGACGGAAAACACATGCAGGTAGCTCTCGCAGTTCATTATCTGAGCACAGTTTGGATAAGAGTTAGAAAACAATACAAACATACTTGACCTGCTGCATCATTTTAGTGTAGTTTTGGCTTTCGTGAAAAATTGTTTTTTGAGAAAATGGCCTCTAAAGATTTCAAAGATATTTTGACAGAATTTGGATATTTGTTACCTTCAATTGAGACAGTTAAATAAAATGAATTTAGGTAATATTTTAACAATATATTTATTATTTTAACAACATGCTTCTATCGAAATTTCGAACTAACGAGTTATGGACACTGAATGACTTCTGAGGTAAATGAAACGCCACTTGATATATTGTTTATAAGCTGTTTTTATCGATTTTCGCGGTTTATGTGAGAAACGATATGTAAGTTGTATTGTTTATCTGATGTCCATTCACGTTTTTCGTTCTGTAACAAGTAAAGAAAAGGAGATTTTTGATTTTCTCACGATTCGCGCCTCAGTTGGAACTGAAGAGATATTTCACGCCACATGAAAGACCGTCAAAACAATATTAGTTGTTTGAATAATTGTGATAAAAATTACATTATAAAACGGATAGTTCCGGTCCTTGATTCTGATTGGTTGAGCCACGTTCGAAGCCGTTGTAAATTACACTACAAACCTACACCTTTGTTTACTTTGTGTGTTGCTTGGCAACCGCTTTGTTCCAACCACAACTGTTTCTGAGGAACTACATTGTTTGGTGGAAGAATACTGTTTTTATTAATATCATTACACTTACTTGCTCTGTTTTATTTTGTGAAACCTTACTAAGTATATGGAATAACCGTTTTATAAAAGACAACAACGCCCCTTAGCTGTTATAAATTCACTGTAAACCACGGCTTCTTGGGGCTTATTGCTTTATTACGCGGAAGCTGAGACATATATAATAAGATAAACACAAAACAGTCAAATTCCAAAGTATTTTTCTTACAATAGCGTTTCTCCTCAAACAGATGCAGAGCTACAAAATCTTAACATTTTGACGTACACACACACACTCACCTGTGAGGTCTATGGTGTGCAGGTAATGAAGGCCCTTCAGAAGACCGGCTGGTAAACTGCTCAGTTTGTTGCCCGGCAGGTGTAGCTCCTCCAGCAGTGGGATGGCGGTCAGGTGTTGAGAGGTCAGCACGCTCAGGTTGGTGAACTGGATGGTCAGGGAGGTGGTGTTGCCTGGAAGACCGTCTCCAGGGAAGTGAGAGAGGCCAGCGTCAGGACACACCACCTCGGTTGTTTTGGCGCTGAAGTGGCACGTGCATCGCTTCGGACACGAGAGGGCGTCATGGCAACAGAAGACCACCATCACCGCGAGCGCGTGCAGGAGCCGGGAATTCATCTTCATCACTTCAAAAGATTTAAACCTTAAATTACTTTCTCACAGAAACTGTTGATGTATTTATAGCATAGAGTTTCCTTGTTTTTTGTTTTGTTTTCTCGTAACAAAAATAATTTCATTAAGCCTAAGAATAAAACGAAGAAAGCCTGTCTTTCTTACTAAAGTGTAATTTCTTGCCGGGCAAGTTACCTATTTCTTTATCTAACTTCAATCAGCAATGTCTTCTTTCGTGGAAATTGTGTTTTTTCCATGGTTTCTCCCCCCACAAAGCTCTCCTTTGGAATAATGCTGATATAAATGTTCGAAATAAGTCTCTTTTTTCCCCCTATAGATGGTTTAATAATAACTTGAATTGTATTCTATCTGTGTTTGATGAGTTTGGTAATATTTTAACATATGAACAATTTATGAATCTCCATAATTTTCCAGTCCCACCAAAGGAATATAATACTTTGATGAGAGCCATCCCAGCAGGCTTATCCCATTAATTAAAAATCACCTTAAATTCAGTAAAGGTAACAGTGTTTATCCGGCTTTATGTTTGGGTGGTATTGATATTTTAGCTCGGAAATGCAATAACAGACATATTCGCAAAATATTTCAGACAAAGAGAAAGATTACTGCAAGAGGGAAATTCTACTGGGGTTCCTTTATAACAAATATAAATTGGAGAAAGGACTAGCCTTTGCCAAGTAAATTTTGCATATCTAACAATGTTAAAGAGATTCATTATAAAATCCTTCATAACATTTATCCCGTTAATTTGTCTATTTCTAAATATTCTGATGTTGATGAGTCTTGCTTTTTTTCTGGTTTTGTTGAGAAAACAGCTGCCCATCTGTTTTTTGATTGTAGTATTACCAACAAATTATGGGTTGACTTAAGCACCCATGTTTCTAATCTTACAAATGTAACACATACCTTCGTCCTCAAAGATGTTATTTTTTATTATGAAAATCCAAAGCTTTTTTTTTTCTTATATTGAATGCAAAATTCTTCATTCATAAGCAAAAATGGCTTAAATCACCTTTGTCTTTCCCCCTTTTTCTTGTTGAATTGGACTCTCTCGTTTAATCTCTTAGACTTACAAATAACAAAAAGAGTGCCAAATTTTTGATGTATTATGACAACTTTTCTAAAAGGATGTAATTTTATTTTTGTACTTGTATGTATAGATAATACCATAATTTGACGCACGCAAATCCAGAATATTTATTTTCTGTTCTTATTTTTATGATTGCTCTTTTTTTGGAATATATCAAGGAAAATTTGAAATTTAAACTGTGATTAAAATTTTTTTTCCAGGGATGGATGATGAACTGAAAAAAAATAAAAAATAAAACGAAGAAAAATGAATCACGTAGAAATGTATATTATAGTTCACTTACTGGAGATTATTGTCTAAAATGGTAAAACATCAATAAAACGACATCTTACCTACTAGTTTGATTGTTTAGATGTCCAGTTAATCCAAAATTCTGCTCATTCCCTTCAGTTATATATCCTGACAGAGATGATCTGTGTGTGACTCCAGCACTGCTTACAGGAAAATAGGACAGTCAGAGAAAACCCGTCTCTTATGTAAATATTGAGAACATCACGTCTCTGGCCATGAATGAGGGTGAAAGTACACACGACTTGTCCAAAAACAATTATTTCAAATAGCTGAAGTATAGAGTGTCACACAGGCTGTTGTATTAATAAAAGTGAAAAAATAGGCCTATGTATTGGGGTTTAAAATATAAAGTCTGCGTGTAAAATTGGGAAATGTTTATACTGAATGCTTCATAACATCCAGTATTAGATCAATACATGTAAATGATTAATGATTGGCTACAGCATCAGCGTTGCACAATGAACAAGAGGTTGCACAACAAGTGTTCTACACAAATGGACACAAGTTTCCATGTCAAATCATGTTAAATACAGCTGTCCCAATGATTTGTTTATTGTCCTCTGTATGGCCACATCAGGGATCAACTTTCTTTCTTCAGAAGCATTAACGTTTTTGTTCCTCTCTGAAATAGAGATTTCAGAACATAATTCAGTGAAATCTTAAATAGCCTAGCATAGTCTATGTGTGTGTATCAGACGACAAGTGTTTATAAGCAGGCCCTAGATGACATGAAATATTATTAGGCAGTAATGGCACTTGGATTTTCCTTAAAAATATTTTTATAAAATCTAAAATCTATATTTCAAAATTTGATATAATAATGATGAAAACTTAAGACTATTTTAACGTTATTTCTTTCTTTCTTAGTAATTAATTTGTCACCCTGCATGTCCATTTAAGTAAAATGTTTTTGCTTTTTTGAAATTGATTTTTAACAGGGGAAAACTTGAGTTACAATACATAAACATAGGCCTACCTCTTACATTTATTATGTCATATATCTTTAATTAATTAAAAAATTCTGTCAGTGGAAAACAATTTAATATTTGGTACAACTGACATGCATCTTTATGTGAAATATTTTCCAAATAGAGTAAGAATTTTAATTGTATTGTCAGTCGCCAAGAGGACCCTAAAATGCAACTTTTCCATTTAATGTTCAGATGTTTTTTCCATCTAAAATGCTAGTGTTGAATAAAAGTTCGTGGACGCAACACGTGTTGTTAATAGCCTACCAAAACACGATTTCAATCACGCGGTCAATCCAACTGCAGTTTTTCTCTTCCCTCCAGAAATGCGTCTGTGATCAGTTTCAGAGTTAATTGGTTCGGATGGCGCCTGGTGACGCGCGCTCCGCACCAAACCCCTCCCGGTGGCACCGCGCGCTCCGCGCTGGACAGCCCAGTGTCCCTCAGTCACGGCTGACAGTCATACAATGATTCTGCGCCGCTAGGGAGCAGTTCAGGGAGGGGACACCAGCGGAGACCGAAGGAGCCTTTGGAGAGTTCCAGACCCTTGGAGACGCGATGGAGACCTCCAGCAGCGTGCCGAGCACCGCGCTCACGCAGCTCCTGAACTTCACAGAGGATCCCGTCAGCTCCTCGGAGAGTCCATCCATGGCAGGGTTACGCGCCACAGAAGAGCCGCTTTCACTCGTGCTCAGCAGCCTCAGGACTGATGCGGCGCCAGCGGGGCTCCTGGCGGATCCGTTCTCGCCCTCCGAAGAGCCCACTCACCTGATAGTGGCTTTCTGGGATTCACCCTTGAGTCACGGGATTAACGTGTTTGTTGGCTTTGTCCTGTGCTTCACCATGCTGGGGCTGGGCTGCACGGTGGAGCTCAGTCAGCTGGGTGAGCACATCCGCAAGCCCATAGGGGTCCTGCTGGCGGTGGTGTGCCAGTTTGTCATCATGCCCCTCATCGCCTTCCTCCTGGCTCTGGCCTTCTCCCTCAACGATGTGGCCGCTATGGCTGTGCTGCTGTGCGGCTGCTGCCCAGGAGGAAACCTCTCCAACATCATGTCACTGCTGGTCAACGGGGAGATGAACCTCAGGTAGCTGTCAGACGATGTGTCTACATCCGAATAGTTGTTTAGAAAAATAAATTAATGAATAAAATATTGTGATGATGCGTCCATTACGACAAAATTATATATAGGCTATATATGTATATGTGTGTGTGTGTGTGTATATATATATATATATATATATGTCACCCTGGACCACAAAACCAGTCATAAGGGTAAATTTTTCGAAATTGAGATTTATACATCATCTGAAAGCTGAATAAATAAGCTTTCCATTGATGTGTGGTTTGTCATGTTTGTTATGATAGGACAATATTTGGCAAAGATACAACTATTTGAAAATCTGGAATCTGAGGGTGCAAAAAAAAAAAAAAAAAATCAAAATACTGAGAAAATCGCCTTTAAATTTGTCCAAATGAAGTTCTTAGCAATGCATATTACAAATCAAAAATTAAGTTTTTATATATTTACAGTAGAAAATTTACAAAATATTTTCATGGAACATTATCTTTACATAATGTCCTAATGATTTTTGGCATAAAAGAAAAATCAATAATTTTGACCCATACAATATATTTTTGGCTATTTCTGCAAATATACCCCAGCGACTTAAGACTGGTTTTGTGGTCCAGGGTCACATATATATATATATAATTTAATGAATAAAATATTGTCATGATGTGTTCATTATATAGTTTTGTAAATATAAAAAATACTAATTTACTAGTTGTATAAATATATAATATAAAAAAGTTAATATTTTGATTTTTAATATAAAAATATATTATAATATGAAAATATAATTTAATATATAATATAAACAAATAAAAATATAATCAATATAATAAACAAATATAAAAATTAAATGTATTGTGAGAATGTTATTTTGTTACAGACAAAAGACGATGCTCTAGCTCAGTGTTTGGAAATATTTATGGATTTTTGACAAGTATTTTTGCAGATTTTTTTGCATGTATTGTGTTTTAATTTTTTCAGCATTATGTATTATACTAAGTGCATAAAGCACAGAAATAAAATGAAGGTAAGAAGAACATGTTGCTTTATTTGGCTGTCTTTGGTAATACTTTTTTTTTTTTTGTGGGGTTTGTTTTCCAGCATCATCATGACCATCTCATCCACTGTTCTGGCGCTCGTGCTCATGCCGCTGTGTCTGTGGATGTACAGTCGCGCGTGGATCAACACACCCGTGGTGAACCTTCTGCCCTTCGGCGCGATCATTCTCACCCTCTGCAGCACCCTCATTCCCATCGGGTTCGGGGTCTGGCTTAGATACCGCTATCCTCGAGTGGCTGAAATCATCATCAAGGTGACTTAATGCAAAAACCTGATCAGTCATCTAAAAGTCATTCAAAACAGTGCCAAAGCTGAGCACATTTACAATTAGGAAAAGGAACCAGAAATATCAGAAAAAAAGTTGATTTGATTTGGAGGAGTCACTAAGTGGATCTTCATCACAATATAAAATGATTTAGATTTCTGCTGTCATTTCTTAAATATCACTGGTTGTGATGGGTTGCCTATGCCGCCTTCATGTCCACCATCTCTGGCCGTTAAAAGGAGACTGAAGCGCCTGGGGCAAGGTTGCGTCACAGGCGCGCATGGGTTCCTCCTTTCAGTTGAGCTTATCTAAGAACAGCCTGGTAAGGGCACAGCGGCGACTATGAGATAGAGAGATGCGGGATGGGAGGGGAGGGCTGACAGAGAGTGTGATAAAGCAACAGAGGCGGTTGGGGGTGCAGCACATTAAGTGGAGTGGATAAAATTGGGCTCATTTGTCACTCATTGCTTGCACTTTTCTCCTCTAGTAGTATCATCATGTGTCTCTCTGTGCCATTCACTCCTTTCAGGATTCATTCATAATGTTTAAAATATTTAGAAAATGTCTCCGTTAGAAAGAATGCAGCCATTAGACTCATACAATTAAATAAAATTACTTTGAGTATATGTCCATTAGACGGAGAAAATAAAATTATAATATTGTGAGAATATGTTCATTAGACCCATAAAATAAAATAAAAATATTCTGAGAATATTTCCTCTATACCCAAAATAAATAAAATAAAAGTATAGTGAGAATATTTTTATCAGACACAGAATATAAAATATCAGTATTGTCAGAATATGTCCATTAGATCCAGAAAGAACAATATTGTGAGAACGTGTTAAATAAAATAAAATAGAAATATTGTGAGAATGTCCATTAAAACCAGAATATAAAGTAAAAATATTGTAAGAATATTTTAATTAGACCCATAAAATAAAAATATTGTGAGAATATTTAATTAGATCCAGCATATAAAGTAAAAAATATTGTAAGAATATCCATTAGATGCTGAAAAATAATATTGTTAGAATGTGTTCATTTGACCTATAAAACATAATATTGTGAGAATGTCTATTAAACACATTAAAAAAAAAAAAAAAAAAAAAAAATATATATATATATATATATAAGAAAATACTTTCATAAAACCTGGGACATAAAATAAAAATATTGTAAGAATATATCCATTAGACCAGTAAAATAAAATAAAACAAAACAAAAAACATTCCGAAAATATGTTAATTAAAAATAATATTGTAAGAATATGTTAATTCGATTCATGAAATATATCTGAAATATTCTGAGAATATGCCCATTAGACACAGAAAATAGCATAAAATATTGGGAGAATTTGTACATTAGACCCATAAAATAAAAGAAATAGAAAATACTGGGAGAAAACAGAACCATAAAATAAAATACAAATATTGTGAGAATACATCAGTTAGACTCATAAAATAAAATTAAAATATTGTAATTATAAGTCTGTTAGATCCATAAAATAATATTGTGAGAATACATTGGAAATATATGAGAAAAATGTTGCAGATCCTGAATAGCCTAAATAAAATCTGCTGAGAAATTTCAGATCTGTATGAAAGAGTAATGGCTGTTTAGAAGACTTACCTGTGTTTCTGCTCCAGGTGTCTCTATGGTCTCTCCTGGTCACTCTGCTGATGCTCTTCATCATGACTGGAACTATGCTGGGTCCAGAGCTGCTGGCCACCATCCCTGCCTCCGTCTACCTGGTGGCCATACTCATGCCTATGGCCGGCTATGCGGCAGGATATGGCCTGGCGACACTCTTCGATCTCCCCCCCAACAGTCGGAGGACTGTGTCTTTGGAGACGGGCTGTCAGAACGTGCAGCTCTGCACGGCCATCCTGAAGCTGGCGTTCCCTCCGCAGCTGATGGGAGGCATGTATATGTTTCCTCTGCTGTACGCGCTCTTCCAGGCAGCAGAGGCTGGTGTCTTCATTCTGGCTTACCGCATGTACAGGAAAGAGGTATTACATAAACACGACCTCATGGAGGATGACGAGGATGATACAAACATATCCTACAAGAGAATGAAGGAAGAAGACGTGCCGTTTGATTCTACGTATGGTGCGGTAACAGTGAGTGACCCCAACGTCATCGTGTTGGAGTCACAGGATGGTGCTGGAAGCCCCACACCTGTATAAGGGAACAAAAACAACTGACTTGAGACTCACTATAGACACTGGACCTGAGTATTTACATTTGGATTTATTCATGCCATCACTCACTGTTGAATTTCTTACTAATCACTCACAGCATTAGAACTAATATGTGCCAAAAATGATTGTAAGACTGTGAAAATGGAAACTAATATCATGACACACTAAACGCACTAGCCAAATATTACTAATCAATGGATTTTTTTTTTATATTTAAAACATTAGTATAAAATATATAAGATAAATAAGATTATATATATATAGAGAGAGAGAGAGAGAGAGATAAAGAGAGATTATTTATGTCTGTATATAAAAGATATATTTTATATTTTTTGTCATTACTGAGTTAATTTGATCATACATTCATTAATTCTTTCGTTCATTCATTAATTCATTTAAATAATATAATAGAGAAAGCCACTTTCAGAGTCTTACAGAAGTATGCAAATTATTCACCATTAATATAGATTTATGCGGCTGTTTGTAAATGAATCAGTGCTATTACTTCAGTAAAATGGATTGCATTGGCTTATTTGATTATGTGGACCAAGAGGATGAGAAGACTTATTGACATCCCATGTATGTTGCCTTTATAATGCATATCACCCACTGTCAGTCTGCTTCTGATGCTAAAGCTGGGAGAAAATATGTTTTCTGAGTTTATTGCTTCAAAAATAGTGGAATTTTACAGGATTACCACAATACCGAAGGCTATAACAACATGTTAGTGTCAGATCATAACAAATGTGAATGTGAAAAACAGGATAAAAGCCTATGGCAAAAAAAAAACAGGCTTTGTGTAAAATGAGGTTATTGTGGACAAGAATTAATGATGCGCTAGTTTCCATCTGATAATATTCAAATATGCAATCCATCTCTGTAATTGAAATGAAAACAATGTACATGCTTATCAGAATATGTGAAAACATCTGCAAGATGAATAAACGTTTATGACAAGCATGTAATATTATAATTTTTGTTTCTACAATATCTCTGCCAGACTGGTATAACAATTATTTTATAGATATTTCACTCACAAAAATAGCATAATGTAAAATTAATAATTTAGTACGTTTTGCAACAAACTTTACATTGCTATGACTTTTCCAAGCCTGGAAACCACCTTTTGAAAATTCACTAACAATTTTGGGTTTTTTACTGACCGTGGGAATGCAAATATTTAACCAATGAAAAGCAAGTAAAAGAGCTTGTCAGTAAAACTTCGTAATGCCACTGGATCCTCAAACTATCAGCGAAACCTCGTAACTTCACCCCGTCTCCATTCAGAATGAAGCGCCGCGCACAGCCTGGGGCCTGTACCATGAAGCCGGATTAGCTGGCTAGCCAGGTAAGTTTCAGTTTAGTTTGCACTAATCCTGAATTTTAAGTACCATGAAAGTGGCTTGGCTTTTAGCTGCGTTCATTGCCATAGTAACTTACACTCCACGGCTAACCTGATCCAGGGCAGGTTATGTTCTGAGTTAGAGATCTCAAACTGAAATTGGACCAATCAGATGTAAGCAAAGTAACACATGTCTGACACAAAAAAAGTCACTCCCCCAGTTTCTCTTGCTCCAAATTAAAGGTCACTACAACTAAAAAAAAAAAAAAAAAAAATTGTCTGGCCACAACCAAAAATGTAGTTATTTTATATGATTTATATAATTATATGATTTATATTATTATCAATCCATTACACACAAGCAATTTTAGTTTAACAGTTATTATAAATCATTTATTTTAAATGAATGTTAATATATACAGATTGTATATAATAAAAATAAGCTGTAGAATCAATAGATAACACTTTAAAAATGACTATGTGACCTTACATGTTTGAGTCTCTATCGCTGTATATTTCCAACTATATAAACTAACTTAAGTTTCACTTGTGACTGCACTAATAAAGTACTTTTTTTCATTGTAAATGCATTTAAATTCATCATATTCTTCAATCTCTTAACCTTTATCAAAACTTTTAACCTTTAACCAAGGCTCGTGATTGGCTGTTCGCCAGTGATGTCACACATTCATGTGCACGTGCTTCACAAACTCAGGATCAAAGCCTGAGTTGACAAAGAAAGTTGATGATCAGCATCAGGGTACCAACAAAGCCGGATTGGAGTGGTTTGGTTTTGTCAGCTCGAAACTAATCCTGTAACTCTGAATTTGTTCATCTATCATCATGGTACAGGTCCCTGGAGGAGACAGATCTCCGCTCGTTCGCAATACAAGGGTAAATAAGTAACTTATGTTTTAATATTACAGCGTTTTCTTTACTCAAACACTGTCTGAAAAGGTTAATGTAAAGACTAATTTTTGTGTGTTTGAAGAGTGGAGAAGAGTTACATTTGCTGTCTAGCTGTAGCCAATATATATGTGTACGTTTTAAATATCTTGTGCATATAGCGTTTCATATCATGAGATTTTGGCCAAGTGTATTATTAAACAACAACAAAAACTAAGCGCCCATATAGCTACAATAAATGTTATAACCTGTAATTTGATGAAAGCGTAATGCCATGCGCTCTAATGACAGACAAAACACAGATCGCTGGTCAAAAACCTTGTTAACTCCATCTGAGCTTGATTTTCATATAATGTTAAGTGCAAGTGTCTGATAAAACCACAACACCAACTCTGACCACGCAGTGTTTAATTACTGGAAAAAAAAGTATTCCCTTATATTTCAGTGCTTCAGAGTGCCGTGGGATTTTCATTTATTTATTTTATGTTTATTACCCCACGCCCACCTGCCATACCCTATGGTTTTGTGAAACGCCGCCACTGTTCTTGTTAATTGGCGTTAATTAGGCACCTGACCTCAATTTGTGTCCCGTTCGTCTACTTAAACTCCTACAGTGCATTTTCCCAACCGGCTAAGCGAAAAATGGCTACATATGGTAACGAGACAGTCGATAACTATCTTTACTCTTCTTACAACCCTTATTCCTACAAATACCCCAAGTTCAAGGGCTGGAGACAGAAAGCTTACTTCGCCAACTATGGTGAAGGTGAGACCTACTATGATAATTACCACAGGGCGCAGCTGAAGTCCATCTTGTCTCAGATCAACCCCAACCTCACCCCGCGTCTGAGGAAAGCCAACACCAAAGACGTGGGGATCCAGGTCAACCCGAAGACCGACGCGTCCATCCAGTGCTCCCTGGGCCCGCGGACGCTTCTGGCCCGCGAGCGTGATGACCTCCGCTGGCGGAGACAGGAGGTCCAGACCCCGGGGAGCCCCATCAGCGGCGGCGTCCGCTTCCCGCGCACTCAAGCCGTTTACTCTCCGGTCGAGTCCAGGAGACTAGTGTCCCTCTTCAGGGAGGAGGAGGAGGACACGGAGCCTGAGGCCCCTGAGACGGTGGACGGCGCAGAGAAGGTGGAGAGTGCTGAGAAAGACGAGGAGAGCGTGGAGGAACCGCTTAGTCCCGAGAAAAATGAACACAAACAGACGGAAACACACGAGGAGAACAGAAACGAGCCGGAGAAAACCGGACCAGATGAAGCCAAATCCAAGGCTCGCGTGAGGTTCCAGGTGAGAGAAATAATTTCTCCTTGAAATTTTAGAATCCATTTTTAACACTTCAGAAGTTTAGTGTAACTTGTTTGAATGCAGTTTTTGGAGCAGAAATATGGCTACTACCATTGCAAAGACTGCAATCTACGCTGGGAAAGTGCTTATGTGTGGTGTGTCCAAGGCACAAACAAGGTAATATGGGTTATGAAGATTAAACCATGTAGTGCATGTTAAAATAAGCACCCCCCCCATTACTGATTCAAACTTAACTGTCTCTTTTAAAGGTGTATTTCAAGCAGTTTTGCAGAACATGTCAGAAATCATTCAACCCATACCGGGTTGAGGACATAACCTGTCAGGTAAACCTATAGAAGTTTGCAACCAGAGGTCCTGAGGTTATCTATGGGACCTCTGCAAACTTTAAAGATGACTTTCAAAGGGAAAAAGTTATCCCAAGATGTATAAAACATTTAAACTGATGCAACTTTAATTTGCCAACTGTCCTCTTTATTGAAGAACACTGGTCTCAAAATGTAAACTAAACTAGGAGTGTCCGTGGATCACAATTGGCAGCTGTGTCTTTTTAATAGATCACTTACAGATCCATTTATTTAGTGTCTTTTTGCAATAATTACAACTAGAAAATTTCATTTTCAGACTTGTAAGAAGACTCGCTGTACATGTTCTGTAACATCACGTCATGTGGACCCCAAAAGACCTCACCGACAGGATCTGTGTGGCCGTTGCAAAGGCAAGCGTCTCTCCTGTGACAGCACGTTCAGCTTCAAATACATCATCTAGCACCTCGGTCCGTTGGAGTCAGGCTTGGTTGTTGCCCAGCTGGATTGTCCACCCCAGTCTCTGTACCCTCACTGCTCAAAGACTGCGGTGGGGATCCATCAGTCACTACAGTCTCATTTGTTTTTGTTTTGCTTTAATTTGTACTTGCAGTAACTGTAGGTGCCAATTCTGAAAAATGAAAATAAAAATGGCAATTACTAGCATGTCTGGAGTGTTTCTCTCTTAACTCTGCAGCAGGGTGACGTGAATAGCTAGCTGGCTGACTTTGTGCAATTCTAGAAGCATTTTTGTGCCTACAAATCCAGCAGACTGGGTTTGATTGTTTTGAGCCGGGGTGTCCAAACTCTGTCCTGGCGTCTAGCTCCAACTTGCTTCACACCTGCATGGAAGTTTCTAGCATGCCTAGTAAAACCTTGAATATCTGGTTCAGGTGTGTTTTATAGGGGTTGAGGAGCAGGATTGGACACACCGGTTTTAATCTCAAAACTGCTTTGAGGGAATACATGTCTCAAATGTTTGTCCAGATTAAAATTAAGGGAAGTGGTATGTGGCCAGGTATGGTGACCCATACTTGGAATTTGTGCTCTGCATTTAACCCATACAAGTACACACACACAGTAGTGAACATACACCTGGAGCAGTTGGGGGTTCGGTGCCTTGCTCAAGGGTCTCACCTCAGTCGTGGTATTAAGGAGACTCGAACCCACGACCTTCAGGTTACAAGTCTGACTCGCTATCCATTAGGCCACAACTGCCTAATGGAGCAAAAGACAGAGCAAAACATTTCAGCTAATGCACTGTGATTGACCATTGAGAAGATGAGTTGTGTGATTGGGGGGTGTCTTGCCCTATATGGGTCCTTGACTTGCAACTTTTATTTTTGTGCTGTACTTTATCACCTCTTCAGATTAGCACAATGACTCCTTTTTGTCTGTTTAGCTCCAACCCTAATCAAACATGCCTGATCCAGCTAATCAAGGTCTTCAGGATAACTAGAAACTTCCAAGCAGGTGTGATTTGGAGCTGAACTCTGCAGAGCTGTGGCCCTCCAGGAATTGAGTTTGAGACTAGTGATTTTAAGGTTTTTGGAATTAACTTTTTTTTTTTTTTGTAAATTTAAGGATACATACTTGGAAAATGTGACTAGCTTGTAAAGATCATGCATGTAATTCTATAATCAGTTAAGCCTTTAGTAAAAAAATTCTGACTTATATTGTCATTGACAGTTTGGTTTATGTACGGTGGTTGTTATATGATTCCTTATTTTAAGGTCCATTTACAATAGTTTAAGCATCACAGTAACTTGAATGCAAAACCAGTCAGTTGTGTGTATATGCACTAAAAGGGGTTGTAACTTGGATGAAATGATTTGTGCCAAAGTTTACATGTATGTCTGCACCACAGTCCCTACAGCTGTTACGATAACAGAAGTGATATTGTTGGAATTACTTTCAGAACATTCCCCCCCCCACCTAAATCCATACAACCTTAAAGAGCTCTAGCATTTAAGCGGCAGATGGCATAACTGTAGCACACGCTTATAAACCAAAAGTTATCATCAATTGAATCAACATATACTGTGGATAGGGTTAATAACTGGATCTCTACAATAAAACACTGAGATCAGAAAATGAAGAGACAAAAAGCCAGTGCTGCTTATAATCAGGTTTTTATTTAACAGTACAGGGAAAAGCAGATAAATCAGATGACAAGGACAAACCGGAGAGAAATGTGAAAGGGGGAAAAAGGAAAAAAAAAAAATGGGATAATGCACCTCTAGATAAAAACTATATTTTTCCAGGTAAATAAAATATCCATTAAATAATTAAAAACAGCAATTCAAAATGTACCAAACAAGAAACAGAAAGAGATCTCCCAGAGGAATGAATACAGTGAACGTTTTATTTCTCAATGTGCCATGACAGATTAAACGCCCCGCCCCCCCTGTTTGCAGTTAATGCTTTCAGGACACCGCTTTGTCTCTTGGAGTTCAGCAAGCGAAGCGCAGTGCCTTACGTCACAGAGCCCACAAACCCTCAATGCAGCCCTGAGTCTAGGGTTAAGACAGAGCCAACATGGACAAACACTAGCCCCAGTTTCCCCTCCGCAGGGGCCTCAGTGGGGGACTTTGAGCCAACATGGAGATCACAGTGGGTATCGAGGAATGCATATGGCAAAACTCGAGCCGAGAAGCTGAGCTGGTTCGTCGGGAAATATTGAAGATTAAGGTGGCGTATTATCATAAAGGAGAGGGCAGCCTGTGACTTACATACATCCCAAAAGCTGATCAACTCACTATTTTTATTTTTTTTTTTTGCATTAGTCGTTACCCTCTACTGAGCTCTCTCTCTGATTGAACAGTGCATTACACAAATGTACAAGGAAAAATACTGCTTTTACACTATACATTTTCTAAAATATATACAGAGTAAAATAAGTTATTGATATTTCCATGAGTTGCAGCCAGTTTGCACTTCACCTGTGCATCTTGGTTTGTTAACGTGCATGTATGAGAGAGAACGAGTGTGCAATTATCAGTCCATGTCAAACGCACTCGCACGCACACACTCGCCGCACTCGTCCTCACACGCGCACATACAAGAGTCTATGGTTTCCTACAGGCAGCTACTTATTTGGTTATAGATTAAGGGTTTTGTAAGAGCGGCCCAGTGAAAGCTGAAAGTTCTCCCCGATGCAGGTCAATAAAGTTAAACAGATAAACCTCTCTTTATACAGAGGGTACAGCCCCCCAGCTTACAATTACGTTAAATATCCTAACATTTACAACCTAAGACTGTTAAAAAATACATTTCTCAAAAAAATATTTGTTGCAGGCTTCTCTTTCAAGCATGCTTTTTGCGATCGACGATGCGACAATCTCGCTGATCCACCGCGATACTCTGATTCTCACAATAATGCTCCAAATCCCATCTCTGCCCCAGTGCATAGTGGGGCAGACGGATGCGGATCACTCTGAAAGGACACCGCCTAGAGGTCATAGGTCATTCCGCCAAAAAGCTTCAAATTTAGCATCATTATCGCCCAGTGTCCCTCCTAATGGTTCTTGACCAGTCCTGTTCTTCGTACTTTTTCTGACATCTGGAGAAGTTAAACTACTGGAGAAAGCGGGAAGGAAAAACATGGTACGTGCGTAATGGTTTTGAGTAACTAATATCCACACATTCTTTAGCCCTTTGAGGTGGAAGTCTACGTGAAAAATCTCCCGGAGGAAGAGAGTAAAGTTCGTGAAGCTCTCACAGTCCAGTGCTGAGGACTGTGTTTTGAGTGTCGATTTGCGTCTGGATGTGGGCCGTGGGGCTTGGGGACAGGATGCGTGTCTGGTGGGTGTGTGGGTGCGTCTGAGCCTGGCAGAGAGCTTCGCGGATCTGAAGGTTGAGCTCCATGAGGCGCGCGCTGGCCTGAGAAAGATCCCTGCTGGGGCCCACCACGGCCAAACAGCCCGTCTGACCCAGAGTCTGGTGCCTGAAGTAAATGTGCAGCAGTGTCTGCACCGCATCATCCCTCTCACTGCCAAATATGTCATTAGGCCACAGGCACCTGAGGGAATGGAGGGAATAGGAACATATCAGATTTAGGCAAAAGAGATCTACAGGAGGTCAACAAGATGCGTAATATGTTTCCAGTGACAAGCAATTTGTCTGTCAATTCTGAAATCAGCCAATCAGAATTTATATAGGGCCAGATTTACTAAAAGCATGCGCCAGTGCAAACCGTCTTTTGGCATTAATATATTACTGTCAGGATTTACTAAAGACGCGGCGTGAAAAATTAGTGCTGAAAAGGTGTGAACAGTCATTTTTGCGACTGACCTTATTTAATATGCATTTGTAGGAGTTTCCCTTTCAGACGCAAAATTTATGGGATGAGAATATTCAAATGAATCACGCAACACGATTTTTGACGCGAACGTTTGCGCTCGTCAAATTGCTGCTATTTACACCATTATTTAATGCCCCCAAAAAGCATGTCTTAAACTATTTTGCTCTTGAAATGGCTGAATTTGTTGTTGTTAGGAGGCACTGCAGAGAACAGAGAGCACGTGTTAGAAGGGAGAGGATTTTTTTGTTTTTTTCACATTTTATGTTGCTGCCTTGTGTTAAACTGCTTTAAATTACTTTTTTCCACATCAATCTACACTCCCTACACCATAATGGTAAAGCAAAAAAGGTTTTTAACATTTAACATTTGCAAATTTATTAAAAATAAAAAACAAATGATTCCACTGCATAAGTACTCATACCCTTATCTGGGACAGTTCGAATTTAGCTCAGGAGCATTCATATTGCTTGTAGATGTTACTACACTTCGAGTGGAGTTAAACTGTGGCAAATTCAATTGAATGGGTATGATTTGTAAAGGCACACACATCTTAATATAAAGGTCTAACAGAAGATAATGCATATCAGAGCAAAAACCAAGCCCTGAGGTCAAAAGAACTGCCTGTAGAGCTCAGAAACAGGGTTGCATCAAGCCACACATCTGAGGAACAGTTCAGAAAAAAAGTTCTGCTTCACTGAAGGTTCACAGAAGCATGTAGTCTCTGCTACCCTTAATGGAAGCAGTTTGAAACAACCAGGGCTCTTCCTAGAGCTGGCCTCCTGGCCAAACTGAGCAATTGATGGAGAAGGGCTTTGGTTAGAGTGGTGACCAAGAACCTGATAGTCACTCTAGTTGAGCTCCATGATCATATGTGGAGATAGGAGAAATCTACAGAAGGACAAACATCACTGCAACACTCCACCGATCTGGGCTTTATGGCGACGTGGCAAATCTCAATCCTCTCCTCATTGAAGAAACATGAAAACACACTTGGAATTTGCAAAAAAGCACCTAAAGGACCCTCATACTGTGAGAAACAAGATTATCTGGTCTGATGATCCTCAATACCAAACATCATGTCTGAAGGAAAACAGCTCTGCTCATCACCTGCAGAGTACCATCCCAAAAGTAAACTGCTGGTAGCAGCCTCATGCTGTGGGGCTGTTTTTCAGCGGCAGGGACTGAGGGACTCGTCAGAGTAGAAGAAAAGCTCAATGCACCAAAATATTGAGATAGCCTTAATGAAAACCCAGTCCACAGCATTCAGAACCTCAGACTGGGCAGAAGGTTCACCTTCCAACAGGACAATGATCCTAAGCACACAACAAGAGTGGCTTATAGACAAATCTGTGAATGTCCTTGAGTGGCCCAGCCACAGCCTGGGATTGAACCCAATCAAATATTTCTGGAGAAACCTGAAAATGTGTGTCTGCCCCCATCCAACCTGACAAAGCTTGAGAGGTGAAGAGTTGAGGAGAAGAATGACAGATATTTGCCAAATGCTGATGAGCAAAGCTTGTCGCATCAAACAAAAAAACTTGAGGCTATAAAGGTGCTTCAGCTAAATATTTAGTTAAGGATATGGATACTTATGCAATGTGCTTATTTCAGTTTTTTATTTTCAATAAATTTACGAAGTTGTGACAATTCTGTTTTTGCTTTGTCAATATGGTGCATGGAGTGTAGATTGATGTGGAGAAAAAAGTAATTTAAAGCAGTTTAACAAAGCAGCAACACAACGTGAAAAAAAAATGAAGGGGTATGAATACTTTCGCAAGGCACTGTATTTGGAATGCCAGAAGAACACATTATCCAAATCCGAACATATCCCTACGCTAATTTCCACTGCGCTTCGTAGATTGCGTTGGTCATTATAGAACTGACATGTTGCGAACTCGGGACACCCATAGAGCAATGGGGTGATATGTCGGCGCACTGCCTACAAGGATATAGGTGCTGACGTAGAATGAGATTTTGGAATAATGAGGTTGTAATGCGGCCGAACCTACTCCACGTGGTTAGGATGAAAAACTAGGAGTTTAAAAGAGTTTCATGATACTGTACTTAGTGCTAATTATATGAGAGCATATAAATGTTTATATTTAATATTAAAGTTGTCATATGTCATAATTCAATCTTCTAGTGAAACAACAGACTTTGACAGACTGGTGATGTATGTTGGACTTTACCAATCATTTAGTCGCTTGAACACCACCCCCTTTCTTAGAATCACCTGAAAGCTCACATTCAGATCTGCCCCTATTCATTGAAGCAAGTCCAAGCCTACATTTTTTTCTGTTATGATAGTCCGTTACACTCGGATGTATGACAATATTTCAGCTTCATCGCAATGTTAAAGTCACCATGAAATCAAAATAGACAACTCCTATTTTTTAATTAAATTTTGTGTTGTTTATTATATATGCTTTATTTGTACAATATTGACATTATTTTTTATTAATAGTACTAAGGTCACAGCAACTGGCAAATGACAACGATCCAAGTCTTACCCTACATTTTTATTTTTTTGGTCCGATAAGCCATTTAATTTGGATACGGTTTCACTGTGACTTCAAAGCATAGTTATCTTACCTGAAGGCTTTAACTTGAGAGATGGCTGTGCTGAAGTCCCGTGCTCTAAGGCTCTCGATGAGTGAGTGGATGGCTGTCTCTGTGCTTGACTGGTCCACTTCAAATTCACCCACTCCCTCCTGTCCATCACCTACTGACTCCGCCTCCTTCAGACAGCTCTCTAATATGGCCAGCTCCTCTGACATGTTAGTCACCTGAGAAACACACAAGGACCATGATATTTTAAATCAACATTTAGTCAATATTCTCACAACTCTGACTAAACCACTCATGAAAAATGGCCAACTTGCCAGAACACAATCAATCAGTAGACAAAATCATTAAAGCGCACCATAGTCATATCATATTAAGCATAAACATATTGAAAATTGAAATGGATATTCCTATAAGGCAATGCGTATTAGTTCAAAACCAGGTCGTTCCAAGCTAAATATATGAGAGCTGCTATATGATTTCTACATAACAGAGGTCGCTGAGGTCTGTGTGTGTATGTGTGCAGTCTATAAAGTATAAGTGAGTTAGTATCGATGCGCGATAAGCTGAACGGCTTTGCTCTGGTCTGTGTTAAGCATATCAGTCTCTCTCAGTAAGCATAATGAAGTTATGCTGCACTAAGATCATTATATGAAGTCAGACCTTTATGTGTGTCCATACTGGCACAAATTAGCACAAACTACCATGAAATCCAGAGAGAAAACTGACCATCTTCTGTCTATATGTGTGTGCTGTCAGGGCATCTTGCTGGCTTCATGTCATGCACAATGTTTGTGGCACTCAAAAAAAAAGCCACAAAACAACACACAAGATTTGTATTTCTTGTTAATATGACAAATTTATACATATTCCTACACTACACTAGTCAACATTTGAAGTGGATCAAAACCTTTCATCAAAGTTGCCCTAAAACAAAAATGCATTCTTGTCTAAGGACAAATTTGATTAACTTTTTTGATCCACTTCAAAAGTTGACTAGTGCTTTTATAGAATATTTTCACATGATTTCCTGCAAAATTCTATCTATCTATCTAGAAACTGCATGTTAAAGTTGTAATAATCTATTGAGATGACACTGAAACAACACTGAGACATGATGCAATGGTCAAAGATGTTCTTCTAACACAATTCTAGATAGAAAAAAAAGTAGAGTTTGGCCAAAAATAATGATTCTTTCAAGATTTAGTCACCCTTATATCGTTTCAAACCCATAGGATATTTATTCATCTTAGAAACACAAATGTAGATATTTTTAATGAAATCTGATTTCTGTCCCAGCACTGAAAATCAATGCGAACATAACTTTAAAAACATGATGCTTTAAAAAGTCCATAAAGGGAGTATAAAAGTATTCCATCCTTATTTCAATAAATCCATGTCTTCTAAAGAGACTTGACAGCATTAAACGATGAAGAGATTTAACTAAGGCTTTTATTCATAAACAAACATTGATCAATACATAGAGCACATCAAATATGGTAAACAGATGCTCAAATATATGTGCTTGACATGAAAAACACGCATCAAGCAAGCATGATTGGGCTTCTGTTTACCATATTTGATGTATTTTATGTTTTTGCTGATTTCTCAGAATTCATTAAAAATATCTTCACTTGTGTTTTGAAGATGAACAGAAGTTTTATGGGTTTGGAACAACTTGAAGGTGAGTAAATGATGACAATTTTCATTTTTGGGTGAACTAACACTTAAAAAAATGGTGCAGATGAACACAACGTATCCTGTGTGAACAACAACTAATTAAGGACACAACAAACAAGCAGAAACAAACCTCTGCCTCTCTCTTGATGGTGTCCACTCTGCTGATGAGTTTGCAGTAGGCCTGAAAGAGCAGCAGGAGCTGGAAATGTAGCTTATACAGCCGTCGACACAACTCCAGCTCCTAAAGAAACAGACAGAAAGAGAAAGAAAGAGCGTGACACCATCACCTTAACATCTTTAGTTCTAATCATCTGCACAGTCAGCAGCAGCAAAACAGCATAATCAGATAAACGGACGGCAAGATGAGTGAACAAATGGAGGGATAGATGGATGGATGAACATCCTGGCTTTGAGACGGAGAGAAGGGTTAGCAAGGTTACACCCTGGTAAATCATTTTGTAAAAAGTGGACCATGTATGATTCCCTTATCAGAACGAAACCCTGAAAAGGTGAAGTTTCTGGAAAAAGTCAGATCCGAATTGCGTGATCCAAAATTTGTCAGGAGTGAGCAGAAGGGGCAGCATGCAAAAATGGCAGGAACAAGGAATCTAAGCTACTTTTCTCTTCCGTCTTCCGCTCAGATGTCCATGGACACACTACAATCACACACTGAATGCATGTGCCAAATCTCTAGAAGCATTAAAAACACTAATAACCCATTAGCAAATTAGCAAAACAGCAAAGTCAACACTGTAAGTATGCAGAACTCATTTAAGCCATTAAATAATGAAGTTCATTAATGAAGCATGTAGTAATGATATATGATTGATCATGAATTAGACATGTCTGTAGTGGTGTTAAGAGATCAGATGTAGGGGTTGTTCTGAATTCTGATTGGTTGTGCAGATGTATTAGTGAAGAACAGATGAATGTTCAGTGTGTGCGTGGCTGAATCGAAAAGGATTGTGACAGGCTCTAAAATATGATAAACCACTTACTGCTAGCATTTCCAATTGCTAAGCAAGAAGGACAGCAGGTCACAAAAAAGAGGAAACAAAGGAAATGAGAGAAAGACCAAACATTAGTGTGCTGATAACACCCCAAGACCACCGTAAGAGAGATAGAGAGAAATATTGCAGTTTGTTGATAATTAACAATGACAAAAATATTGCAGTCACATGCATTGCATTCTAAGAGAAGAAATGACTATTTTCCCCATGTACACTCTAACATCTGTAACATTGCTAAATATATGCAAAATAGATAGAAAAGGGAAAATAAAGAGCGAGAGTGGTTGAGATAAATGCAAGTGTCAGTAAGAAAGAAAAATATCAACTGTGGCATCACAAAAACTGCAAAAGCGCTTAACATCAAAGAGAAAATAAAGATGCTGTTTGCTGGGACAGCAGTGACTAAGATGAATAGAGTAAGACATGGAGAGCATAAAGGTAATTTAGCCTCTACCATAAGAGATGGGCTGACAAAGAAACAGTGCTTACTCTAGTCTTCAGTGTCACATAATTTTTCAGAAATCATTCTAATATGTTGTTTTTGTGCTCAAGAAACTTTTATTTCTACTAATGTTGAAAACATTGTTCCTTAATATTTTTGTGGAAACTGTAAAACCCCCCCGCTCCCCCCTCAAAAAGTTAAAAAGAACAACATTTATTTGAAATTGAAATCATTTGTAACATTATAAATGTCTATACTGTCACTTTTGATTTTGACAATTTAATGCGTCCTTGTTTGATAAAAGTATTAATTTCTTTTAAAAAGGTATTAATGACCCTAATCTTATGCACTAGTAGGGGTGGGCATCTTATTTCATTATATATATATATAAATATTTCTTGTTATTAAAAATGAGAAAAAGAAGCAAATTACAAACATCATAGAATAAACAAATATGAAATAAACAATTTATTCAGCTACAGTAGGCTAGGTTTGTTTAACGTAGTAAGAAATATTACAGAAATTGAATAAAGTGTACAAATAAAACTGCATAATCTTCACTGTATCAAACAAAAATGAACTGATTCTTATTAAAGATTCAAAAGTGATTCCGTCAAGTGCAGTGAATGATTAGCATTAATAATGACACAGTAGCAGGTAAATTAGACTGCTGTCCCTTTAAAACCAACTGCACGGAACCTATATTCTGATACACATCTTGTTTTTATCACTAGTGCACTTTTTTTTATTTTTGGAGAAAACCTAATAAATTGTGTGGATAAGAGATGTGCAGAACTTGAAATGAACAACAGATATTTAAATTCAGCAGAAATCTGCGGTGAATTCAGGAGAATCGATTCTGTGTGGGCCTGGTTATAAGTAACAGAAAGATCAGCTGCCCTTGAATCACCTCTGCTTACATTCATGCAGAGGTTCTTATATTCTTCTTTATATCTCAGAGATGAATTGTTTAGAGCTCAAACAGAAACATGTGGTGAGGTGAGTGTGTGGAAGTGTTTTTTTTTTCTACCTGAGCTTGAGTGTTGGGTCGCTGGTTACTGTCTTTATCACCGAAGGTCTTTCTGCAGTTATCCAACCACTGCAAGGGGAAGCAGAAATGAGACACCTTATTAACCAAAACGCAGAGAAGTGCAGGTGGAAATTTCTGATGTTGTGAATGTGAGCAAAGACAGATGACGTTTCTGTGAGTGCGAAACAGAAATACAGGGAGAGGCGAATAGTGCGTATGGGAGTGTGCGTGAGGTAAATTTAATAAGAGTCTGCTACTTAGCAAATTAAAGAGGGTCTGTTTAAGCACAGAGGGGTTCGGCACATAATGCTCTAGAGGCAGTGCCTGTGTCTCATCCAATTACTATCCTCTAGTCATCCACTATCCCATCTGCCCCCTCTACTCCCCTTCCTGAGCCTGTCCGCCCAGCTAAATGATTTAGGGTCTTCGTGAGGCTATTCTTAGTGACCGTGCATGAAGAGAAATTGGCTGCTGTAGATTCTAGATGGGTGCTAACAGAAGCTAACGCTGGCTAAATCAACTCACATCCTTATATGATTTAGTAGCCAACAATAACTGCAAAGAGACGTCAAGGAACATTTTATGATCCTGCACTGTCAGCTTATTCTCTCTCCTCTGCTGTCTCTCCTCCATTGCATAACCTCAACATTACCCTTTAAAGATGGGTTTAAAGACGAAACTTTAACTAACAGACTGCACAGGAAAATCCCAGATTGTTTATGGGTATAGCTGAAAATCAGTGTACCGCTTCTGCCTTAATGGTAAAAAAGATGTTCTTTTATTATTGCATTAGATTTAAAGAAAGATTTTCTGTGAGTAACTTAAATTTGGGTTTGTTCCCTACTCAAAGATATCATATAGTTTCGAAATACTTGAAATAAAAGCACACAATTTGGAAACACAGCAGTATTATACACTTAGTATCTCACCTGTTCGGCTGCTTCTCTCTTGCTGTTGTAAGTGTCCAGATGCTCTTGTAACTCCAACACACTGAACTTCAGAGTCTCCAAGAGCCCACAGGAAACCAGCTAAAACACACACAATTTAACAGTTTACTAAATACACCAACATGTTATATTATTGCATACTATCACACCAATATAATCTTTGTAAACAGGCAAGCGTAACTACACAACTAACTGTAATTTTCAGGTGTGAGGTGCAGAGGAAGTGTACACTCACAGTTTCAGCATCAAGTAGGACTGTAGGGCACTGGGAGCAGGAGGTCATGACCTCTAGAGAGCTCAGGAACTGGTTTCCCATTCGTTGGAGCCCCTCGCCAAGGAATCTTACTGAGGCATGGGTAATCAAGTCAAATTTCCTCTGAATGTGCTAAAGAGACAGGAGACAATCGACTCAGTACTGCAGAAAAACACCAAGCTATGAATCAGTTAAATAACAAGCTAAGGTAAATATCACTTACACAAATCTGATTATGAAATACAAATTTAATTGTGTATTTAGGATACATAAAATGCTAGTAATTAACTGTATGGCAAGACAGTGGAGTTTGACAATACATTCCAAAAATGCTTAAAATGTTGATTTGTCATTTGATATGCTAAACATAGCAGTACTTTCTTGTGATGCATGTCAACACACTGCTGAAAATTATATGTAGACAAATAAACTAATGACAGTTAAACGTGTTAATGAGTCCATACAGCCAAAAGTGACAGTTTAAGAACACATTTTATGTTTTTGAAAGAAGTCTCTTATGCTCACCAAAGCTGCATTTATTTGATAAAAGTACAGTAAAAACAGTAATATTGTGGAATATTATTAACATCTTGAATAACTTTTCTACTTAAATATTTTAAAATGTAATTTATTCTTGTGATGGAAAAGCTGAATTTTCAGCATCATTACTCCAGTCTCTAGTGTCACATGATCCTTCAGAAATCATTCTAATATCTAGATTTGTTGCTCAAGAAACATTTCTTATTATCAATGATGTATATTTTTGTGGAAACCGTGATACAATTATTTCAGATTCTTTGATTAGAGAGTTTAAAGGAACAGCATTTATCAGAAATCTTTTGTAACAATATAAATAGTGTTGTCAAACGATTAATCGCATAAAGTTTTATTTATATAATATGTGTGTGTATACTGTGTATATTTATTATGTATATATATATATATATATATATATATATATATACACATACATACACACACACACAGTTATAGACATACAGTATATATTTTGAAAATATTTCCATGTATATATTTATATTAATATAATTGATATTATATATAAATATTTTAAATGTATAAACATTTTTCTTAAATATATATATATATATATATATATATATATATATATATATATATATATATGCATGTGTGTGTATTTATATATACACATAATAAATATACACAGTACACACACATATATTCTGTAAACAAAAACTTTTATTTTGGATGGGATTAATCGTTTGGCAGCACTAATTATAACTGTCTTTAGTCACTTTCCTGGCTGAATAAAAGCAATAAAAAAAAAATCTCCCTAACACAAGATTTTTGCACTGCAGTCTGCATGAAACTGTATATTAATATTCATGTAATGTGTAGGTACACACTTGCAAACACTCTAATTTTTACCTGGAAGAGTCGTGAGAACACATGGAAGGTGTAAACAGCACAAGACCCATCCGAGTCCGACAACATCTGGTTGACATGGCAACGCCAGGCGTCCTCCTCATCATCATAGGCTACGGGTTGGAATGCTGCCAAAATAGCCGAAAGAAAGGGCGACGGAGGTGGAGAGGCCTGGAGTTCAGGATAGCCGTCTGCATCGCCCTCATCTTGACTGTAAACAGAGATGGAAAGAGCAAGACTCAGCCACATATAGAAACACAAGCACCAACACAAAGCATTACATCATTCACGAAGGAAAAACATAAACAGAGACACGCTGTTCTTTCTATCAAGCTCTCCCTCCTCTCTCTCTCTCTCCCTCTCACTGCAGATGTCCTGTGCTGCAGTGTTGTTACAGTCCAAATCTACTGCAGAGGCACAGAAAAACAACATACAGACAAATACACACTTACAGGCCTGTAGGGCCGAAGAGCTTGATGAAGCAGACCGAATAGAAGAATCTGAGACCAGCGCTGCTGAAGGATGTGGACGACATTGCCTTCATCTTCATCTTCACTAACAGCTTTTATCGTTCCCTTCACTGTCTTCCTGCTCTGATGCTTTTTTCGCCGTTCCCTCTCCGAGATTTTCACCTCACGTGTTAGCCTAAATTCTCCCGCTGCGATTGTGACGTTCTGTTTTTCCCTCTCACTCCCTCCCCCACTCGCTTCTGCGCCGCACACGAGCGGTTCCCACACACAGCTACAGGCTCTCTTTCTGTTCAATGGATCTCAGCCGTAGAAAGTTGCCAGGAAGAGCACAGAAAGGCCCTCATCGCACAGTGTATGCGCAAAAATCTAATTAGAGCCCTTTGCTGAATCGCTGCCTATAATTTTTATTAACCGATCATGGAAGAGCAAGACACATCAGGGCTTAGGGGATGATATATAGCACTGCAGAGGAAGTGCGTGTGTGAGAGAGTGCATGTATAAGAATGAATAAAGTGAGTTTGTGGGGGCACTTTCTGATGTGCTCACATATGTGGCTGACCTTCAAGAGCAATGATGTTGCCAAGTATGAGAACGCCATTCACAGCGTTAATAAAAGTCATCCTTATTATTCATGGTAGAAGATGAACAATACGTTGAATGGTATTAAATGGTACAGTACCGACTGTGCAAAAAAAAAGTCTAAAGATCCAAAGTGAAGAGTGATATGCACAGCTGTAAATAGGGTCCAAAACATTTTGTGATCTGTTCACTCAAATCACATTTGGAGGAAGTCAGAAATGAATATGACCACAGTGTATTTGCAGTGTTAATGATAATCCGTGATGTTCAAAGAAAATAATGTGTTCATAATAAAGTTTGGAAAACTCCTATATTATATACATATAAACACATTTGACTTCACACAGGTTTGCCTCACACCATGTACTGTTATGACATCAAAGGTAAAATAAATCTGCAGTCCATTTGAAAATTATGTTTATGTGAAAAGTGAAATTAAAATTTGGATGAATATCTGAAAACAACAATTTATACTTTGGGCATTTACACTACCTTTCAAAAGTTTAGGATCAAGATGATTTTTTTAAAAGAAATTAATACTTTTATTCAGCAAGGATGCATTACATCGATCAAAAGTGAGAGTAAAGACATTTATAATGTTACAAAAGATGTCTGTTTCAAATAAATGCTGTTTTTTGGAATCCTTAATTCATCAAAGAATCCGGGGGAAAAAAAGTATCATGGTTTCCTCAAAAAAATAAAATAAAATAATTAATAAAATAAAAAAATGTTGCCACCACAGATATAAATTACATTTTAAAAAATATTTAAATAGCAAAAGGCTATTTTAAACTGTAAAAGTATTTTAAAATATTATTTTTTATCAAACAAATGTCAAACAAATCTTACAAACCCCAAACTTTTGAACGGTAGGGTACATAATTCCATTTTTAACAAACCTTTTGCCATTTGTGCTATTTCAATTCTACTACTCTCTCAAAACGTTGTGAGCAGCCTAGAAAGCATATTAGGTGATCAAAGTTGTAACAGGTAATAGGGAATAAAAGGCATCTGGGCAGCCTTTAACTGAGTGTATATTTCATAATTGATAATTTCACATGTTGCGCTTTATGTGAGAAGAACTAGCTGTGTAACCTGATATGCACTTTGGTTAGGATGCTGCCTTGAAGGTAGCAGTCTATGTTGGTAGTAGACAACAAGGTAGGGTTTCAGAACAGAGCCATGAATGATGAATTTTCAACCTGTGAATGATTACTACAGAAATCATAGACCAACCTGGACATGCCGAAAAAATCCGCCTCTTCTTCCTCGCACCTATCATCTAGCTCTTTCAGAGCCAGTGTCACGTCCTCCTCACATACTGAATCGGGGGCCGAGTCCAGAGCAAGGGGCAGAACAGTATCCTCCTCAAACATGGAGTGCGAGGTGGAGTCTATGACAGGGGGTGGCAGCACCGGCTCGTCATCAAAGAGGGATCCAGGCGGGCTGTCCACAGCCGGTGGCGGAGGGGGCGCTGGGTCCAGGTCGTCGGTGGGGTCCTGGGAGTCAGGTAAGTCACAGAGCTCAGGTGGGTCTGAGGGTAAAGGAGGGGCACTGCCAAACCCCGTATCCTCACTGACACTGCTGCTCAATTCATCTGCTGCAGTTACACTGGCATCCTGCAATTGTGAACATGACAGTAAAGGGAAGTCAGGACTGGGGCAAAGAGGCCAACATGTATTTTGGGGGACAATTATACCACTTCTGAGTGCTTCATACTGTAATAATAATACACAAAAACTAAATCTTTAAATTATCTTGTGTGCACCAAGCACACTCCAGAACTGTTGCTGTAGAAACTGCATGTATTTTTACTGAAATAGAATGGACTACTTATTTGGGTCCACATTCAGGCTAGGTGGTGAACATTACACTTAGAGTGAACATCACCAAGGGACTCTTTAGCACCGCCACTCACAAAATGGCCTTGCTATACACGTTCGGTGCTTCTATTATGAGAGGGAAAAAATCAATAATGGTACGGGGCTAATCTTTCACCATTGATTTACGATGCAAATGTGACCAGCTGAGGATTAAACCTGTGACATCAGAGGATCTATATTAAATGGACCACTGTATTTCCATTCATAAATCACATAAATGCACTGAGCTAAAATAGCAGCTGACTATTAAATCAATCAAAGTCATGGAGAAACATCTTTACCCTGAGCCTCACAACATGTCTGACAATCAAGACTCCATGGATACTTACATAAGTCAATATTCATGTATTCTCGCTTGTGCTTTGTAGGTTTGCAGGTATGTTAAGATATCACAGCATTTAATTTAAAAAATAGTAAATAACATGCGTCAATTAAAGTTTTTATTTATTTTACATAAAATGTATCATATGTACCATATGAACTTGGGCTCTGTAAAAAAAAAAAAAAGTATTGCTTCAGGTACATTAGCCAAACTTATGCCGATTAACTGAACATGCCAAATATTGGCAATATATCGGTCGATCACTATTTACAATTGACTAGCTGAAGGTTCAAACTTCAACCAATCAAACAAACAAACTATGCAACAGTTGATAATGTCACACGAGCTCAATGTCTGTAAAACTCAAGATCTTTGAGATATACGATGGATGTTATTATTAAGTTAAATTCCAGGACACAACAGGAATGATGGTAAAACATCTCTGGGAACAAACTGTTCCATCTCAGACTCATGTTTTATTCAAACATACTTTAAGGAGACAACTAAGAAAAAAAAGAAAAAAAAAAAAAACATCTAATTGAACGAACTTGAGTTTCTTTTTTTCTTCTTCTCCTCCTCCTGTCTATTTATGAGTCTAATGCATTAACAGAAGGGAGGGTGGCGTGGAGCCAAAGTAGAGGCGGTATTAGAGAAAGCTTTTAGGCGTTCTTGGCTGTGGTGGCCAAGCAGATGAGTAAGACTATCGATGGTTTTATCTGGACTCATTACGCTAAGAGCTGGAGAATGACAGGCGAGATGCCCTTGAGCTGATATTGAGGTATGACTGGACTGGACTCAACTGGTCTTGGCTGGACTGAGTAGGTTTACAAAAGTTGTTCATTCATTAACATCAACAGGAGGAGTATTCTGCTATGAATTGTGACCAGGGGACATACAGTTTCATTTTGACTGAACAGTGATGGTTGTGTGTATGAAGGTTGACCTGGGGGAACATCCTAAAAAGATCATTTTTATAGAATAGGACTGCGTTATTTAAACATCAACCAAATGAATTGGAAAAAAAATTCAGATATCAGCAGTTAGTTAAGTTACAGTGTTAGTAACATGGCTGGCTAAAGCCTGTTAGCGGTCTTTAATGTTCTCTCAGTCGGGCTGTGCCTTTGTTTTACTTGATAACTACTGCATGCTCTTTAATTTAAAGGGATAGTTCACCAAAAAAAATTGTTGCCACTTATTCACCCTTATGCCATTCGAAAAGGCATGACACTGAAACACAAAATACACTTTGAAGAATATTCACACTCTATTTTCCAAATGAAAGCATAAAATGACCAGACGATGTCAGGCCTTAAAAAGAACACAAAAGAGCTCCATAAAAGTGG
Organism: Spinibarbus caldwelli; assembly: GCA_039654775.1. NCBI lineage: Eukaryota > Metazoa > Chordata > Actinopteri > Cypriniformes > Cyprinidae > Spinibarbus > Spinibarbus caldwelli. Next base: position 17,244,081 of record CM077240.1, on the reverse strand, counting down.
TCCAAACCACTTATTTGCTATATTCAAAGTCTTCTGAAGTCAGCTTTCTGCAAGGAACAGTAATGTAGTCATTATTCATCAAAAGCCTTCCCCTCCACAGTAGCTCTCACATATTCAAACTTGATGTCAATAACACAGAATGCCATTGGTTAACATTAAATTTCAGTCTGTTTATAATATAAAGCTATCATATTGTTTCAGAAGACTTGAAATATAATGCATGAATAATATAGTCTACTTTTGTTGGAATTTTCTGTGTAGTTCTGGAGCTTGACAGCATGTGGTGACTGCTTTCATTCTATGGAAAAAAAATCAGCATGAACTTTCTTCAAAATTATTTGTGTTCCACCGAGAAAAAAAAATAAACCTTCATGTTTGGGAATTCGGTCATTCAAATCTTGTAGAATGGTTGGTTTTCACTAATACTCACGATGAGGTTGCAGGTCCATGGATAGAAGTGAGTGGTCTTCGTCAGAGCCTAAAGCGTGTTAACGTCTGTGTTTTTCAATCTTTCTGGGACCAAATTTGAGGTAGTTCTAGCACAGCAGGCCTGAGGTGTATGTTTGTCTTTGATAATCTCTCCCCCAATCAAACATCAAGCAGGCAAGCAAGCCCCACCCTCATAGCAGTCAATCATTATGACAAGCATCCCATAAAGCAACACCCAGTGCGAGGAAAAGAGAACATGTGCCAGTATTCTGGCAGAGGAAACAGGTAGTGCCCAGTGTTCAAAACGCAACCTTTTCTGGAAACACTTTAGCAGCAAAGTCGGCATTAAAAGTTTGACATTGACATTTTTGGATGATTTAGGGAAATTGATAAGTCAGAAAACAGCACCAGTTGACTCCACAAGAGAGCAAAAAGCAAATGGCTAAATAGCACCCGTGCACCACAATTTATCGAGACTCCTGATTGATCCCACCTCAGGCAGCTGGCTGCTATTGCTCTCAGAGTGGGCGGTCTCAGGGGTGGGGCTGTCTGGGCAGGGCAGTGGTGGGGTGGGCGTAGCCTCTTCTGTCAGGACACTACTGGAGGACTCTTGCGACTGCTGGAGGGAGTCCATATGATTGGATATGGCGTCATCGGTCGCTGAATCACTATTAAGCTGTGTAAAAAAGAAAAATGAATCAGTATTTAGCAAAAAATTAAGCATAATGTATCTGCTGTAGAATTCTCTGTCCTAAAGTAAGTGTTGTGCTGCAAGAACATATAACAGATCAATGAAAAAAAAAAAGTTCCTGAGTTCTGTACTTCTTAATATTTCATTTGTCTTTTATCATGACAACATGCAACATGCCAGAAAAATAATGTGAGCCTGGCAAGACCAATTACATTTCAACTTTCAGTCTTGTTCAAACAGTGTAGGAAGAAAGAGACAAAAACAGGAAAAGGAAAATGACTTTCACTCAGCAGCATTTAAACAATCGGTTTTCTTAAGCTCTGCTTAGTAGCTCATGCCCCATAGCAAGCAGAAGGGTGCAAAAACTTATTAGAGGTTTGAAATGTTAAAAAAAAAAAGTTTGTGTAAACATTCATGCAGAAAAACTATTAGAGTCCATTTAAGTAATGAGAAGGCCCACAAGGAATATGGTGTTTTATTTTCTTTGCATATTTTGTAGATTTTTGAGGCAATAAACATGTTAAAACGTGTTCAATTAATGTCTGGAATAAACTACATGATTTCCAGTCTGGACGAGTCGATGCTAGTTGTTGAAAATAATTTCGTGTAAAATTTCACTGAATTTCACAGAAAATCACATAATGTAAGTTGTAATTCAATGTAAACTGTAAGTCAATGTAATTGACTCATGTTTCTGTGTGAGTTTATTGTATTCAGAACGAGTTGAAAGTATGTTAGTTTGTAATCTTTAGCCGGCAAGTGTACAATGCCATTTCTTGTTTTAAGCTAAAAGTATAATCAAATTATACAAATAATTAATAAACACACAAGATGTGTAAATGTATGAATGATTAATGTTTCAATTTAGTGGAACTCTGCAGAGTTGAGTGTGTGCAGATTCTGTGTGGGCCTCTAAATGAGATCATGCTGTCAAGGGTCTAAACAACTATGGCAAAGTTAGTATAAGGATGCAAATCCACTACAATTTATTAAAGTTACTCTGGCTAATAAAAAAGACAGAAAAAAATGGGTCCCCATCACCATACTCACCCAAAACAAATAATGCAACAATATGTAATTAAGGGTCAAAGAAGGTTTTTGGAGTACTAAAAAATAATAGTTGGCTTGGGAGCAGGGAGAAGTGGGGAAGGCACTTGTCTAAAAACACTGGAAGTGTGGGTTATGCAGAAAGCAAGCGTCTAACCCCGCCTAGGTAGGCTATGGCAGCGTCTAAGCCCAATTTGGCGCACAGACACACCATGCCGGTGCCCCCTGTGTGGAGGGGGCTCAGAGGAGAGGGGACTTACGAGGTTGGAGCGGGTGAGAATCTGGCTAGCGCTCAGTACCTCCTCCTCAGATGACTCATCGGTGTCCTCCGGCTGGATGAGACTGGGTGTGCTGCCGGAATACTGGCAGTCCTGCAGAGATGGGGTGTCACCTTTGTCAATGCTTTCCAGAGAGCGACGCCTCACACCCCAGTTGAAGTTGTCCATGCTCTCCCCCTGCAGGTGGAACAGCAGAAAGCCAATAAGAGCAAAGCACTTCAACTTTTAACTGCAAGCTGTGTGAATTATAGAGAAAATAAAGGATAAGAAATAAAATGAATACACTATACAAATCACAACACAATACGCAAAACCACAGAGCACAGTGGGGTCGGTGAACATGGGAAAACAACACAACAATGACCAATTAAAATTCTAAATCCTTTATTCAAAATTTATATTCTATTTTGAATTAAAATTGTTCATTTGTAACATCCATGTACTTGTGAAACTCATTAGCTACAGGCATAAAAACAAACCCACTTGATTGGCTAGCAGGAATCACATTTTATTTTGTGAAATTTCTGAATAGGCAAATTTTCAAATGAATGATGAGGCCAATAAATTATAAAACAAAAACTTTTCCCTGAACACTGCTTAAAACTTACCTGAAGCTCCTGGACGCAAAAGAGGAAGAAAAATAACAAGTGTGTTAGGGAGAGTTAAGAGATAATGTGGAGGCACACAAACGGACACAGGTGATGTAAGAGAAATACAAACACACAGACTCTCTTGTTAAGAATGAAAAATGAATCAGTTCTGAGATGCTTGCAAGAAAAGACTTTGAGGATTGTTTGTTAATTATCAAAATATGTGGCAACATGCCCAGAGCATCAGTGCTCACCTCTCCATCCTCCAACTCAACATCCAGGAAGTCAAAGTCCTTGAAGACACCAAACTGCTGTTCACTTCCTGCATCTTCTGCTTGCACTTCCTCCTCCCGTGTCACTTCCTCTACAGTGGGGATCAGACTGGTCTGTTGGTCACCTGCATCCAAATCCTCATTTGAAGAGAACACCACCTACAGAAAAGAGGTGTAATTAGCAATCACTAAAACTATGCACCCTGATAATGTTATGAATACAAGAGGGAAAACTTACAGACGGGTTTTTAGGCATGCCAGACTCTGGACCGCACAGAGACAGGACGTTCATCAGTTTCTCCCGTGTTCTTCTCTGGAACCAGATAACAACAAATATCACCATTAAAATAAGAGTTGAAATAAAAAAGCAATCAAAGCTGCAGTTGGTTAATTAAGAATTGACAGATTTTCATAATGGCTGACAATACCTGTGAGAGCTGTGGCCTCTTCCAGCTGACTGGCACCAACCCGTTTGAATTGGAGCCAGAGGAAGTAGATGAGGTGCTTCTTGTCACGGCAATCACCTGGGGTTTTCCATTACGCCCCACTGCACTTCGCTGGTCTCCATACTTGTGACCTATAATAGGCGTCTGTGGGTCAAATGTTAAAAACAGTGTCAAAAAGCTACAATGATGAGTATATAAAAAAAGTTTTCAAACTACACTAGACATACATAAGCCTTCAAAAATTTGGGGTTGGTAAGATTGTGTTCATGTTTCTGAAAAAAAAAAGACTCAAAAATACAGTAAAACAGTAATAATGTGAAATATTTTCATCATTTTAAATAACTGTTTTCTGTTTTAATATATATTAAAATGTTAATTATTCCTGTGATGCAAAGCCACTATTCCAGTCTTCAGTGTCACATGATCCTTCGAAAATCTAATATGCTGATTTGCTGCTCAAGAAACAACGCTTATTTGTATAAATGTTTTCATATTTTTGTGGAAATTTATACTTTTTATTTATTTATTTACTTACTTTTTTCATAAATGTAATGCATCCTTGCTAAACAAAAGTATTAATTTCATTTTAAAAAACCTTACTGATCTCAAACTCTGAGCAGTACAAATAAATAAACAAAATAAAAGTGACTGAAGACAGAGAAGATGGCAGGCAAAGCACCTCTGAGATGTCAAAGTGGAAGTCCAGCGTTTTTCCTGGCAGTTCTTTAGATGAGTTGTTGAATATGCGAGTGAAAGCGATCTCTGGGGAGCCGGTCGACTCAGTGCTGTAGGAGCGCTGCACCTCATCAGGAACCACCAGACTCGCAGAGCGGGACACCACTAACTTCAGTATGTTCTGGGCCTCCTTCCAGTACGGGCTCTGCAGCAATGCACAGACACAACAAAACACTTGAGCCATTTTTCACCATACCTCCCCACAGCTCCCAGGCATTTCATACAGACAAATACATATTACAGCAAAGTCCACTGTCCATTACTACAAACACACCCACAGGCAATGGAGAACAGATAAAGGAATTCAAATACACATGGAATGCTCTGTCTTCACAATCTCTTGAAACGGGACAGGAATACTAAAATAATTAATTGGAGGGACTGATGTCCTGAGTGTTGACAACAGAAAGAGTAAGCTGTACACAGACCTGTACATATTTGCCAATGATCTTCATGGTTTCCAAATTGAACTGTTTGACAGGAGCAGCAGACAGGTCAATGTGACTCAGCAGACTGTAGATGATCTGTAGCAAAGACTGCTGCATGCTGTTCAGGCCCTTCTCCAATAGCTGAAACAGAAGAAGTCAAAAGGCAAGAGATATTATATATACACACACTTCAGCACCAAGTTATATGACAGAAAAATGTGGCTTGAGACATCATCATTCTGTTGCAGTCTTGTTAAGTGTGCAAATATATAAATTTATAATTATTAATAATAATAATAATAATGATAATAATAATATATAATACATAGTAACATATAAAAACATTTTATATACATAATCACTAGTGTTCAAAAGTCTGGGGTCAGTAAGTTTTTTTTTAAGAAACGAATACTTATTCAGCAAGGACGTATTCAATTGACCAAAAGGGACAGTAAATACTTTGTCATTTTTTGTTAAAAATGACATTAAATTTTCAAATAAATGTTGTTATTTTGAACTTTTTATTTCTCAAATAATCTTGAAAAAAATGTATCCTAGTTTGAACAAAAATAATCAACTGTTTTCAACATAGATAATAAAGACTGGAGTAAAGGCTGCTGAAAATTCAGCTTTGCCATCACAGGAATAAAATTACATTTTAAAATATATTAAAATAGAAAACTGTCATTTTAATAATAAATTGTATAATAATAATAATAATAATAATAATAATATTTTTTCACAATATTACCGTTTTTACTGATTTTTTTAATCAAATAAATGCAGCCATGGTGAGCATAACAGACTTCTTTTAAAAACAACAAACTTTTGAACTGCGGTGTAATAAGACATTGATATTGATAGAATTGATAAAATTACTAATATATAAAATCTTTCATGCATTATATTTATACATTGAATATATAGAATATATATTTATATATTTATTTAAACTTCTCAGTTTACTCTGAAGAAATTATTCATTGGCTTATTCTGCCAACAGGGTGGCAGATTTATCGCTGTCTGAAAAACTATTTTTATTGAATTCAACTGTATGAGTTAATGCATGTCACTCAAATTCCTCGATTCAAATTTACCTCAGCTAGGTATGTGACCAAGTTAAAGGTGATTTCAGAGAAGGAGTCGTGCAAGTAGCGGCACACCACGTTGATCCAGTTGGTGCTGTCTCTCGAGTAACTATGCGTTGAGTACAAGCTCATCATGTGTGCCAGGTTGGCCAGAGTGGCTGACTTTTCTTCAGCACACACTTTAGCGATCCGATCAGCAGTCTCCTTACAGAACCCTGTGGGGTTGTCAAAGTGCTGGACCAAGTGTGGCAGCAGGCACAGGATATTCAGAGGAAAACCTGACAGGAAATATGTTCAGAAAATAAATATATGGAGACACCCTAAATTACTGAAAGAGATATTGATATTGAACCATGGGCACACCTGCTAGCTGTGAGGGGTCTATGAGTGTGTGTCGGGACACAGTGATGAGTTTACTGAGGAGGTGAATCGTGAGCTCCTGCGTTGCTGCTGAAGTGAAACCCTTCAGGAAGAGCGTCAGCAGGCCGGGAAAGTTGTACCACTTCAGTTTGGCCTGCACTCTCTCCAGCTTCTCTCTGCTGTCCGGCTTCTCCAGGGGCATCTGGGCCAGCAGTCGGTTCAGCAGCTTGAGTGCCAGCAAGTACTCAAACTCATAATCGGACTCCAGTAGCGATGTTGCAATCCAGAAGACCGTCGCCATCAGGTTGGTGGGGTCGGTTGGTGGCACCACCTCACCAGATCCTCCTCCAGTTCCACTCCCACCTCCTCCTCCATCGTCACGAACACCATCTTCTCGTAATGATGATAAGCTTCGTGTGCGGGCTAGATTTCCGTGGCTGCCACTCAGACGGTTGGCTACATCGAGGGTATTGCTGCGGCGGCGGTCTCCCAGGCGTTCACCCATCAGACTGGCACGGAGCGAGTTGCTGCGAGCGTGGCTGTAATGGACATGCAAGAAACTTCCACTGCCAAGGTTCAGCTGACCGGTACTTTTCCTGTTATTGGCAAATTTGGTGCCCTGCAGAGGATCATGGGAGGCCCTACAGAGGTGGAGACAGCATCTCAGGTTTATTTGGGTAAAAAAAAATTATTATATATGAGGAGAAATAATTTTTTTATGATTTGTCATAGCAGAGCATGTCTTACTGTGAGAGTACAGTGAGCAGGTCGTAGCTCTTCATAGTTTCGGCAAGAGTGTCTATACCAGCCTCTAGTGTCAACAGCAACTCGATAACAAAACTCTGCAAGAGACAGATGAAATGTTTGACTATGACTGTTAAGAGATCAACACTTAGCAATGCCTAAGAGTCAAGTCAAGTCAAGTCAAGTCAAGTCAAGTCGAGCTTTATTGTCATTCCGCTACATGCGGGGGCATACAGTGGAACGAACAGTGCAGTTTTGGTCACATGTCTGATTGGGCCAACATGCACACTGATTTAAGTCTGAAATAAAGTAAAATCTAAAGTAGTAGACTTAAGTAGATGATGTTTTGTTGAAATTGCAAGAATGAATCTTGGAAGGACCCAAGGGTAATATATTTATATTATTTAATTTGTTTATATGACACAAATACGTCAGAAAAGTATTTTTTAATAAATTATTTTCATTAGAAAAATACATTAATAAAAGTGTGTATTTTAAACAATTTATTTTTAATTTAAATACACATTTTTACTAATTTAAATAAAAGTAAATTAGTTATTCAAAATTATATTTAATAGAGAGAAAGCTTAGTTAAAAAATAAAAAAAAAACAATATATTGATACGGAAAAAAGAAATATATTCAAATATACATAAATGCAAACTATACCTTACAATATATATTGTATACTTTACTTGCCCTACCAACACACTTGGCCCTAAGTAGTCATTTTAGGCAATATATATATATTGCCTTAAATGACTACTTAGGGCCAAGTATGTTGGTAGGGCAAGTAAAAAATCTGAAGTACTGGTCAATCAGATAAGAAGAAAAAAAAATCCTCATTGTTGAGGCCTGCTGTAGCTTTCTTATCAGTACTTCTGGAAGACTGGGACATTTCTATATACCTGAGCCTCTTCCCCTGGATCTCCCACAGTCTCTACCAGACGAGAAAGCACATCTGAGAGTGTGGAGGCTGTGAGTGGCTGTTTCAGTGCTCTGAAGATCTGGAAAGAGCGGCCAGCGTAATGCCGTGATGAGCAGGACAGAGCTGTCTGCAGAGCAACTTCACTCAGTTCCTGCTCCAACTGGTAACCTAATCAAACATGCAGCACATCACAACCACAGCCGAAATATTTCAATTCTCTTCAAGAAAAAAATTAGCATTACTTCATATGGAAGTTGGTCCTGTACAGTGCAGTGAAATTAGAATGTATTGTGTCTTACCGGACGGTGTCTGTTTGAAGACGCTGACAACATGGCGGAGGAATACACTAAGCTGATCAGCACTCTTGATGTTGGGGTTTTTGGGAGAGACGTCTTCATGGTTCCACAGCGGACCACGTTTCCTATGGGCCAACCAATCAGAAGAAAAGAATTAGAGAAAGTGACACAAAAGGAAATGTCTAACATAGAACAAAGGCAAAGCAGGCTCACACAACTCTCAGTGAACAACCATTATGTAAAAAAACACTCTGAATCAAACATTCACACAGATGAGACTGAGCACACACACACACACACACACACACACACACACACACACACACACATGCAAAGCAACAATACCCTCTCCTGTTAGACATGGCTGCAGGCAGAGGAAAAAATACAGTATCTTAACAAAAAATAAATGTACATTCAATATATATCCAGCGAAACTTGGCAGGAACAACGATTATTTAAAACAAAAAAAACAAAAAAAAAGTTATTTAAATCTAAAGTTCTGTATTTTGATGTTAAAACACTTCCCTTCCCATCTTTTTATGCAAAGACAACTATGAGAAAGTCATAAACATCGTGTCTTATAATGTACTCCAGTAGGACATAATATTACTAATACTAAAAACTAAATGTTTTATTTATACATTTGTTATTCACTTCTATCCACAGCGACTTGGGGCCAATTGCTCCAAAAAGGTATTGGGTGATACGGCCAAAAATATTACAATATTTTTGATATTTATCATATGTAAACATAACTTGTTTGTTTACAAGTAAACACCAAATGATAGACTACCTTTTAATTTTTCTTTTTTTCCTGGATTCTGTGTTTTACAGTTTAATACAAATCTATCCCCAAAAATGGTGTAATAAAATTAATTCATAAAACTTTTACAATTTAATCAATCAGTTAAAATGCCAATAATACATGAAAATATAACCCTAACCTTCGATTTTGTCAAATAGGGAGCACAACAAAACTTGTATACCCTATCAATGTAAAAAATAATAATAATAATAATAAATCAATGTAATGTTTTAATGCATATATTTACAATTTTTAAATGCATTACTATTATCATTACTATTGATAGGTACATTTCACAATAGACAATAGTAATACATTTCTGTCATAATTGTTTTAAATTTCTTAAAGTTAAAGCAAACATTTATTTTTGTGGATTGTCATCGAGAGCTTTGAGCCATTATTAGGCTCTGTAACCCAATTCTTTCTTTGCCAGAAGCACTCTTGAACACACAAAATTCTCAAGCAGGATTGCATGTTATTGGTTAAAATGTTTGGTGTATTCAGTATTTAGATAATGAAATCACAAGCCTAAGAGGGAGAATTTGACAGACTGGCCTGCAGAGACCCCTCACCTTGAGCTGATGAACTCGATGAGGTTTTTGACCTTCTCGTCCTGCTCTGCAGACAGGTCCACTTCATTAAGGAGAGTAGGGGGGAGGTGAGGCAGCACTGAGCTGCCCAGACTGATACTAGAGGATGTGGAGATGGAGCTCAGGCCAGAATCTGTCATTGGAGACGGCTGGTAGTCTGGCATCAGCTCTGTAACACCTGGGAGACAAACCAATGCACAATTATTTATTACTGTAATACATTACTTATTATTCTCATTATAATTAATTACTACTATCAATCAGTTGGATAAGAACACTGAGGCAGACAGATACTGCAAAACACCTTTGCTTTTAAGTACCTGTGAGGTTGAACTCCTGAAGAGTGGGCTTGACTGTCAGAACTCTGGGCTCGTTCAGCTCACGGTTGCGAAGAAGTACAGATGCTAGTGACTGGACGCTGCTGTTGGTGCCCTGGACGACCAGCAGGTGGAGCAGTAAACGCTTGCAGTGCTCATAGACCTCCGGGTGCTGATGGTCAAAGCCTACAAGCACAAATATGCATTTCAGGACAAACAATGTGGAACATTCCAGTGATGATGGTTATTAATAAACTGTACAGTTGTGTATGTGTTACCTATAAAGATGGCATGCAGTAGCAGGTGAAGGTATGAGCTCCATTCCACTTTGACCCCGTGGTCCACAATGAGGTCGGTCAGCAAGATCACAGCAATGTTACACCTGAAGAAAATGGTAATGTGTTGTCAGCGGTCAAAGGTCAAGGAGAACATCACTGAGTCTGAATTAGGACACAATGAGTATGTCGAGTCACCTGTGCAGGGAGACTCCAGGTGTGGAGGTCTCAGGCAGGTAATCGACCAGAGGTGACCAGCAGCCACCAGTGGGAGGAAATGGGAGGGGCTCTGGCCGGTTATGGTCCATCACCTTTAGACGCCAGTTAGCGTAGACAGGCATAGAGTCACCTACAGAGAGAAACAACATGTTTATACAATATCATTGAAAAGTTTGAGACCTGTAATATTTTTTCATGTTTTGATAGAAGTCTCTTATGCTCACCAAGGCTGCATTTATTTGATCAAAATACAGGAAGAACAGTAATATTGTGAAATATTACTACAATTTTAAATTTTAAAATGTAATTTATTCCTTTGATGGCAAATGCTGCCCATTAAATTTTATACGGATTCTACCTTTATACCTATATATATATATATATATATATATATATATATATATATATATATATATATATATAAGTCTGACTGAGTATTTTTTTGTTCAGAGCAGGAGCAACATCAGAAGTTTGAGGACCGTGATGTTAATGTACTCACTCTTCTCCTCCTCATAGGACCCTCCTGAGCTGCTGCTGTAACGGGACTCCAGCCGATGGTGCTGTCTGTTCAGATTACTGTTCAGACCAGTGTAGATGTCCAAATGAGTGTAACTGTGCAGAGATACAGAAGTTACATTCAGGTACCACTTAACAACTTCATCTAGTACTTTTGAGGAAGCAACAAATAAAGCAGAACCAGTCAGCAATAGCTGATAAATGGTTCTTGGTTTATTTTTAGCAGGATTAGTAAAAAATAATGACATGTTTTTTGTTTGTTAGTTTGTGTGTTTATAAATGGAACACATTTCCTAAATCTAGAATCAGTTTACCTGTCCTCCATGTTGGAATCTTTGATTTTGCTCTCATGGTGTCCATCAGGTCCAGGTACCATGGTGTTACTACTGGATGTTGTTCCTGGAAAGAGCCAAACATTTCATTTCAAAATAACAGTGAAAATGTGATTGCTTCCTTAGATCACCTGTTTATCAGACACTTTTCTGTAATCTTTGGGTTTCTTAAATTGTTCCTACTTGTCTTATGATTCTTATACTAATTTGTATAAAGGTCATGTTGAGAAAAAAGTGGTCAGAGTATACATATATACTGTACCTGATGTAACAGAAGGGATCTTGTAAGAAGAAGTAATGCGGTAGTAAGGTGGGTTATCCATATGAGTGACAGCTGAGGATACAGGGTCAGTTAGCTCCAGCTCATACATTAACTCCTCCAGCAGCTGCATCGTCTTATCTCTGCCCAGATATACCACCACACGCTTCACCTGCAAAATGTTAGGAAACGCCTTCAGAATCACAACAGCATGGAACAAACTAAGTTAAGTAACATGGCCAAAGTCACAAGTGCAGCCCATCTTGCTTAAGGATTGAGTATCTGGCCAGGACAGGTGTCACTCACATAAGGCAGGAGACTCGGTTCACTGTTGACTCCAGACATGCTGATGAGGAAGTGCAGGATGATCTTTAGATTTTTAGGCCAGCTGTCAGCTAAAGTGGTCCAGACGTTCTCAATCTCTGACCATGCAAATTCATCACCATACTGTAAAATCAGACCATATGAACATGATCGCCGTAAAAACAGGTATAAATATTAGTAAATGTGTTAAAATAATATATTTCTATATAATAAAATAAAACTATAAATTAAATTATAGTTATTCACACCTGTACCACAGTCAGCACATAGTCGACATGTAGCATGTGTGCGTTTACCTTTGCAGTCATGAACATGAGGTTGTTGAGGATCATGGTAGTGGCATGTGGTGAACCCCAGCCCTCTCCTCTCAGCCAGCGACGGCTGTTCACCATCATCATCTCTCTCTCATGGGCGTCCTCCTCTTCCTCTGTTGACGAAGGTTCCTCTTGACGTCGTGCTGAAGGCTTGAAGTCCACCAGCTCTATGTTGTTCATCCAGGGTAGAAGGTAATGCAGCATCACCTGCCGGCCACCAGGGTGCGCTGTCTGGATTCTCTGACTCACCTCTGATTAAAACAACACAGAATCTTATAACAAACACCGTGTTTATTTGGGGGAAAACTCTGAAATTTTGACTCAAAGTTATTACCAGTGTTAGATTTACTGAGGATTACATTTATACGGGTTTGTGTAGATTGCTGTTCAAAAGTTTGGGATCAGTAAGATATTTTATTTAAATATGTTTTGTACGCTCATCAAGGCTGTATCTATTTGATCAAAAATGCAGAAAAAAAAATTGTGAAATATTATTGCAATTTTAAATAACAGTTTTCTATTTTAATATACTTGAAAATATAATTTATTCCTGAAGCATAGCTGAATTTTCAGCATCATTACTCCAGTCTTCAGTGTCACATGTTCCTTCAGAAATAATTCTAATATATTGATTTATAATCAATGTTGGAAACAGTTGTGCTGTGTAATATTTTTTGGGACCTGTGATGCTTTTTACAGGATTCTTTGATAAATAAAAAGTTAAAAAGAACAGTGTTTATTCAAAATAGAAATTTTGTGCAACAATATACACTACTTTTCAAAAGTTTGGGGTCAGTAAATTTATTTTATTTTTTTTTAAGAAATTAATCAAATTTAAATTTTGAAATATATTTTTTTTTAATTTTGAGTAAATGCTGCTCTTTTAAACTTTTTATTCATCAAAGAATCAAAGAAAAATGTATCACAGGTTCCAAAAAATATTAAGCAGCACAACAGTTTCAACTCTGATAATAAATCAGCATTATTAGAATGACTTCTGAAGGATCATGTGACACTGAAGACTGGAGTAATGGCTAATGAAAATTCAGCGCTGCATCACAGAAATAAATTATATTTTGAAGTATATTAAAATAGGAAACCAATGTTAGAAATTGCAATAATATTTCTCAATATTACTGTTTTTCTGTATTTTTGATCAAATTAATACAGCCTTGATGAGCATAAGAGACTCCATTAAAAATCTTATTGATCCCAATCTTTTTAACGGCAGTGTATGTACCTGAGAAGATGGGAAGGGTGAGTTCAGGGTAGGTCCGTGCCAGTTCTTCACTAAGCTGGTAGTAGGACACCGAGTACAGGTGAGGGAGAGGGGAGGCTGGAGATAAGACCCCATCGGTACGCTGGATCTCCAGTTTATGGGCGTAACGGAACAGTTTGGGCTCCAGGATCTAATACACAAACATGATTTTATTTACCCGATTGTACACTCTTGGTGTCCTTTGACAGAAAAAAAGCTTAAAAATCTCTACTGACCTGCAGTAGCTGCATGGCGACCTCATAGATGTCTCTGGAAGAGTCAGCAGCTTTAAACAGGATGAGATTCAGCAAAACCACAGCGTCAAACTGGTAATCCCTGCAAGAGACAACAAACACACAGTATTCATTTAACCTGAATTACTGACACAAATTCAATCACATTTACCACAAGAACGTCGCAATACGTACCTGTTATGATAGACATTGGCGATGGCTCTGAAGCAGCCTGAAGCGACTCTGCGTGAGCCAGTGTAGCAGCGATCCACCGCCCAGAACATCAGATTGCTCTGGTCTGGGTTCAGCTCTAATAACAACATCACGGCCTCACAACCTAACTGATGCACCTGAGCACAAACATACATGCATGCGACAGTTCACGAAAGTTGATTTGTTAGTGATGCTAATGTCAGAACGTGAGTTAAGTGCATTTACCTTGCGGTCTTGAGAGTCTAGAATGTTGTCCAGCCACTTATACAGATACCCATCAGAGGACAGGCCAACGTTATCAGCCACCGGACCACAACACAGCACCGCAGACATGGCCTGTGCAGACACACATCATACACCATATTCAGACTCTATGAGAGTGGTATCTGTGGTGACCGCAAATGCAAATGTGTGTTTTGTGAGATTGTACCTTTAGTGCACAGTACTGGTGTCTGTTGATCTGCATGTTGCGGTCGCTGTATCGGTCCAGTGGTGTGAACATGATGCTGAAGGGTCCAGCCCAATGACTGAAGAGCATGAACAAACTATGTCTCAGTGACTGCTGAGGGAATATACTCCTCCTCTGATGCACTGCAGAAACACAATCATGAGATCAGTTGAAGTTATATCAGTGAACTTGCTTTAAGAGCTATTAACACTAAGAGTTTCTGTGGCTGCGTACCTGGTACATTCTGTATGATGTTGGCCACTAGGGCACTGAAGTGAGAGCGGATGTCTTTCAATGTGTCTGAATCTTTGTCGTTCTCAGCCTCCAGAAGCTGTCGGGTGAGATCCACGTATTCCAGCAGAGTGCTGTTCAGAGAGTGAGACTCCCCGTCCAGACCACCACTTGCACTGCACAGAGAATACACAAACACCTTACTGTTTAGGATACAAAAAGTGTCAGCTGTGAATTTAGCCTTAGCAAAACCAAGGAGTTTAGAAATTTTGTTCCAAATATCATTTCCATCATAGAATTCTGATAAGCACAATAGATTACTTGAAATGCAATGGAAATGTTTGTGACTTTCACAAAAAAAGGCAATTGCCCTGTTATGCGTGTTGGACAATGTTAACATTTAAACCCATGAGAAAGCACTTCTCTTTCAATGCTACATTTATCCGATCA
Organism: Spinibarbus caldwelli; assembly: GCA_039654775.1. Taxonomy (NCBI): domain Eukaryota; kingdom Metazoa; phylum Chordata; class Actinopteri; order Cypriniformes; family Cyprinidae; genus Spinibarbus; species Spinibarbus caldwelli. Next base: position 17,228,966 of record CM077240.1, on the reverse strand, counting down.
AAAAAAAAAAAAAAAAAAAAAAAAAAAAATTTTTTATATATATATATATATATATATATATATATATATAAAAAATTGTGAAATATTTTTACAATTTAAAATAAATGTTTACTGTTTAATTATATTTATAAACTGCAATTTATTACTTTGATGGCAAAGCTTATCTATCAGCATTTAAAGCTGAATTTATCATTCAGCATCATTCCAGTCTTCTGTCATATGATCATTCAGAAATCATTCCAGGGTTCCTACACATTTTCCATTTGAAAATTCCATACTTTTCCAAACTCAAATTTCCAAATCTCTCAGTAGATTTTCAGACCATATTTAACATAAATGGTTCACAGAGCATTATTTTCAGCTTTATATTTGGTATATAAGTAGTCATCTGTAAATATTTTATTTTATCAGGGGTTTTTTTTTCATTGATTTTCTTGAAGTGACAACATACAGAGCCCCTAAAAATAATAATAAAAAAAAAAACACAGACTTTTACATGTGCATAAGAAACTTTTTGTACCCTGGAGAAACTATTCACATGATGTGCATGGGAATTTTTTGCATGCTTACGCATTAGAATTTCTAGTTTTATATAACCTACTTCCTTTGTGCATCAGTGCCATCTTATGATAAATAAAACAAGAGCATGGATGCACATGAGTTAACATATCTATTTGCTCAAAATTTGTCTTTTCTTATGGTAGTACCTCTAATATCAAGGCTTAATGTCCAATTTAACACATCCTCTGTGGTGGCACACAAACCATGACACGAAATGGACTGATCTGAAAATTTGCCAAGTTCAAGGGTTTATAAAAAAGACAGGTACTGTAAAAATGTGTTTAAAATTTGGCTTTTGTTGTTGCCATATTTCAAGGCCTTAGGTCTCTTTAATACATACTTTGTGGAGGCCAAGAAACCTGCAGTTCTGCAAAATGAAAAAGTGCACCTTGAATTCATTGTCGTATTTTGACTTTGACTTCTTGTACAATAAATTTATTTTCAATAAATTCTTAATTTTCTATTATAAATAACTAAATGGGGGCAAAAGTCTAGAAGCACAAATACTTTTCCATACTCTGCTTTCTTTTTTCCATACTTTTCCAAACCCCGTAGGAACCCTGTCATTCTAATATGCTGATTTGGTGCTCAAGAAACATTTATTATCAATATTGAAAACAGTTGTGTTACTTGATATTTTTGAGCAAACCTTGATACATTTTTACTGCCCCAAATAGAAGTGTACGTTGTTAGACTTACGTCTGACTGATGACTCCAGAATCAGCCAGTAGCTCAAAAATTCGGACCAGCTGGACTCTGAGAATGTCACGACGCCGGCGTCGCTTCATGTTCTGCAGAAACAAAAACAGAAGGATCAATAAATTGTTTAGATTTGCAACTGTATTATGAATAGATGGTCAAAAAGCTTGCATTTAAATTGTCTAGTTGAAACATTTATCCTCACAGGCATGGATTCCTTCTCAGGGTCAAGTGTCAAACTGTGATGAACTCACCTCTGGCCTTCTCTCAAGCGCTTCTTTAATGATGGGGTTCAACTCCTCCAACAGCTCTCTGTAAGACACACCACTGGGTTAAAACGCAATTACACGCAATATAATTATGTATGCACTTTTTCTACTTTTTTTCTGCACTTTGTCAGGTGATCTTAAGACGTACCTGAAGGCAACAGGGTTGGTCCTGCCAAGCCCAAGGACGAGAGACTCAGTGATGTCCATGCTCTCAGAGCGCATCATGGGAACCACGTGCTTGAACAAGGAGGAAGGGGACGGAATACTAATGATCTGCAAAGACACACACATGTACACAATCTTGTTTCAAATATGGTGTCCCAAATCAGGCAATGTGCAAATATATATGACATTTAACAATGCTAATTATTGTATCTGTCATTACAGCTGGTAGGGTGCCATGACCTCTGACCTTTGAGTCATAACTGTATCCGCTGTCTGGGGTGGATGCCAGCGTTTCAGGTGGGGAGCAGCGTACAGAGCCAGGGACTGATGAGGAAGAGGATGAGGAGGATGAAGATGTGGAAGAGGTGGCAGAACTGCAGCAGAGGATTAGGTAGTTCCTCCAAAGGCCCACATATGAGTCACTACTACTGCTCATGCTGTTCACCTTCTTAGCATTGATCGGGCTGCTGCAAGGTCAAAGGTCACACAGAAGAGTCACACAATCTGTCTTACAAAAGTATATCATAAACAGTTTGACAAATAAAAAGAAGAAAGATTTTTATGTGGTCACATATGGCTGTTTATAACTATGTAATAATAAGTTGTTTTATATAAAAAAAAAATTATGAAATATTATTAATTCTCACATTAATATAGTGAAAACAGAGTGGAAAATTGAGATACAATTTAAATTATTATATGTGACCCTGGACCACAAAACCAATCATAAGTCGCCCGGGTATATAATATCAACATAATAACTGACTAAGAATAAATTCTAGTTATTCATATTCATGTCTGTGAGCTTAATGTGTTGAGTGCAGGTCAGGTGTGTGTGTGTGTGTATTATTTGTGTTGATGTCTGTCTGATGGTTGTCATTTCTTCACCTGTCTCTGTGCTCCTGAGGAGGAGGTATGTCTCTCTGTATCTGTTATTAATCTCTTCCTCCCTGTCTTCCTCTGTGATGTGTGACATTGATGTGAGTCGATGCCTGATTCACCAATGAATCGTTCTTTTGAGCTGGTTCTTTTTAACGAATCATTTAGATTCGCAATAATGTTCAAGTGACGTGAGGCGAGCTACTTGCTAAAAACTGTTAAAGTATTCATCTAGAAACATACTGCATAAATACAACCACAGAGAGCATTAGTAGCTACCAAATACAGTATTTGACACTAGACTAGCTGCTACAAACTGCAGCGCTATTAGGACACAACGTGTATCGTGAGTTGACATTGTCTCTCTCTCTCTCTCGCTTTTAATTAATTAGGTTTTAAGTGACATCTATTTTATTAACTTATATTTTATTTAACGTGACAATATTCAGCAGTCCTACATATATACATACATATATATATATATATATATATATAGATAGATAGATATAGATAGATAGATATAGATATATATGGATGTGTGTTGTGTGAATATATGTATATAAACTTTTATACGTGTACCGTGTTAGGCTAACTGAGACTTGTTATAGAACTTGCATATCATTGCTCTTTTGTTGGTTTTGATTGCTTCTATTGTCCTCATTTGTAAGTCGCTTTGGATAAAAGCGTCTGCTAAATGACTAAATGTAAATGTATATTTGTAGCCATAGCCAAAAATACATTGTATGGGTCAAAATGATCAATTTTTCTTTTATGCCAAAAATCATTAGGACATTAAGTGAAGATCATGTCCCATGAAGATATTTTCGTAAATTCCCTACTGTAAATATATGAAAACTTAATTTTTGATTAATTATGCATTGCTAAGAACTTCATTTGGACAACTTTAAATGCGATTTTCTCAATATTTAGATTTTTTTTGCACCCTATATATATTTTGCAGCCTATATATTTAAATAACTGTATCTCAGCCAAATATTGTCCTATCCTAACAAACCATGCATCAATGGAAAGCTTATTTATTCAGCTTTCAGATGTATAAATATCCCTTATGACTCTTATGACTAGTTTTGTGTTCCTGGGTCACATTTATTATATTTTATATTTATTACATGGATGTTTACTGAAATTTTACATCTTTAACATTTTTTTTAATCTATCTGACAACAGTGGGTATCAAATATAGACTGAAGACATTAAGATACTGTATAATTATTTTTACCCATGTCACCCAGCCCTAATAGAGACACATTTGAATGTAAAAACATACTTGATGTCGACTTGTGGCGAGAGCAGCTGAAGGCGTGTGGAGGCGAAGACCCAAGCGTAACTCAGCGCAGTGGGGCAGTGCTTGGGCAGGTGTTCTTGCCGCAGGTAACTAGACAGGCTGATGACCCAAGGGTCCTGACCTTGCGTCACATGGGCAAACACCCAGATGTGGGAGGGGCTTACCACATCAAACTGGTGGCTGATGGGAGACGAGCTCCACTCTGCCAGAGTCTGAAGGTCTATTCCACTGGGACAGTACAGCAGATTTGTCTACAGAGAAAAGGGGCAAAAAAAAAAAAAAAGACAACCCTGATATAGTTTCATTTTTATTTTTTAGATTTCTAAGCATTGCTGTCTGGAGGGGACACCAACATCCAAAAACACAATGTTCTACATTCCCTCACCTGATCGGCCCCAGTAAGGTGAATAAAGCTCTCAAGGACTGAAGCACTCAATCTGTCCATCACGTCTATAGCCAACTCCTCATCTCCCTGAGAGAGAAAAACAAGACAAAGAAATGAATATGAAGTGCAAACAAAAAGAAAAATGTTGTCATGTAGGTGAACAACAGGAAGTCATTTAGAACAGATGGTTACCTTAGCGATGCCAAGAGCTGTGTGCAGTGATCGGACTTCTTTGAGGACATTGACAGCGAGTCTGCGTGTTGCTGGTCGACAGCTGCACAGAACGACCAGAGCCAGACCCTCCACCACATGCAGAACCGTCCAGAGAGGAGATCGCTCCAGAGGGAGAGATGGGCTCTAAAAAATACATGAAAAAATGCCATGTTAAACTACAAGCTAAAAATATATGATAAACTACAATATAAAAATAAAACTATAAAAATCATTCAAAAGTTTGGGATCGGTAAAACTTTTTTAATATATAGTACAAACAGTAATATTGTGCAATATTATTACAATTCAAAATAACTATTTAATAACTATTCTATTTAAATATATGTTAAGACGTAATTTATTCCTATGATGGAAAAACTGAATTTTCAACATCCATTACTCCAGTCTTCAGTGTCACATGATACTTCAGAAATCATTCTAATATGCTGAATTGATGCTCAAGAAATGTTTCTTATTAACAATGCTGAAAACAGGCCTGCTACTTATTTTGTTTTATGGAAACCACAACACATTTATTTATTTTTTGATAATTATAAAGTTTTTTTGTAACAATATAAAAGTTTTACTGGCACTTTTGATCAATTTAATGCATCCTTGCTGAATTAAATTTTTTTTTTTTTTTTTTTTTACAAAAAATATATATTATATTAATTATATTATATAACTGTTATATGTTTGCACCTGTGAATCATGGCTGCGGTTGTTGCTCTGTACCGCCTGTCTCCACTGTATGAGGAGCTGCAGCAGCATCTTGACAGCATTGTCCAGTAGTGTGGGGTGAACGTCAGTCACCTCCCTCACAATGAAATACACAAAACCAGACAACACATCCTCTCTCCAGTCTGGGAAGTCCACCATCAGAGCCTGCAGAGTGGTAAACGCCAGACCACGCAGCTCCTCATCCATATGGATAGTCAGTCTGGATGGGTGGGAGAATGAAAGTCATTGTTTACAGAATGCAATTAATAAAAGCAACACATCATCAACTTCATAACAGCATCATGCGTCACCAGAACCGCAGAGAGGTCAAGCGGGTAACGGTGACATATAAGTTCTGACTACATTCCATTACGACTTCACAGGAAGTCTGACTCATATTGTGGTTGCTGTACATAAAGTCATGAATAAATGAAAATTAGCATTTCATATTAGTCTATGGGTACTTTCTGAACAAGTGTTTTTTCTCTGTGTTGAAAATCCTCGTTCCAAATTGTTGTGTTATAGGCAATTAGCTTTACATAAACTATAAAGACCAAACATTTTGGGAAATATGCAAATACGAACAAAGTAAACCCAGAGCATGTTGAACTCACAATGCACACCATGCACTGTAGCAATCAGTAAATTATGTAATAACTGAAATGTAATAACCAGCATGTTGACATTTAAACTGAAATATTTCCAAAACACTCAATATTGAATCAAATTGATAGCTAGTGAATCAGAATCAAATCATGAAATTCGGTGAATGGACAGTAGGCATAAATGTAACTGTTCTCGAGCAACAACAGAACTAGTGAATTGAGGAATGGTTGGAGTTTTCTTGTGGTGATGAATGAGGGTTGACATGAGGGTCACAGGTCATTACTTGGCCAGTAGCTCGATGAGATCCTGTCTGCTCATGCCGTCTGGGATTAGTCTAGGAATGGCAGCTACACATGTCCGGAACAGATCAATCTTCGGTTTACGCTCCCCACTACAGCAGAACACAAACATATAATAAACATGATGAAAGCCAAATAAACAACACCATTTGTTTTTATACCATTTTAAAAATTCTTAGATCATATTTATGCAAATAAATCTCAAAAAAACTAACGTGATCATGTCCTCTGGCTCTTTGTTGGACATCTGAACGCTGGTCATGCTCATGGATCGTCCCACCTCTTTATCCAGGTGCCTGAGGATGTTGTCCAGGGCCTTCCTAACCTGAGGGTAATACAGAGACATACCTACACAGACAAACACATACACAAAAAGAAAACAGCTTAGTTCACATGCAAAATCTGGTACAAGAACGGAAAAATGTTACAATAGACTACATACAGTGTTATTTCCTCAACCTCTAAACAATGAGGCCAGATAAAAAAAAAAAAACTATCTCCACTAATTGGCATGCAATGAGTTTTACTGGAAAAGCAAAACAAACTATTAAAAATGTAAAGCCAAATTTAAGTATATGAGGAAATTGTGACTAATGCAACATAGATTAAAAAAAAAAAGGAATGGACCACAATTACAATCCCAAAATATTTCAAACTTTCTTACTTTAAACCACACAAAAAAAAAAAAAAAAAACTTGGCAGGAAGTCACAACTGTATTTATGCTGAAAGCTCAATGAGAACAACTCATGCACCAGGAATCACAATTACATTAAAATCAACTATTCGAATATGACCTGAAATGCTTGAGGGTAGGGACAGGCTGTACTCTGAAATATCTCCATTTTGGAGAGCTGTGTAGGAACTGTAAGGGTCCATACCGATGACCTTGGCTTCCTCGTCTGTGAGGGTGGTGTTGAGAAAGATCTTTTTGACCCGCAGTGTGTTGCCTGAGGGTAAGATGACGCCCGTAGTGGGCATGGGCGGCTCGCCATCCTTCTGTTGTAAGCTGTCGGCTATCACCAGGAAGGCCCGAAGACCAATATTCATCCTCTGAGAGAGACAGAGAAGAGAGAGATCATTAGTTTCAATGTTTATCTTTTTATCCATCCATTACCACAATTTTTTAAGGTTTTTTCAAAATTTTTAATGGCTGGCACATTATGTGAATGTCTTCACATACCTCTGGATTAATGGTGAAAGTCTTGTGGGACTTGCCCACACACAGCAGGTCATAGATGATCTCTTTCATGGCAAAGTCCAGCCGTTCCTTTAGAGAGGGAAAAACAACAAGCCACAAACCAATGAAAATCAATTCAATAAACCAAAACCATCATCCCAAATGTTCATTGTGATCATTTTACCTTCATTATAAAATAATAGATCATTGATGGTAAAGTAGATAACTAGCTTTAGGACTGGGACAAAATGAAGGCTGGACATGAACCTGAGCTGTTCTAAAATATATTTTGAGTGTTTTTTTATTTATTTATTTTTTTTTTACCTGAGCAATAAACTGAATAATCTTAACAAAGATGTTGAGGGGTGTGTCCCTGGGCACCACGCTGCGAGAGCCCTTTGGGAAAAGTGCTGTTACAATACTGAGGAGACGACTGTGAAGGAAAACAAATAATGTGAGATGTTATATAAATGTAAACAAGAATTGTCTACAAGACTCAGACAGTTTGTATATATTTGTTTATATCTGTAAGAGGTTTATCTTCTCAAACAATGGTATGTTTGTGGTTAGTGTTAGTATTGAGTGAATGTATTCCCAGTGTGTGCACAATTGGCATAAATTCAAGATATTTTGGTAATCTGTATGATTGTGTAGGATTGTGTGTCCTACCTCTGTGTGGTTGTGTTGCTCTCACACTTGATCCTGATGATGTAAACCCAGAGCAGCCGGTACAGAGACTCCAGTGCTACACGAGACATTTTGGGATCTTTGTTCTAAAAAGAAAGATACAAAAATGCTTAGACAACAAGAACTCATGAAATAAGCCATAGAAATAAGGCATTTATTTCCAAAAAGTAAAAGAGCAAGAAGTTAAAAAAGTTCCAAAAAAAATAAATAAATAAAAAAAATCCCTATTGTGGATTTTTACAAACACATTGCTTTAAAATGGCTTCACACTAAGCAGGACCTTACAAACCCCCAGTGAGTCAAAATGACCTCCAAAGACAACAATTTGCAAATTAACTCCATGAAAATATGCTAGATTCATTCATAAAGAGCAGCTGCTTCATCTGTATCATGATGGGTGATCAATAGTTCACTTGCTGTTTGTGACGAGCTAATGAGGAATGACGCACTAGACTCCATTTACAAGCCAATAAGAGCTATAATTTCTGCTTTAACTGCATTGATGCACAAAGAGATGACTCATAAATCAGCAGAAGCAATAGATGATGAAAGAGGGATTCATAAAACTCTGCTAATGAATCTGATATTAACACATCACAGCTGGTCCAAATCGAGTCACTGACTAAGCAGTTGTCTCTCTCACACTTTCGGCTACTCAGTCTCTCTCTCGCACACACAGCAGCTAATCAGACTGCAGTAAAGAGCATTAAACAGGGTGTAATGAGCAACACTCACCATAGGGGGCGATAAGATTGCATGGTTTGCAGTGAACATCAACTACATAAGTATTAGAGCACTACTTAGTAGTACTTACTAGTACAGTGAGGACTCCCTAGTGTCTTTTATCAACAGGGATGCCATTTCTTTATAGAATTATCAGAAATACATTTTTCCTCTCTGTTCTAATGAGTCTGCAGGTATATTTCAAATAGTTGTACACTCAAAAGCCACTGTAAATGCAAAAAAATAAAAAATAAATAAATAATAAAAATAAAAATTCCCAGAAGTGCATTGTGATTGCTGTCAAACTTTGCTGCAAATTTGCCAGCAATATTAAAATTTAGGCTAAGAGTTGAACCTGGTCCCCCTGCAAGATAAAAATAAATCTCTTTCATAATTAACACAAAATTTGATTAAATAATTATAATAATTCATTCTATATTGTCACCTACATTTTAGGTAATGCAAAATACTTTTATATTTGTTTTGGCTAAAGGGCGGCAAGAGAGTTTTGGGCTGAATTGATGCCGCCTCAGATAAAACATTTCTGACGCCTTCATCAGTGACTCCTTGAACTGGGTGGTTTTCCTGTGTGAATTCTTGAGGACAGCAGGACAGTAAAGAAGCTATTTAGCATTGTTTCCTCTATGTTCAGGCAAAAGAAGTCTCAGGAAGCCCATGTGGAACACAGGTCAATCACATGACTTCTGAGGGGCAGGGTTAGCTCCCTTGTGGGTAACCATGGTAACTCACCTGCAGGGTCTCAATCTGCTTACGGATGCTGTTGTTTGACGGCATCTGGAGCCAATAAACGCAGGGGTAACAAAAAAGATGGCAAAGGACAGGGTGTGATGGTGATGGGGAAGACATGCAAGTTAGAAAAAGAACAAGAGACAAACTTAAGAACAAAACAAAGCTTTGTGCTACAACAACATGCAAAACAAAGTGCAGGGTGCATGGGATTTAATACTTCAGTGTCAGATTCCTAACAGAATCAACACGAGTATTCCAACATTTATCTATACTTCCTTGAGGAATGAAAATGGCCCATTAGACAAAATTTTCTAGGAAGACTATTTTAAATTTAACTTATATACAGTTGATGTGCTGATGAAGAGTTTCTGATGGGTGAGAAGACAAACAGCAGGAATGAATTAAAATGAAAGTTAAAAAATTAAAAATTATAAACAAAAATGGGAGGCAGGATTAATGCATGCAAATGGATGATTACAAGCAAGAATGATTGTGCTGACTTTAGTCAGAGTAGACGCTATATAAAACTTAATGCAAATGAAAATAAGGCTTCAAATAAAAAAAATAACGTCCACTCTGATTAAGGTCTGTTGATCTGGGAAGACAAACTACAGCAGGGTTAGACCAGATAGGGGAAGCAGACAGACAAGCAGAACTGCAAAGGGAGTCCATGGATCAATCAGGAGCGGAATTATCCACCACTGAGACTACAAATCCCATAAACCTAGGCTCAGTTGGCAAAAGACATTACACCAGATCACTGAGAAAACTTCACTTCTGATCCTGAATCGTTCACATGACTTTTTGAGAGGTGTAAGAAGCGGCCTAAAGTGGATTTGGAGTAAGATTCACACTACAGTCCAATTCTGATCCAGTCCTGATCTAGATTAACGGAAAGCGAGTAAAGGATTTAATCGGTACTGCAGGGAGTTGCATAGAGTTTGATTACTCATTCATAAAATCACCACCACCAAATCAAAGCATCACATATCAATCCTCAAAATTCACATGATAAAGTTGCATAGATTGGAGGGAAACTCAATCATTGTGGAAAGGGAGTTAGGAAACCAAAAAATGATCACATCCTGGTAGCTGAACCAGTGACAATGAAAAAGAACGTGGACAAGCACAAACACACACGGTTTGGAGATATGATTGAGAAAGAGTGGATGACACAGGTATAATTAACTGAACGTTTTAAGCAAGAGGCATTTTACAGATGTTGTTTGTAACACCACACCTTTCTCTGAAATTATATAAGTGAATCAACCCACTTACAGAATGAATTTCATATTGAATCACCAAACCTGCCTCCAGGCTTCAGAATCTGTATACATCAACTCCTCTGTTTTTGCAATGCCCAAACAACATGATTAAAAGGTAGGATTTATAGCTACTTTTGCTACTTTTAAGCTATATTTTCTATGATGCAATCTCTGAAACTGTCAGCTCTAGTGTTTTCTTTTTATCACAAAGCTAAAGTAAACACACTGTATTCATTCCTCTGTTAGAAAACATTACCTTTAGGTGGGAAAGGCAGTTCTGAAGGAAGATGTGCCAGTTATTGAGGAAGAACTGCTTTTGACTAACACACAGCAGACATGTGACCAAGGGATACAATGCCTGAGGAGAGAGAAAGACACAGAAAACTTTAAAAATATATCAAACAAGAAAAAAATGAAAATGCTGATTCCCAAATCAGACATTGCAACTTCTCTCATGCACTTGACAAGGTGAGCTAAGACGGATTTACAGTGAATAACAACTATTACTCACTCAATACTACTGATTGAGCAGACACTTAAAATTTGAAATACAAATGCAAAACTCTTATGGCCCACTTTTATGATAGTTTTATGGTACTCTTTGAAGCTTCAGTGCTTTGTAAATTGCACGGAAAAGGGCAACCGGTGGAATCAGCTAAACTTGTCTTTTTGTGCTCCACAAAAGAATGACAGCCTTCTGGGTGGCAGAATGATCCAGGCTTCAGAAGACTGTGGGAAAGTATGTATCAAAGCAAAAAAAGGACTGTACCAGTGAGTGCTTCTTTCTTGAGCTGAGGTCAAAGGTCGTCTGGTAGAGCATCTCCACAAAGTTCTTCAGGCAGGGCACATTCACTTCATTCTTCACCGCCTTCCAAAAACACACAAGCACAAACATATAAGTCCTCACGCTGAGCTACACCCGCCTGGTGCACAACAGCACACAAATCACTCAGAGCTATTCATCTTGTCAATGCAAAATGAAATACATTTCAATTGTGTTTCTGTAGCAATTCATTCCACAAGCTCCACCTCAAACCACTTGACAAGACATGTACCATCATGAACTCTGCAGAACAGTCTCTGAGCCTCTGTCAATTTAACTGGTTCACAGTTTGAAAGAGCCAATGTGTTTGAATCGGTGTGTGATCGGTTTAAAACAAAAGGGAGCAGAGTTGCTTGATTTTGCCTAAAAACAAGGTGCAGGTTTTTTGAAAGTCACAACTCCTGCTCTCATCAGACACACAACAAGCACAATCTGAGGGTTTAAATACAGTTTACTTCTCAAAGTATTGTTTATACTTAAATGTCTGTCTCATTAAAAGTCCACAACTGAGCGCAAATCGAAAAACCTGGAATTGCAGCGGAGTCTTTACAGATCGCACATATTCTGATTTGAAATAATGGAAAGTTGTGTAATGTTCTGTGTTGCCATATTGTGAAACTACACTAATTTAAATCAGAGTTGATGTAGCAATGCTGCAATTTAGCCAGAATGCGTTAAATTTCTGCAGTATGCATGTGAAATCTGGCACATAGGAATGATTTTTGCAGAGGCAGGAATGATATTATATCATTTAAACAAATGGGAGAGCTCTGCGATACTTACAGCAGCTACAGGGATGAGGATCTCAACAAACAGGCCAGCCAGTGCATGTTTGATATCTTTGTCCTTCACCTCCAGGAAATACTGAGCACATTCCTGCTTCACCACCAGAGACACACAAAACAAAACATTTAATTAATAAATGCAAATCTTCACACTGATCATTTGAGAGAAACTCAAAACTCATAACTCATGTCCAGTTTTAGTAACTGAAAAGGATGCACCACTATTAAATCTTTTGTAAGGCCTGCACACTCACACGGTGGTTGGAGAAATATGAGTTCTACAGTAAAATACAGCATTGCTTTGCAGCTATTGGCTCAATAAAATCTCTGGATTACGGTGCTTGTTAAGTGCAGCACATATTGAGTGCGGTATTTCACTGCCTGTAACTGGCTAATGTAAAGGAATTGCTCCACACAGTCCTGATGGCAAAGGTAGGGCCAACACATTGAGACTGTTACTCAAGAGATTTTATGAGGCATGACTACAGAAAGCTCGCAAATAAAACAAAAGAAGTACTGTCTGAACGACAATAGAGTAGACGAGACTCATTATGTATTGACAGTGATGATGCGGCCATCCACAAAAACGGAACAAAAAAGGGCCTGAAATGTTGAAAACAGTATTTACAGTATATATTTATTTATCTTCTTTTTTTCCAACAAATGGTCATTTAAAAGAGGTGCTTAAGTTTGTTAAATTCAAAATAATCCAACTAAATTTTATACGAGTCATTCTGTTTTTTTTGCATGCAATTCACAATTCGTAACTGGGACATGTCTTTGGGACAAAGTTGAATGTTTTTGGTCAATAAAGTTAGAGTATATCAAAAATATTTTTTATACAATTAACTGAATATTTATTCAAGAGATTTTGTAAAACTTACGTTGCTGTTGTGGGATTTTAATTGTTTAACTGCTGAGAAGGTCAAGCCCCCTTTTATGCTAGATAAGTCGATTTAACAAATTTACTAGATTTTAAAAAATAAATTATATTTACTCTATCATATATATTTATATATATTATATATATATTTAATTATATATACTCTATTCATGAGATATACCTTGTAACCAGTGTTGGGCATGCTACTTTAAAAAAGTAATTAGTTATAGTTACTAGTTACTTCTCACAAATAGTAACTGAGTTAGTAACTGAGTTACATCATTATAAAAGTAACTAATTACCAAGGGAAGTAACTATTGTGTTACTTTAAAAAAAAAAATGTTGAAATCTCAAATAACTAGGATGCCCCCACTATTAAATATGTTAAATTAATGAAATGGACACTAAATAGAATAAATTATTACTATAAAACATTGTACATTAATCTACACTATTTATCTACTGACACTTAGCATCAGTCAGTCAAGCATTATAATATGATATTATGATAATTTAGCATTATATGATGATAGAACTTTAGTAATTAGAATAACCAAGTATGAATGCATATTTGTCATGTTGACTGAACTTAGGACTGGTGTTGGTGCTTAAGATATTGTTTGTCATTTAGTGCTTCTATAAAAAGAGGGGGGAAAAAATGATTAGATAACAAAACTACTACGAATTCTACTACCAATAACAATATAAAACGCACTAAGGATTAATGAGCTGCTGGGTTCATGAATATTAATCACGTAATCTGCGGTCGCTCGAATTGATTTGCTGAAAACAAAACAGGATGATAATAGGTGAGCGCCAGCCAATGAGATTGTCGTTTGCGCATTAGTTCTGCCCACTACCAGAGAACCCGGCAGTTCTTAAAAGCTGAAGAATTCCAAAGGAACTCCGTTATTTTGACAGGAAAATACAACAAAGAATATCGTTACGAGATGTGCGCCTTCACACTAGAGTTTACAGTACGTCAAATACAGCTACACTGTGCATCTATTCAGATGAACTGAAAAATACAATAATAATATTAATATTATAATAAATTATAGTAACGCCGCATTTTATTGTCAGTAACGGTAACGGTGTTGTAACGGGGGAAACAGTAATTCGTTTGATTACTCGTTACTGAAAAAAAATAACGCCGTTAGTAATGCCGTTTATTTATAACGCCGTTATTCCCATCACTGCTTGTAACACTAAAACATCTTTAGTGTCCAAAATGAAAGGATTAGTTCACTCAAAATTTAAATTGTAATTAATTACTCACCCTCATGTTTTTATGAACCCATACAACATTCATTCATCTTCAAAACAAATGAAAATATTTTTATTAAAATATATGGGTAATTTCTTTTTTCTTTTTTTTTTTAAGATTTATTTTTGGCATTTTTGCCTTTAATTTGATAGGACAGATCAAAGTTGACAGGAAGCGAAGTGGGAGAGAGAGAGAGAGAGAGGACGGGATCGGGAAAGGTCTGCGAGCCGGGACTCGAACTCGCGAAACTCGCGCTGCCCACGTGTCGACGAGGCTACCGGCGCCGACTTATGTAAAAGGTGTATGTATGAGCATTGATCAGTATTTATTTAACAAAAGCCTGAATTAAATCTGTTCATCATATAAATTTAGCATGTTTTATTACACCAGCCAATTATTTTACATTGTCTACATGAACTTTTTAAAGTGTCGATTTCAATTAAAATACCTTCATTTGTATAATGAAGATGAAAGAAAGTCATACAGGTTTGGAACTGCATGCAGCTGAGTAAATTATGACAGAATTTTCATCTTTGGGTTTCTGAACTCTTTGAAGACTACTTTTCAGTGGATAAATCACGTAACAACAACTCTCAGCAGCTCATTACAAAGCCACAAGGACGTACACTGCATGTCTGTGTTTGCATGTGTCTCGACCTGCATGAACTGGAAAGAAGCCTCAAAGTCCTCAACGGGGTACATCTTGACTCTGAAGAACTTCATGCCCATGATGAGGCTGATGATGCTCTGCACCACATGAGGACTTTGCTCCTTCAGCCTCAGTTCCTTCAGCTCTGTGATGAACTTCTTACGCACAGCCTGGAACCTGCACACAAACACAAATAAATATAAATTAATTAACATGTTGAAATTAGGTGTCTAGTCTATTCACACAACAGCTGATAAAAATTCAGCGTCGAGTTTCTATCAACAAATGTGTATAGGAGCCTTCAACCAAAACTAAACATGTCACATAACAGGTTGAATAAAGACTGGCTTGTTACCATCTGTGGATTATTATAATTGTTCAAGTTCAAGATTTAAAGTTTTCCTTAAGTAAAAACAAAACCCAAAAGGCTTGTTATATTAATGCAAACCGGCAAGATCCAAACAAACAAGGACCACAGTCAGCGCATCATGCCTTTATCATATTATATAAAACGGCCTCTTCAAACACTGTCCTCGGGGCAAAGTGGCTCTGCACAGGAAATCATGAACTGGAGGGGAGGTTGAGCACTGTGGTAAATCAATTTCAGGCCTTGACTATTACAACACAGGGATAAATTACATTATAGCTTAAACAGACAGTTTCATGTAGCTGTGAGGGAGTCTTCGCGTGTGGCGAGCAGAGAATTACAGTAACATTAAAAGCGTCCGAAGACTGTACAAATCATCTGTATTTAGCTTGAGGCGAGTAAGTGTGCCTGAATGAGAGGGGTTTGAGGGCTTTGTTAACTCTGATGGGAGATCTGAATGATGTGCTAGCATCAACTTCATCCTTCTGCTTTACACTTTACTTAAAATAAAACAACTTTTAGGCCACAGATATGACTGAACTCAATTCGTGAGCGTACATCGTATTCAACTTTGTCCAGTTTTTTTTTGTCAAAGTGAATATTTAAAATGTGCAACAGACCACAGAAGGTACACTGTAAGCTCATTGTGGTTTTGGGATGGACTCACTTGGATTGGGCGAGGACTCCGATGACCTCAGCGAAGAGGTCAGCAATGATGTGCACATTACCAGTGTTGGGGCCCGAGTACCTGTCAAACAAACCATAACAATAATCAGTAACACAAGCAATTCTACACAAAATGAAGAAAATCTTCGCATTTCCATTAATTACAAAATTACATTTAAATCTGTTAAGTTTGGGGTCTGTAAATTTTATTTTTTATTTTTAAAGAAATTCATACTTTATTCAGCAAGAATGCATGAAAAACAGGGTCAGTAAAAACAATTATAATGTTACAAAAGATTTCTATTTGCTGTTCCATTGAACTTCCTAGCCAAATGTATCCTAGTCTCCACAAAAATGGCACAACTGTTTTGTGATAATAATAATAAAAGTTTCTTGAGGAGCAAATCATTATATTACAGTGATTTCTGAAGGATCACGTGACACTAAAAACTGGAGTAATGGCTGCTGAAAATTCAGCTTTATCATCTCAGGAATACTTTATAATTCAAAATATTAAAAAACAAAAACGTTATTTCACAATTTGTAATATTATTTCAAAATATTCCAGTTTTACTGTATTTTTGATTCAATAAATACAGCCTTGGTGATCTACCCTAAACTTCTGAACACCAGTGTATATACATTCAAAATGATGTAATGATTTAATTATAGGCAGATTCAGAAATCACACACTTGTGTGTCTCACATCAGGTTTGCATTTGTCCAGGGTACATCTGCATAGAAAAGTGTGTGTTTGCATATACAGACTCACCCCTCTTTGTGTTTAAAGTGCTTGAATGCCAGGTTAAGGACTTCTTGTACTAAGGCGTCTGGCACGGGATGAAGGGGAATCTACGGAAAACATTTCATCAACATTAACTATGATGTAAGGGTCACTGTTTTCCTTCAGGATCCTGATACATGCAAGTCTATGCATGTTAATGCCACAACACACCTATCTCTGACTTCAGAGACACCACACCTAAACAATGAAACACAAACCTCACCTGTTTCAAAACTTCCACTGAAACTAAACAAAAAATGAAGTCTATGGCTAAGTCCCTTCGCTCCAGTAGGTAGTCTTTATCCCGGTGCTGTTCATCTCTAAAGAAAGATCAGAAGAGCAGGATTCACAAGTTAGAATAAAAACACATTTTATGAACTCCAAATAAAAAAGTCACAGGAAAGAGGCACATCATATGCATCTGTTGAAGCTCTTGCTAAAGAAAAGAAAAAGAGAAAGATATGATGATGTATATTTGTGTAAGATGTATATCTGCGTGTCTGCCCACCCTTTGGACTTGGTGCTGGAGCGAGGTCTGTACTCGTAGGACTCGTCTTCTGTCCCGCTCTGTCTTCTGTACCAGTCAAACAACGTCCGCAACAGCGAAGGCAAACAGTGTTCTGCTATGGAGCTCATAGAGCTTATTAACTGTAACACACAAACACAGTAATACAGCTCAATGACACACTCTTCATGTAGGTTAAACACAGCATGAAATCAAATATTTACTAAATATTAATAAGTTAATTCCTCTATTAAAGGCATAAATGTATGTTATTGATCTTTAAACGAATGAATCATTCATGCATGTTACCTTTTTTTATCTTGTCATATTTAATTGAAATGCTATTTAGATCTGAATCTGTTTCACTCGGATGTACGCCACAATACAGAATGATAATACATACATAGAAATATATAACAAATAAACTGCAATAATAAATAATATGTGGTGGTGAGCTTGTTGTACATGTTATTTCAATGAGAGAAAAAAAAAAAAAAAAAAACTTCCATTAAAAAGTACAAACTTTCTCCACCTCTGAAATATTGGTTATTTGCAGCACAGACTCTAATTGGGAAAGCCATTTTATTTTGTCTGTAAAAACTAATAGATAAAAAAAACACTGTCAAGTAGGGCTGGACCAGAATATTCGATTATTCGAATATTCGTTCGGTGGGTTGGCATTCGATTTTCAATTTTGAGATTTGAATATCCCCCTTTTTTTTCCCTCTCGAACACCTGGCATCCCCTACGAAACGGTTCTCAGCTTGTCCGCGTGGCTGAGCATCTGCATCAGCAACAGACCGTTCACTAATGAAAGACGTTCGTGCTGACCTATCGCATGCATATATTTCATGAAAAATCTTCTATTATGAGAGAACTTAAGCACGCAAAAGACACGACGTGAACGGACCCTCTGCTATCACAAGACCGAATGCAATGCTTGCGTTTTCTTCCTGTCAACTGTCCCGAGATGCGAGCGAAAGTCTTGGATCAGCGTGCAGTAGCTCTTGTAGTGCAGACGAGATGCGCCGATGTGAAGCCGCTTTGAGAGAGTGAAAGAGAGAAGACACGGTACAGCTGAATCACTCACACTGTTTTCAAATGACTGATTTAATCTGATATTTTGTGTGGATTTATTTACTCATCTAACCTACACGCTATATTCAATAAATGTTTGCAGGAATTTCCCTCATTATAAACTTGAAAGCTGCGGGAATGAGTAAAACTATGCGATATACACACAAATTCAGGACCTGATTACATATAACTCTATTATACAGAGATTTGTGAAATAAAATTCCATGACTTTTACAAAACTTTTCCAGGCCTGGAAATTGCGGTTTTAAAATTTCATAGCTTTTCCAGGTTTTTCATGACCGTACGAACCCTATAAAAGCAACTGATGCACGCTTTCAATTACTAAAGATTGGTCCTCTCCCTCCTCTAATCACATGCCGGATCCGTTACCCCGCTTTGTTCCGGGACCTCGCAATTTACAAATTAAGCACTGGGCTACCTTATTAAAAGTATTGCTCTTAACAGACCTGTGTGTTTTGTATCGCTAGTGCAGTGTCCGTTCTCGGAGCATATAAGCCCTGCTAGTGTGAGGCACGCCGCAGTTTATTAAAAGTTTATTAAATCTGAACGTGTCGCGTGTCCGTATTGCACCAAAATGCGACACTGCACTCCCTTGGGTCTGCAGCAACACACCCGCCACACGTGAAGTCGATTGGATGAACGGTTCTCGACATAATAAAAATGCAAACAGACAGACAGACGCACAGAGATTCCTGCCTTTATTAGAGAGAAGAATATGTTTAGCCCCCTCCCTCCGAAGCTTCGAATATTCGGTTTTGATACTACCGAAGCTTCGAAGCTCAAAAAAAATGGTATTCGGACCAGCCCTACTGTCAAGTTGATTGAAGAGAAAGATCTAAACAGAGAACAATACACAAATGGATGGAAATGGAAAGAAAAGTGAAGGGAAGCAAGAGAGATGGCAGCACATTTGAGTGCAGTCAGGTATTGATCTGTCCTATTGTGATGGCAGGATGGGTATAGGATGATAAGTCCAGAGGTTACTCAACCTTTCACTGCAGTAACCCAGCACCAAGCATCTTACACACACACACACAAGATATGGCAGTAGAGTAGAAGTGTGTGTATGCTGATGAGTGAGTGAGGGATGGTATAGTTAACCATGGTGTGATTCAGAAGAAAAGATCTTTCTGCAGTCACAACTCACAACACGTCACAGACTGAACATGGAGTTCCTGAGAATCGGCAGAGGCAAATCCAATAGCTAAATCAGTGTGTGTGTGCTAGCGCTGTGGAAAGAAGAAAAAAAAACAAAAACAAAAAAAAAGACTAATGTGCAGAATGAAAGTGTGCTTGTTATAAAAGTGATGTTCTGAGGTGCACTGGGATCCAAAAGTCTGAAATAATTAATGAAAATACTTCTATTTTACATTTTTTTAATTTAATACATTTTTCATTCCATATCATATTATCATAATTTGAGCAAAACTGTTCAACATGTCATAATATTTAGTTTGTCTTACATTTGCTTTATTTATTTTTTTGCACTCAAGCTGCATGAACTTCTCACATTTGTGACAAACACTTACATGTATTCATTTAGCAGCAGTGTTATCTAAAACTATTAAAAATCGTTTCCATTAATTGAAATAAAGCTAAAATCAAATCTAAAGATTATATGAAAAACTTAAACAATCTAAATGTTGTCTTGGCAACTAACTGAAAATAAGCTGGACTGCAATTATAAGCTTACATAAAATTACTGAAACTTAAAGGGATAGTTCACCCAAAAATGAAAATTCTGTCATTAATTACTCACCCTCATGTCGTTCCAAACCCGTAAGACCTCCGTTCATCTTCGGAACACAAATTAAGATATTTTTGTCAGCTCTCTGACCCTCCCATAGACAGCAAGGGTCCTTACACGATCAAGGTCCAGAAAAGTACCAAGCTGATCGACAAAGCAGTCCATGTGACATCAGTCTGTCAACTGTAATTTTACAAAGCCACGAGAATACTTTTTGCGCAAAGAAAACAAAAATAACGATTTTATTCCATATTTTCATCTCTACTGTTTCTCTTGTGGACGGGCGTTCACAACAGTACATGACACAAGCGCGTGGTGATGCAAGCGCTGATCCAGATCCAGCATGATGACGTTGAACACACGGCGTGATGATGTTGAACACAAGGCATGTGTTCAGACTGACAGACTGATGTCACATGGACTACTTTGTCGATCATCTTGGTACTTTTCTGGACCTTGATTGTGTAAGGACCCTTGCTGTCTATGGGAGGGTCAGAGAGCTGACAAAAATATCTTAATTTGTGTTCTGAAGATGAACGGAGGTCTTACGGGTTTGGAACGACATGAGGGTGAGTAATTAATGACATAATTTTCATTTTGGGGTGAACTATCCCTTTAAAAGGAAAGCTGAATACCAAAATCGTAAATATTATAACACCATACTAGTACATGAATACTATAATAGTACAGAAATACTAAAACAACACAGTTTAGCAGATGAGAAACAACTTATGAGGAACATCACAACTGAATCGTCAAATCTGATCAACATGCTTTCCAGCATGATCTGAGATGATCCCAAAAAGCATCTTGGGCTCCAATGGAAGAAAGAACATCTGACCCTCTGTACAAAGAGTCACATGCTCACAAATTCACTCATTTCATTAGTGATCTAGAATCTGAAATACATCTTATTCAATTTACATAATAATGTTTCTTTGTTTAAAAATGTTGTTGTTTCAAAGTCCCAGAACTTTGAAACAACAACAAAAAAAGTTCTGTTTATTTCAAAACTGTTAACATCCAGGTTCAAATTTGATTTTGATTCCCAGACTTTTAGACCCTGCTGTATATGCGGCCTGCATCAGGTGAGTGTGTGTGTGGGACAGGATGATGTACACTCTTAAAAATAAAGGTGGTTAAAAAGGTTCTTCAAGCGATGCCATAGAAGAACCATTTTTGGTTCCACAAAGAACCATTCAGTCAAAGGTTCTTTAAAGAACCATCTCTTCCTTACCTTTTTATAATCTGAAGAACCTTCTTTCACCACAAAGAACCTTTTGTGAAACAGAAAGGTTCTTCAGATGTTAAAGGTTCTTTATGGAACCATTTAGACAAAAAAGTTCTTCTATGGCTTCGTGAAGCACCTTTATTTTTTAGAGTGTATGTGGTTAAGGAGAGTTATGTAACTGCTCTCCTGGCCCTCAAGGCACTTGGCAGACACACTCCAACACCCTGAACTGATATATTCTCACACACACACACACACGCACGCACGCACGCACACACTCCCAGCAGCCTGTGCTGATCTACTGCTGCGGATGACACAGCGATTCTGCTCTTGGCAACGTCCAGTGCGCGCACACACACACCAAAACTCTGTTGACTCTAAAGTATAGAGACACACAGACACATATTGCTGTGATTTTCTGCATACAGAGCACATTCTCACTGGCTCATTCTTTCTCACACACAGGCCTAATGGCACTGACTGGATCCATTGCAGGATGACGTCTCATTTGCTTTGCATTTTGCTAAACAAAGCATTTTGCTGCAGCTCTGCTGTTAAAAGTTCCGCGCTAATCAGAAATGAGTGATGCAGAGTGAGAGAAAGAGAGGACTGAAGAGCAAAGAGGATAGGAAAGAGATATGCTACACACATTTACAATTATCAAATAATGAAATAAGACCCACATATACTAACCTGATCAAATTGTGCATCTTCTCCTCTTTGCAGTGAGCGGGAAAGGGGCTTCTCCTGAAATAACAAAGATACAAACAGTAAAGTGTAAATTAATAAATGAGGTGGATCATCAAAAACTGTTTAACAGGAAAGAGTAGAGATATACTGATATTGAAATTACGATACTTATTTTCGTATTTTATTTTTAAAATTTCAGATTTAAAGATGAACTTAAAGTCAATCGTTTTGTTAAAATCCTGTTCCCAGGATTCATTGATGAATATTGAGTTAAAAAGCAGTATTTATTAAAAATGGAAATCTTCTGTAACATTGCAAATGTCTCTACTGTCATTTTTAATCTATTTAATTAATTCTTGCTAAACAAAAATTATTTATTACTGACCCCAAACAAAGATAATATTATTTTTGCATTATAATATAATATTATTTTTGAATGCATTCTTTCATTTATAAATATACATCACAAATGTTCATGTATCCAGTACATTTGTACACTATTGTACACTTAAATATATACTCAGTTACAATTCATTTTCATCTGAATAAAAAGCAGGCTAAGTGAAATAGTGATAAAATTGAGAATGACTTTGTTTTACTAATGCGAATTAATACCCCAATGTGAGTGATTTAAGTGAGGAACCCCAGTTTTTAGACATAAATTTCAGGCCCTGGGAAACTGAATCTCTCTTCAGTCCATTTTCAGTAATTTTGTAGTTAACGCAGACTGTAAAATGACTCAAGCACTCCAGGTTAATGGCATTTGAATGCTCTGTTATCTGGTTTATATTTGAACAAACACTTTAATATGAGGGAAAAGTTCAAAGTCAGAGAGCTGAACGTCAGTGTTTTCTAAAGCAGCTCCTCTCTGCAGCCTCTTGATATAGTCATTACCAGTTTAAACTCTCGCTGAGTAAACTGAGAGAGAGCTCAATCTACCACTGAGTAAACACACAAGGAGAGAGAGTAGGGAACACAGAGAGGAAGTGTTTAAGGACAAGTCTGGTGAGAGAGAGAATGTGTGTGTATTTCAGCATGAGGGGCTCTGAGAAGAATCCAACAGAACAGCATTCCAAGAATCCAAACCCCTGCTTCTGTTTCTGGGAATACATGGGGAAGTGTATGTGTGTGTGTGTGTGAGAGAGCATGTGTGTGTGTTCTGTTCAGCCACAACCTTTGAAAATGCACACAACTGCCTCTCTTTTTCATGAAATAAACCAACATGGTCTTGAAGTACAACCACTGACCTTTCACCTCAATCCCTGAGGTTACAGGTAACACAAAACTAATCTAGTCGCCAAACTTTTGGACATGAAGTGCCATTTTACTGTCATATAAACACCCTACACTACCGTTCAAATGTTTGGGGTTGTTAATATTTTTTAATAAACAAACTCTCTTATGTCAATCAAGTTTGAATTTATTTGATCACAAATACAGTAAAATCTGCAACATTGTGAAATCACAATTTAACATAACTTTTTATTTTAATAGATTTTAAAATGCAATTTATTGATGTTATAGCAAAGCTGAATTTTCAGCATCATTACTCTAGTTTTCAGTTTCACATGATCCTTCAGAAATTTGCTCAAGAAAGATTTCTTATTATTATTAATGTTGAAAACAGTTGTGCTTCTGTGGAAACAAAGATACATTTTTTGGGACTTTTTGATGAATAGAAAGGTCTAAAGAAGAGCCTTTAATTGATACAGAAATCTTTTTACATTTTAAAATGTCTTTACTGTCACTTGTTGTCAATTTAATGCATCCTTCCTGAATAAAAAAATTTAAATGATAGTATTTTAAATGCGATGCAATCTATTTATATTACCAGAGCTCAAATGTAAAGGTTTTTGTTTCAGCATGAATGTTTTTTTTACTTGCCCTGATAACATTTTCATTGGACTCACCACAATTTGTTTTATTACTGTATTTTTATATTTGCTAGAAATCAGTATTTTTCACTAAATGTTCAGTTTTCTGTACTAAATTTTGGGCAATACTCACCAGTGGTTCAGCCATTACCACCTCGATCTTCTTCTCGGCGAGTACAGCAAACTCTGCGAAGAGGCTCTTGATGACAAACTCCCCGGGCTTGAGCTCGGGGTCGATGGTGATGCTGGACATGGTGGCGGGGTGGATGCTACGCTTCTCCCAGCTGGCCGGGGCTGAGGGGGATGTTCCTCGCCTACTCACACTGCTGTTGCTTACAGGGACCGAGGCTGTCAAGAAAGAGAGACAGTTTATGTAGCATTACAAATAATTTTGAATGCAAAATAAAAAGGTTATGAAGTGCTCAAGCAGAAAATAGCAGTGAAAAATCTGAAGACAAAATGTAAATCTATTGGCATTAAAAGACTAAGGAGTTATAGGTTCATTAAAGATTGAAAGTTGTGTGCATCACAATATGATCAGATCAAGTTGCTGGTAATTACTTTTTCAAGAGCTTTCTCAAAAGAAAAAGCACACAAACTTAGAAATTTAAATTAATTTGTAACTATAGCAACCCAGAACTGATTTTCCACGTAAACCACATCCTTAGTATAATATACGCCGCCCCAATGCCTGTCTGCCATTGTTTGGGACAAACAAGTTAGCTTCCAGCTAAACATCTTATTACAATTACCGCTGGATGTTGCTATGTTGGACCACTCAAAAAATTAAGCTGTGACTCTGAGGCACTATTAAAAAATAGTTTCAGACTTCAGACTTTAGACTGAATGGCTTAATTATAGTCATCTCAGCACAATGAAAAGTCAACATGCAGTCAAAAAAGGCTACTTATTTTGCGAACAACCAACACTCATGTTGGGTTTTTGTGTTTTATGAGGACAGTCCATAGCATAATGATTTTTTACTGAAAAATTTTATATTCTATCCTCCACCCCTAAACCTAACCCATAGAGAAATGCAAAAAATCTTCATCACTATTATTCTGATCAATATTGAGAACATGGTTATTTAACACAATTACTCATCAGCTTTGGAAACACTGTGCATTTATTAAACTTAAAAAAAAAAAAAAAAAAAAAATCGTCTTTCAAGCAGTGGATTTCCTTGAATTTTAAATATAGTTCCATTGAAAAACAAACAAATAAAAAAAGATAAATAAATAAATAAAATTAAATATAAACTAGAATAAACAAACATTTAACTAAATAATAAAACAAATAAAAATAAAATAAAATAATGTAACTGGATTTAATGCTCGGTCCTAAGTAGTCTGACATTCTAAAGCATTCAAATGCACTGATAAGTGCAATGACACCCTGTTTTTCTTGAGCACAGATAAAGACTGCATGTGTGGATTAAGGTACAACTCACATTTTTCAATCTAGACATGAATGCAGAAAGACTGGAAAAAGTGTGTGTGTGTGTGTGTGTGTGTCAGTCACGTCAACTCCGCTCAGGAAATCCCTGCCCTTGTCTCCCACAGGTTGCTGGAGAAACCACGATGAGGCGAAGTTCAAACAATAATAGGAGGATGAATAAAAAAAAATCCCTGTGAAATTTAATGAGTTTTTCAGAGGAGAAAGCAGGGTCACACCTAGCAACTCCCACATCTCCCACAATAATAAAACAAAAACATTCACACAGAGGATGAGAGAGAGGGACACGCGCAAGACTCTGTCCCCAGAGCTGTTTGTGTGTTTGTTTGTCTATGTACAAACACTCACTCTTTGTTTCCTGTTTAGCAACACCTCCTCATCCCTATGATGTCACACTGCCAGCTTTCATTGGCCGGTAGTGTAACAGGGTCCCCAGGCCCATGTCTGATTGGCCGACGGGCATTCAAACATTGTACTTTTCCACTCAGTGATGCAGAAAGGATGAGCAAAAGAAGCAAGGAGGAAAAATGCAAGTCTCTCTCTGTACATCTTTATCTTCATTCCTCTGGTGGATGTGCTGGATAATTTGTGACACACTGGGCTGCACTGCTGACCCCATAGCACACATTTGTGCCTCAGAGTGAGGCAGACAGTCACATGGAATGGAGTCACACACAGGGGCCATTAATGCAGAGTCTGTTTGTTCTTCGCTAGGACATTCTGATACTCTGAGCTACACAAGACATGATTCCCTGAATGCATGTGAACTCACACAGCTGAGCACTGTGTGCTTTAGCACTCCCTCTTCTTGCAAATATTGTCAGAAACGCCATTCGGACAAGATTAGTGTCCAAAAGACTTTTGAGTCACACTTTATGACATATCTAGTCATTTGTGATTTAAAATGTGATTTTCTTTTTAACATTTAAAATCAATTCAATCATAAATACTTATGATGCAAATGTGAATCAGTTCAATTGATTCAGTGAAAAGAACCGTCTCATATGAGCTACCTTTCAACAATTTATTTATTAAATGCATTTTAGAGTCATTTGTGATTACTAGATTCTGATTTTTTAAAATCAGTTTATTATTTCAGTCCAATTTAATCAATGGATCATTAAGATCGATTTTTAGTTAAACAGATTCTTCAAAAAAACAAAAAACAAACAAAAAAAAAACTCATAAGTCATTTCAGGTCAATGAATTTACATTAGATGGCATTTAAAGTCATTTGTGATTACTAGACTGGGATTTTTCCAAATAATTTCATAATTTCTGACCAATTCAATTAAAGCATTATTAAGACTGATTTTTGGTTCAACTGATTCCTTGCAAAAATAAATGGCCTTTTAAGAGCAGCTTGCTCAAGATCAATATCTAGCCGACTAAATATTTTTGATCAAAGCAAAATTTGAAAATGCCCATTTACATTACTCAATACTGCTTTTTTTCACAATTAAAATAATTTCACAAATAATTTCCCTTTTAAACATACGATCTTGTGATTTTGTTTAGGGCTGTGACGGTGGCAGATTTTTACCACCACGGTGGTAATGGACCACCTACCGCCGGTGGCGCGGTGGTATGATGTTAATTAGCCTATATATATATATATATATATATATATATATATATATATATATATATATATATATATATATATATATATATATATATATATATATATATATTTATATTTATATAATTTTGAAACGCAACAAATAAATTAGGATCATCTATTAACAAACGTGCGTTTATTTTAGCAC
The DNA here is from genome assembly GCA_039654775.1 of Spinibarbus caldwelli. Lineage (NCBI taxonomy): Eukaryota > Metazoa > Chordata > Actinopteri > Cypriniformes > Cyprinidae > Spinibarbus > Spinibarbus caldwelli. The sequence goes on along the minus strand of CM077240.1, from coordinate 17,201,668 downwards.
TTCCGTCAGTGAACTCGCAGCCTGCAAAACACTAAAATAAATATAAAAAAATAGTCAAATAGGAAAGTAGCCTTAAATAAAAAAAGTTAAATACACCCTGTGCGAGCGGCATGGCAAGACACGACAAAATATCCATTATAATCAGTGATGCTGTGTTCATTGGATGCTGCGCGACATGACACGACAAATCCCCACAGTAAACTGCTTCGTCCTATTTATGACGTACTGACACAAAGTTCAGATGTCCTGTGTAGACACTCAACCTGTTGTGTTGCGACCATAGACTGTAGGTTGCGACGCGGCGTGACACCTGTCGCGTCCGGTTTAGACACGGTTCTGTTCTGCCACCAAGCAAGCGGGCGCGTTAACTCATCGTCTGCACGCGCTCTGTGTGGAATAGGAATCGCGGCGTATGCTGCCACATTTCTCGGTAGCATCTTACATTTATCGCTGTCTCGTTTGTATTTGGCTAGTTTGGAGAAAGCCTCACCAATAAAAACTTGAAGACACTAAGTACAAACGCGGATGGGTGACATGAATGGAAATGATTCCAGATCGGCGATGTAGTATTTGGTTTCCCAACAAGGTCCATTCGCTCAACACGAAATAAATTTGCTGAATGCAGAATAAACTGTATTTTCATGCGCTCAAACCTGCCAATCTTAAGGAAATGCCGTGTATGGCGTTTGAGGTAATTTGTGAATTAGCATAGACTTATAGTCTAAATAAAACAATTGGCAACTGTTATATTATTAGATTTGTATTCAAAATTTGTATTAGGCCGCATGTCCACCAAAGCGTTTTTTTCCCGAGGCTGGCGTACTTTTTCAATAGTTCTGAATGGGAGCACCACGTTTTTTAAAACGCCAGGAGCGTGCCGAGCGTTCGGGTGTTTTTTTCTCGGCGCCGAGAGTTGAAGAATGTTCAACTTTGGATAAAACGCTGCGCTCATCACTGTCACTTTCTAGTCAGCTAACCAATCACAGTGGAGGAGAGGCGGCACTACCGACTGTGGACAACAATGGAAAAGTTAATATTGCTTGTCTCCGAGTATTTATTTCTTTCCTAGATCGAATTGCCAGACTACCATAATATTGTTATGAAATATAATGTTTGGAGAAACATTTCATTCGCGATGTGTCTGCCATTACAACGGATATTCTGTATCATAGCAACCATAGCATCTCAATGGAGAAAAAAAACAAAAAAAAAAAAACGCTGCGCTCTCAAGCGCTCACAGCTGAGCGTTTTCAGCAGAGCGCCTGGCATTTTCAGCTGGCAAAAAACGCTTTGGTGGACGCGCGGCCTTATGCTTCTTATAGAGTGTGTGACGTCACGTGCACTACCGCCGGTGGCAATAGACCGCGGTTGTCATGGCGACCGTCACAGCCCTAATTTTGTTAGCTGAAAAATAGTAAGTAACTTACTCCAAATTATTGAAAAAGAAAAACAGACAATTCGAAACTAAATTATTATGTCTCTGGGAGTCGTATGTCTGCAGAACTCAAATTTACCTAAACTCCTCAGGGAAACTAGTCCCATCCAAATAGGGCTTTAATTGGGTAAGTGAGACACAAACAGAGTCTCACACACACACACACAAACGCTATGATTTCCAGGACAGAGTCATGTGGATGCGGTCTGTCCAACAGAGAGCAGGCCGATCACACACAGAGATCAAATAACCTCAATGACACACATCACCACATTATACTCAGCTAGCTGAAGCCTGACACAGACAGAGGTGATCACTGCTCTAAATCACAGCAGTGTGTGATGACATGCTTGACGCAGTTTAGGTACCAAAGACCAGGCTCAGGAATGAAAAGTTGATTGTCTCGTAAAAGTTGATCAAGTGAGGTCAGAATAACCTGCACAGCACATACACACAAGATTGTTATACATAATTTTTTGCTCCAAATTATGAAAATAAAATTCTCTAAGTGACTAGTATTCTGTACTCCACCAAACCAAATCAATCTAAAATAAAACAAGTATGCAAACACAGGAAAATAAATGCTCATCTGATGCATTGCACTGTACATATTCAACATGCATTCTTGCGCTAATGTGATCAAACCTGAACACTCAACAGGGCACAAGAGATGCCTTTAAATATCTGCCTTCAAATGCTATTAAACCAGACGTGCTATGATTCAGATATTTATCTAAAAACAGGTAAATAAACTCTACCAAACATGCTTAAGCAGTCAGCAAAACTGCTAAGCCACCTTTTAAAGATCACTGATATTTTAATACAATTGTTGCTTTTGTGGTTGGTTGTGAAAGCAGCCATTACAGTCTACTTATTAACCATAGTAAAATGAACAAATAAAGAATACATTAATATATCCACACAAAAACAATATGTCTGAAAGAACAAAATAGTCTGTTTTTTAGGACTAGTCACCATGAATAATTATGTAATAATTATAAAATAATTATTCTGGATGTAATTATTCATAACTGCCCAAACCACTCTCCACTGGAAATGAATGACTTCCAGTACAGTACTGGGCCCCTTGTGGAAATGCTGAAAATACAACATAAGAATGTGTTCTGACACTTTCCTTTTGCAAAAAAATGCAGCCATTTCAACCAAAACTTTCTCTGAATTCTCTGTGGTGGGCTTACAGCCGTTTCATGCATGATGGAGTTTAAAGGGGTTATGTTTGTGAGTTTGAAAGAGGGAGCGATTAAGCTGCTATGGTTCTAATAAAGTGTCAACATTATTTCTGCAGTGTCTCAACATGCCCAGATTCCACCGATCTCTCTGATCGAGTCTCTCTGCAGACCTACAGACAGTTTCAACAGAATTCATCTGCAACTTTCTCATTTATGTAGTAGGGTTGTGACGGTGAGGAAATTTTCCCACCGGTTAATCGACTTGTGACAACACCGGTAATACCGGTATCACCGTGGTGGGGGGTCGTTTGAGTTTTCCCTCTTTTCCTCGCTTTCCTTCGGTTTTAAATAGCCTATAAGCGCCTTGCGCGCTTTACTTTCACTTTCAAATTAGCGGCAATTTAGCCTCAAGCAGTTGGTTTTTAGTTCATTTGAGTTTTCCCTCTTTCCCTCACTTTCCTTTGCTTAAATAGCTTTTAAAAACACCGTGCGCATTTTACTTTCACTTTTAAATTAATACAACGTTGAACATAGAACTTTTATTAACAAAACGAATAAAAATAGCCTACACTATTTGCTATGCCTAATATAAAATAACAAATAACTTACACAAAGTTTAATGTAGGCCTATACAAAACTAAAAATCAGTAAAGAATGATGAACAAATAATTATGAAACGTAGAACGTTTATTAGCAAAACGAATAAGAAAGTTTGGAGGCATGGACGTCATACACCTTGATGTAAAATAACGGGGGGAAAAAATACACAGTTTAAATAAAATAAAAATCGGCAAATACCGTGGAACCATATAAATGAGAAACGAATGTTTAAAAAAAAAACTATCACTTAGATTAGTGGCAAAAGTCAACAGGCTTTTCAAAATCCAAAATATTTTTAAAACAGGTGCTTTTACATTTCATTTTGAAACTCTTCCGCCATCGTCTTGTCTGTCTCACCTCACTCTTCTTGTCAGTCAGCTCAACTCACTCTCCTCACGTGATAAATGAAATCTGATCTGTGATGCGCGACTGTCGTTCGTTCAGTGCGCTGCATTGAGCAGCCGGGTTCAGTTTTAATTGCAGTGTCCTCTAACTGAACTAAATGATTTTATTACTTTAAAAAAAAAAAAAATCTAAACGAAGGTGGGGGACGGTGCCGCGGTGGACAAGTGATGTAACCAGTGATGCGGCTTAACACCGGTATCACCGCCAACACCATCTATCGCAGAAAGCCTATTATGTAGCTCTTATTTGGAGCCATAAAGTTATGTCTTTGGCCTGACTTCTAAGCAGAGACAGGCAATGGGAAGAGTGGAAGAGTCCACTGGTTCAGTTGGATGTCACCAGCTCTTGAAACTGGTCTCGTTTGAATAGAGAGGCCCAACGCACGGGAACTGGCACCAACACACTGGAGGAAACGAAAGCGAGAGAGACTTACTGTTGCATGCCAGCTCCAAGTGACATTTCTCCAACAGTGCTAGACGTTAGTAGTTGTTGATGTACTTAACCCAAGTCAACAGTGATTATCAGCTGTGAAGTGAAAACATCTCACCAAAAATGTTAATACTAATGGAAAGCACAACCATAGCAGTGAGCTTCAAAAAGTGCTAAAAAGTAGTGTTTTTTGGATATGAAATGCAGAATTGGTCTTTAACTGCAGCTGGACCTGCAGCGCATGACTCCTGCGCACTGACACAGAGAAATTATCCACAAAGAACTTCATCTACATCCGGAAATGAATCAGCTGCATTTTAAAAAGCACAAGCTCACAAAGAGGACAGATTGCTCAAGCATATGTGTGAGATGCAAAGTGGAAAACTGCCTAACTAGGGATAAAATTAATAATCACACTACACTGAGAACTGTATGTTAAGAACAGATGCAAAACTGTCTAATTTCAGAGATCCAAAAAAATAAAAAAATAAAATAATTGTTCATAATACATGCAAAGCAGCAAAACTAGAAGTCTAACCTAAAATAAAATAGTTTAAAAAGTCTATAACTAATGTGAATGCACGAATCATTACATTTAATTCCAAAAACACACATTCACAATCTCAAGACGACGACTCCAGCACAGTCCTAAAAAAATAAAAATAAAAATAAATAAAATAGGTACAAAAACAAAGTATATTCCAAAGAAATACATTATGTGCTAGTGGGTTTATATAGATGTGTGTGTGTGTCTCTACATCACTATGTATGCATGTATGATTACGGTCCTATTCCTCTTTTTCTCCATTGGGATTGCTAATGTTTCCTTTCATTGATCGGACTCTTCACTGGCTCTTCCACCATTATCCTACATGCCACTTCCTTTGCTGTCAGACCTTCATCACGTGAAACCCAAGACCTTCAAAGAGGACATCAGATGAAGGGAGGACAGAACAAGGTGGAGAACCTGGCGATGAGCAGAAGACGATGACAGAGCCACACTGCAGAACACAGACTCAGCAGTCGCACACACACACACACGCACCAGTACTGTTCAGAAGTGCCTATAGTGCCGAGAGAGAGCGTGAATGGTGTTTTGAACATATCAAGTGGTACAGCTGAAGTTATGAGCTGAAAAAGATCAAAACATGTCATTGACACTGTGAAATGTTTGTTGACCCGTCCTTTAGGTCAAGTGTGTGCTCTGCTCACACTATGCAACCCATAACTGAAGCAACATTGACCAACATCGAGTCACACTAATCTGCGTCTATGCAGAGGAGAGGGTGTGTATGCGGGCCTGTCGCAGCCAGCACTTTTTAGGAACCATCGTGCACTATCCTGGACTATATACGCAAAAAGCTGGACATTTCATCTTAATAAAGCACATGGTGTATTCATTAGAGTGTGGTACTCACAGTTCCCACTCCAGGACTTGAGCAGAGACTTGATGCTGATCTCAAAGAACACAGAATCCTGCAGACTCAGCATGACGCCACCAGAGGACTGTGGGTAAAAAGAAGGCACTGGTTTCTCCAGCCAGTCCCGCTGGCTTTGCGCTCCAAACGTCCGTCGCACTTACCCGCGCATCCTGTCTCGCCTGCAGGCAGGCAAAGTTTCAGCGTCTGCTCAGGCTTGTGAAGAAGCGCATGCTGCTGAACGCACACTGACACACACGTGTGCTCGTCCACACACACACACACACACACACTCAGATCAGCTGCAGGGCTCTGAGAGGCCCATAGGATCCAACAGAGTGGAAGCAACTCAAGCAAGACGAATAGCGACAAGAGAATCAAGACTATGTTGTTTCCTCAGACTGCTTGCAGGAGTATCATCCGCTCCATCCAGCCCGGAATGCCGCACGGGAAACTTTGTTCTGGGAATGTGTGAGCATCTGAGTGAACGAGGGAATGGTGAGGATGGACTCCCAGCAGAGAGTAGCAACGCTCCCTCGCTCACGTAACTCTTCCTGTCCACGATGGGTCCTAGAGCTCAGCAGATAAACGGCCACTCTCATTCACTCCGTATGGTTTAACAGTGCTGGCTCTCTCTCTCCTGCCTCCCTCCCTCTCTCTTGCTCTCACTTTGTGAAGAGAGCGTTTGTTTCAATGGCAGAATAGAAGGAGGGGAGGCTGATGTCATCAGCACGCTGCTAGCCCACTCTGGCTTAACTCCAGCGCTTCAAATACATGTCATTACGACTACCGCCTTGCGCTTTCTCACTCTCTCCTCTCTTTCTCCCTCTTTTTCTTTAGAGGCTTGTGAAAACGCACACTTCCTGTACCAACACTGATGTGTCACCAGCAACTGCAGTAAAGTCAGAGCGGGAGGGACAAAGAGAGAGAGAGAATGGAATCTAGAGGAGGTGTGTGAGACAGTGGTGATGTAAGTATCATTGACTCAAACAGTACAGATGAAAAGCGTATACGGAAGTATACTGAAGGAATCAAGGCATGTCCAATGTCAATTTCAGTCCACCAAACCCCAAAATCCATTAAAATATTCAACTATCTACACAGCTCACTTTTTATTTTAGATAATTAGACAATGTTGTGGTACCATGGAAGCCAGTCTGCACTTTTAGGACAGGAGTTCCCAAACCTTGTCACTCGAACCCCGAAGATGTAAAAAATTTTCTTTGAAGTTAATATTTCAGTCAAATAAAAACATATTCCATATTCACACATAAAATCATTTAGTAAGTATTTTATTTTGTTTTTATTTAAAAATTACATACACACACACATACATACATACATATACACACATATACATATATACATTATATATATATATATATATATAAAATATATTGTGCTGCTGCTGAGACACAAAGGACAAAGACTCTATTGCTAACGAAAACAGTGCATCTAGCGTGCATAGCATTCCAAAATGCATGGTAAAGTCACAGAACTTGCCGAGATGGAGTTTGTGAGAAGCAGAATTGAATGTGATAATCGCAAATTAATTAAAAAAAAAAAAAATGTTTTATTCTGATTAATTGCATAGTCTCATTTGTTTTTATTAATGTCTCATTTATTTTAATCAATTATTAGCTTTTTATCAACTCACAAACCCCCGTTTGGGAACATTGCTTTGTTTGGGACATTCCTTCATTCACAAAATGACTGGGCAGCTGCTGTAAGTTTTATATCCAGACTACATATCTACATTTGTTCCATTCCAAAATGGAAACTCTTTGTCTAAAAATACTGAAATATTCCCCTAGGTTCAATACGTATACATTACGCAGGTGGGTGGTTGTTTGGAAAAGTCGTACCCCTGCAATTTACACTGATGCACTGACATCCACACACACAGCTGGAGCGAGTGATGCTTGACCTATGAGGTAACAGATGCCCTGCTTGCAGAAGAGGGTGCGGCAGTCCGGGTCTATTAATTAAAGAATGAGAGAGCAGTGTTGTGAGATCAGACAGACGGAGCTGACTCACACCCTCATCTGACATAACATGTAAAACAAATAACTTAAGCTAATCATACTTTTACAATGATATATCTGACTGCTTTGTTTTTTCACTGCTTCCCAAGCTGGGCGATATATTGGATTCTCACAATATACTCAATGATTTTTATTGCCAGTAAAAATTATGCAGCACTATGAATATCACAAAGCTGTAATTACCTTTTTATAGGGCCATTTTAGTCTACTTTAATTTTGATTATATCTCTTGTGTCTGTGTTAAGACAGAGGATTTAATAGTCTCTCTGATTTTAACTTCAGTAGAAAAAAAAAAATAACATCAAGAGTTCAGTTCAACCCGTTTCAAACATTCCATTCAAAACTCAACAGATTAAACAATTGTTTTGCATCACCTAAAAATGTCTTCATGTTTCATATGTCAAACGTCTCATGCCTATTTTTCATACTATTATTCAAATGTTTTGGTGTAAAATAAACATAAGTAAATACTGCTGTTTATTGTTATATTTCTGGATATAAATGAAAATGATACATGAAATTATCCATCTTCTTTGGGAAAACAGCAGGGCTCTCATTTCTATGCCTGAAAACTAATATTAGACCTTACCTTTTATTTGTAGCTTTTTTATATTTTATCTGTGCTTGAAATATTTATTTGTTCTTATTTTATTACTGATGTTTCACTTGCCTTTAATAAATGTTTGACCTTTATTAGTTATGCTACTAGTTTTTGCTGTGGTATCGAAAAAGTAGCCTACATATTGTCCTTTAAATAATACAAAAAAAAATCTGATCTGTGACTCAAAATCCTTAATATGATCGAAGCCACGAGTTTTTGCTTATTTGTCCACAGTGAAGTTCAGCTGATGTCTTTTTAATTCGGACTAGTTTAATTTATTTTGGGCTACCAAAATCTGAAGAACGCCTGCCCTAAGGGCTACCAGGGATTTTGTAATTTTGCAAGCCCTGAATAGCATGGAAACTATGCCAAGATTATTTGTAACTAGATTTTTACTGTGTTTTAGTTACATTAAACAAGTATTGTTACTGTTAAATACTAAAGTAGTAATAATATAATAAAATTAAAACAAATAATATTAAATAATATAAAATTAAATATAACATTAAATAAAACTTTTCACATTTAAGTGAAACTGTAAACACCATTATAGAAATACAAAAATACAAAAATAATAATGCAGTAAAAATCTTTAATCTATGAATCTCAAAAAGTTTAGAAAATATTAAATCAAATACAAAAATAAAAAAACTGAAAAATATTGAGATTTTCTATTACTCCACCCTAGCAACAACAACAACAACAACAAAAAAATCCATCTAATTTTTTTATACAAGGCATCTATTTATTTTTTTAGATCTCTCAATCACAATTTAGTTCAATTCAAGAATGGCTCCATGAAGAATCAGGTCATCTATAAGCATAAACTCTGCAACCAGAATTTCCAGCCACTTCTATGACGTGCCATATGGGACAACGGTGAAAAAAAACAGCATGAAGAGAGATTGAAACTGATCCCACAGATATGGAAAAAGACATCTTGCGCTTTCGGCAGAGTTTCAATCATGATCCAATTATGATACAGGTATACTGAACTGTGCAATTGTGTAAAGGTAACGTAAGGTGGTTGGCAATACCCAGTTCAAAAAATAACCATCCTCCATCTCCATAGTCCTGTCACCTCTGATCACAAAGACATTAGACCATGACATCATCTGACCAGAGGCTTGAGACAAGATAAAAGAGTGCACACAAACAGATTCCACTGATATCACTCACAATCTCTCTTTCTCTCCCTCCCCCACTTCTCTTTCTCTATATCCATCTCCTTCACCCTCTCTCTCCATCACTTGACTGTCCCTCCCTGCTGGAGTTATGCAAAGCAAGAAGGCAGCATTGTAAACAAACACTGGGTACAAAAGGCTGTATTGTGGAGACTGCAGCACAGAGTTTCCACTCCCACAGTCACACACAAACATAAACATACGCACATGCACAGACAAACACATTATATGCAGTTACGCTCATGGATACACTGAACAGACCCGCTCCAATTGCTGGCTGAGTGAGTAAAAGATGCCATGTAATTAATAAGAAAGCAAAAGACCACAAAGACTTAAGAATTCTGGAAAGGTCAGTTCTCAGTTTTCTGTTTCCACGCAATCTTAGAATTCTGTAAATCTGTGGTGCTGATAATCAGGAAAAAACTGATCGGAATGTTACTTTTAAACATTTCCTGTGAAAGTGAACTCACTGTTTATCTCATGCACTGATCTGAGAACAGGTATATGATGACAGAACATGACAATGCAACAAGAATGTTGCATGACATCTAAGAAAAACTCTTTCCAAATAATACTATCTGTTTTTGTCCCTCTGCATTAAAGCAGTGTATCTCAGCACTTTTGTGTAAGTAAGGTTTGCTAACTGGCTGTTCCTGCATGCACCACACCCAGTAAAATAAGTCAGTCCAGAATCACATGATGGCCATCTCTCTCAAACACACAGTTTAGGGTAAACAGTAGGATCCTGCTCAACACAGCAGGAATGTTGCTCTATTGTCAACAGGGTGCGACTGTCACCAACTACTTTAATATACAGCAAAAACAGGCAGAGTCAAATCCAACACCAGGCTTACTAGACCAGATTCTGAGCAAGATCATAAACATACCAATTCAAACTAAACCCCAGGTTTACAGTAACTAAACCAGATTCCGATCTGGATCACATTCTGGTCCTGATCAAATTCCATTCCAATTAGGCTCAAATAAATCAGATTCTGATACAGATATTCTCAAACCCCATCCCGGTTGTACAATATCTGCAACAAATTCTGATCCAGATCAAAAACATATCAAATCAAACCCTAACCTAGTCAACATCTAAACCAGATTCTAATTCAGATCAAACCCCATCCTAGGTTTACAGTCACTAGATTATGATTATGATCCAGATCAGAATTAAGCTCAACTAAATCAGGTTCTGATCCAGATAAAGAAACACATCAACTCAAACTCTATCCCATCCAGTATATAAACCACATTCTAACCCAGATCAAACCCCATCCAAGGTTTAGTCACTAAATCAGATTCTGATCCAGATCAGAATTAAGCTCAACTAAATCAGGTTCTGATACAGATCAAAAATATTCTCAAACCCCATCCCGGTTGCAGGGAGTAACTACAACATATTCTGATCCAGATCAAAAACACATCAAATCAAGCCCAAGCCTAGACAGTATCTAACCCAGATTCAAATCCAGATCAGCACATTCATCCTCATTCATATCTAATGCAGCAACCAGATGGGAAGATGAAACAGGCACTCTGCTCAGAGATCAGATGCTTATGTTTCAGAAGACAGACTGTAAGTGCTTTTGGACAGTGAGCAGGGCATACACTGACGGACAGACAGTCTGTGAAGGCCTTTCAATCCCATGAGGCCACAGTGAGAGTGCATTTCCTGTACTGTGCATTTTAGCACCCAGCATTGGGAAAAGGAGAGCCAAAAAAAAGGAATAAGGCGGAAAGAGGGTGAATTATGGAGAAGAAAAGAAAGGAGAGGGACAGGGAGAAAGAGAGACTGATCAATACGAACAGTAATTCTATCTGAGGTTATACTATTTGCTGAAGTTTTTAGCAGACAGAGCAAAGCAGGTTCCCTTGTGTGAAACTGCATCTCCCATGATGCAAAGTCCAGACAACAGCTGTGCAGAGAAGCTATAGCACAAACTTGAACTTACTGTCCTCTAATAAACATCTGAGACAGTCCTTTTTAAGGATCTTAACAAGTTTATTTTACTAGAGGTAAAATGATTACCTGTAAAAAAGCAAACTGTACAATTCCTGTAAGGAATCATCCAAGGTTTAGATGTTTAAAATCAAAGTTCATCTTGTGTGTAATGCCGCCTATGAATTTAAATTGTGTAATTAAATGTTCATGAATTGTAAGGTGTCCATTTGAGTAAATTACCTAAACAGCAGACACTGAATTTAATTTTACAAAAATGAAAAGGAGGCTGTGTGGTACTGACATACATAGCGCTGCTCGATTATGGCAAAAATCATAATCACGATTACTTTGGTCAATATTGTATTCACGATTATTTAACACGATTATGAGTGATATGACCAAAACTTTATATGAGTGATTTATTTAAAGATAGTAATATATTAAATATATATTTTCTGTAAATAAGGTTGCTATGACATCTACATTTTAGAATCCCACAGCAGATTATTAGGGTAACTGATATTAATAACATACAAAAAAGTCCTCAAAATGATTGAAAATAATTCAACTTTCAGTCATAAAAAAGCAAGGGAAAAATGCAATAGAATAAAAAGATACAAATGAAACGAATAGGTTTTTTGTGCAAGTCTCAAGTATTTAGTTAACAGAAATGAATAATCAAATGTAAAATAAAACGGCATAGTCTTAATTGTAAGAATTAAACTTTCTTTGTTTCTTAGAGCAGTGTGTGATTTTGAATTTGTCTTTTGATGTTTAAGCACACAGTCGGGAGCAGGAATATAGCCTGCTGTCACTTTTAGAGCTGCAGGGATCCAATTTACCATTACACATGTATTTTTCATACTCAACTGTTTATGTTCATTTATTACGTGACCGACGAAGGTTAACTTGAATAATCACTAAGTGCCGCATTTGACACATTTTTGTGTGTATTTGACTATTTACGCGCACAGCTTGACCTAAAGTTGACTACATGTCTGTGTTCTGTTCCGTCTCTGAGCGCATCACAGAAATCCTCCAGGGGATGAATAAATCTAATACACTTCAATAAATCTAGCACATGAAATTGGTATTTTATGGAGGAATGAATGCACACCGCTGGAAAAGGGGCGCAATAAACCTTTTCTCTCGATTATTGTATTTTCATAATCGTTGGAGGCCGAAATCGAAACGGTTTTTCAATTAATTGCACAGCCCTAGTCAGTCATATCAATGTGTTGTATTGTTGATGCAAATTGTTCTTTTTTGGTCAAAATGTCCATTCAAACCTGTGATCACATTGTAAAACAAACTGCGAGAAATTTCAGCAGATACATTACCAAATTTGATTTGCCCACAAGACTACATTTTTTCCAGTAATGTTCGAAGTCAAGTGTTGATGAATTAGCATGAACCACTTGGTGTTCAGGAGTCTGTCCCACACTGAAACATTTCAGCTGAATCACAACACCGTATCAGCAGCAGTGCAAGCTAGAGACTGCAGGACACTGCACACCTTGCCAGGAACAAGCGCACCTGTCAGCACCAAAGCAACAAACACACTCTGCAGAGAGAGACATAGGCAAAGTGGTGAAGCCCAGTGTGTTGGAGAGAGAGAAAGAGAGAGAGAGAGAGAGAGAGAGAGAGAGAGAGAGAGAGAGAGAGAGAGGGACATCGGGTGCTAGCCTAACATTTCCACTGATCGCACCTCTGAGTCAGCAGAGACACTCACACACATCAGCACCAGATCTCTATAATACCCTCCATCCCAAAAACTGACAAAACACAGCTAAATACAGTATGCTGAGTCATGAGAGAGAAAGAAAGAACAAACAAAGAAACAAACGAAGCAGGAAAAGAGGACAAAAGTAAAAATGCAAGAAAGAATGAGAAACTGAATGAAAGAAAAACGTATGAACAAATGCAAGAACAAGTGAAAGAATAAAAGAAACACCAAGTGAGACCAAATGGAAAGGACTGAAGGAAAGAATGAAAGAAATAAGGTATGAATGAACAAAAGTAAAACAAGAAAATGAAAAAAAGCAGCAATAAAGCAAGCAAAAGAACAAATGAGTGAAAGGTGGGAAAATAAGCAAAGGGAAAACTAAAACAAATGAGAGCAAAAAGGGACAGAAACAAAAGGACAACCAAAATAAAGAGGGCTTATGAACAAAAGGAATTGAAAGAGAAAGTGAACCAAAATGTGAAAATGAATATAAAATGAATCATAATCAAAAAATTAAAGTTAAAGAACAAGAGAAAGAACAAAAAAGCAGCAATGTGTACAAAAAAATGAGAACAAAAGAGTGAATGAATGGGAACTAAAGGGCAACCGAACTAAAGGAATAGTTCACCCAAAAATGAAAATTTTGTCACCATTTACTCACCCTCATGTCGTTACAAACCTGTACAAGTTTCTTTCTTATGTTGAACATAAATGATAATATTGTGAAGAATGCTGGTAATCAAACAATTGATGGTCCCCATTGACTTCCACAGTATTTCTTTCCCTACTATGGAAGTCAATGGGGACAAAAAACTGTTTGGTTCTTCAAAATTCTTTTGTGTTCCACCATAAGAAAGAAACTTAAACAGGTTTGGAACGACATGAGGGTGAGTAAATGTGAACTATTCCTTTAAAGAGGGTGAACGAACAAAAGAGCAATAATAAAAAAAATAGTAAAACAAAAAGCAATGAATGAACAAACAATTAAAAAGGAAAGTAAAACATGAAAAAGAATGAGATAATGAAAAGAGAATGAAAGCAATGAACTAACAAACAAACGCAAAGGAACAAATGAATAAAAGGGAGTGAAAGAGCAAACAAGCAAAAGGGAGTGCAAGAGCGAAATAATTGAAGGAGACAAATACAATGCATTCCTGATGAACTGTTTATTTTGTCAGCTTTGTCAACTACAGTGTTCAACTTTATGAACCGTTTGCAAGTGTGACCTGTTCTTAACTTGCATTTCTGCTCATCCAGTCCTGATTATGAATCACATGCTGCATGGCAGAAAACACCACATGCACAAGCACTCATTTTTCCAAGATAAACTTCCATTGCTGTTTAATGAAATGTAGTCTGATCACATGACTGCTGTAACAGAAAGAGAGAGAGAGAGAGAGGGTGTGGCTGGAGCGCTACTGTGTCTGTTTGACTGTGACCACTGATTCCAGATCAGCAGCCCTGGAAAGCCCTTGAGGGGACCAATATTAGACACATAACATACTGCAGACTCGCCATATCCTTCCTCATGTGCACGCAGCAACAACTAGAGCAGAAACACAATAAACAAAAGCACCATCAAAACACCAATAATACCAGCAACAGCAGCAGCAGAGAACATCAGTTATGTAATGCATTGAAGAGGGCAGGTCGATGCGATTGTGTCTGTAAAGCTGCCTTCCAGCTGAAGAAACAGGTTGAGCTGGGGATGGCCACTACCCTAACAAATAGAAAAATGTTCCTGCCAAACCAAAGAAAAATAAATGGCAACACTGACTCATTCAATATCCATTTAGAAACAAATCAAAGCGATTAATGAGAATATGCCTCTAGAGCTTCAGGGTTCAACTACAGGCTAAAATCAAAGTGGTGGTTGATTTGTAAATCTGTTACTAGTTACTGCAAAAGAGAATTGTCCAATAATTTAAACAATGAGATAGATTTGAGAGACTTTCGAAAGGATCACCCTGTCTAAATACAATGAAAGCTGTTTGTGTAACAGCTAATTCAATAAAATCATTAATGAAAGTCATCAACAACCATTTCATTATCAATTATCAATTTGCGCTGTGCAGAGAACTTACAAGCATTATCACAAACAGCTTGTCCTGACAGCGATTAAATGCTGTTGTCATCATTAAACTGCAAATACATGTGTGTGCGCGTGCATGCACATGCTTGTCAATTAATGCAGTGTCACAGAATAATTTGTTGTCTTAATTATGATGTCTCAGAGTGCATCATAATTAAGACAACAAACACTGTTAAACATCAAATTTAAGCTTTAAATAACCAAAATGAAACTTTAAATTTTAGATGCAACTCAATTATATATTTTTAACTTACTGAAAATTAACAGTTAACTCTTGGTAACTACTTTTTCAACTGTTGTTGTGAATTCTTTAAAAATTTCAAATAACTTTATATTCGTAACGTTTACATTTTTTTAAACCACTTTTGCAGACAGTGTGTATATCATATTATACACTACCGTTCAAAAGTTTAGGGTCAGTATGTTTTTTTTTTTCTTATTTGAAAAAAATTATATTTTATTTAGCAAGGATGCACTAAATAGATCA
Organism: Spinibarbus caldwelli; assembly: GCA_039654775.1. Taxonomy (NCBI): domain Eukaryota; kingdom Metazoa; phylum Chordata; class Actinopteri; order Cypriniformes; family Cyprinidae; genus Spinibarbus; species Spinibarbus caldwelli. Next base: position 17,186,108 of record CM077240.1, on the reverse strand, counting down.
AAAGTGACAGTAAAACATGTATAATGTTACAAAATATTTATATTATTTCAAATAAATGCCGGTCTTTTGAACTTTCTAATCTTCGGTTTCCACAAAATCATTAAGCACAACTGGCTGATGAGAATTCAGGAATAATTACATTCGATACTACATTAAAACAGAAAACAGTTGTAATAATATTGAACATTTTTACTGCATTTTGATCAAATAAATGCAGCCTTGGTGAGCATTAAAGACTTCTTTCAAAAAAAAGCCACTGTTGAATGTTAGTATATATTACACACTTCTTTTTGCACATTGTTTAAAGGGGAGATGCAGAACATCAGATTAATTCAACAAATTGAGTGATACCTAGTTGCAGTATAAGAATGACTGGTGTGGAGCATTTAAACACACTTGGGAACATGAGCATGTCCTGGCAGGAACATATAAAATCCAAATCCTCACCTGAACATTCAAGACTCATCAATTTGGGAAGAGCGAGGTGTGGTGTGGTTTGGTTGCAATGTAAACACCTACAAACACACACACATACTGTCTACTACCCATGTTATAACTTTATCAGCACATACTGACAGAAGCTCAGGCTTCAACCTTCGAAGGATACAGAAAAAAACTCTTGGTCCAGTTTGAACTGGTGTTTTCCATCATATTTGAATGTGTGGTGGTCAATTTGCATTTTGAATGCAGAGTCACATGCAGTGATGCAACATCACACTCCCCACACTGTTTTCCTGTAACCAAGTAGCTGACATACCAAGAAGAGTGGTCGTAGTTGGATCAGCCGTGAATGACACACAAAGATCCTCATTTATCCCCATATGACCCTGTCGGGGAGATGTGCTGCTGAAGCTTCAATACATTTATGGTCACAAATGCATTCATCTGCTTCCAGCAGCCAAGTTATGAGTGTGTCAACAAACACTGTATTGCAGAACCGTATACAACTTAATCAGTCTCTATTCACAAAACAAAGACTTCCTTAACTTTCACATAGGCACCCAGGGTCAACTTTGTTTTTCTTTTTAGTACATAGGCCTAGAAATGAAACAACATTTGCAAATTCACTTCATAATCTGACAGATTTCCAAATTAAACTGGACATGCGACAGGAAAGAATTAGGGTGTAACTTTATCCACTGGGAACTGACTAGATGAATGGATCATTAAAAGCAGTCTATATGTGATGCATGGTGGTTAGTGGGAAGAGCCTGGTGGCAGATGCATTTGATGAAAGATTAGTCATTATTTCTTTTAAATAATATACACCAATAAATCATCCATAACCAAATTGGGCACTTTAAGAGTTAATTTTGATCTGAAGAGCATTGTATTTCTCCAGTTAGCAGTGCCTTTACATTCTCTATGGTCCACATACAATACCGTTCAAAAGTTCAGGATCAGTCCAATTTTATGTTTTTTTAAAGAAGTCTCTTATGCTCACCAAAGATGCATTTATTTGACCAAAAATACAGTAAACACAGCAATGCTGTGATATATTATTACATTTTAAAATAGTAAAATAGCCAATTTAAAATAGCCATTACTCTAGTCTTCAGTCACATGATCCTTCAGAAATCATTCTTATATGCTGATGCTTATCAATCGAAAACAGTTGTATTTGATATTGTGACATATTTTGACAAAAATCTTTCATATTATTATAAACTGTCACTTTTAATCAATTTAATGTGTTTTCAAAAAAAAAGTATTATTTTTTGTTAATAATAGTAATATGATTATATTAATAATAATAATAATAATAATGTTTACTATCGCCTTTAACTTTGAATGGTAGCGCAAGTGTTAAAACCTCAAATATGGCCTTTTCATGATTAACACATTATTTTGAGTCTTGCTGTCATAGCTCAAGGTTGGAAATAGTGATGCTAACAATAACTCACTTTGACAAATACATCATTGTAGTCATGTTTCAAAACAATACCAACCTGGTTCAGTGCCAATAAACTCAGGATTAGATCAGAGATTATTTTACTCATGACAAAACTTCTCCCTTTCTGCATTTGTATTGCATAAAATACTTTAAAGTTCCTGGTTTTATAACAACTCTCAATATTTGAATAATTCTCACTAATGACCAATTTAAGACTTCGCAGACAGTTCGGTTACACAAAGTATTTGCTTGTTCCCTCTTGTCTGCGATTTATCTTATATCACAGCTGAACTATAAACAAAAATGGTGCAAACACACACCTCGCACACATACCTCCTAATCAAACAGTCCTCTCTCTGCAACACAGTTAAAATTATGTTTGAATACCCATCCCTTCCTTTTTCCTGACGGTACCTTTGGCACGATGTCGTTGAAGACGAACAGCCGGCCGGCTAGTCAGACCGGATCCATCTTGCTCCTCTTCATTGGCCTGTGAAACCAGCCTCTTCATCCTCAGCAAGCGAGGGCCGGTCTCCCGCGGCCACACTCCCCCTGCGTCTGTCGCCGGCAGCCCGCCATCCCCGGAGATGACCATGGGAACGAGGCTCTTGAGGAATTCCATGTTTGCACTGTGACACTTTCACTCCAGGCGCCTGTGCAGGCGCACAGTGACGGCCCTGCCACCCACCATCACCTCTGAGGAATCAGGCCGTCTGTGACCGGACAGACGACTGCAGAACGGCTCCTCCACTTAAGGAAAACCACAGCTTGTCAAACTTGGAGTTCACCACAGGTTCCTCTTCGTCGTGTCAGTTAAAACTAGAAGTGTCTATATACACACAAGCACCCAGACGAAGTGGAGATGATATCTCGTAATGCAGAAGCTGTCGACAGTAGATCCAAGATGAGGTACAAGCGAGCACCTGTAGATCCAGCCCCTGAGTTCTTCCACCTGCCCGTACTCCACATGCCACAGGCCAGCTGTGAGCACTTCACAAAGCGTAACCTAAAGTTCACTTGAACTTTCACACAGCCAGAGACTAACCTTACTACCTGTCTGTTCATGCAGGATGGACTGAACACTTTGATGTGATGATTTGACAACAGAAGGCGGAGCCTTTCAGCTCGAGTGCGTTATCTGGGCGGAGCAAGGATGTGTCCAACGGGAGATAATGTACGCCTGGGAGAGCGTCCAATCAAAACACAGCTGCTACCAACCACGCCCAGACGTTTCTCTTTTCTAAAGGGAGGGAGGGAGGAAGACTCATCTGTCTGTGATGGCAAGGGAGTACACAACAAAAAGTGAGAAGGCGTGGCATCTTCAGCTTGCTGCTGCGCTCTGATAAGTTTTATCAGGTTTAAAACTAGAGCTGTTTTTCACATTCCCCTCTTACGCACACATACACAATTCTATCTATAACTTCCCTTACATATTTCCCTTCCACTGGATGAAAAAAAAGGATTAAAAAAAATACCTCAGAACTGAGTTGAAAGTTGAACACAGTTGAAATGTCTCACGCCCACATACACTGATGGTTTCACTTCCACTTTACAGCAGGGCAGTGGGTGAACTAGTTTATGTGGCATGTTTGATCTGCTTAACTGCAGACTGTTGGGTGTAACGCGTTACTGTAATTAAATTACTTATCCACTGAAAAAGTAAAGTAAGGGATTATTGTTCATTTTTAGGTCATTTAATTACAGTTACTTATAAAGTACTTGCGTTACATACAGTAAATAATTTGAAATCTAAATTTACCGTCTAAAGATAAAATTGAATGCATCAGTTTTAACCCTCCGTGCGCAGGCTCATTCACTTTCAGATTTTCCTGATTCACAGAAAAACCTTAAATACTCAGATACATATAAGACTAAAATCAATAGAATCAAAAAGCTTGAAGTGTTTACTTTTAAATGAACGAATTCAAATCAAAAACTAATATTTCCGATTATGTAATCTGTATGAAAGCGAGACCAGTCTTTCCCGTATCTGAAAGCTTGAAGTTTCTACTTTTAAATGAACGAATTCAAATCGAAAATGAATATTCCTGATTATGTAATCCGTATGAAAGCAAGGTACAGTCTTTCCCGTATCTAAACGCTTGAAGTGTCTACTTTTAAATGAACGAATTCAAATCAAAAACTAATATTTCTGATTATGCAATCCCTAAGAAAGTAAAGCGAGACCAGTCTTTCCTATATCTGAAAGCCTGAAGTGTCTACTTTTAAATGAACGAATTCAAATCGAAATCTGATTATGAAATCTGTATGAAACTGAGGTACAGTCTTTCCCGTATCGGAGCTCATTATATGCAGTCACCTGCGCACAAACGCCCTCACCTAGAAAAAAAAAAAATAATAATAAAAAAAAGAAGAAACAAAAAAAAAGATTCATCTAATTTTCATCATTTTTGAAAGAAGAGCTACTATGAGGAATTTACCTCCTAAGAACAGTGCGATCTGACATGGCTTTATTCAGCAGAGAAGACCATTTCTGTCATTTATTCTTACCTACATTAGTTAACATGTTATTTTTACATAAACCTGTACAGATTTTACTAGTTGGGCTTAACATGAACATCTTGCCAAACTGAAATGTATTGTTTAACTTTTAAGCTTTTTTGTTATTCAGATATTTTGCAGAGTATTTCTATTTGTTAACCAAAGGTGGTTACATTTTTTTATAAAACATTTAAGTATTACAGTTATTTTGAAGCTAAAAGGCTAAACTATGTTTGACTCAAATTGAAAGAATAAAGAGTTTAATTTCTATTAAGGTTCATAGGGATTTTAAGATGTAGCCTAATTAGCTATTTGAATAAGTTACTTTTTGAGTAACTAAGCTACTTTTCAGACAGAGTAATTAGTAAAGTAATTTAAATACAATATTGATGAAGTAATTAGTAACTGTAATTAATTACTTTTTGAAAGTAACTTACCCAACACTGAGACTGACACGTGTGTCAAACTTTACTCTGGTAAAAACAAACACACTCACATAAAGGCTACTTGGACAAATAAAAAGCATACTGGCACATTTATACAGTAGGCACGTTTCCATTACCCTTCAAATTGCGCAAATTAAAATTGTGAATTGAAAATACGCCTAATGAAAACGCGTCAATTTCGCAAAAACTCCCATATATCGCAAAAAAGTTTTTACGCTCGCATGAGGTGGTTTTTCAGGCAACTCGAAAAAGATATATTTGCAAAATATTTTACAAAAAATAATATTTCGCAAAACTGCAATGGAAACGTTTTTTTTTTTACATTTACAGGTTACATGGCGTATGTAAAAAGTCATATAATCATTCTTCGGTGTACTATAACCTCCAAGAAACACTTCATACATGATCGCTCTCGAATATAAGGGGCTTTTCCTGCCATTACTGCTTAGACAATTTACACTGTACACGTCTGCGGTGCAGTGTGGCTCTGATACTACCACTGAAGCTGATTGCAGGCACTCTAGTCAATACACGTTTTTATTCCAGCCACGCCATGCGTGTTTCTGAAGTGGCTCTCCGTGGTGCTTCTGTAAAGATACACGCTTGCGCCTCCTTTGAATAAATACATCCAAAATCCGTCAAATCTCACCAAAATCCGTTGTCATGACTTATCGCGAGAGGCAAAAGGTTACGTTTTAGTCACATAACATTGGTTAATGGAAACGCTGTCATTTCGAAATACTTTATCGACATTTATAAAATATCGCCAAAGTTTTGCGCAAATCTGTAATGGAAACGCACCTAGTGATACAAGAGTAATATTTGAGTTTTCTAGTTGGCTGGGCAAATGTAAGGTGTTCTGAGGTAAATCAATGGAAATGTTTGTGTTGGGAATCATTTTGCATATGGCAGGCCTTTCTGCTGACTCACTAACATATTCAAATGACCAGGCTGATTTCACTGACAATGGAAATCGTAATACGGACACTAACTTGCTGTCCAAGCTTCCATTCAATACAATAAACTGACTCTTCAGAAGAGCATGGAGTTATGGATGCACACATTTTCTCATTTCAAAGCATCTCATATGGTTCATGATTATTTCACTACAATTTTTTATATTTTAAAAATCTGCCCCAGAAGATAAGTGCCGGTACATTTACATCAACAATTGTAACCTTAAAGTAATGATAATACCATTATATTCATACACACAGAAACATTCATATATACACATTTATTATTTTTTAGCAACCCCCCACACTTTTGAATAGGAGAGTATATGTATTTTGTAATTAGTTCATAACTGTAAAAGTTTGTTTTAAAAGCTCTTCTGAAGAGTCAGTGAAGGACAAGTCGTTCCTAGTTAAGAGCCTCTCAAAATATAAAACTTCCACAGCGCCACCAGGAGGACAGACAGGAGCTCTAGAAGAAGGAAATGACCTCAACACCATACAGAAAGTTTTCTGTTCCAAAAGTGGCCTGCTATAACCTCATTCGTTCAAAAGACTCATACCTCACATATAGTGACAGAACAGAAAAGTGTGTGCAAATGATTCACAGGAAACGCTCACACCCTTAAGCTCCATGTGAACATGTCAGGCAAGCCATGTAATGTTTCAGTTCCTTAATGTGTAAGCAGACAAAACATATGCGCATAGATTGTTATTAAATAATCTCTTAATGTCTTTATATGTTAGTGTTACCACAGTGTTACCCATTTCTGGCATAAAGACCCATTGATATCTAGTGCCCAACAAATTAATAATGTTGCATAAGCTTTAAGAAGCATGAGAACGAGAAGAATAAGTTCAGACTGAGCCAACTCTCTCTCTCTCTCTCTGTGCATGCGTGCGTGCGTGTGTGTGTGTGTGTGTGTGTGTGTGTGTGTGTGTCTCCATCGTTCAAATATCTTTACAAGTCTGCCCTCTAGGGGTGGCCAAAAGCAATGCCAGCAAACCTCAGGACAAGGTAAAACAAATGTATGTGCATGTATATCATTTTGTGATTTAAAAAAATAAATAAATAAATAAAAATAAAAGGAAACTGGTACTTGTACTACTGTGCACGTCTCTCCAAAGCACAAAATAAAAATCAAATCACAATTCACAATTTAATGTTTCTTTGATTACTGGCACTTTTATCTTCTGGGGCAGATTTTTAAAACATAAAAAAAGTTATAATCATAAACCATTTCATTATTATTGAAAAATTAAAAAACTTTTACCAAGGTTGAAATACGAGATGCTTTGAAATGAGATGACAAACAAAAATCAAGGAAACTGTGTGCACAGAACATTTTATTGCACTTCATTTGTGCAAGTGATATAATAAAACATGTTTGAGAAAATACCTAATTTGGTCTGCTGTAAGCAGCACAGGCTAGGCGACAGGACATGAACTGAACAGGTGATAACATATCCACTCCTAGACAATGACGTGGAAGAATCACAGATTTCTCTGGAAAGTTACTAACTCACTCATTACTTTATAACACACCTCTGCCGCAGACACAAACACAAAACTTCTTATATCGGATGACAGTAAAATGCTTTCAACCTTGATGATGAAACAATACAAAGCAGAACCTTTGACCGTGACATTGAACCACACTCAAGGTCCTGTTTGCAAGAGAAACCATGTCAAAGGTCTGTGTGTGCATTAAAAAGTTAAATAAAAACAATTTCAGACAGAGTGGCCTACATTTACAGTGATGATATAGTGATGAAGATCAAGTCCCAAATGGCACAGGAGGAATGTAAGGGCTGATGGGACCATTTGGACAGGGGCAGAGAAGACAACAGAGGACAGAAAGTCAGAGGGAGAGGATAAACTGATGAATGTGGGTCACCTATCAATAGATGATCTTAAGCCACCATGTGCTGGTGGCCCCAATCTGATATCAAGAAAACACAGACTTTCAGTACACTGAATTGCATTATAGAATGGCAACAAAGCTGAAAACAGAAGGCAGGGCTTGATGATAAAGGTACGGTCATATTTACCGCTGCTCGTCAAAATTCCCAGGTGAAATAAAGCAGAGGACAGATTTGACAAAATACGATGAATGATACAGGAATAATGATGACAAAAACATCCAAAGTTAGCTAGTAAACAGAGCTGGGTAGAAACAGATTACATGTAATCTGGAAACATGTAACATTTTATAATACTCGTAATCAGACTAGTTTTTTTTTATGGATTACATGATTACATATTTACACAATAGCAATAAATTATTCATAATTTATTGATTCTCCCTCATTTGTCTTTTTCATCTTTTAAATTTTCCTTTCTAAAATAGCATACCGCTTACATACACTCAGAAATTCTTCCAGTTTTGTGGACATTCACACAGAGACCAGTTATATAGTCAGGTGCTACACTGCATTTGACCACTGGATTTACAAAAATCATTTCAGGTTTAAGAAGTGTTTCAACAATGCATAAACTACTGATGAACACACTAGTTTTATTTGAATTATCACTCTGCAGGTTATTTAAACATGTATTTCTATGTCTTTGGAAGGTCTTTTGTCTTTCAAACACATTAAAATGCACAAATTTCACCAAATACAATTACTTGAAATACCCCTGAGATTTTTAAAATAAATATTTTAATAATTAAATTTGCATGTTCTCAGTTCTCTGACGTTGGTTATGCACTGTATAAAAAATAAATAAATGAAAAAAAGGTTGTGCAAACTTAAGTTTAAGTCAACCAGCTTCAGCAGGTTTTTGAGTTCTCAACTTATTTTTTAGGAAATTTTTGAGTTTTCTCAACTTTTTGTTGTATAAACTTAAAACAAGAAGTTGAGAAAACTCAAAAATCTGCTGAAGCTGGTTGCCTTAAACTTTTAAGTTTGCTCAACTTTTTTTTTTTTTTTTTTTTACAGTGTGGCCACTAGGGCTGCAACAAACGATTATTTTGATAATCGATTAATCTAACGATTATTAGAACGATTAATCGACTAATCAACGATTTACCCACTGATTAATCAGTAGACCTTGATTGATTATTCAGCTTTTGCAATTAGTTAAAATATTAAGTTATACATATTCTAACATAAATAAAGGTCACTTCAGCTTTAGAAAAGCATATCATGTTATTACAATTATTATACAATTGGTAATACTTTACAATAAGGTTTGTTAGTTAACATTAGTTAACATGAACTAAGAATGAACAATACTTCTACAACATTTAATCTTAGTTAATTTTAATTTCAGCATTTACTAATGCATTTATAAAAATCACAAGTTGTGTTTTTTAACATTGGTAAATGCACTGTAAACTAACATGAACAAACAATGAACAACTGTATTTTTATTAACCAAGATTAAAAAAAGATTAATACATAAATGTAATAAATGCATTGTTCATTGTTCATTGATGTTAATGAATACATTAACTAATGTTAACAAATGATACCTTATTGTAAAGTGTTACCAATTCCTTATACAAATAGATGTATTTGGCACTAGGGATATGCCGGTATCAATTTTTCATTTTGCGATTAATTGCTAATGTTTTTATCACGGTATACGGTATTATCACGGTATTAAAATTTAGTTGCAAAAAAAGTGGTCATATTACAGTATAACAAGTTTAATAACTTTTTTATAACAAAAATATCTGAACATTTAAATACAATAAAGCAATACACAAAAAAATTATAAAGTTAAACATTTTATACAGATTAAAGTGCAAAAGAATTAAAAGACCAATAGGTATCACTTTACAGTAAGATCTCATTAGTTAACCTTAGTTAATGCATTAACATTATCAATGAGCAAAAGCTACATTTGCTACAGAAGTTATTCATCTTTGTTAAAAATAATACAACTCTTAGTTCATGTTAGCTCGGGTTCATTTAAAAAAACAAAAAAAAAAACACCTTTATAACAGTTTATCATTTTGATTTTAACAGTGTACTATTAAATATTTCAATTACCTAAGATTAATGAATGTTTAGAAGAATTTTTCATTGGGAGTTTGTTAACTAATTAATTAACTAATGTTAACCAATGAAGCCCTAATGTAAAGTATGACCGAACAATAAAGAATCAGAACACTTTCAAACAATATCTCTAAGGCATGTTGTAGTCCAGATTAAAATGTTTTAAAATAAATAGCCTATTTAGTCTAAATATTAAAGTATTTGGCACTGTGCTGAACACCACTGTACAAAAATCTGAATGGCTATTTAAATCATTTAAATACGTTTCAGAAGCAGCGCAGCTGCTTTTTTTTTACGGGTTTCCGGGGTAACACAGCATCTGCTGTTCAGTGCCCTCTGCTGTCAGAGAGTGAATGTGCGCTTTCATCCAGAGTGTCTCTCACGTGTTCCGCCATGTGCTTCTCATCCGTGCTTGTTTACATCAGAGTGCACACGCGTCTTTGATGCAGCATGCAGCGGTGTTGTGCATTTAACCAGTTAATGGGGAAAGTATTCTTAAAATGCATTCAGAATTCGGAAAAAATTTTTAACAAATAATTATTTTCGGTATTTTGAAGTGTCCACGATAACAATACTGTGCATATTCATTATCGTGATAAATCGCATTACCGAATACCAGCACATGTCTATTTGACACACAAAATGAGATGACAGACAGAGACACTCTCTCACCATTTAATTAGATACATGAAAAAGTAACTGAATGACACATCATTCTGCCTAACATCTCCTTTTGTAAGTCATATAGATAAGAAACAAAATAAAGGTAAGTGATAAGACGCTTTGGATAAACTATTTTATTCACAACAATGTCTTAAAATACCTTATCGGGTTATGATAAAAAAAAAAAAAAAAAAAACAGTCCTGAGCTAGAACAAGCTTTGATCTCTGTAAACCAAACTATCACGTAATTGAATTAATTTTTTTCCCACTAATAAAAATATTTTATCATTAGCTAGCTCCACACTGGAGAGGTGCTTTATAACAAAAAATTAAGTTGTAATTCTAAATGAAAGCTACACTGACTCTGTTTTTTCATGTTTAATACCGTAAAGCTGCTTGAATTAAGGCTATCTATTGCATAAAGTACTATATAAATAAACATGATGTGACCGGACTTTACTGGAGTACTGAACTGCAGAGCTCATGCAAACATCCACATCGTTGTAATCAGATGTATTTTTAACTACTGCTTTCACACTGCTGTCAGTTTTTGTTGTATTTATTTTGTTACTGAGAGGAAAGTGCGCAATATTCACATATTCATCCAAAGGCCGCTCAGGTTCGGATGCACTTTCTCTGAAGCGCTGTGTGTGTCTTCTTCTCTTGAATTGCATTCAGGAGAGCTGAATTACAGTCTTGCGCTACAGCGCCACACTGGTCAAACCGCATTATTGCAGGCTCTTACATTAGGTCATATTAGATCAAACGACTACTCGACAACAAAAATGTCAACAATTTTTTTTTTTTTTTTTTATTGTCGACGTTGTCGATAATGTCGACTAATCGTTGCAGCCCTAGTGGCCACATGATGTGCAGATAAACAAATAAAATATATATATATTTTTTTTTTGGTAAGCATTTTATTTTGATTTTAAAATTATTTATTTTAATTTTACATTTTTGTGATTTAATTAATTATTAGCTATGAATTTTTGAAAAATTAAATGTCTTCACCACTAAAGGTCCATCTCTCACAAAAGTTCACTAAGCAATGGTTTTTCCATCAAAATCTATCACAGGAACAACTTTCCCAGCAAATGAAACAACTTTTCTGCTGATGAAACTGCTGAGAAAAAATAACCACTTTCTCACTTTAATCTAACATACAGTTTTTATGGACATCCCAATCCCTAATAGGGCTGCAACAAACGATTATTTTCATAATCGATTATTCTAACGATTATTAGAACGATTAATCAACTGATCACTGATTATTTCACTGATTAATCAATAGAATTTGATTGATTATTCAGCTCTTGCAGTTAGTTAAAATACTGTTATATATATTCTAACAAATAAATAAAAGGTAGACTAATCACTTCAGTTTTTGGAAATCATATTATATAATTACAATTATACAATTAATTTATACAAATAAATATATTTGGCACACAAAATGAGATGACACAGAGAAACCTTCTTATTTACCATTTAATTACTATATGAAAAAGTAATTGAATGACACATCATTCTGCCTAACATCTCCTTTTGTAAGTATATAATATGGATAAGAAACAAAATAAAGGTAAGTGATAAGATGTGTTTTTTTGGATAAACAATTTTATTCACAATATACACTACCAGTCAAACATTTTTGAACAGTAACATTTTTATTGTTTTTTAAAGAAGTCGCTTCTGCTCATCATGCCTGCATGTATTTGATCCAAAGTACAGCAAAAACAGTAAAATTTTGAAAGATTTTTACTATTTCAAATAACCGTTTTTTATTTGAATATATTTTAAAATGTCATTTATTCCTGTGATTTCAAAGCTGAATTTTTAGCATCATTATTAATAATCATTCTAATATTCTGATTTGCTGCTCAAAAAAACATTTATTATTATTATTGTTATTATTATTATTATTATTATTATTATTATTATTATTATTATTATCATGATGTTAAAAACAGCTGAATAGAATTTTTTCAGGTTTCTTTGATTAATAAAAAGTTCAGAAGAAGAGCATTTATTTGAAATTGGGGTGGGAATCGCAGGGTACCTCACGATACGATATAATCACGATACATGGCTCACAATAACGATAATATCACGATACAGCGATTCTGCGATAATCAATATATTTCTAGAAAATCCTATAATGATACATCACGATATCGGTCTAAACAAAATGCTTGTGAAAAGGTTGAGTGCAAGTTCTCTTTCTTTATTCAAGTCCAAACTGTTAGAAAACAGCAAAAAAAAAAAAAACCCAAAAAAAAACAAAACCTTCTGTAAATCAATTTTAACATGTTGAGTAAATTAATCATTTTATTCTTGGACTTATTAAAAGCTTACACTTTTCTTTTTCTCTGTGTGTAAACAAACACATTTAACTGCTTAACTTATATAGCTCCTCTCTCTCTCTCTCTCTCTCTCTCTCTCTCTATATATATATATATATATACACACACACACACACACACCTGGTACATTTCAAAATTTACCTCAACCTTTCTACTCCTCTCATCATAAAAACGGAGCCCCGCACGGAAAAATAGCCGTTCACATACTGCACACTTCTGCGCCGCATTACGGCTCTGACAAGGTTTTGTTTCATCCTCCATGCCATAGGTGCAGATTTATGTTTCTGCCGGTCGGTGCCCACACACTGCAAAAGTAATATCTGAAAGAGAGGGAGAGCATCCAGTGTTGTTCACATAAAACTGGACGCACCTGCGCCGCTCTCTCTCTCTCATAGTGAGGGAAATCCACCTGCGATCCGAGCGGAGAGGCTACTCATGACTGAATGTGCGCTCTGCAATAATAACGTGATCAGTGCCTATGGTCTACGCTAATAGCTGTTCCGGGGCAGTTTTTTAGTTTTCATCTCCATAAACATACATAGCAGTAGAGCTAATACAGTGGCTGGAAATCTGTTTATCATTCGGTTCCTCGTGCTTCCCCATCTTCATAGAGAACGCGCTTCATAGTTGCTCAGAGCGCTTTTGGAAAGAATGTGGAAATGGCGCGGCCGCGATTTCCACGCATTTTTAGACGCTGGGAGCAGGAAAATCTATTTAGAGCACCTTACTGTATTAATTAAAATATCGATATTTGGCGCCAGATATCGATTATCGCATCGCATAGAGAAGGATCACGATATATCGCCATATCGATTTATCGTCCCACCCCTATTTGAAATAGAAATCTTTTGTAACATTATAAATGTCTTTGTCAATTTAAAGCATCCTTGCTAAATAAAAGTATTCATTTCATTTTTTTTTAGAAAAATTATCCATCTCTGTGAGATTGGACCATCAAAGTTAACACTTCAAAAACCACGCACAACAAACATGCGGTAATCTATATGACCCTTAGGCCTGTCGCAATAATCAATATATCTTAATAATATACTTATCGCATAATATATGTACATGACCTCAATATATTTTGGTGATGCAATATATCGCCCATTATATTTACTTAAAAATTAATGTCACCATGTTTTTTTGCATTCCACTTGTGCCTGTGTCTTTTGCAGCTTCTCGTACATAACGTGGTGTAGTCATGAGGTGCTACTTCACATTTAAAAAAAGCTTCTACAAAAAAATTATATGGCCTTGTTTAGGGATCTGTGCCTTTGTGCATGCGGACATCTGACGGCTAAGTAGGGATTGTGTTTTTCAGCAATAGTGTTCACCCTTAATTTACAGAGAAAAGAAGGTCAGGGTGAAATCTGTAGATGGAAAAATCTCCATACAAGTTCTTTGTGCATTTCTTTTTTTTTTCCTACTTGTTACTTTGTTAAAAACTACTTGTTACACGATAAAAAGTTGTTATCGTGACAGGGCTAATGACCCTAATTGTCTTCTGAAGTGAAACATTAGGTGTGTATGAGAAAAACACCAATTTTTTTAACTTAAGCCATTAAATATAAAACATGATGTAAGCCTTTGTGCTTCCGCATGCACAAGTTTCACAAAGCGCTTACATCACACTTCACAACATGCTGACATCAAGTGTGCTGCACACATAGTCTAAAAGTAAAGCCAAAACATTTTGATTGCCCACTGGTGGTATAGGTTATAAACACGTCACTCTCCATGTAAATGAGAGCCAAACTCAGGCTCCAAATGACGTCATTGGCGCAAGATGACAATGGCCATTCCTGGGACATTTTGGCTTCACTTTTCTACAGTGGAACCAAGTGGAGACGCATCATCCATTTAACAGCCTAAGCCTATGGCTGATATTCATAATGTGCTGGCAGATATTCAGATTTTTCCTTGCACATACACCTACAGTTTCGCTTCAGACATTGATTCATCTGCTAATTCATTACTGTCATGTTCGTTTTGCATGGTTTTTAAAGCATCACCCACTATAGTTGGATTATTTTTCTAAAAATAACCATTCGTGTTCCACAGAAGAAAGTCATATAGATCTGGGATGGCATGAGGTTGGGAAAATGAGAGAATTTTAATTTTTGAGTGGAGAACCCCTTTAAATAAGACAACAGTGTCCAAAGTGAAGTCCACTGGTGGCTCATGTCAGCGTCTCATTGCACCCATGTGAATGTACCGGCCCCTAAGGGCGGCTGCAGTCCAGCGGAGCATGATGGAGGGGGGAACAATAGAGAGAGAAGTAGGCCCCCAGATTCAAATCAGCGTAGGAATGTCAGAGGGGAAGCAGTAGGAACAATGCTCAACACGGCTCTGGTACAGCAACACAAAGACCAGCATGGGCAAAACAGGAAAACCAGCTTGCACAGTAAACTGAAGACAAAACTGCTCCTGAATCAGCGCTTTAACATTACAGAGTGTTGACACTGAGAATCTCTCTAGACACCGATTGGTTCAGGATCAGTTTTCAAGCAGCCTGATGATGTGAACGATGCAGTGATCTACGATCTACACCAGCGAGGCACCACATCAAGTACCGCTATTGTATGAACACACATCTCTGCTCGCCATCTCTTTTCTTAGGAAACAAGCTTTTGCGCGAAACGGTGTCGTTGCAGATTGTTCCTGATTTGTATGTTTCCTGTCTTGCACAGGATGCTGTTTTCAGCGGCCACAAAATGTTATCTAATAAACCTTTCCGTTTGCGTTTTATTTACACCCCCTCCGTTTCTTCTTGTTCACCTGCTGCTCTGTTCATGGTCTGGTTTTGGGGTTGATTGACATGGTTTGTTTTACTAAGGGACCTGAGCCGTCATCAGGCGAGAATGTGAGAAACACATATAAGAGGTCAAGGATCGAACTTGTTAGACCGGTACATCCCCTTAACCTGAAAGTGATTTACGGCAGATTAACTGAACTACTCAAGCTAGGAAACGTATTTGTCCATGCTGGACAAATGTCAATTAATAGTCTAACATGGCTTTCACAAGTTCAACAGAAGATCAACCAACTGACAGGAAGCTGTTACTCGCTGTTCTCACACACAGCTTGTTCCTCACAGGGTCTTTATTCAATGCTAAACAAACTCACCTCATTCACCTCACTGGCTGACTCAGGGCTAATCTGTTGGAGAAACATACCACACAGTTTCGACAGTGATGAGAACTCTCAAGTTTTTGTAGATCTGTCAGGGGCATCCAGCTACAATTATGCTTGCAACAAACTGATTTTAATTGTACTGATCTGGAATGCAAAGACTCAATATGCAAAGATAACTGTAAATAAGCCATCTGTAGGTTGATTCCTACAAAGAGAGTAAACATTTAGGGCCAGTTTTACTAAACAGGGCAAATTAGCACGAGAGCGCAATTCCAAAACAGTGCCAATGGGAGGGGAAATTTCTGCGGGTGATTCACTAACAATGCACAAATTAAAGAACACAGACGCAACATCTCATTTACATGTCGACCAACGCAGTATACCAAGCGCAGCGCAAATTAGTGTGGTTGCAAATAAAGAATAAAGAAATAAAGAAGCCACAGTACATTGAAGGGAGCCGGAGACCAAAAAAAAATTGCAAGAATTTTTTGGTAGACCTGGTATTCCAAGTCGTCTTTTATTTCCTGAAGCAAATTAAAAATAACATGGCTTGGCAAATGATATGTTCGGATAATGTGTTCTTCTGGCATTCAAAATAAATTAATATGTGTGGAAAATATCCTCTGCCTTATACCACATGCTCTCTGTTCTCTGCCGTCCCTCCTCCTAGCAACAATAATTGCAGCCATTTCAAGCGCAAAATAATTTAAGACATGCTTTGCTTTGGGCGTTAAATAATGGCGCAAATGCCAGTAATTTGACGAGCGCAAACGTTAGTAATTTGTCTGTTCAGACCGATGTATAAAAATCGGCTGACAAAAAAAAAAAAAATAAATAATGCTAATTTACCCTCTTACAGTAGGTGGCGCTTAGCGAAAACCCAAAACATTCTATTTACACTGGTACACAAAGTGCTGTGCAACTTTCTGTTTATGACACCTGCTTGAACATCCAAACGGTATTTACACTTTTTTAAAATTTTTGCATTATCTATGGTATGTTATCAAACCATATACAAGAGTACAGAGACAAGTGAGCTGGTTCTGGATTCTTCCTATTCACTGTTATATAGCAAAACAGTCTGTTCATGAACACCTTTAAGTCATAGTTTTATGCAAATATTCAAGTCAGCTTAAGCAGCTGCATTAACAGCCGTTCATTCAAATTTTTAATCAAACAAATTTTTGCACCAAATAATCATCTTGATATGAACAGGCCTTTAGCCTGGTTACTCGACATTTTGTCATTTATTAACTACATTCCCCTGACTGCAATGACAGTCCCCTGGCACTAAGGTCTCAATCGTTCAATAGTGGAGAGGAATCTCATTAACTCCAGTCCATGGGTCATCGCTACCTGGGGTCAAACCTGCAGACCTCTATGTCGAGGAACCTAAATCTCAACCTCCAGGCTATGACTATCAGTGCTTGAGCCTGTGTGGTGGTGACTCACATCTGACTAATGATGACCGCAGAACCACTGCACTGTGGCTACCATCCTTTGATTATTCAGACTTCCCCAAGGAATTTTCTTCCTGTTCTTAACACAACAGCGAGACCATCTGCACAGACTCTGACGATTGTGTTTTTGATGAAGCAATCCGTAAAGTAGTATGATGTAACCGTCATCCTGCAATTTTGACTTTACTCAACATGATTCTGCTCAAGCCACTGTCCGCAAAAACTCACAGCATGTAACCATCCACATATCCGGTTTCAAACGCTGCAGTTGAATCATGTACTTTGGCATGAGTTGTGAGATAATGATATGAATTCAGGTCTAGTATTATTTATAGTTTTCGAATTAAAGAGATAGTTCACCCAAAAATTAAAAATGTCATCATTTATTTACAATCATGTCACTCCAAACCCATAAGATTTTGGTTCATATGCTCCACAAAAAGCATATGATGCACACACAAGCTTACATGATTACTATGCGTGTATGTATTAGTGCTGTCAAACGATTAATCACGATTAAATCGCATTCAAAATAAAAGTTTTTGTTTACAGAATGTATGTATGTGTACTGTGTATATTTATTAAGCATATATAAATTAGGGCTGCAACAACTAATCGATAAAATAGATTATTATCGATAATGAAAATAATCGACAACGATTCTCATTATCGATTAGTCGGGTCTGCCCAGAGTGCACGTCCAACTTCAGCCGGTCGTGTCAAATTAATGTTACAACACTGAATAATGCATGTCTATGGCCAAAATGCATCTAAAAATAGTGGAGGAAACAGAATGAGATGCTGCGGGAGAGTTACGTGATCCAAGCTGCACAAAACAGGAGAATTCTTTATTTTAAGCTTTAAGCTAATGCAGTAGCATAATGGCTTGCCCTGTCAGGCGCTTTGACAGATGCGTGTGCATCCTCAGCCCAAAAACATTCAGTTTACGATCATATCCTTATCTGTAAATGTCACAAATTCACGCGAGCATTTCCATTTTTGCATAAAGTTCCGTCCTGACAGTCTGCGTTAAGTTTAAATCTTTACTGAATGAGCGCCGACGCGGCGGGCGCATGTAAGCGCGTCAGAGAGGGATTAATATTCAGTACAAAAACATTCATTGTGCAGAAATATCTGTTGTTGAACATTAAATTAAGGATTAAAAGTCAACATGTAGTGCACGTATTTTATGAGCGTAGGAACTGAAAAGGGATAACTGCGTATAGTTATCTGAATATAAATATCAGACGCTTCATAGCTGCCTTTTACAGGATAAAGAAACTACAGTAAACGTGACTGATCAAAAAGTCGGTTAACACTGAGTTTGTGTTTTTATTCGTCTTTATTTTTTATTATTATCTTCATTTTTGATGAAGAGATTTAAACTATAGGCCTATATACAGTGCTTAACAAATTTATTAAAACAAATGTATTGAAGGTTTATAACAAATAATGTAAGCTTTGTGCCACTGCTCCTCTAAACTAACAGTATTGGTGTTACTAAAATAATTTTTTAGCTATCTGTATTTGTAATCTCTTTAGCAGTGGTGGAGGTAACGAATTACAACTACTCATGTTACTGTAATTAAGTAGTTTTTTTGGGTACTTGAACTTTGAGTATATTTTTAAAGCTGTACTTTTACTTGTACTTAAGTACAAATTAAGCAAAATAATCGACTTCGTTATATTTAAATCATAGTTCGTTACTGAGAACGCCCAATTTGAATTGATATTCAAACCTTTGACTGCACTTCAGTAGCCAATAAAGATATCCGATCGTAAACGGATCAATAAAAGTCCTGAAATCTGAACCGGGAAAAACCGCTTCTGCAGCAGGTGAAGAGCTGATCAGACAGTGAGGGAGCTCAGCGTAAACTATGGACTCAATGTTTGGAGAAACAAACTACATGGTAGTGTTATCATAAATATCTATATTTTGATACCGATACTGACATATCTGACACGGTTCTATTACTCATTTTCCACAGTATCTACCGTATATTGCCTACACTGATACATGCTGCGTCTCGCTCTCTCCTCTCCGACAGCGAGTTTGACACAGACAGAGTCTGAATGTCTGCGCGGGATTGCAGGGTATTCCGCATAATTTTAATCATTCCTGCTCAAATGTGGCTAGCGCTTTATTGTAACATGAGAACACAGTCATGTAATTGCAGAAAACTGGATGCGACCTCTCAAATAGGCCAGACTTATACAAATGTACCGCCTGTCCTCTCACTCAGATATTGCTTGTGAGCAGACTGTGCGCAATCGCGATCTCTCCGTGCTTTTATAGTAGAAATTATTTCTTTTTGCTCCTGGATTGAACTTTGTCAAAAGTTATCATTCAGAATAGATCCACGCCTGACCGATGAAAATGCCACTGGAAATTGTATAGACTGTAAGTGAAATGCACCAGAAAGTCTTTCAATATGAAAGATGGAACTTTAATTTCTTTACAATGTAAGTTTATGCTAGAATTGTTTCGGAATGGGATATTTGTATGATTTGTACATATAAATATCCTAACTGCATCACTAGATTGTACAGACGTTACAGGTCAAAGCCATCTTATGCTCAATTTATCTAAATAAATAACATATATGGCTCTTAAATCACTGCTTATAACATTTCAGTGTTGCCATATTTTGAATACCTCAACTGAATTGTGGTCATTTGTTTTAGAATTTTATTACTGACAGTGTACTTGTCTTTTTTTGTAAATTCAGTTCAGTTTGAAATCAAATTTGAAATCAAGCTTCTTTGCTGTAAGCTTTTGCAACAAAGTTACCCTATTTTAAAGACAAAAATACACAGAATGAGCAAATGTTTAAGATTTTTGTAATAGTAATTGATCAATATTTATATGTAGGCTATGTAAATAAAAGCCTATATTAAAATCTTTTCATCATATAAAGCCAACGTGTCTTTTTTAGTAGACTTGGATTAAACCACTCAAAGCTTAAACTAATGCTTGCCTTGAAAAAAATGGATGGACAAAATTTGTAATATTAAAATATCAATATGGCAGTATACAGTATGTGGTAGTTTTGCCAATGGTATTGAAAATGATTGTCATTGCAATTGCGGTTTTAAAATTCTATGACTTTTCCGGGATTTTCATGACCATACGAACCCTGAATGTGACAATCGGGTGCAGGTCGGGTGTGGTTATCTAAATCATACAAAAATATAGGTGCGGGCGGTTGGCGGGTGGATAATTTATTTGACGCTGCGGATTCGGGTGATGTTTTAGCTCATCCGCGCATCACTACTTTATATATACATAAATATGCACAGTAAACAAACATAAATTATGTAAACAAAAACTTTTATTTGGATGTGATTAATCGTCTGACAGCACTAGTATGTATAGATGTTGATCACTGTTTAGATGTAATAAAGACCTAAATTAAATTTGTTCATTATATAATGTGATTGATCTCTTCACAACGCTTAGCTCAATTCATATGGATTTGTTTTACGATACCTTGATAACCTTTTTGGATCATTTAAGTTTTAGTTACCTGGAACAGAAACCTCTCTTTCATTAAAAATATCTTAATTTGTGTTTTGAAGATTAACCAAAAATCTCATGGGTTTGGAATGACATGAGACGAAGTAAATTTTAACAATTCTTATTTTCCCTTTCATGTGAAACACAAGGTTAATCGCAGGCCAAGTACACAAAATATACTGTCAGTAGACAAAAGCAGAAGAAGAGGTGTGGCAGACATACCCGAGGGCCATAGAGCTTGGGGGGGAGGCGGGTGGTGGTTGTGTCAAACTGAGCAACAAGCCAGCGGGGTCGGGTCACGTCAATCTGAGGAAACAAAAAAGAACAAAGTCGCATAGGTTCATTAGGCAGCAAATGAGCAGGAAAATCATTCAATCAGCATCAAGGGATCAGAAACAAATGTCAACATGAACTACATGACAAGTACAGTAAAGAAATACTAGACGTGAAAATCAAAGTTACAAATCCACGCCTTTTCTTCTCAAACATTTAAAATGTATGCTTGAGGGTGTAAACCAGGTCTGGTGGAATCTGACCGAACCTGAGCCAGGATTGCAGGACTCTTCCTAGGCAGTAAGCTACAGATTACCTCCCGCCATCCAGTCATTCATCCATTCGTCAAAACGGTGGTTATATAAACTCAGTTGCACACTGTCCCCTACACACAAGCACAGAAAGGTCTGCCAGAGCTAAAACAAAAACCACACAGGCTGCCAAAGACTTATTTATAGAAGTGTTGAGTGTTAGGCAGACTACCTGTGTCTCATTAGCTATAATTACTACTCAGGGCTCCTGCGGCGCTCAATGACACTGCAGCTCAATCACAGGGGCGGATAAATGCACGTATTTACACTGCACATCTAAAGAGCCAAACACAGACCACACAGCAAACCCAAGAGTAACAACTTGTGCTTTTTTTTCTGTCTGTCTTTTAAAGCCCATTGTGCATTAATGAAACAAGCTCGTGGAGAATCTCCACACAGAGACACTCGCACATATACATCTACGCAGTAATCGAGAAATGGAGTAGTTGTTGTACTCCAACTAATCAACTGGTAATTCGAACTTTGAGCTAATGAGATATGCTTTCCCACTATATCCCTCACAATGTGTGGCTCAGTGGACTTGTGGCATTGAGGTGATGAGGAGTGACAGTGATGTATTCAGTTCGGTCACACTTTAATTTAAAGTGGAAGTGAAGCAGTCAGTTAAGTTTACATTATTTAGTAAAGTGATTTCCACTTTGATTAAAAATATATAACAAACATGATTAATGTAACCATTTTAAAGAAAATTTTTTTGTTTTGTTATAGCTTTTGGCCAGTATAGTAATATAAGCATTTCTTTACATTTTGAACACACAAATGTTATTTTAACATAAATAATTTGGTTTTCACCATCATTTGGATGAATATTCAACATCAAACTGTCTATATGCCAAGTTTTGATCGTGGTATCCCAAACATTGTTTTCATAATGCGAGGCGCAACTTGATGTAAACAAACAATGCTTCATATATCATTCATGTCGCATTTTATTGTTATTCAGACTATTCAGACATATGCATTACATTGACTGGTTCACCAGTTGTATGCATCATATTTTTTGTTCACCTGCGAATACAATTAGCTTTCCTGCTGTTAACAGGTCGTAGTGTTTAACTAATCACCTATCTGAACGATCGGGCCAGTGCTGCTTCCTCAAAGTTTATCATTCTCACGTGTTTTAAGCCTTGTCAGTTTAAATATTAAAGTGTTTTAAGCCATTCAAGCATGAGACAGAACGAAACAGATTTCAATGCGGTACTTACACACTGTGATACGCTGTGATAGACCTTTTCTGAAAGAGATTTAAATGCGGTACTCACGCGTTGTGATAGATCATTTCTGTTCGCGCCGGTGGCGCTGCACACACATAAAAAGCCACAGCTCAGCTCGGACAGCAAGTGAGTACTAGGGGTGTAGAAATTCATCGTTGCATCGCGATGCAGATGTGAACGATTCTGCATCGATGCAGTAATAGACCATAATCGATTATAGCCTATGACGTCTTTCGCATACCCGCTTGTCACGCGAGTATTAAAAATGTTCTCTCTATTTTAAAATCTAAGTTTGGCTTTTTCCCGCATATGTCACGTGTGTGCGCTAGAGACAATCGCGGCGGCTTCATTGCACAGCATATGCGCTGAGAGACACGTGCGCATTGCTTGACAGTGCTTCCACTCGCTGTTATTTTAGTCTTTTACTTTAGATATGCTTTCATTTCTGCCGTTTGGGATGCAGTATGTATCAGAAGCTCGCGGCTGCGGTTAAATGCACTTGCATCTACTTTTATGATACGAAATTGAACACAGTCAGTTATGATTTTAGAACAGGACAAAACATCTGATGTGTCGAAATAGATTTGTGCATTAGTGTGAATGCAGTCTATTAAAGCTGCCAGTGTCTATGATCTCATCAGTAATAATCAAATGGTAATAATGCTGAGGAAAAAAGGAAAACCCATAACTATGATTATCTGTAAACTTTTGATACCTAAAGAGTTTCAGTATCCCAGATACTGAAAGTGCTTTTTGTTTATCACTTGCAATTGTCTTTTCCCACCTTTATTACTTTATTTGCTTGTATGTTTTGAAGCTATATTTACTTTTAATTCTTAACAATAATTAATTATATATTAATATATTAATTAATTAACAATTATTTTAAAAAGTAGCCTGCTTATATATGATTTAATAAAAATGCACAAAATAAATTTGATATCATCGTGATGCATCGTGATCTCGAATTGAATCGAATCGTTGACATGATAATCGTAATCGAATTGAATCGTGAAACCAGTGCCAATTCACACCCCTAGTGAGTACCAAATTGAGCTTTCTTTCGCGCCTTCATCAGCAAATGCACACAAAAGCACGTTGGAATGACAGTCTTGAGGAGTATCCACGTAAACGAGTATTGTTTCCGATCCGCACTTTACCCCACACCAGCAGCTCCAACCCCTAATACTGCTCGGTCCCATCACCGTATCGACTCAAATGCATAGACAATGGCACTTATTATGGACTCAACAGTGCTTTCAAGGTCATCTTGCTCCATTTCAAAATAAGCTTGTGTTCAAAATGTAAAGAAATGCTTATATTACTTTACTGGCCATCGGCGCCCTTGCTCCAAAAGCTATAACAAAACAACCTTTTTTATTTAAAATGGTTACATTAATCATGTTTGTTATATATTTTTTTTTATTAAAATGCAAGTTATTTTCCTAAATAATGTAAACTTGACTGACTGCTTCATTTCCACTTTAAGGTCCAATTCTTGCCATTAACAAACCATTAACTATGACTTTTACCTCATTAAACTCCTAATTTGCTGCTTATTAATATTTAGTAAGGTAGTTTTTAAAGGGATAGTTCACCCAAAAATGAAAATTCTGTTTTTAATTACTCACCCTCATGTCGTTCCAAACCCGTAAGACCTTCTTTCATCTTCGGAACACAATTTAAGATATTTTTGATAAAATCTGAGGGCTCTCTGACCCTCCCATACACTTCAAAAAATGCAACTGCACATTTTCCAGTTTACGAAACATTTTGAGTCTCAAATACTAAAAAAATGCTATTTTCTTGAAACTACATAAAAATCCTTGTCAGACCAACAAAATTACCCCAAATGTTGTCCCAACTAGTCAAACACAGTTGTCTGAACAAAGAATTTCATATTGTTGAAATGTTAAGGCTTTGTGAGTTCCCAGCATGCATTGCAGCATGAATAAATTATGCAGTTACTGTTATAGGATTATTTTTTTGCTGTTTGCTGATTTCATTTAAACTTTTTTGTTGTTGTTTTATCATTACTGTTAGTTATTTGTTGTACTGTGATGTAAAGAACTCATCTTTTTAACATTTTGTTAATTGTCACCGTTCTTGAGGTTAGTGTGTCTAGTTTTGAGGCCTAGAGTATGTTCAACCACTTATGTCCATTTTCTGGTAACTTATTCATTAATGTTTGTCCTTTGTAAACAAATGTAAATTCGATAATGTGGTGACTTTAAACAATTTTTTTCTTCCAAAAAACAAACAAACAAACAAAAAAAATGACATCAACGACATTAATTGTTTCAGTTGTTGTGACAAAAAATTTTCTATTAGCAAAATATGACAATCAGAAATAAAAAAATATGAACAAATAAATATACATTGGCTCAACAAAGTATCTTTACTGAGCAGAACTTAAAAACTACTGCATCAAGTTGCCTTATTATTTTGAGTTTTCTCAAGTTTATTTTTTACAGTGTAGACAGCAAGGCTACTACCACGATCAAGGCACAGAAAAGTATACCAATATGATCGACAGAGTAGTCCATGTGACATCAGTGGTTCAACTGTAATGTTACGAAGCTACGAGAATACTTTTTTTGTGCAAAGAAAACAAAAATAACGACTTTATTCCACATTTTCGTCTCTACTTGTGGATGCACGTTCACAACAGCACCATGACTCAAGCGCATGGCGGTGCCGGTGCTGACCCAGATCCGGCGTGATGACGTTGAACACATGCGGCGTGCCTTGTGCCTTGTATATCTTAAATTGTGTTCCGAAGATGAAAGAAGGTCTTACGGGTTTGGAACGACATGAGGGTGAGTAATTAATGACAAAATTTTTGGGTGAACTATCCCTTTAAGTTTAAGTATTGGGTATGATTGAGGATGTAGAATATGGTCATGCAGAATATGTGCTTTATAAGCACTAATAAACAGTCAATATGATAATAATAGGCATATTAATAAGCAACTAGTTAATAGTGAGAATTGGTCCCTTTACTAAGGTGTTACTTTCGGTTCTTACAGAATCATGCATCAAACAGGCCCAGGATCTCATTTAATGCTGGAAAGAAAGTGCAAAGCACGAAGCCCTGTATGTAATTTCTCTACATTGCAGTTACAGTTTTCTTTTTTTTTTCATTGAAATGTAAAATTAAATAAACAGTGTCAGCCAATACCCATAAACAGAAAGAAAACACAACTAATACTGGCCCATAAATGATAAAACGGTACTAATAAATTGTGAATCACTATAAAAATAGCATAACTTTTTAGCTAAGCTTAATCAGAATTATTGATTACTCTTTTATATTAGATCACTTCCTAAAACAGACGATCAGAGAAGGTGGCTTGCAGTAGCAACTGTCAGCTGAATACTATGACAGACACACACACACACACATACATTCACAACCAATCTTCCTCTTCTTAGGCCACACGCGAGATACGAATAGTTCATCTAACTTCCTGTTACACCAGAACAGCCACAAAAAAAGAACTAGACGCTCACCAAGCTTCACCTTCAAAACAATTTCTCTCACACCCTCCTGTATATAAATAATACACACACGCACATTTACAAAACACTTCATGTCTGAGACCCCAAAATTTTCTCACACAAGTATTCATGTCTTTCACTTACATTTACACTTTTCTTTTAAGTCGGTGAGACACAGTCTTTACAAGTGATAACAAACGCAACCGAACACACAGACACAAAGAGCTACTTTCCCAGGACAAGGAGGGGCTTGTTTTCTTTGGTAAAGCCAAGGGCCAGAGCCTGAAGCCAAGCAGTAACAGAGGAAAGACAGACTGTCCAGAGTCAAGTTAAATTGAAGAAAAGAACACACACAGACACACCACAGAACAACAAAGGAGGAACACCTATTAAAAAAAAAAAAAAAAAAAAAAGTGTACTTATCCACACATTTTGACTACTTTGGGCACTTAAAATATTGATTTGAATGCTAGACTAGGCTGACATACCTGTATACACAATCGCAATATATAGGCTATATGTATATACACGTTTGGATGGTGAAGCCTACATTTCCTTGTGCTAAATGCAACTCTAAGCCTTTGTGGTTCTCTTCCAAGACCACACTTTGGTGACGCAGTGACGCATAGGTTGTTGGGTAGTAGTCTGTCATAAAGCCACAATGGCTTGTAAGCACCAAACTTAAAACAGAAACCTAAAACTTTGTGGACACACATATGGCAGCCACTGAAAGACTGCAAGTACATAATTTGGGACAGGACACCGATGAAGCTAACCAATATATTTTATATTCATATACAAAACGTAAAGAAGCAAAAACAGAGTGGTTAATTGTAAGGGTCTGAGATGAGATAGGGCCATGCAAATTCCAATGGTGACGTTGTGTGGTGCAATAGAGAATCCCGCTGACTGATCTAGACAGCAGATCACTGCCTAGAGGGGAAATCTCTCTGTCGAACTCCCGTCCATACACGCACAAGAATGGGGAAGAGCAGGGTCTGACAAATGAAAACAGGTCTATCTGTTTCCAAAGAGGTGACAGATCAGAAAGTGTTGATTAAGACATAGAGATCAGACATATCATGAGATCAGACAGCTAAATTATAGGCATTTCCTTTGTTTCGGAATGCAGGAAACAGTGGTGGGCACATTTTCATATATTACTTTTATTATTACTACTACAACTATTTTTATTAAAGGTGCTGCATGTAATTTTTTTTTAACTGCACTAAAGCATTAAAACACCATAATACATTTGCAAATAATTAGGAAACATGCTAATTTCAATATATTTGTTCCTCCAAAAAAAAAAACAGCACTATTTTCTACTTTGAAAATGTGCATTCCGTGTCAGAATGTCTGTTTTTATTTTGGGCTGTGTGATTCCACCCACTGACAGTTTACCCAATAATATTTTGCCAGTCTGGGTTGCCAGAAAACACAGCGTAATTCAGCCATGGAAGTGAGCAAACAAACTGGGTCTGAGATCAGACATTCTACTTGATCTAAAAAGCCCTGGCATCCAACTAAAAAGCTCTGTGACCATAGGCATATTAAAACTAGGGCTGTGATGGTGAGGAAATTTTCCCACCGGTCAATTGACGTAACAACACCGGTAATACCAGTATCACCGTTGGGAGTCAGTTCGAGTTTTCCCTCTTTTCTTCGCATTTCTTCTCTTTTAAATAACTTGTAAAGGCAATTAGGCGTCGATTCAATTCAGGCAACAACAAAATAAAACGTCAAACTCATAGAACTTTTATTAACAAAACAAATAAAAATACACCATGCTATATGCCTAATATAAAATAACAAATTACCATAGGCTATACAAAGTTTAAATAGGTATACAAAACTGAAAATCAGCAAACACTGTGGAACCAAATAAAGAAGAAACATAGAATGTTTATTAGCAAAACAAATAAGAAAGCTTGGAGGCACGGCATAGGCTACACCTGGATGTAAAATAAATAAAATACACAAAGTTTAAATAAAGTAAAAATCAGCAAACACTGTGGAACCAAATAAATAAGAAACAGATGTTTAAAAAACTTCCAAAATCACCCTAGATAAACGGCAAAAGTCAACAGGCTTTTCAAAATCCAAAATATTGTCAAACAGGCGCTTTTGCATTTAGTTTAGAAATTAAATCTTCCGTTATCGTCTTGTCTGTCTCACTTCACCCTTCTTGTCAGTCAGCTCGACTCGCTCCTCACTTGATAAATGAAATCTGACTCCTGCTGCTGTTCTGTGATGCCACTGTCGTTCGGCACACTGCATTGAGCACCCACATTCAGTTTTTAAAGGGGTCATTGGATGCTAAATTCACTTTTACATGTTGTTTGAACATAAATGTGTTGGCAGTGTACACATCTACCCTATAATGATAAAAATCCACCAGCGGTTTTTATTTAATCCCTGAAAGTAATATCCCCTTTTTCAAATCAGGCTGTTCTCAGCTTCTTGTCTGTGTGACGTCACACGGACGAAGGCCGCTCCCTCGATAGTTGATTGACACTGCCATCGTACCTTAGACCCGCCCTGAGTGAGCTGTAACAGTCCGACTACCATTGTTTCAACGCTGGAGCAGAAACAGACAAGAATGTCTCTATAGTGATTTAGGTGTTTTGTTGTTGGATGTAGTAATGAATATAGCAGTCGTCATTAACTCCCGACATCTGAGCCGCTGAAGACGCAGTGAATTATTTTTGTTTGTGAAGGGAATGTGCCCCCGATCTGCCTAAAAGGCGTATATGTTCGCGCGAATCAAAGTCAAAGTCTGCTTTATTGTCAATTCTGCCACATGTACAGCACATACATACAGAGAATTGAAATTGCGTGACTCTCAGACCCATGGTGCATACAGTTAACAATAAAACACTAACAGTAGACGTAGAATGCAGATAAATACAGTTTAAAATATAAAAACAAACTATACAGATATACAAATAAGGACATTGTAGAAAAGAGTTAGATTAAGTGGCATAAGGCACATGGCAGATGAAATGCAAATCGGTTAAATAAATAAACAAAAACTAAACAAAACAAAACTGTGCAGATATGAGTGTAGTGCAAAAAGAGCTTAACAAAACGAAACTGTGCAGATATAAAGAGTGTAGTGCAAAAATAGCTTATCAGGCTGTTTAAAGTGACAGAAGAGGTAGTTGAGTGGGGTCAGTTCAATACTGACTGAGGTAGTGGGCAGTCCAGTGGTGCACTAAGTGACTGGTGCGGGTCACAGTGTGTGGGGGGGGGTCAGAGTTCAGTGGTGCGTGGGGCAAAAGAGGGGAGGGGGGGCAAGGTTGGGAGGGAGTTCAGCTTCCTGACAGCCTGATGAATGAAGCTGTCCTTCAGTCTACTGGTCCTGGCCTGGAGACTCCGCAGTCTCCTCCCTGATGGCAGCAGACTGAAGAAGCTGTGTGTCGGGTGGGTGGGATCACCTGCAATGCAGAGGGCTTTGCGGGTGAGACGGGTGTTGTAGATGTCCTGGAGGGAGGGGAGAGAGACACCAACAATCCTCTCAGCTGCTCTCACTATGCGTTGGAGTGTCTTGCGGCAGGACGCATTGCAGGCGCCATACCACACAGTGATGCAGCTCGTCAGAATGCTCTCGATGGTGCCTCTGTAGAAGGTGCACATGATGGGGGCCGGGGCTCTGGCTCTCCTCAGTTTGCGGAGGAAGTAGAGACGCTGTTGTGCTTTCTTGGCCAGTGCTGCGGTGTTGTCAGTCCAGGAGAGGTCCTCTGTGATGTGCACACCCAGGAACTTGGTGCTGCTCACTCTCTCCACAGTCGCACCGTTTATGGTCAGAGGAGCATGCTGAGTGTGCACTCTCCTGAAGTCAACAACAATCTCCTTCGTCTTCTCCACATTCAGAGAGAGATTGTTGTCACTGCACCACCCGGCCAGGCGGCTCACCTCGCACCTGTAGTTTGTCTCATCTCTGTTACTAATGAGACCCACCACAGTCGTGTCGTCCGCAAACTTAATGAGGAGGTTGGAGCTGTGTGACGGTGTGCAGTCATGGGTCAGCAGAGTGAAGAGGAGGGGGCTCAGCACACATCCTTGAGGGGCCCCTGTGTTAAGTGTGATGGTGCTGGATGTGTTACTGCCGACCCGTACTGCCTGAGGTCTCCCAGTCAGGAAGTCCAACAGCCAGTTGCACAGCGAGGTGTTGAGCCCCAGCTGGACCAGTTTGTGAATGAGCTGTTGAGGGATGATTGTGTTGAATGCTGAACTGAAGTCTATGAACAGCATTCTGACGTACGAGTCTTTTTTGTCCAGATGTGTGAGTGCTGAGTGGAGGGCAGTGGCGATGGCATCATTGGTCGAGCGGTTGGACCGATATGCAAACTGGAAGGGGTCCAGGGAGGGGGGGAGGGCAGACTTGATATGATGCATGACTACCCGTTCAAAGCACTTCATGAGGATCGGAGTAAGTGCGACTGGACGGTAGTCATTGAAGCAGGATGGAGATGGCTTCTTCGGGACTGGAATAATGGTGGTAGCCTTGAAGCATGTGGGGACAACAGCCTGACTTAGTGAGATGTTGAAAATGTCTGTGAAGACATCAGTGAGTTCCACTGCACAGTCTCTCAGTACACGACCAGGAATGTTGTCAGGACCCGGAGCTTTGCGTGCATTGATCCTGCTGAGGGATCTCCTCATGCTGTCCGGGGACAGCGTCATCACCTGGTCGCCGGGAGGAGGTGGGGTCTTCTCTGCAGTGGTGCTGTTTTGTGCCTCAAAGCGAGCGAAGAAGGCGTTCAGCTTGTTCAGCAGGGGGATGGTGCTGTCACAGGTGCACGGTGGGGGCTTATAGTCCGTGATGGTCTGAATCCCCTGCCACAGGCTCCGAGTGTCCCCGCTGTTGCTGAAGCGATGGGCTACCCTCCTGGAGTACTGTCTCTTAGCCTCTCTGATGCCGCGGGATAGATTGGCCCTAGCTGTCCTCAGGCCCACCTCATCTCCAGCTCTGAAGGCAGCGTTACGAGTCTTCAGGAGTCTGTAGACCTCCCCTGTCATCCACGGCTTCTGGTTGGCCCGGACAGTGATGGTCTTTGTGACCGTTACATCATCAATGCATTTGGTGATGTAGGCAGTGACAGTCTCTGAGTACTCTTGGAGGTCTGTGGTGTTATTGTATGTGGCAGCCTGCTTAAACATATTCCAGTCAGTGGTGTCAAAACAGTCTTGAAGTGCCTCTGACGACCCTTTTGGCCACACTTGTATCTGTTTGTGAACTGGTTTGGTGACTTTAACGATCGGTCTGTATGCAGGCATTAGCATGACAGTGATGTGGTCTGAGGTGCCAAGATGGGGGAGGGGAAGGGCCTTGTAAGCTCCTCTCTGGGTGGTGTAAACAAAGTCCAGAGTGTTGTTTCCTCGTGTTGGAAAGTCTACGTGCTGTTGTATTTTTGGGAACACACTCTTTAAGTCTGCGTGGTTGAAATCCCCAGCTGAGATGAGAAAAGCATCTGGGTGGGCTGTCTGCTGCTCACTGATGTGCTGATACAATTTATTCAGTGCCTCACTCCTGATGTTGTTGTTGGAGCTGGGAGGGATGTATACAGTAACGAGCAGTATGGCTGTATATTCCCTCGGTAGATAAAACGGCCGGCACTTAATAATCATAAACTCCACCAGGGGCGAGCAGTGTTTGCAGACCACAACAGCGTCGCGGCACCACGCGTCATTAATGTAAACACAAAGCCCGCCGCCGCGGGTCTTACCTCCCTCGACGAGAGCTCTGTCCGCTCGATAGCATGTATAGCATGATAGAATCATTTGTGATCCAGCTTCACTCACAGCAGAAGTGAGCATAAGGGGTTTTTTTATGAATCTGTGATCACTATTCCTAATAACGTGCTAGTTAGCAAGTTTCGCGGCTAAATGCAGCTACAGTAAACAGTCTCTTAGAGCACGGTTCGTCACCCCACAGAAGAGAGGGGCAGGGTCAGCAGAGCTCATTAGCATTTAAAGCAACATGCAAAAACGGGTTGATTTCTGCAGAGCTGATTTTGACAAGGTAAAAAGGGTGTTGTTTTCCACTACCATTGAGAAATTTTAACCAAAGTATGTTATAGACCTCATTAAGACCCTAAAGAATCATATCAACTTGTGGAAAATGGGCATCCAATGACCCCTTTAATTGTAGTGTCTGTTCTCTAACTGAGCTGAATAATTTTTATTATAAAAATATTACAATGATGGGTGGGGGGGCCGCGGTGGGCCTACAATAAAATTAAAAGACATTTCTTTTAAATGTATAGCACAGTAATGAGGCAGCAACATATGATAGATAAGACGAACAAGAAAGGCTATTAATAATCGGTCATTGTGCAAAAGTATTATGAAAGGCTCCACTACAGAGCGGCACAAAGCGCTTATGCGTATCCCATGAGCAGAATGATGCGCTTGAAGCAACACGGAGTCACAGCACGCAGCATAGAAAAGTTCAAAGCACAAAGTGAAGAGATATTGATGCATAGTGTATTAAATCTGTGCGATAGATTATTGAGCCTTTTCTTTTAACAGTTTTAAATCTCAGTTGCTGTGCTTGTGAAGAACAATTCATAGTGCTCTCTACTCCAATGTTGTGATCTAACACAGTATAGAAATGAACACGATTTAGAAACAAAACGAAACTCCAGCAAAATAAAGTCCTTTTATGCAAAACCATTTATCTTTATTTACAGCTCAAGTATAATATTAGGAACATTGAATCATTTTGGAGAGAGTTTCATCGTCTTGACTGTCGTAACCGAATGCGGTTTGAATGCTGAATGGAGGATGAAAGACAGCTGCAGTGGAGAGAAGAGTTTACTTGAACTTGACTTAAATATTCATCTGTACCTCACATTAAACTGTGGAACGGCTTCAGAACACTTGGAATATAATGCACGAAAACTTTATGTGCTTTATGATGTTTTTGTGACTTTCGTGGGGGTTACAGGGCTCGAAATTAACTTTTTTACTTGGTAGCACTGGTGCTCCCAACTTTAAAAAGTTAGGAGCACCGGCAAAAATTTAGGAGCACCCACCAAAAATGAATGAACACTACAACTACAAATTATATATTAACAGATTTCATCTTTACATTCTTAACTTTAATGTAGATTTTAGATTGCTGTCAATCACCCAGTCACTGCTTTCCGCTGTCAGGTGACAGGGAGCTAACTACCGCGGGAATTGCAAAGGGCTGAAGAAGAGAGAAAATGAAAAGAACACTGACGGATTTCTTTCGTAAACCACCTAAGTTAATCTGAGCTTGGTTAAACACTGAGAGAAACCTCCTCTTTGGTGAGGGTTAGGATGGTGTATGCTAGGGGTGGGAATCTTCAGGCACTTCACGATCCGATCTGATTCTGATTCTGGGAGTCATGATCCGATTCCAAAACGATTCTTGATCTACATTTTTTCCCCAATTAATTCTTCTGCTGTTAAAATACATCTTTACAACTTTACATTTGAACCAAAATTGCAGTTTCTATGCTTTTTGTTTATAGTTGGAATCTCTGTATGTCAGTACTGCCATCTTAAAAATAGGGGTGTGAATCTTCACTGGTTTCACAATTCAATTCAATTACGATTATCATTATCAACTCAATTTCACGATGCGTCACATTCTCTGTTTTCAATATTACTGCACACGGCTACGTTTTCATATAAATTTTATATCAAACTTATTTTGTGCAAAATTGACTTTTTTTTTTATTATATAAGCAGGTTAATTTAAAAAAAAAAAATTACTTATTTAAAATTATGTTCTTTAAGTATCCGAAAGTTTACAGACAATAGTTATGGGTTTTTCCTTTTTCCTCAGCATTGTTGCTGTTTGATTATTACTGATGAGATCATAGACAGTGGCAGCTTTAACAGGCTGCATTCACACTAATGCACAGATCTATTTCGATATATCGATATAACGCAGGGAAAAAAAAAAAACTGCACTCTAAATGCACACGCGCACTAGTCTAACCTACTAGACTTCACGTCATGTATGCATGCACTCTCTGTAAGTGTTTTGTTTGGTTTTTGCAATATACTCAGTAGGGGTGTCGAAATTAATCATTGCATTGATGCATCACGATGCGGACGTGGACGATTCTGCATCGATGCAGTAATAGGCTATAATCGATTGTGGTCTATGACGTCATTCGCATACACGCTTGTCACGTGAGTATTAAAAATGCACTCTGCATTTTAAAATCTGAGCTTGGCTTTTTCCCGCATATGGCACGTGTGTGCGCTAGAGACAAACGCAGCGGGCTTTAGGGTTGTGCCGATAGACGATAGTATCGTGTATCGACGATAGTCAGAGATATCGCCTGTGGCTGATGCCTTTGACGATAGCAAGATGATGATTATTATTATTATTATTATTATTATTATTATTATTATTATTATTATCAGGCTAGTAATACTATCTAATTATTATTAGGGCTTATTTGTTGCATTATATTTCTTTTTCCACGCTTTCACAGTGTTGTGCGTTATAACCAATCATACACAATTATGCTGAACTTGTGAATGCAATGACCAATCAGATGCATTCAGATGAGACATTGCTGAAACAGTCAGCGGAGTTCCGTCATTCAGCACACGCTGACTGAATTCTGACTCGCGAATTCTCTCATCGTAAACAACAAGGTGCAGATGTACGTGCGATGTATGTATAAGAGATTTATTCATCATACAGTGTAGATTTACTGATTATAAAGGGAGTGTTTTTAAAGTGCATAAATTCGCGCCAGACTGAGCTTGTGATGATGTTCTTTGTTAATGTAATGTTCTTTGCTTGTTTTCTGTAGCTGCTTTTTGAATAACCGAGAAAATGTAAGCACTATAGTTAGTAACTTACGATGTATCTATTAATTTGTTATCATGTTAAAAACAAATTCATTCATATTAAAAACATTAGGCTGCTTTTAGCCTTACGCTGGAGTTGGTTCACTTTCCGGCAATGAAACTAATGGCTCGTTTCCACTGAGCGGTACGGTACAGTACAGTACGATTCGGTACGAGTAACCCTGATCAGGCTTGCGTTTCCACTGCCAATAGTACCCTTACTTGGTAGGCATGGTGTATTCAATCGTATAGCAATCGACGATAAAGCGCGACAATAAGCACAACTCTGCCTTTTTGTTAAATGTCAGTTTTAATGAACAATAATAGTCATTATAAAATTATAAGTACAAAGTATAAGAGGCTTGTATAAGAGGAAATATAAGAGCAAACAATTCAGTCAAACGTATGCTACAGGTCAGCGCTATGCTATGGTAAAGTTCAAATTAAATATATAAAGTTAAACATAACTTTGTGCTCAGCCAAAGCGATATGACTAGGAACAAATAATAGATTCATGAGACCACGAATAACTGTTAAATATAGCCTACTCAAAACGAATTGTATCTCGTGTTTAATCACTACAAAGACATCAGAGCCAGAGGCAAATTTCGGAAGGACTAGCTGAGCTAAGGCCGCTCTAGGCGGATACATGAGCAGTGAGTGCCCGCTGATCGCCCGGAGCTCCGAAATCGGCATAGCAAATTTTCAAATAGGCACTCTCTTTATAAATAAACCGCAGATTTGAGTTTTAAACAATTACATTCTCGCCTGAAAAACTCTTAAAACTACATTTCATGACACATAACAGTAATATTTAGAAAATTACCCGGGTTTTTGGGTAAAGACGTTTCACAAGTCCACAAGAACAGACAAGAACGCATATTGAGAAACGGCTATTGTCTGTGTGAAAATATGAAATTATAAAATACACTTATATTTTTTTTTGTTTGTGTTTGCGCACTCTGATGTAAATAAGCCTAACACTCGATCAGAACGAGTGAAGGAGAAGCTTTATCCCCTTGTATCACGCAAAAGTGACGATTCTAGTCAACCAATCAACATTCTGCAGAGTTTAGCTCCACCCTTTTGGTACCCTTTGCTGTGCTATGTACCCCAACGGAAGGGTACCAAAAAAGTGGTACGGTACGGATCGCTATTTTGGTACCATTCACAACTTCTGACAGTGGGAACGGAAATAATTGCATACTGTACTGTACTGTACTGAACCGTATCCCTCAGTGGAAACGAGCCATAAGTAAATAAATAAATAAATTAGCACGATAATATCATGTATCGGCGATCTCACAGGCTGACGATAGGACGATATGAAAATTTAGCATATAGCCCAACACTAGCGGGCTTCATTCAGTGTTGCCAGATTGGATGGAGGATTTCCAGCCCAAAAGCTCACAACAACCTGCCCAAAACTTTAACTGTCAAAATGATGTGATAGAATGTAAATCAAGGTTGAAAAGAGCCATTTCTAACTCCTTATAACTAAATAATGACAACAAAATAATATAAATATAATGCTAGATAAATTTAACATGGATCAAACCGGGGCAAATACATTAAAGAGAACTACCAAATATGATTAAAGTATGCAAGCAGACACTGTCAAAACGGCAATCAAGAAATGAACCGATACCCTCGAAAAACACATGCATCATTTTCAATGTCAACAGTCAGAATTTAAACCCAAAAAGTGCCCAATATAAGTGATCATAATAAGCAATGTAATTATAGGTATTTCACACTTGTTCATGCACACACCATGACAGTCAAAACTGTGTCATTCTGTATGAAAATCAGACAATAAAAAAATTTAACAACAACAATAATGCTCTTACCTTCGTGTCGCTCTATAATTTCACACAGAACTAAGTCTTTCATGAAGTTCATATTGAACATAATATAGAACTTTGCACAGTCAAAACTAACAAGTCCAGCAGCTTTAAAGGATATACCAATCTGGACTGTTTAAAAGATAAAAGACAGGATCGTATAGATATAAATAGATTTTGATTAAATAATTTAACTGTGCTCTGAGTTGCAGTGATATAGCCTTTGTGTCATCTCCCTCAACAGGTGTAATTCACGTTTTGAGAGTTAAAACACTCTCCACTCTTTACCATCGAACTTATATATAGACATTATGATCACTTACAGTTATACATTCAAAATCAGATCCGTTATCGCGCTAAAAACCCGTCACTCATGAATCATCAACATCAGCACCAGTCGTCTTTGCAGCGTGCTTGTGTTTAGTAACGTTGTGATAACTGATTGGATGCATGTAGCTATATGCACACTTGGGCTTGTTTGTTAACCAATTAGCCTACACAATTTATATATTTTGAAAACCACCAAACTGACCAAAAAACAGCCCAAATTTTGTCCACCCGCCCAAGCCAATATTTACCCGCACAATCAAATTCAAAACCGCCCAATCTGGCAACACTGGCTTCACTGAACAGAATATGCACTGTGAGACGCGTGCGTGCTTGACAGAGCTTCCACTCGCTGTTATTTTAGTCCTTTACTTTAGATAAGCTTTCATTTATGCCGTTTGGAACACTGTACGTATTAGATGTATGAAACTCATGTACTGACAGACTTTCGTGTGCGCTTTGTGTTTGTCCTGAAGCTCGCGGCTGCGGTTAAATGCACTTGCATCTACTTTTATGATACGAAATTGATGTAAACACAGTCAGTTATGTTTTCAGAACAGGACAAAACATCTGATATGTGGAAATAGATCTGAGCATTAGTGTGAATTCAGTCTATTAAAGCTGACAGTGTCTATGATCTCATCAGTAATAATGCTGAGGAAAAAAGAAAAACCCATAACTAAGATTATCTGTAAACTTTCGATACTTAAAGCAGTCCCAGATACTGAAAGTGCTTTTTGTTTATCACTTGTAGTTGTCTTTTCCCCACTTTATTACTTTATATTTGCTTGTATGTTTTGAAGCTCTATTTACTTTTAATTCTTAACAATAATTAATTATATATTAATTAATATATTAATTAATTAATTAACTAACAATTATTTTAAAAAGTAGCCTGCTTATATAATTTAATAAAAATGCACAAAATAAATTTGATATAATCGTGATGCACTGTGATGCATCGTGATATCGAATTGAATCGAATCGTTGACATGATAATCATAATCGAATTGAATCGTGAAACCGGTGCCGATTCACACCCCTAATACTCAGGGGCGTAAATTCATCTAACAGTAGGGGGGGACAATATACATAAAATTTCTCAAGAGCAGTTTTTGAAGGGGACACAAATAACACAGCTAAAATTGTACTTGTAAGGATATGTAGACGAAAGCTACTACTATTGGTGTAGCAGGGAGACTAAGGCATTATTTTAATGACAAATGTCGAGAGCGCATTATTGTAGTGCGAAAGCACATTAATATAATGCGCGAACGCGAATCTCTTCCCTCGCACGCGGATTTTCTTTGCTCTCGCGCAAAACCGGAAGCGCTCTCTCAGAAACACGTTGCTCTCGCAAAGAGAAAATAATCACTTCATCCGATGTTTAAGTGAATAAAATTGACAGCCTTACTTACTGGAGTTCCACAACTATTGAGGCTTTGTTCTGTCTCACCGGACTTGTATGATATAAAAGAGGAAAGCATGGACCAAAGCACTGTGAGGCAAGGGAGGGGGATACTCAAAATGTTTCTAAACTTAAAAAGCATTTTTGCCCCGTTTGCGTTTATGTTGTTTTACTACTTACACAATTATTTTAAGTATAAAACATTATTTACAATACACAGCATGGTTTTTTTAATCATATTTTTAGGGGGGACAACCCTCAGCTAGGGGGGGTCTTGTCCCCCCCGACCCCGCCGGTATTTCCGCCTATGAATACACTCAATGTCAAACCGCACATCGTTAAAACAACAATTACGATATTATCGCAGACCCCTACGTGAGCATCCTGACGATTAAAGGCCTTAACGATTGAACCTGATGATCCTGAACATTTTGCCACACACTTGTCCCTGCATTTCTTGTGTTTGGCACTCTCTCCGTGTTTAACTATGCTCTCGAGCTTATAATGTGTAGATCCGGTGGCAAATGCCATTAGTGTTCGCTGCAAACTCCATCCCACAGGCTTTAAAGTGAATGCAGTGCATAGCGCAAAGTGCATTTTCATAGCGGAGCCACTCGAAGTCTTTCAACCATTCTCTCTGAAAACTGTACGCCTTCTATTCGGCTGGTGGATCAACATTCACCACATGAACGCTATCACCAGTACCATTATTTGTAACTTTATGTGGTTTACAAAAGAAATCTCACAGTGTTTCTTTTCATTTTCTCTCTTCTTCAGCCCTTTGCATTTTCTGTGGTAGCTAGCTCCCTGTCACCTGACAGCGGAAAGCAGTGATTGACAGCTAATATTAACCAATCTAAAATCTGCATTAATTTAAGAATGTAAAGATGAAGTTATGTAACGTTTGATAGAACGGCAGACCGGTCACCGTATCAGCACACAGAAGGCACATAACTGTGAACGTTTTTAGAGAAATGAAAACAGGTCGCACTACAACAATTATATGCACTCGCATAAATGCTCCTAAATATATTTTGAGGTCTCACAGATTAAATTATGGGAGCATATCGTCGCTGTCGGGCGGAATCCTCGTATCTCCAAAACCATTATTTTTCAAGAAATTAAAAAAACTGCATATTTTTTGAGTTATTAAACATTGTATCGTTAAAGTTGGTGTTACACCTTATATTGCTATCATATACTGTTGTGTACCAACATTAACACAACATTTCCCCAAAATCATGTTTAATCTGAGATACGAGATTTATGACTTGGGAGCAGGGAGATACGAGATTACGCTGTCATTGATAAGAATGGTACGGACACAGACGTCGCTGCTGCCAGCAGTGTTCATCAAAGTCTGCGGTCGCGTTGAGCCTTTTGACAAGAGACAAGGCTTTAAGAGCTAATCAAAGCTAACGACTGTGGTTACATGCATCTTCCTAAACTCTATTTTAAAGGTTTAAGAACTATAAGTGATGCAATACAAAAAACGATGAGCTGACTAGGCTGTATAATAGGCGGAAATTAGCCTAATCTGCTCGCAAATTTACCTTTGTGGCTCACAGGCTTCCTTCTGCACCGAAGCATTACAGCTATCGATTTTTAACAAAACAGGCCTACTCAAATGTATCTAACCTAACTATTTTCACTCGTTATTGTCTAAAAAACAGAGTTATCCAAAGATAGGCTTACTTGGCGCCAGTAGACAGCTCTTTTTTCTCCCATAAATAACTCCCGCGGAGTGAAGAAGAGGTGGAGTTACGAGACTTCTCAGACAGTTGAAGTGTCCAATGGAGTTAAGAGATTTGCTCTCAAGCTATTTTCAACATTTTAGATTGGTTAATAATTTGTAAAAATAACAGACCCACGTGGGGACTGACCAATAGCATCGATTTGTGAAAAAATATGAAATTGACAAAATTTGGACATAGGAGGTTTCTGCCCGACAGCGACGATATGCAATTTCGAGCCTTGGGTTAACAATAACAATAGTATACGCAGAATATCGGATTTGGATCCATCTCGTCTGACTGATACCCCGATCCGGCAGAAAATGCCAGGATCGACGCATCCCTACAAATGACGTAACCGGTGTTGCGGCTAGCACCGTAAACACGGACTGTCGCAGTAAGCCTAATTAAAACGTGGACAAATGAACTCATCAACTATAACTTTTCAGTTATAGTTGTTCCTGTTGTGTGTCCACAAGTTTGAGGTGAAGGGGTTGGGAGAAACAATATTTTGAATTTGGACTGCACTACCCATTTCTAAATTAATTAATTAAATTAAATTAAATTAAAAATTAATTTCTAAATTCACTCAATTTCAACCATTAGCTGTCAATATTTCATACTGCACCCTTAAAATAAAATTATCTTCATTTTAAAATTGAATGTAAATTTAATAGATAATTAAATGTAGCGTGATGTTAACGTTTTCACATTTTACTAGTCATTGCATACATATTTCAGCATAAAGCTAGAATGTTAATAGAATGATCGATAGAACAATCCATAGAATGACAAATATACAGAGCGATAGATATGCACATCCCACGACATTGTCTCAAATCAATAGTACAATACATTACAATTCAATAAGCACCAACAATAATTTAACAACAACACACAAATACATAACAATATAGATATTAGGGGTGGGAGAAAAAGTCTATTCTCTGATGCATCGCGATTCTCTCTTCAACGATTCTGAATCGA
Source organism: Spinibarbus caldwelli (assembly GCA_039654775.1). Taxonomy (NCBI): domain Eukaryota; kingdom Metazoa; phylum Chordata; class Actinopteri; order Cypriniformes; family Cyprinidae; genus Spinibarbus; species Spinibarbus caldwelli. The sequence continues at coordinate 17,144,692 of CM077240.1, read as the reverse complement.
TTCTGAGCTTGACTTTTTTCCCCCGCATATGGCACGTGCGCGCTAGAGACGCGGCGGGCTTTATTGCACAGAATTTGCGCTGTGAGACACGTGCGCATTGCTTGACAGTGTGTGCTTCCACCCGCTGTGTTTTCTTTTGATATGCTTTAAATATGCTTTCATTTATGCCATTTGGAATGCAGTACTATTAGATGCACAAAACTCGCACACTGACAGACTTTCACGTGCACTTTGTGTTTGTTTGTCCTGAAGCTCGATTGCGCCTGTGGTTAAATCCACTCGGATTTTCGAATACTTTTATATGAAATTGATGTAGGCTACACACAGTAAGTTATGCTTTCAGAGCAGGACAAAACATCTGATATATCGAAATAGATCTGTGCATTAGTCTGAATTCAGCCAGTTAAAGCTGCCACTGTCTATGATCTCATCAGTAATGATCAAACAGCAATAATCCTGAGGAAAAACCCATAACTATTGTCTTTAAACTTTTGGATACTTAAAGAACACTTATTTTAAATAAGTAATTTTTTTAAAAAAGTAGCCTGCTTATATAATAAAAAAAAAATAAAGTAAATTTTGCACAAAATAAATTTGATATACAATTTATATGAAAATGTAGCCGTGTGCAGTAATACTGAAAACTGAGAACGTGACATCATGATATTGAGTTGATAATGATAATCGTAATTGAATTGAATCATGAAACCAGTGAAAATTCACACCCTTATTTTTAAGATGGCAGTACTGACATACAGAGATTCCAACTATAAACAAAAAGCATAGAAACGGCAATTTTGGTTAAAATGTAAAGTTGTAAAGATGTATTTGCACTGGGGAAGTGACGAGATCTCGTGGCACGAGATCTTGCGAGATCAGATGTGTCTCGCGAGATCCGACTGGTCTCGCGAGAACGTGACAATATCTCGCAAAACATTTTGCAGTGTTTACATTAGAGCTGCGTTAAAAAAACTGTGATCTTGATTTAAACACCCAAACGATCTTATTCCTGAATGACAACGATTCAGCTATGTCTACACTGTTTAACATCGCGAGTGTCAGTGGAGCATGAAGCACGTTTTGTCGCTGCCCATGTTAATGAATCAGAGGGTCGGCCATCATCATGCTTCCGATGCGAATGCTGTCATTCACTGATATGGGCGGCGACAAAACATGCGCTGCACACACTAACAACTCCACTAACACCCGTTTCACATCGTAAGCGTCTTCAAGACATTCAAATCTGCATTCATGCTGCTGCTGATCCAGAAAGAGCAACACAAACAGTCTTTTTAACCACATATCATTATTTCTGTGTTACAGACATTTAAATAACAGAAGTAGCCCTACTAGGATAAAAGTTTATAGTTTGGGTATAAACACTTTTTGTCTACAGTAGCGATCAAAACAAAAGTCAGGAGGTGGCGACAACCCCTTTAAAAATGTATTTGACGTTGAATCATTTATTCAGGAGATTCCAATAGTGAAACAAGTCTTTATGAACTGAGACACTGGCTCCTTTATTGAATTTTTTTTTTTTTTTTATTTTGTTCAAATGAATGTATATTTTTAAAAGACTTAAGCAATGAACATTTAGTCAGAACCACTAGTAAATTACGTTATTTTGTTTAGTTTTCTAATATATATATATATATATATTTTTTTTTTTTTTTTTTCAGAATCGTGACAGAGAATCGTGATCTGCAATGTATTTGAAAAAATTGTGATTTTCAATTTATCCAGAATCGTGCAGCTCTAGTTTACATGTTTATTACTGCATATAATTCATTAAAATAGAAGTTTAATTTCATAAAGTACAAATTGATTTCAAAATGCACCTACATTTTTTGCATTTTGTGTTTTTCACTTGAATAAAAGACTGAGGATTTTTTTTTTTTTTTTAAAGTCAAAAAATCTCGTCTCGTTCTCGTGAACCCAGTCTCGTGTCTCATCTCGTCTCGTGGGATAAGTGTCTCGTCACACCCCTAATTTGCACAGCAGAAGAATTAATTGGGGATAAAAATGTAGATCAAGAATCGTTTTGGGATCGGATCGTGACTCCCAGAATCGGATCGGATCGTGAAGTGCCTGAAGATTCCCACCCCTAATAGATATGTAGCTACACAGACAGACAGACATAAACAAACACATAAGGAAATTTTGCAAGCCAGATCTGAACCTGCACCACCCATGACTAGCATGACATGAGATGTGTATTAACTGCTGTCACAGCTCTGTCAGCGCAGGCATATTTTGCTCAGACTAAGCCATCGGATAAATGGTTACCATAACACAGAGGTCACTACACTCGGTCCTGGAGGGCCAGTGTCCTGCTGAGTTTAGCTCCAACTTGCCTCAACACACCTGCATGGAAGTTTCAAGTATACCAAGCAAGACCTTGATTAGCTGCTTCAGGTGCGTCTGATTAGGGTTGGAGCTAAACTCTGCAGGGACACTGGCCCTCCAGGAATAAGTTTGATGACCCCTGCCATAACACATCAGGGAAATTCAGGGGGGAAAAAATTATCTGCTTTGAGATGCATTTCTCAAATTGCACCCGATTCATCTGTAGGAGACAGAATTAAGCTTAAACATAACACCAGTCATTTTCCATACAGCACCTTTAATGACAATGCAAATGAACTCCACAGAACATAAAACACTAAACTCATGCTTCCCGTAAGACCTGATAAGAAACCTTTATAGACCTATGTTCAGACACACATACGCAAATAAAATGCTATGTCGCTAAGGCCAAGCTGGAAGAAGAAATAAACCAGCCAACTAGGTCATCGCTCTGACCTTCGACCCCGAAACTATACCAAGATTAAACGTTTAGTTTCTCTAAATTAGACTACTGCTATGACTTTGCTTTTACCCAGGGAGTTGTGCAAGATCTTTTATGATTAACAACACAAAAACAAAAATCATGTAGAGTGACAGAGAGATTATAGGTTGGCAGCAGCTGCTGAATGCATTAGGGAGAGAAACAGTTCTGTCTGCTTTTATCTGTCCTCTGTAAATCTCTCTCTCTCGTATGCTGATATTAGTGAGAGTAATTCCTTGTTCTTGTCTTAACTATGAAGAGAGTACCAGACGGCAGAGATCATGCAAGCATGCATGAGATCAGAAGATGAGCCACAGGGATGAATTATAGGGGGAAATGCCACTCTGTTGGGCAGAGAGGATGATGATTGGTCAGGGTCGGACAGAACCCGCAGCCTGGGCATTAATAATGTACTCTGTTCCCTGTGCGCACTGATAGAGTTTCCCCTACTGCAGTACTTCACATGAGCACCCAATGCAAACTTCAGCATATACACAGCAGGGCTCAACAATAAGGTGGTCCATAGTGCTGAGCGATATGATGATGATATTATCATATATTGACGATAATACCCAATGTCAACTGCAAAAGATGATTATTGATAATACTGGGGGGAAAAAATGACAAATGGAAAAATAACATGAACGCTTACGGCAAACTGTGCCTGTATATGCGACTATGCTGTGGTAAGACATAGCCTACATTTCTTGTCCAACATCATGCATCATTCTAGGGCTGCAACTAATGATTATTTTGATAATCGATTAGTTGGCCGATTATTTTTCGATTAATCAATTAATCGGATTAAAAAAAGCTAAATTTTCTTCTTTTATTTTATTGACAAAAACACTTCCTCATTCTGCCCAATGTCCTTCAAACAAACGTGCCAACTGAATGCTATGAAAACATACAGTGCTTAATTTATTAGACCACCTGTCATAATAAAGAGAAAACACAAATATTTTAGGAATCTGTCAAAGAATTGTTTAAATCTAAAAATGTTATTGTCATTTATTGGGCAAATAACAAAATGAAACAACTAAAATATTTATTCACAAAAAAAAAATAAATAAATAAAAAATTGCCTCCTGCCTTTTATAACAACATGCATTCTTGCTGGCATTGTTTGGCTACTTTTTGACTGTAATTGGGTATCTGAAAAAATCTTTCATAGATCTTTCATAGATCTAGATCTTCTTTCTTTCATAGATAACAGAAATAATTATATTATAGTATTAGAAATAGCCCACTGTTACTAAAGAGCTTACGCATACTGGAGGACTAACCAATACAGATAGCTAAAATGATTTTAGTAAACACCAATATTGTTAGTTTAGAGGAGCAGTGGCACAAAACTTACATTATTTGTTATAAACCTTAAATACATTTGTTTTCATAAATTTGTTAAGCACTGTATATAGGCCTACAGTTTAAATCTCTTCATCAAAAATTAAGATAATAATAAAGATAATAAAGGCGAATAAAAACACAAACTCAGTGTTAACCAAATTTTTGATCACAGTCACGTTTACTGTAATTTCTTTATCCTGTAAAAGGTGGCTATAAAGCGTCTGATATTTATATTCAGACAACTATACGCGGTTATCCCTTTACAGTTCCTACTCTCATAAAATACGTGCACTACATGTTGACTTTTAAACCTTATTTTAACGTTCAACAACAGATATGTCAGTACAATGAATGTTTTGCACTGAATATTAATCCCTCTCTGACACGCGTTCACACGCCCGCCGCGCCGGCGCTCATTCAGTAAAGATTTAAATTTAACGCAGACTGTCAGGACGGAACTTTATACAAAAATGGAAATGCTCGCGTGAATTTGTGACATTTACAGATAAGGATATGACCGTAAACTGAAAGTTTTTGCGCTGAGGACGCACACGCATCTGTCAAAGCGCCTGACAGGGCAAGCCATTACACTAATGCATTAACTTAAAGCTTAAATAAAGAATTGCCATGTTTTGTGCAGCTTGGATCATGTACGTCTCTTGCAGCATCTCATTCTGTTTCCTCCACTATTTTTAGATGCATTTTGGCCATAGAAATGCGTTATTCAGTACTATAACGTTAATTTGACGCAACCGGCTGAAGTTGGACGTGCACTGTGGGCAGACCCGACTAATCGATAATGAGAATCGTTGTCGATGATTTTCATTATCGATAATAATCGATTTTATCGATTACAACCCTCTACAATGCGAGTAAATCACTCGCATATGCGACTAAATTTCACACTGGGCGACTAAATGATGTCTAATATTAGCCATTGGCTAATAAATTCTCAGATTTTACTCGCCAGTGTGTGAGTTGGAGGCTAAGTATATAAGTTCAGCACAGATGTATTTTAACTCGCTGAACACTCTGACTGGGTGCTTCAGAGTTTCACTCTCCGTCAAGCGACCTTTTTATTTTTTTGTTTGTTTTTTTCCAGTTCATCTGAATGGATGCGCAGCGCACATGTGTTTGATGTACCGTAAGCTCTAGTGTGAAGGCGCAGATCTCATCGTCGCACACGCAAGGAAAGAAAGAGCGAGAGAGTCTTACATAACATGTAGAATTGATGCGCTACATGTAAACGATATTCTTTGTTGTATTTTCCTGTCAGAAGAATGGAGTTCCTTTGGAATTTGGATCAGCTTTTAAGAACTGCCGGGTTTTCCAGTAGTGGGCGGAACTAATACGCAAACGGCAATCTCATTGGCTGGCGCTCACCTACTATTGTCCCGGTTTTGATTTCAGCGAATCAGTTCGAGCGAACGCACACAACCTGATCAATATTCATGAATCCAGCAGCTCATTAATCCTTAGTGCTTTTTATATTGTTCTTATGAGTAGAATTCGTATTATTATTATTATTATCATCAGTAATATTGTTAAATTTTTCCCTTTTTTTTTTTTTTTTTTTTACAGAAACACAGAATGACCAAAAAAGCACCACCACCAGTCTTAAGTTCAGTTAAAATGGCTAATATGCATTCATACATGGTTACCAAGTTTTAATTCTAATTACTAAAGTTCTATCATTAAATAATAGGCCTACTTGATTATCATATTATAATGCTTGACTGACTGATGTTAAGAGTATACTTTCAGTATACTCAGTATTTAAAAAGCTATATATGGGTAGTTGACAAATAAAAATTGGACTGTGTCCTATGGTGTGACATAGCAAAAATGTAGAAAAAAAACGTAAAAAATAACATGATAAAAATGTATATTCATTCTTAGAGTTACAAATAGCACGAGAGAGGTTTATCTTCAGTGTTAAAGTTTTTTTTTGTTTTTTTTTTTATTTTATTTTTTTACATTTTTCCGTCACACCAGAGGATACATACATACATACGTACATACATACATACACACACACACACACACACACACACACACACACACACACACACACACACACACACACACACACACACATATATACACACATATATAGTATATCAGTCTGGTGAGTAAACTAAAACATTTACTAGCCAATGGCGATTCAATTGCCAAGGTGTCCGTAGAGCGTTGGATTAGTTGTTGCAGCCCTACATTATTCATAATTTTTGTAATTTTGTCAAATTATTTTGTAAGTTAACATTGCAAGTTAAAAGTTTTGCCTATACATTGTATTCTGCAGACAAAAAAAAAGGAAACTGCATTCTGTATAAATTCAAAATAGTCAGCAAATTCTCTCATTTTAAAAAGACTAAGTATTCTTTTATTTCGATCTGCGGTTTAGTTAAAGTTACTTAGTAATGGAAAATAAAAAATTGTTGTTCTATAATAATAAAATTAGAATTAAAACACATAAATAACATTTTTAAATTAATTCTGTTTCTGAACAAATAAAAGAGTCATTTTATTTCGTTCTAAATAGTAACCTTTTGTAAAGGAGACATCTAGAACCGGAACAAAAAATAGTTTATGGTTTTTGCTGAGAGCGAACAAATTAGTTTTTAATCTCTGATTTTTGACATACATGACCAGTAACAAATACATTTTAGCTTGACTGCAGGTCAAATTTTTTTTTAATTAAGCAAACCTGTTGATAACTCATTCCATAAAAAAAAAACGAGAAGGAGAAGACACATGCCTATGTGCATTCATCACGCATTTATCATTCTTAAGCACCATGAGAATGCGGTTCTCTTCACAAAATGACATTCATTTCAAACACAAATTTGATAAAAACACAACCATGTGAACCAGCGTGCGTGGATGATATAATGCAACTTGAAAACATACAAGCAGATAATCACATAGTAATACATGTGCACAACACAGCTGTCAATCTAGCCAGTTTATCAATCTATGAATTCCTGGGAATCGTCCCAAACAGATTACATTTTTCGGAATAACCATCACGTCATTTGTCCGTACTATAACAGAGTCTTTTATCTAGAAGAATGCTGTATTAATTTTCTTGGCAATCACAGCGAGACAGCTGACGGCAGATCTGCGGTGTCACAACGGCGAGCTCTAAGCACAGTAGGCGTATGGAAAATACGGTCATGACGGTCATCTGAAACGCTCGTCGGATGGCCGAATACACAACTCTGTGTCAGTTCACTTCACAAATGGAATTACGCAACACCCCTGAAGGGCACAAGAGGCCAGGGGCAAAACGATGTCTGATTATTTCATTTCTTCTGGGAACAAGATAGGCCATTAAAATGCCACTTTCATTTGTGGTAAAAATCCAGCTCTGTAAGGCCCAAGTTCCAAAATCCCCACGTGCATTAACTTGCCACCTACACCAGACTGTCCGGCCCCACTCTTACAAGACCCTTTATACTGTACCAGACAACGGATGACTCAAAAATCAAAAGCCCTCACTGTTTCTTGTTTCATTCTTTCATGAGAAAAGTATTAAAAATCAAAGGTTCTCACGAGAAAAAGAAGTGAAGAATCTGTTTTACATGCCATGCAAACATGTAAAACATGACTGTAATGTAAACTAGCCTATATCATATTTTCTGATTGCAGCTGTTGTGATTATGCCCGTAAATAAGTATTAAACAAGAGGACGCAAAAACATTGCAACCTTAGGCACATTTAGATTAAAATTTAAGACGGAGGAGGGAACCAATTCATCCCTTTCCCCTCCCTCTTAAATGACAAAACGATCCCACGGGATTACGACTATATTGCACTTTTTATCTCTTTCATTTATGTGAAACTAATTAACAAGGAGCATTAGTTCCAGCAATGAAGCAATTAGTGAGATCACATCTTAAACAAGGTAATTTACTATGTTGTCAATGCAAATAGCACAGTATACTGACACTAGGATGCTTGTAAAAAAATGAATAGGAAAGAGTTCTTGAAATAATCAAGCAGTTCACTGTGTGGTAAAAGGAATAATCGTATGATGTCAAGGAGGACAATATATCAGTCATATCAGATCTGTCTTATATCAGAACTGTCTTGGTCTTGTAGGGTTGCATATTGACAAGAAAAACAACCACTCACTGCTCTAAATTTGTGTTTATTTAAATTAGTGTTTATTTATAAATATTACTTCTAAAGTCTCTCATGGTCACCAAGGCTGCATTTATTCAATTAAAAACATAATAAAAACAGTAATTGAGAAATATTATTACACATACATACATATATATATATATATATATAAAATCATAAATAATTGTTTTCTATTTTCACAAATTTTAAAAATGCTATTTATTTCTGTGATGCAAAACTGACTTTTCAGGAGCAACTACTCCTGTCTTCAGTGTCACATGATCCTCCAGAAATCATTCTAAAATGCTGATTTGCTGCTTGAGATAATTTCTTCTTCTTCTTCTTATTATTATTATTAGCTATATGTTGAAAACAGTTGTTTTATATTTTTTGTGGAAACAGTGATGCATTTCTTTTCAGGATTCTTAGCCTGTTTAAAATTGACATTTTTTGTAACAATATAAAAATATTTACTGTCACTTTTCAACACCATAACGCATCCTTGCTGAATAGGAGTAAAAATTTATTTAAAAAAAAACTCTTGCTGGCCTCAAACTTTTAAATAGTAATGTATTATGAATAGGGCTGTCAAAGTTAACGCGTTAATGCAAATTCATTTTAATGGCACTAATTTTATTAATGCGCGATTAACACAGCACGCATTTTCTGTTTGAACCGTGGCCTAGCCCGTAGTTGGAGAAATGGAGAGTGTTGCCAACTTAGCGCACAGTGTTGCCAACTTAGCGACTTTGCAGACCCCTTTAGCGACTTTTTTTCACCCTCTTCAAAAAAGCGCCTAGCGACAAATCTTTAGGATTTGCCCAAACCTTATTTAGTTTCTGAGACTCGCCAGTACTGCCACGCGAGCGCGAGGTCTTGCTTTCCCAGCGCGCACGCATCTCTCTTAGAGGTCGACCGATTGATCAGCCGGCCGATTGATCGTCGATTTTTGGCATTTTTTAATTAATCGGCATTGGCCGATTGTGCTGCAAATTAGGCCGATTTATAGGCAGGCGCATCTGCGGGCAGCTAAGCGTTGTTGCGGTACGCTGAAGAATCTCTCTCCCTCTGCGGCGGCGTGAAACGGAGCAGCTCACACTCTGCAACCGCGGCTTATTCACACACAGCTTCAGCTAACAATGGCAGGGCAAATTAGACCGTTTCGAAAGCGGAATTACGTTTTACCCTACTAGAATTGATGCCGGACAGTTATCACATTCATAAGTGCAACAAGTCATTTGCATGTGAAAGTAGAAACATTAAATTCAGACGAAACTTCTGGGCTGATTATAACGTGCACATTAACTTTCCTTATGAAATGTGTGTGTGGGTCCGACAATAGCCTCCACGATGTCATCGCTCGTGACCAGTGCACTCTTAAGCAGTTATGATCAGCAGGTTGTGTAATGAACTCTTTTATTTTTGTGTATAGCAGTGTCCAGTGTTTCCCATACATTGAGTTATTTGTGGCGGCTCGTCACAATATCAAAACTGACCGCCATAAATAGATTTTCCAAAAGGCTTGTACTTGTACACAGGTGTTTTTATATGAATGTATCTTTGAAAAATAACCGACTGTCTTCAAAAAAGCTTCGATGTCATTTTCATTTCGTATTTCCTGTAATGCCTGATAAAGTAGCGTTTGTGAGCGCAGCACTTATTTGTTTACAGCTGTTACCGGGCAAACCCATCCAACAGCGCCTTCTGCTGGCAGACAATTAATTTGCAGTCTGTGGGAAACACTGGTGTCTGTCAGCAGACATGAACAAAAAGCATCCTTCAGAACTGTTTTGAGAAGATGCTTAAGTTTTGACCCATGTATTATTACTCTAAATTGGGCTACTACTACTATTACTATCTTGTACCCTGCAATAATCATTTACTCAAACTCACTTTTATGAGATGAATATAGTAATTGTTGTTTTAACAATGTGCGCTTTGACATTATCGAGTATTTTGCAAAAAAAAAAACAAAAAAACATTCAAAACACCTACAGAGTACACGCATACATTACGTGAAGTCTAGAGACTAGTGCGAGTGCGCGTTTAGAGTGTGTTCTTTCACGGCATGATTCAGTCTAATGAAATACATTTAGAATGATCATACAGGTGCATCTCAATAAATTAGAATGTCGTGGAAAAGTTCATTTCTTTCAGTAATTCAACTCAAATTGTGAAACTCGTGTATTAAATAAATTCAGTGCACACAGACTGAAGTAGTTTAAGTCTTTGGTTCTTTTAATTGAATCCCATGCATCTGTCTCCCACCAAACCCCACTATTGTTTACAAGAGACGCACTGCTGTCATGACACTCAGAGCAGCATGTTCAGCAGTAAGCAGGAAGAGTTCACACTCCTCTCAGACCTCAGATCAGGAGTGTGAACTTTTCTCTGCTCACTGCTGAACAAGCTGCTCTCTCACCAAATGCTGAGAGGCTGGCTGGGACACGAGCTGTTAACATCATTTATGACTCATGCACATGTTTGCATAGGACAAGCAATAAACATCAATGGGCCTTTCAAGTGACAGTTTTTATTAGATGAACAAGATAAAGGAGAAAGATGTAGTCTGGATTGAAACAAAACTGTTTTTAAATTAAAACATCTAGCTTTAACAGCTCCAGCGTTTTACTAAAATTTCGCACTTTTCCACTAAAGGAAATGAAAGAGAAAGCAAATTAAAAGATAGTTTTATGTAATTTGGTGGTTTCAAACAAAGCAAGAGTTGTTAATGAACACGACTTTGGGGGTTTTAAACTCAGCCTAACAGCATCCTGTTTCTAACACCGCAGATCTTTATATCATGACTGATATTTCCACCAAACTACAGTTTTGTAACAGTTTCTCCCTTCAGTTCAGCTTTCATACATTTTGCCCAAAAGACAACTTCTCCAGTTTTTCTGATTGGTTAAACGCACTGTTGTCTCATGCTCACAAAACTCCATGAAAAGTCACATAGTGACCTGTGCATTAAGACTTTAGTTTCATATGGCCTGCTCAACTCATGTACCTTACCAATGATGTCCAAAAACGCTGTCTAGGTAGACAGCTCACAAGATTTTGGGACACAGCCACTGACTGCACTCATCTTCGCTTCAAATGCAGGTCAACGTAACATAACTTGACTAACGCTACCAACTGATAATATCCGGCGAAGGAAAGTACATCTGATAGGACAACCGACGAGCGTTAAAAGTGAGCGCTGGCTCTCTCGGTCTTACATTAGACGTTGGGTATTTAAGGTTAGTCAAACTGAATTCGGCCCTTCTTACCTTTTTTAGAGCAGCTGCGCTGTTCCTCGTCGGTTAACGTTAGCCTGCTCGCGCTAGCGCTGAAAACCCGATGACTCTCCTCTCCAGAAGATGACAAGAACGACTCGCGCTTTACAAAAACAACATTTCACGTCTGTTGACCTCTAATGTTCGACCTTACACCTAATCTTCTCGGTCTTTTTTCGCAAAACACCTAAAAACTCGACGAATGACAACGTGCCCACCTCCCTGCCCATCAGATTGGAGCAGCGCTGGCTAACGGCTTTGACAATCCGCTCTTCTGATAGGAGAACCGCGGTGTCAAGATTGCGGAGCTAAGCCCCGCCCTGCGCTCGCAGCTATGAATGCTCTGTATTCACACGCTAAACAAACGGACCATTCTATTGGCTGATTGAGCTATCAATCAACACACACTGCTACTGGATTGGCTGAAAGGACACGATTCCGTGATAATTCCTTCGGTTGGTCAAAATACACGCTCGTACACTGCGTAAGTAAAAATCAATACTTTTAAATCAGACCTCTTAATTGTTCGTTGTTTACGAGGATTAGTTTTTCGATCGATAGATAGATGAGGCAATTAAATGGAGCTATTGACATAACACTAAAAGTGATTAAAACTCAAATTAACACAAGTTATGATTTCTCTAAACTTATCTAAATCGTTTCTAATCTAGTTGCTTTCTCAATTCAGACTACAATTTTATATTTATTTTTATATTTCATGCTTAATAATAATAATTGCTGTAAATGGGTTAATACATCAGTACATGTATATGTTCATGTTTGTCTGAACGCTTTAAATTTTAGACTTTATTTTTCTTTGTCTCGTTTATTTATAAGAATATTAAAATATATGAAGTTGAATTGATAGATTAGATATGTATGCGCTACGAATTAAACGTCATGAAATCATATGTTTAAATCTTATGAAAACTGTTCACATACAATCAAATTAACTTAAACAGGTAAAGAAAAAAATGTATTTTGATATTTTGGTTATAAAATGTTTCATTTATTTAAAAAATGTGTTCGGAAATTACAGTTGGTTATATTTTGTTTTGTTTAGTTTTACAATATTTACAATAAGGCATTCTTATATGTGTATATATATATTCGTATAAGACATATTTCCACATATTTGTGAGTTGTTATGAGACTTTTCATTGGTGCTTCCGGCTTAACTCCTGCACTTCCGGGTTAGTGTTGTTTGCTAATAAGAGTCGACTGGAGGTCATGTAATAAAGTGTGTCTCTGGGTTTGTTGACTCATAATCCGCGTAATCCTATGGCTACTCCAAAAACATTATTGTTTGTGTAATCGCGCTGTGCTTCTTGAATCAGTCATCATGTCGCAAGCTTCGTCTGGATTCACTCCGGCTGCTCAAGTCCCACATGGGTCTAGTAAGGTAGGCAGTAAATTCACCTGACAATGTTTATAAAGCACATATTCTGTCCCTTACTGCTCTGTCTCATGGCATGCGGAAGTACTTCAAAAGCAAAGCGTGTGTGCGGTTTTCTGTTTACAGGATAAATAGATCACTGATGGGGAACTTCCAGAAAGTTTCCTCACCTATAGTTTTGTTTTCTTCTCAGGGTGCTTTTAATGCCTCGTATATTCCCAATGAAGAAGAGAGGCGTGTCTTCAAAGAGTGCAATTCAGAAAGCTTCTGGTACAGATGTGAGTAGTGCTCTACTTTAATAATGAAACCTGTAATGATTTATTGGCACTTGGCTGTCTACATCTTTTTGCGTTCCTTTTATTTTTTGGTTTTATTCCTCCACAAATTTACTTTGCAAGGTATAGTCTCAAGATGCTTCTGATGAGAAAGAGCTTCTGAAAGAGATTTGTGAACGTTTGCTCTCTTCTTATTTGCAGCCTTGCCATTTTCTGCCATTGCAATTGCAGCCACTCAGGTAATGGTATCAAGAGGTACGTTCACATCATCTATTTCAAGTTTTTACTCATGTTTGCCCTTGTCATGGAAAACCTAGATTTATCAGGGAATATTAAAAATGGGAAAAGTCATTAAAAAGACTCAAATCTTGAGTAATGGAACTTTTTATAGTAGGCTAATTATTTTAGAAAGCATTACCTAGTAATTACATAAGACTATAAAAGTTTTAGAGAAGTCATGAAGAAGGGATAGTTCAACCCAAAATGAAAAGTATCATTCATTTTTTGTTCCAAAACCATATGACTTTCATTCATCTCTGAATCACAAATGAAGATGTTTTTAATGACACCTGAGAGATTTACATTCCTCCATTGAAAGTCCATTCCACCAAAATTTGAATGCTCCAGAAATTTCATAAAGATACTGTAAAAGAAATCTATATGAATAGAGTGGTTTAATTTAAGTATTCTTAGAAGACACAATCATTTTGTATGATGAACCGATTTAATTACACTTTTGTTCACAAAGAAACATCTAACAGTGCACATACATAGAGCACATCAAATATGGTTAACCAGAACTCAACTGCACATGCTCTTCATTTGTATTCTGAATATGAGCAAGTTTTATGGGTTTGGATTTTGGCGGCAAAACTATTTAAACATAAAGGGAGAATAAATAATTTTTTCAAAAATGTAAAATCTTATATTGTTATTGTTTATCCGTAGGAATCCTTACTCCATCACCCCGATTTGGCTCTATTCCCAAAGTTGTGTGTAAGTATCAAGAACAACAGACTAAAACCAAGGATATATGTTAAGGGATATTCAAAGGCTACATTTTCCTAAGCACCTTTGAATATTTGTGATTTTTATGCAGTTGCTGGCATGTTTGGATACATTACTGGGAAAATGTCTTACATGAGAGTTTGTGAAGAAAAGTTTAGGAAACTGGAGAACTCCCCACTGGGAGATGCGCTACGACAGGGACGTCTGCATCACATGCCTTCAGAGTAAGAACAAGTGCACACATCATTTTAATTTCCATATTTTGTTTTTATAGTTAGAAATATAAAATTTCTATCTGTATGTATGTGTGTTGTACTTTTATTTGTTTCTTTTCACATATATATATATATACATTAATAATTTTGAAGTAATTCACTTTGACAGTTATTTTACACAGTGATTCATTTTTTTGAGGCTAAACCAGTCAGAGTTTGAGGATTCAAACCCATCACAGTCTCAACGGTCTGTTTCGGAGTCTGCGTTCCAACCTTCGACAGAAGTCAGTTCTGTGCCTGAGAGCCACAGCAGTTACACCAGTGACTATCCCTACAGCAGTCCCTCCCAATCATATGACCCCACTCCTTTCAGTTCTGGATTCAGTGATTCTGGTCCTGTTAACATCAGGGATGATATTTCTCCTCAAGGTACTGCCACCCTTGCATGGACATATATAAATAGATATAAATTTGATTACATTTGGGTGAAGACATTTGTCATTGAATAAGGATTTGTCATCTGATTGGTAGATGTTTAACCAGTAGTTTGCATTTGTCCCAAAGGTCCGCTCTATCCAGATGAGGATGTGCCCAAAAAGAAGCCAGTGTTGTATGAGGAACTGCGTAGCAAAAATAGAGAGAACTATGAGGTCACTCTCACACAGAAAGCTGAAACACTGATGAAACCACAAACAATGGCACCAGTAACTAAGAAGGAAGGTGAGCTTCAGCTTCAACTGACTTCCCTAAAATTTTAATAGGTCTGTACAAATAATGATTTGTGAGACTTACAAAGATTCTAAAAGCCAATCAATTTGAATATTTAACCTCTAAATGTAAAAGCATCCATGAATTAATTAAAAAACAGTACTGTTGGATTGCCAACTGATGTTCAGTGTAACAAAGGTCCTGAAGCAATTCTAGTTTTGAACCACTGATGTAGATGATGACAAATACACTAGTTGATACTCCCACTTCAACTGACATGAGTGTTGAAGCTTGACTTTAATTTTGCGTTTTTATGAATATTGGTCTAGTTAATAAATATTTCATAATTTCAATGTCCTTGTATGTTTTAATCTTTAAACCAGTTTCGTTCTCCCCCCCGCCTCTAGTTAAAAAGAACAAATATGGAGATGCTTGGGAAGAGTAATCAACTGTCTGAGGAGCTCAAGATCTGAACGCAGTGACTTCTGTGGAGTTGTCATGTCATGCTGCAATCAAAGGCTGAATGTACTTTAAAGAGTAAAACTCCATTTTTGAAATGAATGCAAAATTACTCTATTTTCTTTTGATAGGACATTTGTGGTTTGAAAACAAATGCTTCTCTTTTTGACTTCTTGCTTTATGCAGACTTAAGATAAATAATTTTAACAAACTATCAGTGTTTTTATTGATTAAGAAATTTTGTCCAGATGTACTTGAGATTTGTTAATAAATAAATAAAATGATATAATAACAATAGATATGTTGTTTCATATATACCCAGAAAAGACGTAATAAAAAAAAAAACAGCATCAAGTTTGATTCTCCACTAGAAATTTAGGCCATCATAATGCAAAAAGATGTGAACAAGTGACAATTACAACAGTATTATTATGACAGTAGATGTGTTTAGACTTGGACCCATGATGATGATGATAATGGCATCACTCACTTATGTTACAGTAAAGATAAAGATATGCTTGCTCTGTAAATTCTTTTAATGAAAATTCACATTTAAATGTTCAAACATTTCAAATAAAGCCTGTGACATAATTCATTCACATATATATACATACAGTGCCTTGCGAAAGTATTCATACCCCTTCATTTTTTTCACGTTTTGTTCTGTTGCTGCCTTATGTTAAACTGCTTTTAAATTACTATTTTTCCACATCAATCTATACTCCATACACCATAATGGTAAAGCAAAAACAGGTTTTTAACATCTTTGCAAATTTATTAAAAATAAAAAACTTGAATGATTCCATTGCGTAAGTATTCATACCCTTATCTGGGTCAGTTGGAATTTAGCTCATGAGCATTCATATTGCTTGTAGATGTTACTACACTTTGAGTGGAGTTAACCTGTGGCAAATTCAATTGAATGGGTATGATTTGGAAAGGCACACATCTTAATAAAAGGTCTAACAGCTGATAACGCATATCAGAGCAAAAACCAAGCCCTGAGGTGCAAAGAACTGCCTGTAGAGCTCAGAAACAGGGTTGCGTCAAGCCACACATCTGGGGAAGAGTTGAGAAAAAAATTCTGCTTCACTGAAGGTTCACAGAAGCATGTAGTCTCTGTCACCCTTAATGGAAGACGTTTGAAACAACCAGGGCTCTTCCTAGAGCTGGCCTCCTGGCCAAACTGACCAACTGATAGAGAAGGGCTTTGGTTGGTGTGGTGACCAAGAACCTGATAGTCACTCTAGTTGAGCTCCATGATCATATGTGGAGACAGGAGAAACCTACAGAAGGACAAACATCACTGCAACACTCCACTGATCTGGGCTTTATGCCGGTGTGGCAAGACTCAATCCTCTCTTCAGTGTAGACGCATGAAAACAATTTGCAAAAAAGCACCTAAAGGACCCTCAGACTGTGAGAAACAAGATTCTCTGGTTTGATGAACCTCAATTCCAAGCATCATGTTTGAAGCAAACCAGCTCTGCTCATCACCTGCAGAGTACCATCCCAAAAGTAAAGTGTGCTGGTAGCAGCCTCATGCTGTGGGGCTGTTTTTCAGCGGCAGGGACCGAGGGACTCATCAGAGTAGAAGAGAAGCTCAGTGCACCAGAATATTGAGCTCTACTATTTGAGCTTTCCTGTAGCTCAAATAGTAGAACATGGCGCTAGCAATGCCAAGATCATGGGTTCGATTCCCAGGGAAAGCAAGACCTGAAAAAATGTAAAAAACTGTAACTTGAATGCAATGTAAGTCGCTTTGGATAAAAGCGTCTGCTAAATGCATAAATGTAAATGTAATTGAGATAGCCTTAATGAAAACCCAGTCCAGAGCATTCAGAACCTCAGACTGGGCAGAAGGTTCGCCTTCCAACAGGACAATGGACCTAAACGCACAGCAAGAGTGGTTTATAGACAACTCTGTGAATGTCCTTGAGTGGCCCAGCCACAGCCTGAGCTTGAACCCAATTAAATATTTCTGGAGAAACCTGAAAATGTGCATCCGCCCCCGTCCAACCTGACAGAGCTTGAGAGGTGAAGAGTTGAGGAGAAGAATGACAGATAATTGCCAAATGCTGATGAGCAAAGCTTGTCGCATCAAACAAAAAAGGCTTGAGGCTGTAAAGGTGCTTCAGCTATATATTTAGTTAAGGGTATGGATACTTATGCAATGTACTTATTTGAGTTTTTTAATTTTTAATAAATTTACGAAGTTGTGACAATTCTGTTTTTGCTTTGTCAGTATGGTGTATGAAGTGTAGATTGATGTGGGAAAAAAAAAAAAGTAATTTAAAGGAGTTTAAGACAAGGCAGCAACATAAAAAAAACCATGAAAAAATGAAGGGGCGTGAATACTTTCGCAAGGCACTGTATATATATATATATATATATATATATATATATATATATATATATATTCAACTCTGATAAAAGGTAGCTGCTTACGTTCATAATTCAACAGAAACCTCCATTCCCTTCTTTATATTCTAAACAAATAAAAAGCTGAGCAAATATCATTGGAATATAACATTATAAGAACTTAAAAATAACATACTGATTCCTATGAGGTGGATTAATTTATGCCAGATTTGACACTCTACGACAGCATACATTTCTTATTGTTACATTGTTCCCTCAAATCCACCTCAAACACTACATCTCTTAGAGATAAAATGTTACTTCTATTTGACACACCTTTTTCAATAATTGCGAAAAGGTGGTCTAAATTGTCCACATAGCTGCAGTGTCTCATTCTCGTAGTGTCTTAGCGCCCCCTGCTGGTTAGTTACCATTAAGGTCCATTCAAAATGATTTTAGCTGCTTTGTTTTGCATTATTTCCAAAAGAATTTCAGTTTTAATTCGTTTTTTTTTTTTTTTTTAAATGACATGAGGTAATGAGTGGTGTCCTGTGGATCTCAGAGACTCTGCAACAGAAAAACGAATAGATTTAACTTTTTTTCTCTTGAACAACACGAGGTAAGGGGTGTTTGGTGAGCATGTGGTTTAAAATGTAAATGAATAGTGGCTGATGGGTGTGGTTTAGTGTGAACTGAGGTGGATCTTTTGGGTTTAGGTGTATGGGTGTGTTTGCGTGTGTTGTGTTGTGTCTTCACCTCAGCTGGGTGCATCAGGCGCTGTTGCTGCAGCTTGTGTTTCTTGTTGTTTGCACTTTTCACACTCATGGATGCAGTGTCTGTATAAAGGAAACCATAAAGAGATATTTCAAACAACAAAATTACTGCAAAAAGCTCATGACATGACTAATCCTCATGATACTTACTTATGTCCAGGTTTATAGCCACTAGGTCCAAATCCAGGTGTACCAAACCCTTTGGTGAAATCTGGTCCCAGTTTATTGTTGAATTTCTCTCTGCAGGTCCCGACATAGGAAGCTTTGCCTACTGCATAACCCAAAATACCAGCCACTGCAGAGGAAAGTCGATGGATGGGTTTGTATTCCCACTGTATATTGCCAAGTACAGTAATGATATAAAACATGCAATAATAATATGAGGTGGGAAATTATTATTCAATAGGGACTTACAAAGCAGTTTAGGGAAGTACCCAAATCGCTTGGACTTTTTCCAGACACCTGTTTAAAAAAAAAAAAGCAAACTGGATTATACGTTTTCAATACAGTCAATTTAAAAAAAAGACCTTTCACGCAGAATGCATTTTTGCATTCTACTGCACTGTTTTTCTATGTAAACATGCGCTAAACAGAAATTTTGTGCTCACATCTTTTGAATCGTCTGGCTCAAGCAAAGAAAGGGACTTTGGCTCAAGCAAAAACACATTCTGTGTTCATAAAGTGTTTCATTCATAAAGCATAATTTAAAATGTTTAAACAGTGTTATTTTAGTATTATTTTCAAAAATTTAGTTTTTTATTAATATCTTAAAATTTAATTGTTTTATTTCATATATTATGTTTAAATTTAATTTGTTAAAGTTTTTGGTTTTTATTCATTCTTATTTCAGTTTTAGTCATTTTAGCACATTGAGGTAAACTAAATATTGAGAAATGCTGCCTTGGCAACTAACTGAAATGAGTTAGTTTTTTATTATTTCATTTCAGTTAACATTTAAACAAACTCATGGCTCAAACCTAACAGCTTTGTATAATAACTGCTTGTTTAGATATTCATAGGATGAATCTCATCGCTGTATATGAGGCCAGCAGTCACAGCCATGCTGCCGCTAGAGAGTGGAAGAGCTGTGGAGACATTAACAGAGGTTAAAAAGCAACACATTATTACTCCAAATCTAGATCTAAACATTCAACATCTGAACACCAAATGGTTCCTTTGATAAATTTAGATTCAGAAATCACCACTCAATGTATATATGTAAATTCTCTATCAGAGATGCAAGACAAGAAGCAATCTGAGAACAATTCAGTGTTTCAAACGACTTACTGAGGCTCTAGAAATTAGTATTAGTAAATTAGTAGAATCCTGCTGTACTCCAGAGGGGCTGGTCAGATAAAATGTTGCTTGCATTGATGATGGATATTTTACATCTTAATTTTACTGTGCAATTCTGAATATTTGGTTACAGTGGATAACTGGGTCACAGATCACTGTCAGCTGGAAGACTTAACATGAGGCTCATGTTTCCACCAACACAAACAGTGCTAGAGTAAAACCAAATTCCAGCCATGTCAAAACATAAGCACTGGATAATAAAGGTACCACTGCTTTGCTCCATTAGCCCTTTTTTGGACAAACGTTCTTGAAAAAAACATGTACACACCTGTCAAGTCCTTTTTACAAAAGCAAACAACCTGTGAAGATCATTCAGAAGGGAACCTCTCAACGTTTTGTCCAAAATACACATCTTTAAAGTATAGCCCAACCCATCTCCTAACTGAACTGAACTGAACAGAAACATCATGGTCTATCTATATTAAAGGGATAGTTCACCCCCAAAAATGAAAAATATTTATTCAGTGGAACAGAAGAAATCTGAAGTCAACCAAAACAGTTTGCCTACAAAAATTCTTCAAAATATCTTTAGTGTTCAGCAGAAGAAAGTAAGTCATACAGGTTTGGGTGAGTAAATGATTATGGCATTTTCATTTTTGGGGTCAACTGCCAGTTTGAGGGATAATAAATGCAAGCGTGTCTATGTTTCTTTATCTCGATACCAGAAGCTCTCGTACTGACACTCCTTCTATATCTGCTTTATATCTTCCCTAGGAAAGCGTGGATCAGCTATGGGGCACTGGAATTGCTGTAACAACAAAAAGGTCAGAGAAAAGTAAATCCTCTCTTAATGGAGATGCTTATAAGGGTTATAGGAAGCCCCATTCATCAAGCTAATTTCCTTACGTTAAACAATCATCACGTGGTACTCTGAAACCTGGTGGCTGGTTTCAAAGGATCTTCTGTACTTTCGACCACATTTCTAAATGTGTCTAAAATCTACAAAACTTAATTTACAGCTTTCTGGTTCTGTGTGAACATGGTGACCATACAGCAAATGCAGGCCTGATATAGCAGGAAGTGAGGTGAACATTTGGTTATTATCGGTCTACATGTTATCAACCACATGAACATCGGTCTGAACAAACAATTGCTAAATGTGAATTTTACAAGCTACTTATTGAACTTTCTTTGACACAAAGAATACTGCTCTCCATGAAGGCTCACATTAATGTTGAAGATCTTTTTATTCATTATTATAAGCAGCTATATGAATAGCTGCAGTCTTTCTGAAAGATAAATAAACTTCTCAAAACTATCTTTACCTTCCACCCAGACTGGCCAGGTTTTGTGTCCACCACTCCTTCTCCACCCGTGCTCTGATTTACTTCTGTACTCATGTCTTTTTCATTTAAGCGCTCCTCTCTTTTCTATTTGTCTGCTATGCTTCTTCTTACAAAGTCACTCTTTTTGCTGTTTTCTTTTGACCCCATAGAGCTCCTCCTCTCCTTCAATAACTGTGTAATGCACCTCCCATTGCGGGAAGAGCCTTGATGTCCTGTAGTTTTAACCCAAATCCAACCTCATGGTTACCTTGAAAATTACACACATGTAATGTGTAAAATTACATGTAACACACATAAAAATGGTGTGGGATTTACTTTGAAACAATTTTTCACACAGAAATTGATAGTAAATTTCACAAATAATTACAAAGAAACAAGTAACACTGAATTAAACATGACATTTTTAAGTAGAAATATTTTCTTGAAAAACACACTCCAAAAATCTGTTTTATTTACAACTTCGAGAAAAAAAAAAAAACATTTTTAATACTGCAGCATCTACATCTCAAATGAAGTGATATGATTTAATCTTAAATTGCTTATATTTTACCAATGTCAAAATTCCCTTTCAATGTCATTTGTGTTTTGACATATACTGGTGTCAGTGAGCTCACCTCTGTCCAACATTCACCGCCTGCTCTGATAAACCTTTATCAGACAATACTGCCCTAGATGCACCCTTGGCAAACTCATACTGCTTTAAAACACTCTGTATCTCCCATTTTCATAAACCTGGAAGAATAGGTTCTAGGTTATAAAAACTTCTCCAAGAGAATCTTTTAAACTTCAGCAGTTGAGGACCTGACCAAACCAAGAAAGACATTTTGAAGACATTTGTTGTTTTTAGGTCATAAATCAGCAGGAAGAAGAGGAGACAGAGGAAACATGGAAACAAACACACACACACACACAAATAGTTGCATTAAACAGCATAAAATGCACTGTGTACGAGGCAGACAAAGAGAGACGGATCTCAAAGACGGGTAAAGTGACTACGTGAATTAATTATGTTTGTTGTCGCTTGACTTTACAATTAAAAATTACAATCATGTACAGACATATTAAAATCAAATTTAAGTAATATTAGTATCTCTCATTTACCTTGTTACTAGCCCTGCATATAGCAGGGCAACAAAAAATTAGTTTATACTCATTGTGTTCCTCCCCACGGAAATCTTTAGTAAAAGGCGAAAGATTTATACGATCTGAGGTGAAACATGAGTGTATAGTTTAGTAGATACTCCGGGTTCAGTATCAGAGCAGACGAGATACAAACATCAATGACGGTAACTACTTAGCGACCTTTAGAAATAATACTAACCAAATATATACAATATCATAAACAAATAAATCTACTATAATTGGTATTTAAGATGCATAAATGCACATAAACCACTAAATATGATACTAGCAATTTAAAGTTGAGCGTGCAATGCATTCTGGGAGCTCAAACTGTGGCGAGCCTGCGTTAGACACGTGACTGTCTTTAAATGCCCCTCCACAGTTTTGTCCCCCCTGTGGTCGCTCCCCGTTTTTGTTTTCTGTGGTTCACACTGTAGCTACAGTATTCTAGGTAATTATAAATTATCTTACTCGGCCTCTGCAAATAAACAAAAGAAAATATGCGTAAGTAAATGTTTTTATTTTCACAGAACTGTAATAACGACACAAACTAATAAAATGAATAACTTGCGCCCCTGCTTTGGTATTTTATTCACATATTCCCCTATTTTCCAATGCGAGATAACTGAACTGCGGTTATATACCTTTTATAATAATAATAATAATAATAATAATGTGTGTAAGAGCTTTAAGATACATAGTTTTAAATAAATAAATACAAAATCGCACAACTCAATCTTGCTCCTACACACAAGTCCTATCAAAGAATTATCTGGCGACACCTAGTGGTTATATGATGTAGGGTTACTAAACCACGACCAACCCAACCAAAATGAGAAATCCATGATAAATCACTGCAGTCAGAAAAGGCCCACTATGATGATAGTTAACACTGTATAAAGGCCAACTAAATGTTTTCTTTCTTTTATGGAATATTAAAACTATTTATATATCAAACTGCTTACAGACACGTCGTCTTACTTCGCCGTGTTTAACCTATCACAGTGTAGAAGTCAAAAAGAAAGAGAATGTATGAGGCAAGAGAAACGTACTAGCAATCAACATAGAGTCCTGGTATGAATCTTCTAACCTCACCATATAAATTCAATAAAACTCTAACTAATTAACCTGCCTGCACTACATCCTCACAGTGCTCTGGTTCCCATCTCACGGCAAAGACTTCCATCAGGATAGAGTGAGGTTTGAATGATTAACCCCTAATTACGGAGTCCTAATATTTTTTCCTTTCTCCTCACTTGTACAGGGCTTTCAAATGTACCAGCTAATCAAGGAAAATAGCTTCCACCTGCTTCCCTAGATGCTGGTCAGTTGTTCGCCTGAAAATATAACCATAGCAATAGTGGACAGCTCGAGTCCTTTCTGTTTCTTTTAGATCATCAGCAGAGAGAACTTTGACAAAACGTAAATACTGACATATAAATGTACCACAAAACCATAGTTTGTTAGGTTTTTTGTTGGAATGTATAGATCTTAGTCAAGATAGCACAATATACAATTTCAGACAGGAATGAACACAAGGCTGGAAATGCTGCTTGAGGATGTCAGAGGGTTCAATGGATTGCTTAAAAACATACTGATTGCTCGGCTGACGAAACGTCTTTCCGATAGATTTTCAGTAGGCAAAACGGTTTTTAAATGTTGTGAAAATTGCATGTGATCTAAGCCCTTTATACAGCACATTGTAAAGACTCACAGCCTTGTTTTCATCCACGTAAAATTTAATATGGCATCTACCCTAAGGTCTATGGTTCCATGAAGAGACTTTTAACATCCATGGAAACCACTGCACAAAGCACAAAAGATTCTTTATAGTGGAAAAGGTTCTTCATATTATTAAAATGTTCTTTGCACTAAGAAAAAAGTTTCTTTTAAGAACTGTTTACAGAAAAGTTCTCTTTGTAAAAGCTACCAGTGCTAGGGGTGCCAAGAGACAAATGGCTTTGCACGAGATAAACACGTATCCCTGTCTGGGGAATTTACACTTTATATATTTTTATTGGGAACCCTAAATGTATGTAATAGTATAACTCTATTAAAGTAGGCTACAATAATGCCATATTTGCTCAGAAGCTTATTTGCCAGTGGTTAACTTCACAACTGCCCAGAACCCGACACTCAGTGTGCATCGGTCAGAGACTGTCCTTCAGGCCTCTAGTAAAAATCTAAATCAATTAAAGTTTTTTACTTTCTGACAAAGAATTCAACAACTTTGATGGCTTCCTTGTACTTACCTGAAATCATTCAAAACTGTTAAAGAGGAAAGAATTATTTCTTCCAATTGCTGCAAATTTATATTTATATTTATATTTATATTTATATATACTGAATAGCTATGTTGTTAATGAAGGCACCTAATAATTAGGATATCTGGGGGTGACTCAGTAATATTAAGTTGTTTTTCAAAGAATATTCTAACATGCAGTGTATAAATTCATGCTCAAATTTCATGCCAACTTATTAGACACAGCTGTTTTGAACAATGTGAAAGGGTGGAAATGAAAAATGTTATTCAGAGAAAACGGATGTTTAACATCTTCATTATGTTCTAAACAGCATAACTGATGCCGGTTGAACACTAGTAAATGTAGGATAAATAATGGTTTGAAGAAAGAACTGACTTGAGAAGCATAGCTAATCCCACACAAAAGAAATATTATAACAGCAATCTCAGTATAAAGATTTGTGTAGATTAAAGACCATAACACTAAGCACAGGGTGTGTTTTACAAAATACCCTGAATATACACAATGATTCACCATTTGCCTTTATAGTATATCTCCATTGAATACACTGAAAGTAAATGGTGACTGGAGCACTCTTTTATGGTCAACAGATAAATACTGTTTCTAAACAACATTAGGGACAGATGATGATGATCTTTGGGTGTGAACAATCCCTTTGATCACAATGGCTAACATAATTGTGGTTCCTATAGGGTTCCTGCTCATTGTGATGATTTTCATGTACTTTTGCAACTTTTCATAGAAATGTTTGGATGACAGTAGCGCAGAAACAAGCAAAAGCAACCTCGTTCAGTAATGTTTTTCACTGTATTCTCTCACCATTGTTTTGTTAACCCAAGTGGGCTCTGTGTTGGTGCACAGCTGAGCCAATAGCGTGTCATCGTGGGCTGGCTTTCTGCTATGCACGAGGAAACTATCGTAACTGATGGGTGTAGACATACTTCTCAGCCAATCATGTGCGTCGAGAGGAGGGGCTATAGGAGCGCTTCAACCAATCGCGTTAGTTTAGAGGCGGGAGGTACACAGTGGTACTTGCGCAATGTATTTGACACTCCTCTCGACCAATCATTGATACGAGTGGGCGTGGAAACTGAAAATTTCGTCCATCTAAATCATTTGTGGGCATGTATAATATTGACATGTCCCGCCCACTGGCCGGTCTGCAGACTCGCACAAATACAGTTGTGTGTTTCATAAAAATGCACTCAGATGCGTCAAGTAAGTACAATAGTATGTTTTCACTGCTATTCGTATTCTGTCGACCTGTGATGGGAATTGTGAACTTGCTGCACCCTGACAAGTCGCCGTGACTTCTTTTAAGATGTATGATTCGCTGTATTGACGCATTTTGTGAGTAAAGTAGCCGTTACTCTGAGATTGACTCTGAGCTTGCTAGCTGCTCTCTTTGTGTTTTTACTCCGATGTCTTGGGCGCTTGCAAGCGACAACGACCTTGCAAGGAATAACGCTGCATTTTAGCCTTCTTTGCTTGAGTATATACAGTAATCCGAGCAAGGTATCTGATCCTATTTACACAATACACTTGCACACTAATTACCGTTAATACCCAAATAACCTTAAGGGATCCATCTCCTCACAACTCGAGTGAGCAATGCAAAGCAACCGAAGAGCAAGTGAAAGATTGTTTTTTAGAGCTAAACGGTTCGGTTTTTTCGAGAAAACTGCGGAAAAATGACAGGGGGGTGAAAATTGTGACGCAGTTGTGTAAAAAATTAGTGCTTGCAAACACGTCGAGTATGATCTGGCGCATTACTGTACGTCCATCTGAAAGATCAACTGCATATCGTTGTGAAAAAAATGTCTTTGATCAAAGATAGAAAATCTTTTTTGCAGCATTTGGGTCGCATTCATCAGTTGGGGAGAGTACCGATTGAAATTATGATTTGAGGAATTCTGGGAAATGTGGTTTATTCAGCCGAACCATTTCATTGGCAAACACAGGCGTTGTTTGTCGTTAGACTACATTCCCCAGAAGTCCACAGACTCTCCAGATACTTTGTAAAGTCGTTGCAAGTTGTGCGTGTATAGTATGCACTCATATGAACTATGTGGCAGAAAATCCTATTTTAAACTGCAGTCAATTATAGATATGTGAATGTCTGAAATGTGTGAATTCGAGTAATATTGTTTCTTACATGTTTGCAGTATTTCATATCTACTGACTTTCCTGACAACTGCGTCACACGTTCACAAATAGTCTCATTTTATGTCGAGTTGACTTTAATAAGGTCTTGGATTATATACTGGACTATGTTTAAACTGGATGTCTTTCATCAACTCTGAATTAAATGTTGTTTCAGGGGCTTGTCTACTCGCACAGCGTTTGTACAGAAAGGCCTGCACCGATACGTAATTTTCTAGATCTGAATAACGAGAACGTGGAAGTTTATAATGTGTGCAAAATTAATCATATGCATATGTCATTTTCACATTGCTACGTCTGTCTTTAATCCCCTCAAAAATTCATAATACTAACCTTTTTTCACATTATGTTTTATTCTTTGAGCATTGTAATTAATTAGGTTTTTCCACTTCGACTAAATTAAAAAAAAAAAACAGTCTAATAAATACCTAATAATTTATTATTCATATTATTTTAAAACAAGCGTCAAAAAAGTATAGAAGAATACAGTATAGAAGGGATTACTATGGTGTATGATCCACCTTTGCCACGTTATTAATTTCATTATAATAAATAAAAATAAGATCCATGCACTTCAAAATAGAGCTTCTTTATGCTTTAAAATATGATATTTCTTTCCATTGCACTGCATGATGACAATTCTTAGACACTGAGGTATAGTGGACCTTTAAAAAGATGCCATTGACTTTTCACAACCCACATCTATTCATATCTGAATATCATTTTTGATATTCAGGCTATATTATCTTGAAGAATAGCCTGAATGAAAAACTCTATCTAAAGGTAAATTGATGACCGAAAGAGAATTGGCATTACTGACTTTCTTCAAAAACAATTCAGTTGCATCACATTATCACATACAGTGAATTAATGCATCTTCTGAAGTGTTAGGTTACAAGCTTGTGGAACACTGCTGTGTACCTTTTGTCCAACTGGTGTTTAAGTATATCCTTGTAAGCCTGTTTCAATCTGTACTTGGCTCTCTGTGCATATTCATTCTTAAATATATCTAATCTCAAATCTTTTTTCACAAATTTGCTAGGACCTGATATTAACATGCTAGAGAAATATGGCCTCCACACTGGCATTTACTTTCTTGATGAAACTATACTTGATAATATAAAGATTATGGATGACAGTGTTGGTAGCCGGCTATATTTATAAAGAAGACACATAGAGCAGTTAAATGTATACTGTATGCATTAGCCTATTAGAAACTCTTCAGAATCTCACATGGCCTCTCATATTTCCCTGTCATTTTACAGGCTGACTGGAGCAGACGCTTCTTTCCCATGTCCTCAATAATTTCAATGTATACTCTGTGCAAACATATATACACACCACAACAAGCAGCACACAGAAACCCATGTACAGCCCAGATGCTTGTACATAAGTAACAGATGTTTATTTTTATATGTTCCTCACAGATTTCCAGCTGAACTCTCATTTGTCCACACTGGCCAGTATCCACAAGATCTACCACACCCTGCACAGGCTGGTAAATATGGACTCAGTTTGCATGCACTTAAATACTCATCAGCTTTATTTGCCAGATGTAACATTCATGCCTTTAAATAGTTTAAAACAAGAGCATTTATACAGGTGTAATTTGTGCACGTTTTCATCACTAGATGATTGACTTTTTTGTTTCAGTGTGATTCTGGCAGGTAGGCCAATAAACCAACCTAAAATCAACAAAGTATTCAGTTTTATTCAAAACATGCTTGCTTTAAGGTCCTTACCGAAGAACCAGTGCATCAAGACTGATTTCTGTGTTGTTTATTAAGTGAAGCAATTAGAAAACACATGCATCAAACTCTCTGAAATACTAAATTTTTTCTTTGCTATAGCTGAATTCAGCAAATAAAGGTTTGTGATTATGATTACGATTTGAAGGCACTTGGACATTTGTCTGATTTGTCAGCCTTCAAGCTGTCTTCAAACATGACTTTTAAAAGAGAAAACTTTAGAATTAGAATAGATAGTTCATGCAGATTTTTAGACATCTGCACTGTTTGGTAAATTAGCATAATCATGATGTAAAATATTTCTGACAAAAAAAACCTAAACAAACAGGCGAGGGATAGCAGATGTGTAAAACTATATGTAAAAAAAAAAAAAAAAAAAAAAAAAAAAAAAAATATATATATATATATATATATATATATATATATATATATATATATATATATATATATATAAATAATAAAATTGCATGCAGAATTTAGCAAATGTGATGACAGCTGACATTGTTGTGTGAAGATTATTAGATCAGGCCATAAATCTCTATTCCTTGGTTATAGGACAGTTGTTGTTCTTATATTGAGATTAATGCAAAAGCTGACAGTGCTGTACTGGCCGGTGTTGCTTGTCTTGGTAGATTAGCATTGTGGGATAGCAGTATTTGGCTATATGTGAGGTTGGGACACTCAACGGCATTATTACATACTACAAATTAACCTTTGATCAAGTCATTTACTTAAATAACTACCCTCATAACCCTGATTCACACAGAATTTTGTTCTACATTAGCTTATTTCCAGAACTCTCCTCTCCGAGAAGAGCACAGGCAGCATCTGTAAAGGTTACAAGAAAATAAGACGATCAGCCACCTACATCACACACATACACATGCTTACTGTATTCTTTTTATGGTGCGGTGCTAATAGCTGCTGCTGTGCTGCAGAATGTTGTTTGAGTAAGAGAGAGAGAGAGTGATTGTGGGTGTTTCTTTTTCACCATAGAACCTGACAGAAGACGTCGGCCCAGAGACTCACGGTACAGGTAGTGACCTCAAATCCGACATGGCATGCTCCTCCATCCCTCCATAACCTTATCAACTAATATCAAACATAATTTTTTTAAATGGTACTTAATGCTGGAAACTTGCATCATATGTATCTTTTTTTTTTTCTCTTCTACACAACTGTCAAAAAAATTTTGGAGTCGCTAAGATTTTAATGCTTTTATTCAGCAGGGATACATTAAATTAATCGTAAATAACAACACAGACATTTATAATGTTACAAAAGATTTCTGTATCAAATTAATTCTGTTCTTTTGAACTTTCTATTCATCAAACAGTCCTGAAAATATGCAGGCCATCTTAAGCAAATTAAATGAGGACATATCACTGGTTTGAGGGAGGGAATGACTGAAAAAGGGACACAAAAAAATAATCATCATCTTTGTGTCGTGTTTGTCTCTCTTTTCCAGCCTGCTGCTCCAGAGCCATGCCCCCCAGGAAAAAGAGGAGACCCACTGCTGGAGATGACCTGTCTGCTAAGAAGAGCCGGCAGGATAAGTATGCTCAAAACATTCACCTTTCCATTCATCCATCCATCTCTCCAGCCCTTCAGCTCTGTCCATTCCATCGGTCCATTGACCTTCCTTTAATTCACTCAAACATACACGCTTATCCATCTATCTGACTTCTTGAAAAACAAATAAACTAGTTGTCTGTCAAAGCATTTCAATTAAGAAATTCTGTATTTATGCACAGAAGGAATTGAATGTTATTATAATAAAATAATGTCAAAAGAAAGTTGCAATTATCATAACTGTTAATTGTACCATCAGATCTCTTTAGGTGGGTGGATTTCTGCGCTCAGAGCATGTATGTCTTGTTTGTATCAGATGTAGCACGTTCGTGCTTTAATGTGTATACAAGTGTGTGTTAATGTGTATTTAAATAGCCTCCTCTCAGTCCTTGTCTATTCATTTCAGTGTTTACAGAAAACAGGAGACATTGCAAATCCAGGAAGCTGAAGCTTTTTCTAGCAAGAGATGCCTAGAATGGTTCTATGAATACGCAGGTACGTGGGCATAATTGTCATATTGAGTTTGTCACAATACTGTGAACTTTTGCAATTGTATATCTCTTTGATTTTATTAGTAAGGTCTTAAAAAGAGTATAATCATATCAGAATCTGGTAAGCCTATATAATTTAACTTGATAATGTCTAGAAGGCAGTGAATAATGTCAGCTAAATGTAGGCTTTTTTGGATTCAGAATTCCATCCTTGTGTCTTCAGACACTTTCCAAATGAAGTTAAGATGTAAATAGAATGACTATAAGTAGATACTAACATGTATTGGAAACTTGTCTAAATTTGTGAACTTGTCTGAAAAAATGTCTGAATTTCATTGCATGCAAAATATCAAATATGAAGATCAAAAACATCAAACCAAGTGGCTTCTGCAAAAAAATGCTTTTCTTAGAACTAACTTCACTTTTTCAATTGTTTATAACCAATTGTTCTCAGAGTCATTCTTTTTGTGAATATATGAAGTCAGTTCCTATTAAGTTCAAAGTGCCCTGGCACATTAACATATGAACATGTTTCACAGAAGTTTGACAACTAGAAAGTGTCCAAGACTTTTTGTTTTTATTTTAAATGGTATACCTATTGCTTCATATTTTGAAACCTAAGATAACAAACTTGCATTTTTGTAAAATGTTTTGATTGAATTATGCTTGTTCTGCAGTTCTTTAAAACAGATGCCATGTTTTTAATGTAATGCATTTTTAATTGTGGCTTAATTGTCTAAACGCTTTTTGGGGCCACTGTATATAATAGTAAATTATGTCTGAATGTGTTATATAAATAGGGTGCGATGACGTTGTTGGACCGGAGGGGATGGAGAAATTCTGTGAAGACATTGGAGTGGAGCCAGAGAATGTAAGAAAACTAAACTGATCTAATATGATTTCATAGTTTACTCTAAAAATAACTTGTCAGTAGTTTTACATTTTAATGTATGTTTGTACGCAGGTAGTGATGCTGGTATTGGCCTGGAAGCTTGATGCCCAGAGTATGGGTTACTTCACTTTACAGGAGTGGCTCAAGGGAATGGGCTCATTGCAGTATGTCTGGCCAAACATGGAACTTAAATGCATCTACTACCATGCTACTACATTTATTCTCATCCCAACCTTCACTTTTCCTCTTCTTCTGTCATACACAGATGTGACTCTACTGAAAAACTCAGGAACTCTCTAGACTACCTGAGGTCTGTCCTCAATGATGCCACCAGTTTCAAGCTCATTTACCGATATGCCTTCGACTTTGCCAGGGTAAGAGTGACTGTGTATATGCATTAGGACAGATGATTGAGGAACATTAATCACCGTTCACTTTAGAAGCTCTGGTCTTCTTTTAATACATCAGCACTATATTTGGTTATGCCAGTGGCTGTGCATCTGGAACCTTTCTGTGTTTTTTTTCCCTGCGTGCATGCTGGGCACATCACAGTCCTTCAGTTACAACAGACAAGGGCTTAAGACTGCTGAGAGATGGTGCTATTTTGGGTTGTTTCACCTCTTTGTCTGCTCAGCAGAATTATCTCTTGTCCAGATAGTTGATTTTTATTTTTCACTCCCTTGGTATGAATTGTAAAGTGAGTGGACCTTTGCTGAGTGAAGCTCTTATTGGAGCCATTCGATAGGGCCAATAAAGTGGAGGAGTACAAATAAATAGCTTGTGGCAACCTTGAATGGATAACATGACATTCATCCTGTCTAGATGAAACAGAATTGTTCATGTCTGGACTCATCTTGAATAGAGCATTTTGTCCTTTCTTGTGCACCAGTAACATATTATGGCAGTTAGAGTGATTTTTAAAGACATTAATATCTATTTTTGCTTATCAAGGTGCAGGGACAATAAACATGTCTGCCCTCAGGTGGTCGTATTATCATATGTTCAAGTTCTGACTGCTTAGAGCAGGGGTGTCAAACTCAGTTCCTAGAGGGCTGCAGCCCTGCAGAGTTTAGTTCCAACCCTTCTCCAACACACAAACCATCTAGTTTTCAAATAAGCCTGAAGGACCTGATTAGCTGGATCAGGTGAGTTTAATTAGGGTTAGAGCTAAACTCTGCAGGGCTGTGGCTCTCCAGGAACTGAGTTTGACACCCCGACCATGGCAATAATAGGTCATTAACAGATTGTTACCTCACCACCATAATTGCCAGCTAAGTATTTTTATTGTGATGTGTGAACTTGTATTCAGACTCTTTAAACTTTAAAGGGGTCATATGATGCTTTTTTAAAGATCATAATTTTGTGCGTTTGGTGTAACAGAATATGTTGACATGCTTTAATGTTCAAAAAACACATTATTTTTCAAATACTGTACATTATTGTAGTTTCTCTATGCCCCGCCTCTCTCAAACGCGTCGTTTTCTACAAAGCCCCTCCTTCCGACAAGCGCAGTCTGCTCTGATTGGCCAGCTGACACAGTGCATTGTGACTGACCGAACACCACAAGCACACGCGTCGGAAATGTAACGGCCCTTACCATAATCGCGAGCTTCAGCTTTCAAAGTAAATATAAAGACAGTTAATAATATCCTTAGTTTTACCATCAGTTCAAGCCCGAGAGGGGAACAGAGTCGCGTGACAGACACAGTGATGATGCTTGTATGTATTTGCAGTACAGAAGCCGCGGTTAAGACAGCTGACTCCACTGTGATGTGACCCTGTCTATCTCTCTCTCTCTCACACACACACGACGCGTTACTCTACACTGCGCATAACTCCGCATTTGAACAGTCAATAGCAAATACTTAAACTAATAACAAAACATACTTATAGTCGCTGATTCAGAAGCGCCAGATTGTCATAGCAAAGTCGGAATTTACCCCATTTTTTTTTAGAAATAGCCTTTGTGCACAGTACTCTCCAAGGTTCACGAAACAGTCGTCCATAAAATGCGTAGCACAAATTCGAACATTTGGTTGAGCTGTTCTGTTGTAAATAATCTTAACCTATGATTCCTAATTGCATCTACTTTCAGAAAGCCAAATAAAGTGCTTTTGCTTTCGCATAGAAACACACAGCGTCTCCCTGACATGGCTGCATCAACACTACTGCGGTTACTGAAACCACGTCTTCTGTCTTTGCGTGCACATTTGGGCAGCATTATGCAAATATTTCCACATCGTGACATAGACATGTGGGGGCGTGTTTTAATGAGGCGTTTTAGCCCGGTCTGGATCAGCCTTCTCTTTAGAAGAATAAATCCTTTTGTGGGAGACTTTGAGCTTTTTAACTCTGCAGATCTTATACATGCACAAACAGCTAACACACTAAAGAAAGGGAAAACAAGAAATCGCACCATATGACCCCTTTAATATGCTTCCACCTCTTTGTAGGAGAAGGATCAAAGGAGTTTAGACTTGAATACTGCCAAGTGCATGCTGGGACTTCTGCTTGGGAAGACCTGGCCATTGTTTCCAGTGTTTAACCAGTTTCTAGAAGTAAATATTTTAATCTTTACAGTCTATCAGTGTCACTTCAGTTATTTTACATGACCAGTCAAATGTTTGAACACACCTTCACATCCATTATTACTACTCATTATTATTATTATTATTATTATTATTATTATTATTATTAAAGGGATAGTTAACTCAAAAATGAAAATTCTGTCATCATTCACTCACCCTGATGTCATTCCAAAACAGTATGACCTTTTTCTTCTGTAGAACATAAAGTAAGATATTTTGAAGAATGTAGGTAACATTCTTCAACAGCAACAACAAAACACTTCTTTCACTAAAAAGCAAGTCATACAGTTTTAGAACAACACAAGGCTCAGTAAATGTTGACATTTCATTTATCACTTTAAAGTCATGAAAATGACAATGGAATAATACAAACTTTGAAATGACATAAACCTCAAACAGACAAAAAATGTAAAACTAATTTTAAAAAATTGTTTCTTATATTCTCTTTCCTATTACTTGTTTCACTTCTCTTTCAGTTTTTATAACCATTTCTTACTTGTATGTTTAGCACAGTTATTTTTTTAGGATTACTGTTATACTAATGTAGTTTGATTTGTATATGTTATCTATTTTAATTTTAGTTACAGTTGTAGTTATGTTTGTCATTTTATTCGTTTTTTTCTATTATGTCTGTATAAGTTATTTATTAAGTTTTAGTTTTATTTAATTTGAGTTATTTTAGTACTTCAGCTAACTACATGGAAATGAAATAATATTGAATTTATGGATATGTGTGTGTGTGTGCATATATGTCTGTGTGTGTGTGTGTGTGTGTACATACACGTAGTTGTTTTTGGTGTTTGGCTTAGTTTTATGTTAGAATCATTATTACACTCTTATACCTTTTGTTCTCTTAATATTTTGAATTGTTTGTAGCTTTATTTTGTTTTCATTTAAATGTTAAGTTTAGAAATTTTGTCATATGCATTTCTCATTTTTATTTAATTTTTTTTAATGTGTGTGTGTATATACTATTTATAAAGTTTTAGCTTTTAGTTTTGGATCAGTTTTAGTTGTTTTAATACTACAATTGATTGTTTCAGTTGTCCTCATTTGTAAGTCGCTTTGGATAAAAGCGTCTGCTAAATGACAAAAAGTAAAGTAAAAGTAAATAAGCATATATTTGATGTTCAGCCAACTTCATGCATCATGGGATGCTTTTTAAATGGTATTGAGAGCGTTGACTGCCTTTTTGTTCCAACTCATCCTTTTAAGGGATAGTTCACCCAAAAATGAAAATTGTCATTTACTCAACCTCATGTCGTTCCAAACCTGCATGAGTTTCTTTATGTTGAACATAAAAGAAGATATTTTGAAGAATTCTGGTAATAAAAAAGTTGACTTCCATAGTATATCTTTCCCTACTATGGAAGTCAATGGGGACCAACAGCTGTTTGATCTTTCCAAATTCTTCAAAATATCATCTTCTGTGTTCAACATAAAGAAACTCATGCAGGTTTGGAACGACATGAGGTTGAGTCGATGTGAGCATGAAAATGATGCAAATTTAGTGAGTACAAATATTTGACTGGTAGTTTAAACATATATATGCACATCAGTACATACCGACTTATAATTAAGTCTGAAATTTTTAACAATTTTCCCCCTTTTTTCCACAGCAATCTAAGTATAAGGTTATAAATAAAGATCAATGGTGCAATGTTCTAGAGTTCAGTAGGACTATCAACCTTGATCTCAGTAACTATGATGAGGACGGGGCCTGTGAGTACAAGCACTCACACTTAAACATACTTGTTATAATCACCTCCCAATTTAGACATCCATCATTCTTTTGTACAATACAGCTGGAAGTACATCAGATTTGTCTTTCGACTCATTTTTCCTCTTTCCTCAGGGCCAGTGCTTTTGGATGAGTTTGTGGAGTGGTATAAAGACCGAGAGATGTCGTAGCGACAGCTTCCCCACGCCTACCACCGTCACCAACTAGATAGACCAACTAATCGCCAACAATCACCATGACAATGACGACAGAAACGGCTTTGAAACAAACATCTAGAAAACAAAGTACAAATCAAAACTGAAGTGTTTGGGACAGACTGATGGTGGCCCCTGGCGCTGAGGGCTTGAGTGTTTGAGTGTTTGCATAGAATGTAATTATCAATGCACATGTTTGTATGTCGCCCTTTTAGCCGGGGCCATAGGATGGTTACTGGTGGTTGTGTGTTGGAGAAACACCACCTCACCGACTCCACCTAATGTCCCCCATAGCCCACAATGCATTGTGGGTAAGCACACGGCCAGTCTTGGTGCTGCCTTCCCACCCCACTGTGATGTTTCATATTGCTGTGAATGTTTCAATAGTCTCTTATAAGGAGGATGAATTTGGATTCTCCACAAGGCAGGGTAGGTAAAAACTCCCATACTGTCTGAAGTTTAGGTAATTTAGGCCTGAAAGGAAAGGAAAAAGAAGAACCTGCTTGGCTTTTTGCTGAAGGTCAGTGACTTATTACCAAGGTTCAAAATGGAAATAGCTTACAGTGTCGCTCTGCTGATGTGGTCCAAACACTGTTTACTACGGTTTTTATGTTGGAGGATGATGACAGTCAGAGCATGTTACCATAGATACACAGCGACCTTTGCCATAAGTTTTATTTTTACCAGTCTCACTGCACTTGGATGCCATTTAATAAAGCACACCACATGCAAGAGTGTCAAACACATTCTGCTGTAAGTACTTCCAGTGGTGTTGTTATATCCCTTTCAGCACTTACATTTTTGATTTTGATTATGAAATCAACAAGAACAGCTTTACTGTTCACAACACGAAGAATAGTGG
The DNA here is from genome assembly GCA_039654775.1 of Spinibarbus caldwelli. Classification (NCBI taxonomy): domain Eukaryota; kingdom Metazoa; phylum Chordata; class Actinopteri; order Cypriniformes; family Cyprinidae; genus Spinibarbus; species Spinibarbus caldwelli. Next base: position 17,107,635 of record CM077240.1, on the reverse strand, counting down.
GTTATACTTATCGTGAGCGTAGAGCCCGGTATCTTTTTCCTGGCTCGCATGACCATTGTGTATTCGCACTTCAATGGCAAGATATGGCCATCTTGTAGAGGAGTGTGAGCAGGTTAAAATGACTGTGGAATGCATTCACTATATCATTTGATTTCTTAGCAATGTAGCTATACTGTGCATGTCATGGTTAAAATGACAGGACGTGGATCTAAGGGAGAGACGACAAGAGAAAGCTGTTAAAAGTGCACTTTGATTTCTGTGAGGAATTGCCACAAAAATATTAAAAACAGGTATCCTGCCCTAAACACTGGCACTCCTTTGGCCACATCCTCTTCCACAGATCTTGTGGTCAAATGTGATCACCTTAACCCATAGTGACCAATGCCTAGCAACTATTTAACGTTCTAGTTATGTTTGTAATACTGTTGAGTTTTGTCTATGGCTGTGGCGTGAAGCTAACTTGTCATCTGAACAAGAAAAAAATGCATGCATGCATTCTGCAATTAGAGCCGTCTTCGTGAATGAATGAGATTTTTTCTTTTTGCACTTTTTTTTTTCTTTTTTTTTTTTTTTTTGCTCGTTTATTTTTTGTACAGGTATTTGTAGAAGTGGACTTTTTTGTGCTTAATTTGGGTATCCGCGGTCATGCAGTCTTAACGCTTTATGAAAAACATGATTGTGTGATGGTATTTAGAGCTTAAACACACTTGTAACCTCATCTGTTGAGATGTTCTTCTCTGCATTGCCTTCTCCACCATCTCCACCAAGTGCTAAACTTCCATGTACGTGAGTGACTGCAGCATTTCAGTATATCTGCAAATTCATGTAAACATACTAATTTTATGTTCATGTCATACAGAGGTAGACAAAATCATTATTAACTTTATTAAAGCTTATTTAGGGTAACAAAAAAGGGTTACAAGACATTTTTGTTCTGTTTTAGGTTTTTTTTTTTTTCCTACTTTTTCTGAAAAGGTTGCTCACCATAAATTATCAAGTATTCACACAGCATCTAAGAAGCCAACAGTCTATGTATGCTGTGCATGCTGGCCAGAATCCATTTGAAAAACGTCTACAGACGCTTGTTATAATCCTATTCATCTGCACCTGTTTGTGCCTGAGGGAAATAGTGGTTTTAAAATTATTTCAACAGATAGACAAGTTCCCTGTGTTGTTATGACTGTTGCTTTTGTTGGGGGAGTATGTAATGCAGAGGGCTGAGCATTCTCATCTGACTGTATATATGTATGGATGTGTGTGTATATGTGTTTGTTTTCACTGTAACCTCTCTACATTCAATATATATAAAGGGGTTTATTAATGAACGTGGAGTCATTTAATCTGTTTTAGATAAAGGGAAGGAAGACTTGGACTAACAACTGTTCTGAAGTCATGCTGAGACTTTACCCCTGTTTGCTGGAAAGCTAGTATTCAACAAAAACCATTAAGATTTAATGAAAGTGACCAAGAAACAATGATTCAACAGCGTTGGAAGAAAGTTTATAGCCCCATTAACGGATTAAAATGTGTTGTCATTGAGTGCAGTTTATAGCCTCTGGATTTTTTTTAGTGCTGCACATCATGACTGATAAAATCAATACAGAGTTTATATTCTTAGACAATACACATTCTTATGTACATTCGTACATTGTTTCAATGCAAAAAGAAAAGAACTTCTATTTATGAAATACTGAAGTTTATACATAGGTTATGTTCATGATTATATTACAGTGTTTACAATACTTCGTAAAAAGCAAATCCCCATCCTCAAAAGCTGTGGTTTTGAAAGCATCAGCTCAAAATCATCCAACATTGTTTGTCTGGTGAATCAAAATGAACTCTTGAGCTAAATTAAATATTCCCTATACTTTGGAGTTGACTTGGAATCAAGTGTCGATGTACTCTTAGTTTTAAGGCCCCGTAAAACTGGGGCTTCGGCTCCTTCTGCATGACTGGAAGTTAATGTGTTCCTTGTAGAAACACTGCTGTAAGTATGTTCTGTTTGGAATGGTTGCACTTCTCCATAATCTGCTGGTGATCTGTCCTGCTGTTCGCCTTCTTGTTGAATGGAGGATAGGGATGCAACATTGAACTCATCCATTTCCCTTCTCCTTTGCTGCTGTAATCTTCTGCGTTCTTGCCTTTGACGGATTTCAGAATTTTCTCTGAGATACTCTCTGGCATCCTGCTGTTCTAGGGAAGGTGCCGATGTCTGTGGAACTGCTGGTGGCTCATCTTGTGGTGCTGGTACATCCACAACCTCATGTCCTACAGAGTGTTCGTCACTGGATGAGGAACTTGACTTCTTTAACTTTGACTTCAGGCCAGTCTGTTCTACTGAACTGCCCATAAGCTGTCCTTTCATAATATTGTCCTTGGAAGTAAACTCAGAGGTCCATGATTCTGACTGGGTCTTTATTATTAATGCAGAAACTTTTTTCATTGAGGCAGGAGGTGACACCTCAGATGATAAACTGGACCATGTGGTTTCAAAGTCTATATTTGTAGTAGGTGTTAAATCTCTTTTCATTAATTTGGTTGAAGATGATGGTTCACTCTTTGTGAATGCAATGTACCTCTTTACCTTTGGGACGTTATCAAGAGATACACCAGTTTCTTGAAGGAAATTTCTGTCTGTTTTTCCAATGATATTAGCAGATGGTTTAACAGCTGAAGTGCTCGATATCTTTGTTTCTTGAGCTACCCCTGAGCTAACTCTTTCAGCTAAGACAGCAGTTGATGCCCGAGCAGGATATTGACTTTCAATAGGTGTGAATTGAATGTATCTCTTAACTCTCGGTAGATTTTCAGATGAAGTGATCTGTGTCTTCGATGCTTTTTTATTTCCATTAGTAGATGGTTGTACATAATGTTCAACTGAAGTGCTGGATCCCCTTAATTCTGTTTCTGTCACCTTTATGGATTTAGCAACACTTGAAGACGGAAGTTTTGACTTTGCAGAGGAATAAGGTTCACATTGTGTGAATTCAATGTACCTCTTTACTTTAGGGATTTTGTCAAGAAATTCACCTGTTTCTCCAATGATATTGCTATCATTAGTAGATGGTTTATCATCATCTTCAGATAAAGAGCTTGGTCTCCTTGTTTCTTTGGCTACCACAGATACGTTGACTCTTTCAGCTGAGAGAGAAGTTGTTGTCTGAGCTGGAGATTGACTTTCAGGATGTGTGAAATGAATGTATCGCTTAACTTTTGGTATTTTATCAAGAGGTGCTCCGGGATGTCCACCAAAATAGTCTTCCTTAGAGGTGACTTCATCCTCAGATGAAGTGCTTGATCTTTCAGTTTCTAAAATGACCTCAGATATTCCAACTCTTTCAGCTGGTAGAGAAGTTGTTGACTGCTCAGGGGACCGATGTGTGAATTGAATGTATCTCTTAACTCTTGATATTCTGTCAAGATGTGCTTCTGTTTGCCCAACAACACTGTCTTCCTTAACATTCTCCTTAGGGGATATACTAGATCCTGTTTCTGTCACCTTTACAGACTTTACAGTGCTTGGAAGAAGATATGGTGCAAGAACCTGGGAATGTTCAGATTGTGTGAACTTAATGTACCTCTTCACTTTTGGGATTTTGTCAAAAGATTCACCTCTTAGTTTAAACACATCATCATCATGAGTAGATAGCTCAACATCATCATCAGATGAAGTACTTGATTTCCTTGTTTCTTGAACAACCCCAGATATTCCAAGTCTATTAACTGAGAGAGCGGTTGTTGTCTGAACAAGAGGTTCACTTTCAGGCTTTGTGAATTGAATATATCTCTTAACCTTTGGAATTTTGTCGAGAGATGCTCCAGTATGTCCAAAGACATTGTCTTCCTTAGCAGTTAGTGTGACATCTTCCTCAGATGAAGTTCTTGATCTTGTGTCTTGAACTACCCCTAATATTCCAAGTCTTTGAGCTGAGACAGCAGATGTTGACTGAGCAGGGGATTGACTTTCAGGATGTGTGAATTGAATGTATCTCTTAACTCGTGGTACTCCGTTAAGAGACACTCCTATTTTCCCAGAGACATCGTCTTCCTGAACATCATCCTCAGATGAAGTGCTCTCCCTAGTGGTTGGATGTTTCAATTCAGTTTCCATCACCTTCATGGATTTTTCCATGGTTAAAGGACGAAATTGTGACAGATTTGAGGAGTATGGTTCAGATTGTATGAACTTAATGTACCTCTTTACTTTTGGGATTTTGGCAAGATATTCACTCGTTTCTTCAGTGATATTCTCTTTTTTAGTAGTCGGTTTAACATCTTCCTCAGATGAAGTGCTCCATCTCCTTGTTTCTTTAGCGACAATAGTTACATTGACTCTTTCAGATGAGAGACCGGTTGTTGTCTGAGCTTGAGACTGAATTTCAGGATGTGTGAATTGAATGTATCTTTTAACTCTTGGCACTCTATCAAGAGATGTTCCTGTTTGTCCAGATACATCGGCTGTTTGTTTGACATCATCCTCAGAAGAAGTGCTCGATCTCTTTGCTTCAGATTTGGTTTTCACCTCAGTTGTTACTTGGAGTGTATCTGAAGTTGTGGGTGACACTATTGGAAGATGAGATACAGGCTGTTTAAATTGAATATATCTCTTTACTTGTGGTACTCTATCAAGAGAAATACCGATTTCTCCAAAGAATTCAGTTTCCAATTTCCCTTGTTTAACTACTCCTGAGGTTGAAGATGAAGATGTTGACTGAATGTGTTGTGGAGGAAGTTCAGTCTCCTTAAACTTAAGATATTGCTTTACTTTCGGCACACCATCAAAAGATACATCTGTTTTAGCAAAGAAATGATCACTGTCATTCTGAGATCTAACATCATCTTTAGAGGTGCTGGTGAGCATAGACTTTACTGCCTCAGTTGTGGCAGTAGGACTGGATATTGATAGTGTTGAGGAAGAAGGTTCAAACTGTTTAAATGTCATGAATCTTTTTACTTTTGATACTCCATCAGAAGATACACCTATTTTCCTGAAGAAATTGTCTTCCTCGGTTGTCAGTTGATCATCATCTGATGATGAGCTATATCTCCTTGTTTCCTGTATAGCATCTTTGATAGTTAAGGAAGGTGGTGATGGCAGAGTTGGGGAATGAGGTTCAGACTGCTTGAAGTGAATGTATCTTTTCACTTTTTGAATATTTTCAGGAGATACCTCTATTTGCGTTAAATAACCCTGGTCTCCAGAGGATCTGTCAGTTGTAGCTTCGGGTTTCACTGTCATATCAATTGTGACTTTTGTAGAGGATGAAACTGATGGCAGAGTTGGAGAATGATGTTTGAACTGTGTAAATTGAACATATCGCTTAACCTTTGATACTGCATCGAGATTTATTTGCCCCCAAAAATTGTTTTCTGTAGCATCAGATTTGTCATCCAACATGACAGATGTGCTGGAACTTGTCTCCACTACTGCCTCAGGCCTCTTGGTTGAAATAGGTGAAGATGTTAGAGTCGGAGAGTAAGGTTTTGGCTGACTGAATTGAATGTATCTTTTAACATTCGGCATTGTATCGAGAGATACACCTATCTTCCTAAAGAAACTGTCTTCATTGGTTGTAAGTTTGATATCATCATCAGATGACGTACTTGATCTCCTTGATTCGGGTTGTGTCACTAGTTCAGGTGATTTACTTTGTTTGCTCAAGGGCAGTGTTGTCGAACAAGGTTCAGTGCTTGAGAATTGAATATATCTTTTTACTTTTGGAAGGCCGTCATAAGATGCATCAACTTGTCCAACAAAATTTTTATCTTCAGTGGTTTGTTTCACATCATCCTCAGAGGAGAAACTAGATCTCCTGGACTCAGCTGTCACTATAAATTCAGGGATGACTACCCCAGTGGTTGGTGGAGGAGATGGTAATTGGTCTTGAGGATAGGAATCAGAGTGTGTAAACTGAAGGTATCTCTTCACTTTTGGTAAATGATCAAGGGATAAACCTTTTCCAAAGAGATTGTCTTCATTAGTGGTCACCTTAGTTTTTGACTTAGTTTGAACTTGTGATTGAATATTCCCCTCATCTGGTTCATGTTCATGTCTGTGGAACAGTCGTGCACTTAATTCTCTTAATCTCATTAGACCTTTAGACTGTTTCTTGTCAAATACATCTGTGCTGCTGGAGGAGTTATCAAAGTCAATGTTGAGGACTTTGTTTGTGTTCTTATCTGGTGTGATGGGTCCTCTGTTCATCCCAGGTGCCATTGTAATCTCTAATTTTGTTGGGTACTCCAAAAATTGATCTTCTTCACTGGAAGACGATCTGTCAGTATCATAGCCTCTATTCAGTCTGTTTATACTTGACCTATAGACAGGATGAACATGGTATAGTGGCAGGCTATCATGACTTCCATAGTATGATTGATCTTGTTGTTTTTTGCGTTTAGACTTTTTTCCTGATAAACCTTTTATGGTAGAAGTAGGTGATGATGGCAGAGATGAGGAATGCTGTTTATTCTGATTAATATACATGTATTTCTTCACATTTTGACTTGTATCTTTAGGTGTGGTGCTTGGCTGCAAAGATTTGATTGCTTCCTCAGTTGTGGTCTCAATTTTAGGTCTGGATACTGACAGAGTTGGGGAAGAAGATTCAATCTGTTTAAATAAAATGTATCTTTTTACTTTTGAAACTCCATCAGAAGATACATCAAAATTGTCGCCTTTAGTTGTCAGTTCAGCATCATCATCTGAAGATGAGCTATAACTTTTTGCTTCCAGAATATCATCTTTTTTGGTGAAGGAAGGTGATGATGACAGAGTTGGGGAATGAGGTTCAGGCTGTTTGAAGTGAATGTATCTCTTCACTTTTTGAATTCTATCAGGAGATACCTCTATTTGTGTTAAGCATTTATTATCTCCGGAGAATGCATCAGTGTTAGCTTCAGATTTTACCTCAATATCTGATAAGGTATTGTTCTTCTTTGTTGAGGTAGGAGAAAATGATGGCAGAGTTGGAGGTCCAAAATGAGGTTTGAACTGTTTAAATTCAACATACCTTTTAACCTTTGGCACTGTATCAAGACCCACATCTACACATATCCCAAATTTGTCATCTTCACTCTTTCTTGGGGAGTCATAAATATGCATACTCTCATCAACACTGTCTCCATGAGTAAGTGTCAAATGTATGTCTGATGGCTCCAGAGTGATAGTCTCTTGTCTTATAAGAATGCCAGCACTAGGCATTCTTTCATTTAAGGTGACCAAGTGTGCATAGTTCTCTGTGTCTGATTCATCCATTAACTCTGGGTTTACAACATAATTGTTTGGTCCACCTACACTTTCACCACTTTCACTTGAATTAGAGGAGCTTACTATGTCAGAGAGCTCAAACTGATTTACATCATCAACAGAAAGTTCTTTACCAAAAGGTTTGTCGAAATCAAGAACCATTGAATCCAGGTTTATTTTGTCTGAAGGTGATTCTACTTTGCTTTGCCTCCATATGTCATCATCCTTCAGTGGGTGTCCTAAAGCAGAGCTGGAGAGATCCCGGATACTTGACCTTTCAGAGCCGTCAGTGAAAGAAAAGCTTTCTCCACTGTCATTCCACAACTCTGGGTCCAAATGATCAACATTCTGTTCTGTCAGTCTGTTTGACCATTCTGAAAATGGCTCTGTACTAAATCCTGGAATTCTACCTATTGTGTTTTTGTTTGCCGGTATAGTGACAGCAGGAGGGTCAACACTTTGTTCAGTTTGTTTTGAGAAGTTACCTTCCTGACTTGACTGAGATGATGTTGAAGAACTGCCCCTTCTCTTTAACTGGGTGATATCATCTGCATCTGGAATTGGCTCAAATTCTGTATCTTCGGTTGAGCAGGGTGGCAGTTTCTTACCATTTATGACTAAAGCATTCACTTCCCCTTCCTGTAGTGAGCTGCTACTACTGCTGTCTGCTCTTCCTCTGTGAACCTCCATCTCAAGAGCCTGCTGTTTCCCACCAGTTATTGAGGATTTATCTTTTTCAATGGTCTCATAAAGCGCTTCAACTTCTGTGTTGCTCTCAGAGGAGCCATCTGCTTGATCATTCTCTACTGTAACATAGTAAGGCATTTGATCTTCCACCTCTGTGATTCCACCAAATGTAACTCTTGAACCCACTCTTACTTCTCGTTCTTGGTCTTCTACATCACAGTACCCTTCATTCACATACGGCTGGGGCCCAGTGGAGGAGGTTGTTATTGGTGGTGGTGGTGTAGATTGTCTCTTGGATCGTATTCTCCTCCATAATTTGTCTAAGAGTGGTCTCAAAAGAACACCAAGGATAAAGGCTACAATAAATGTAATGAAAACAGAGAGGCAGACGGCAAGGACAAAATCTGCCTGGCTCGTTTGTCGTACAACAGGATCATTCCTTGGTGTGTTTTTATTTTCTTCCTCATCCAAGATGGTTGCTGCTTCCCTACGTGGTCTTGAGCCACTGCCTTTTTTATAAACATGTAGATCAAATACTGATATGTGCTCCCCTCGGAGACCTGAAATGCATACATAAAGTCCTGCATGCTGCTCTGTAATGTCCTTAATTAGAAGTTTTGGTTGGTTATCTCTGACTTGGCCATGTGGAGTCCACCAATGTACCTGCATGATATCTAGAATACAAATAACAGGAAATTTCATCATTAAATGTGCTTTAGCATTTATATTGTTTACATGTAGGTTTTAGGAGTTCCATAGCTTAACAGGTTATGAATAAAACATTTTGAATAATATGTCTTGTTTCAGTAAATTGGACTGTGGTATACTTTATAACTTCAGTTCAGATAAAGACAAGTAAGCAGAAGTAGCACCTTGACTGTCATTGCTGCAAGGAATTGATATTTGCATCCCCTCGTCCACAATCATGTTATGATAGTGACCAGATGTGCTGGATTCATGTGTTGGACAAGTAAGCTCTGAATCCTTCAGGTGAAGCAGATCTTTTCCAGCATGATGTGGTGGAGATGCACATACCACTTGCCAGGAAGCATCACCCATTTCAGTATCAAAGCTAATCCATCTTCTCAAAGTCTGCAAGTTGCAGTCACACGTCCATCTGTTGAAGGAGACATTGACCAAGGCATTCAGGTTTCGCAGGGACTGGTAAGTAGGAACAGGAATGGTGACCAGCAGGTTATAGCTCAGATCAAGGACCTGGATGGAATTAGCGAGTCAGTGAAAATGTTTTCCACATTTTAATGCATGCTGAGTTAGATTAGTTAATTTATGCAATAACTACAGAGTCTGTCAAAAGACATGCCGCTGGGGGTGAGCACACTCATAAATGTAAAATTGCTCTTAAAATTATTTCCCTTTAGGAAAAGTTTACAATATCAAGTGGCGGGTATTAAAATGACACTAAAATAAGTTGAATAGTTATGAGATGTTACCTGCAGCTGTTTTAGGTCTATAAAAGCTTGTGGGTAAATGCTTATGATGCTGTTATGCTGGAGATGAAGCTCTTTCAAATGAATGCAGTTGTCCAGGTCAGTAAGACCTATTTTAGATATCTGGTTATAAGACAGCTGAAGAATCTGCAGAGAATTCATGCAGCCCATCCCTGAAAGCAAAATGTATATTCAGAATATCAAAAGGTAAACATAATGCAATGATTAACAAGCATGTGCTGATGAACTGGTTTCTAGTTAAATGTCAATGCGTTCTTTGAGTCACTGACAGGCATTGATAGCAAAGTCAGACATTTAGCAGTTGTATATATTGTTGTAATAGTTCAAATCCGAAGCAATATAATGCATTAAAAAGAGAAAAACAGCGAATGGCTGAAAAGTGACTCTATAGCTTATGGATGTCCTATAAGTTAAATGTTTGACTGCACCATAGATTTAAATCTGAGCTCTACCTGTTACAGCTTGCCTTGACCCCATAAAACACAAGCATCTGTTTGTGCCAATATCTGTGGCTGTAACAAAACCTAGCATAGTAGTGCACTGGCTTGGAGTGCCACGTGAATCACCACTTGTTCGAATCAGGGAGGTTCTTGCAGCAACACGGCTTGAATAACTTAAGGACTTAAGATGTTGGTAATGGTATTCTCATTATTAACGAATAATATTTGCATATTAGTGGCTAATATTTTTTGTCTTAATATTAAAATGCAAACTATGGTGCTTAAAAAAATCCAAAAAGTATTCAAACCAGTACATCACAAAGGTTCTTGAACACAAAGAATTGAGTTGATTGAGAGAGGAAGGCTTGCAGAAGAGATGGAGTAGTCTCTTGCCTATTTTAAAGGGTCATGAAACTCTAAAATACATTTTTTGAGATGTTAACATATGTACAGGTTACATATCAGTGAAAACTATAATAGCACTCATTATTTTTATTATTAAGGGAAAAGTGGTTATTTTTCATTTTTTGGAGCCATTTCGTTAATTAAAAAAGCTAAGTTAAACCTAAGTCAAAAGTGATGTATATGCGTTAATTCGGAGTGGTGATTTGCTGCCGTGGCTAATGAGTACATGTCTACGTCATCAGTTTTCTGAGCTTTTCTCAGTATTATTCATGAGAATGAACTCATAGGATCCAATCACAGCGCTGTATTATGCATATACATGAGGTCGTCTGTATGCTGTATTATGCATATACATGAGGTCGTCTGCTTCCATGCTGTCAGTTCATCTCTGTAAACATGACCGTAACAATATTTAAAGGGGGAACAATGCTGTTTCATGCATTCAGAGTTGTTTACACTGTTAAAGAGTTGGATTCTCATGCTAAGCATGGACAAAGTTTCAAAAAGCAATTTGGAAGTATGACAGAGTATTTCTGCGCCAAAAATCTCACTTCCGGGTTAGTACAAGTTTCGGAGAGTTTTTTTCGATCGTGGCTCTTGATGACGTAAACGACGGTGGAACTCCTTATATGGGCATTTCTCCCGGAAGAACGCGCCTGTCTCTGAAGAAGTGTGTTTTTGGTTGTGAGGGAAAGATAACCTTGTTCAGCTTTCAGTGGATGCAGTTTGTTTTTGGAGTTTCACAAGTGTGTTTGTTGATGAACATTTTATAAACAAGGCCCAGTTCGACGCTGGATTTGCACATCGTTTGATACTGAAAGATGGAGCGGTCTCAGCTATAAAAGATCCCGGTCATGATTCAGAATTGCAGATGGTAAGTGAAACGGCATCAAATGTCTCTGTTTTGTTGGTGATCGGTGCTCAAGTGCTTGTCACTCTTCAGCTCCGCCCACACGGCACGCCTCCAGGAGTTCGGCTTTTTTCGGAGAGAATCATAAAGCTGCATCTTTCTTTTATAAATATGATAAAACTAAAGACTCTTTGGAGATATGAAGGATGCAGTACTACACTATAGGTACTCAAGGTTAACATGAGATTGGGTGAATCTGTGTGTGTTAGGTCCCCTTTAATATGTAACAACACGTGGAGCGCATGAGAGAGCGGTTTATTCTAGGAATGTAGTGCTGGTAAACGTAAAAATACATACATTTTTCACATAGACTAATATCTCTGCTTATTTATTTAAAATAATAACTTATCAAAACATATTTGGTTTGTTCATGCAGTTGTTAGTCTCTAATGATAAGATTTCTTGAGAGTTCATTATCATTATTATTATATTTTTAACATACAGGTGCATCTCAATAAATTAGAATGTGGTGGAAAAGTTCATTTCAGTAATTCAACTCAAATTGTGAAAACTCGTGTATTAAATAAATTCAATGCACACAGACTGAAGTAGTTTAAGTCTTTGGTTCTTTTAATTGTGATGATTTTGGCTCACATTTAACAAAAACCCACCAATTCACAACAAATCTCAACAAATTAGAATACTTCGTAAGACCAATAAAAAAAGCATTTTTAGTGAATTGTTGACCTTCTGGAAAGTATGTTCATTTATTGTATATGTACTCAATACTTGGTAGGGGCTCCTTTTGCTTTAATTACTGCCTCAATTCGGCGTGGCATGGAGGTGATCAGTTTGTGGCACTGCTGAGGTGGTATAGAAGCCCAGGTTTCTTTGACAGTGGACTTCAGCTCATCTGCATTTTTTGGTCTCTTGTTTCTCATTTTCCTCTTGACAATACCCCATAGATTCTCTATGGGGTTCAGGTCTGGTGAGTTTGCTGGCCAGTCAAGCACACCAACACCATGGTCATTTAACCAACTTTTGGTGCTTTTGGCAGTGTGGGCAGGTGCCAAATCCTGCTGGAAAATGAAATCAGCATCTATAAAAAGCTGGTCAGCAGAAGGAAGCATGAAGTGCTCCAAAATTTCTTGGAAAACGGGTGCAGTGACTTTGGTTTTCAAAAAACACAATGGACCAACACCAGCAGATGACATTGCACCCCAAATCATCACAGACTGTGGAAACTTAACACTGGACTTCAAGCAACTTGAGCTATGAGCTTCTCCAAACTTCCTCCAGACTCTAGGACCTTGGTTTCCAAATGAAATACAAAACTTGCTCTCATCTGAAAAGAGGACTTTGGACCACTGGGCAACAGTCCAGTTCTTCTTCTCCTTAGCCCAGGTAAGACGCCTCTGACGTTGTCTGTGGTTCAGGAGTGGCTTAACAAGAAGAATACGACAACTGTAGCCAAATTCCTTGTCACGTCTGTGTGTGATGGCTCTTGATGCCTTGACCCCAGCCTCAGTCCATTCCTTGAGAAGTTCACCCAAATTCTTGAATCGATTTTACTTGACAATCCTCATAAGGCTGCGGTTCTCTTGGTTGGTTGTTCATCTTTTTCTTCCACACTTTTTCCTTCCACTCAACTTTCTGTTAACATGCTTGGATACAGCACTCTGTGAACAGCCAGCTTCTTTGGCAATGAATGTTTGTGGCTTACCCTCCTTGTGAAGGGTGTCAATGATTGTCTTCTGGACAACTGTCAGATCAGCAGTCTTCCCCATGATTGTGTAGCCTAGTGAACCAAACTGAGAGACCATTTTGAAGGCTCAGGAAACCTTTGCAGGTGTTTTGAGTTGATTAGCTGATTGGCATGGCACCATATTCTAATTTGTTGAGATTGGTGGGTTTTTGTTAAATGTGAGCCAAAATCATCACAATTAAAAATAACCAAAGACTTAAACTACTTCAGTCTGTGTGCATTGAATTTATTTAATAGACAAGTTTCACAATTTGAGTTGAATTACTGAAATAAATGAACTTTTCCACGACATTCTAATTTATTGAGATGCATATATCAAGGTGTATATCAAGGTGGCCCATATCTCCGTTGTTGTTTGTTTTTTCTTTCTTTCTCTGCTCATATTTTAATATTCATTTGTCTGTATAATGAGTGTGTTGTAGGTCTGTGATTTATTGGTTGTTTTCTCCCCTCTTCCCACCCTCTACACTCCCACTTTTCCACAGTTTTACACGTCCATTTCTTGAGTCTTTTTCAAATCTGAGGTGTGAACGACCAGTGCTGAAACAGGGGGGTTTCATGGCCCTTTAAGAACCATGTTGACTGCTGAGCTGAAACGAGGGTCTGCTGGACAGGGGTTTATCGGAGAGAAACATTGAGGCTGTGCTCTGAATCACAAAGAGCTGAAAAACATTGAGGCACCACCATCTAATACAGTGCTTACAGGCTGGCCAGATTGGGACCTGCTAAGGCTAAGAGCACAATTTAAAATCTGATTCTTGGCCATTGTTAACAAGTCCCTTTGGATTTCAAACAAAAATAACTTTCAAGGCTGACACAGAAACATTAAAAACCTGCCAAAATTGCCTATCAACTGGCTATTAATCACATCCTGGAACAGGATTTCAGAAATTAAATAAAAGAATTAGCCATCCCATTAGAACAGCACTGGATACAAAATTTTAAATGAACCCTAAGAGACAATATTCAAAATCTAAGGCTGATGATACATGGGGCAACTTTTTGAGCAATGTTGCTGGGCAACTTTGGTTAATGTTGCTGTCAATGGGCAACCAGGTGATACACAGGGCTCATGACCAATCTTAAGTATCCAGATAGAAATTTGTTACCTATTTTCAGTGAGAAAGTACCCAAGCAACACTGCTCAAAAAACATTGCTTGGCAGCAGTGCTCAAAAAGTTGGCCTCTGTATCATCAGCCTCAGAGAATGGTGTTTGAATTGGCTTTCTGTTCCCCAACATTCTACAAGACCTCCAGTTAAATTTCTTTAAACATTTTAACAAAACTGTTTTTGGTGTCTATTTTAATGGTGTTTCTATTATAATCCAAACTGATTTATTTTTTGGTTAATTAAGTGTGTCAACTGGGTATTTGAAGTGCACTTTTCCTTTTTGGAATTTTGAGTGTGAACACACTACGCATACTATTTATACTACAAAATGTCATAGAATAGTGCATAAATACACATATCGGGACACACCTATAAGCTTACAAAACCTTAAATAGCCATCCTGCACTGTAAGACACCTTTGGACACATTAGGACTCAATGTACGCATTTATGTGAAGGATGGTCAAAATACAAGGCCATAATGAAATTCATTCTCTGGAATGTGTTTAGACCATTATTACCCTTTTACAGCCCGTTATGAGGCACAAGAATGCCAGCGCCCAACCCTTGTGTCTAGATCACAGGTGATTTCTTTTCACCTCATGCCGAGGGAGGATCCTGTGACTGGTTTAAATGGAATTTAACAGGTCAGAAGAGTGTGCAATCGCAACAGATCAAAGTTCCACTGACGAGGCAGTCATTTACCACAGGGTGGAGAATGTGTGTGGGTTTTATGAATTTGACAGATTTTACATAAAATGAGTTTAAATAGGATTCGATTTTAAGATAATTTAATCGTTTTTAGTAGTTGGACACCATATCTATCTATCTATCTATCTATCTATCTATCTATCTATCTATCTACCTACCTACCTACCTACCTACCTATCTGTTTTATTTTTGATATGTTTTTCAGGTCAAAGGAAGGACAGAGATACTGTTTTTGTTTGTTTGTTTGTTTTTTTACAGTAAGAGTGTTGAATAAATTACTAATGCTGTAAGGTAAAGTATGTATCACATACATACTCCTGTGGCACATACCCTTTGGTAGATGTTTTAGATGGTTTCTTTCAGCAGACAGCAATTGAAGGTCAGGTGCCCAGGACATGCATTCCTGTCCTCCACTTGACAGGGTCCTAGTGCCTGACCGATCCTTCTTCAAAATCAGAGACAGGCTCTCCAGAGCATTACTTCCCACCCAAAGGTGCAGAAGTCCCTTCAATTTTACATGACCAAAGCTGAGAGGAGCCAGAGAACGCAGGGCATTATTGGATATGTTCAAGGAAACCGCAGTTTGTGGTATGCGTGTGGGAATCTCAGTCAGACCCAAAGAAGAGCAGTTCAGGAGAGGGCCATGCTGGCACAGGCAGGGAACAGGACAGGCAGAGGTGGGGAAAGAATGTGTCCCCCAGAGGTGGAGGAGCAACACTGCCACACCAAACACTGAGATGTACGCTGACATTATAGTCAGCCCTGAATGATATAAACAACAAATAACAGATTGGAGAAGTGAAAACGTAATCCTAACAGAACATGGCATACTCACATACTATATAGATAGAAAAGACATGCATTTTTTATTTATTTTTACTGAGCTGTTTGGATGAAAGCAGAGAAAATCTCCCTCATGAAATCCATTGCTGCACCACAAAATCAATGAAATCAATCATATGTACATGCACATATATACATACAGTTGAAGAGAGTCTAAATTATTAAACACCAATCCTTTACTTGCCTAAGCTTAAGGGAAAATTCAAGTAAAACCTTTATACAACTCACAGATAGACTATGAAAAAATACAATGTAGATTTGTTTAAAACGAACCTTTTAGGGTAGAAATTCTCCACTCGGCCCAGGCGATGTTCTGTCTGTAGCTCTGGATAATTACCAACAAAACACTGAGACTGACTGAGAAATTCTTTGACTTTAACTCCAACTTCCCTAAGATCAAAGTCTGAATAACATTATGGCACCAGACACACACACACACACACACACACACACAAAGAACAATCTTTCTACAATCACTCACTTGCCTGAGTTAATGTCTTACTCAGGTTTGCTCCCTCCCAAGCATTTTAAGAATATAAAAAGTAAAATAAATAAATGAAAATACATAAATAAAAATGTTAAATAAGAATAAACTGTTTTTACATACATATGCAGTGATATATTAGTGAATTGCCACTAGATCATTGACCAAAATTAATAATTGCCAAGTAAATTAATATCTTAACTCAGTTGTCACATGATATAGTTAGCAGCTCTGATATTTGTTATTGTTGAGATGGATGCATCTAACAGTCCCAACAATCACAATACACAGTTTTTTCAATCAAAACCACATTTGCATTTATTAACAAAAACACTGCAATATGAAAGCATTTATTTGTGACTTTCCTTCTGACAATATTGAAAAAATCTAAAACCATAGAAGATCAGATTTTCAGATTAACAGACTTATCCTTATAGGGTTGAAAAGAAAGTCACATCTGACAGTCTTAAGATTTTTAGTTTGGACATCACAATAATACTGTGTTCAGAAACAACAATAAATACCACACATGTAACCAGATGAACCAGGCCAAGAAGGTTATATTGCACAAAATATCACACTCAGGTAACTCAATTATATATCATTGAAGTTTCCTGTTTTTATCTTACCAAAAGATATACTGGTACACACCTCTGAATATGTCATTAGTAATTTCTCATTAGTCCATAGCACTCAAGACAAGGTGATTGGGCACTATGATACAAGCCTTGAAAATATGTTCCAGAAGTGATGCATCACTATCCACTGTTTCAGGATCAGACTTTAAAGTGTTACTTATATAAAATGCAGCTTAAAGCCAGTTGCTGTGCTGATCCTGCTTCAGTGAAGACAGAGGTTATTATAAAAAATGAAAAGCAAAAGGCTAAAATCATGACCAAGTAAACATTTGTGATATAAAAACCAACCCTGAAAAAATATTAATGACATCTGAGCTGTTTAATAATATTGGCCACTTTAAATCCCCTCTTCTAAAGCCACATTGGCCACGTAGAACTAGTCTTTCAGACCAAAGAATGGAGAAGGTTTATGACACACAAACCATTTTAACACTTGTATCAGTCAAACAACACCCCTTTTTTATGTGCCCATTTGATGGTTATTAATGACAGAAGGGGATAGTAAAAGAGTGTAATAATATTGCTCAGAAAATCACTGGACTCAATTACTCTGCTACAATACAATATATAAAGCACATGCAGTGAAGGCTGAAAGTAGGAAGCTTAAAGGCTGTAAAACACTGAGGTGAGCCAGTGACAATGCACAGAGAGCTCTTGGCCATAAAAGAAAACGGTACTGTTTGTGCTGGGTCGGATTTATGGTTATAAGGGAGCCATTATCATCATAGAGGTATGTGTGTATGTGTGTGTGTTCTTAGAACTCTAATAAAGCTGAGTGGGTGTGTAGAAAAAAATGTCCTAGTGGGTGGGAGTGTGAGGGCGGATAGTGTGCATTTTTTGTGTATTGCATGTGTATACACTAATATTATAATTATTGTCCAGTTTTTTTGGAAAATAATAAAAAAAACTAAATATTACCATCTTTGTATCTTTTGGCAGTTCACACTAAATGTTCATATAAAGGCATTAATGAGCATGTGTATGTGTTTTCCAGTGGTATTCCTTTCTCTTTCATTAGTGTGCTGCTCCACACGGATTGTCGGATGTTTGGCAGCCCATGTTGGGGTATTTGACCTGCACTCTGAATAGCGTCCCGTCTGCACACATGCAAAGTTTATACCTCTCCAGCCCTTCATTGAAGTACAGGTCTCCCCCTAAAGAGGAGTTCGGTATACGTGAAGGACTGAACATCACTGAGCCATTCAGAATAATGCTGTTTTCCTGCACACAAAATAGAAAAAACAACATCCATATACTCTTATTTATATGTTTAGATCAATGGATTAATGGATGATTATCTTATTATAGTATTTACGTTTGATTTTTTTCAATCTATTTTTTTTAATTAAGAAAAACTTAGGGCTGTCAAACGATTAATTGCAATTAATCGCATCCAAAATAATGTTTAAATATATATATATATATATATATATATATATATATATATATTAATATACATACACATGTATGTGTGTGTCTTTATATATATATACTGTACATAATAAATATACACAGTACACACACACATATTATGTAAACAAACTTTTATTTTGGATGCGATTAATCGCAATTAATCGCTTGACAGCCCTGGAAAAAAAAATTAAATTGTAAGTTAACTTACAACTAAAAAATTAACAAAAACTTTTCAATGGTTTTAACTACATACCGCTTTTAGCTCAATGTCCCCACCCATGCTGAACTCCACGGTTTTGCCCATGATGTAAACTCCCTCGTTGCCACGAATAATGGCCTTACCATCTCCTTTGATAGTGAGGTCAGATGATGCATTGCTGGTGATCTGCAAAAGATGGCAGTGAGTCACTGTACAAACACACCTCATGTTTGACTAATCAAAAGACCTAGATTAAGATGATCATAAATCACATATCAAGACTTTTCATATGTAAGATTTGTCCTGACATATAAGTGATGTATGCGTTGTGATAAAAATTGTACCCAATTATTCAGGTTTCATAAGACTATGAATCAGGACCAGAGGCGGACAAAGTACACAACTTCATTACTTGAGTGAAAGATACTACTGGTCAAATACTACTCCACTACAAGTGAAAGTTGTAAAGACAGGTTTTTACTTGAGTAAAAGTACAAAAGTACATGCTTTTAAAAGTACTTAAGTATCAAAAGTAAATGTTTTTTTGTCACATTGTTGTATATTTACAGTACCTTATGCCACTAATGCAACCTACTGAATACACTGATTAGCTTGTATTATCTTTGGAATTAAGAGCTTTTATGTTACCAAACCAATAGAAATGGAACAACTGAATAAAGATAATCATCTTTATTTTTTATTTAACACTCCTTCAACTACACTGACTCATTTTAATACTTGTTTAAAAGTTACAAAGTTCTTTTTCAAAGAGATATTGAAGGCTATGATATGGTTCATTTTAGGCAAACAAAGCAAACACTGAAAAGAAAACAAATCTTTAGTCTTTTCAGAAAACTGGAACATACTCTCAGTATGGCCATGGGTGTGCACGTTGCACCAAAGAACCATCTTTTTGAATTTTGCCATTAACTGTGTTCATAAAATGCTCAGAAATCCAGTAACTTCACAACATGTGGCTGGGGTTGGGTATTGTTTGAATTTTATCCATTCCGATTCTGATTCTGCTTATTGATTTCAATTCTTATCGATTCCCAGTTTAGATTCCAACATTTTGACTTGTGTGATCATTTAACCTACTTATTGATCATTTGTTTGCAAAAAATATATGTATTAATGTGCAGTGTTTTGACAATAAAATAATGTTCAGATTTATATACTTCCTTGACCAGTTTTTAGCAGCAATTTACCAGTAGGCCTGAGTAGTAAGGTTTTTTATATATGGTAGCAGCCATTTTTGACGGATATATTAGCCTACTAATATATCCGTCAAATATCTATATATTAGTTCTGCCATAATTTAGCTACAAATATTAAACTATAGTTACTATAATGAAACTATGTTAAATTTGTGGTTACTGTAGTTTTACTACAAATAGCATAATTATGGTTACTATAGTGAGAGAATAGTAAATTTGTGGATATTGTGATTTTACTGCAAATACCATAGTTAAACTAGTTACTATAGTGAAAACATAGTTAATTTTCCAAAGAATTTTAATGAGTTAACACATACACTTGCGAGTTCACACAGAATAAAAACTATACATTTTCTTTGTCATGTAGATCAAGGTGTAGGTAATTTTTATTTAACGTATCTTTGATCGTAGCGCTCGGCCTACGTAAGGCATCACATACAGTTGTCTCTTTAAAATCAATGTGGTGAACACACAGATGATCACACCACCTTTTTAGTCTTTTATTACCTTATTTACCTTTTTAGAGCACTTTTAGCTGTGCAGTAGTTTACATTAGTTTAGCGGGGAAGGTCCCGAGGTTGTCAGATTTGTGTAAAAAAATCAGCCAAATATCCATTCAAATCTAGGCAAAAAAACTGCAGGCTTAGAAATACTGTAAGACTTGACAACACTGGAAGGTCCTGGCAGATCGCAGGGCGGAATTTCACAGAAAAAAAGGGTTCAGTGAATCTGAAAATGCGCACACTGGAAAAACTGCTACATATAACGACTTTCTACTTGGGGACCTTGATATAAATGTAGCGGAGTAAAAAGTACGATATTTGTCTTTCAAATGTAGTGAAGTTGAAGTAGCAAGTTCCCAGAAAAAATAATACTCAGGTAAAGTACAGATACTCAAGTGTACTTAGGTACTCAAGTAAATGTACTTTGTTACTGTCCACCTCTGATCAGGACTATGAGTACTGTTGCTTACTCTCTCAGTAGAGGCTTTCTTCACGTTGAGAACCTTGACCTCTTTGGGCAGGTGGAACTCATGGGTGTCAAAGTCAGTGCTAAAGAAAGTCTTCTGAGTGCGGGGGTCAGTGAAGGAGATTCCTAAGTCGCTGACGATAGACGTCTTATCTTCCTCTACGCTCAGCTTGGTGTTGCCCTGCCGGAACACCACCTGTAACTCACACAGAGAACACCTAAATCAATACACTTTCTCGTCATCACTCAGAGCTTGTTGAAAGAAAGTCAGATACTATGCTGACTGACTGGGTTATTGTTGCCAGTAATGACAAGGTCCTGGTCCTTCCTGCCGCCCACTGTGCTTTTGTGTAGTGGATGGACAATGCCCATATCGGCCTTCTGTTTGAAGCGTAGCAGTCCACTCTCATGAAACTCCATACTTTCACAACCTCCAGGACCTATCCGTATCACTGTCCATATCACCAGTGTTATCTATAAAACACAGATAATGTAAAGATAATTAT
This sequence comes from Spinibarbus caldwelli, assembly GCA_039654775.1. Taxonomy (NCBI): domain Eukaryota; kingdom Metazoa; phylum Chordata; class Actinopteri; order Cypriniformes; family Cyprinidae; genus Spinibarbus; species Spinibarbus caldwelli. The sequence goes on along the minus strand of CM077240.1, from coordinate 17,086,683 downwards.
AAAGTGTCTGTATTCAGTGAGCAGTAGAGACGTAACTCAAATTATATGAAAATGTTTTGTCTTTTTTTCCAAAATTATTTGATGCAAATTTTTGAGTATATCCTTTCATATTAATATCACAAACACAACAAAGAACAGATAAACTCACAATGAGGTTGATGAGCGCAAGCAGAAAAAGTAGGATGATTATGCCAATGGCAATGATGCCCTTGCGACCCCTCAGTCCTGTTTTGTGGAGTCTCTCCTCTTCAATCGGAACATATCCAGCCCTAAAATTACTGTTGTGCTCTTTATTAACTGATCTGCGCTCGATAGCCTTCTCCCTCATGGACTTCTTCACCGGTGCATTTGGCATTTCCTGTGTAAATTAGGAAAAAGATGGTTCATTAGATGCTACAATTATTGTCTGTTCCTACACATTTACTAGACACTCTGCTACAAGTGGTTTACCATACAAGAACCCCTTCAGAATATAGCAATACTCAGCTTTACCTAAATGATTTGCAATTAAGATATTTTCTAGGCTTCAGTGATGAATTTGGGTGTAAAATTTCAATTATTCCAGTATGTATTCAATTTTTATGATAACCCTTAAGCCACACTTAAATTGTATCATTTTTCTGAGTATTTTTTTTTCCAAATTTAATCAACCAACTGTTTTCAATGTTAATTTTGACCAGATACATGAACTCAGTTATCCTCTAGTTCACACAATAGCATAATAACCAGCGGCGTAGTCCATTTTATCATGTTCACTAATGATTGACAACCAGACAATGTCAAAATACTTTTTAATTTGAATTTAAACGGCACATATCTTTTATATAATAACATTTTATCGAATTTGTATTTAATTCCTAGCATATCCATTTTGAATATGCTTACAATAAATATAATTTCAGTTTAATATTTTATTATATTTTAATAATTTATATTTAATTAAGTTAGTTAGAGTGTTAGTTTTAAGCATGTCTTATATGCTGTAATAATTTTATGACCAGTAGTACAGTGTGTAATAATAATACTTCATATTCTCAGTACTTAATATTTTGTCTTATCTTTTGGAGTATTTAGTAGTATAATTTTGGACAGAGCACTAAATAGAGACACAAATGATTTTCAAACTGAGTTACTTGCGGTACAACGGAGTCTGATTGTCTGATATGGGAATATGCAAAAAAATAACAAATCTCAGTTTATAACAACAATTTATCTTTTTTTTCCCCAGCCAAATGCATTTTCTTTTGGAATTAACTAACACTACACATTAACAATAAACACATTCAAGCTATTTACAGTGTGACGGCTAAAAAAGAAAGCAGTGTTGCAGTCTTCAGGAATGCAGTAGATGAGTGCGTGTGTCTGTATGCCTAAAAATAAATGACACGCAGCCCTTTCCTCTGTAATAAACACGAGCGAATGGTTTTATTTTAAAGCTCCAAAGAATCACCATCCAGTATAATCACAGCAAACTGTAACCCTGCAATAACGAGTCAATTTTTCCATCTACGGACAGGGCATAAATCGCGCAGATGATCGTTATTCATTCACATACATCGCCATAGACAATTTTAAAGTTATTATACGCTCAAAATCGCTTGAAAAGCAATGCAAAAGAGAAAAGGTTTACAGTTCACATTGAAAACAGACCTGCTCGGACGCCATGTTGACCCTCCCTCTCCAGACACTGTACTGTGCTGACAGTCAGCTTCACACCAGCCCTTATCCACACAACAGGCACTAACAGACAAACCTTCACATGGATCATACACTTCACACCTGGCTAAATGAAATTTACAATGACATTTTCCATACATATAGGCCAGTGTTGAAGAAGAAACGAGTTACTTTTAAGGTTGCACTATAAGTATGTTAGATGGTTTGTTCCTCCGCTATAAAGAGCCAGCTGTGAATCACAGATAGACTCGCCGTATAAGGAAAGTACTAATAAAGATAGAGCACATCATAAAACGAAAACGACAAGAAACGCCTGCTATGTCTTTATTGCTTTTTGATTTTAGTTAAAATTTCTGTTTTCACTGTTGATAAAAATAAATAAATAAATACAACAAATAGTGAATATGACAACCTATATTTTAAAAGACTTATATACAATATATTGTTAAATGTTTTTTTTTTTTATAGTTATTAATTAGTTTTTAATTAGTCAGAAGTAAGCATTATTGATAGCAAAAGTAACATTTCCCTGCGTAAACAGTCTATTTATTTATTTATTTAAATATAAAGTGACCCAGCATTTGGGTGTTTTGTGTTGCAGTTATGCTATTTATTTAACGTTTATTGCGTTGTTTTAGTGTTTACCAATGTGTTAACTCTTTGTTTTACTAGGTCACAGTTGCTGGATAATTAAATTAAGTCATGCAACAGTTACAATGCAATACTTGAAATTATTTATTTTCATTTAATTTGAGGTCAGGACAGAAGCTTGTACTTTGTCATGTGGTAAAACGTTAAATGATGGAAAATCAATTAAGGCATTACACCTGCTCTTCGAGAGAATGTAAATAAAGATCTTCCTGCACTTGACATTTGACACCCACTTAACAGTGTGAGATTTCATCACTGAGAACTGAGTTTCACCTTCAGACAGAGACACTGAGCAACATAATAAGAGGCCGTGTTAAAAAAAAAAAAAAAACAGCTCGTATGGCACATTGTGCTTATACAGCTATATTTCCTCAAACTGAGAAGTCTAGCAAACCGTTGCTACAACTAAAAGCGCGTCCATGGTTTCAGTGAAAGTCAGGGGTGTGAATGGTGGGCTTTTACTCGCAGTATAAATACAAAGCGCGCTCCCGCGCTGCTGGATTAAGAGGACTGGGACGTCCTGAAACTGGATTACAGCAGCTATGGCTGACACTTTACGAAGACTGGTCAACTCATCTCCGTACGGTGTTTTGCAGGACAAACTGGAAGCTTGGTACAAAGACTATCATGTAAGTCATCAATAATTCAAGCTGCACTTAGTCTGTGATCAACCACAATAGTAGATTACTATAGTCACAGACTTTACATGCTGTTTAGTCATTTATGTGTATAATATCAACAAGTGCACAAATTCAGGATTCACTGATTTCAGATTGTGATATTTGAGATTCTGCATTGTGCTTTTATAACAACTGACCTGAGTTGCAATATTTGCTTTATTACATTGCTTTTGCGGCAGAGTTTGGTTTCTATGGACGCTCGTTGTCAGAACAACTGGGACTCCATTCCTGAGCACTTCTGATTGGCTGAGAGCAAACGTGCGCGCTCCCGTCAAGTTTGTGTTTTCTGAATGGAGTCATATGAGTTTATACTCTCTTTTTGTGTAATGAAATTGTATCTTCAAAATTTACAGTTTTACAATTAGTAATCATCAGTTTTAACCACACATGGATCAATGAATAGTATATTTTATTTATCATTCATTTAGGCTATTCTAAAAAAAAAATAGAAATGAGAAAATAGAAATTTAGAAATGATTAAGAAATGAAAGTCAAATAGAATGTGTTGAGAAGAGGTTAGCCTAATTTAGTTTTTATATGTTGAACATGTTTTTAGTTTTTCAGTAATTTGGATATTTTTGTGGGTCAAAAATGTCTAGTTGGTGTCTCAAGGCTGAAATTCTTTAAAAAAGAGATAAATGTAGTAGATAAATAGTAGTAAATATTAAGCAATTTTTCGTTTAAGTTTGTCCACCAAGTCAAAATAAGTGTGACAAGAAGCGATTTTGTTTTAATTTGTAAGTTAAAAAATTTAACTTTTTAAATTAAAAGTTAAATAATATTTTGGTTTTTAATTGTTTTAAATTAAAAAAATTAAAAAGGCATATTTTATTAAGGTCAAATGAAGTAACGTTATGACTGCTGATTCTTGATTTTTTTTTTTTTTTTTTTTTAACATGAATACAAAGTTTGAAAATAAAGAATTTGGAATATCAGAATGAGTTGCTTTATACCTATTTGTCAGTATTTGCAAAGTATTATTACAATGCCAAAAATTAAAAGGTATTGTTTTCATACTACTTGATCAGGAAGTTCGATATACGATTCAGCCCATTGTTGCAGTTTGGGGGCATTTCCACAAATGCTTGTCGCTGTTAGTTTCACACTAACTTGCTATACCTCATCTTATAACATCCTTTGGTCATATTTTCTCACAGGTGTTCTCATGTGACCAGAACCTGAATAGGTGCTGTGAGCTAGTGGAGCTCACCTCTAAAATTCAGGGTCAGTTGTTCACCATTCTCAACCTTACAGCACAAGAAGGTAACAAATGGATCTGCCCCTATTTTTACTTTCAGTATTTAAATACAGTATAATCTCATTCACCTTTAGCATGTCACATGGTCATTTCCTCGAGCTGACAGTTTAACAATGACGTTCAAGCAGATTCTCTGTCCTCTTTCTTCCTCAGGAGGACATTATTCAGGTGTTGACACACTGAAATCTCGCCTTTTACCATGGCTTGGCTCTTGCTTCACCATTGTAGCTTCATCTGTCTCCACAGATACCAGCCTTGGCCTCATTCAGGTCAGTTGGATATCCAGAATCCTCTGCTGCTGTCTTTAAAATTTGCTCCACATGTTAGCAACCACCAAGTATGAGTTTTGTGTATAATGGTTGTGTTCATGAGTGAAATAACTATTCTGAGTAGCCATACCTGCATGTATGTGTGTGTATCTCTGTGTTGGCACTTTGTATACTTTTGTGTGTGCTGATCAGGAATCTATGGAGAAAGATCGGAAGATTCGTGAACTATCCTCAGTTCATGAGAGCGACATGCAGAAAATAGAAGACAAGCTGTGTTCTACACGTATGGAGTTGGACACAGTTAAACAGGAGTCAGTATCAATTCTAGTAACAAGTCTAAATGAGATAGTTTGTGTTAGGAGTGTCAATAGGGATATGAAATTCTGTATGAATTTCTTCATAAAATTCTATTCCTTTATCACCAACATCCTAATCAGGGTGCAGTTTGTTGAAAAACAGAGAAGGGGAATATTTGAAAAAGAATGTCATTACTAGCTACAGTACGTTTACATGCACCCATAAAATCTGTCAGTAATCGGACTGAAAAGCCTAAAAAACTCAAGTTTTGTTCAGAATACATAAATGCACTTGTAAACAAAAGTGTGAATTGGATTGCAAAGTTCACAGAACGCTAACCCCCAACAAATTGCACCCTGACCCTACACAATACGCAATACATTGTAATACAGACATGCTTAAGAATCAGTGTTACATTTTATACTCCATACAAATCAATCAAAGTCAGTTGTATTGTTTATTTGATACCAGGCTTGCTGACACTCAGACTGAACTGGACTCTACAAAGAATAAATCTACAACCACACTCTTGGCCACAGAGGATGAAATACTACATCTAAAGGCAGAGTGAGTCAGAGATGGTCAACTTTAGTCTAAATGTCTGTTTTTCTCTTTGTGGATTAAACCTTACTAGAACGTAAAATGTTTGAGAATTTTAAATGTATTTTTTGTTAAATTACTGAATTATATATTTGTGTCAGGTTGCGAGTTGCTCAAGATCAGGTTGATCTGTATAAGAGGAAGCTGGATGTACTTGATGACTATGAGAGGCAGGTCAGAATCCTACGAGACGAGATCTCGTTTCTCACTGCTGAAAAAACTGTTCTACAGGAGAGGTATGTTTGACATGAAAATATCACGTTGCTTATTGCAAATGAGACTTAAGCTAGCCTAACTTACTCTCTTGACTCACTTCCAGATTGGTCAGGAGCCGTTCACCTAGTCCTCTTCCCCGCCGGAGTCGCTCTGTTAGCCCTGTGAGGGGTGAGTCTCCTACACGCGCACAGCTCACCAGTTCCTCTCGGCACGCGCGGCTGGTGTCCCGTTTCTCAGACCTGTATGCCACAGAGAGACTAGAGTCCCAGAGTGTCCTGCGCAGATACATTGACGACCTGGAAACAGTCCAGAGGATCCTTTTTATCGCTGTTGTGGTAAGAATAACACTGGTTATCTATTTTGGCTAGTTATAATGTTATGGTGCTTTCTAAAATTATAGAACATAAGAACATAGCAGTTACTTAATTTGAACTAATCTGACCCAAAATTAAAGAAAAATTATTTTATTTTATTTTATTTTATTTTATTTTATTTTATTTTATTTTATTTTATTTTATTTTATTATTTTATTTTATTTTATTTTATTTTATTTTATTTTAGCAGCAGGGAAGATGCCGTATTATATGCTGTATTATAATCATTTGAATTGTCCAATAGGAATCATTTCAGGCTGCTAAAATGGCCTATCGGCAGTTTAAAACACGCGTGAGGAAGACACTTTCCTCCTCTCACATTGGTCCTGAGAGTCTGGAGGACACAGTGGTGGATTACATTGTGAGAAATCTGGATCTGTATGATGTGCAGACGAGCGTTAATGTAGGTTTGACCATGGTTGCAAACACTGATACATTTTTGTGATTAATTATGGCAGCTCTGAAATTCTAAATGTTTTTCATGTAATTAATGTTATTTATTATAAGCCTATTTATTATAAAGAGTTTTTTATTGTAACGGTATATTTTATTTTTAATAGTTTTAGTTTTATTAACACCACTGCTGTGTTCATATAAATGTAGTTTCCTTTAGTGTTGTTGAATAACATTTCATTTGGTCATTGTTCATTTCTATCTACAGGATGTGATTAACGCAATGAACGTCAACCCACGCATCTCTTTCCCTCCGGAGGTGGACTTTGTTCTGATCAGCAGCTTCATTAGGGAAGCATGTCGAATAGCATTTGCTATGCAGACTCTGGACCCAGCACTGGACCTGGCCTTCAGCTCAGATGGAGAACTCTACAGTGACGTTAAGTGAGTGGAGCTCATAAATCAAACACACTCACACATACACATTAACACATCTTGAGATGCATCTTTTATCTCCTCACACACAGAATTTGCAGAATTTGAAATGCAGAACTTTTTTAAAGATGCATATTACACTTAAAAAACACACACTTTCTCTTCCTCTCAGGTACAGGCGCAGCTTTGACTCTGAGTTCACCGCTCCGCTTGTGGTGTATCACGTGTGGCCTGCACTGTTGGAGGGAGACACTGTCATACTGAAGGGAGAGGCGGTCACTAGGAGAGGAGCTCTGGTATGTGGAGGCCATTCAGAGAAAATCAATCTAAATAGCATTCATACTAGTCATGACATACTCATACTTCATAGAAAAGAAGAAAAAACTTATCTAAAAAAAAAGTCGAGTTTTTGTGGATATTTTTGTTAATGCTTTTTAATAAGTTTTATGTATTATTGTTAAATAACTATTACATATGTAAATATTAATAAATATAAATGAATAGAATTTTAAATGATTAAATTTAAAAAATGTTTAAGAGTTTAAAACTGAATAAACTGAATTTAATTAAAATTTTTAAAGAAACTGAAATGAAGTTTGTGTGGATGTTTTCTCTAGTGGAGAAGCAGAAGTCGTAGCTCCAGTCCTGTTCGCTCTCACTCAGGAAGCCCCAGCCGCACATTTGTGAGTTTCTACTGACACCTAGAAATATTAAATTGTCATTATTTACACACCTTTACATTTTTTGAAACCTTTATGAGTTTTTTGTTTCTGTGGGACATAAAAAGTTATTTTATAGCAGAATGTCTAAGGTGCTGTTTTCTTTATAATGTCTGTCAAACAAGAACACAAAGTCTGATGGGTAAATCACAAGCAAGTTGTCAAGCAAGATTTTCAATGAATAATGATTTGAGTAAAATTATTTAAGATAAAGCACTTGCATATCATTGCTCTTTTGTTGATTTTTGTATCGTGAAAAGCGTTATATAAATAAACTTGAATTGAATTGAATTTGTAAGTCGCTTTGGATAAAAGCGTCTGCTAAATGACTAAATGTAAATGTAAGTCAGCCTGTTCCTCACACAAAGCTATCATATTTTTATAGGTAATTTATGGTGTGTTTTGGAGCTTGACAACCTCTGGTCCCCATCCACTTTCACTGTATGAAAGTGAGCAGTTTAGACTTACTGCTAAACCTCTGCTTTTATACCTCATACAGGTTTAGAATGAGGGTGAATAAATTATGTCAGAATTTTCATTTTGTTGCGAACTATTCCTTAAACATTCCCAAAAGTACACAAGAAAAACAATATAGTCCATAATATAGTATACAGTCCACAAATCATTGTGCGCATTAGTTTAGAAATTAAGTTTTCTTCATTTTCTTGCACATGCTTCCTCATTGAGTCTGAGGGTTAGTACAACTTCTTTGCAAATTCTACCGTGGAATTCTTACAAAATAATTTCTGCTGTCTTTTAAGTCATTTCACTCTCTGTCTCTCTGTCAGATGCCCAGTCGTACTCGAAGCCCTTCCCCTGGACATCTCTCAAGTAATCGACTTTAAAGTTTGATACCTGACCTCACTTCACGCTGGATACAGAACCAAACAGAAGCAGATTTATCAAAACATATATTTTTTTTTTTTCAGTTTTAACATTTTTTTTCTATGTGTGGGATGAATTAGAAACTAAAGTGGAAAACAATTACCTTTATTACTGACTCAGTACTTATGTAGAATGGAGCCATTTGTCATTTTTAAACAGAAAGCACTATTTACAAGCTCCACACTAACATTTTCTGAGTGGACTGCACTTGACTTGACTGCACTTGATTTGACTGGCCAGTTAAACCTTAATTATATTAGATCAGCACCATGAATATGCATTATACTGATCTGTGACTCAAAGTGAGGGAACAGCTCTCTAAACGTTAACACTTTACTCAGCGAGTCTAACAGGACCATTGCGCTGCCATTTTTTTAATTAATATTTTTGAGTGGTGGTGTATGTGCTTGTTAAGGTGCTCTGTTTGTCTGTGATAACTGGACAAGTCCTTTAAGCTGCTATTCTTTCTATTTGTTAGGATGCAGTGTTTTCATATATTTATGTGATTTTTATCTATACAGTAGGAAACCGGAAAATCTGTGGTCTTCTAAGTCACACCTGCACACCAGCACTTTTGTTATTCAGATTCCCTGGAGAATATTAATTGGCTATTTTGTAATGAGATCTGTATTTTTGTCATCACTCTAAATATAAGTGCTGTATGTGAAGGGTTTCTAGTGAGCTGACATTAATTTGTTTCTTCTATGTAGTACATAATTTGTAGACACAAAGAATCTTTTACAGAATGCATTGAATGTATTTTCCCTTTAAGGACACTTTTAATGTCAATTTTATTTTTTCCTAATATTGGTGCTATTTATTTATTTATTTTTTTACTTTGGTACAAAAGAATCAGACTGCAGTGTTTTGAGATTTTAAGATGTTCAAAACCTCAATCTTACAGTATAAGTTTAAGGTGCTCAGTCTGTTCTCCTGATTTTGTCATGTTTACTCAAATCATTTAATAAATTTGTCTAAATATACAGATATGTGTGAGTGTAAATCATCAGTAATAGACCTAAAACTTTTGGTTTTAAATGGTTAAACATAGATAAATTATTTTACTGTATGAAAATAACTGAGTGCACATAAAAAAAAAAAAAAAAAAAAAAATCAACTCAACAGTGTTCATACCATTAATGTATGTATACTATTACTTAGTTTTAATTGAGTCATAATAGAATATATAAAGGAAGCCAAGGTTACATAAAAGATGGGTTATACTGATGTCATTATAATGTGAGCACAAAAGGTCACCTAGTCTAAACACATTATTCTGTCTGTACCCACTTCCACTCGTCTTCCACTTCCACTAGAGGTCACTCACATCCTACTAAACGGAGGAGAATACAGATTTATTATGTATCCATTATTCCATGGAAACTGGGATAATATTAAAGGTCCACTCAGTAAATGAAAAAGTGATTTCTTCTGAAAAGTCATTTTAAAAATAATGTACACTCTGCAACTTCAGCATCCTAATAAAAGTGTTGTTATTTTAGTATAAAATAAATAGCTTAAAATAAAATTATTAAAAATATTATTATATTATTTATTAATATTTTGAAATTGCTTTTATTTATTTGTTTATTTTGTTTGTTTGTTTTTAGTAATTATGTTTATTTGTATTAATTGTTTTTGCTCAAAAGCAGAATATTTGTATTTTGCTTTAATTTATTTTTATTTCAGTTTTAGTAATTTTGTACTTCAACTTCAACTTATTTAATTTCAGTTAGTTGCCAAGGCAACATTTTTTTTTTGGTATATGTTCTTCAAGTAATATTTATTTTTCATTTTATTTCAATTAACAAAAGTTATTTTTAATAGTTTCAGTTTTGTTTTTTGTTAGAAACCAAAAGTTGTTTGATTTTACATACGGGTTACCATGTTGAGATCACATGACCAGCCAGATATTACTCACTTTATCTCTGTAACTCTCTTTTATTGGACTTTTTTTTTTTTTTTTTTCACAGAATAAATGAATCATGGCTGGCTGTGCTTTTCTACAATGACACTTGTAGCAGTGTAACTTCAAAACAGACAGCACAAAATAAACAAAACATTACTTTAATCCATACTTTAAAGTATGGATTTTCATCTGTAATAAAAAACAGAGAAAGAGAAAAAAAGGTGGAAAATACAGGGAGGAGAACCATGAAGTAAAATAAATTGCTAGGCCATGTACGTGATTAGAGGAGAATGGATTCATTGAGACTCTCTTAACCATACAGCATCCGCACACACACACACACACACACACACACACACACACACACACACACACACCCCAGCTACAGAGACATGCTGCTTTAGACACTGTTCAGATCTGTTTGCTGCTGACTACAAATAAAAGCATCATTATATAGTTGCTATGGCATCGGATAAACTCCTGCTGTTAAAGGATGAGACAGGATGAGATGATGATGAGGAGTGTAATTGTAGAATGACTGCAAGGCCAAGTTATACCAACAAATTATAAAGCAGGGATCAGTAATACAGACTGGTGCAGCATGAACTCATACTCAATGGCTATATCATTTTCCTGAAATAAACAGATGCTGTATTTTGCTCCGTGTCCTAGAAATACCCCAACCAGCAGTTATTTTGAGCGCAGTTGCTGATCTGAGACCTCCAGCAGAATAAGGTTAGAGAAGTCTAAAGCCTGCATGCATAAAAAGCAGTATATGCTAAATTGTCTTCTTCATTTAAAGTTTCATTGGTTTAGATAAACACTGGAAGATTTTTAATAAAAAAATAGCAACTGCAGCTGCAGGAACTGGACATGAATTAGTCATAAAATAACACTGATATGTTGGAGTTCACATACATTTTTCTAAACTGCACTGTGTGTGAATATATACATATATTCTATGGCCAAAAAATGTGTGAGGAAACATGAGTAACCCAAAATTCTGGTAAATCCACCATATGCCTTTTCCAGAAACAGTTTTTCACAGGCAGGGTATGAAGACTACCATAAGCCGTTTCTTGTTAACTGAAGATCATTGCCTTTTCTGTTGTATTGAGGAAGCATTGGTTTGAATTGTCTCTAAAAACTATGAGTTACAGTAAATCATACTGAGCCACTAGGTGGAGACCTTGCGTTAAGATTGAGACACTGGTCAGCTCATTGCATGAACCACGAGAGTCAAAAGTTTACAGAATGAGACTGAAATAGTCATAGAATTATGATTAAATAATAGGTTGTGTTCTCTTTAAAGAAATGGAACGAGAGAGAAAGGGTGGAGAGGGAATGAAAGTTTGAGGCTTTTCCTTGAGTCTCCAAGTTCAAGTTCAGTCAGAGATGAATGCATATGAGACTGTGTAATTGAATTAGGGTCTCATCCACAAACTGACTGAGAGCAGGAGATTTCAAGAAAGATAAATACTAACAATCTTTTGAATAACATGTAATAGTTGCACCACAAAATTCCATTAGGTGTATCTTTTTGCACACTTATAGATTGTTGTAGCTGATTACAGTGTTTTAGAATGCTGGACAGTTTTCATTGCTGGCTTGCCTGAGTTCATTAAGTCCTGCTGGTGATGCCAGCAATAGCGTGGAGTCATTGTTCACAACTGCTAATTAATACTAGGAAATTGCTACATGCTAATGAGCAGAGTTGTTCGGTCAAGCTTATTAGCAAAGCTTGGCAGCATCTCTTGGGCTTTTGCCTGGAGAGAGACTGGCAGATAGGAAGATAGATGCACTAACGCTTCAGGGTGAGTAAGAGGGCACAGAACATGTGTTTACTGCAGAAACAAGAGCTCATCCTTGGATAATATAGACCATCAGCATTATCAATCTAACCTCACTTTTTAGATTCAAATGACGATTGCCAGTGTTGGGGGTAATGCATTACAAGTAAAACAAGTTATGTAACTAAATTACTTTCCCCAAGTAATTAGTAAAGTAATACATTACTTAACGTATTTTAAATTCACAAGAAATATCTGAGTTACTTTTCCAAATAAGGGCCTTCATAGTTACCAAGAATATAACTTTTGTTTTTTTGTTAGTAAAAAAAAAAAAAAAAAAAAAAAAAAAAGGCAAACACAGCTCAGCTCACTCAGTAATGCAAAAGTAGCGTATTACTTTCAACATATAGAAATTAGTTACTTTTTGTGGAGTAATGCAATATTGTGATCCATTACTTTTAAAAATAACTTTCCCCAACACTAAAATTGCATAGTCAATGCAGTGCATGTTTGGAATAACATATTAGCATTCTTCTGCAGTAACATGTATGCAGGGAATGCCACAATTTTTTAATCACTCATTAGTTGATCAGACTGCCAAAGAGTATCTTTTATAATAATAATAATAATAATAATAATAATAATAATAATTATATTAACAATAATAATAAGAAGCATAACCATAATCAATAATATAATTTATGATTAATATTAAATGAATGATTAATTACATAATAATAATAATAATAATAATAATAATAATAATATGCTTATTATTATTTAAAAACATTTTAATATTTTAAAATAAAAGGAAATTGAACTTCAATAAATCCATTAGTCTTACAGATTCATTATCTCCAGTGTTTGCCTGTTGCTGTAAAAACAATTTCATGCCTATTAACTAAGATTTTGCATTGTAACACCAGCAGAGATTGATTTTATGTTATGTTGTTTAACTTGGCAAGTTTTCCGTGAGCCGTGTACTGGATCATGCATTTGGCTAAATACTTTAGCCTACAAGACATTTGGAAATATGAATATGTCTGCTGAAACAAGCCAAAGAGATGTGGGGAAGTGTGGCTGTTAGATGCTCCAAACCACAGTTTATTTTGGAACGGATTGAAAATGTTGAACATTTCTTAATGTTACATGTTGCAATCCAGTGTTTGGCAAGATAAACAGACGATTCTTCCTCTGGAGTCTCCTCTCTTAGAGGGCTGTTCAGGTGATCACACTCACCCATGTGCCAGTCTGAAATTGCCCCTTTTATCATCTCTGTTTGTGTTCCTGCCTTTTCCCTGGAGTTCTGTAGAAATATCCTTCCAGGGCGCACGTTTGGGATTTCCATGATGAAAACAACAGCCCCGAGTGTTCCTACACCCAAATGTCCAACTGGTCTGCCGAGTTGGATTAGGGCAAAACGCTCTGACAGGGGTCGGTTGGAAAAGCTTGGTGTGGTTTGGTGTAGGTCAGAGGCATCTGGGCTGATCAGGCCTGGACGCTCCGTTACATATCCAGTGGAATGTTTATCCAGTTGTGCTGTGGTTTGAGAGGCAGGAGAAGGTAACCGCAGAGACCTCCTGCTTGTTCACTGGAGGTAAGCTCTGCAGGGGCCTGTAACTCACTGTACTTTCCCGACACTGTGTTGAAGGAGGGGGGTAAAACATATAAGTGTGTTTAGAGATGTGCTCCCACTGCCATGCATATCAGTTCAACCACGCATTCATCAACAGATCTTTCATCAAATCTTCCTACCAAAGCCCTTCTTTAAGGATGAAAGCACTGCACCAGCCTTTAAACAAATGTCCAAATACTAGAGGTTGACTGCAATAAATCATTTGAGACAATACTTTTTTAAAATCAATACATTGTTGAATATGTTAAAAATTGATTTCAGACCCATAGAGGCCACAGTAGTCCAAAATATCTGAAATTTGTCAGTTTATTTTGTAAACCAAAATGCCAATAATGACATCCAATCTGACTTCTTTGATAAGTTTAGCTGGCCTTATATACAAAACAAAAAACAGAGAAATAATATGCACTCCTTCAGTTCTCTACAACATATTACAATTTACAATATAAATACCATAATGTAAAAATAGGCAAGTAACAAATATGAGCAGTAATCCATTACCAGAAGATCAGCACTTATCATAAACTCAACAATCAATAATTATAGTTAAGTAAATACAAAATTAAATAAAATATTTTGTGTATGAAATATCAAACTTTTTTTCTAATATCAAAAGTTCTAAAAGCTGTTATCGGCACTGATTAATCACAGATAAATCTTTGACTAAATACTAATGTTATTTAAATATAATTTATATACTATTATAGTTTTTATCAATATTTTAAATAATTTTTATATTTTCAGTTTTCATTATAAATTTTGTTGTCATTTTAAGGTTTGTTTTATTTTATTTCAATTTTAGTTTTTATTTAATTCCAGTTAGTAATTTAGTGCTTCAACCTGTTTCAATCGCTAAGGCAACAGTTCTCATTTTTGTTTAGTTTTGTTTCTAATATTTATATTTTATTCATTTTAGATTTTTTTTATATTTATATTTTATGTTAGCTTTATTTCAATAAAAAAATGGTTTAATAGTTTTATAGTTAATGATTATAACCCTAAAAAACAAAATGTTCTATAACACACAGAACTTCATTATTATTATTTTTTTTTGATTCGGTGAGATGCTCAAAGGCAAGCATGATCTCATGGTTGAAACTTATGTAACAGGTTAATGGTAGTGCATGGCTGGTCAGTGGTGAGCAGCCTTAACAGGGGCCGCAGTTTGAACCTGAGAGGTTGGATGTTTGTGGTTCAGCATGGGATAAACCCGTTTAGACCTGAGGCCAAGTGCAGCATTCAAAGCCTTTAAAGATCTACAGTCAGCAAGCTAATGGCCACTAGAGACACATTTCCTGCCTTTAGAGTGGCCTCTCTGCCACTAGAACCTTTTACACATTTTTCACACACATTTACTTTTAGATTTGGTGTGACAACATACTTTTTCGTGAAGCAGTGGGCCTCTCTGGCTTGGATGAGAATAAAGTGCATGATATCATTGATACTCGTGATGGATTGGCCCTTATGAGACACTTTTGACTGTTGCCTATGTCTTGGCATACTATTCCTGACTGAGGTAATGTGTAGCTGAATCACAAATACATATTCCCACAAACACATCGAACAAAGTCCCTCAAGCTCCTCAGGCCCGGTAAATCCATCGGCTGCAGTTCTACTGAGTGACCAATGAACTGCAGTTTATGACTAGCAGGAGAACTGACAACCATGAGGTCATGAGGTTAAAGACAATATCCAGGTTTAAATTAAAATGAAAACCAAAACGTTTCAGTGTCGTCTCAGATTTTTGATTCTCAGTATATATGCATTGTCACATGTGCATGTAAATTCAAATAAAATAAAAAAAACAGAAGGTAAATGTTCAGTGCACGTCGAGGTAGGTAACCCAGCTAGAGCCACTGACCAAACACAGCTTGTTGTACATGATAGCAGTTAGCACTGGGCCCTCATCGCTGCCCTTATAAGAAACATATGGAAAATTATGATGATGGGAAAAACAGTGGTGCTTTAGTGAGCCATGCTTTGGGGAGGGTGAGTGGGATCATCCAGGTGTGAGTCTCTCTACTTTACAGCGCTCAAGAGACTTTTTAGTGAACAGGCTGATTTGATCCTTGCACGGAAAGCAGAGGACAAAGCTCTGTTACTGCACTCCAAATCCCTCTCTAATACCAATTGCATTTCTGAAAAATGTGGTTCACACTCTGAGAATGATGATACAAAGGAAAGAGAAGAAGTTTCTAGGGTTACTGAATATGGGTACAGATTAAGCGGATGTATAGTGGTGAATGTGGTCATCTGAGGAGGACATCACATCTACATTCATAAAGGCTGCAGTCAGATCCACTGATCGAGTTACAGCAACATGGCTTTATGGGCCAGCTGCAATAGACACTTATACACATACAACAATAATTATACACTTAAATGTTACATACTGCAAATTAAAAATTCTCTTTAACTTTAAGGTTGATAAACTGCTACTTTTCCCATTTTTTTTGCCATTCTAATCTAACTAAGCAATGATTTTCAATAGTCCAGAATAGTGTTTGGTACTTGTAGATGGTACGCGTGCAGTTTTTAGCAGAAATGGGAACAAAAGGTATAGTATCTTTCCACTAATAAAGCAAAAGTGTTTAGCAGCAGAGAGTAAAATAAAGCAAATAACAATTACACTAGACTGTATAACTCATTCAACATTCACCATGCTGCTTCATACAGATTAAATAACACTTGTACATTTTATTGGAATTAAGCACATATAATTGAGCATATTAAATACTAAACTGTGCAGCACAAACGAGTGACGGTTAGCAAATGTTTGTAGACTTTCTGTTTATTTCATGTACTTGGTTGTTCTTTGGTCTTCCACATGAAAGGATCTTAATGGTAATGCTCTTTCTCTAGTCACAGCAAGCCACACACAACATGTATTACAGATGACAATTCTAGGCATTTAAAAGCTTTATGGCCTCACAACAAACAGCCCTATTAAATTTAGGGTTGATGCTAATTTTAGGGGTCGTGGTTTGTTTCGAGTCCATTTTTCCCAGCATTAGATTCAGAGCTGTGAGAATGAGTCACATTGTTTTGGTTTTGTTTGTTATAGGTTAGAGATTACTAGCTTTCATTTACACTGACCACAGCAAAGAACCAGTAGGAGATGGAGAGAGAGAGAATATGAGTCACACTGAAACAATGGCATGTATATGTGTACAGCATTTCTAATTAAGATCCATAAGATCCTGTGTCTGACGAAGGTCATGTGTCTGAAACATTGATATTTTTGATGAAATCTGAGAGCTTTCTGACCCTCCATAGAGAACAATGCAACTGAAATGTTCTCAGGTCCAAAAACGCAGTAAGGATATTGTTAAAATAGTCCATGTGACATCAGCGGTTCAACCGTAATTTTATAAAGGTACGAGAATACTTTTTTTGTGCACAAAGAAAACAAAAATAATGACTTAATTCAACAATTCTTCTCCTCCTTGTCCCATTCTCCGCCATTATCTAGAGTACCATGACACATGCATGTGCTGCTGCTGACGTAGTACACACATGCGCTGCGCCTTGTTTACTAGCAGAGGAATGCGCATGCGTCGTGGTCCACTGACATTAATCTACTATCTAGTATGTTTGTCAGACAAAAATGGCAGATTCAGCGTTATGATTGGTCAGATCACCTGTCAATCAAACTCCCTGCAAAGGGTCAATTGAACCCTTGTCCTTAGCATTGCTAGCACAGGCACAATCAGTAAAGAAAGCTCTTAACTCAGATGTTCCACAAGCAAACGTGATTACACTTTTTCATTGCTATTTCTTTAAAACTCTTTCAGTTGCACTCACTCAGTCAGACACAAACACATTCAGACAGTCAGTCTTCTGGAGCAGAATCAAACTAAAGGCATTTCCTTACAGCAGAACTGGGAGCCTATCTGTGAGGTTATTTATGTCCCACAGTGGAGTGTGAGCAGGGCGTTCGGGGCGCATTAGAGAGACACTGGAGAAATGTTTCCACTCTGTGGGTTTGCAGAACCACGTCCACTAGCGTTTACATATTGGACTTCAGCTCAACACATCAACACTTGATGGCAGTGTAACTCCATGACAGAGTCTCGATGAGACAAAAACAATCTCTCTCTCTCTCTCTCTCTCTCTCTCTCTCTCTCACACACACACACACACACACACAAAAACACTACTTATGGAAGCCTGCCATATAATATCTCACCAGTAAATGTGATAAACTTCTCTCTTGTGTAATTTCTCTCTGTTGTCACTATATCTCCTGACACTTCTTTTGGAGAACTCAAATATGAGGTATTTGCTGGCTGATGAACATGCTAAACTTCCCAGAGTGCAACAGGATCCACATCAGGTTTTTTAATTCACGGTAATTTGTCTATTTAACTATTGATAAATTCCAAGCCGAGGTATTAAACCACACCTGTGACATTTCCTTTGTCATTTCCTGTCAAATACAATCACAGCTTCTGACTAAACAGATCAAACCGAGTCACCAAAAGAAAGAGGGGGGGCCGCCCTACTTTTGAGGTCTGGTACAAATATGATAGGCTACAAAAGTACGCTATAGGGTCATATGTATGCACAATTAATCTTTAAAAGATCGCAATCTCGATTAAAACATCGAGAATAATAATAAATAGAATAAATTTTATTAAATGATGATTCCGCTGTCTATTAAACCTTTGAAATGACAGTCAGTCACATTTTGGATCAGAATATTTAAACTTTGAATATTAATGTAAAAGCCATATTTCATAATTCATTATTTTAAATTGATTATCATAATTATTTGTGTTATATTATGCTGTGTATTTTTCAGTTCATATTAGGCCTACTTTGTTACTGCTTATGTCTAGTGATGTCATTTCGTAGTTCACGTGCATGGTTTTTTAACGCATGTGAGAAATTAGTAAGCCGCGCAAGTTTTGGAGAACACAAGCTTTTGACACAAGCTTTATAATTATATTATAAAATTTATAATATAGAGTTTCTAATTTATAATTTTTTTAATTAAAAGTTATAAATTATAAACTCTAT
This sequence comes from Spinibarbus caldwelli, assembly GCA_039654775.1. Lineage (NCBI taxonomy): Eukaryota > Metazoa > Chordata > Actinopteri > Cypriniformes > Cyprinidae > Spinibarbus > Spinibarbus caldwelli. The sequence continues at coordinate 17,067,872 of CM077240.1, read as the reverse complement.
ATTATAAATTTAGTTTTAAAATATGGTTAAACTGTACTACTGAATGCACTGACAAGCATTTATGGTAAATATAAAATACTTTGATATCATTTTCTACTGAAACTTGTACGTACAAGCTTGTACATACAAACTTGTACAGTATGTCATGTATTTAAATATATTTGCAACTGCACATTTGTAATAATCAAGTTGCAATTATTTAAAAAAAATATATATGGTAAATGTAACTTTACATGAATCAAGTTACACACTTCAGTTAAAATATAAGTCCTTTACGTGTTTTAGTGTGTTAGTTAATACATCAAAATAAGTACACTGCTTTAAAGCACAAGTATTATTTTAAACAATGATTTAAAATGTCCTTTAAAGTAAAACTTTTTATTTGACATTATTACAAATTGCACTTTTCAAAAGTGTACTTAAGTGTGTTACTCTCTTTATGCAAGACTAATTGCAAATGACCTTTTGTTTCATTTATATATGCAAAAATATACTTTTCTGTGATGTTTTGGACCCCATTGACTTATCTTGTATGGACAAAAACAATTAAAACATTCTTCAAAATATCTTTTTTGTTGTTGTTTGTAACAACATGAAAGTAAATAAGTGATGACAGAATTATTATTATTTTTTTTTAGTGACCTCGTTAAAGTTTATAATTTGATCTCTTTAAAACCTTGCAGTGTTCTGTGACAACATTCACTACAGATACTCAGCACAACAGATGTCATGATTGTTATGGTGTAAGATTACAGAATCGTGATACAATCTGAGGAAAGGATAATATCTTTTCTATCTCACATCTGCAGTTAAACATAAAGAATAGGGTTATAAATCCTTGCTCTCCCCTGTGAAACTTCTTTAAAACAATCCCAGTTGTAACCCATGTTAAACTAATTCCAGAAGTCCAACTATTGCTTTGACATGAAACCTAAGGTGATCTACCTTTAGCAAAACTCATCAACATGTCTGAATTCCATTATATTTTTTAGAATGAATTGCTGATCAAAAAGCAGTTTTCATACTGCTCACATAAAGGAACCTGATCCTAAATCAGTATTAGTTCATGTGTCTGGCCTCCAGCCTTAAACGCAGAACCAGATCACAGTCATAAATACAGTCCTCTGCACTATATATCTACTGGAAGACTAAATATATAACTGTAGATGAACACTTTGGAAGCCGTGTGTTTGTAATGGAGGGCTGCTGTGACACCTTAATGAATATTTTGAGATGGTAAATACAGTACTGAGCATCCTTGCAACCTTAGTGTGGGATTGTTTTTGGCTCACGTCGCTGAATAAAGCCACCGCTGCTTTAAAGTTAGCCCTCAGACTAACAGCCCACAAGAGTTCTAGTGCTGAAAATATAAGCATTTTAAAGCATTTGGAGGCTGTCAGATGAGGCAAAGATCACTTGTAGGTTTGTCATGGTGTCCTGCACTCCCAGAGGAACAGGAAGACTAATGTTTCTGTTAGCATGGCTTCCGCTAATGGTCCCCAGACTAGGAGATCACGGTCAGTGGTCATGGTCAGTACTCACAGGGTTTGTCTATGTCAATGAGGCCTTTGACAGGGAACCCATCGTCATATTGGAGAACTGTTTTTGAGATCAGAATGGTTGTGAGTTTGTGAAGGCCACAATAAAGAGTGTAAAGAATATGTTTGTATGTTGTTTAGAAACAGTTTCCATAGAAGCAGTTTCTGTGTGAAATCTGAGGATCACTTTGTTTGAGATACAAAGAGCCAGGTGGCCATAATACATATTATCATCATGTTTATTTGTCTGTGTGTGTTCGGTTAGTATTCTACTCACCGATTGGGACTCTTGGGGCTTAAAGCATGATATGGAGTTTCAATCTGTCTTTGGATAGACTTAAAAGTAAAAAACATAAAACAAAAGAGAAAATGCTTTAAAGTCTGATCAAATTCATTAAACTCTTCTGGTTAACAGACTCTCAGAAAAACAAAACATTGACAGATTGCATATGCAGACATAGACATGTTGCTGATGTTTTCATAGCTGCAGAATCCATGTGTGTGCTTGTCAGCAAGATGAATAGCCTATTCAGAGAATTCATGTGTTCAGCTGAGCTCTGTGCTGGCACCTCTGCTTGTGTATCCGTGTGTGAGATTATATGTGTCAATGATGGTTTTTAAGGTTTTAAAAGCAGTTGTACAGGGGGAAAAAAAGGAACGAACACAGTTGATGCTAAAAAAGAAGGTAAATGTTTGAAAGAATTTCTCTAGTGTTATTGCGGTAAGATATTGCAGAATGAGATTAAAAAAAAACAAAAAAAAACAAAAAAACAGAACATTAAATATATTTTTGATCTATATGCCATGCAAGTTTAAAAAACTTTCTAGTCTCCTACTATTTAACATTTTTATGCTAATCAAAGCACAAGAAACACTAAGTGCAATGTAATGCAATCCAAACCAAAAACTTTAGAAGCAGTGATGACTTGAGAAACCACAAATGGTCCTTGAGTCCTTGTCTGTGTAATCTAAATCAATATGGATTTTAATTTGATGGTTTGTAATTAATGCTCTCAAAAACGGAATGCACTTATTAATCACAGAAACACATACTGTACAGGCGCTGACGCTCACAGGTTCACGGTCAGCTTTAAGGGCCTTTTTAAGTTTGAGTTTTGCCTAGCTCAATTCTATTGCCAAAACAAAATTATACACCCTATTCACCTGCACTAATTTATCAGCATTTTCTACGAACTCAACAGAGCACTGGCATTAGTGATACTTGTATTCTGTGCTCAATATAAATATTCAAGGACTGATTCGAACAAAAACAGCAGCCTATCTTTGTTTCTATATCCTCGTAAACTCTTATTTTAAGAGAATAATTTAATCATTTTTATGTAATTAGCTCATCGTACTGGCTTCTGACCTGCAATCTGAGTCCAAGATTAACACTCTGAAAGTTCGAAATACAGATAAAAACTTGGCTTTAGAGAGTGAATAAAATATTGGCTGGAAACTTTATTATGCAATACAACACTGTACATTTAAACTCAATTTTAAGAATGCTAGCCTGATCCTTGTTAGCTATTTGTCATATTTCTTAGGGATGGGTAATATGACCAAAATCTTATATCAAAGTAGCCTAAAGATATATCACAATATAGTTATTTTTGCTTTAAATAAGGTCTTTATAATTTATAATAATCAAAATTTGTGATACTATAGAAATTTAATTCTTGTCACCAGTGTCGATATCACAAAAAACCTAATACTAGCCTAAATAAAAATAAAAAACCCCTCAAGCTCACTGAGGACATGTAAACAATCAGCGATGAAATAAGAATAAGAAACTAATTACAAGCAACAGGACAAAAAAAAAAACTACAGAACAAATAAATAAGAAATCCTACACACATTGTATAAGGTAATCAAATGCAAAACAGCATATTCATCACTGTGTAAATTAAATATATATTTCTTCCTATTGAAGTTACAAAAGTGATTTAGTCAAGAGCAGTGAGAGATTTTCTCTCTTTTCTTGTTTGATTAACATGAATGAGAGACAGCAGGAATATTAGACTGCTGTCACTTTAAGAGCTACCCGGATCTAATATACTTTCACACATAGATTTTCTTTGTCAGCTCTTTGCTTTCACTTAAGACCTCTAAATTACTGTGTTTATGAGGAAACGTGCAAAGACAGGCCTTTTGACACTTACAAGTGTGTGTATTTAACTGATCAATGCCTATAAATTGGCAAAATTAACTCAAAACTCCTGCACTCTATGAGCACCGTCTTCATGTGCATGGGCCTCTTAGAAAAATAATTTTGGACCCTGCTCCTGCAAATCATGACTAGAACACAATATGTTTCTGAATAGATAGATTATTGCATTCCGGTCACATGAAGTCTTTGTGTAAAGGGGGTCTTAAAGTTTATTGGACTGGATCTGATCCCAGATCGGATTCTGACCCTATGCTTCAGTGCAGCAGCAGGTCCTGGGCCTGAACACAAACACACTGATGGGTGGGTCCTGTTTTCACTGGCCTGCTGTAGGACAGAACAGAACCAGAGTTCAGAACAACACAAAACACCTGCAAGGCTGTGAGACCCAGTTGCTATGACAACCCAACAGCCCCAATTCTGGCGATGAAGCCGTTAAAATGTAAAAGCGCAATTTGCTTCTGTTTTTATTAAATATCAAGTATCAGAGATTGTTAATATCCAAGAAAGTGTTCACACTGGAGTCTTTGTTCTTAAATAAAACACACACATACACAGTTAGAAATGCATTGCCAGCAATGACTGAATTCCTTCCTTATTAACTTCAGGGATATTTTATGGGGTCTCTGTGTATTTCCTCAACCTACTTTGGGGTCACATCCATTTCCCGTTACTTTAACTTGAATTAGCAGATGATTCTGCTTCAGTGCGCTGGAACACTGTATTACATCTATTTTACACCACTAAAATTCTTTCATCTAGAGCCCGCACCTCTGAATATAACCATGCTAACGTCACTGTATATTATATTCACTTCAGAGCTGAGAACTCAGAGAGAGGAAAACTATTCTCAAAGCTGCACTTTATGTGGGTTTCTGTTCCAGCTTAAAGGGATAGTTAGATACTAAAAAAAGAAAAGAAAAGAAAATTCTGTCATTTTCTCACCATCATGATGTTCCAAACCCATTTGCCATTATTATTATTTTTTGTGCAGCATGGAAAAAATTGAGAACAAGTAGCTAAATAATGATAATATGCAAGATAATGATAATAAAGTTTGGGGAGAACTATTCCTTTTAATAAATTAAGCCTGTTAAATGACTGGATTACTGTCAAACATCCTGTTCTCTCACAGTCATGTGAAGTGCACTATGATAATGGTAATGGAGACATGATAATGACAATGTGACTCAAGTTTCCTGACTAAATGTATTACTCACACTGTTCTCTTATGACACAAATTATTTTCTTGTCAGTCAATATCTCCCTAAAACATTTTAAATACAGAATAAATAATCTAAATGTAAATATATCAACATCATCCTGCAGTATCAGCTGCAATGATGATCTAAAATCAACAGAGGGCGATGAAAACAGGAAAAAATTAACACACACACACACACACACACACACACACACACACACACACACACACACACACACACACACACACACACGTGTGTAATGGTTTTTATACTGTACTGTATTTTTATCCTCCTTCCCCTAACCCTACTATGCTCTGATCAAGCTCAAACATTTAAACTTGAATAAGTTTGAACTTCAAACTACTTAAAATGTTGATATCCTACAGGTATCTGTAATTTAATCAATCAGAATACATTGTTTTACAGTGAGGCAAATTGTATAACACAAAACAAAACAGAATTAAAAAAATCCACTAATGTTTCTGTTGTTGTTTTCCCACCAAAATGATGTCACATCCTGGAGGATGATGTCATTAAGGATATGGCTTTGATTAGTTAAAGGGTTATTACAAGTGACTAACAGGATGGAAAACAAAATTAAGGGCATAGGAAAACAATACAAAATTAAGGGCATAGGAAAACAATACAAAATTAAGGGCATATATAAAACAATATTTCCATGAATATTGCAAACATTTCAAAGAAATGTTTAAAGCAGTGAAGAAGAAAAAAAATTAAATAAAGAAATACTAGTAATATTTTTATTACTTCTTCTAAAATGGTTGATGGAGACTGTACTGCATAACAGGAATGACCCACATACAGTTAGCCATCAACACATTCACACCTCCCTGTGTCAGAAGTAGATACGGTGAGAAGGAACAAGACAGATCAAGCTGAAAGAGAAAGAGAGGCAAATGTGATAATTAAATATTCTTAACTCAGATATGATAATATAATCATATTCAGTACTTTAGTGCAAAAAAAAAAAAATAAATAAATAAAAAAAATAAAATAAAAAAACTAGGGCATAAATAATCAAAGGTATATTGTCTGCAGTTAGTCCTCTAGAGGGCGCGCATGATCCGGGAGTCACTGGACAAGAGCAGGTTCAGCTCTTTAGGGCAGTCGGAAATAAGACATGGAGTAAACATTCCCAATAGAATGCGCTCAGGGTACGTTCAGGAGAATTTCTAGCCAACTACTATGAGCCATTTATAGCCTTGCACCACTGCAGAGTCCCGGGTTGTGTTTGTGTATATTTGAGTGGCACAGAAATAGCCATGAGTCAAGACTAAAGCCTGCCCGATGGAGCTCAACATTCCATAGAAGGTGTAGAGATAAGAGGAATGTAGCCTATATGAGTGGAATGTATTCTGCAGTGTGTGATTCATTGAGTGACACTGAACACTTGTTATCAGAGGTTCATTCATAACTTAAATTTAATTAGCGGTTCATAGAAAAACATTAGTGGGAACTTTTTAAGCCAGTCTTTTCTGGTAGGCCTATTTAGTTTCTAGACATGACAACATATCTGACGCATCCAACAGAAGTAATGCAAAATTAGTCATAGCCGAGTCTTTCATTATAGCTATAAGATGCTCGTGAATAAATATATACTCTTAAGTGAAATCAACAGACATGAAGTAAATAAATGAGTGAAAGCTTTTATCCACAGTGACTCACAAATGATAGAAAAGTATAAAGTATTTAAAAGGAGAACACTATAGAACTAGTTTTCATACCAAAGTAGAGCAACTGTAGACCAAAAATATTAAAAAATATTCACAATAATCAACACAATATGTATAAGCAATATTTGTAATAAATAAATAAATAAATAAATAAATAAAACTGAATATTGAAAATAAATATTCATGCCATTTTATTTTTGTATATATTTTTTAATCTCTCTCTCTCTATTTATCTATAGATTTAATCTTGTCAGCTTTACTTAGCCTAATATTTTCTTGTCCTGATTCATAAAGTTAAAATTCAGAAGAACATGCCCTAGTGCTTGCCGTTAATTTTAGCAGATGGCATTAATTTTGATTAGGTCCATGCAACCAGCGGCTCATTAGTGCCACATACCTGGCCTTCCACATGCAGAGATGACTGGATGTGTGAAGCAGCTTTGAGGTGTTTCAGTGAGCAGACACCTTAAGAGCTGCAGATTAAATATAAATACAGAGGATCCCAGAACATTCCTGTGACAAGATGCCATTACCTTGTGATGAAGGTTTGTAGTTGGGCATGCTGCCTGTAACAAGGTCACATTCACACATAAAAAATAAGGCCACCTTAAACCAACCACAGGTTTTTTTTGTAACCATGAGTCAGTTACAGCCGATGTGAACATATGACGAATTTTTCTGAATACAACAATAAATAAAACCATAAATGAATACTGTGACAAGAAATTACATGCTCATATAAACAAAAATTTACAAAACACAAGGATTGATTAAATCAATATGTAGAGATGATTGCTTTAGAGAAAAATAATAAAATGGCATAAGAAAACCATCAACATTAAAGTTATGTAATAGCTGTCAAAGCCTGCATCACACACTGTTTTTCTCCAGATTTCTTCATACAAAAAAAAAAAAAAAACACACGATAATGCATTTTACTGAGAAGTCTTGTACCATTCTTACACAAGCAAGCATAATTTTTTATGACCCCAATAAACAGTTTAGCATTTGTAGAAGCTCTCAGGAAGGTTTTTGAACACATACATACGGAAAAAAGCTTGGAAACTGAAGCTTTTTACAGTTCACTTTCCCTCATAGTTAACTGTTACTCTGGACTTCAGAGTCCTCACAAAAAAAAGCACTTTGTAAAGTATAAAAGCAAATTCCGTTGCTTTTTTGTACACTTCTGGGAACTAGGACAACAAATGCCAAAAAAGTATTACTGGAAAGTTCAGCGCTTCCTACAAGGCACATGGTTCAGGTCAGAACTTATCAATGCGGCGCTACTATGAAATTACACTTCAAAGACTACACACATTAACATTCATAATAAGGTTTTTAATGTCTGATGCAGAATGCATTTGTAACAGCCTCTGATCTTTGTTCTGACGCATGTGTGTGATGATTTGACTTGATGCTGCAAATATGGCGCTTCCACCTTGAGCGAGAGAATGATAGTATCTGTGATTTTAAAAGCAGTGAATGCTGGATAGCATGTAACTGCTTCTTTAAAGTGCACAGTTGCACTGGAGTACACGTTTCCTCTGCCTGCACTCAGGCAACCCCAGACCTTTTCTCTGATCAAACATCACTTCTCTCTCTGTCTTTCATTCATTCCCCTATCACAGCTCTCAGTGTGACGCATCTCTTGCTGCTCGCAGCCTTGAGACTGAATAGAATCATTCTGCCTCGCTCTGTTTGTTTCATCCACACCTGAGGAGGAAGAGGATCGCTCCGGAAGATCACATAATGAGCATTTCTCCATTCATTCATATGACTTCACTTTATCTATCAGGAGACATGGTCATTTTGAATTGAAACTTCAGGCAGGAAACTAGAAGATACTACACAGATCGTAGATACTTTGCAATAAAACCGCAGTTATGGGACACCACGTCTGGTTGTTATGTCAGTACATCATAATGTTATTATACCTACATATTTGAGCTATTAAAATTTATCTGTAAAATGTCTGGGTAATAGTACACACGTGGAAATTGGAAATCATGTGATGACAAAGTTTATCAAAATTGATCTCTATAGTGATATATGTTTAATACTATTACCCTTTTCCGATAAATGTAAAAAAGCAAACTTTACTGCAAATTTACTGCAAATAAATGCATGCACTCTAAGAGATTCCCAAATGCATGAGTAAAATTGTTAAAAAAAATAAATAAATAAAATAAAAATCCAACTTGTGAGAATTTTGTCTAACAAATAAAAGTAGCTTGATAAACGTTTTTAGGTGTCAGTTTTTTATTTTGTATGAATATTCTAAACGTTTTTATTGACCATATTAGATTTTCAAGTATTTTTTCAAGACGTGTTCAAATGTTGTCCCAGTGTTTCAAATTCTAAACCATAAAAATGTTACTTAAAATAAATAAAATAAAAAATAAAATAAAAGGTAACTCAAATTACTCAATACTTGAGAATCTGATAAGGTCAATAAAAACACGTTTAGAATATTCATACAAAAGAAAAAACTGACCCCTACTAAAAATGTTTCAAGCTACTTTTATTTGTTAGAAGAAATTCTTGCAAGCTGGATTTTTTTTAAGCATAATTTTACTTTTATGCATTTGGGAATCTCTAAGAATGCATGCATTTACTTGCAGTAAATTAAGTAATTCATAGTTAAATAATAATAAAAAAAACCTGTCTTTTCTAAATATATTCTGTACAGAATTATTTTTAATGTGTTATTTTTACATTAATTTTAAAATAGTTTTACATCAGATGGACAAGATCATTGTATCTCTGGGTAATCTGTCTGAAACCCAGTTGGTCATATATCACTGTAGTCTCCCCAAAACACAGACCGGCTGCAGTGTCTGATCACAGACACCCAGAAACTACAGACTGCATCTCGTGCAGCTAATTATGCATAATCACGGCAATTACAAGTGTTTACTGGACTCATATTGAACTCCAGTGCTGCTTGGACATCTGTCTGAGAAAAAAAACAAAAAAACAACAACAAAAAAAAAACGCCTTTGATTCACAGGAATTTCCATATTATTAAACCTAATTCCTTATTTCCTTGAAATAATCAGAATTCCTTGCTTAATGACATGCTTCTATAAATATTCTTTTGGTACTTTGATTGGCATAAATTTCAAATGAAGATTATTGAAATGATGAGCTTGATTGCGGCAGTGTGATTACTAAGAGGAAAGTGTAACTGCATTGAGTCATGACACTCACTGAATCACACACAACTGGAGAGACATCACAGCCTAAGATGGCAGTGTCACAGATGCAAAAACTCACTTGCCAGGCCAATACGACTTCCTGCTGGAAAGGAATGACGTTTATTTTCTGAGGAACTGCCTTTAGTTTGCTTTAGTTCTTGAAAATGTTTGTCAGCCTTTTCTCATTTAGCCAGTAAAGGTCTGAGGGGTATATTAGCTCAATGCTGATCACTGATGAGACATTTCCACTGCTAACAGGAAGTTTATAACCGGCAACTTCAGTTATATAACAAAACCCACAAGGTTTCTGGATTTAAATGTAAAACCACATGCATACGTTTCTCTAACAAATACACATAGAGTAAACATGTAGCCACATAAAACCATACATAAGGATGTAGCTTATCTGCATTTTAGACATGAATGAATGAAGCAAAATTATAAATAAGCACAGAAAAGAAAAGAAGAAAAAAGACATTAAAGAGTCAGATGCAGTTATCACTAAACTATAAATAGTTATAGTTAATAACTAATAAATCTAATAAACTAATAAATCTTCCCAACATTAACAGCATTCAGTTCCACTGATTTAGAGTTCTTACATTCATAAAAAATTTAATTTTGTTACCAAATACAGAATAAAACGGAACAAATGCATACATTACTGTTTTACATGATGCATAATTTTATCTATTATAAATAAAATTATTACTTTAAACCAAAAATTACTTTGAAAATGTTTTACTGGTTATTTTATTTGTACTATCCGCATTCCTCATTACAAACTGTCAGTCCATTGTTTTGGGAGGAGGTTGAGGACTGAACTGTGCATGTACAGACCCAGTGTGGTCACCGTTGAGTGCATTGTGCACAATATTTTTTCCCAAATGTTGCATTTGAGTGCTACAGTGATCCCTGCTTCCCCTCTAGCTGTGGAAATTGTCAGGTGAAATGACAGCAGACATCTGGAGAACAATAGCACATCCCTCCATTACACAGGAATATAAAAGAGCGTCGCTTGATTAAATCAGTTTATGTTCAACAAACAACACACACACACACTGATCAACATGTGACGCACATACTATGATGCATACATGTTCACACATCTGTTGGGGGTCTTACAACACACACGTAAAAACAAAAGACATTATCTAGAAGAACATGACTTACCCTTCCTGACTCGCTCTGTCGCAGGTGTTCTTGTGTAAAGACGTCACACATGGCAATTGCTTTCACTCACACACACACACACACACACACACACACACACACAGGAAGTCACACATCTCCCTCAGGAAATCCCTAAAACTGTTTGTTGCTGTTGATGCATCAGCATTTTAGGCAGATAAAGGACTTTCCGTAAAGAAGCTTTTCATTTCTCGTTATTTCAATCGTTCGATGAGTCTATTCTTCTCCCTTTTCACTCCCTCTCCCTCCTGTTCTCTGCTCAAGGCCTTTTGTGCCTTTGTACAAAATTGCCATGTTCTGTCTTATTAGTCACCCCGAAGAGGAAAATAAAAAGATGTGTGTCAGCCTCAAAGAGCCGGAGAATAATTAAAAGGAACACAAGGAGAACAAAAACAAACAAACAAATGAATAAAAAGCACCACTGAGGCACAGCTAGTAAAGTTGTGTTTCATTTATTGAGGAAAGGAAAATAAACCAAAAGAATCTCAGTCAGGATTCCAGTTCCTACGAGAAACCTTTTTGGTTCTGCTATGATAAAGTGCACTTACAGTTATCACACTTTCCATTAGAGTTTGAGTCCTGGTATTTCTCTCTCAGACACACAAACAAACAGACACATTGTACATCTCTTTTCTGGACCTAAAAAAATACACACAATAAAAGAGGACAAAACAGACAGGTGTTTTTGCATACAAGGTGTGTAAATGACAGTCTAATTGGTTTTTAACATATCCAGATGTTCATGTATGTGTGTGTAGGGATTCAATCCACAGCATTAAGCAGTTACAGTACTTTTAGTTTAGGCTACTCTACAGAACAAACTTCAAAATGATCCAGGTCACCATAAGGGACCTGATTGAAATCATACCATCTCTGACAAACACTCATCAGCTTTTAATTTCTTCATTTGCAGCCATGTCTTCCCCATGCGAATAACAAGTCAATTTTAATAGAATCATCTAGCGTTTTAAAAATAGAATTTATTTCTAACCAATATGTCTACATAATATTTATGCACAGTTTCATGACACAGAAATATTCATTTTCCAGTTCAAAGGACTGTGAGTTTCCCACCACAATTTTGGCACATTTCTGTTAATTTTGATCACTAATGAAACAAAAGAACAGGCATGGAAGAGAAACGTGGTCTTAGTACCAATAAAACATCTTCAAACAACCACATGTGCTCCTCTTTTTGAGAAACAACACTTTGCTGGCATCACTGGGAAACTGCAAATGAAAGAACAACCGTCCAAATAATCAGTCAGCATCGGTCAAGCCTCAGGAAACAACAGGACAAACACAAACACTGCATAGTCAGTCTCACATTGTGTTGTTACACAGTGTTCATACATCTATATTGCATGTAGTGTGGATTTAACATGTAATTACACATTATAGTGTTGGTTGAGGAGTGTGAAAATACAGGTACCACAAACCTAGAATGGATGAATCAACACCATAAAACCTACTCTAGTTTTTTTTTTTCTTTTTTTCTAATCACTTACTATGCTGTTGTGCTGAATGTGCTGTGAACGGACAAAAAAGGCAAATACATTAATCATGTATTTCAGTTGTGGGCTACTTTTACTCAGAGTAACACATTGTTTATGAGAGAATAAAACGGTAAATTAAACATTTGCCTGAAATAAAAACATAAAAGAAATCTATACACTAAATAAACAGTGTACGAATCAGTTGTGTTTCTGAAAAAAAAAAATATGTTGGTGTAAAATGAGCATGGAATGTTTATCTTGTCCCTGTATTGCACCTTGTTTCCCTTCGGTGACTATTTCAAGTCAGTCTCTCCCATTTATATACAAAATTAAATGTTAAAAATCAGGATTAACAGTACGTTTCCATAGTGTCTTCTATAAAGTTCCCTATTTATCTGAAGTCAGATTCTCTCCTGACTGTACAACGTACATTAAATAGTAAAAGCCCTCTCGGATAAAATCCACTCACATCACAATATTGAAGTAATTGTGCGCATGTTCTTATCGTAACAGCGACAACCTATCAGATACTTCGATAAGCCCTAAACCGAAACTTTACTGACCGCATTGCAGTAATCTCAAGACTGGTGCATTTCAAGTCTCTCCTACCACTGATCTCACATGTTCGAGACTTTCATGTATTAAAGGAATAGTTCACCCAAAAATGAACATTTGCTGACAATTTACTCACCCTCAGGCCATCCAAAAAGTGGATGAGTTTGTTTCATCATCAGAACAGATTTGGAGAAATGAGGCATTACATCACTTGCTCACCAATGGATCCTCTGCAGTGAATGGGTGCCGTCAGAATGTCCAAACAGCTGATGAAAACAATGATCCACAAGAAATCCACACGACTCCAGTCCATCAATTAATGTCTTGTGAAGCAAAAAGCTACATGTTGGTAATAAACATATTCATCGACGTTTTAAACTGAAACTGTTGCTTCCAGCTAAAGTACAAGTCTATATTTCACAACAAGCTTCCATCCCCTATTGTCCTGCGACATCAAAATCCACCGACATATTTGCTTACAATTGCTTTGACTTGTAAATGGTGCTTGATCCGTTCATATTTCTCTCCTGATTCAGACGAGACATTTTTTCATTGGAGAAAGCAATATCATGGACATTGCATTCTACCTGGAAACAATGTTTTGAAATTACAACATACTCGCATCTTTACACTTCACAAGCTGTTAAGTGGAGTCATGTAAATTAATTATGGTGATGTTTTTATCAGCTCTTTAAACTCTGATTCTGATGACACCCATTCACATTGCATAGGATCTATTGGTGAGCAAGTGACGTAATGCTAAATTTCTCCAAATCTGTTCTGATGAAGAAACAAACTCATCCACATCTCAGATGGCCTGGGGGCGAGTAAATTTTCAGCAAATTTTCATTTGTGGGTGAACTACTCCTTTTACACCTCAAAGTAATGATAAAATGAAATGCCACATCATTTTGCTTTGTAAAAATGACCAGGGACCAAGTTACAACATCTATTTAGGAGAAAAAAAGATGTATTCAAGCCAACTGGAGGAACTAAAGCAGGAACTAAATGTGAAACTGAAGCAGACTGCTTTGTGGGATGAAGTCAGTCGCGATTGGCAGATTTGGGTGAACCTAACAACAAGAGCTGACTGCAAGGTTGTTAACACACACACACACACACACACACACAAATACACTCACTCATGTAACAGACCGCTCAGAATCATAATCTCATTCTCACAACATGCCAAAATCCAAAACAAAATGTCACACAGTGCAAACAGCCCCTCTGATGACCAAGACTGAACTAGGATGTGCGGATTCAACCAGCTACTGGGTAAGAGTCGTACGAAGGAGGACTGATGAGTGGGAATCATAGTATGGAACATCTAAAGTGACCCAAAACAGGTCCCTGACCTTGAGCCAGAGATAGAGAGAGAGAAACCCTCCTCCTGGTTTCAGATACCCAGGATGAGAGGCACTTTCCTGGGCACTGAACGAACAGAAGCATTGACCCTTGCTAGAGTACCAGGACTCATTGCTCCTTCTGTAGCTTTTTGATTCCTTCAAGTTTACACAAGTATTGTAGTTGAATATGTTGTGATTTTTTTTTTGTTGTGTTACTTTTTGTTGTTTATAAAGTGCCTTCCAGATGCAGGTGACTGACTTGAGGGTCAGATTTGAAGATGTGTTTTTCCCCCGCAGAGTGCAGCGAGATTGGGAGAATGGGAAATGTCATACTGGCAAATGGGATTACAGAGGGCTTTTGGCACTCAGTCTCAGCTGGAGTCACTGAGTATGAGATGAGGAAAAGGAGAGGGATGTGGAAAAGGAATCTAGTGAATGTCATCTTCACATATACCCTTCCTTTTGATCTCTTCTCGTGTTCCTCCTCTGCTCTTCATTTGTTCCCCCTCCGCTCCTTCATTCTCTGGACTGATAGAACAGGATGTATCCCGACTCAGAGTTCTTGGAAATGTCAGAAGTCAAACCGTAGAACTCCTCTATCGCCTGTGCATCAATTTTCTGTGAGAGCAATGAAAAGGAATAGATAGAGAAAAAAATGTTGAGAAAAAGCAGGAAAGAGAAGCGTTGTATTATGCAAGCATTTGGGTTTATATTTTGACTATATACTACCAAGTTTTTTTTTCTTCATGTTTTTAAAAGAAGTCTCTTATGTTCACCAAGGCTCCATTTATTGATTAGCAAAGCTGAATTTTAAGCAGTCATTACTTCAGTGTCACATGATCCTTCAGAAATCACTCTAATATGCTGATTTGCTGCTCAAAAAACATTTCTTCTTATTATCAATGATGATATATATATATATATATATATGGTTCTTACCTCAACAATGTCATCATCAAACAGCAGCCAGAAGCCATGACTCTTCACGATGGTGATGTAATGCCCTCTGTTTGGGCCACTAATACACACAGTTACAGAGGCAGTGTTTAAACTTTTGAAGAAAATCAACTTATATTTGTAATGTTTAGACAATTAATATATTTTTTAATATTTTACCATAAAATATTCAAAAAGACATAAAAAAAATCCCAAATGAAATCTACTTTCTTTTTTTTACATTTCTTTTTTTCTGATTAATTTATTCTGCTTCATTTTTAACGAAAAACATAGTGTACTTTCACACTATGGCAAATGTATTTGCACCATAGTTTGTTGAGCCTCAAACTGCTTATATGGTCAGTATTTATATGACCTAATGTATCTACATGGCAGACTGTGTTAAGACAGTTTGTTTTTAATATGTTGCAGATGTACATGTTTGACAGTTCTCATACCTGCCACAGTGGACCACCACAGCGACGAGGTCGTACATGCGGTCGAGGTTGACGGCGTCTCCAGAGGTGTTGAAGAGGCGGAGCTCCAGTGGAAAGACCACTCGATAGCTCAGTTTAGTGTACCGATGCAGCTGCTCCATGTACTTAAAGCGCTTCAGATGAAGAGCCAGAATCATGGGCAGCTTCTTCACACGCATACTGCAACATACACACACGCACACAAAACAAATCACTGGCAGGTAGAAATTCACATTGCAGTGTATAGAGCAGCACCAAAGCATTTTTTTTTCCACAAAAAAGTCAACAATACTTATTTTATATTACAAAAGCTACATTATTAAATCAAATGACACACACAAACCTATCCTGGAATGGTTTGTAATTGGAATACTAGTATACTATACCATATATACTGTGTAGTGTAAACAACCATCTTTTAAAATAGCATGTGCAAAAGTAAGCAATGTTAGATGTTGCAAACAATATATGCAAAATTTTGCAACATGACTTCAAAATTTTGCACATGTAATCCTCCCGTAGTTATTATCTTAATTTCATTCCCGTTTTTTTTTTTTTTTTTTTTTATTTTCTAAAAATGTCTAAACTTGTGGCAGTCTAAAAAAAAAAAAAAAAGATTAAAATAATGTTATAATTTTTACTAATCATGTGCACAGTAAACGTACTGTTAAAAATAGTGCAGGGTGAATTCACTAAATAAGTTACTCCACTTTTATTTCCCAGTATTTCAGCTTAACCCTTGTGCTATGCTGAAAAATCCTTTATCTAGTTTGGTGTTTTTTTTTTTGTCAAAAATGACCAGTCTTTAAAAAATTGCTTTTAAATCTTTCAATATGCTATATTATCACCAAATCTTGGATTCAATCTACTTTTTTTTCAATGAATTTTCAATGGTTTTGTATTTCTTATTGGAACTGTTTGGATCTCATCGATCTGAGCTTATGAATCTCAGTTTTTGAACCCTAAAAAAATACAAAACCAGTACTAATTAAAAGAAAACAAGTTGATAAAAAGATTGAATCCAATATTTGGGAAAAAACAAAACAAAAAACAAAACAAAACAAAAAACCTAGCATAATGGGAGATTTATAAGTTATATCCTGTATAAGCAAAGTCGGTAAGTTTTAATCAAATGCAATATCAATAACTAGCATTTTTGTGAAAAAAAAAAATCCTCTTCAGGTCAAAATGACAACACAAATGGAACACAAAATGTAGGTTAATTAATGAGTCTTGATTAACTAGACAGTTTTGGGTAAGTTTGCAACATTTGCATAAAACCTTATTCACATAAGTATAGTAGTATGTCATTCTGAAACCTTACATGCACTACCACACTATATCAATACACGTCGGACACACTGACACTCACCGTTTCTGTGCCTCTTGTTTGCTACAGCACGTCTCACAGTAGTATTTATACTCACTGCACAGGGTCTCTGTATTACTGAAGTCCCTGTAAAAGCCATCAGAAAAAACATTTATCAAAGAGCATAAACACAGAGGAAAACAACTGGTTGTGTACATAAGCATGCGTGATTATTGTTGTTACAGTGTTTGTATATGTTTACCTGAGACAGTGTGTTATTGAAGTGTTCTGCTCAACATCTACAGACAAATCCAAGAAGTCTTCATCCTTGCTACTGACCTGTAAAAACAAAAGCACATGTGAGTTCACAAAGCAGTAGGGAAAGAATAGAACACATTTCTTCAGAAACTGTGATCTCGGCACCCACAGAGACAATATTAGCTGTCAAGCATCTTCAAGGGACAGAGTTAGCGGGGACTCATTTCTACAAAGATGTTTATCATGCACGTTGGCAACCCCTTTCTACAAACAGTTTCAGCTGGTGAATGGGTTGCACTCCGTTGACCTGATTGTCTCCTGTTGTCTTGCACTTATTGCAGAAGCTCTAACGGCTAACGGCGTGTTAGCACTCAACTGTAGTCTAGCGGCGATGTGTTAATGCAAAAAAAAGTAGGTTAATAAACAGAAAAAACTGAAAAGTGGGCCACACGATAGTGAGATGGTAGTTTCTTTCCTCAGGCTACAAAATTCAAAGGATTGACAGAATGTCGTTGTATAAGACTACACTCAATAAAAAAAAACAAACAAACAAAAAAAAAAAAAAAAAAAAAAAAAATCAAACGGTCGTTTGTGTTTGTCTAACAGAAGAGTACTCTGATATTTAAAAAATAAAATAAAATCCAGCTTTGCTCATACATTTACATACCCCTTATAGAATTTAGATGATTAGAATTTCTTTAACTATATATTATTTTTCATTAATATTAAAAATAGTCATAAAAGTGTTTATTATACATTTAATTTTTAAATATGACATTTTATTTAGTATGTCCCTGAAGATATATACATTGGGTGTGAAAAATTGTTGGCCCCCTTCCTGATTTTTTTTATTTTTTTGCATGTTTGTCACACTTTAATGTTTCAGATCATCAAACAAATTTAAATATTAATCAAAGATAACACAAGTAAACACAACATGCAGTTTTTAAATGAAGTTTTTTATTATGAAGGGAAAACAAAATCCAAACCCACATGGCCCTGTGTGAAAAAGTGCTTGCCCCCTAAACCTAATAACTGGGTGGGCCACCCTTAGCAGCAACAACTGCAATCAAGCGTTTGTGATAACTTGCAATGAGTCTGTTACAGCACTGTGGAGGAATTTTGGCCCACTCATCTTTGCAGAATTGCTGTAATTCAGCCACACACTTTTTAAGGTCATGCCACAGCATCTCAATAGGATTCAGGTCAGGATTTTGACTAGGCCACTCCAAAGTCTTCATTTTGTTTTTCTTCAGCCATTCAGAGTTGGACTTGCTGTTGTGTTTTGGATCATTGTCCTGCTGCAGAACCCAAGTTCGCTTCAGCTTGAGGTCACGAACAGATGGCCGGACATTGTCCTTCAGGATTTTTTTGGTAGACAGCAGAATTCATGGTTCCATTTATCACAGCAAGTCTTCCAGGTCCTGAAGCAGCAAAACAGCCCCAGACCATCACACTACCACCACCATATTTTACTGTTGGTTTGATGTTCTTTTTCTGAAATGCTGTTACTTTTATGCCAGATGTAATGGGACACACACCTTCCAAAAAGTTCAACTTTTGTCTCGTCAGTCCACAGAGTATTTTCCCAAAAGTCTTGGGGATCATCAAGATGTTTTCTGGCAAAACTGAGACGAGCCTTTATGTTCTTTTTGCTCAGCAGCGGTTTTCGTCTTGGAACTCTGCCATGCAGGCCATTTTTGCCCAGTCTCTTTCTTATGATGGAGTCATGAACACTGACCTTAACTGAGGCAAGTGAGGCCTGCAGTTCTTTGGATGCTGTTCTGGGGTCTTTTGTGACCTCTTGGATGAGTTGTCGCTGCGCTCTTGGGGTAATTTTGGTCGGCCGGCCACTCCTGGGAAGGTTCACCACTGTTCCATGTTTTTGCCATTTGTGGATAATGGCTCTCACTGTGGTTCGCTGGAGTCCCAAAGCTTTAGAAATGGCTTTATAACCTTTTCCAGACTGATAGATCTCAATTACTTTCTTTCTCATTTGTTCCTGAATTTCTTTGGATCTCAACATGATGTGTAGCTTTTGAGGATCTTTTGGTCTACTTCACTTTGTCAGGCAGGTCCTATTTAAGTGATTTCTTGATTGGGAACAGGTGTGGCAGTAATCAGGGTGTGGCTAGAGAAACTGAACTCAGGTGTGATAAACGACAGTTATGTTTTAAGGGGGGGGGGATTAATATTTAAATTTGTTTGATGATCTGAAACATTAAAGTGTGACAAACATGCAAAAAAATAAAAAATCAGGAAGGGGGCCAACAATTTTTCACACCACTGTATCAGCATATTCTGTGAGACCAAAAAAAAAAAATTAAAACCAAATTATCCTGAAAAAATTTATTCAATTCGATATATTGCTTTATGATTCAGGCTTTTTTTTTTTTTTAAATAAACACAGAATTAAAAGATATAAAATCAGAATTTGGACATTGTTTCTCTGAATTCGAAGTTTACTTCTTGCAATTAAGATTCTTGTTTCGGCCATGGAGGAAAAAAAAAAAGAAAAAAAAAGAAGGTAATTGCGACTTTTTATTTTAGAATTCAATTTTATATCTTTAGTTCATATCTTGAGTTCACATCTCATAATTCTGAGTTTATATCCCATAATTTTGTGTTAAAAAGTCACAATTACCTCAATTTTTAATCCATTCACAGAAACTGGCTTCCATAGCTGTATTAAATAAAAGCAAAAGAATATAATATAATATAATAAAATAAAATACGGTAACACTTTAGTATAGGGACCAGTTCTCAATATTAACTAGTTGCTTATTAGCATGCCTATTATTAACATATTGGCTGTTTATTAGTACTTATTGCACATAGCAGCACTCTTACCGTCTCACAGTTGAGACAGCGCGTCTCATTGGTCAGTGTTCCCTGGAAGATATCGTGAACCCAGGAGGGCTCAGCTTTGTTCTGTTCTGGCTCAGTGTCCGTGGCGATGGCAGTGCCGTTGTTCTTTAGTCGTCCGTTCTGTTTTTCTTGTTTCTTCTCCTCTTGCAGGATGTCAGCCACCGTGTTCAGCAGGTAGTTCAGGAACTCGTGGGCATCCTGCTGCATGTAGTTATCAAAGAGGTCTATAGGAAGAGCCAGAGAGCAAAATGTGTAACATTAGCTAGCAATCCTGCAAATGACTGTGAAGGAACTATCTGTAGACTAAAAGGCCATTCACAACAAGAACTATAAAGATAAGTATAACAATAACTATATTAGGATCCACACCAATGCATGACAATGTATTTATTATAAGCAACAACCGATGATAGAATCACTGTAAATCACAATTGGGAAGAGGTGTATAAGAATAGGTCAAATCTTCTTGAAAGGGGAAGACTGAAATCTTAAGATAACTCTACTAGAAAGGTAATTAACTTTTGTCTAGCATTTGCAATCATAAAGCTAACTCTGTGTGAGTGAGTATGTGTGTGTAGCTGGTGAAGTGACGTCTCTCTGATAGAGGTCTGTATTGTTCATTCATAGCCAGAGCATTTTCTGGAATGAGACAGAAGAACAAATCCTCTTTTATGCTACATATTATCCCTCCCCTCTCCCTCAAAACACACACACACCTGATCTGTTACACCTGCTTCTCCTTCAGCATATCACACAGAGGCTTACTGTTAGCATGGACAGGTTTGATTTTTCAGTCTCCTGTCTGAACGCTAGATACTGCTCTAGTAGTTGCCTACAAACTCATGTTGCCATCTTTACTAGCAAACACTTTGCATATATTGGATACACAAGATTTTAAATTTCTCATAAACAGGGTTTTCTGCATATATTTGACAAAATGTCAACCAAATGTATCTGAAAACATTTTAGCAGTTTTGTGGGATTCTGGCATGACAAATAAACAGATTAAACAGATGCTTAGTCAGAGTGAAAACCATATTTAACTTTATCTGAAGGAAAAATGAAAAAAGAAATACAGTCTATTCAATGTCTTACGTTTGTGAATGTCATTCATTCCATCAACATTGACGTCACATCTTGTTTCCGCTAATTTCTGACCAGTTCGTTAACATTCATGAAGGTTACACAATGAAAGTGCATCATTTGTAATCTGCCAATTTGTTAATGGGCACTTGGTTGATGGCACCACAGGAATTAGGGCCCTATGACTTCCAAGATGCGGAACACACTGACAGAATTTAGTCATTATAGACATTAATGCGGAATTTGGCAAAATAAATAAATAAATACGTTTTATGAATTCATTTGATTGCCACAGTTCTGATGATAAATTTGTATTGAATCATACAACATAGTATCCTGAAAATATTAAAATGGAATTTGTGAAAAAATAAAATGTATTTTCGGTGAGAAATAAAAACAATTTGATAGGGCTCTATTAATGTTAAAATTAGAACAAATTATTGTTAAGTATTATTAATTGATTTGATTAGACATGCTTTTTGATTATTAAAATTTAATTAAAAATGGAATCCAGAAAAAATAAAATGGAAAATAAGGAATTAAAATACAATAAAATAAATAAAACCCTTCACTGGTGACTATCATAATCTGCGACATCCATTCGATGCTATTAAAAGCCCTTCCAAAATGTATTACCACTCAAGATTTTTACAATTGTTTTGGGTAAAAAGTATCTTATGCTCACCAATTCTGCATTTATTTGATCAAAAATAATGTAAAATATTCTGAAATATTATTACAATTTAAATAAACTGTTTTCTATTTGAATATATTTTAAAATGTAATTTATTCCTATGCAGGCAAAGCTAAGTTTTCAGCAGCCATTACTCCAGTCTTCAGTGTCACATGATTTGCATTTACTGTCACTTTTGACAAATTTAACATATTCTTGCTGAATAAAATTATTAATTTCTTAAAAATATATATTTTGAACTAAATATATTTATATATAAATATATAATATTAGATGTTGCAAAATTATTTATTTGACCAAAATACACAGCTACTTTTGAATGGACGTCAATGCAGAAAGATGCTTTTTGCCTTCCTAATGGTGTAGTTACAGAATCTACCAGCAGTGGTTAACTAGGCCATGTTAACCAGCCAAAGCTTGATCTCTTAGTTCCCTCACCATTCTCCTTCCGCAGACGTGAGATGAACTTCTTGGGAGGGATCACGCCCACTTTCTTCTTCTGCGTGGCGATGCTGTGGAAGAGGTCGGCCAGACAGGTGAGAAGGTTCTCCTTCTTCTTCTGCTGGACTTTATACGCCAACACATTCTCCCTGAACGGCCGGCAGAAATACAGAGCCTGCAACACTGAGTTACAGTAGCACGTATTCCCAAACTAGAGAAAAAGACACAGAGAGAGGAATTCATTCAGGCTGAGCTAATCAATCCTTGAGCGGGAAACAAACAAAGGGCACTTGGACACTTGGTTTATGAAACTGAGAGATAAAATCTGGAAGAGTGCCAGGCAAGAAATGTTCCAGACACGGGTCAAACACAGAGAACCCCACCAAATGTGGATCTGCATGAGACATTTACAACCAAGAAAAACTCCCTGCTCACCACTAAAAGCAAATAAAATGGCTGAAAACACTAACGGTGGAATCAAAAGCTCTTTAAAAACATGACCTGCACAGGCTGAAAGAGCAGCACTTGCTGTTACCGTGACAACAGAGCATTGTTTCCCTTCCAAAGGCCTTTGTCTGTTCCCTCACACTGACAATGGATTTGTTTTAGGGGCTCTTTGGCATTTTTATTGACAGCGAAAGCAGAGAGATGAGAGAAAATTACCGGAATAAGAGGGGGAAACAGGAACAGGATAGAGATGTCATGAATATTCGAAAGTGACAACAATGATTGAACACTGAAATGTGATTATGGGCAAATGTGCTGAAACTCAACACTTTGTGGTCTTATTAAAAGTGTTTTCAGGTTAACACATTATTAGTGCATCAATATTTTGCAGCGATACTTTTTTCTTGGTAACAGTGTGTTTAGAATTAAAACTGTTTAATTGTCATCATGGTGCATGTTTTTTTTTTTTTTTTTTTTTTTTTTTTTTAAATATCATCTTTGTTGACAAAGTTACATATTTAACCCAGATCCCTAGATTTAAGAAGAAAGCAGATATAAACTTACCTCCAGGAACGCCACAGTTTTCTGTGTGACATTCAAATATATACTCAGACACATAATTTTGGTATCATACTAATCAATTCTCTCATTAAGCTAATTGCTTTGTTTTATCATCACATTATGATGGCAATAAATTCTTAATTAAAATTGAACCAATTCTAATTAGATCAGGCTGACAGTTCTCCTTTAAATCTGAATAAAGAAAAATAAATAATAATAACTGTGACCTAATTTATGTGAACCTCTTTCTAATCTAAATAAGTGACAGTAAGAAAAATAACAACTGTGACCTGATTTCTGTGGATCTCCTGACGATTCACTGAATTACTGAATTAACTGCTCGGCCAAAACAAAGAGGCAGCTTGACCTGAAAGATTGAGCTATAAGACTGAACAGTAACATGTTCATTAATCACACCAGCTACACTCATGGCAGCAGGAATAAATTCTGCTTTGTCAAGCTGACATGTTCTGCAGTAAAAAATCAAATGCTAATATATTTTGCAGAAGAGTACAAAATAAATCACTCACTTCTGTTGAAAATAACAAATAAAATGGTTAGCAAAGGTGTGCTTTTTCGCCAGCTCAGTGAAACATTTCAGCTGGTTGCTTTGTTTCGATGCTGTGGTCTTCCTCAAATTTACAATGAATAATGCTGTTAGGTATGATAACATGCACAAAACTGAGAAAACCAAGATATTCAATGCTTCACTGAACAAATATGCAAACCATTACTATGATGTGTATAATATTTTTTTGCTCCCACTGGCTCACATGTAAAGCCGTGTCTGTTTAAGGGTTAGTCTGGCACTGTGTGATACTTACGTTGACCAATCCAAAGTAGTGTTCATTAATGGGGAACTGCTCTGGACCAATGTCTTTCTCCAGAGCAGAGGCATTGGTGCCCTGAAACAAGAAATTGAGAGAAAAAGTAAAAGACTTGGCAAGTACACTTTCATTTTACTTTGAATATTCATTCTCATACATCACATTCTAATACAAAGTGAGAAGACTCACAGCTATAATTAAAGGCATTTATGTCTAAAGTTTTCTTTCTCTAAAACTCCATGACGTGACATTAAGCCACCACAATGAAAATATGAGGTACAAAATCACGATGTACTGCTGGAGAATGATTCATCTCGTTTATGATGCTGAAAGTGACACAATAACCTACGCTTCTTGTTTGCTTTTTATAGCACTATATCATTAGCAGTCGGTAAGACATAATTATGGTTTTCTTAATTCACATGCCATTGCCAAGTGTGGAATACTATCAAGAAATACCCATGCTTACACTGAATACAGAGAGGTGTTCTAGTTTTAGTCATTTAGAAACTAAAAAATCTTATTTTTTTATACAAACAATAACTTTCATTCAAAATAACTGCACAAATCTATGGGCAGTTAGGTATATGATGTTTGAAATCCAAACCATTCAAAGTGATAATCAAGGATTAAGTGTTGTAATGGCCTAATTTATCAGCAACTGAGTGACATGAATAATGGATTGAACAACTAAGCAGGAAGTGATGTTGGATAAGAATCCATGACAGAATGTAACTGAATCAGCAGGAAAAGCTCAGAGTTTCACTTTGGCCTCAGTACAATGGGACTCCAGACATTTTCTCTTCTAGTAACACTGAAACCAGTGACAGATCCCAAGAGATAAATTCTCTGATCATAAGGTACCAGCCACATCTACTGTATGCATTACATGTATTCACTTTTTATTCTTTAAAATTTTACCTAATTGCCAGAAATGTCACTGAATATATCAAAATGATAAAGTGATTTGAAGGCATGTCTTATATATTTATTATTTAGTTATATGTAAATACGGTAGTTTTATTTTAGCATGTTTTGGCTCTCAGACATTAGAAACACAAGCCAAATCAGTTTCAGTAAATGCGGAGAATGTTTTCAGTTCTGGCATTTAATGTATGTGTCATAGCCTAACAAAAGAATAGGGAAAATCTGATTCCATATGATACAACCCCTTTAAAATTTGAAGACAAAAAATGTTCACGCTATGTGAACTTGAGCGTGAAACTCCAAAACTCCCTGTATATTTGTCTTACAGACATGAAAAA
Organism: Spinibarbus caldwelli; assembly: GCA_039654775.1. Classification (NCBI taxonomy): domain Eukaryota; kingdom Metazoa; phylum Chordata; class Actinopteri; order Cypriniformes; family Cyprinidae; genus Spinibarbus; species Spinibarbus caldwelli. Next base: position 17,042,315 of record CM077240.1, on the reverse strand, counting down.
TATATCTATAGAGAGCGAAATCTGAACTTTCAAATAAACCAATTCAAATGAAAAACAAATTATGTTTCTCAGATTATGTAATCCGTATGAAACATGCAGACAGGCGCATCCACTACTGCAAAGATGACGAGTCAGTGTCACCGACTTCATCTCTTAAACTGAAAACAAAGAAAGCAGTAGTTTATCAATAAATTATTAAAATGTTAATGCAGCCTCCTTACTGTTTTTCAGACACATTCATAATCATTACTTCCGTGGCAAGCTTATGCGTGCACTTGAGTGCATAGGCTATGTAGGCAATTAAAGGCTCATTATTATGATTTAAATAGTTTATTAATAAATGTGCGATTAGTCAAATGAACGTCTAGGCCTACTAGTCGACCAGAAAAATCTTTAGTCGTAAAATTTACTGACCCCAAACTTTTGAAGTGCTTATGTTAGCCCTTTTATAACCCAACATATCTTTAGAACCCGAGTATCTCTGGATGACTCTGAATGAGCAGATCAGGTAATGGACTAAACACCACAATCAGATACAGAGATCAAAGTCATACACCAATGAAGTCAAGGCCATGACTGACAGTTAAAAGATGGGAAATAGCCGCTCTCTGTATCTCCGCATTGTCTAGTTTAGTGTTATTAACCCAACCGAGACAGCAACCTTTTTATCTGTAGGAAATATGAATCCACAAAGACCTTCAATTCCAGCACTAATAGATCTTCATTGCCTATTGAAATATAAATGCGGCACTGTGCAAGACAGACTTAAGAGTTTGAATATTTTTAGGCCATAATAATTAACAACAGGCAAGTAATGGGCTGCATTGGTTCATGAGGGCTATCGAATCCTCTGAGCTCACAGGCTTTGAAAAACGAAGTGGCATTATGTTGGCTAAACAATGTAAAGATACTTTTCCAAAACGTTTAACTTCATAAATGGGGGAATTTTCTTGTTGACTACATACAGCTAGGCCGTCTTTGTTTCTGCTTAGAAACCTTCCACAGCACATAAATGTGCATGTACACAAACACACAAAAACAAATAAGGCAATATGTTGCCAGACACAGTTAACAGACGAATGTTATCAAACTAAAGTACAGTTAATAGAGCCATGTTTTCAAACTAAAATACAGGTCTGCATTTGTGCACACATTAATTGAGACCATTTAAGCAGAACTGAACATGGAAGACATAAAGGAGAACATTTCATTAGCTTGCCTTGTATCCGTGGTCAATGAGCCTCTAAGATGTGGCCCCAAACACACACCGATGAACAAATGAACCCTGTCCGGCCATTGGTTACGTAACTAGCACTAAACAGCAGTCAGACGTTAAGTCTGTGCCCCCTCATGCTGGCAATAATTCACACTTCTTGCTCCTAACCACATCCAGCTCAGACTGACACAATACCTGCAGTTATCTAAGGATGACATCTGACAGTGGATACAGGCTTCAGGCCAGTTTCAGGAACTAAAATATTCAGGCAATGTCAGATATCCCACAGAAACATCTCTGTGAAACTACAGTATTACATAAAACACTGGGCTCTGCTCCCATTAGCCATCTTAAAACTGTTAAAATGGCAAAAAAAGCACTACAGAGAGTTTAAGTACAAAATTTTCTTGCTTAAAAGTAGTATAATTACAGTGATGGTGATATTACAAGTCTCCATATGATAATTTTTTTGGGATGACATTGTTCAATGTTTTGACATTTACTCTATCCTTAGTACAGTCATGAAATAAAAATGACAAAAGCACCAGACAAATTACTAACACTGAAAATAAAATGAAAACATTAAAACAGAAGCTAAGTCTAAATATTACTAAATACTATAATAGTATATAATTAATACTGAAAATAACACATCTAGCTCATAAAAGCAAAAATAAGACCTATCCAGTACTGTTCAGCTCTATCCCATTTCAGCTCACAAAGCTATCATGTAACTTCAGAAGATGATATTAGCTGCTTTTAGGGTGTTGTTTAATTTTTTTTTTGAACATTCATTCAAACCGCACAAAAAGAAGCGAGCTGCACATTACAACAATTTTCATTTTGTGGGAACTATATTATTTAGAGAAGCTTCATATATTATAATATTTCAACAAGCAACATTTTTGAAACAAGCTCATATTATCAAATAACAACAGAGCGATACAGAGGCAGTAAATGTTTATGTAAAAACACTCAGGAAGTAAAACAACACAGATTAGCCTACTAATTATCACTGTTTTTATCTTTTAAAATGCAAGACTCAGATACTAACCTGAGCTATAACAACATAAAAAGGGCATCACTGATTCTGCTTTAATAGTAAAGTCAGTATAAGCAATTTCTTACACTTCTAGTCTCAGTTTATTATTTGAGTAAATATGTCTAGTTATGATAGAAGATGCAGTGCACTGGTGATCCATGCATCCAGCAGCTCATAAATGAGGTCATGCTCCTGATTGTGAGGAAAGCCATTCAACCATCATCATTATGTAAGAGCTATCCAGCACGCTATCCACACACTTATACTTACCATATTACAGATGGAGGCGATGTTTCTGACAGTCATTTAGTTTATAATGTGCCCCTCGTTGCCATCTCTATGAAATAAACATGATTGTAACAGCAGTGCACTGACAGGCCAAGCTGCAATCCCAACCGAGGACAGCAATCAGTGACCATTCAATCCTCTCTGCTCATGCAAAGTGCAGACAAAGCGAGAGATAAACGTCTGCGGCTTTCATCTAGTTGTTTTCTTCATGGTCACTGCAACTAAGAATAAAAATGCAGGATATATTTATTGTAAACATCTTTTCCAGTTGCACGGACTAAACGAAACATTCACATCCTGGATTAGCGGTCAAGCCCCGCCCACTGGAACGCTATTGGCGCATTTGGCGTCTACGACATGAAACGCTGCTCAGTTGATTGACAGATTGATTCACCAATGAATGTCGAAAACATGCGTTCGAACTTTCGTTGTGGCCAATAGAATTTGTAGATGCACAATTCACATTCAAAGCGCATAAATGAAGTTTGAGGACACTGTAACGCTAAATGACATATTCTTTTAAGTACTCTTGTGCATTCCATACATTTAGGCATATAAATAATATAAGGTCCCAGTAGTTAAAATGCGAAAGTTGAATCTTTTCCCAAAACTGTTGGAGTGATTTGTTCATCCATCAGACAGAATCGTTCCAGCGTTTGTAGGAGTCGTTTTTAGTTTTGAATGAACTGCTTTGAAAGAGCCGATTCGCTGAAATGAACGAGAGGCGGTCCTTCCCCTTTAAATATCCCAGAATTCTTTGCACTGGTCACATGTGTTCATTGCGTCTTGCAGAAAGATCACACGATCGGTTGGAGACAACATGAGCGGACGCAGTATGGGCGTTGGTAAGTGTGTTTGTTCAGATATTTGTGCATTTGTTTAGTTTCTGCTTTACTTGAAGCTATGATTTGTTTAATACTTACACATAAGCGAAACATGTACACGTCGTGTCGCAAACAGTCAAGTTTAGTTTACCAGAACAGTCAACGGTGAGCTTTATAAGTGTATAGAAAGGTAGTAAAATTATTCTTGGAGTAAAACAAAAGATGCTCGATAAGTGTTTTGTACAGCTTGCTGCCAAGCCATGATCATAATTATAGAAGTAACTATTATATATTAAGCTGTGACAGAAGGCCACGTGTGGCTCGAGGACGCACGTGGTGAATGTGAGGCCTGCTGATGCTGATTGCATTTATTTTCTATAATAGATTGTCCATCAGAACCCCCTGACTGAAGAAACTTTACAGTTTCGACGATGTATTACCTATAAAGGTAAGGAAGCATTTATTAACTTATTTTAAGATCCTCATTCACTAACAATAGTGGATGGAGAAATTCTTATTACTCTATATCTTGCTAAAAGGAAAGCAATAAGATGTGTATTTTTATAACTTGTATTTTTTTTTTTTAATTTGTCTAGTCTCATATATTGGTTCGGCCCTGAGGCTACAGTTGTGCTGAAGAATCCTTCTCTAACTGTTACTTGGTAAGTGATTTAATTACTCTATTCTTCTAGTTGTCAGTCCCTTGTATTGCACGTTCAAGTCCTATTATGTCTTGAATGATTGACACTGGGGGCAGATGAAATCTCTTTAAAACCTGAAGTATTGGCTTAATATTCCTTGCTTCGGATCCTGTTGAGAGAAACAATTTTTGTAATTGTTAGCCTTGCTAGTTGTGTTTTAAGATGCTTGCTAATCAGTCTAAATTTGTATTTTGCAGCGAATGTAAGAACGACAGTCATTAGGTGAGTAACTTGGTCATCAACACTTTCATGCCACCAGTCTGATCTAGTCTCATGTTCCCTCTTATGCTTTGCCCACTGGAGGCTGTCGGTGTTTCTTGTGGCCATATTAAGGGGGTAAAGTAAACTACTCTTGCTAAAACCTGGGTCAGAGATCACTTCTCTGTGCCTGGATCCTGTTGCAAGACACATGCATATATAAAATTAAATGCAGGCAGTGTTTAAGTAACATGTAATATGGTTTGTCTGAGTTTAAAGTGAATTTAAGGTTTTTTTCCTCTCTTGACAGATTCCATTGATGGCTTCATTTTGAGGCACATGTATTCGGTGACTGGTTGCTTGTTCCTTGGCAATGATTCAACTTGAGTAGAGCTAATTTTATTGCCATTTTTGGAGAACATCTGAAATGAGTGTTGGCGTTTTTGTTGTAAACCATGTATTTATGTATTTCATAAATGTTTTAGTTATGCATTGATTACTACCAATAAAGAAAATCTTGCTTGGAAGGTTTTATTTATTTTGTTAACATTGAGTCATGGATCATGAGTCTTGGCCATGATGACTCATCTGTATTTAGCATGGGCTCTTTATTTATTTTTTTTCCTTGTAGGAAACCCCTGCAAATTTTAACTTTTCAGACTGACTTGTTTAAATTTTTGGAGGTTTAACTAAAGCTTCTCTCACTCAAATGGGAGGCTGGTAAATCAAATGTTGAGTTGAATCACTATCTCCATGTAAGTCTAAGACAAAGTGGTCTAAGTTTCAGAATTTTAGGCAGAAGATTCTAATCAAATGTATTTAAAAAAAAAAAAAAATCTAGATTTTGTCCTTTTGTTGGAGGATGCAGTGGCTCTTACCTGGTTTTACTTCATAACCCAGATGTTACACTGTATAGTGGTGGACAATTGGTGATTCCGCATGTTAACAATTAAATTATTTTAAAATTTAATAATTACATGGGCTCAACAATATAAAGAAATATCAACATGCTTGGTGTGGTGTGGCCGTTCTTGGCAGTGGCAAGGTTGGCAGCAAAAAAAAAAAAAGCACAACTGAAGTCTCTTGAGGTTGCTTTAATTGTCTTTTCAGGCATGCAGCAAGCAATGGAACCGGTCATCCAACGTGTTTCCAAACAAAAATAGGAAGAAGAACTTACACAAAGGATTGGCACTTTACATATTGGCAAAGAAAACCGTTAGCTACTAGTCCAACTCCGTTTTGTCCCCCTCTCTTTTTCTTTACTAAATAGTTAGGCTTTTATAAGGGAGGCTCCTCCCCTCAAATTCAAACAGTCCAATGATGATCCTTTTTCAGTTACAATCTAATTAGACTAAACTTCACTTGAGAATTTACATGATCTTCAACATCATCATACAAACATTGATATTAGCATCTTCTTTAAAAGACTCTATTTTCATCTTGAAATCCAACAAGCGTTTCAAAAGACATGCAGATAACAGATAACCAGATAACATTCATATAACATTCTCCACATTGTCAGTGAATAAACTCCTCCCCTCCCATGGATGGAATAAATATGGCTTCCTGTTTGTGGGCCGGCCCCTCCTACTAGGAAAGGGAAAGGTAAGACAAAGAATCAATTATCAAACAAACAATATTTGTCTAATTTCCATTTACCTTTTCTTTTTTACAGAGACCAAGACACCATACTAACAAACATCAGTCACACTGGAATGTGCACCTTCCATGTGACTGAAAAAGGTGACTAGAAACAACAAATAAAATGATCTTGAACAAGACATCGTGGTATGGTTCTTTAACTTACATGTTACATACACTCACTGTCACACTTGGTTTTTGCACTTGCTGATTTTTTTTTTTTTGGGTTCAGCAGTAATTGGCATACAAAGGTCTGTGGACTGCACAATCCATATGATAATTTCAACTGAACCTTAATGTAATCCACAGAGGATATTTGGAGGATGTTCTAACTTTTATAAAATCATGCTTTGCTGTTGTATGCACCAAAAACATTAGCTGCATTTTATTTTCACATTCATTGTTTTTCCCTGCAATGGTTGACCATCAGAACTGACCCATGACCCATTTTTGGAACATGAGCCACTGCTGAAATAGTGATGTAAGTTTCAATGCAGATGTTACAATACCAGGACTTCTGAATTACAGCACCCGATAAGGGGATATTAAGAACATTATCTAACTAACGAACAGCTCCAGAGCTGCATAGCCCAACCACTCGTGTTTACCACACACAGAAAGCACCTGTCGTTCTGTTGTACAACACACAGCTCTGACACGTGGCCATATAGGTCTGTCCTTTCAGTGCAGTACCCTCTTTTGTTTTAAAGCATTCTATTGGCTACAAATAGTACAAAACAAATACATTAAATTTGCTTGTGAATATTTCACAATAGTACTGAAGGCTTTAACAAGACAATGTATGAGCATAATTCATAAACCTCATTTCATTGCTGGGTGTTTCTTGATATATGGCCATGTGCACTATTTAATTTGTAAACTTAAAATGTCAAACAGTGGACATGCATTACAGGAGCTTTCTGTCGCATGGCATTTTTTCCCCCGTCAAATTCATAAAAATTCCAACCACAGTGCAATTTCCAGTGCAAAAGATACACTCAGCTACATACAGAAAACAAGAGGTTTGTCATGTTAAATAACATTATTTATGCTCAGTAAATTTAATTACAAAAGCAACATAATGCATTTATATGCATGCTTCATTCTGTGTTGACGCAAGTTTTCTAGAGGGAGGTATGACTGACGACACTGCGGAAAATGATATTAAGACAGAATGAACTGAAGTCTGCATAATTGAATGACACACTAGTTTGGTTATTTAACATGCAGGGTGAAGTGCAATTTATGGGCACAGAGGTGATTAATGGCTCAATTACACAGACTGATTCTTTAATTCAGACTGGTTCTTTTAACATTTTTATGCATTATGAATTTCATTGTGATTGAAGGAACAGAAAGGAGGAAGAGGAAATTACATTTCAAAAATTAAGGTAATGGAGATGTTACTTCATTTTAAAAAGGGAGTGAACAATGACTTTTTTTCTTTTGAGGGAACCACAGGTTTTGCTCAAATGCATGAGCACGGCACCCAAACTCTTTAAGATGCATCATGCCTCTGCACAGGAAGACAACTATTCTACTATTCATTCAAGGAACGATACTAGTGTTTTGAATTTCTTGCCACAGAGGGCTACTGATGGGCAGATGTGGCTAATGTTGGACGTTGCAGAATGTTCCAATGGTCTATTTAAGCATTTCATGATTGGCGGGTTTTCACTTGCTGTGGTGTACTTGTGAATCACTTACAATAGACACATAAAGAATTAAGATGTCTGGAAACACTGCCTCAGTACAAGTTGTTTTCAATTGGCTTGATTGAGTAATGGACCATAATTATGAACTATTGTGGATTTTGTTCTTCTAAACATTGTGAATGTAGCTTTGCAGTCTGAGAGTACAAACACCAACTATGTCATGAAACTTAAACCCAAACAAGAACATTGTGATCTATTTTTGGCTTGTGCCATGGATTGAGGGATTGAAGAGTTGGGCCAGGAATGCGATTGGATCTGAACAGAGTGCCAGACGGTTGTCTTCCAGGTCCACGTCTGGTTACTTTGATGTGACCCAGATGTGAAATGTTGTTCAGGGTTAGACAGTATGGGCCTCATTCAGGCAGAGCTACATGTTTTTTGGCAGAGAGAACTGTTCTTGAGGAAAGGGGTTTCAGGGCTGAATGACTTGGACATTTTTCAGAGGGGAACGACAAGATGTGTTTGGATAACACAGCAGTGAAAAACTACTACCCTTCATCAAGGGGTGCCACAGCAAGTATATTTATATACTGGCTTCTTTGTTTTGGATGCCCCAACATGAGATGTTGGTATGCTTGGTCATCCGGTTTCATCAGAAAGATAAATCAGAAAGACATTATTTTACTGGACCAGCTAGACTGAACGAGCATAAACCAGCTTGAACCAGGCATCACATAAATAAACTCTCTCACTGTCTCTAATACAGAAACATACTTCCTCCTTTCCCGCTCGCTGTCCTTCATCTGTCCATTTGTGTTTCTCTCACATGAATGATGATCGCTTTCATCTAGTGCAACCCACAGTTTTACATATTCTATCAAACGCACACACAAACCCTTTGAAGTCTGCTGGTAAATGGAGAAAAAGCTTTTTGACCTTCTCCAGGTCACTGATGGAACAAAGAGCTGAATTATGTAGGATCCTTTTACATTTCTCAGGACAAAACAAAAATTCATCTCTCTCAGTGGATCGCTGTCAGGCATTTCACTTCATCTTGTTCTAGCAGAGGTATGGCTGTGGGCAGACAGGATATGTGTGTGGACAGATGCCATACTGTTCTTTAAATGGTCCTGTTTCTCTCTTTCAGACTGGTATGATCCAGGTTTCTTTGTCACATTTTGCATACTTCAGCAATACTAGTAGTGTAAGCAGTGTGAGCAGTAGGCTATATACACACTCGTAGGCCATAATACTGGCCTGAGAAAATATTATCTTCAGCAAGCATGAAAACAGGAAAACAAAGCCAAAACAAATCCTGGCAAGGACGTGTCCGGGAAAAATGGCACGTATTGTCACCCTACTTTATCATATCCTCATAGTGTGAGATTTATGTTTATTTGCATGTACAAAATGCACAATAATCCCTCATGTGGATCTTGGTGCCCGTTCTTCGTACATCGCTAACTCAGTTAGCTGGATTTGATTGTTGACAATTTCGCTTGATCTTGGATCATTTGGTTCTTCGAAGCTCATCCTGGACTTGCTGTCATAGCAACAGGTCCTTAAACTTAAACCTGCTCGGGAGCAGGTTTATTTCATGTAAACAGGATTAGATTGCATCTTTTTAAGTAAAATCTGTCCCAACCACTGCTACTTTATTATAAGAGTACCCTACTGATCCAGGGACAATAATTTAAAATAATAATAATGTAAAAATTTATTTGAAAAATAATAATAATAATAATAATGTTGTGTAGTCTATAATACACAGCCAGTTTTACTAATTTAAAGATTTATTAGTGATGAAATAATTACTTTATAATTGTATTGGAGTCTTACACACATGCTATACAGTTAATCTGAGTCGTGCATTAATTTGAGTGGTGACAGCTATTATGGGAGTGGCTTGATGGAGCGCAGAAGATGCAGATAACTTGATCTGGACTCTTAAGAAACTTTAATTAATGCTGTCACACAACAAATCTGCTTCAAAGATAAAATTAAATGAATTACTAATTACAACATTGAAATAAAAATGTAAAGCCTGTACAAATACTAGAAATCGTGAATATAAATAATTGGAAAAATTAAAAAATAAATTAAAAACAGTGCACATTTCATTTATCTATTATAAAATTTATGTAGTTTTGTTCGCTTGGCTGTTTCCTTATAAAGGTCCAGAAATTTGTCAACTTTTCCGTCAGGTGTCTTTTTTAATTACATGATGTTGTCTTGCCGCCAGCCAATCGCTGCATTGCTGATCGTGGTTTCGAGTATGGATACATCTGCTCTTTTCGGGGAACACGAGAATGTGCTGTAATCTTAGACAACTTAATCCAGATATTTTAATCAAATACGCAAATTTGTTTGAAGAGCCAAATTAGCCAGAGATCAGTTATCAGGATTAGAAGATCTGGCATCTTTCAAATAATCTCAGATGTATTAAGCGACGTATGAAGAACGGGCCCCAGGTCTCAGTTTAAACTGGTAACAGGGACAACAAATAAGAGGATATGCATTTGATATGTAATTTCCCTTAACTGAAAAACAGTAAAAGTTACTTTGTAATAAAAAAAGCTCCATTCTTTAAAAATTCATAAACTAGATGGCAGACACAGCATATTGCAGATCATTAGAGGGGCCTTATAGATATTTAATTAATTAAATTATTTTAACTTTAACTGAAAAATGTAATCACATAAAATTAAGATTAATTCATATTTCTTCCCCCTTCATTTTTTTTCTTATCAATAACTATTGTTTTTACTGAAGATATATAATTCTTGAAAATTAAATCTGGATTAAATAAAAAAAATACCTGGGTCAATGATTTAATTTCAACACTCAGCAAAATTTTTTTAATGTAACAGCTTTGTCATAACTAGAGCAGAAATACTATAGAGAACATCATTATCCTAACCAATATAATGGTAGACGTTCAAACATTGTGTTGGATGATAATCTTCAGAAACACTGTGCAGTGTATGTATATATGATGTACTATAAACAGTATCTCTGACATATCTTTATATGGCAGTAATAGTATGGGCAGTATGTTATTCTGAATCAAGCCAGTGCATAATGTATACTTAAGCCTACCAGGGTTCATGTGACCAAGTCACTTAAAACTAAGGTGAACTAAACTTTATAAAACATTAAAAAAAAAAAAAAAAGATTTCCAGGGCTTTTATGTCATAAAAGAGCCAAAGCAGAGACGTTGAGATTTACTTTCAAGTGTCTGGCTTATAAAGTGAGAGTTACTGCCAGAACGAAAGGTCCAAAATGCAGGGCATTAGTAAGCTCTGTCAATCATGAGTAATGTTGACAGACTCTGTGTATGTTGAGCATGTGGTTTTGATTTTATGTCCTTCTCACAGACGCTGATTGTTCAAAGGAGCAGAATGCAGGGAAAACCACATTTAGTCATAAGGGTCCGGCATGGGACATTGAGCACTCCAGCACTGTGGATTTCAGTGAGCATGAGTGGTTGTTCAGTCCATCTCACAGCTTGAATATAAACATGTCTGCAAGAGTTTCTTTATGCCATTATATGTATTTAATGGGTCACCACTGGCCTTCTGCATGGCCTTAGGTGAAATATTGCAGGTAACAGACAAAACACGTTTTTAAAATGAAATGATCTGAAACTACATTTGTTTTTGCAGTGAATTAACTGACTGTATGAAGACCAATAGAGTATAAAGTCTGCAAGATGGCATACAGATGCATGAAGAATCTGACCAACGATGGATATGTTTGTGATGATGCAACAAAATTTACACTCTTCATAGCAACTAAGCATTTTTTTTTCAATGCTAAGGTAGAAATAGACAGAATTTGTGCCTGTATATTTTGTCTATGCCAATGGTTTAAACTCTTTAAGACTGACAAATCAGATCCTTTTTTATGTACACTGTATGAGTGTACAATATGTTTATGACTGAATAGCCTGAAAAACTGCATACAAGAAGCACATTAATCAGGCTAATTGGCTGTGATTGGGCCTTCTGATGTAATTAAAGTCACACACAGCCCTTGTTTAGGCTGAGCAAACAGAGATGATTCATTTGCAGAGGTTACTTGAGGTGATTTAAAGTTTTGTTGTGGAAGTCTACATCAATTTAAAAAGGATTGGTATTAAATTTGGACCCCCAAATGTAAACCTCATGGGAAATATGAAATAAAATGATACTACAATACAGGTTGAGCTGTGCTATGAAAGCTAATTAGTTTCAGATGATCCTGATGTATTCACTAAGGAAATATTCAGTGTGTTTATTGAAATGGAGACATAAAAGGTGAGAGGCAAAGTAGTTCAAGTATGCAATAACAAATCAAAACATTAAAATGTGAGATGTTGCAAAGGGAGGCGTGAAAAATGAGGAGGGGTTATGCATGTCAAAGCCAGAGAAGCTGTGAGGTGTGTGTGTATTTCAACCAGAAGACAAAGTGTTCCCAAAGATCCATCTGCAATCCATCTGAACATGCCCTGCTGTGTCTTACTTTATAAACACACAGCGTATTTGTGTATGCATGAGTTCATGACCGCTGTGACACCCCTCAACCATAAAACTAATGGAACTAAAAGAAAGTAAAAGAGATTGTCCTAATTCGGGTGTAATTTTAGAAACATTTAACAGTGGTATTCTAATTTATTCATGCATGTGCCTGTAGGTTGACACAATGTACCAGTACAATGTCAGTAATTAAACAACTGAATTATGTATTACATGTCAAACCAGACATGCATTTTTGTCACAGAATATCCTGTTATACCTGGAAATGTCACATTGCAGTGGTGTTGCAAATGTCATTTCATGTTGTTTTTAAGTGCTTGGGTGAATTATGTTCAATACAAGAAAGAGAAAATAGGATCAAGGATACAGAGGAGTGTGTGATTCCCATGGAACACCTGCAATGTGACCTATTAAGATTCAGTCACCCTGAGAGTCAGAGTTGGCTGCCATAGCAACAGTGTAACAAAGGGTTGAGTGTGTGCAGGGGCACAGGAGTTCACCCTGACCCTTTCACACTGAGAGTGTCACCGTGTGTGTGTGTGTGTGTGCAGGTGCTGATAGAGGAAGTGGCAAAGGCCAGATCTGAGTTTATGAGTTCAATTAAAGTGTTAAAAATAAAGCTGATGCACGCCTTCCAGTGCTTCGCCTGAATGGATAAAGACCAATATAATTTTAGTTTTGTAAGCCTGCATTTTTACTTTTTGTTTCAATGACATAGAAACAAAAAAACAGAGAGACAGCTCTCTATTGATTATGGTTAAATAATAATAAAAAAGTGCATATGGGATGCATTGCACAATTTTGCTTGAACCCTTGTTGGGGAAAAAAAAATTCTATATTGCAGGTGACCAGCATATAATGTATACTGGAGCAGCCTTCTAAACAAGCTTAAAGGGGTAGTTCAACCAAAAACGAAAATCTTGACATTATTTATTATCTCTCAAACCTGATTTTCTTCTGTGAAACATAAAAGATATGAGAAATATGAGTTGATTTGAGAAATGAGAAGATATGAGATTTGAGAAGAGTCTCAGTTTTTTTTCCTCTTTCTCTGACCATTTGACCTGCAAAATTTTCTTCACTGAAAAAAAAGGTTTTAGTAAATTTCAATGGTATAACATTAAGTAAAATCTATTTAAATTAGTAACACACTGAGAGAATAAATTAAACTTATTAAAAAACATTAAACATATTAAAAAAATGTTTTAAAACATTAAAAATATTAAAAACATTATAATTTTGAAAAACTGCATACTCTTCATGGGCATTATGAACCTGAACCTCAGGAATGAACATATGCCATCACAAAATAATTAGTTTAGTGAGCTACCAAATGTGACAACAAATAAACAACAATTTTAAAAGCCTGCAAAATTATACATTTTTCTGCCCCAGTGCATGCTGGGAATAACAGTATCATAATGTAGGTTTTTGAACTTTTTACTGCTTTGGGATAAATATTTCAAGTACATGTAACAAAAAAACAAACAAAAAAAACAAACAAAAAATAATATATATATATATATATATATATATATATATACAAACAAGCACTTACAAATGTTGTATGTGAACTTTTGAACTCACTAAATCAATGTAGAAAATATATTTTCAGCTGTATTTACCACAACTAGCTTCATCATCATGATTGACCAGCATTTTTTTACTGGTCATCAGAACAACTAAGTTCAGTCTTCTCAGACTGTTTTCTCAGTCTTATTGGCCACCATCAGTGCTTATTCATGCTGGTGTTTACGCCTCACAATTTAAATTCAGTGATTCATCATTTATCCCTCACAAATGCAGACTCATGTCATGTCCTACTTTCACCTGTCAAACACTTGAACAATGAAAGAACTGTGTCTGCATTACAGTATTTCCACTGAAATACATTAATGTCACATTTATTTTTTTACTTGAAAGCCATCTTTGATTGCATTTTGGACATGGTAGCTGGTTATAAAAGCTTAAGGTGGTCAAGCTGGTCTTGACTGCCTCTCCTCCCTTATATTGGTACGTCACTACTCACTCTTGATTAGCACTTACTACATGTGCTTTTCATAAGACACTTAATGACTATGACTTTGGCCTCATTTCTCTCTAAATCATCTGCTCTTGTTCTATCTCTCTCATCATCTCTGGCTGCCCCACTTCCTGAAAGCACACTAGCTAATTTGTACTATCATTTGTTGAACTTGACTCATTCAAGCATTATTGAATGCACAGTTGTAAGGTCAAGTGTTCTATCAATCTGTCTGCTTGTCCCACTTTCTGTCGGTTTCTCATTAACTGCAAAGGTTGCTGTACTTGTCGGGCTAATATTCTGATCAACTGTTTCCTTTTCCTCTCAGTGTTCTCCTCCTCTGATGTTACAGAATGAGTAACCCTGTAACAGGAAGGTACAGTCTACACGGCTTTAGTTCCTGGCCCATGCACAGCTGAATTGATAAAAGAGACCAAGTTTGATGGCTCACACAGCTAGTTTAGAAAATGACAAGCAGCGGCTTTAGCAGCAGTGTCTTGAACATCTCGGTGATGTACATCGGCTCATTTCCTGTCCTCTCACAGCAGTACACCATGTTTTAACAGAGACACCTGATTCAGTTACTCAATTAGACAACACAGTCGCCAAGGCTCTGGTCAGCTTTTGTCTTGCCCCTTTATTTCCTTCATTTACCCTGCTGCTCACTCCACTTCTCTTAATCATTGTTTGACTTTATATAGGGAAGTGTTGGGAAAGTTATTCTAAAACTGTAATTTGTCAAGCTAATTTAATACAATTTAACTACTGTACCATCAAGCTAACATTTCGAAGTAGTAGTTCATTGCTACTTGAACAGTTAATTGAATCTGTACTTAAAATGTATTAATGTCTACTTCAATATACATTTATAATACAGAAAACTACACAATTTGAACCTTTCTACTCAGATATTCCTATTCCCACATGAGTTTTATATGAAATAGTTTACTAGAATCAGAAAGTTCTTATGTAATAAAAGAGTTCTATTTGATCCAATTCAGAATTAATTAATTCTACAAGTTAGAGAGCCTTATACGAAACGATTCACGAATGAATCAAAACATTTATATGTTATAAAACCTCATGTTAATCTTTAGTATAGAGTAGTACTGCATCCTTCATATTTCCGAAGAGTCTTTAGTTTTATCAGAGTTAAAGAGTCACGCGCAGCTTTTGTGTAGCTATCGTCTGCAAACTGTGACATTGACATAAATAAAACAGGGACAATTGACTTTAATTATGGTTTTGCGTTTGGAAAACGCACCCCTGGTTGATGTGTCCGCGCGCTCTTCTGGGAGAAGTGTGCATACAAGGAATTTCCTCCTTTATGATGTCATACAGGGCCATACTCAAAAAAAAAAAAAAAAAAAAAATTAAAAAATAAAACTTTCCGAAACTTATACGAACCCTGAAGGAGTGTTTTTGGCACAGAAATACTCCATCATACATCCTACTCTTTTTTTTTTTTTTTTTTAGATTTTGGTCATGTTTAGCATGAGAATCCAACTCCTTAGCAGTGTAAATAAGTCAGAATGCATGAAATAGCATTAGCATGAGAGAGTTTAACAAGAGTCAGTTCACTAGAATCGAATCGAATGTTCTTACACTATGAGAGCGTTTAATATAAATCATTTCACTAGAATCAGGCATTCCAGTGCTACATATGAAAGAGTTTAGGATGAACCAATTCACATTTTCCAGCAACTTATGAGAAATTCTAGGATGAATGGATTCGAATGAACCGATTCATTAGAAAGAATCAGACTTTCCAGTGCTAAATATAAAAGTTTTTAGAAAGAACCAATTCAGTATAGAATGATTCAGCCAAAGCTTGACCCCTTGGTCAGAGGAAAAACTGTTTGGTTAGTTGTTTGAAGTGATGCCAGTTAAATTGTTCTATTGCAGGAAGACTCCAGAGGGACAACAAAAATACCTCACGTTTACCCATAATCCCCTCAGTCTTTAATAACCAGAGACCACCAGTCATTGGCAACGCAAGCAGCCTATTATTTTAGTGAAGATGACATATATTTATATATATATTTGGCAAATCAAAATCCTAGAGGCCAGTAATGATAAAATTATAAATACATAACCACTCACAATTGCATTTTCAGTTCAACACTGAAATCATAAAAACCCTTTGAAATTTCTCCCTTGAAACACTGTGCAGCTGTAGTTACGATGATAAAGATGATGTTGTGGCCATGCATCAGATTAAGTTAAGTGACGTTACTGCAAGGTCCCTGCACACGGAGGTGTGTTTGTAAGGGTTTCACGCAAGGCACAGTCTAACATGATTCTGTTATTCAGCTACGTGCAACGCACTTCCGATGACACACACGTGCAAACACCCATTCAGAGAGTGACCTTGGCAAACCAGCCAGACATACACACATTTCAGGCATCTCATCGACGTCAATGCCATCCTCATGCTGAAAAGAAGAAGAGGGTTTGTGAATGCGGGTTGGTTATATTTGAATGATACAAAATGCCTAATGTGTGTTTTCCAACTGGTTTTTCTTCATTTGACACTAAACGGTGACTTAAAGTAGCATCAAAACTGCTTATTGTAAAAAACAGAATGACTTTGAATCATCTGCCAGTTTTTACATGTTAATTTGTTTCTGCACAACAAAGAAGTATATATCATTAAAATACTGAGCTGTATGGACAGATTGTGGTGTGATTGTTTTCATGCATGAGTCTGTCTGTATGAGTCTCTATGAACACTGTGCGAGAAAGTGAGTTTACATTTCATTGAGTTTACAACATTTTTTTTGTCTGTCTCCACGTGTATAGAAGCCGTTAAGTGTGAGTGCAGCGGTCTTAAGACGTACTGTAAATGATATTGTCTGGTCTGAATGCTTACATAATCTTGAGTCATCCATGACGTCTACTGAGTCTCCTCCATTAGCACACTTTACACATGCTTCTTAACATCTACAATAAAGAGTACAATAGAGGACATAGGGTTCAAGTAATGGATTTATCCATTCAGTATCCATCAGTATTGTGTACAAATCAGTTAAATCTGCAAGCAACAAGTAGTTTGATCCAAACAATGGCTCAGCATGAACCTAACTACCAGTGTTATTTTTGAAGAACTGCACTGAAGAGATTTAGACCAGGCTGGTAGATTTTTTGACTTCAGCCTATTATAAAATCCAACAAACAATGACAAGAATTAGGTGCTTGAAGAAACAGTCTAACAGCAACATTTTGACAAAATGTTTCTTGGAAAAGTAAATTTGCACAAAAACAACTTAATTGCAGAATTCTTCTGAGCACTACAATCAGTTACCAGCCAATATAGTGTTTATAAACCCCACTGTTAAAGAAACAAGTCTCTTATGTGCACCAAGGCTGCATATCTAATAATTTAATATGATGATTTGGTGGTCAAGAAACTTTTTTTTTTTTTTTTTTTTTATCAGTGTGGAATACAGTTGTGCTGCTTAATATTTTATGATACACTTTTTTGATAAATATAATGTTATTAATTAAACTTGAATATAAAGCTTTTGTAACATAACATAGCCTTTACTGTCACTTCTGATTAAAGCATCCTGACTGAACAAAAGTAGGCTATTAATTAAAAAAAAAAATCTACATGTTTGAATGGTTGTGTAGTATATATGTATGTAATTATTTACATACTACATACAGTACGTCCTCCCATGTTCAGGCTCTTCACCACTGCTGTAAATTCACATGGTGTTTTGAACACCATGAACCTTTGAACCTTTACCACCCACTGCACAGCCCCTCCTTTTCTTCTCCTGGAAAGTAACGAAGGAACGAAGGAAAATTTTTTTGTTACCCATTCTACCCGATGGCACTTTGTTTCCTTATTTAAAAAAAAAAAAATCTTCTCTGAGGTGTGTCACCACATCCCACTGTGTCTGCCTGCAGTCCTTGCCACCCACATAGAAACTGCACCGTTAAAGAGAAAGAATTAGACAATACATCTTAGAAGGCTCGACAAGTGCAAGTGACCTGTGCGGAGAGAGATGTGGAAAAACACACTCGGTGTGGTTTAATTTGCCTCAGTAGCTGAGGAGAAAACAAAAAGACCCACGGGGAGCAGCTGGGATGTGCCCTGCAATTAAGCAAAATGAAGACGACAGACTGACTAATGGAAACCCTCCGACACTCAATGTGCCATTAGGTGCTTATGTAGCTGTAGGCCCCTTTCTGTTATTCACACAGCCTATTCTGTGTGAATGAGGACATTTGAAGCATGGCTGGGATTTCACAAATACCAGTAACCACTGCAATCACTATAACAGCAAAGAGAAACTATTTTGTTTGTGATTTACCTTAAATGTGATCACCTAATTTGATAAGATTTGATAAAAAGGTTAAAAAAATATATCCATTCATAGATTTCATAGTTTCAGTTAAAGTATTCTTTACTTGATGGGAAGACAACAAATTATTTACTTGCTTCAGTATATAATTTAGTAAATGTAAATAATTAAATCAATATGTAATAATATAAAATGATTTATAATACTAAAATGTAATAAGTATAATTATGAAAATGTAAAAAAAAGATGAAAAATGTACATTTTATATCAGTTTTTATATTTTCCATTTTATTTACCGTTTTAGTCATTTTTGTAATATAGTTTTTATTTTTTTATAGTTTTATTTCAGCTTTTTTATTATTAATTTTATTTTTCAGTTTTAGTACAGAATTTTATTTTATTTATATTTACACTTTATCTAGTTTGTCATATATATATAAAGTTATTTTAGTACATGAAGTTAACCTAAATGTAGCCGAAATAATTTATTATAATTTATATATGTGTGTGTGTGTGTGTGTGCGCGTGTACTATTTTTTCATTGGATCTCAGTCTATGAACCTTTGAGTACTCTTTCACAATAAAAACATTCAATACATACAGTTCCTCCTGTATTTTTCATCTAGAAAAGTTCATTTTGTCCCCAACTAGAAAAACTAAATAAAACAAGAGAACAACCAATGTTCCAGAGGTGACACAGTTCACAGCACTTTTTGACCTTTCACATCTGTTTAACAGAAAGGACACACCGAAGGATATCAATCCTCAGAAAGCCTGCGAAAGCCCATTTGCGACAAATGAATCATACATATGCATGATCACTGCAGACATTTTAGCAAACATTTCTTTTTTGTGTGGTTTTAACATACTGTGCCGAGGTTGATTTGTGTCTTGCAGTGAGAGGAGGACTCCTGAGTCTCTGTGGCGTCTCTGAACTGTCTTTCATGTCTATGACAAATGGGTTTCCTCTAGACACTTTCTCATGCACACAGCAGACGGTAATGAGTATTATGCTCATGTACTCCAACACACAACCACACAAACCTGACAAACACACAAGTCAAAGCCAGTCATGAGGAAGCATGGAAAAACACTTAATACACAGACACAACACAAGAATAACATGTGATTAGTTACACCTAGTCTGTTAGCTGTGCCGCAGGTTTATGTATTGGGACTAATATGTTTTACTGTTTTGATGGTGAATTTGTATGAATTCGTAATAACTCATTAAAGGTTTGGTATGAATTAAATTTATGCAAAATAATTCCAAAATCTTGTTAAACCATTTTTCTCATGGGATACACGAAGCTCATAATAATTGTTTACCTGACCCAGAGGCACATATCACACAAACATAAATGCATAGTGGACAGAAATAATTTTTTCATGCTGCCTCTATATGAGCTCTCAATTTTATTCCTCCTTCAGCATCACTCCATCCTTCCATCATCTCGCTCATTCCCTCTTGTTTATGACTCTCCTCATGTCCGTCTCACTTTATCTCATCTGTAACCCACAAACCTCTACAATTAAAGCCCATCTCTCTTACTCTCTGTCTCTCGGCAGCCGGAGCAGTAAAAGCTGGCTAGACGATCAACTCCTGAGGGCTGAAGCAAATGACAAGGGAGTCTGACACAGACCATCACTCAGAAACTGTGCAGGCTGTTTTATGTGTGTCAAGATGTGTAGCATATCCATTATTTTCATTTACAGGAAGAAGCAACTGAAGAAAGATTAAAACATAAAGTGTGCAAAGAGTGTGTGATCATAAGATCATGTGTGAATGTTAAGCCCATTTGCACAACCTGCTGTCTCTGATCATATCTTAATGTGTGTCATACAGATAACCTCTGACCGATCCCCACAACACTATCATGAATTATCAAAACAGAGCTCTTAGAGTGAAAGTACTTGATGCATATCATGATTTTTGAGCATGTATAATGCCTTAAAGGGAAAAATCTGTAATTATTTATTTACTAACCCTCGTGTCATTCCAGGTTTCTGTGAAAAACAGAAATTATTATCACTGAAAAAACTTACATTTCATTCAGTTTCTCATATAGAAGACATGGAATATAATGCATGAGTTGTACAGACCACTTAGATGATTGAAATTTTAAAGATTTAGTCCCCATTCATGATTAATGCATAAAAATTGTGCAGCATAGCAAGACATCAGGGGAAATAAATGATGACAGGATTGTTATTTTGGGGTGAAATATACCTTTAAATATGTGATTACATAAACAGAAAATTTCTCTATGCTTTATGTTTTTGTGACAGAAGTCACAAAGGTAGCCTATAAACGATAATAAATTCATACTTTTATTTATTAAGTTAATTTAAATGGATCAAAAGTGTCAGTAAAGACATTTATAATGCTACACAAGATTTCTATTTCAATTAAATGCTGTTTTTTAAATTATATTCTATTCATCAAAAAATCCTAGTAAAAATGTATCAAAGTTTCTATATAAATATTTAGTAACATTGTTTTCAACTGTTTCTGAGCACTAAATCAGCATATTAGAATGATTTTTGAAGGATCATGTGGCACTGAACACTGGTTACTAAGAATTCAGCTTTGCCATCACAGGAATAAATTATGTTTTACAATATAATAAAGCATATAAGATTTATTTTAAAATGTAATAATATTTCACAACATTACTGTTTTTACTGTATTTCTGATCATACAAATACAGCTTTGGTGAGCATAAGAGACTTTCAAAATCTTATACCGACACCAAACTTTTGAACAGTATACTTTATGGATGATTGTTGATGTATTATCCTCTGCAGGCATCTCAGTCAAGCAGCATAGAGAACTGCTTGCAGCATCTGTTCTTTTGTCTTCATGTCTGATTGAGGAGCTAATCATTACATTTTGAAGGGCTGCATGGCTTCTTAACACCAAAAAAGGAAACACCATGACTATAAAAGAAATATGAAGATCCTGTTCATGTCTGCATGAATGTATATACTGTTCAAGAGGTAATCAAGAAAGAGCAAACAAGTTTGTAAACAAAAATAATGGAGATTACTGGCAAGTGTTTGATTAATGCTTGTTTATTCTGACTTAATGCAGAATTTCCACTGAGCAATTATAACTCTTTCCAGAATTTATGAGTCTCTAAAGGGATGAGTGTGTAATTCCCATGTACTGTAGAAGCACATTTTTTCATAATTTTTTTGGGAAATACGTTTTATCCACTAGCCTCTCACATGTCAGGGCAAAAGCTCGTAGTGGAAGCAAACAGGATAATCCTATTGTTTAACATGTCAGTCTTTCCCTCCCACAATACATGCAATTATGCATGCAAGTAATGACAAATGCACCACAGATTAAGGATATTGCCCCTTTTAATATGTTGATATCAATCAGGCACACTTTTAAAGGATTAATTCTGTCATCATTTACTCAACCCTTATGTCGTTACAAATCTGTATGACTTTTTTTCTTCTGTGAAATATACAAGAAGATATTTGGAAGACTGTGCTCATTGCTCTTATATAATGACTAGGAAGTGGAAATTCAAGCCTTAAAAAGGACCAAAAAAAAAAAAAAAGAAGCATTTATGTATTGTCATGTATATACAAAAAGATTCATACACTGTAAGTAAAAAAAATGTAAAATGAGTAAAATGTACTGGTAATTTTCTGGCAGTTTACAGACCTTTCTTTTAATCCAAAAACAAAACATAATGCAATGCAATATTCCATATAAAACACCTGTGAAAAAGCAATATGGAAAATTTATGTTACGCAGCACATTGAGACCAATTTTTATGGAATTTTTTTAACAGTGTACAACGGAAAATAAAATATTACAAATAAAATATTATCTGGAATTTAAAAATAATCATTCTAACACTCTTTTGTATAATATTAAATTTGTAAAATAAGTACTGTTAAATGCTACCTGAGGAGAAACATAAAACTATGGCTGACATGAAGTAATTCTGATTATTCTTATGCTTTTTGACCAGTTTTTAGAAAACAGAATGAAACAACAATGTCAATTTCTGTAAATCTAAACATCTTATTTTATTATTTTCTTTACATTTTTTTTACACAATTTTTCTCAGAACTTTTTCATAGACTCCCTTGCAGCCTCTGGACCCCAGTTTGAAAAGCTCTGCTCTATATGACTATAGTCTATATGCCTTATAAAGTAATGTGACAGCTTTATTTGAGGAAAAGACTTTGAGGGTACTTTTATGGCAAGTATTTTTTTTTTCTTGCAGCTTGAAAACTCCAGTCCCCATTCATTATAAATGCATGAAAAAAGAGCCACCAGCACATTCGTCAAAATTTCTCAAAGCATTTCATAAAGGAAAGTTTAGAACAACATGAGGGCAAGTAAGTCAATTAAGAGAGACTGTTTAAATGGCCTCTCACAAACACATACAAACACAAATACGTAAACATTCTAACACTGAGCACACACTATCTCATGAAGTGTGCCACGTCTTTCTGCTATGGTGGGACAGATGCTATAAGACGGTTAGCGCTATTAGCCCAATCCATCTTACGCTTGAGCTCTGTTCAGGTATGTGAGTGCAGTACTGCCCCGCTGAGCTCCCAGGACACAATACTGTACAAGCCTGGGGCACATTCCTCACTCTCTCACTGTGTGTGTGTGTGTGAGTGTTTTGTGGCCCATTGTGATTCAACCACCAACATGAGCACCCCCACCCACCCCACTTTACTCTCCTCAAATCCTCAGCCTGCTGCAGTGTGTTGACATGCAGACAAATGCAAATAGAGTAAACATGTTTGAGTGTTTACATCTCAATGAAAAAAAACAATCTCTCATCCTTTGTCAGAACAGGGGGGGGTGGAAGAAGCAGGCGAAAGAATTTCCAATAGCTGTAGAGATGCTAACGGTCCTGTGAGTAAGATAAACAGCGCGGAAGAATAGAGTTATCAATGGATCTTAGCATTCACATAGGAAGTTTTGTGGGAAAAGTAGTTCAGTAGCATGACAAAATGTTTGTTCTGACAGTGATCCCTTATCAAGAACAAAAACAACTAAAACAACAGCATCTGCAGCTCTATAGGTAGCTCTGATGTGCTTAAAACGAATCGAGAATGTAATGATATGCTAACATGTAAAAAAAAACAAAAAAAACAATTGATATAATATGTAAAACTCTGTTTGGCTATTTTGAGATAAAATAATGATGACTAAACATAAATAGCTGAAATAGCTAAATGTGGAAACCTTATGAATTAGATTAGAATTCAATTATAATATAATAACATATTTATAATTTAAAAAATGCTAAATGTGGGCGCTGAGTTTGTGGCAACTCTCAGACACTATAAACAAGCATATTAAAATTAATCAGTGTCGCTAATGTACTTATGGTCTATTACTCAATACTTGATTGTATCTATTGTGAACAGATTGGACCCCCTCAGAGAGGTTAGGCTATCAGACGGAGAGGAGCCCTCTCCGTGGATCACAATGAAAAGTTTGGAGCTCCTGTGAGCATGTGCTATTGACAGACTTCTGCTGGATAGCTAAGTTAGCCATAGTAGCATATGCTGCATTCAGTGCCTCCAAGAAAGACCCTGCTTACAGGAAATCATAATTTTGATGTGTTTAAGTGATTTTAGTTGGAATGAATGAACTCGCTGAACCATTTTTGTATTTCTTTCCCTCTCGTTTTCACTTCTCGGCAGACTTTTAGTGCTAATGCAACATAATGAAGAGCAAAGTAAGCTCATTAGGTGTGTAATTCATGTTCTGTCTGTGTATTTTATCATTCTCCTGCTGCTACTGGGAAATGCTAAAAGGTAGTGTTTCTTCATCAACATGTGTACACAACATTTGCAATACAATTTTTTTCATCAATTTCTTAAATTAACATGCCCCCAACTCAGTCAGTCAATATGATCATTACAACATGACTTGAACACACTAATAGAACAGAATTAACATGAAATTTAAACTTAATGAATACATTTAAAGGGATAATTTACAAAAAAGATGGCATTGTAATTCATTAACTATGAATATAAATACATACTGTACTACCTTTCAGAAGTTTGGGGCTGGTACGATTTTTTTTTTTTTTTACTGTTGTTATAAGAAATTACTTATGCTCAACAAGGCTGCATTTATTTACTAAAAATACAGTAAAACATGAATATTGTCAAATATTATTATAAATAACTATTTTCTTTGGAACATATTTTAAAATGCAATTCATTCCTGTGATGCAAAGCTGAATTTTCAGCATCATTACTCCAGTCTTCAGTGCCACATGATCCTTCAGAAATTCTTCTGATATGCTGATTTGCTGCTTAAGAAAGATATTATTATAAATGTTGAAAACAGTTTTGCTGCTTAATATTTTTGTGGAAACCATGACATTCTTCTATGATGAATAGAAAGTTCAAAAGTACAGCATTTAATTGTAATAAATATATTTTGCAAGATTATAAATGTCTTTACTACCACTATTTAATCAATTGATTTTCTCCTCTCTGAATAAAAGTATTAATTTTTTTCTGAAAAACAAACTTTTACATTTTTTTACTATTTCAGACTTTTTCATGGTATACTGTATGTCGCTTTAGATGTGCGCCGCCTTTGGGTTTACTTTGCTTAATGCATTAGCACTAGAATCAGACAGTGGCATACATCTTGATTTATCTATTAAAAGCAGACACACATGAAGTGTAGGTAATTGTGGTAATGTGAGGGAGAGTGTGCACACATCACCAGCATTAGACCCAGGCAGGTCCATAATCCATCTAAATCAGTCCATTTACTTTCTGAAGAGGACGCCGAATACTTTCAACACTTCAAACACTTAACCTACATGCAGTACTGTTAAATCTCTCTATCTCTGTACCATTCACTTCACATTCTGAGTGATATCTCTAATACTTGTCAGCTCAATCCTCCCCTGCCTCACTGATTGCCCCCCTATGGGGAGGCTGTATTCCTTCACTACTGACCCGGCCTCTCACCAGCTCTTTTATTACCCCTGTGTGAGTGACACCTCCCTGCTCATCTCCTGTCAGCCCGGGCTCTCCTAATGTGGATTCTTCATGTCAAGTGTCTGCTACCTTTTCTTTATATCCGTCTGTTCCATTAGAATGACAGAGCGAAAACGTCTGCAGAATTCTTCAAGGAAGAGAATAAAAGTACAAAACAGTGAATCAGCCTTGACAGTTTTATGTCTGACTTCAGCAGCACAAAAAAGGATCTGGTATTAAATAACCAGCAACACAGCTGCGTTTTTATATTAAATAATTCCTACTAATATACAGTATATAAAAAAGATAATTAATCTCTTCTCTAGGTTCTAGAGACCATTCAGTCTGTTTACATAAAATTCAGTAGTAGAAAATGATTATATACACTAGTATTCCAATTTTTGGGGTCAGCAAGATGTTTTTTTTTTTTGTTTTTTTAAATATATTAAAATACAAAACAGCTATTTTAAATTGTAATAATATTTCACAATACTACATTTTATACTGTATTCCTGACCAAATGCAGCCTTGATGAGCATAAGAGATTGTTTCAAAAACATGAAAATATCTTACTGACTCACTTACTGACAAACTTTTGAACAGCAGTGAACAAAAAAATTGTCAAGCTCCATGAAGGTTCAATTTGATTATAAACCCGTGCTTCTGTTACAAATACACACAGATACTGAAAAAGGCATATTAAAGATCATAATCCCTCAGAGCAAATACACATGGCCACACAAATTCATGCCCACATCACACTACACTAACTAGGTTACAATTAGATGAAAGACCCGATTGGACGCGTCTTCAACAACATGTTAAATAACTTAACATCGCACTCTCTCCTCACCTCTGATGAGTGTATTGACGTTTCCTGTTGTGCAGCACCTGGGCCTTTTGTTATCAGACAACATACTAACAGTTAACACAGACTTATTAGCGTTGACAGTAAGTGGAGAACTGGTGCTAGCATCAGCATTATAGGCAAGACACTACAAGTACACACTACTACGAGAGTGGGAACTTCACAGACATGAGAGGAAGCTACTGTAAATCTGTTAAAATGAACATGTCTAGGAGAAAAAACATGAAAATTTAAACACTAAATGCAGGCTTAAAAAACTTGATCTAAAAGTGCTAAAATGGATTTAATTCATTGAGAAGGAAAAGTGTAACACATGGTGTCACAGACCATTACCAAATTGTCTTGTTTTAACCATAAACCTTTCAAAAACCTTCACAAAATACACTTTTTTATAATGTAACAAAAGAATTTGATTTCGAATAAATGCTGTTTTTAAACTTTCTATTCATCAAAGAAACCTTAATAAATATATAATGGTTTCCACAAAAATATTAAGCAGCACAACTGTTTTCAACATTTGTAATAATAAGAAATGTTTTTTTTTGTGTGCAGCAAATCAGCATATTAGAATTATTTCTGAAGGATCATGTGATACTGAAGACTGGAGTAATGATGCTGAAAATTCAGCTTTGCCATCATAGGAATAAATTACATTGTAAAATATTTTTAAATAGAAAACAGTTATTTTAAATTGTAATAATATTTTACAAACTGTTTTACAGCATTTTTGATCAAACAAATACAACCTTGGTGAGCATAAGAGATTTTTTTTATTTTTTATTTTTTAAATATTAACCCACCCTCTCCCCCCAAACTGTTTCCACAATATCCTATAATAATATATATTTTCTCTGTATATACCTTCAATACAAATATTTGCTCCTCATTCACCCAGCTCCAAATACAGTGGGTAAAAAAAAATGATTTGATCCCCTGCTGACTTTGTACGTTTGCCCACTGACAAAGAAATAATCTGTCTATAATTTTAATGGTAGGTTTATTTGATAAGTGAGAGACAGAATAACAAAAAACAAAACAAACAAACAAACAAACAAACAAACAGAAAACCGCATTTTAAAGAGTTATAAATTGATTTGCTTGATTATAAAATATAATATAAATTGATTGATTAATGAGTGAAATAATTTGATCCCATATCAATCAGCAAGATTTCTGGCTCCCAGGTGTCTTTTATACAGGTAATAGGAATTAGGACTAATCTCAGTTTGTTACCTGTATAAAAGACACCTGTCCACAGAAGCAATCAATCAATCAGATTCCAAACTCTGCACCATGACAAAGACCAAAGAGCTGTCCAAGGATGTCAGGGACAAGATTGTAGACCTACACAAGGCTGGAATGGGCTACAAGACCATCGCCAAGCAGCTTGGTGAGAAGGTGACAACAGTTGGTGCGATTATCCACAAATGTAAGATACACAAAATAACTGTCAATTTCCCTCTGTCTGGGGCTCCATGCAAGATCTCACCTCAAGGAGTTTCAATGATCATGAGAACAGTGAGGAATCAGCTCAGAACTACACGGGAGGATCTTGTCAATGATCTCAAGGCAGCTGGGACCATAGTCACCAAGAAAACAACTGGTAACACACTACACCATGAAGGACTGAAATCTTGTAACACCCGCAAGGTCCCCCTGCTTAAGAAAGCACATGTACAGGCTCGTCTGAAGTTTGCCAATGATTCAGAGGAGAATTGGGTGAAAGTGTTGTGGTCAGATGAGACCAAGATCGAACTCTTTGGCATCAACTCAACTCGCCGTGTTTGGAGGAGGAGGAATGCTGCCTATTACCCCAAGAGCACCATCCCCACCGTCAAACATGGAGGTGGAAACGTTATGCTTTGGGGGTGTTTTTCTGCTAAGGGGACAGGACAACTGCACCACATCATAGGGACGATGGATGGGGCCATGTACCGTCAGGGCCAGGGCATTGAAGCCAGCCAGGGCATTGAAAATGGGTGGTGGATGGGTATTCCAGCATGACAATGACCCAAAGCACACGGCCAAGGCAACAAAGGAGTGGCTCAACAAGAAGCACATTAAGGTCCTGGATTTGCAAAGAGGACTGGGACAAAATCCCTCCTGAGATGTGTGCAAACCTGGTGGCCAACTACAAGAATCGTCTGACCTCTGTGATTGCCAACAAGGGTTTTGCCACCAAATACTAAGTCATGTTTTGCGAAGGGGTAAAATACTTATTTCACTCATCAAAATACAAATCAATTTGTAACTTTTTTGAAATGCGTTTTTCTGTATTTTTTTTGTTGTTATTCTGTCTCTCACTGTTCAAATAAACGTACCATTAAAATTATAGACTGATCATTTCTTTGTCAGTGGGAAAACGTACAAAACCAAATAATTCCCCCCCCCCCCCCCCCCCGTACCATCCGTCTCAGGACCTGGCTATCATGCTGACACCAAGGCCAAAATATCATTACATCAAAATATGACACAGAAATATTCAATTCGTTTTTGGCAAAGAACGATACTAATGTTATTATATGACCAAAATGAATACATTTACATGAGTGTATGACATTTTCATTTCATGTCCATTAAACAGATACCAGACAGCTTAAGTGACATACACTCATTTAGGCGGCTCTGATGTGGTGAAGAGAGCTGTGAAAGGTGTCTATTTGTGCATGTGAGTGCTAACAGCCTATAGCTTGCAAGGACCTGTCGAACGTAGATGAATCAGCACCACCAGTTTCATATTTCAGCAAAGGCCTCCTGTCATCATTCCTCTTATCATATATTCATTCCAGCTTATAATCACGCAGGGTCCACTGCCAGCATACCTGCACAGATTGACGCATGAGCGTGGACGAAAGACGGATGGGGGGTTTCGAGAACGTTATCAGATAAAAAAACAAGCCTTAGATGTTAATTCTCTCATCATTTCCTCGCCCTCATGTCCTTCAGAACCCGTATGACTGACTTTCTTTTGTGCGACACAAATTGAGTTATTTATAGCAGATGCTCATGTTGTTTTTTTCACACAGTGAAAGTGAATGGTGACCACAGCTCTCAAGCATGATTTTCAAAGTAAGATTGGCGAAAAACAACTACAATTCTTGTATGACTTCAGATGACTTGGGAAAATAGTAAATGATTAGTATGAACTACTTTTATGATGCTTTTATGGTGGTTTTAACCCATTTTTGGAGGTTGACACAATCTACACTCTTAAAAATAAAGGTGCTTCAAAAGGTTCTTCAAGCGATGCCATAGAAGAACCATTTTTGGTTCCACAAAGAACCATTCAGTCAAAGGTTCTTTAAAGAACCATCTCTTTCTTACCTTTTTATAATCTGAAGAACCTTCTTTTGTCACAAAGAACGTTTTGTGAAACAGAAAGGTTCTTCAGATGTTAAAGGTTCTTTATGGAACCATTTAGACAAAAAGGTTCTTCTATGGCATCGTGAAGCACCTTTATTTTTAAGAGTGTAGTTTACATTATAAGCAAGCAAGAGCAGCATGAGCATTCTTCAAAGAGTTTCCTTATACATTCTTCAGAAAAAAAGTGGCTTGAGACAGTGCTATTTTAGCATTATGTTTATACTATTATAGTGTTTATTAATATTTTATTTAATATTTTATTATTTTTAGTAATTTTAGGCCCAGTTTCACAGATGGGGCTTAGCTTAAGCCAGGACTAAGCCTTAGTTAAATTAAGATATTTAAGCAGCTTTTATAAAAATGCCTTAGAAGAAAATGTTACTGGTGTGCATCTTGAGACAGATCAATGGCACTGACATATTTTAAGATATGTCAGGGCAAGATATTTTTGGTTGAGACAGCTCAAACATGCATTTTAGACTGAGACTAGCCTTAAGCCGCGTCTGTGAAACCGGGGGTAAAAGTGCCTCATCTTAAACTAAGTTGGTGTTTTATTAAATCTATTTCAGGTTTATTTCAGTTACTGAAAATGAGTTTTAATGGTTTAGTTTTAATTAACAGTAACAACACATGAGGGTTGAATAAATGACAGAATTTTCTTTTTTTAGGCAAACTATTCCTTTAAATTAGCCTTTCTCTTTTAACAATTTACACACAAAAACAGTCAAGGAGTTTTAGTAGGTGAGACACAACAATATTCATTATAGGACACAGATGAATGCATGTTCAAAAACAAGGTTAGACTTTGATCTTCTAAACCTGATTAGACGAAACCCTCCAAACACTACAGCACAATGACATTAAACGTGAAAATTGTAAGATCAAACATGAGGAAGACTTCAGAGAGAAAAGCACTTATGCAATGTGTTAATTACTCTCATGGAGTCTGACATGAATATTTAATGTGCACAAATGCATAAATGCACAAACGCATTCACATGCTACAGCAATAACTGTCTCTGAGTACAGTATACTTATTGGCTTCAGCATTCTGTAAGGTATAGGGGGCAGGGTCAGTGGGTTCTTTGAGATGACAGTAAGCATCCCCCAATGACACACACTCCCCCCGACTACTATTAAGGGACCAAGACAAGTCAGAACATGCTGACGACACCAAAGCAAACCCACACACACTCCAACATCTTACAGTGATGCTCAAGCACTTTAAAACATGCTATATAAAACAAGCAATGTATAAAGTTTCCAAATCTAAACTAAAGGAACTGTTGTGTGGAACACACACATAGGGAAAAAAGTAAACAAAATTACACACACACACACAATTTTTTTCTGTGTGTGTTTAAAAAATTTATTGGTGCTTTTTGTCCATGCAAAGAAAGGGCTGTTTTGATTGAAACATCCTTTAAAATATATTTTTGTGTTCCACAGAAAAAAGAAAGTCATACGGCTTTTTAATGTGAACTATTCCTTCAATGTTTGCCATCAGCTGAACACTAAATAGAGCTATTCAGTAATGACGTCAATTCGTAGGCAAATCTGGAAGGGAAAACTCTATCTAGGTTCCCTCAGGAATTTCGAATGTGATTTTAAAATACCGTTTTGTGGTATTTGAAGTCCTTATGTAACTAAATTGACATTTGAAGTATGCCTGTGTGTGATTTATTTTGTAGAACAAAACGTGAAAGTCTCTTAAAGTAGTGTTAACTACAGACCTTATTGTCCTCATAAATCGAAAACCACTACTTCAAAAATCAGTTTGAGATTCCAGAGGGAACCCCGTGCTCAGAAGTGCTAATTCTCTTACAGGTTGTAAGAGAACAGGACCATTAAACATGTGTGAGAGGTAAATGTCTGTTCTCTGGCTGAGGCACTGGATGAAGACAGAAAACACTCCCCTGACTAAACAATCACAGATCCTTTGGCTGTACAGTCTCATAACTGTGTAAACACTGGCTGAATATGTCAAACATTTTGAATTGTACTGCTTAATGGCCAGCCTATATACAGCGAGCAAGCACAATAAGCTCTGATTCATCATAGAAATATGCTGTTATACAGAATACACAGATTTAAGAAAATACAGATGAGAAAATAAAACTGAAAGCATAACAGAACCAGCAAAATACAATAAAAACGATACATTACCATGCATGTAAATTCTTATGCGATATGGGAAATAAAATATGCAAATGACAACTGGTTAATTTCATGAGTGCATGCAGATAGAAAAATGTTCAGACAATATTACATGCTCACTGTTTGTAGGAAAAACATTTATACATTATGCATAAATCATATCTGAGTTGCACACTGAAACCAGCTGCTGCATATTCAATGCTGACTAATGTCCTGATGCATGTTTAATTTCATAGCAATATATATTATTTTATTACCTTTGCAGAAACTTATTTATTTTTTAATTTATTTATTGTACTTTATTTTTGTTTTCCTGTCACTGCTTACTGTGCTTTGACAATATTGTATATAAAACTAATCACTGCAATAAACCATTTGAAATTTAAAACTGATTTATTTGATTAAGTGTGCATTTAATATTACATATATGCATTTACCAA
This sequence comes from Spinibarbus caldwelli, assembly GCA_039654775.1. Classification (NCBI taxonomy): domain Eukaryota; kingdom Metazoa; phylum Chordata; class Actinopteri; order Cypriniformes; family Cyprinidae; genus Spinibarbus; species Spinibarbus caldwelli. Next base: position 17,010,067 of record CM077240.1, on the reverse strand, counting down.
ATAGCGTACTTCATCCTGAAAAACAGAAACACACACAGAGAGAGAGAGAGAGAGAGAGAGAGAGAGAGAGAGAGAGAGAGAGAGAGAGAGAGAGAGTAATTTATTTATTTATTTACAGGTCCTGAGGGGACTCTGTGGGGATTCTGATCAATGCCTTTTGGCTAAAAAAAAAAAAAAAAAAAAAAAAAAAAACGCTTTGCAAGTGACACATGAAGCGCTTTAGAGATCATTTAGACTAGATAACATTCTCATCACACGCGTTTGAAGTCACTCATTTACAACTGACCGATATCAGCAATCACAGCACTAAGCCCCATTAAAAACCTCCACTTTAAATCATTTCTACAGGCTAGTCGACTAAACCAAGGTCTTATTTTCCTTCTCAGCGACTGTAAGGGAAGGTTTTCCCGAAGCCACAGTCATTTTACTCGGGTGAACTCAGCTGTCTTTCTCTCTTTTTTTTATTCGGTTATAAACCGCTCGCTCAAACACGTGAAGCGGTGGGCGGGGCGAGGCAATGTGACCGTAGTCTGCAGTAGCCAATCAGAGCCGAGCGCCTCTGTGACTCTATAAATAAACCCAAGCTCCAGTCTCTGCTCAGTAAACCAGGTGCAGTCTTGGTGTTTGTAACTAGGAGAAGGAGTCAGGAAATATTCTCCGATTTTATCATTGAAAGACAACATCTGCGTGTATGCCGTTGGCTGACATCGATTCTGACATTACTTTTACGGCGTCTGTGGATATTTTGTCCTAATTTTCCGTTGTAGGGTTTGGATAGTATCTTTCTTTTGCCAAAATGCGTCTGATCCAGAACATGTCTACCATTGCGGAGTACCCGAGCGCAGACTGCCCGTCCAACCGGGTCATTAAGATCGCAGTCATCGGCGGCAGTGGAGTGGGCAAAACCGGTATGTTTATGGACCAGTTTTACAGCGTTTTAAAGCTTATCGTATTACACCTAATAATATAATGTCACAGAAACGAATTTCTCGTAGATTAGTGTGTTATGACACAATTATATTTATGTATTCATGCCCATTTCTTGTTTATTCCTGTGCAGCGTTGGTGGTTCGTTTCCTCACCAAGCGGTTTATTGGTGACTATGAGAGAAACGTCGGTAAGTTGGTTTTTTTTTTTTTTTTCCCCATCTTTTCAAGACGACTGATTTTAGTAAGCATCGTTTAAACTCATTAGTGTTGTTACATTTTTTTAAAGTCTGCATTGTTGCATTACAGGCAACCTGTACAACAGAGAAGTGCAGATAGACGGAGAACAAGTGGCCATTCAAGTTCAAGACACAGCTGGAGTTGAAGTAAGTAATGTTATGCGCGACACAGGAACACAGTTCTTCTTTATGCGATTGTATGTCACATTTGTTACCGTTACATACAGAGCATCCTTCTCACGCTGCTTCTTCACGGGTGAGAAGTGGAGAAAGAGCGCATACCTTCGCCTTTGTCTTTTAGCGCTTCTTTTGTGTTTCTCCGGGTTTGTGTTTAACATTTGGGGTTAATTGGCCAGCGGGAAGCCTGCTGTTGCACTGCTATATGGGGGCAGCGCGTTCATGCAGCTTGAGGAAAGCCCGAATTATTTAAGCGAATCGGTTCTTTCGAACAGTTCGTTTATTTACGGCTTCGCGGCGTCGTATTTTACAAGCTCCAAGGCGGTTACAAAAAGTGACCATTTAGTGTTATGTTTCCCTATAAAAGTGCTATTAATAAAGGCGTTTATTGTAATTTCACAGGCCTCAATTTAATTCAGCTCATAAAAACAAGTAACTTAGAAGCTAAATGAACAATGCTAAAATTCGACGGATAAAAAGATTTTGCGTATTTTAATAAAAAGTTACATACACAAAACCAACAGGTTCATATGGTGTGATTAAAACTAATTCACGCTGAGTTTCGAACGAATTGTTAAGATCGGTTTTGTGAATCGGTTCGTTAAAAAGATCCGACTCCAAAGAATGATTCGCTGCAGCGCTGTGGGATATTTGTAGCAGCGGTTGGGAGGTTTTGCTGCTTCAGCAGTGCTCAGCGGGTTTAGGGATATGAATAAGCAGTTCGGAACAGTTAAAGTAGACCAGCCCATCTAAATTATCCCCTTTCTTTCAAAATTAGAGAATGGCTTTTAATTCAATTACAGGCCACTTCTTTCAAGATGTCTTTAGTCAGATATTTTAGTGCCAAGTTTGGCATGCAAGACTCATTTCCGTCCAAAACCACAGAATGTCTTTTCTTTTCGGACTAGGGTGAAAGACTGTAAGTCTAGCCGGCTAAATCTCCCGTTATTGTGAAATGACAATCTCAGCCAATAGCAAATTATACTCCTCCAGCTTCTTAGTCAGCTTTGCTGTACACTTTATCACCCACAGAGCTCACACTACTCAGTAATATAAGAAAATGTGTAGACTAACCAAACACATTGCTTAACTGACAAATGTCTGTATTTTTTCTTCAGGTGAACGCTAATGGATTGAGCTGCACTGACCAGGTATCTCGCTCCATTCAGTGGGCGGATGCTGTAGTTATGGTCTATTCCGTTACTGACTGCCGAAGCTTTGATCTCATTGGCCAGCTCCACCAGCTTGTTGTCCGCATCCATACGGATAGGTCCCTGCCAATTATCCTCGTGGCCAATAAAGCCGATCTCCTCCACATAAGGCATGTAGATGCTCAAGAAGGTCCCTTGTTGGCTTCAGCGCTGGGCTGCTCCTTCTACGAGGTGTCCGCCAGCGAGGACTACAGCCAGGTCCACGGTGCCTTCCACAGACTGTGCGTAGATCTGGCCAAGCAGCAGCCTCAGACCCGCGTCAATGCAGCTTCATCTGGAACAGAGAAGAAAAGATCTCCCCTCATCTCCCGACCCAAATCCCCTAACATGCAGGACTTGAAGAGGCGCTTCAAACAGGTGCTGTCCGCCAAGGTCCGGACCGTCACTTCAGTGTGAAGAGGGTTCGAATACCAGCAGGAGAAGCAGAACAAAAGTGCAGGATTAAGAGAGAGGAAGCTCTAAGGAGAGGAGAAGATCTCTCTGAATGTGTAGGTCTCGCTCCTTGGAAGTTCCTGAGATCTGTTGATGATCAGCAGACCGGTTCCAAACAGAGGCCCCTGAAACGAGATCTCTGATTGTGTCATGGTCGCTGAAAAACAAACAAGCAGAGTCTGGTGAAGTCTTAAATTTTCATTAGTGCTGATGGACACTTGTGTTGCTGTCACTTTTATCCATGTGGACACAGCAGGATTCTGGGAGACGTGGTCGTAGTTCCTTACAGAGGGAGAGTGCAAAGACAGAATGACTGAATGGAACACACAAAACACTATTATTAACACTCTGCTTTACCTGTGAAATTTTAAGACACGTTCTCCTGGCAACAGAGACGGTGAAGGCTGAAAACCGACTATTTTAAGAATTGCTTTTCTGAAAGGCATGGGAGAGAGAGAGTTTTTTTTGTCCCTTCTTGTGGTCAAGGCTTTTACGGTCTGAATGCAGGCATTGTTAATGGACAAGGCACTCAATCTAAGCGTATAAAAAGAGAGTGTGTGTGTGTCTTTTACAGTCCTACTCTTGTGTACAAGGCCAGAATGTTTCTCCTGGTTTTGTGTAACTGTGCTTTGTGCCACTTTTCTATAGTGGAGTAGAAGAGATTTTTCTTGTGTAAATGCACTTTAAAAAAGCCAAAGGGCTGAAGCTCAGAGTTATTTATTTGTTATTTGATTGTGATTGGAAATAAAGTTGTTTTTACAAAAATACTTTGTGTCTGAATGTTTAAGCACACTCATTCATTTTGTTTAAACTGACCTGTAAATGTAAAGATTCATTTAGTTGAATTTCGTTTAATAAAGCCTTGAGAGATTAGGTGTATGATATAGTTTAAAATGTAACTACCATTTTACAGTACATACATTACCATATTAAAGTTCAAGAAAAAGAAATAAATACTTTTCTCATCAAAATACATTAAAATGATCAAAAGCGACAGTAAAGAATCTATAATGTCTAAACAGATTTCTATTTTAAAAAAATGCTGTTCTTTTGAATTTTCTATTCATTAAAGAAAAAGAAATGTATCATGGTTTCCACAAAAATATTAAGCAACACTACAGTTTTCAACATTGATAAGATTGTTTCCTAAGCAGCAAATCAGCATATAAAACTTCTGAAGGATCATGTGACACTGAGGACTGGAGTAATGATGCTGAAAATTCAGCTTTGTCATCACAGGAATAAGTTACATTTTAAAATATATTAACACGGAAAACAGTTTAAATGTATTTTTTTTGTCTTTTTTTTCACAATATTACCCTTTTTTTAGATCAAATAAATGCATACATGAGCATAAGAGACTTATTTTTAAAAACATTGAAAAAAATCTTATTAGTTTATATAAAATAAGCATTCCCAAACATTTTTAGTGCTGATGTTTTCCACATGGTAAACAGTCAATAAAACTACCAACACCCTAAATAAACATTAACAAGTCAAATGTACGTATGTAAGGATTAAGGTGTAAAACCCCTTGAATTTAGAGGAACATAACTGATTTCAGGTGTTTTAGCACCTTTGTCAGACACCTGCTGGGGTAATAGTTTGTGGCAAATGAGAAACCCAAACTCAAATCTCATATGAGTAAGAGATATGCATATAAAAGCATGGAGGTTGCAGCGTGTGTTTACTTCACTATACTTTGAGGAATAGGAATGTTTTACTGACAAAATGTCTCTTTTGAAACACATTCTAAACTTTCAAAAAGTTAAGGTTAGATTTATCTCTGGTAAATAGTTTTTTACTTAGCTTTGTTTCCTAAAAACAATAGCGGTCTATAGTATGTCTCTTTATAGATGGCTAAGTAAATGTGTGTGTGAGAGAAAGGGAAGGCAGAACAGAAAGAGGCAGAACAGAAAGAGAAAAAGGATGTCACCACCCTTTTTGACCTCTGCTCTCTTCCCATCTGTCACTTCTCCAGCAGCACTGAAGTGAGTAAAGGATGTAGAGGGAAGCTCCTGTGAGAATCAACACATGGCTGATTGTAAGAACTGAACTGCAGAATGTGCTGTATTTGCCAAAGGAACGCTGCATTAACATTAACAATTTTTACACACATGAGCAAAAGGCCAACCATAAAGATTTTATTTAAAGGGAAAAAATGGAGGGAAAAAATGGAGGGAAAATGGTAAGACAGAATCTTTGGTCATATACAACAAAATGTGAAATAATTGGAATGGGATGTTGTGGTATTTATTAGGAACAGAAGCATGTTCTGTATATTCCTTAAACCTTTTTAAATGCATTATTTTGGATGCCTCTGAAATTGAGACAAAAGACAAAATATGTTGGAAAGAATTGATTCAACAGCCAGAAGTGTGTGTGTTCAGTCCCTTCACACTCCAATGTCAGGTTTGAGCCTGTCAGTGCTGAAGAGTAAGTGAGGGACATCGGAAGGTCTCAGCAACCTAGTGGTCATTACAAGTACCTGAGAAAAGAAAAAAGAAATCGATTAGACAGTTCACACACACACACACACACACACACACACACACTGGATTTCCATATTTTATGGGGACATTCCATAGACACTATGGCTTTTATTATGTACAGACTGTATTTTCTATCCCCTTACCCTAACCCTACCCCTCATACAAAACATTCTGCATTTTTAGATTTTCAAAAAGCTTCATTCTCTATGATTAATACAGAAATAAAGAAAAAAAATAAAAAAAAAAATAAAAGGCTGAAGACACACTATCTTTCAGAAGTCTGGGTTCGGTAAGATTTTTTTAAAGATTTGAAAATATTCAAAAACATTGTGTTTATTTGATCAGTGAAAACAGTAATACTGTGAAATATTATTACAAGTTAAAAATAACTTTTTATTTTAATTTTAAAATGTAATTTATTCCTGTGATAGTAAAACTGAATTTTCAGTAGCCAGTCCTCAGTGTCACGTGATCTTTCAGCAATCATTCTAATATGCTAATATGGTACTCAAGAAATATTATATATTATCAAAAGTGAAATCAGTTGTGCTGCTTAATATTTTTTTCCCCCAGATGTCTTTGAGGAATAGAAAGTTCAAAAGAACAGCGTTGATTTGAATAAGAAATAACATAATAATATCTGCACTGTCACTTTTGATCAATTTAATGCATTATTGCTGAATAAAAGTAACTAACTAAAACATAAAACAAAGCTTCTACACAAAACTGTGCAGAAAAGACTAAAGAGAAGACTGACCAAACAAACAAACAAAAAAACTTTACAAGGGAATCGGTAGAAGGGTTTAAGAACAAGTTGGTTGTTTTACATATTTGTTAGCTAGTCTCTTCCTATCTATGTGGGTGAGTTTGAGCTATAATGATCTGCAAAGTGGACCAGAATAGATGCAACAGCCAAAAGTCTGGCTCGGCAAGATTATTAGCTTGTATGTTATTAGCCAGGTCTTGAAGATGAATAGGGCAGCATATTACTGCACCTGCTGACGCATTTGCTGAGGTAAGTACATGCTTTGTATTCTCTGATGGAAAGATGAAGATCATTTGGCTCGTCTGAGAACTTCATTTAGAAAATCACTTCAAAAGGGTTTTACAGAACCCTCGCTACATGTCTCTCCCCTGGCCGTCTTGTTAGTCAAGTTTGGTGCACCTTCATTTAGTACAAGACACCCTAAATTCCCATCAGTGTGTCTCTGTCACACTAGCGCAGCTGTGGGTTTAGGTCAGGCTGTGTGGGCTTTCTATTCTATAAGGGTCCACTCTGTGTTTTCATTATGTTTGATTTATTCATGACATGAAACTTTGATCAACAAAACTCCTTTTATTCTGACTCGACCCAGTTACATCTCTATTCATTCATAAACACAAGTGCAGATACGCCCACACTCCTATCATGTCTGAGTAAATGATACAGAAAAAAAGCAGGGAGCCACAGAGAAAAACAAAAGGAGAAAAAGAAAGGTGGGGTATTTTAATTTAGTTGAAATAGAAATGATTTGTAACATTAGAAATGTCTTTACTCTCACTTTTACAACCCGAATTCCGGAAATGTTGGGACGTTTTTTTAATTTGAATAAAATGAAAACTAAAAGACTTTCAAATCACATGAGCCAATATTTTATTCACAATAGAACACAGAGAACAGAAATATTACACTTTTATCCACTAAATGAGTTCATTTCAAATTTGATGCCTGCTACAGGTCTCAAAAAAAGTTGGCATGGGGATAACAAAGGGCTGAAAAAGCAAGACATTTTGAAAAGATTCAGCTGGGAGAACATCTAGCAACTAATTAAGTTAACTGACATCAGGTCTGTAACATGATTAGCTATAAAAAGGATATCTTTGAGAGGCTCTCAGATGATGGGCAGAGGCTCTCCAATCTGTGAAAGAGTGCGTAAAAAGATTGTGGAATACTTTAAAAAAAACATTCCTCAACGTCAAATTGCAAAGGCTTTGCAAATCTCATTATCTACAGTGCATAACATCATCAAAACATTCAGAGAAACTGGAGAAATCTCTGTGCGTAAGGGACAAGGCCAAAGACCTTTGTTGGATGCCTGTGGTCTTCGGGCCCTCAGACGACACTGCATCACTCACTGGCATGATTCTATCATTGACGTTACTAAATGAGCCCAGGAATACTTCCAGAAACCACTGTCGGTAAACACAATCCGCCATGCCATCTGCAGATGCCAACTAAAGCTCTATCATGCAAAAAGGAAGCCACATGTGAACATGGTCCAGAAGCGTCACCATGTCCTGTGGGCCAAGGCTCATTTAAAATGGACTGTTTCAAAGTGGAAAAGTGTTCTATGGTCAGACGAGTCCAAATTTGAGATTCTTGTTGGAAATCACGGACGTTGTGTCCTCTGGGCTAAAGAGGAGGGAGAGCTTCCAGCATGCTATCAGTGTTAAGTTCAAAAGCCAGCATCTGTGATGGTATGGGGGTGCATTAGTGCATACGGTATGGGCAGCTCGCATGTTTTGGAAGGCACTATGAATGCTGAAAGGTATATAAAGGTTTTAGAGCAACATATGCTCCCCTCCAGACGACATCTATTTCAGGGAATGCCTTGTGTATTTCAGCAGGACAATACAAAACCACATACTGCAGCTATTACAACAACATGGCTTCGTAGTAGAAGAGTCTGGATTGGCCTGCCTGCAGTCCAGATCTTTCACCTACAGAGAACATTTGGGGCACCATTAAACGAAAAATACGTCAAAGACGACCACAAACTTTTCAGCAGCTGGAAACCTATATCAGGCAAGAATGGGACCAAATTCCAACACCAAAACTCCAGAAACTCAACCTTGATGCCCAGACATCTTCAAACTGTTTTTGAGACTATTTTGAGACCTGTAGCAGGCATCAAATTTGAAATGAGCTCATTTTGTGCATAAAATTGTAAAATTTCTCAGTTTAAACATCTGTTATCTATGTTCTATTGTGAATAAAATATTGGCTCATGTGATTTGAAATTCTTTTAGTTTTCATTTGATTAAAATGTAAAAAAAGTCCCAACATTTCCAGAATTCGGGTTGTACTGCATTTAATGCATCCTATTTTTTTTTAAAGAATAGTGTAATAGATAAAGAATTAGTCAAGAAAGGGGTGTGATGTCCCACCTGAGTGCTTGACTTATGGGTGGAGACAACTTCACGAATGAGGCGGAGCTCTGATGGTGTGACTCCGCCCACCAGGAAGAGAAACAAGAGTGGATGATCACTTGGGTGTGGTCGGGTGACCTGCAGGGAAAAAGAAACATCATAAGGAGATAAACATAATTAGAAACTAACCAATAACCCCAGTTTCACTTTGCTTTTTGTTTTCAGCTGCAGATTTAATTATGCTGCGGATTTGAAAATCAGTCAATTTGTACAAAAACATTTCAGGGTCTCAAAAGCTTTGGGTCAAGCTTTAATTGTCGAGCATAAAGAGGTTAAAAATCTTTGGGACTCAGGATATTAATTAGCATGCAAAGAATCAGATCTGAAGCCTCTATCATTTATCACACCCTCTGTAATTTAAAGGGATAGTTCACCCAAAAATGAAATCAGTGGTTCTTTGTGCACAAAAAGTATTCTCGTAGCTTCATAAAATTACGGTTGAACCACTGATGTCACATGAACTATTTTAACAATGTCCTTACTACCTTCCTGGGCCTTGAATGTGGTATTTCCCTTGCTGTCTATGGAAGGTCAGAAAGCTCTCGGATTTCATCAAAAATATCTTCATTTTTGTTCAGAAGATGAACGAAGGTCTTACGGGTTTGGAACATCATGAGGGTGAGTAATTAATGGCAGAATTTTCACTTTAAAGTCCATTTAAGGTTAGTCTATCTAGACAAATTTATGTTTTCCCTTTAATATTTTTGGTGTTGCTGCTTTAAATGGGGTGAATTTAGAGACACAATGTCTCAGAAAGGATTTTGGCATACTGGCTGTGTGCTGTGCTTTAGCGTGTGAGAGTGTCAGTACAATAAAACCCTTCTGTGGAGCTGTTTCTCTAAATTCATCTCTTTCAAAGCACTGCAGCTACAGCCATCAAAAACCCTGGTTTTGTAACAAATTCACTGCCTTCAATAATTCAATTCAAGACAATTACTGTAAGGAAACAGCCTGCTGTGTGCAATGTCCTAGTTACTACACATAATCAGTATGTTAAAATAAAATAAAATAAAATTTATTTGATGAATATCTGTCAGTGATCCGATTTTTTTTTCCAGACAATTACTGCCAGGAAACTGTAATGTCCTAGTTACTATAAATGAGCAGTATGTTAAAATAAAATAAAATAAGCCTATTTATTTGTGGAATATCTGTCAGTGACCCTATTTATTTATTCTTTTAATTGGTCTATGTGCAGATAGAGGTTTATGGCTGTTGCCTTGTCTCCCAAAGCTATTGATAAAAAAGAAAAAAAAAATGGATCAGACGTTGTGTTCTGGCCCATTCTATTGCCTACTGTTCAGCGTTTTTTTTTTTTTTTTAACACAACGTGTCTCATGTGAATGTCCCCTAAGAAACATGTGATGACAGTAATCCATCGTAATTACACTGGGCTTCCCTAAGTCAGACAAGTCATTTATACAATTCTGCACATCCCTGGTAAATGTGTGCACGTATTATGTAATTCAGAGTTCAGTTGGCGGTCCAGGTCAAGACTGAACACTTTGACAATCACAGCAGGAGCACAACATTCAGAAGAGACACACACACAGAGAACCATTACACACTTTTATATGGACACAAGCACGCTGTTGCACACATGCGGATACTCTGTTTGAGTCACTCAGGCACATGGGGTACAGCTGTACATGCTTGGTCGGGTGGACAGAGTGCTGGCCTTTGATTGGCTGAAAGAAAAATCCAGTCGTGAATAATACTCAGGCAATTAGGGATGCACATCCAGCAGGGTGGATCTCAGGAGTAGGGCTGTGCTGCCACGTGCAACTCTGGACCCTAAACTCGCATGGACAAACGTGTAAAACAGACAGCGACAGAAGGATGAATAGATGAATTGCCTTGTCTCCCAAAGCTACTGATAAAATTAGATAAGACATTGTGTTCTGGCCCATTCTATCACCTACTGTTCAGCTGTAAAAGAGTAAAGAAATCAACATGAATAGAGGTATGACCTCGGCATCCTGGCCAGATTTGCCCATTGGCCTCTGACCATCATGGCCTCCTAACAATCCCTATATCTATTGATTGGCTTCATCACTCTGTCTCCTCTCCACCAGTAAGCTGGTGTGTGGTGGGGGTTCTGGCGCACTATGGCTGCTGTCGCATCATCCAGGTGGATGCTGCACACTGGTGGTGGATGAGGAGATACCCCCTGACAATGTAAAGCGCTTTGAGTGCCTAGAAATGTGCTATATAAATGTAATGAATTCTAGACAAAAAATGCCTACTTTTGGATGTTCCTTGGTAAAGTAAATAAGCGTGATTGGCACACGTGAATGAAAGCGAGGTTTCATTATAAATGTGTGCACAGAAAAGGCAAAAAGAGAGACCTGTTAATTCTTGGAGGATTCTTCAACCTTTCATTTCATTTAACTATTTTGTCATCTATCCACACACTCCAGACGCACGTGTTTTAAATGGACAACACCAGTATGTGAAACGAGTGAAGAGTGTGTCAAGCCATGTGTACCACACACATTATTAGGTAATATCATACATACAGTGCTCATGTAACCAGGTAATGCATACTACATATACTTGCAAAGTGAATAACAAAAGCATGAAAACACAAGAAGAGCCTCACACATGTATCCCAGAGGGGACAAGCACACAGCAGACCATGTGTATCAGTATAAACGTGTCTGCTCATATTTTAGAGAGAGCAAAGAGAGCAAGAGGACGATTTTCAGGGAGAAGCATCTTCTGATTAACATAATATTAATCATCCAAATGAAGTCACATACCTCCTAAACACACTCAGAAAAATGAAATAATGCAAACAGTGACAGAATATCACAGACTTCCAAAGGGGTGAATGGACAGAAAGAAACTTCCTAAAAATTTAAGTAAATTTTATTTGTATTGTGCTTTTCATAATACTCCTTTTTTTCAAAGCAGATTTACAGAAAATCATGATGTTAATGTTTATAAAATCTTACTGTCTTCATGCCTTATAGTCGCATTTAGCAGATTAGAATTGGGCAATAATATAATATAATATCAAGCAGTTGAGATTTGCTATATTGTATATTTCACTTTATTTGGGTCTATATCAGGGGTGTCAAACTCAGTTCCTGGAGGGCCGCAGCCCTGCAGAGTTTAGTTCCAACCCTACTCTAAAACACAAACCATGTAGTTTTCAATTGAGCCTGAAGGACTGGATCAGATGTGTTTAATTAGGGTAGGAGCTAAACTCTGCAGGGCTGTGGCCCTCCAGGAATTGAGTTTGACACCCCTGGTCTATATATATCAGTCATATATATTAGACTTAATATATGTTGGACGCATAAGGCTCTTTTCAGAAAAGTAACCATCACATTCCAAAGTAACAAAAAGAAAAAAAAGATGTCTTATAAGGAATACAGAATTTTTGAAATGGTCACTTTTCTGAAATGAGACATCCTCAATGATGTAGTCTTCCAATGAAATTCATGTCAATTTATGAGATTAATACCCTGTTTTTGCTCCAAACTAACTATTATAACTAGCCTATAATGCATTTAAAATAACTTGATTCTGTGATCTGATGTAGAATGAGGCAAAAATGTATTATTTTATAGCATTCGATAAAGACTACGGTGATTAGCATTGCATTATATTCTTATGAAAATGCATGAGATGGCTTTAAGAACACAGAACATATATTGTTGCTATCGTGTGTTTATTGTTTTCTTGTGTCATCAGTAAAAATGTATATAGTTGGATGCTTTTGTACATATAAAGAATTTCTTGGAACTCAAATGAACCCATCCTTTAGCAGCACACACCCAGCAACACTGAACTGGTAATAAAACTTAGTAGATGAGATGAAAAATTAAAAACTGGAGGTCAGGTGAGTGAGAGTTACCTTCATGAACATGCTGAAGCCAGTCTTGAGAAGGTCAGTGAGTCCCCCCGACATATGCTCGACATCAGGGCATTCACGTCTGTCTGGGTGGAAGATCTCTTCTAGCACCTGCTTAAGCAATGGCCGGTATGTTGCCTGTACACAACAACAACAACAACAAAAAACAGCTTATTGTATGTGTGTCAGATAAAATTCCTGGATAATCATAAAACCTGAGGAACTATATAAAAGAAAACACTGAAAAGCTTGTTTACCCCCTCACAAACACTTTTCATGTACCCAGCAGCGTATTTGATTTCAAATTGGCCTATTAGTATGCAAAAAGCACAATATTTCTTTTCCAAGAAAAAAAGCCTGATTCAAGAGAACCCCAAGAGGTACATATTTACAATTGTAAGTGATGTAAAATATGAGAGAAGAATGAGACAAAAGTACAGCTGAGCATATAAGCATCATTCAAAGTGACAAACAAGAAGACATTTAAAATAGCCCTGCTAAACACTGTTCTCTTCACAGAGCAATGTGTCCAATATATAAAACAAGAAAGCAAGAGATGACCCAGTACTGAACCTTGAGGTACACCAAATTTACTACTATGACAGAAAGGTTTGTGGGAAATAATAAAAACAATAGCTTACAATAAAACTGAGCATGTGTATGCTGAATGTATGTAATTATCTTATTTTGGACAAAAAAAGCAACAGCAGTCAAAAAACAGAATCCATGCTGTCTTGTTATTTTTCTTTATTTGATGAAACCCATTATCATTCACAAACAATTTACGTTGTTAGAAAAAGAACATAGCAAAATGATACAAAGTATCATTGAAAAATTATATTTTCCACTTTCAATTACATTTTCCCATCATGGTGTTCTCGTAATGTTCTGTTTGTTGTGTGGCGATTGAGTGTAGGGGGTGGTTTAAAAGTAAGGGTTGTTTAGGACAGTAATTATCTGTGGCAGATACAGCATCAGCAGGGGCCAGTAAAGCTGAAGACTCAGTAATGTGATGATTCACGGTTTCCCTGAATATGAACGTACAGCCCTGGGCCACTTTAATCCACCCCTACTGTTTAACTTACATTGCCGCTGCACTGAAATAGCACCATTGTTAGGTTCCACACGGATCCTGATCTAACAGCCTAAACTACTTAAACTGTTTAGCTGTTTGTTTGTGAAAATGTGTGTTACAAAAAGCTAGTGAATACAAGTTGAGCAGATGTGGGTTTGTATGTGAATATACGTGGGTGTGTATAAGAGTTTAAAAGGGAGCAAAAGTAGCAGCTCTCCTGAGCCTACAATGTGTTTTCCTAGGGCTGTCAATGGATACAGTGTTTTAATAGAATTCACTACATGATATGCTGTTTACCTAACTAAATAATTCACAATATATTGCATATATTAATATTTGCCGGAAAAAGACCACAATTGTAAATGTGGCAGAGGACTAAAGCACTGAATAGACATAAAAAATGTGACTTTAGTAGTCAAAATATTGTTTATTTCCATATTAGTGAATACAAGCGTGGCCATTTTGTTTTTTAAACTATTGATTCTTATACTCTGCATTATATTTATATTTATATTTATATGGAATAAATATGAGCATGCTGCAGACATATTGGCCTTTTGTGTTTCTGTGTGTAAAGCAGGGTTATTATAGTTAACTAAAAATAAAACCATAAAAACATTTTGGTTACCTGAAATTACTTAAATGAATAAACTGAAATAAAATAAAAATATAAAACTTGAAAACATTTTATTTCTACTAATTGTCAAGGAAACATTTCTTATTTTTATTTATTTTACCTTGATGTACTAAAATAACAAATCCAAAAAAAAAAAAAAAATAAAAAATAAAAACAATGTTGATATAATCACGCTACAATCCATCCCGCTCCCTTAGGTCGCAAAACTCTGGACTCTTGGTAGTTCCTAGGATAGTAAAGTCCACCAAAGGAGGTAGAGCTTTTTCACATTTGGCTCCCAAACTCTGGAATAGCCTTCCTGATAATGTTCATGGTTCAGACACACTCTCTCTGTTTAAATCTAGATTACAGACACATCTCTTTAGCCAAGCATTCACACACTGTATCTCATAACCTCACAGTAAAAAATCCAACTTTTGAAAAGTTCTACTAACCAATGTAAAAAAGTAGCCTGAACAAAGAATTTTTAGTAGAAGTCAGTTTAATTTTTTTGTGTGAACTGAACAAAAATACTCTAAACATGTCGCTAGCAAAAGTTGTTATGTTTACCTTGCTTAGATACTCAAGCATTTGTTCACAAATTGAGTCATCTGAACAAACAATTTTATATTTACATTAATTACATTTTATGTTAATTATTATTAAAATATTATCATTGTTTTAAATTTTACTGGCTAAATTATTGTTGCTGCTGCTGCAGTTAGCTGTCATGTGGATCAGAGTTCATATTTTTTTACTGATTTAAAATTTGTTGATCCTCACCATGGTTGAGAATTGTGTGCTGAGGTACTGTATATGTGCATCTCATTGCAACTTGTTTAATACATTTGTCTATCAGCATAAATGTTTGACTTTAGTTTTAAGAGGCAAATACTACCCATATTATATAGAAGGCTTCGAAAATAAACATAAATCTAAAAGAGGATTGCTAAAAAAAGATTAGCATTGCTAAATGCTAAAACATCTTTGGTTGCTCTAACAGATCTTTTAACACTCAGCAGACTGACTTTTATTCATTATATGAACTAAAGTTTTTAAGCTGTCGGTTGCTAGTTGAGTTAAACTTAAAAAGTTGATTGTGATAGGTGGCCTTATGTTTTTGAGTTAGGTCAACTGTTTTTATTTTTATTTATTTATTTTTTTTTTTTTACAGTGCTTCAGTTACATCTGATCAAATGCACATTTTTATTCTTTTGCTTGGGTTCAACACATAATTTTTTGCTTAGTTGGAACAGCAGCTATGCTAATTTCTCTCTATTACCTCCTCTGTTTCTGTAACTAGGAATTACACAAGCCTCAGTCTGGATTCAGCCCTTACAAAGACCTGAGATGACCAAACACCTGAGAAGAGATGATGCCAACCCTCAGACAACATACAAAACTACCAAATTTTGCTATAAGTTTGATCGCAACATATGATCATTGCTTTTAATAGTGTTCACCATCTGCTTGATTACATGACATTAACTAACTGCTTGATTTTTACCGTACATTTCTGATATATATGTACATCAACTTGACAGTCACTACTGATAAGCTATTACTAAATATAATGTAGAAACTTTAATTTTCTGTAAAGCTGCTTTGCAACGATTTGCATCATGGAAAGCACTATACAAATAAACTTGAATTGAATATTAAAATAATTAATGTAAAAAAAAAAAAAAAAAAAAATATATATATATATATATATATATATATATATATATATATATATATATATATATATATATATATATATAAAACCAAAAATATAAATGAAAATGTAAATATAAAAAGTTCAAACTATTAATAAAAATATACTTATATACTTTATTATTAATAAAAAAATACTTAACACTGGTATCAAGTTCAACTTAAAAAAAAACACATTATTATGTGTTAACTATTTTAACACAATTATTTTTTTGCCCAGAATGAATGTGTTAAATTGACAGCCCTAGCTTTTAAATGCCAGCACAGCCATTGGAGAGTTTATGAATTCAAATGAAATACTTCAGCATTCCAGATGGTTGACATGACCTGACCTGCTCAACCTCACACATCCAGATGCAGATTTCCAGTAATCACACCCACACACACACACACACACACACACACACCTCTTAAGTGTGTGCTGATTTCATGAATCTTTCCCTGAAATCTGCACCTGGGGCTAGAGATTTCATACCTGGCCATGATGCCAGATGCCACACATGCAAACTCCTCCACACAGAGACACACTTCTGTTAATGGGCTTTCAAGAACCACCTGTCCTGCCTTAAGTCTGTCTTGCAGGTTTCAGCATCTTTGTAACTCAGATGTGACTTTGCAACCTACCTGGTGAACCGACTTTCTGAAATTATTAAGAATTTACATATTCATATAAGACCTTATGAAATGTTTATGAATTATGTTATGACTTATTCTTTGATTCATTTCAGTATTACTTGTCTTCAGATTATGTAATCAACATCTTATGTTTTCTATAGTTATGAAATATCATTATGAGTGTTTCCTTGGAAAAAGATTAGTTTATCTTATCTTTCATATGTAGTCTTTCTTTGGGTGTTCAGTATGATGAGTTTAGGTGCAAGACATATGTACCCTTCTGTACTTCAGTTTTCTTATCTTTTTTTGGAACAAGTATAAACGTTTGCAAACTTGTTAAGACCTCTGAGCTGTCTTCGCTGAAGATGCAAATATCTAGCTCATTTTAGGTCTAAAGGTGTTAAAAACCACAATGCTCTGTATATTTCAAGTCACGATTGAAAATTAAATGAAAGGAGTCACTTTGCATTTAGTAGGAGCATATAAATGATAAATTAATTCATATTTGGCCAACACATGAGGACGAGAAAACAACACAGTATAAGCACACACGTACCATCAGTTATAATATGCAATCTGAATGGAAAACACCCACATTTTCAATAAGTGAATATGCACTTTGTCATGTTTAGTCATCTAATGAGTCATTTCGGAACCACCATTATTACACACTCAAAACAATTTAATTAATTACATTTATGCCAACACAAAACAATCATTTGCCTTTATAGGTCGCAGTGACATGCCTGTACCGTGTTCGTCAACAGATGAACATAAATGAGGTGCTGAGGGGGAGATGAGCTACACTGAGTCAGTCTCTCAAACTCAATATACGTAATTAAACTATAAACAAAGAAAAATCCCATTAATTGAGGGTGATTAATTATAAAAAAAAAAATAATATAGAAAATAAACAATTAATTGTGCATCATACACAGATTCCATAATAATAAATTTTACTATAATAAGTATTTGAGTATAATGTTATTTATGAGATTAAAATGTGTGATTCATATGAAATATGACTGAAATACGCAAAAAGTTTAAATATACAAAATTCTTTAATACATCATTACAATATGTCTGCTCAAAGTTAGATATTTTACACTTAAAATATGATTTCATGAATTAGAAAGATTTTGACATGTAGAAAATGTCTAAACCATTTCTGCTTTTCATGTATTAAGATCATCACTACATGTAACTGGGAGCTGCACAGTGCCTCAAAAAATGAACAGTACTGTCAAAAACAAAAAACAAAAAAACCCAGCCATCACTCCAGTCTTCAGTGTCACATGATCTTTCAGAAATCATTCTAATATACTGATTTGCCTTTATAGCTCGTATCTCAGATACTCTGCTAAAAACAAACAAAGATTTGTTTGGTGTTGATTATCATGTCTATCGCGCTAAAATCATGCGTTTTACACCATATTAGTTTAATTTGATAAATTGATTTTTTATTTCATTTTAATATGTTCCTTGAGGTTTACATATAATGTTAATTTTTTGCACATAAAACAAATATGTGAAAAAATTATTATTTTCAACCGTCATTCTGACCCTCTGTCTAAAATGACCTGTTTTTAAGGGGTGTGTCCTTTGAAGCCACGGTCACACTGCACTTTTCGCTCCATTGACTTCCATTCATACGCATGCGTATGTGTCAAACCACAAATGCAAGCCCGTGAGAAAAGTTTTCGCATTTCGCTGCGTTCCAAAGTTCAAACTTGGTGAACTCTGGCCTGCAAATTCGCATCACGTGATACCGTGTGACCAACAGCAGATCGATACGTCACAGCATGACCTCGTAGCTGAATTAAAAGAAAACTGCAGCACTGCAGGAAAGTGGAGTAGATTGTATGTTTTTACATTTTAGATGTATTATAATATGTTACGTGTTGAATTTAAGTTTTTAAAATGACGCTGCACAGCGTGACGTCGTATCATGACCGCTGCAGCATGCAAAACAATTTTGCATGCTCAAAGACTATTGTGACCGCGGCTTAAGGTTTGTCAGTAATCAAACAAGGCTGTTTTAAACAAGGTGCTGTCAGATCTACTGCTTCATATTTACATTTACATTTAGTTATTTAGCAGACACTTTTATCCAAAGCGA
This sequence comes from Spinibarbus caldwelli, assembly GCA_039654775.1. Classification (NCBI taxonomy): domain Eukaryota; kingdom Metazoa; phylum Chordata; class Actinopteri; order Cypriniformes; family Cyprinidae; genus Spinibarbus; species Spinibarbus caldwelli. The sequence goes on along the minus strand of CM077240.1, from coordinate 16,991,398 downwards.
CTTACAAATGAGGACAATAGAAGCAATCAAAACCAACAAAAGAGCAACAATATGCAAGCGCTATGACAAGTCTCGGTTAGGCTAAAGCAGTACACGTAGCAAGTTTTTTTTTTTTTTTTATAAAGAAAACAAGTAGACAGAAAAAAAAGAAAGCTAGTGTTAGAGGGTCAGATAGATACAAAGAAGACTAATAAATACAAAGAAGACAGATAGATAAAACAGAATTAGAATAGAGAGTGCTAAAGTTAGAGAGTCAAATATAGATGGAAGAGATGTGTTTTTAGCCGTTTCTTGAAGATGGCTAAGGACTCAGCTGCTCGGATTGAGTTGGGCAGGTCATTCCACCAGGAGGGAACAGTTAATGAAAAAGTCTGTGAAAGTGATTTTGTGCCTCTTTGGGATGGTACAATAATGCGCCATTCACTTGCAGAACGCAAGCTTCTAGAGGGCACAGAGGTCTGAAGTAGTGAAATTAGGTAAAGGGATGCAGAGCCAGTGGTGTTTTTGTAGGCAAACATTAATGCCTTGAATTTTATGCGAGCAGCTATTGGTAGCCAGTGCAAATTGATGAACAGAGGTGTGACATGGGTTCTTTTCAGCTCATTAAAGATTAATCTTGCAGCTGCATTTTGGATTAATTGTAGAGGTTTGATGGAACTGGCTGGAAGACCTGCTAATGGTGCATTGCAATAGTCTAGTCTAGACAGATCAAGAGCTTGAACAAGGAGTTGAGTTGCATGTTCTGAAAGAAAAGGCCTGATCTTCCTAATATTGCATAAAGCAAATCTGCAGGACCGGGCAGTTTTAGTAATGTGGTATGAGAAATTCACCTTATCATTAATTACAACTCCAAGGTTTCTGGCTGTTTTTGAAGGAATTATGGTTGATGAGCCTAACTGCAAGGTGAAATTGTGATGAAGTGATGGGTTTGTTGAAACCACAAGCAGTTCTGTCTTAGCCAGGTTGAGTTGAAGATGAAGGTCCTTCATCCAGCAAGAAATGTCTGTTAGACATGCTGAGATGCGAGCAGCTATCGTCGGATCATCAGGATGGAATGAGAGATAGAGTTGAGTGTCATTAGCATAGCAGTGATATGAAAAGCGATGTTTCTGAATGACAGAACCTAGTGATGCCATGTAGACAGAGAAGAGAAATGGTCCAAGAACTGAGCCCTGAGGCACCCCAGTAGCTAGATGTTGCGACTTGGATACCTCACTTCTCCAAGATACCTTGAAGAACCTATTTGAGAGGTAAGACTCAAACAACTGGAGTGCGGTTCCTGAGATGCCCTTTCCCAATAGGGTTGACAGGAGGATCTGGTGGTTGACCGTATCAAAAGCAGCGGACAGATCCAGGAAGATAAGTAATGAAGACTTGGAAGCCGCTCTTGCAAGTCTTAGGGCTTCAACAACTGAGAGCAAGGCAGTTTCGGTTGAGTGTCCACTTCTGAAGCCAGATTAGTTGCTGTCCAGGAGGTTGTTCTGTGTGAGAAAGGCAGAGACTTGGTTGAACACAACTCGTTCAAGTGTTTTTGCAATGAAAAGTAGAAGGGAAACTGGTCTGTAGTTCCCTAAAAGAGTTGGGTTAAGAGTGGGTTCCTTAAGAAGTGGGGTTATACGAGCCTGTTTAAATGCTGAGGGAAAAACTCCAGTGTGAAGGAATGTGTTAACGATGTGAGTGAGTGTAGGTACAACTTCAGGAGAAATGGCTTGAAGGAGATGAGATGGAATAGGATCAAGCGGACAAGTAGTAGGATGACTGGAAAGGATGAGTTTAGAGTCTTCTGCTTCAGAGAGTGGAGAGAAGGATGTGAACAAGTTTATATTTGTTGGTAAGATGTGTTTGACAGTTTGTGGTATGGAGAACTGTGCTGTGAGGTTTGTAATTTTATTAATGAAGAATTTCAACAAATGTTTCTTTGTGAACTCTCCATGACACTGTACCTCGTTTACAAAAAATTAAAAAATAAAAATAAATAAAAATACTAAATCTTCTGGCACGAACCAGGATGCCATTAAAAATAAACTATCCACTTGTTCCTTTACCCTGGGACTCTTCTGAAATCTGCCCTGAACGAGCTGTTTCAACCAAACGCGTCAAAGCAAACGTTCTTTCACTCCATTTGTCCTACTGACAACAGACTGTGTACTGTGTCAGAAAGCAAATGCGTATCTGTATACTGTATCCATTGTAGACAAGATAGCGGCTGTGATTATAATTTCTATTTGCTTTTGACGCAATGTGAAACTCGCATTCAGCATAATCAAGTGTCAGCGATTAAATGACTGAATGCCAGTGGGCGGGGCCTATGGTGAGAAGAAGAAGAAGATTCATCAATGTCTTGCTCTTGAGGCTGGGTTTATGCAAATTTTTGTGCCTGAGTGACGTCAACCTTGCACCTAAGACCCAAAACGAGACATTTTTGGAGCTTGATTAAATAAATGCTTTTTGTTTAATGAGGAGGACATTTTAAACTATGAAACTTCAGAAATTCAATAAATATTTTACATTTTAGTTTAGTATTATTACTGAACTACTGAAAGTTTATTTGATACTGTGTTACTGGTGTATATGGTGAAATAGTGTCAGAAAATGACAGCAAACCAAATAAATATCTTTCAGTAAAGAATTTACTTTCTTGCAACCAAATAAATGTTGACCGTATTTCAGAATTAAATCACCAATCCTGTATACAAAGCTCAATATAAATGCTGCATTGCAAGTAAAAAGAACTTTATTTCAGTCAAGAGGTTTCATTCACTGGTTTGTGTAATAAAACGTCTACTGAACCTCCAAAAATAACATGCACCCATTGCTTAGATAACAATCGCCTATTAATGACATACAGCCACAGTTAGATCATACCTCTAAAATAAACCTCTAAAAGTGCTAGATGAAGATTAGTCACTAGCTAAACTATATGCTAAAAAAAGAAAACGCAAAAAAGGGTATCGAAAAGGCGTATTATCCTTTAATTGAGTGACTCATGTGTTTTCCTGGATTGTACTGGTGTCTGCAGGTTGATTATGGGTAGTTGAGAGAGAAAGGCCAGCAGTGAGTGTTTTTAAAAACCAGTCCTGCTGCTCTGACCAGCACAGAATTCTGATATGTTTGCTTGAGTCCTCATCATCAGGCCCAAGGAGAATCTGAGTCTAACAGCGACATTTTTGCATATTTTCTGCATTGATTATGAAACAATATATGCAGGATTCAGTCGAACAGATTTAAACATGCCAAGTATGTTAAACAGAGCTGAATATGGTTATTCTGGCCAAAAAAATCTACTAAATAAATATACAAGTGGTGAGGAACATGTAGAACCTGTAAAATCTCTGTGGATGTGGGTTTGTAATAGGATGCTAATGGCATGCTTACTGCATACTGCGCAGTATGCACTACACACTAGTAGTATGTTACATAATTGTCACTAACCATGACTGTCACGTTGCATCCAGTTATTATTTTGCTCTGCATTGTGGGATGCAAATCCAGCACAGTGCACCAACTAGTATGTAAAAATACAATAAACACTATCAATACTATAAACTGCAAAAATAGTAAAGATAATTGATTGTATGCAATTCCAAACATGTATGTACACAATTCCGTGTAATATATGCTTTATTTTGGGGACATTTATGCGTTGATGATGTCCTCGTTGTTTAGTCCTGTGGTTATGTCACTTTCGATATGCAGCAGACTCAAAGATGAAAGTCTCTCCTGGCCCATAGTTGAACGCATCCAGTTCCTTACGTGACGCATTGCTGAAAACGATCTCTCGCAAGTTGCGGTCCCCACCGGTAATGTCAGTGCCAACTTGAAAAGTTTTTCGAAGTTTGGATAAAATCCAGTCAAGAGTGCCTCCTTCACAAAGTCAGGAGATGTGTGAGGTGAGTGCAGTTTCACTAAATTCATCTCGGTACAGGCCAGTTTTGGGTTGATAGAGAGGGTAGTTGCATATTTAAAAGACACTGCACGCCTTCTGGATTGCATTTTAGCATTGCATAGACACTCTTTGCTATTTCCATGGTCTGGGTGGAAAACCGGGACTGACACTCACCCAAAAGATTATCCAAAAGAGGAAAGTACAGCTTTTGGGCCCATTTCTCTTGCATGCTTTGTGTGATATCTGTTTGGTATTCTCTTTGTCCAAGCGAACTTGTGACAACACAGGAATCCAACGTAGCAATTCTTTTCACTGCTCACTTACTTTGTGATCGCGTTCATCTTCACAGACTGGAATGTCAAGTGAATTACAGAATGCTTCAATTTCGATCCATAATTCTTCCCACTTTTCAGTGGTCCTCATACTCTCAAGTCCCTTTATTGTAGATTCCATGACACTTGAAGCCTGAGATAGTGTTGAGTCTTTCTTTTGTAGAGCCTTGTTCGCAACATGGATCATACTGAAAACACGGTAAAACACCACAAGACACACACAGAATGTGGACTTCTTGAGATGGCTTAATAGACCGGATGCCTCAACAAACATACGATAAGGCAGGACAGAGTGCTCGGAAAGAGTGGAGAGCAGGGCACTTATTGAACTCTTTACAGCTATGTTTTTCCAACGACATGCCCATCTCGTGTCGCTCATTGCTGTCAGTTCCGCTTTAACTCGAAGCTTCTTTTGGTGCTGCTGGTATGCATGGTGAGTGCCTGGTTGTGAGAAAAATGCATATAGACTCTCGAGGATTTGAAAAAAACATAGTTGCTGTGCGATTTACCTTGCAGGCATCCACCAAAACCAAATTCAACCTGTGGGCCATACAGTGCATGTACAAAGCAGATGGATGGTCTTGACGCAGTTTCTGCTGAACTCCGTTTACGTGACCAGACAAGACAGCCGCTCCGTCATAACTTTGTGCAACGCATCCAGAAAGTGCTTTGTTTGTCCATAAATTCCAGTAGCATTGGCTCTTTCAGAAGAGTCAACAAATCCTAGAAATCTTTCCTTTATCTCCAAACTCTCTGTGTACCTCACACACACGGCCATTTGTTCTTCTTTACAACTGCGTGCTTCATCCACTAGAACAGTAAAAAAAAAAAACGGTTTCTTCGATTCTGTGGATTATCTTGCCTTTGACTAAACAAGCAGCTATTTCTAAAAATTAATTTTGTGTGTCAGAGCTCGTTAGATTGAACGGGGCATTTAATCGAGTACAGAAAGCCTTGTCATGCCTGGCATACCAGTCGCAAAGTTCCAAAAAGTTCCCACGATTTGCAGAAGCATCTCTCTCGTTGTGCCCTCTCAGTGCAAGTCCTTGTTTTCCTAAATAGAGCAATATGTCAACAATGGATGCTGCATATTCCCTATTGCCCTGCACTGTGTGATTCACTTAACTGTGCAGCGACTGAACCAGTAGCTTTGGTTTGCTCAAAGCAGTGCCATTGCTCTGTACAGTGACGATGTGGTGCTCCGTCTGCGTGTTTCTGTAACTTTGCTAAAATATTCTTCCAGTCACATACTCCATTTGCAATAAAAGCAGGATCTCTGTATGCACCACTAGAACTGCACTGAAACAATCTACATGGGAAGCAGAACATGACATCTGCCTCTTTGCTGTATTCAATGAATGCATATGCCTTGTAGTAATCAGACGAAAACGAGCAGTTCTGCTTACCGAACAGTGTTCTCGGGTATTCGGGTAAGTAGGGTTGTGATGGTCCAGTGTCGTTTGTGCCCAAATCCCCAGGTGGTGTTCTTTTAGTGGTAAGACAGTCCAACCGATCTTCCCGTTCATAAGGCCTTCCGCTGCCAGCAGACCTACCAGCTGTATCTGTTGAAGACGAGCTCTCTTCTAAGTTTTTCTCTGATATTTTAACACTTGTACTGGATGGGTAAGGGTTGTTGTTCAGATCTTCGCTGCATGAATTTTTTTTCTTGAAAAATGTTCTTATATCCATGTCAACTTAAATTGGCTGCCAGCTCAAAATTAGCATATGTTAGCGTAATGCATTTACTACGCATAAACCCGCGTTTTTAGGCAAGTGCTGGATATGGGTGTCATAAAATATTGTTTAAAACCAATGAATTTGTATTTAATGTGATCAAAACTTAATAAAAATATTGTAATGTATTTATTATATCGCTTTTATTTATTTAAAAAATCTTTATTGAAAAAACTGCATTAATGAATTTTCTCTGCACGTGCACAATGCCATGCAAAATACATTTTCCACAGCTGCTGATCTAGAGACAGCCACGCTCATCAATTTAAATTACTGTGGAAAATACTGATCCTGGATCAGCAGTTATGAGCAGCTTTTCTCTCGATAAGCAACTAGAAACAGCAGCAGGCAGTGGTTTTTGAGTGATAATATTCCACAGCAAATTTTATATTGCTAGTCTCAAGTCTTTGGTCTGTGGCCAGGGGAAGGCTAAGCATCACCAGCCTTACACACGCTCCGCCTATGATTTAGGTAGAATGTAGATGTATGAAAATTAAAAACCACACACACACACAAACACACACACACACATGCGCGCGCACGCACACAAATAAGTTACGATGACAGAATTCATCAGCAAGGAACATTCCTGGACTGTGAGTCTCGCCAAAGTCACGCTATGTACCAAACCTCACTGATATAACTCATCTGTTTAGCATCTAAAACGTCAGACACAGAGGTACGCGTGTATTGGTGTAAATATTCCAGATTAGATGTTTTAATGTTGATGTGTGTTTTTGTGTACGTGAGTTAAGTCTGTGTCTTAGTATGGCAGACTTAGTACTTAGTTCTTTTAAGTACGTAACGTGAGCTCTTTATGGCTGATGTGTGTCAAAGACAGAAATCTGACCACCAGTGAAGAGACACAAACAGTAACACATTAAAAGATGATGTTCTTTCGTGTCCGACTGCTCCTTCTATCCCAGATTTCTTTACTGTCTTGTAATATTCCATCAAAATATTTCTGGTCTAAAATGATTATATTTAATTTTTTATTTAATTTATTTTATTTTCAAGTCTTGGGTCAGTAAGGTTTTTATTTAAAGAAATAAGACTTTCATTCAGCAAGGATTTATTAAATTGATCAAAAGTGACAGTAAAGAAATTTATAATGTTACTAAAGATTTATATTTCAAATAAATGCTCTTCATTTGAACTTTCTATTGATCAAATAATCCTGACAAATGTATTATGGTCTCCACAAAACTATTAAGCAGCACAACTGTTTTCAACATTGATGATAATAAGAAATGTTTCAAATCATCATTTTAGAATGATTTCTGAAGGATCATGTGCCACTGAAGCCTGGAGTAATGGCTGCTGAAAATATTTTATAGAGCAAACAGCTGTTAAATTGTAATAATATTTCACAGTATTGCTGTTTTTACTGCATTTTTGATCAAATAAATGCTGCCTTGGAGAGTTTTTTAGTGTTTGTTAGTGAAGACTGACAGTGAACTACTGAGGAGAGAGAGAGGGTGAATGAGATTGAGAAACAATAAAATTTTTTCTACAACAACTTGATGCATACACACACAGATTAAACGGTGACCAAAAGCTTTGACATTTCTCTGCCAGCTCTTAATACATATTTTCTGTGCTCCATTTATTTAACATTTTTCCAGTGTCAACGACATTTTTCACTGTCGGCTTTACATCCTTATCATTTACTTCGGTTCAAAGCCACTGAAGCGTTGCATATTTAAAGAAGTAATCTGAGGCCTACAGCTGGCAAACAACTTTTCTTCCCAACTGTGTTTCTCCTGAGAACTCTTGCAGAGCAGTGTGATTTGTTGATGTATTTCTAATGTAAAATCAAAATAACAAATAAAAAAAAGATTTTTGATGGCAAAATACTAGGACAATATGTTCTTGCATTATCAAAAACAAAAGAGATAATATATAAATTAGATGCAGTCCACTGGTGATCAATGAGGATGTGCTATTCAATCCCCATCATGAACACAGCGGTGCAGAGTTTTTAATGTGAGGGCTCACTTACGGTTTCATAACACACGATCTGTGAAAAACAACTCGAGGAACAGAGTGGATTAAACTCTACAGATCAACATGGCCAATATGATTTAGGCTGTTTTGAAGCTGGACTAAAACTAACAAACTTCAAGAGACGGTATTTTGACTAGAACTAAAATGCAATTAAATTAAAAATCCATCAGTAACAATCAGTGAAACTGTAGCTTCCCAAGTTACAGGCTTGCTACTCTCTTGAAGTAGTAGTTAGCTACCCTACAAACTACTAACTAACAGAAGCTACATAAATACATCACTTTTTTAATGTATTTATTTATTTATTTTTAAAGAAATCTGTTATGCTTAGCAAGGCTGCATTTATTTGATCAATAATACAGTAAAAAAGTAATATTGTGAAATATCATTATTATTTAAATTAACTGTTTTCTATTGTAATATATTTTAAAATGTGTTTTATATTGTCAAATTTCAAATATAATTGAACACAATCCTGCTTCAGACAGAGGCTGGAAGAGCTGCTGAGCTGCGCTGGGTTGAGAATTAAGACGGCCAGATCTCACAGTCTCTCAATCTGCAAGGGCAGGCGAGTGGATACAATCTCTTTCCAAGTGGCAGGGGAAAGAATTCCAGTGCTTTCTGAGCAACCAATTAGAAGTCTGGGCAGAAAGTACTGATAGATGTCCTTAAGAGAACTGATCAGAGCTACCTTCCTGGCAAATACAAACTTTGGTGTGTACGCTATTCTCTGTCATCAGTAACACATGGATAAGTATTGTACGCTTATTTACGCTTTGATTTGAATGAAAACCGCGTATCCATGCGTTACTGATGACAGAGAATAGCGTACGCACTTTGCATCCAGCGAATGCTCTCCAAAATGGCGCTACGCTGACACAGAGAGACAGAGAGGAGACGAATTGTTGAATAAATGTTATTTTTATTTTCTTTGTGTACAAAAAAGTATTCTTGCCTCTTCATACAATTCAGATTGAACCATTGATGGCAGATGGACTATTTTGACTATGTTTTTTTAATACTTTTCTGTGCCTTGACAGTGTAATTTACTTGGCAGTCAATGGGGCAGTCACAAGCCTCCTGGTTTATATCCAAAATATCTTAAATTGTGTTCCGAAGACGATCAAAGCTTTTACGGGTTTGGAACGACATGGGGGTAAGCGATTAATGACAAAATTTTCATTTTGGGGTGGAGTATCCCTTTAAGATGTGAAATAACAGCAACAGTGGCAAGGATGGATGCCATTTCCAAAAGCTATATCCGCAAGTGGCTTGGTGTTGCGATGTCTCTCTGATTCAGCATTGTTCAAAAGAAATGCTCTTCAGCTCCCACTAAAGAGTATCTCACTTGGTTACAGGCTGGAGAAGACCAGGCTGGTGCTTGAGCTCAGACAATCAAGTGACCATTTTGTTCAAAATGCTGGTGCCAAGGTTCAGACCGGTAGGAAGTGGAAGGCAGAGGAATGCATTAATAACACCATTGCCAACCTGAAGCCCCAAGAGTTGGTTGGAAAAACCCAGCAGGGAAGACAGGGTCTCGGCTGGGGTGAACCATGCAAGCTCTGGTCAAAGGCATCGACAAAGAAGCGGAAATATTTAGTGGTCACAGAAGTGATGTGATTAGAAGAGGAAAGTCTTCTTGTGACCAAGGCCAACAAGGCCAGTGGATGAAGTGGGCCAACATCTTGCCAAGGTCAGTCAGCTGGAGCAACCTTTGGAGAATTCCCCATTTTACGAAGTGTGTCGTAAAATGGAGCAATTTACGACACACTTCATAGCCCAGTTAACCTGGCACGGTGGTTTGGAGCTGAAGAAATCCGCGGCTTGTGTGAAGCGGCTCAGGGAACACTCCACCACATTCTGTGTGGGTGCAAAACTGCTTTGGCTCAGGTCCGCTACAGGTGGCGTCATGACCAGGTGCTAAGGAAGCTGGCAGAATACACAGAAAGAGCAAGGGTGATGGCAAACAAGAGGCATCAGAGTCTTAAGAGTTAGCCTGTCCAATTTGTAACAGCTGGTCAGTTAGTGCAGAAATGCCCTCCTAAACAAAAGACATCAATCCTGGTTAGTTGAAGGGACTGGTCATTACAAGTATACCTGCACAGGCAGCTTCAGTTTCCCGCTTCTATCGCACAAACCACATTGGACCTTGTGGTGTGGTCCGAGATGAGCAAGCGGGTGGTGCTGGTGTAACTGACAGTGCGCAGGGAGGATGCAGTTCAGGAAGCGTACAAGCGGAACAAGTCACAGTATGCTGATCTGGTAGCGGAATGCCAGGGAAAAGGATGTAGAGCAACGACTTATCCAGTGGAGATAGGCTGCCATGGCTTTGTTGCCCAGTCGACCAGCTGCTTCCTGAGAGACATCGGCTTCAGCTCTGGTGAGGTCAGGAAAGCCGTGAGAGACCATGCCGAAGAGGCAGAGAAAGGAAGCTTTTGGCTTTGGCTGAGGAGGTATGATAAGAGCTGGGATGCGGAGAAGCCTCAAGGTATAAGGACCTGAGATCTAAGTCCAGCCGCAGGTAGCGGCAGGGAGATGTCCATGTCCTGGGTGGTGGGGCACTGGACAGGGACGTCTCCCTGCCGCGAGGTGAAGGGTGGCTCCCAGCTCATTTGCCACTGGCAGAGGTGCGTCAGGCAGTGATGCCCAGCAGGTCTTACCATCAACCTGTTACTAACCATAACACACCACAAACAGTTGTGCTGCTTAATATTTTTGTGGAAACTGTGACATATTTTTCAGGTTTCTTTGATAAAAAGAGCAAAAAGAAAAGAAAAAAGAATAAGAATAATAAGAAAAAAAATCTGAAATAGAATGCTACGAGATTTTTTTGTAATAAGGCTTTATTTTCAAGTTTTATCAATTGAATGCATATTTGATGAATTAAACTATTAGTTTCTTTAAGAAACATAAAAAATCTAACTGACCCAAACCTCTTGAAATTATTCGACCCCAACTTCTTGATATAAATTATTTGAATCGCTTAAGACAGCATTAAACTTGACCAGATGAATAACCTACCAGGTAAGCTAATGTGAAAAACTGAAACTAAACTAAAATGTGATTTCAATATGAAACATGAAATATTTCACTAAAACTGGCTAAATGTCTGTTCAGGGGAGTCATAATTAGGGGAGTCATAATCATCTCAGTTTGCCTTGCTGTAAATCTACTTGTGCTACAATATAACACTAAAAACAGCAATACACAGTGATATACTGCAACTGAATAAAAAAGCATATTACAGAAAAAGCAGCACTATTTTTAAGACAGATGAGCTGTTGTCAGGTTGTGTATAGTGGACATTGAGGGTTACTTTACAAACAAGTAATGAGTTACAATCATCACTACTTCCAGCTAATTACTCCCCAACACTGATGAATAAAACCACTAAAAACTACTGAACAGCAGAGAACATCTCTGAATGACTGGATTGCAAGTGCTCTCTGGTTGGGAAAAGAAGACATTATGTGTTACATTATCAGCTCTTTTCTCCTCTGTCCCTCAGTTTGGCTCTTTCTCTTTCCATGTCTGTCACACAAATGCACACAAGAGTGTATGAAACACTCTTAGAGGTACAAGAGTGGATGTTCAGTTCAGTCATACAGTATGGTTAAAAGGCTGTGACGCACTCCAGCTTCCAGTAGTCAAAGACAGTGACACAGTCTGTCACAGGTCCTGCATGAATACTGTGAGCTAAAAGCGTGATAGACACTATTTATCAAGAAACAGGACAGAGAATTATTACAATATCTGTATGCTCTGTATTAACTAGATAAGCACAGGGTTCAAAACTAACTGTTAACTATTAACTAAAAAAATCTGACACTTCACATTCGCAATCAACCACCCCTTTAAAAATGTAATTTTGTACATGAAAATATTTAGCCGTTTTACCATGTATTTATGATGCATCACTGAGTCTCTCATAGCATCATACATAAGGCTAACCAGTCTCTGTCTCTCAATAAAACATGATGATTTCTGATTTTGTTCTTCATAAGTTTGTTAAGGTGAGAAGTATTCCACTTATGTGTTGCCAAATGGAGTTCTGATAAAAATGTGTCTGCATTCTGGTAACTTTTTCCATGAAGGTAGAAGTTAGCAGACATACAAATTGAGACATGTTTTCTTTAGTAGATATATACTTTAATTTGAATCATACACTTCACTTAAATTAGCAAAACTAGATTATCATTTGCACAATTAAACTTAAATCATGTATTATGTTGTGGTTTCTGATAACTTTGTAGCTAATGGAAGTTGTAAGAATTTGCAATCAGCTCCTTTTTTTATTTACATGCCAAAGCCAATTAGATTTTTTTTTTTTAATATCAAAACGCAAGTAGTACAGAACACACTCAAAACATCTAGAACTTCACCGAACCCAGTATCTTTGATAAGAAAATAAATACATAACCAAAGTTGTATAAATGAATTACAATACATGGCTTGCAAATATATGTGTAAATAATAAATCATAATTCACTATCCAGAAAAAAGTATAAACAATAAATAAAAATACACAAGAGATGTAAAATATGTAGAAGTCATATTTTTTATCAGTATTGACAAATGATTTATGCATATTTTCACCTTTCATATTTATTTATTTATTTATTATTCTGTTTTTGAGATTGCGTGTTTGAGAAACGTGAATTGCATGTCACTTAAGGGTCACTGACCTGGTGTGCTCCATCACTGGGAGTGTATACAGAGCTGAAGTTCTTCAGGTGGTCTCGGGTGTGACTGACTCCCCTCAGTGTCTCAAACATGTTCACCAGTGCAGAGTGAGCACGCTCCACAGTCAGCTCCTCAGGGCCTGAGACTCCTACAGACACACATACAGATAAACACACACATGAGTGTCTAAACATTACACCAATGTTAATAGAATAATCACTCTTTCTGGCTTTCTTCACATGTAGAAATGTATGTTGTTTGGACAATGTTACAAATTGTACAACTCTTGTTTTGGAATTCCAAGGCAGATTCAAACTCAGTAAATATATATTTGGGTCAGTGAAGAAGAAATAAATACTTTTAAATAAATACTTCAACAAAAACACACTGCATTAATTAAAATTGTAACAGTAAGGACATTTCTAAAGATTTTGGTTTCAAATAAATGCTGTTCTTTTGAATGTTCTATTGATCAATCTGGAAGCAAAATGTATCACAGTTTCCGTACAACTGTTTTCAGCATTGATAATAATAAGAAATTTTTCTTGAGCAGCAAATCAGGATATTGGAATGATTTCTGAAGGATCATGTGACACTGAAGACTGGAATAATGGCTGCTGAACATACAGCTTTGCCATCACAGAAAAAAAATGATATTAAAATAGAAAAGAGTTATTTTAAATTTTAATAATATTTCACAATATTACAGTTTTTTTTATTTTTAATTCAATAAATGCAGTATTATGAGAAGTATTACCAACCTCAAAATTTTGCATGGTAGTGTACACATTTGTTTATATATAATACTGAAAATTGTGATAAATTATATTTTAAATAAATACACTAATATAATATATTGTATACAATGTTGTATGTACTGTGGGCTCTATATTAGATTGAGTTGTATTGCTGAAAGGCAATCAGAGGACAAAAGCTCTTTTCATTGGAAGGCGACAGCTCCTGCATAAGTTAATCAAAATTTAATATGCACTCACTAAACTCAGATGCTGGGGAATGAGAGAGCGAGAGACTGCGAAACAGAGAGGGAACGTCTCAGTTTCATTTAGGGGAGAAAGCGTGAACAAAAGTGTTCGACAAAAACAAACTTGTTGTCATTCCAGCAGCACTGATGGTGCTGAAAGCGAAGAGAGACTCAGAGAAGCAACATGGGTGGGTGAGTCTGGCACACAGTCCTGCGCCAGCTGTGGAATGCAAGGGCTGGGTAATGAGAGAGCCACCCATCCTTCAACCAGATCTAAACAATCTCACACCTGAGAAATAAGACATTCAGCTCTGCCAGTTCAAACCCTTTGGACCTGCCAAACCTGCAGACGCATGGCTAGAGCGGAGCAGTACACTTACTTAAGACTACAGGATGAAAAAGTCTTTATGTTCAGATGTACCAGCTCAGGCGCATTTTGACGAGACCAATGCTAATACTGTAGCTAATTTTCATAAAATCCCCCCCAAAAAATCACAGTTGAAATGCAACATATGATACTGACTATTGGATCACAGTATGATTTAAATGATTCAAAATGTCTTCGGTTTTATGGTAATGTATTCAGCTTCAGTGTATTTGTGAACTAATGTGCCACAGACACGGGTTTCATTAAATGTATAATCTAATGAAAGAAAGGGGGGAAAGAAAGAGAAGTCCTGTGCACTACCATAGACTGCAAAAACAAACAGTATTTTGCATGTTTCAGTCATGCAACCTACTTTAAAAAATATCTGGTGAAATTGCTGAATTTTCAACAGCCATTACTCTAGTTTTCAGTGTCACGTGATCCTTCAGAAATCATTGTAATATGCTGATTTGCTGCTCAAGAAACATTTCTTATTACTGACAATGTTGAAAACAGTTTAATATTTTGTGGAAACTGTGATCATTCAAAAGAACAGCATTTATTTGAAATAGAAAACTTTTATGTCTTTAATGCCACCTTTGATAAATTTAATGCATCCTTGCTGAATAAAAGTATTAATTTCTATTAAAAAATCTAATGACCTCAAACTTTTAAATACATCTGAAAATTACAAACAAAAAAATTACAAAGATTATTATATATATATATATATATATATATATATATATATATATATATATAAACATATTCAACATGATTTGCATACATTAACCCCTTCAGCTCTGCAGCATTTTTTACCGATTTTTGCATTCCCGAATTTAAAAGAGTGCCCTACTCACATACATTGGAGTAAATTGATAAAAATGGTCTCATTTCACAGAAAATAACCAAAATTTTAACAAATGGGTGGAATAATTAAATTTTTTTTAGTATTTTTTCATCATTTTATGATAAAATCTAATTTTATTTTTTTTAAATTAAGGTTTTATTTGAAAGTCTGTTATTTGAGATCTATTTGGTCAACCTCCCTGCATAAGGTTTCTTTTGATTCCACTAGAAAGCAGTAAACAGGGGAAAAAAGAATTTTCTTTATATAATTTAGTAAAAAAAAAATTATTGAAATTTAATTGAAGGGAGGCAAAGTGTCCTCTAGGGGTCTCCCTTTTTCCATTTTTTGCGAGATCAGGCATACCCGGATTTAAAAGAGTCCCATAACTACATAGATTGGGCTAAATGGATAAAAATGGTCTAATTTTACACAAAACACCTTAAATTTGAACACATTAGTGGAATAATTAATAATTATTATTGTACTTGCTCACAATCCAACGTCCTTCAACTCTGCATGAGCTAGCTTCTAGCGCGCTGGGGGCGTATCCATTTCGGCCAAAATGCGCCCTCCACTCTCGTGTTTGGAAAGGCATAAGTCGACATCGGATTGGTCTAGGAGTTTGATCGATGTCTCTTTGGAGAGCTGTGATTGGGGGCTTTTCATACATATGACACATTACGTAATGACGTAATCGCGTGTCGACACAAACGTGTTAAGGCAAAACTAGTCGAAAACGCACCATTCAACTTAGGGGTATTCGATTCCAGGTTTTTCGGAGTCGACTCCAGCGTGACTGTCCAAATTAGTCCAATTTATTGGTGGTGACATTACCTTTACATGAGCTATCAATGATCAACGTTGTTAGCTGTTGCCGACACCTAATTTTACAGAGGGAAAACTCAAAAAAATAAAAAAATAAAAAATAATTAAAAAAAACAAATTAAAAATAGTTTTTGACCACCAAATGCCGTGGTGGATTATTATGTCAGAATTAAATAAGGTATTATAATGGTCAGGGGATGGTGATATATTGGCTTAAACAGCATTGATATTAAAAATAAATACAAAACACAAAAATACATAAGAATGTAAACTTATATTTTATTCTTATCATCGCAGTGATCATTTCCCAAGAGTTTCCGCACGGAGTCTATTTTTGTTGTGCTGCACACGCTCAATTAAAGTGACAGCACATTGCTCACTGTAAAAATTATTATTTTTTTATTTTTATTTTTTTTACAGTTAACACGGCTTTTTAGCAATGGGGGTAAAGCAAGGAAAAAGCACCCTTTACGGCAAACGCTACGGCAACATAAATGGCACTCATGGAGTTAGAAAAACTTCTTTATGACCAGCAGGATTGTAATAAAGATGTAATGCAAAAGAAAAGGCACGAGACGGCTGTTTCTGTCAATGGTAAGTTTTAATTTAAAATGTTTGTGATAGCCTACTACCTTTTAACGTAAGAAATGTAGACTGCCGGCTGTGTTTACATGTTTTGCCACTTGCTTGAGTATCTTAATAATACGTAAATATATACAGAAGTCATTTTAATATATTGCGGGGTAGATGTCAGGACCTGAGAATGAAAAATCAAGACAACCCATTGCAAAAATGAGGTGAGAAGTATACATTTCAGTCCTTTTGACATTCACTCAATCTTTTACAAATAACTCACTTATAATCATGACTTGAGCTCTGCATGGTCCCATTATTAACATTTCTGTTTTTATAAATGCATGCACAGCGGTTATGCAATGCTTTCTGAGACTAGCACTATCAATTTAGGCTTCTGTGGCTGTAGGCATCAGTCTGGTCTGCAAACACTCACTTGAGATGTTTACTGTAAACGTGTCACTGTGTTCAGTGCAGCAAGACATATAGGACATAAAGACTTTCTTAGAGTGGACGGATGCTCTTCCTAAGCAAAATATTGCTATGTGAACCCTTTGTGCCAGAAATGTGTGTTTGTTTGCAGTTATATAACTCATTCCACAAAAATGTATTGGTGGAAACCCAACACAAACAGTTGTGTGTGTGTGTTTTTGTAAAGCTATAATCTGCATTCGGTATAAATATTTATAAGGATAAGCATGTTAATTCTGCCTGAGGAGCTGCTGTTTAAACTGCCCAAAGATGTAATTCTTTGGCCCTGAAAGCCTCTGACTGCAACAAGTGGGTTTTTTTTTCATTCTAGATGGTTCTAGAAATTCTGATTTAAAGCTTGATATCAAAACATATCACAAATAACAGGGAGTAAGTGCATGAGTCAGCCTCTCATCTATCCGTTTGTTATGACCGTATTTAATGTCAGCCCAAATATAACTGGTTTCATATTTAGCCTGCTGGCTGTTTGTTTTGAGTTGCTTGTTTTCTCCCCAAATGCATGCTATTGAGACTCTTCTGTCTCTGCATTTTTCTCTTGCTCTGTCGCTCCTGACAGCTCGGTGGGAGATAAGAATAGAGGGATGCAGGCAGATTCGGATGTGAATGTTTTTTTTCTGGAAGATGGAAAGCCATGGTAAATATAACATGCCTGAAATAAATCAAGGCATCTAGGGATGTAAAACAACTAGTAACTAAAATAAGTGTGCTTTAGTGAGAGTTAACCTTTAAGATTGTGCAGCTATAAACCAATTCATAAAACATAAGAGAATCTGTCAAAGGTGTAATTCATTTCATACAGCTCTTTATAGTTACATTTTTCTCCTAATCTGGCAAAAACTAGTCCTGTTTATGCCAATAAAAATTTTTATAAAAAAAATAGTGCAGAGGTGTAGGTGCTACACACAGCCAGTAATTACAGTGAAAACTGTTTGGGAGGAAAAAGTGTATTGAAAAGATCATTTGTAACTTTCAGTCAATTTACTGAAACAAATCATATCAGGAGATATAAAGACACACTGTTATATGAAGACACTGAGATATACAATCGCAATTACTACTAATAGATCAGAAGATGCAATTACGATAAAGTCAAAAATCTGAGAAATGAAGTCACTGTTAATTTTTTACTCTTTTATCTGCATACCTGACTCGCTACAATGAAGCTTTAAAAAGTTCAATAACTAATAATCACAAATATATGGTATAATGCAAATAAACATATCTCCACATAAGCATATCCTTCCATCAACAGTTGTCCCTGACTAAGAAACTGCAAGAGATCTGCAGCAGACAGTTCATGTGTAATGTGTGTGTGTTTTTATGTAGCTACAGACGGTCATTTGAGCGTGTGCCAAGAGAAAAAGTGCAGTTGTGCGATGGGGTGTTGGCTGCGGTTTAGATGGTAATGGTGATCATAACACCAAATCTTGAGAGCCAGCCAGGTGCTGGTGTGAGAACAGACAGGAGTTACAAGTGTGCGTATCCCCCACATTCTCCTCTCACGCAAGCCCTTTCCTTTGAAATACAGACAGTGTGTGCGTAACAGCCTCCACTGTTTTTATACTGATCTATATAGCAAAGAGGAGAACAGAAGATTAACTTCATAAACACCCAAACAAACACCCTAGATCTTCTTTTGTGTGTCCGCATACTTTGACCAAACAACAGGCTACATGACCCCCAGAAAGAGGACAGTTGATTAGAAAGATACCAGACATAACAGAGAACAAAAGGTGCACATGTGACTGAAATAAGCACACTATGTCAAATGAATCTGTGTGCAAAATGTGGCCTTGTACACTCTTAATGAGATCTAATGAGACAGAGGTGAACAAGATTAGTCACTTACACAGAACTCACTCTACTGAAAAATTGCACACCAATATGTGCTTTATGGAGTTTGCTGTTAAAGGGGTAACATCACTGAAAAAAGTATTTGTAGCACCCATGCTGCTTTACTAAAATGGCTTCAAAATTGTATTTCTGATTTCGATAATCTGTTTCACTAAGTTGTACATCACAATACGTAATTATCGGTTGCTTCTTCCATTACATTGCGACTCAATTTTGGCGCAATGTGTAGTTACTGCATTTTGCTTTTGAACGACAGCACTCACAAATAAACATGCAGCAAAGCATCAGCCCTTAATAATGTGGAATCTGGAAAGTGTCTGTTATTTGTGACCAAATACAACCTTGTGACCATAGTCCAGCCATGGAAAACGGCAGATACAAATTCCTGGAAATCAAACAATGAGGGATTCAGAGAATATTCTCCTACAACACAAAAAATAACAACACATGACCATTTCCAAAAATGGCTTCCAGACTTTCCACACTAACAAAATCATTATGGGGGATGGTAAGATGGCCTCCTTATCAGCTAACTTTGTATCAGCATGCTAGCATGTATCAACTGAGGGACAACACAAATATGGCAACAACAGTAATGAACATATGTAAATTCATCCCCATGAATTGTCAATTTTACTTCAATTAAATCTACACAAATAGTTTTACAAAGCAAAAACTATTAAAAATGACAAAGGCAAATAGCAAAATTACTCAAACTAAAATTAAAATGAAATTATGGCGATTCATAAACCCTGTAATCAATGCAGGTTGAAAGAGTCAGACAGAACAAAAGAACATTCTTTACTTCATTCCCCCCAGACAATAACATAATCTCCTGAATGCAAATAAGCCTACTAAACTGGACTAAACAGAGCCATCTCCCTAACAACTGAAAATGGTTCCATCCTCAACAGAATGTAGACACCTTAATAAACTTCCTTTTTCTCCATCCCAGTCCTCTTTGCTTCCCTCACATACACCAGCTTCAGTCTCAGGCCTCTTTTAGAGGAATTCAGTCTCTGGTACTATTAATAGCAATGCTTGATTTAGTAATAGTACTAAAAAGGTGATGAAGAGTGTGTGTGCATTCATGCGTTGTGAATATGAGTCTGTGAATCAAAACACTGTCTTCTTGGCCTGGGAACAAAAGAAGAACATCTCTGTATAATGTTAATCCACAACGGAATTCTGGCTCAGACCTAAAAATGTTGTTGCATATTCCAAGTGGAACTCAAACACAGCACTGCAAGAAAGTGAGAGTAAGAATGCAGTGGTCAGCGCAGAAACTCAATGACAAGTATGCTGAGGTGAAAACTCTTTGAGAAATATTTTATAAAATTTCTGTAATTATTCCATTAACTCTATTAAAAATACTTAAACAATATAAAAAAAAAAAGTTTGACAATCAGTCAGTAATGATACTGATACAATTCAATTTGACATGACTGAAAATAATGATAACTTGCAGGTCAGTAAAAGTCACAAATTCGAAGGGTGAAGTATTCGTCAGATTAATTCAAACCAGTAGCTCATCTTTTTGAACAATTCTTTAAAAGAATAAAAAAATCAGACTATATTGTGTGTTTTTGATTTACTAAAAGAACGAATTAATAAGAATCATGTGTTTGGGAAACAGGCTACATTAGTCATGCTGTATGTTTGTGATCTACTAAATGAGTCAGTTCATGCGAGTCATTTGGTCAGGAATAAGACTACACTTCTAATTCACTAAAACATACAAAGAGTTCATTTGCAAAAACAGATAACTCCATTTTTAAAGGGGTCCTATTATGCTCTTTTACAAAGTCTTGATTTTGTTTTGGGGGTGTACTAGAACACGCTCTCATTCTTGGTGGTTCGAAAATCGTATTATTTTTCACATAATTTACATTATTACAATACCTCTCTCCCCAGCCTGGCACAAACGACTCGATTAGTTCTGGGTTTGATGAAGGCCCGCCTTCCGAAAAAACAAAATGTGTTGCGATTGGTTAGCTGTCCCAGTGCGTTGTGATTGGCGAACAGCTTAGACGGTGTTTCAGTACTGCCCCGCCCCTTGCCAAAGCAGCAAGTTCGTGATATTGCTTTATCAATTCAGACCCCAAGAATATTGAACAAGAGGATCGCACAGAACCTTTGCACGCACGGATATTGCAAGACATATTAAAGTGATAACGTTATTGTTGTTGTTGTTTTATTTATTTTTTTTGCTAAATCACGTTTTAGATAGGATATCAACAACAGCTTATAAATAACTGCAGCACAGATAAGTGCAATGGTAATATGTATTATGTTTATTGTTCTTTAATTCTAACATTATAACATGAATTGCAGTGAAACTGTTATACAGTTGAATTTATTTATACCATAGTCCCACAGAGTTACACTATTTTTGGTGGCATATATATGCAAATTCATTCTCTGCCAGCTGGAGGCGCTGTTGGAGCGGGAGAGAGTGAGGTTTCCCCGGTAACGCTGTACACAAAGCAGAGCTCCGCTCACAAACGCTGCTTTATCAGACATTACATGCAAGATGAAATGAAAATAACATCCAAATTTTTCTGAAAACAGTCGGTTTCCATCAGAAATACAGTGATATAAAAACACCCGCACCGGGTTTCGATTTTGAAACGTGCAGTGCTCAACCAAGCGTTCTCCCCACCTGCCAACCATTCGAATTTCTGTAGGCGGGATTTATTTTTGTGATATCACAAATACAAAAACAACTTTGTAGTCCAAACGAGCCATTCGTTGTAGTTCTTGAAAAGGGATTTTTTAAAAATGAAATATCTCCCTTTGGAGTGGACTTTGAGATTTGTAACTTTGTAGATCTTTTTATGCCCATACATACACACTACACACTGACTAAAATTCAAAAAGTGAAAAAAGCATAATAGGACCCCTTTAACAATTTTTAAAAATCATGTTTTTTCATTGTGCATTCCAATTAATTTCAATCAAACTGCAGTTGGGTTATTGTGATTAGGTAAAAAAAACAAAAAAACAAAACAAAAGAAAATACAGCTAACACAATAAAAACATGATAACATAATAAAAAAACATGATTTTTGAAAAAAAATTCATATATTGTTGTCATATTCACATTCATATATTGTTTGTGATTTAAACTACACAGTAGTTCTTGTAATATTCCATAGAACAGTTTTATTTTGATGCTGTTCCAAAGATTCTGCTGAAACATGATGTCATGGTAATGTCATGGTGCTTTGATATCTACCTTGGTGTATGATCACCATATTCATTTACCATGTGAATTTACATGGTGTGCAAAAGTACCATGGTACATACCATAAATAGCATGGTTCATGGTTCATGGTTCATGGACAGAGTCCCCAAGCTGTTGAAAGCCATGAGAATTAAAGATATGAGAGATTATAATGTTTGAAATCTGAAACAAAAATTCCATATTTATTCATTGATCCCCTTATCAAGATCCAGTGGAAAACACAAGACTAATCTAAGCCTGACTCATTGTTTACATGACAGAAAAATGCCACACATTCTCATTGTAACAGACTGAAACTGAGTCTTACTTCCACTCTCTCAGCACAGCATTCTTCCAGCAAATCTCTAACAGAACATTATATAACTCAGTAATGCTATTCACATACACACTCATGTGTTTAAGAAAGAAGAAATAGCTGTAGAAACTATGTGAGGGAGAAAGAGAGAAAAAGTTTTGTAAAGGTGAAAATGAGGCATCTAGTCAATGAAAAGTGACACTTGACTTTTTAACAACTGCAAAACGTCCTCATCACATGAATCACTAAGTGCTCTTCAGAGATTTGGAGAGATCCTCCTGCATCTCATGTCCTTAGAAAACACTTCAAAAATCATTATAGTTTGAGAGATGCCAAAAATAATGCCATCGGCATTCCATCAGGTTGGCAGCAACCTTACATTATTCAACCAGCTTTGTCAGCAGTTTGAGGAGTCTTCAGTACCTTCAAATAATCAACAGCAGAGCTGGCTCACATTCAGCATCCCAGAAGCAGCAAACAATACTCCGACATTCCATACTTTACACTTCACCAGCACCAAGGGTACTGTTTTGGGAGGTTTTCCATTGTTTCTCCATGGAGGAGTTCTATAAGTGGGTAGCAGGACCAAATCTCAAGCCTTGGAGACTGAGAGGAGACTGGGAAAATTACAGTTAAAAAATAGTTTAATGACCAAGTAACATTATATGACCAGGCGAGTCCCATAGTCACAATAAACATAAAATATATCATTAAACTCAATAACATAGAGGATATGAGGTAATATGAAGGTAATGGAAATGTAAAATAGAGTAAATATTGTTGAAATGGTGTAACGTATGGAATGCTTTGGCATATTAGACGTTGGCTGGAGTGAATCTAACAAGTAGGCTGAGTGCCATGATATTTACAACAGCAATAAACAAGATGTTAATAAACATCCAAGTGTTTCATTCTTAGACGAATCAGTTGTGCTCATAAATTTACATGCCCCTTGCAGAATGTGCAAAATGTTAATAATTTTTTATAAAATAAGAGGCATCATGAAAATTGCATGTTATTGTTTATTTAATACTGTCCTGAATTTCACATAACAGATGTTTATATATTCTCCACAAGACAAAATAATATAATAAATTATATTTATTAATAAATAATAACTGAATTTATAAAAATGACCCCATTCAAAAATTTACATACCCTTGAATCTTAATACTGTGTGTTGTTTCCTAGATGATCCATGACTGTCTTTCTGTTTTGTGATAGTTGTTCATGAGTCCTTTGTTGGTCCTGAGCAGTCAACTGCCTGCTGTTCTTCAGAAAAATCCTCCAGCTCCTGCACATTCTTTGGTTTTCCAGCATCTTCTGCATATTTGAACTCTTTCTAACAGTGTCTGTATGATTTTGATATCCATCTTTTCACATGGAGGACAATTGAGGGACATAACTATTATATAAGGTGAAAACATTTACTGATGACCAAGAAGGCAACACAATGCATTAAGAGCTGGGGGGTATAAACTTTTTGAATTGGATGATCAGGGTAAATTGTGTTTATTTTGTCTTCTGGGAAAAATGTAAGTATTTATGTAGCTTCTTAAATGCAGTACCAAATGAAAAAAAAAAAAGATCTTTAAACAATATAAGAAAGATTTACACGTCATACTTTTCAAAAGTTTACACCCTCTGGCTCTTAATGCATTGTGTTGCCTTCTTGAGCATCAGTAAGTGTGGACAGTGTTAAATGTGTTTATGCTTCTGTACAATAGAAAAAGTAAGGAAACATTTTGTACCGGCCCTGAATTGCTTATTGAAAAGCAGTTCTGGAGAAGTGTGATTACCCTAAGGTGTGGTTTCACTAACAATTTCACCTGCTTCCTGAACCTCGAGTAAATCTAATTGGGCAACTTGCAGCCACTTATTGCTTTTCACTTAAAGACTGAGACGATATTTGGGGATCTACCTGTATACACATATGACTGAGGTAAGGATGAACTCAGTAATAAAACTGGGCTATTAAGCCTGGAAAAGATTAACATTCTTGACATCCTCTCTTGGTCCACAATTATCTGTACTGTCGTCAATGGGTTGAGCTCCAGGAGGCTGTAGCTGCACCACCATCTGTTCAATCACCCAAACGGCTAAACAGAAAATGAATCACAGCCTTCTTGGCACCCATGGTTCCAACTCGACTGACCTTATCTGTACAAGCCATACAGACCATACAGCTCAAGATTACAAGTGAGATCAAAACTCTAGCAAAGAACAAAACACAAGGCAGGTCTTTCAAGGCCACAACACCAGTTGCAGTCAAGACTATGAAAAAATTGTCTGTTTGTATATGCATTGAAATGCACAATATGAATGTACTGACAGTATCTAAAACAAAAATATTAAGGTATGCACAGCTTATACTACGTATAAGTCTTTACGAAGCAACCATTAATCCAGTCTTCAAGTTCACATGGTACTATGCTGATTTAGAACTCAAGAAACATTTCTTATTATTAATGTTAAAAATAGTTGTGCTACTTAATATATTTGTGGAATAGGCAATATATTTTTCCAGGATTCTTTGATGATCCCAAATTTCAGGACAAGGTCAACACCTAAGTTCACCTTTGCGTATCTGAAAGGTTTTGAGATCCAGAACAAAGGATAAAGGCAGGAAATTGATGTTGATCTCTGAAGCTAAACTGTTATCCAGGAAAGAGGAGAATTCCGGCAGGAACACTTCAACCCTCTTTACTTCTGCTACTCTAATCCTTTAAACCATAACCGCTTGGCCCTGATGCGAGACTCATAATAATCCTTTTAAATCATGGCTGGATGAGAGAAAAAGAGAAAGAATAAGTGAGTGAGAGAGAAGAAAAAACAAAGAGGAAGAAGAGCAGGAGTTACAGTATGTGACCTACCACTGTAGTTTATGTGTGTGTAACATAAGTCGTGTAGAAAGGAAGTTTCATTTAGAGATCAAAGAGTCTGAGCATGTATGAATTTGTATGTTAATGGACTATTTTCAGCTTTTTTTGTTCAAATCCCACATTTTAAGGTTTAAACTGATTAAAAACATGAAAAGAGCCAAAGAAAAAAACATTGCTTATATTAGCCCAGGTCTACTGTATGTGAACTAGTATGTGGAGAGCCCGTCCATTTAAGAGTAAGAGCTAACACACCAAGACAATGACATAGTTCAGGTATCCACACACACATGAT
The DNA here is from genome assembly GCA_039654775.1 of Spinibarbus caldwelli. Lineage (NCBI taxonomy): Eukaryota > Metazoa > Chordata > Actinopteri > Cypriniformes > Cyprinidae > Spinibarbus > Spinibarbus caldwelli. Next base: position 16,966,097 of record CM077240.1, on the reverse strand, counting down.
CACAAAGACCTGCCTGTATGCTTACTTACCATATACATGGACACTCTATAGAAAATAGAGCCAAAATGCACACTTAAGCACAAGTATATTCAAGTACATGAAGTATATACTATGTAACATACTGTTCTGAATTTGGGTCAAGATGTAGGACAAGTGTTCCATTCCACTTACATAAGAAAAATACACCCAGATGGCCTGAATAAGTCTGAACTTTTAGTTTTTTTTTTTTTTTTTGAAGACTGAACTTAGAAACATCCTAGTGCCTGTGAATATAAGAAGATCTTGAAGCACAAACCCATCATAATCATAAAGCTGCAAACAATTACACGGGCCAATCGCTAAAAGCACTATAGGCCCTGAGCTTGACCAACTATTGTAGTCTGCACGAGGCAACGTCAAGAGGTCCAAAAACAGAGGCATAAATTTAGCTTTGGTGTGTGGCCAAACAGACATATAGGTGCATCTCAATAAATTAGAATGTCATGGAAAAGTTCATTTATTTCAGAATTCAACTCAAATTGTGAAACTCGTGTATTAAATAAATTCAATGCACACAGACTGAAGTAGTTTAAGTCTTTGGTTCTTTTAATTGTGATGATTTTAGCTCACATTTAACAAAAACCCACCAAACCCACCCAAAAACCCACCAAACCCACCCATCTCAACAAATTAGAATATGGTGACATGCCAATCAGCTAATCAACTCAAAATACCTGCAAAGGTTTCCTGAGCCTTCAAAATGGTCTCTCAGTTTGGTTCACTAGGCTACACAATCATGGGGAAGACTGCTGATCTGACAGTTGTCCAGAAGACAATCACTGACACCCTTCACAAGGAGGGTAAGCCACAAACATTCATTGCCAAAGAAGCTGGCTGTTCACAGAGTGCTGTATCCAAGCATGTTAACAGAAAGTTGAGTGGAAGGAAAAAGTGTGGAAGAAAAAGATGCACAACCAACCGAGAGAACCGCAGCCTTATGATGATTGTCAAGCAAAATTGATTCAAGAATTTGGGTGAACTTCACAAGGAATGGACTGAGGCTGGGGTCAAGGCATCAAGAGCCACCACACACAGACGAAGGAATTTGGCTACAGTTGTCGTATTCCTCTGGCGTCTTACCTGGGCTAAGCAGAAGAAGAACTGGACTGTTGCCCAGTGGTCCATAGTCCTCTTTTCATATGAGAGCAAGTTTTGTATTTCATTTGGAAACCAAGGTCCTAGAGTCTGGAGGAAGGGTGGAGAAGCTCATAGCCCAAGTTGCTTGAAGTCCAGTGTTAAGTTTCCACAGTCTGTGATGATTTGGGGTGCAATGTCATTTGCTGGTGCTGGTCCATTGTGTTTTTTGAAAACCAAAGTCACTGCATTCGTTTACCAAGAAATTTTGGAGCACTTCATGCTTCCTTCTGCTGACCAGCTTTTTAAAGATGCTGATTTCATTTTCCAGCAGGATTTGGCACCTGCCCACACTGCCAAAAGCACCAAAAGTTGGTTAAATGACCATGGTGTTGGTGTGCTTGACTGGCCAGCAAACTCACCAGACCTGAACCCCAAAGAGAATCTATGGGGTATTGTCAAGAGGAAAATGAGAAACAAGAGACGAAAAAATGCAGATGAGCTGAAGGCCACTGTCAAAGAAACCTGGGCTTCCATACCACCTCAGCAGTGCCACAAACTGATCACCTCCATGCCACGCCGAATTGAGGCAGTAATTAAAGCAAAAGGAGCCCCTACCAAGTATTGAGTACATATACAGTAAATGAACATACTTTCCAGAAGGCCAACAATTCACTAAAAAAATTTTTTTTATTGGTCTTATGAAGTATTATAATTTGTTGAGATAGTGAATTGGTGGGTTTTTGTTAAATGAGAGCCAAAATCATCACAATTTAAAGAACCAAAGACTTAAACTACTTCAGTCTGTGTGCATTGAATTTATTTAATACACGAGTTTCACAATTTGAGTTGAATTACTGAAATAAATGAACTTTTCCACGACATTCTAATTTATTGAGATGTACCTGTACATACCTCTTGTCAAGCAGAACAAGGTATGCACTTGAGAGACATAGTGGTTTGTCAGGCATGTCTTAAAAATATCTGAGCCAAATTTGGTGATAACCAAAGTGTTGACAAAATAAAACTTTTCTTGATTGGCATGACTGGCATTTTCAGAGTCAGTTTTCTTGGCATGTCACAGGAAAATAGTTTTGAATAGGAAAAACATCTTTTTGCCTGCTGGATTTCATGACTAAAATTTGGGGATGATCAGATTAAAACTGTAGAATGAGTTAAAAAATTACAATTAAATTCAAAATGGCAGAGTAGCATAATGCAGATTTTATATTTTGTAGTGTTTTGGCCACTAAATGTCAATGCTATAAGTGATGGTTACCTACTTTTGTTTCAACACACCAAAATGTTGGTGAGATACAGTAATTTATGTCCAAATTTAACTGCAGACAGGCACAAATGGTATCATTGGACTTCATCAAATGAGATTCTTTCAGGCTCCTGACTTTGGACCAAATGATTTAAAAGTCTAAATAGCAATTGTTTAGCTTTTTTTTCTCCATGTCTTTATATTAAACTGCTGAAGTAGCCTACTTTCATAAACAGCGGCAAATCACTTAAAAAAAATAAATAAAGTTTCTTTCTGACATGCCAATTACACTATAGTGTTAGGGAAAGTTACTTTTAAAGGGCTAGTTCACCCAAAAGTATCAAGTACTCACCCACAAAAATAACAACTTTATTTAACTATTTCTTCTCTTCTGTGTCAGTCTCTGCCGTGTGAACCACTGGTGTCACATGGACTATTTTATCGATGACCTCAATACCTTTCTGGGCCCTGAACGTGTCAGTTCTGTTGCTCTCTATGCAGGGTCAGAAAGCTCTCGGATTTCATCAAAAATATCTTTATTTGTGTTCTGAAGATAAACGAAGGTCTTATGGGTTTGGACGACATGAGGGTGAGTAATTAATAACAGAATTTTCATTTTTGGGTGTACTATCGGTTTAAAAGTAATGCATTACAATATTGTGTTTCTCCCTTAAAAATTAACTAATTGTGTTACTTAGTTACTTTTTATGGAAAGTAATGCATTACGTTACTTTTGCGTTAACACAGCCAAACTGTGTTGAATTTGGTTTTGTTGAGTTTGGCATGAGCCAAGGAATTAGGAGACTTAACTACGTAGGCCAGATGTTACATGATGACAAAAAGCCAAATTTGATCATATGATGGCACTAGAGGGTTCCAGTGGGAGATACTAAAGATGGTCAGATTGATATTCAGACTTGCTGCACACTCGTTAAGCCTGACCATATGGTTCCACGGACTGCCTAGTCTCATAAGAACAAGAAAACTAACACAACTGATGCCTACGCACATTCAGTTCTTGGCCCCCAATAATACACAATCTCTCTGTCTTGAAAACATAAACACACACCAAACGACCAGTCCAACTGGTTCCAACGTGCTGCTAGATTGCCTTGGCTGCCAGTTCTCCACAGGCTTCAGATGGTTTGTTTCCTCCATGCAGAGTTGCGTGCGATGTGAATATGTGATAGCAGCAGTTGTATTCTTTTAAGGTGATCACGTTTGATAGGAAGTATAGATTGAAGGCAGTACATAGTATTTTTAGCATTGAGCTTCAATTATGGTAGCTCACGCTATGGAGCTACTACACAAACCACACACACACACACACACACAATCACAAATTAGCTTTCCATCTCTGCCCCTTTACCCTGTGTATGACTAAAGCAGAAGGCATGAGCGCTAACACAATCCATTTCACTGTTCCCAGCAAATAAAGATGCTCAGCATGTGCCATCAGTCCTCTACAAGCAGGATGCTGTGTGTGGGTTTAATATCTCATAGAGCATTACACAGCGGCAATGACATTAAAGGATTTAAAGGCACAAACCATATTTATGGCGGTGTGTTCAAAACACTAGCTTGAAAAACACAGAGGTCATGGATTTGATTCCAAGAAACACATGAACTGATACCTCGAAACAATAGCAGTTGCTTGGGATTTAAAGCCTGACAAATGCATGAAAACTGTAAAATGTACCAGATTTTCATACACTGCATGTAAGAATGGGGAAATAGATCAGTGTTATAGTTATCCTGAAACAAAATGATTTTATATTATTTATTATAATAAAATATAAATATGAATAATATGAAAACTTGTTGCCTTGACAACTAACTTAAATGAAATAAGTTAAAACTTTAAAACTAAAACTGAAAAAAAAAATATTAAATCTAAATCTAAAACAATACAAATTATATAAAAATGAACAAATACACTGAAATTTAAATGGAAACTGAAAATAAAAAAATAAAATAATAATAGTTTAATCAAAATAATAAAAACTATATAAATGACACTAAAATAACACTAAAACACATGCATAAATAACAATTGAAGATCTGAGTTACAAAAAGGTTGTCTGGATTAACTGTCATCAATATTGTATTTCATTCTTTAAAATTTTAATTAAAAAAATCACAGTTTATAAATTAAGACTATGACCTGCGTTTTAATTTAGCTTCTTCCTTTAAGATCTACTATAAAACAAACTTCACAGGACTGTAAATGTTCACCAAGACACAAAAGAAATCTCTTAGGAAATGAGTAATTCTGCAGCTTTAATTATCATCAAAATGGAACAATGCGTCAGGAATATAAATGTCATATTTTTAAGAAATTGCATGGTGTCCATTGACATATAAGAAAAAGTGGGTCATGGTAGTCTCCAGAATAAATTAATATTCCTCTGTGATTATTCTGCTCTTCGGTGAAAGGGCAAGAATCACTAATGATTAGAAACAAGTCTATATGAGAGATATAATTCTGCACAGGACCTGTGAAGCTGGAAATTAGCAATGCATGAAACACTGCTTACAGAGAAGTAATTTCAAACCAAGCAGCATTCTGTGGGTCAGAGCGATGAATTCACCACAGGATTGATCAACAATTGTATCATTTTTGGTGGCATTTCAGAATAATAGACTTGAAAAAAATACAAATTTGGTGTTTCCATATGTACACATTTTAGACAGGCAGATGAAGACTGTAGCTCCATTATAACTGCATACATTAACTTAGTGTGCATATGTGCATATACACTGCATATACATTTAGCACACTTGATGCAAAAGCTAAAGATTGGTGACATTGCCACAGTGCAATGTGGCTGGACATGTAATGTACTTGAGGTATATGAAGCACACCTTCTGTGCAGAGCAAGACATTTATTGCACTTGAGAAAAATCGTGCTGCAAATTGTTTGGTGATGGTGCCACAGGGCACAGGAGGTTTGACATTTAGTGCACTTAAGGTAAAAGCTTGGTTATGATGCCACTGTGCACGTGTACCTAAATGTTTAGTGTGCTTGAGAAAAAAGACGCGAATTGTTTGGTGACAATGTCACAAGGCACGTGTAGCTATAAATGTAGTGTACTTGAGGTAAATGCTGCAGAGTGTTTGGTGTCAATTCCACTGCGCACGTGTAGACATTTAATGTGAGGTACAAGCCATTTGTTGTTGAGTAATTGGATTGGTAGATGGAAAGTTTACTTTATGCAAAAGCCGCAAATTGCTTGGATATGACACCATAAGACTGGATTGGTGTATACTTGAAGTAAGTTCTGCAGATCCACTCCACTGTGCTCCAATGCACGTGTATTGTAGCTAGATATTCAGTGTACTTGAGTTAAAACTCACACACATGTATACTTGAGGTAAAAAGTGCTGTTTGTTGATAACGCCACAAGGTGTAAAAGCATCATAAGTGTTCAATACGACCTGTGTGCTAAATTCCAAGTTTTATATATTCATGTTTGTGTGGAAAAACAGACCAAAATTTGATTTGTTCATCAGAGTTCCTTAGAGAAGTAGAGATTTTTTTTTTTTTTTTTTTGTGAATCAGCCTTTTCAATTTGAGTCACAATCACAAAACTGGTCTGAACGATTTGTTTACAAATTGGCCTGATGCAGTTCTCGAGGTCAAAGATCTGATAGAATAATGATTTTAATTTAGTTCTGTTCCTCCGACAATGCGTTTGCAAGAATTCAGAACATTTGGAATATATTGTATACATCATATGAACCACCTTTTCCATCCTTTTTGAAGCTTTAAGTCCCTGTTCATTGCAACTCCCACAGAGTGGCCAATACAATTCTTACAAATGTTTCATTTTGTATTCTCTAGAAGAGGGGTATTCATTTAAAGTCTCTCATTGCCTTTCTGTCACATCGGACAGCCAGACAATATTTTTTGGAATAGTTGTAAATTTCCATCTGGGCAGCAGTATTTTGTAAAGAAAACAAAATCCTGAACAGTCACAATAGTCATAAATGAATAACATATTAGGACCCAAGAGCCAGTGGTGTCTGGGAATTTTTCTTTACAAAAAATTGAGCCCAATTGGATATAAATATTAAAAGGTAAGATTATATGTTTTATCAGGCTATTATTATTTTTACTCTTAGATGCTTATATATGGCAGAAGGCCATGTGACAGAAAATATACTGTATGGGAGTTCAAGATTTCTCTCTTTAAGTCTGAAGTCATTTTATATTTTGCTTAAAATAAGTAGGCTAAAATCAAACAAACAAGAAGTAACGTTCTTATCGTGATCAGAAAATAAAGTTAACTAATTTCAAAGATTTATTGTAGCTGACTTTCCTTGCCATCTACAAATAATTTTCCCGCTTATATCATTGTTTATTATGAAATGCTCTTAACATGCTGTTTAATATTGCTAAATGTAGATCTTGTCACAAATCCTGGTTTGAACAGTAAAAAAAACTGTATTTGCTGAAATCGGACTGCGGTGGGTATTTGAGGATGCCTGCTCTAGAAGACAGAAAATCACGCAGGTCAACTTGAATCAAAATAATGAGTTTCATTTTTAAGTACACGAGTGCAGTAATATGCACTTTTTTTTCCCCAAACACTGGACGATATCAGGCAAGTTTCTTACATAACCTGGAGACACACACACACACACACACACACACACACACACACACACACACACACACACACACACACACAATAGACAGATCACAGCAACATGTCATTGTGGTATGTTTAAAATTCTTATAACTGTCTTTAAACACAGACAGACAAAGTGAATTCCTCAGTTATGAGAGTTTCCACTAGAGACTACAACTAGCAAGAGGAGCTGCAGTTAAATAACGTCATTTTATCATCTTAATGGGCCTGCAGGTCAGTGACACTTTCACAGAATCACAATGAATTGCTTGCGAGTGTGTGGAAGAGCAATAAATACACAAGCAAATTAATTAGAAATTATGATTCAAGAGAGCTGTTGCAATATTCAAGGTAAATTCACTCATATAACAGTCATGTAAATAGAGTGAGCATGCCTGTTTAAATAAAGTGAGCGAGTGGCATATGTATGAGTTAATTATATTACATTAACAAAGATTGGACCCGCTGTAGTCCATTCCATGTACATTAATATTTATCTTTACAACAGCTGCTTAGTTGCCAGTGCAACTTACCATGTAAGTGGCAATTATCTACATAGATATCTAGTCCCATAAGTATATGACACAATAAATATTAATCAGGGCCACATACAAACACTTTCTTGATTACAGAGGCCCAGTGAAACCCCTTTTAGCTAAGGTTTAAATACACAGAAATCCAAGAGTTTGAAATTGAGATCCTATGATGGCTATGAAACAGTGACAAACAAGCTCAAGGTTTAGGACTAGAGTGAGGATTTTACTGTATTTTAGTCTATTTTGCAAACTTAAGAACATTATGATTTTGTCAGATGACAAAATAAAAAAAAAAAAGACAATGCGAAGCACTGAACACTATTTGAGCTGTTTTTTTCCTGATGAATTCCAAGAACTTGAGGTTTTATAATGTCCTGTAGCTCTATCGCCCTCTATTGGAAAAAATACTGAATAAAACACACATAGACCCTAAATGCAGCTAATTCATAAAGTCTCCAAAAAATAAAACAAAATACCACAGTACCCTTAGTGTTTATTCATGCTGCAGTGCATGCTGGGAAAACATACATTATTAATAAATTAGTAACATTTTTTAATATTAAATTGCTTGTTAGCTTAATCAGGGTGACATTTGGTCTAACATGTTTGTACACATTCACATTTCTCAATTCCTAGTATATGTGACTCAGACAGTACTTATCTCTGCCTTTTCTCATTTTTCTTCATAGTAAATGAAAAGGTGACTATGGTAACTGGGATTTGTCTGTTTTGACAACGTTAGGCCTATATGCATGATTCTTTACAAACACTTCAGAAAATACAACAGCAAAGAAAAAAAAAAAAAAAAAAAAGAGTAAACAGAGTGATTTGATGATGACTCATAAGTTTGCAAATCTTTTTATGAATGAACCTGTGAGTCAGCTTTCACTGTCTTAGAAGAAAACCTCTGACTAGGCTGTAAAATGGGGGTCCTATTATGCTCTGCTACAAAGTCTTGATTTTGTTTTGTGGGTGTACTAGAACATGCTCTCATTCTTGGTGGTTCGAAAATCGCATTATTTTTCACATAATTTACATTATTACAATACCTCTCTCCCCAGCCTGGCACAAATGACTCGATTAGTTCTGGGTTTGATGAAGGCCCGCCTTCCGAAAAACAAAATGTGTTGTGATTGGTTAGCTGTCTCAGTGCGTTGTGATTGGCGAACAGCTTAGACGGCGTTTCAGTACTGCCCCGCCCCTTGCCAAAGCAGCAAGGTCGTCAATATTGCCATATCAATTCAGACCCCGAGAATATTGAACAAGAGGATCGCACAGAACCTTTGCACGCATGGAAATTGCAAGACATATTAAAGTGGTAACGTTATTGTTGTTGTTGTTGTTTTTTCTTGATAAATCACGTTTTAGATAGGATGTCAACAACAGCTTATAAATAACTGCATTTACTATGTACAGATAAGTGCAACGGTAATAGGTATTATGTTTATTGTTCTTCAATTCTAACATTATAACATGAATTGCAGTGAAACTGTTATACAGTTGAATTTATTTATACCATAGTCCCACAGAGTTACACTATTTTTGGTGGCATATATATGCAAATTCATTCTCTGCCAGCTGGAGGCGCTGTTGGAGCGGGAGAGATCGAGGTTTTCCCGGTAACGCTGTACACAAAGCAGAGCTCTGCTCACAAACGCTGCTTTATCAGACATTACATGCAAGATGAAATGAAAATGACATCCAAAATTTTCTGAAAACAGTTGGTTTCCATCAGAAATACAGTGATATAAAAACACCAGCACCGGGTTTTGATTTTGAAACGTGCGGTGCTCAACAAAGCGTTCTCCCCACCTGCCAACCATTCGAATTTCCGTAGGCGGTATTTATTTTTGTGATATCACAAATACAGGAAAACAACTTTGTAGTCCAAACAAGCCATTCGTTGTAGTTCTTGAAAAGGGATTTTTTTTTAAAAACGAAATATCTCCCTCTGGAGAGGACTTTGAGATTTGTAACTTTGTAGATCTTTTTATGCCCAAACATACACACTAAACACTGACTAAAATTCAAAAAGTGAAAAAGCATAATAGGACCCCTTTAATAGGACTCAAAATTCAGGAAGAAAGGCAAAAAGTGTAACAAAACAATAAATCAAAGCGTTTCACTTCTGAACACAAACACACACTCAACTATCTCTCAAGACCCAGAAACATAAGGCAAAGGAATGTAAATAGACCAAACAATGACACAAATGAAACACAGAAGGAAATAAGTAATCAAACTAAAAAGTAAAGGAACAAACGACCATACAAGGAAAGCAAGCTATTCACAACTAGTGGCCATCAACTCAAACTGCACTAATCGTTTTTTTTTTTACACGAAGCTGTTTTTATGACACACAAAATTCAAAGACATTGGCCTGTGTCAGAGCAGACAGATTTGAAAATATCTAGATACCACTATGTGTAAAGAATCAGGAATAAAGAAGCCATTGTGTGATGAAGAGAGAATGAAAGATACTGTGATTGACCACCTGTTGAAGTCTGTTGGGCATCCACTATAATAAACCATGAAACACTGCACCCTGGCTTCAGTCTTCAAAAATACAACTAGTGTCCTGTTCAACTCCTCAAAAGAGCCAAGATAACACCAGAATATTTATTTACATTTTCCAATGAATTTATTAAGTACTATATATGTATTTATTTATATAAAAATATTATATATATATATATATATATATATAGTAATTAATAAATAAATAACAAAATGTAAATAAATGCTGTAGTGGCAGCCTGGATTAATATTTGCATAAATATAAAGGAAATTAATTACTAATTTGCAATTTACATCTTTTGTCACTTCTTGTCTCTTCAGAGTGAGTGTTGTTATATGTATTGATATTTTCAACAGCATGAGAAGAACTCGAGTCTTCTTAAGTGAAGTTTCCTGTGCAGCCTGCTGTGACGCGATCTAGGTATCAAGAATGAAGTGGTTTCTGCTGTGTGCACTGCATAAATCGGTGTGTGTGTGTGTTTTGGGGGAAATGCTCCTTCTCCCTCTGGGTTAAATGACACCTGGCATTCCCATTACAACTCTGAAAAACAAACACATGGTTCTGGCGCACAACTAGCATATCTCCGCACGTGCACACACACACACACACACGCTGTAAGAGTGAGTGTCAGAGAAATGGGTGTTGAAGTCCACAATGAACACACTGTGTGTCCACTGAGACAAACCCTGAAAGACATGTATGACATCCTGTCTTGTTTCACCCTGTTTCATAACTAGAGAGCTCTCCTTTTCTGTGTCCATTCAGCCATCCATCTGCGGTGACTACATTTCTTATTCAATCCTGTCTATTCTCAAAGTGAATGTGACAGTATGACAAAGTGAAAGTGAAGCAGAAATGCTTTGGTGTGTATATGCATTGTTTTCTTTTTCTTTTTTCTTTTTATTTATTGATTTTTTTGTTGTGTGAATTGCACAGTGTAATTTTTTTTGTCCTTCAAAAAAATAAATGTTTTTTTTTTTTTTTTTTTTGCAAAAATGAAAAGCGAATTTCCAATTCTTCAATTACTAAAATAAAATTAGCAACAAACTAGAAGTTAAACAGCTGAAACGTAACTCCATAAATTAATTTTGCTGTAAAATTAAGCAGTATGGGGCAAAACATGATTGTAGTGGTCAGCTTTTTCTTACTGATGTATTCAGCACTTTCACACACACACACACACACACACACACACACACACACACACACACACACAGCTTATTAGAATCTGGCCCAATTCCACATTTGATTTTTTTTTCTCTTTTTTTCTAGACATTGCTGCAGGGAAAAAAAAAAAAAAAAAACATTAACATTAACATTCACTTCTTCCTGCTGGTTAAAACTGGTACAGTCAACACTTTTGAATTGAGACGTATGAATCATATATAGGGCTGCCAGTGAACATGCAACAGTAAAACTAACACTTCATCATTTATATGTAGAACTACTTGAAAACTCTAAACATAAAGAGACAAGAAATGTAAGTGACTAGGTCATACACAAATAAATGCATGCACACGCAATAAAGTACACAAATAAAAGTATATGAGAACACCAACTTGACATTCAAGGACTGTGTGGAATAGTGACTTCATGGGAATGTGTCCGTGAGGTTTTATTAAACCACAAGGGGTCACTGTGGCTTCAAGAATCGGGTGGGTCCGACTGATGGTAAACTTCATTCTGTCCACCCCACATTAACATGCGACATAAGCCAGCGGCACACACCCACCCTCACTCACACGCACGCACACACACACACACACACACACACACACACACACACACACACATTCACCCTGTAGTAAAACTTGGCTGTTTTATTTAATTTTCCTCCGGGACATTAGCGTCAGTCTCGCTTCGTCCAACTTCTCTCTTTTTATAACACAAAAGAGGCAAGAAAAAAGCACCAGCACTATGCAGCCCAGATGTGCCTCTCTAGACGCATGCCCTCTCCTCGATTTCCTCTGTTTCTCCCTCCATCCCTCCATTTCCTCCCCTCTCTTACCTTCCTTTCTTCCCATCATCTCTCGCTTGCAATGCAAACTTGTCCCTTATCATGAGAGTGGTCCCATGAAACACTGGAAAGCCTGAGAAAATGCTCTGTTGTGCTATTTCTCAATACTTTCTGTCTTGATTTCAACACAAACAAACTCGGTTACATTGTTCTCACACTTTGAGATACATGTTGGTGTTTATTTAACTGAAGAAAGTGTGAGAAATGACACATCTGACATCTGAGGAGGGAATTGACTCAGATTGAAAGCAAATGATAGTGCTGTTTTTGCTTTTATTTTAGCACTAGATTCAATAATGGAATTATGCAAATCAAGTGATGTGCAGAAATGCCTAAAATAGCGCAATTTATATTACACAGTCCTCCATTTTGCAGGCCAGTTTTGAGTGGCATATTGTGGGGGATAGCAACAGCAGATTACTGCAATGTGACATGCTTTACTGAGACTGTACTGGAAGTGCCTTTAAGTATTTTTCCCATTATTCTTCGTTAGTAAATTAGAAGCTACGAACCAAAGCAACCAGCTACCAAACATGCAAACTGAAGCAAAAAAGTATTTGAAAAGCAGACATAAAGACAAAGATACAAGAACATGTACTTAACAGCTTTAATGAGAGAAAGAACTATAATCCCATGAAGCATTGTGAATGACAGAAAAATATAAAATAACTTATTTAAAGTTGTACTTCATGAAGCAGTTCTTCATGCAGTGGGAGTGGATGGGTGCTAAAAAGTAGGATCTTTCTAGGATCATGGGTAATGTAGTTTTCCACCAGTAGTTTTACTGTTAATCACAATTATTTAAGAAATAAGCTGAAATAATGTGGAATGATGTCTTCAGCAAAAGCATATACTATTTGAGATTTTTACTTCCAAAACTAATTGTTGTATTCTCTATTTGATTGAACATGCACATTTCCCTAATTTTAACATCAAGACTGCCATTTTCTTTACCTAATGCTGATTTAAAATAATTTAATAACACTGTTAAATGTAATCTTTAGCAAATCTAAGAATTCATTTTGTTTTTTTAATATAAGTGAATTGATTTTAGTTCATTTTAATCTGAAGTATTTTCTATTATTATTTATTTTGACATAGCTGTATAGAATTTTAATATTGTTAATTGTTTTCAGTTTTTGCTATCACATGAATCACATTATTGGCTTATCGATATCAGCCACAATTTTAATATGAATGCAATCTTAATGGAAATGTTACAGTACATTCTCTTCCTAAAGGTCAGTTTATATTCATCTGAAGTATTTCTGGCTCTTGCTCTATATCATTGAACTAAACCCTTATCCACAACAGCCTAAACTTGTCAAGCAGACAAAAACACTCAGGCTGAGCTATATAAAACCCACCAAACACAGCTGAAGATGTATGCACGGAATGGCAAAAAGAATGGGAGAATGTTAGTTTTGAGTTTAATGACTGAAAACAAAGTATGAAACTTGAGTTGGCACACTGTTGACCTATTTCAAGACATCACAGCAGCACACATCAGTAAAGTGAGTGTATGTGTTTAATCAGACATGATGTACTAATTAGCCGATGAGGGCAGTGAAGTGAGTGTGTGTAATGTGATCTGAGGCTGAAACCTCTGGCTGGGCTCGTAGCGTAATGTTCATGAGTGAAACTTGAACCGCACTTGAGTTTTCATAAGCGATATGTGTGCATATGAATGTGTATGCCACGATGACCTCTGCTAGCTCAAATGATAAATGAACAAGAGCAAGGGCTCTGCGTGTTTGTGTTTACTTAGTTTAGGGGACAAAATTGTCTCCAGAAGTGAGCTGAAGCTGACAAAACCTCCCTGTTAGGACATACAGGGCAGTCCTTAAATGGAAAAATTATTCATGAATAAATTAAATATTTTTTAGTTTTTATATAAAGTGTTATAAAAAATAAAAGAGTAGGCTATAATAAAATAATATTATATAAAATAAAATAAATATAAATTCCTAATTTAGATAAGTGTGTGTGTGTGTTCTGGAGTAAGACATGAAGTGTATTTAGTGAGCTGTCATCAGTATTTCACAGGGCTGTTCTGTAGGATGAGACTCTGGCATGACTTACAGTTATTTCACCAATGATCCAGCATGAAATTCTGCTTTGTTGCCAAACCAAACCACACACAAACCCTCAGTCCACATGAGATGGACCCTTGAGCATGAGTGTTATAGTGAGTGTGTGTGAATGTATTACCATATGGATTAGTCATATCGATTACTAAAGACCAAATGAACATATATATCCATATTAGTATTTAAAAGACAACATGAACTCATATTCAATTTTAACTTCACTAAAAAAAAAACCTGACATAATTCAGACTGAAATACAGAATATCCAGGAGAATTTATCCACCAAGATGTCACGATCAAGAAAATTAGATCTCATCGATTAATTTTTTTTTCCAACTGCATTGTTCATGTCAACAGAACAGAAATGTTTAGAAGTGTAGAAATTTATTACATTTTAATGAAAGTCTTTTCCCCCTTATTTATTCAGAATAATGAGTGTACTTAGTTAATAATACACACAAAAAAAGTCAAAACATAATACATCTGCAAAGTGTCAATTTTGATTTCAAAATCAAACAATTGTCTTTAAAACTCAGTAAAGGTAATTAATTGCTAGTCTTGCTAGTATTAGTTCATTTGTGTACATACACACCATTCAAATATTTTTGGTCAGCAAGATTTAGAATCCAAAAAAAAAAAAAACAACAACTAAAAAACAATTTATTTGGCAAGGACAAGTTAAATTTTTAAACGTTTTATTTATGAAAGAACACAAAGAAAAAAGTATCATGGTCTTCACAAAAATATGAAATGTTTCTTGAACATCAAATCAGCATATAAGAACGATTTCTGAAGGATCATGTGACACTGAAGACTGGAATAATGATGCTGAAAATTCAGCTTTGCATCACAAGAATAAATTACAATTTAACGCACATTTAATTGGAAAACTCTTATTTTAAATTGTAATACAATATTACAATGTTATTGTTTTATTGTTTTTGATCAAATAAATGCAGCCTTGGTGAGCACAAGAGATTTTTCAAAAACATCAAAAAAAGCTTACTGACTCTACTAAACTTTTGAAAAGTAGTGTACCAAAAAAAAAAAAAAAAAAGAAAAAGAGAAAAAAGATTTAATAATAAAAAAAAAATTCAAATAGACAGCTTGTAACTAGAAAGTGAACTTATCGATATAATCTAATTGTATTTTGCAGCAGTGTGAGTGTTCAATCCTTCATGCTTTTTATCATCCTCCACTACATTTATTGCACTTATGTGCACAGTCAGACAGACTCCACGTCACAAACCCATGAATTACAGGATTCATCTCACCTCAGGTAAGTGCGTCTCTCACAAACACTATTCTCTCCACCCATTCAGACTGAGTGAGAGAGGCCGCTCAGAGACCTACACCAAACGGGTGAAATACCATTTCCTGTTTAAAGATTATTTACTGCACACAACGTCTGAGAATGCACAACAATCCCCATCATTTCAGTCTCTGCATAAAATATCGTGGAAAGGATTCCAAAAAGTCAAAAAGGGAACTAATTGGCTTCTTTTATTTACATTTTTTCATAAATATGGCATCTGAAATCAGCATTCAAACACACGCCATGAGTTATTACAGAAACAAAAGTATTGAATTGAGCCACATACAAGTGTTTGTCAAATCAATGGGGAGTTTTACGAGGAGAGCCGGTGGTCAATCTTTATGGTGAGGGAGACACACATTCCACAGGAGGGAAATAGAAAGATGGAAAGAGCAGATGAAAATAAGAGGGCAACCACAAGATCTATTTTCTTAGGAAAATGTGTGAAAATGCCTTTGTGAGTGTCGGCAGCACATAGCAGATGAATCACGGAGCCTCAGTGGCATATTCAGACGAGAGTTATTAATTCATGAGCTCGGGGAGGACAGACAGAGACCCACGAGGCCTGATTGATGAAAAGACACGATTAAACTTTGATCTTTCCTCCGTGTGTGAATGTGTTTGAGAGAATCGAAGAAACAATGAGTATATATGTTCATGGTTATGTAAATGGAATGCAGGGATGCAAACACATCATGGGTGAAAAATGTGACAAAGACACGCCTGGAGGAAAACAAAGACTTTTAAGATGTCAATTACATGAATTTACCATTATATCCAGTAGATGGCAGCAGAGGATCACTCATTAGCTCAGTTTTGACTTCTTGCATTTGGAGTTATTATAAAATGACTATTATAACAAATTTAGTACTGTACTTAAGTAATGTAGCAAGAACAATTAAATAATAATGCATTAAATATTTTTAAATATTTTTAGATTTAATTTAAAATCTTAATTCTTTAAACATTGCCTTAAAAAGGACACATCAAAAAGTTTTAAGTTATCTTTAACTATCCGTAATATGTTCAGCCAACACAGACTTGTTACTGCTGTAGTTATGTTACTCTGCATCACTTAATGCACAGGTCTATTTTTGACATCGGTTTGTCAGATAGTTCGTTCTGACCATTGCTACAGTTATCACTGTCAATCATAGCAATGACTGGCGCAACAATTTAGTGGATTCACGTGCATAATTTTTTACACTCACGTTTGTCACTCCTGAAACTGTATACGTGGATGTTCAGTCCTATATGTTCAGAAACCGAGCAAAGGGCTCCTCTTATAGCGCAACTGACTGAGCTTTATCACGCGAAAACTCAATGATATAATCAATGACTAACTACACAATCAATCTCTTATGTAAACCGTGTATGCTTTTCTCTCTCTCCCGTTCTAATAAGTAGATCTGCGAGTGTGTAGAACTCTACTTGCGAAAACAAAAATGAGCTCAGAGCAGATTCTGACTAACCTACAGAAAACACCTCTGACTGGCCATTGCTTTCAACAGAGATTCCTGTGATTGGCTAAAATACTCAACACTGCAAAAGCACGTTGTAAATAAACGTGTGGTTCTGTAATTTGAAACCAAAGCACGCACACAAAAACACACAGGAGCATTTAAAAGCAGTTGACTATATACAAATGTTACTAACTTTTAATCAGTTTAATGCATCCTTGTTGAACGAAATAATTTCTTAAAAAAATAAAGTCTTACTGATTCCAAATTTTTTGAACAGTAGTGTAACTTCTAATGAAAAATATATACTAAATGAATAGTATTTTACTAGTGTTCCTAGACTTTTGGACCCCATGTAACTCATAACATTATTAATACTCTTGTAATTTATGTGCTGCTGGTCTGTGTCTTCAGTCTGCTAAATGGAAGCACAAATGCACAAATCCAGGCCATAAATCTCCAGTGCACAATGTGTTTCATTTTAAGTTTCAATTCATAGGACCCTAAATTGCAATAGATTTCATGAGAAAAAACAAGATGAATGCTCAACCCCATGAGTCATGTGTAATGTAACACAGTTCTGGTTGTGCATATGACAGCATGGCATACAATATATGATGATCTGACGGACTGCTCTGCTGGAGGCTAGTATGAAACTTTCAACTTTCACAACAAATTGTTTAAGCTGCAGCCTGAGACGGTTAGGTTAAGTGAAGTGGGTAAAACACACACACACACACACACACACACACACACACACACACTTACTTAGCTATCTAAATGGTGACATTCCATAGGCGTGATGGTTTTTATAATGTACAAACTGTATACTCTATTGCCCTACCTACACAAACCCTACACCTAAACCTACCTCTTACAGAAAACCTTCTGCATTTTTACAATTTTAAAAATACTTTGTTTACTTTATTTTTATACCAGTTTTACAAATGAGGACCACCCCCAAAGGGAGATTTTTGGAGAATTTATCCCCAAAATATAGTTAAGTAGGTACACACACACACACACACACACACACACACGCATATCCTGGGAAAGTGTTTCTACTGACAGTACTGGACAATAGAGGACAGTGTCCCAGACTCTGTGCTGCCAGAGAGATCTGGACAGCGGATGTGTATTCTAGATTGCGTTTGTGTGCTGAATATACACAACTACTTGTATTTAGTGAGTGAGAATGTGCAGAGTCTAGACTACTGACTACTAAAGTTTTGATTATATGTAAACTACAGATCAAAAGTTTTTTTTAAAGACATTATTACATCAAACTGATTAAAAGTTACAATAAAGACATTTATAATGTTACAAAATATTTTAAATCAATGCTGCTCTTTTGAACTTTTTATTTATTAAATTTTTAAAAAAATGTTTCTGGGTTTCACAAAAACATTAAGCAGTTGCAATTCCAAATAAATTCTTCCTATATTCCAGAATATAAACATTGTGTTTATACATCATAACTGAGCAAGACAATCACAATAATTAACATTTTGCTCAAATGGAGATACAAAAATATGAATAGAACAAAGTCACAGAAAGGCAAACTAAGCAGAATGAACTTCCATTATTAATTTGCAATGTAATATGCAATAATCGATTATCAAATGCCACAATCGATGTGAGTTTATATTCTCAAATTATGAATTGATGCATTTAACTCATAAACAATAATGCTGGCTTTATGTTTCATATCACACTATAAATATTGGTTGCACACCATTTCAGATTTTTCTACAGTAGATGGTGCAACCATTTACAGTAAACTTAAAAAGTGAGTCTTGCCTCTTAAGTGCTGCAGTCATGGGGCCCTGCATTCACACCTGAGCCGCAGATGTGTAAGAAACACAGGACTGTGAATCTCTGTCTGTGTGTGTGTGTGACAGAAAAATTAAAAAATAAAAACTACAAACAAGTATGTGTATGTTTGTTCTAGAGATTTAGCTCAGAGTTCAACGGTCCAACAGGAAGTAAGAAAAATGGACAGTGAGCACAAAAGAGTTGTAATCAGGAAAGGCAGAGAACCAGAAAAGCAGAGAACCAGAAAAGCATTGAGTGAGAGAGAGGAGAAAGCAGGACAGGAGTAAATGAGAAGCATATTTTGCAGGCTGAGGAGGCAGAAAGGATGAGGTGGATGTATGGCTGGATTAGGGAGCTCTAAGAATGCAAAGGAAATTAAAAAATGAGCTCAAAATAGAGCAAAATAAAGCACACAGGTTTCAGGCTGGATATTTTAGTCTATCCTATGGAGCAGAGGTCACAGGAGTCACCTATTTGAGATGTCTGTAGAAGGAGAAGGAGAACCTTAAAGGCGCCATCGAATGCATTGATACAATATTTTAAATTGTTCTCTGATATCTACATAGAAGGTATGTGGCTTAGGTAAGGGCAAAAAAATCGCCAGAAACGGTTTTACATGTCCATTTACAACCCTAGGATTTCTCCCTAGAATGAAATGGTCTGTTATTACCTTATTTGGAAGGGTCATGAATAATAATGTTGAGCTCTGCTCTGATTGGCTGTTTCACAGTCCGGCTCATTTCAGTAGCTCACACAGCAGGAAGGAAACACAGGGAGGAAATATTTCAATACTTTCTCCCGCAGTTATATCGTTGGGTAATTATACTGTATATAAAATGCGGGCATCAGTGAGCCGCTATTAATATGTCGAATGCATGATCGCGTTTTACTTTCACTTTCGAGATTTGTGATCGCACATGCTCTGTGTAAACTACAGCGGCAGTACCTGCCACACATTTTACAAGATCAGATACTTGCCAGTGGTGCTCAGGATCTGTAAATCATTCGCCATCATCCTCAGTCATCTCTCCTTACTCTGTTTATGTGGTAAGTGAAATCTTATGTACTGTAATGTAACAGGCTACCGCTAGCAGCTAACCATGTCCCTTTAGTGGCTCACGTTATTTTATTAGAACACGTTATTTGCTTTCCGTGCCTTTCTGAATACAGACACCAACCCATCCCTGCACTTCACATCCCCTGCACAGCCTGGAACATAACATTTATTTCCATGATCTGCCATTTTCGCTGTTGTCCTCGCTTGTTTCTTCACAATACCTGCAGAACTTCTGATGATTCGGCTGTGTAGGTTCGGCTGGCCTAGAACATGGGCGGGTATATGCAAATGTTGGGGGCGTAACTATGAGTGATCCCGACTGTAACATCACGGTGTTATGTTCTGATTCGCCTATTTTTCAGTGGTCTTTTGCATTCACGAAATTTACATAAGGAGTAAACAATGGAGTTTGAGGCTCACGGTATGTCATTTACATGTACAGAACTGTTATTATTCAACTATGCCAAGGTAAATACAGTTTTCCATTCTATGGCACCTTTAAAGCTGTGGAGGAGTTCAACTACCACTTAACTAGTTGTTGCTAAGGTGTTCTAGGTGATTGCTTATGTAATATTCTGGTCCTTGCTTTAGAAAACACCAAAAATCATGGCCCTTGATGGAAAGCTCTGTGCAGCAAAGGGTTAAGATGACCTTGTGTGTGTGTGTGTGTGTGTGTGTGTGTGTGTGTGTGTGTGTGTGTGTCAGAAGCATGAAGAAGGCAAGGCATTGAACCACATTTTGCTCAAGATAAGAATGAAAGATATTGTGTAAGAAAGAAAAACACAGAAAGAGTGGACACTATAGGGAAAGATAGAGAGATGGAGAACAGGAAAAATGGACATCAAGTGTGTGTTCACCAGAATGAGGCAGAACAGGCCTCTAACATAGATATGAAACACCTTTAAATGACCACAGAAATCAAGGGTATATCAGTTATTATGAATGAGAGGAACATGTTTCTCCATCCATACCCATTACTTATGGGAAGTTCACACAGTTTCAAAATAATTCCTATGGCGGAAACGATGAGGAGGCCCCAAATAAGCCAAAAATAAGCCAGAGAACAGATAAATCATCCCTTAATTATTATAATTAAAAAAATCATAAATGATGCACAAAATCGTAATGTTTCTTTTTTTTTAACTAAAAAATAAATAAATAAATAAATAAATAAATCAATACCAAACTTTTTCTTGTATTTTAAGAGAATTACACTTCTGTCCATTATAGGGATGCACAATATAATTGTACCATATTGGCTGTCAGCCAACAATCGATTTTTTTTTTAATTATATTGCCTGATATTATATATTTTTTTGTACTGTTCATTTCCACTATTTTACATTTAGATTTCCTTTGCCTTAAAGTTAGTATAAAAAAACAACACCAACAAAAACAATTTAATATCCATTTTTCATACAGTATATAATAATGGTGTGACACCTAAATTCATTTGTAGCACTTAAAATGATTCATTTTATTTTTAAGCTTTTATTGACAGTATGGTAGACCTTTAATGTACCTTAAATGAAAATTAATATCAGCTTGACCGTATTGGCCAGAAATTTAATACTGGTGCATCCCTACACCATTACAGCAGAAGATGGTTTAGATGTAACACCACATCCTGAATAATTAAACAGGACATCGAAAGAGCATCAAAGAGTTAAAAAAAAAGCAGTCTGTACCTAGAGCCCAGAGACTGCATGAATTGTGCCGATTCCCCAGGGTACAATCAATATATCTCTGCTGGACTATGTTATGTATGTAGTGAAGCATAAGACTCAATATGAACAATAACACCATTATTAGTGAACAAGAGATGGCAATTATCAACTAAATACTAATCAACCACTGACCATTGATAACTAATCATTAACCATCAATACACAATTACACACAGTCATCAAGAACTCAAACAAAGTTAAAGAATACAAGACAAGAGGGATCAAGAGAAAAGATGAAAGAGCTGATGGTAGAGAAGAACCTGGGGGAAAGTAGAAAAAGAGAGGGGTATTGGCCCCTGCAGAGAAACAAAGAAGACAGGGAGAGAAAGGAGATAGCAAAAAGACTTGAGAAAGGAAAGACAGCGTTAGTGTGGTGGAGTGAAAAGCTGAATATAGGGGCCGTTCCCCCTGGCTCAGGCCTTGATTAACACCAGACCTCCAAACAGGAAATGACCCGGCCAACATCGAGCAATGGGAGGCCTTCCATCTGGAGCCCAGCACTGCATAAGACTCGAACACACACATCTGAACGACCAGAACAAAAGAGCGATAAAAACCAACACTGATTTCACCAAAACCAAAAATGATTAAGAAAGCTCACCATTTTCACTGCTCATTCCTCTCATTACAGCAGTATTAAAATGCCTGCCACAGATAATGAATTCAATTCCACAAGCAGAGAGACAAAAGAAACAGTATAAACAGTATTATGTAAGTAGGCTGATTGTTGTTTCTGCTGTTATTCAGTGATTTTAGTAGGAAAGAAAAAAATATAAACTAATAAATGTCACAAAAAATCTTTCCTTATTTAAAACTGAAACAAAAGGACAAAAACAGCAAATCATTAAAACAAAAACACAAAACAAAAGAAAGCAAAACAACACAAAACAAAATACAACAAAAACTAAACAAAAAACAATAAAACAATAATAAAACAAAGTGCAAAACAAACAAAAAAAAAGTAAAGCACAAAGCAGAAAAAATAAAAAATAAAAAACAAAATACAAATCAAAACAGCTATTAGAGGCAATGAACACAAGGAACTAAATGAACTCAAGAAGATGCAATATTTTGGAAACTGAAAGTACAATTGTTGACATGCAGAGAGATGGAGAGAGGACGGGAGGGAAAAAAGTTGCATCTCTGCAGTGACCCAGACAGAGACAGACATGCACAAGCGTGCGTTAAGGCCAAGCAGGACAGACCCCAAGAGAGGACAAACGGAGCTAGAGAGAGTGTGGTGGATTGTGAGTGAGTAATCTCAACCATTCCCAAAGGAGTGATATGACCAGAAAGAATGTGGACGTGTGTTTGGCTGCATGTAAGACGGCAGGGACTGTCCCCTTGCTCGTGTTTGTCTGTCGAGTACGAGTGACCCCTGCAGCTATGATTACTGTTTAAAGCCTCTTTATGAGCTGCAGGGTTTCCTGTCACAAATAAGTGCTAACTGCATTTATTAGACTTTTACTTCCTTCATGTATTCATACAGTATTCACAAACAGAGTTAAACTGTTACTGAAATATCCTGCAGGCAAATTGTGATCGGATGATACGAGTGGTGAAATCCTCCAATCAGTAAGCTTGTCTGGTTGTGCTTCCTGTCCTGGAGCTGAGGAGTGTTTCATTTCCTTTAATTAAAGAAGAGATTTTTAATTTCCTTCAAATTAAAGCATGGCTGCTAATTTCCTCTGTAGAAACCAGTTTGTACAAACTACTACTGTCATTATGTGTGTGTATACTGTGTGTGTGTGTGTACATACATACATATATATATATATATATATATATATATATATATATATATATATATATATATATATATATATATATATATATATGTGTGAATGAAGAGTTCCAATGCAAAAGCCTCTAAAAGCCATCTTGGTCAAAAATGAGATAACGATACTGAGTGAATGCTCTCCACACAGTATATATTCATCAAGAACTTTCACTTCAAATGCGCTAAAAATCCCAGCCTCAACCCATTCAGAAGTACCAGTACTTACATAGAAACCTATACATAAACAATTCAATCGGTTAATATGTAGCTTTTGAGTATTCCTCAATTAGGTAAACTGATTAAAATTCTCAAATAATTCTTTAAGTAAATGTTCAGTAATAAAATAAAATAGCAACAATTTATAACCAGCAGAACAAATGAGAAGCCAAATAAATAAAAGCCATACAATTCATTGTACTGCATATATAGAAAGAGCTATAAACTACAAAAAAGTAATCAAATTTAAACTACAACTATAAATTGTATTATTGCCCTAGTCTTCATTGCATGATTATTAAATAAATATTTAGTTATTTTGTTGTACTGTACATGTGTAAACATTTGAGTGTGCATTCTGTATGTGCTTACTTCTCTTTTGACGGTTTTCCAAAATATGTCTGTGTGTAATTATGAATTATACATGTATGTATTTATAAGTGTATTAATAATTCTGCTGACAGATACTTTGTTTCTCTGCCTCCTCATAACACACAGATAAAGCTGGCACATATATAGATCATTCATAATGAATGATGAATGAATGATATTATTGGAAATCGTCCTACCTGGTCTCATGGCATAAACGTACTTGAGGGCACTTTTAGCAAGACGCGAAATACGTACCAATAAGTACATGTCACTGCAGTTTCCATAAGAAATGAACACTAGAGGCAGTAAAATTCCGACGCCTTTTATTCTTTTTCACACAAATTTACAGAGTTTCGATTAATAAAGCGTAATTTTCGCACAATTACTTGAAGAATATCATGTTATGACTTCAAAACAATATTAATATGTTGAGAAATTTGAAAACTGATGCTTTTGAACGTTAGCATCACACATATCCAGCTTCATATCTATGGGTTTTCATAGACGGTAGATTTGTTTGGTAGCTCATGGAGTACGGAGACGTACTTGAGAGCTGAGGAGCTCTGGTTCGAATCCTGTGTAACTAGGTTCGACAAAACAGTTCAAATCTGCATATAAGAAAGCTCAAATAGAATGGTTGCATCAACAAATGCGTTTTTATATCAGTTTTGCATTTGTTAACACTATCGGGTAGGTTTAGGGTTGGGTTTGGTGTAGGGCATATTTCCAACACGATAGACCATTCATTTTTAGCGACCGTCCCCGGATATTTGAATTCTGAACCACCGCAATACATACCTGAAGCAACGTAATAAAAACACAGCAATACGTACCTATATCAACGTAATAAAAATGTGCCAGGGTTTACGTATCGAACCTGTGTTTTAGCGCCACTCAGTGGACATTTCTCTATGAAACTGTGGCGAAACGTGCAGTAAGGTACGTAAAAACGGTCTGGCTAAAAAGTGCCCCCAGCTACGTTTATGCCATGATGAAACACTGATAGAAATTTAGCAATATTGAAATTCGGGCAGATACTGATAGGACAGTAATTACTTTAATGTTATGGTCAGACAAAATAACCGATAAAACTGCTGATATTAAAATTCAGTATTATTTTGTGTAAATAAAGTTTAAAATAAAACAATCAAAAGCAAATAAATAAATAAACGCTACAAGTGGATGCAGTCATCATGATATTGGAGTAAGAAAAACTGATATTAATTCTATGATTTGCTAAAGATTACAAGATAACAGTTATCAAATAAATATTTTTTAACAGTTATTCATTATCAATTAAGTTGTCCATCTTTGAATCATGCTGTATAAGTATTAATTTTTTTCAACCCCTCCCCTTCAACCACCTATTAGAGACACCTTTTCATAATCTAAAGAGTTCTCAATGGATAAAATCACCGATATAAAATAACGCATCCTGTATCACCTGGAAATACTTACATGGGCTGCAACCGCTTCTTTATGCTGACTTTAAACCTTGATGTGGCCAGCAGACATTAATATCATTCAATATCATAAATCATAAACCATAACAAAGAACAGACTCTTTTCTATTTTTATTACTCTTCACTGTTCAAAGCACCGAGCCATTCTGAAATCAGGTCTGTGATTCACGTGCTATCCATCAGCTCCTAATTCAGACAATACCGCTCTATAAACAGTCTTCAAAGTTTTGTTTATTGATGGGGCTCGTCCAGTTCTATAAACAGACACAGTAGCACACCATCGCACTGTTTTCAGAAAGTCAACACCTCCGTCAATAAAATTCTCTGTTTCACACAAAACCATCTGAGGCCATCCAATTACATTTGCCTTTTCAGCTCAACAGGGAGCCTCTTTATCCAATAATATTTCTTATTTCATAGCAGATAGTTCAGGTACCACATGTGGATTTGGCTGTGGATAACTACACTAAAGAACTTGTTTCCTATGATGTAAGACTGAAATGGTAACATTTTCCTAGATAAACAGACTTGTGCTTTAATTAAAAGCAGAGACAAACACCCACGCACACACATACATGGGTTACTGACAACAATTAGAGCCAGATTTAGAGTCAGACACATTCTCATTCACATTCTGCAGGAGTGAGAACATTCCTCTGCCTCGTTTTCTATCCATCTTCTAGTGAATTCATCCCTCTCTCAGTTCTGATCTGCTCCTCAACCTCTCTCTGTTTGGAGGAACTTTACAGCCTCACCTCTGACTCTCCACCCACTGCTCTGTGAAGCCACAAGGCTTCAGTGATGACAGCGCTGAACTCCAATAACATCATAATAACATGCCGCAGCAAACACCCCTGCACTGCTGTACATCAAACTCACAGAAGAAACAAAGCAGAGACTGCCATCTCAAGCACAATATGTAATTATACAGATGGATAGATGGATAAGCAAACAATCATTATAGCGAATCAGGTCATTTGGTTCAAAAAAACTATTAATTTATTCATTTGAGTCTCTGCACAGCCCTTTTTTTAGTAGCAATAATGAAAATTATTTTATATATATATATACACACATACAGTGCCCTCCAAAAGTATTGGAACAGTGAAGACAAAATTGTTCTGTTGGCTGTGGAGTCAAGACATTTAGAAATATGATTAAAAGATGAATATGAGACAAAACTACAGAATGTCACATTTTCTTATTAGCCGTTTCAACACATACATGTTTTACCAAATAAAAAGAACGGCACTTTTAGAGTTCATCCCATTCATTGATGTGAGCATAAGTATTGGGACAGTTGAACATAAGGCAGATATAAAAGATTAAAAGCTATTATTTAGTTGCAGATCCCTTGCGAACAATCACAGCAGTGAGTCTGTGACCCACAGACATCACCAGATTCTTGGTCTCATCCTTTGAAATACTTTCCCAGCCTTTAATGCAGCCAATTCCAATTTTTGCTTGTTTGGGGAGTTTCTGCCTTGACTCTCCTCTTCAGCTGGTGAAATTCATGTTCAATTGGATTTAAATCTGGAGACTGACTTGGGCAATCTATGACTTTCCATTTCTTTGCCCTTATAAATTCCTTGACTGAACTGGCAGGGTGTTTTGGGTCATTGTCCTGTTGCAATATGAAGCACTTCCCAATGAATCTGGTGGCATTTTCTTGAATATTGGTGGGCAAGATGGTTTTGTACTCTTCCAAATTCATTCTGCTACTGTCATCATACATTAAGTCATAAGTAAAGTTGAGAGGCCTGTTCCAGAGACAGCCATACATGCCCATGCCATGACACCACCTCCATGCTTTACAGATGAGGCTGTATGCTTGGGATCTTTTGCAGTTCCCTTTTTTTCTCCACATTTTTGCTTTCCCATCACTTAGATAAAGGTGGGCATCATCTCCATAAACACAGTTCCAAAACTCTTCTGGCTCACCTTTGTGCTTTTTTTCAAACTCTAATCTTGCCTTTCTATTTTTGGAGCTGGTCAGAGGTTTGTATCTTGCTGTGTAGCCTCTGTTATTCTATGTCAATCTCCTGAGGACAGTAGATTGTCAGAGCATCACCCCAGCTTTCTGGAAGTTGTTGGTGATTTTACAGACACATCTTTCAGGGTTCATTTTCACAGCTTTTATGATTTGTCTGTCATCAACTACTGTTGTTTTCTCAGCTGATCAGGTAGTTGTTGGTTGCTGGTGTCGCTGGTGGTTTCCAAACTCTTGATTTCTCCATGCCCTTTGTTTTTGCTATAGCTCTAATTGACTTCCTCTTTTCTTTTAGCATCCAAATTGCTTGCTTTTCTCTCAAAGTCAGCTCCCTCATCTTCATCCTGATTTGTGTGTGTCATCATCGAATGCAAGATTCAGAATGCAGAAGTAATGGATTTAACTGATACGACACATTCCCTGCTTTTAATATCTGAAGAATGAATGCAACAGGACACAGCTGATCACTTAGAAAGACCTGTGAGGCAACTGTTCCAATACTTATGCTCACATCAGATAGGGGGATGAAACTCTAAAAGTGCTGAACTTCTTAGCTGGTAAAACATCTATGTGTTGAATCACCCAATAATAAAATGTGACATTCTGTAGTTTTGTCTCATATTCATCTTTTAATCATATTTCTAAATGTCATGACTCCACAGCCAACAGAGCAATTTTGTCTTTACTGTTCCAATACTTTTGGAGGGCACTGTATATATTTATTTATTTATTTAGCAAAATGAATAAATTTTTAAGATAAAATAATCTTAAAGGGATACTCCACCCCAAAATGCAAATTTTGTCATTAATCACTTACCCCCATGTCATTTCAAACCCGTAAAAGCTTCGTTCGTCTTCGGGAACACAATTTAAGATATTTTGGATGAAAACCGGGAGGCTGTGACTGTCCTATTGACTGCCAAGTAAATTACACTGTCAAGGCACAGAAAAGTATAAAAAACATCGTCAGAATAGTCCATCTGCCATCAGTGGTTCAATCTGAATTTTATGAAGCGACGAGAATACTTTTTGTATACAAAGAAAATAAAAATAACGACATTTATTCAACAATTCGTCTCCTCTCTGTCTCTCTGTGTCAGCATAGCGCCATTTTGGAGAGACACAGAGAGACAGAGAGGAGACGAATTGTTTCATCTGAAGATAAAATGATGTGGTGGATGGATGGATGGATGGATGGAACGACAGACAGTTGGACAGACATAACAGACATAAGACAGCTACATAATATACAAAAAATAGATAAATATATATAAGATAGGTAAATAGAATGACAGAACGATAGGTAGAATGAAAGACAGAATGATAAACAAATAAAAGAGCGACAGATAGAATGACAGAATGATAAATAAAATGATAGAGTAATAGCTAGAACGATAGGTAGAGATATAGAACGATAGAAAGACAGAATGACAGAGAACGACAGATAAACAGGCTGGCAGAAAGACAGAATGATACATAAAATGTTCTAGAATGACAGACAGATGATGAATAGATGGATGTATACATATACATATATGTGTATATATATATATATATGTGTGTGTATATATATATATATATATATATATATATATAGACAACAATAAATAGAATGTTAAATAGAAAGACAGACAGACAGACAGACAGATAAAAAGAGAGTATGACAGAATGGCAGAATGATAGATAGAATGACAGACAGACAGATAGAATGGGCAGCTGTTGTTGGTAAACAGGACGGCACAGATAATGAAAGACAGCAGTGAAGGTTACACCAGCACTTACAGCATCAGCCCATCTGTAATTGTGACGCTCTGTAATCCACCTCCACTGAGGAGGCAAACGCATCTTTGAGTGCGTTTTTAACTTATCGCACCCTCTGTATGTGTATGTATGCTCAGACAGGCTTCTCTGCTGTGTATTTATGTTGGGGTGTACGTCCTGTTATTCAAGCTCTCTGAGTTTGAGATGTGTGTGGGTGAGTTTCATTATGACTGTGTGTGTTTCTTTCTCGGCTGATTTTCTGTGGATTTAAAATGAGAGTTCGAGCAGAACGGTTCCCATGCTGACCAGGGCTGAGTTCATGTGTGTGTGTGTGTGCGTAAGAGGCTCGTTCCCATAGCGACCAGGTTTCAAGTCGAGCCTGCTTTCCATTCTGACCAATTTAATTGAGGCGAATGTCACAATCAATATATATTTCACTGAACACATGCACGGCACTGGTACAAGAACACCAGCCACAGCTGCACGTTCTTTCATTGTTAAATAATTTGATTGTTACACTGATGATGAAAACATATGGCAGAAGTTTCATCACACGTGCGTCTAGGCACACACCTAAATGTTCATAGGCTCAGAAACTCCTTTAAAACCTACAAATAACTGTCAATGAGTGGTCATACATTTTCCTGGACACACCTGGTGTGCATTGGCACTGTAATTGGCAGTCCTGTGTTTATATGAAAGAGTCATATGCTTTAAAAGACAGAGAGAGGGAACGAAGGGCCCCTCAGCCGAGCAGAGCAGGAAGTTAGCAAGAGCCAAAGCATTCTTCATTAATGCAAGAGAAGAACAGAAAGACAAGAACGAAAGAGCAAGGAGAAGAAAGTTAATATTCATTCTAATATTATATTTAATATTAACTTTTAATGCATAAAATATTGTTACAGAAGCAAAGCATTCTTTATTAAAGCGAGATAAGAAAAGAAAGACAAGAATGAAAGAGGAAGGAGCAGAGAAAAGGTGAATGCATATATAATGTTAATGCATATAATATAATATAATATAATATAATATAATATAATATAATATAATATAATATAATATAATATAATATAATATGCTACAAGTGAATTTAGGCATCACAGATTCATAATATATGGCATGAAAAATGAATATTTAATTACAATTATGTTTTTAAATTATTATTATTATAGTTATTATATAAGAGTTATAATGACAGCAAACAATATAATTGTAAAAATAATTAATTATTTTATAGTATTATATAAATAAAAATGCATAAATTAAATAAAAAACAAAAAATAAATAATACATATATATTATATACACACACACACACACACACATACATATATATAATTATTTATTTTTTATGTATTTATTTTTTATTATTTATTTATTATGTGTTATTTGATTATTATTGCTAAATTATTATTATTACATAAGTGTTAGGATGACAGCAAACTACACACACACACACACTTTATAAAATAAATTTACTATTAAATAAATAATACTATATAATATCATGGCTTTATTTCTTAATGGAACTTTAATCTCAAGAAAGCGTATGCTCATGTATACTCAAGTTACAACATATTTTCCAACAATCGCAATGCTGCATCATGCCAGCTTGTTCCTTTCTAAACCCCACAGGTACGGAAACATTCATAAAACTTAAAAACCCTGATTCCAACCACACTGACACACACATACACACACAGATTTGAAACGACGCGGTAAAGATGGAGGACCACACGCCAGTCTGACCACTGCGGCAAAGCATCTATATTACACGCTTTCGAAGGCCACACTGATGGCGACTCTCTCAGGGTGTGTCACCAGCCTAATAGGCACTTTGAATTTCACTTTAGTACAACATCAAATCATCGCAGGAGTAAAACAACCTTATATACACACACTTACACAAAAACAGAGCAGAGCCCTCAAGGATGGAAAAGTTGAACTTGTAGTCATGTTTCAAAAGATACACGGCACACACTCTTTTAAGAAACCTCCATGTAACCTTGAATACACAACATTATGTAGGTGGCAAGCAAAAATAACTAAGAAACTAAAGCCTTGGGAGTGAGTTGGTTTGAAGTGCAGCAAGAGTGTACAGAGTTCATTCCTGCCATCACAAATCAGGCCGAATCAGGTTTACAGGCTCTCATATGGGCCACAGATTCAGATGGCTTCCATCAGCTGTCACCAAACCCAGAGCGAGAGCATGAAAAAAAAAGGGAAAGGAGAACGTTTGATGAAATAGTAAATCAAAGATTTGGATCTTTTACTTTGGAAGTAGATTCCACCCTAAAAACGAGCAGTGCGTTTGTGACTGATGGAGTGTGAGGGTGGTGAGTGCGTATTCCTGAGGACAAAAGAAGACAGAAGGCAGAGGTGTTTCCCTCCATTCATCTTAACTCGATCACTTTACCGTCTCCATCCATTTCATATAATCCTGACTTCTCTCTGACTCAGTTCTCATTCATCTTTTCTCTCATTCTCCCTCCAAAGTAACACACAGTACAGTAAATGATGGACAGCAACCTGACACTTGCTGTGTTCCAAAACCTACTGAGCTGCCTACAGAGGAAGAATTTTAAGGCGTCAGAGCCGTAATCTCAGCTGATGTTCCAATGTCAAATGTTCCAATAATTTTAGTCAAATTCTAAGGCACAAACAATGTCAGAAACACTTTTTGAGGAAAAAAAATAAATTCATCATTAATAAACTTCTATTTCATTCGATACAAAAAAGTAAAGACATAAATAATATCTCGGTGAAACAAACTTGTATTATTTTAACTAATATTTGTTTTTAATTTAGCAACAAGATAATTAATCATCTTTTACCAGCCCAAATGTTTACCCACTAGGCAACATCCCAATTTCTCGGTTATTAGGTAAATGCTCTTTCACTCTGTGGTTTGATATTAAAATTATAAAATGTATGTGTACACTACTGTTTGGGTTGCTAAAATTTTCTTTTTGAAAACAGACTCTTGTGCAGTATTTGACTTATTTGATGAAAGATATAGTAATATTGTCAAATATTGTTGAAATTTAAAATGTCTGTTTCCATTTTAATATAGTTTAAAATTTAATTTATTACTGTGACAGCAAAGCTGAATTTTCAGCCATTATTTCTTTTTCTTTTCTTTTCTTCCTTCCTTTCTTTCTTTCTTTCAATTTTAAAGCTGCATTCCATGGTATTCTCGTGAACGCGTGTCGAAGACTGACATGGAAGAGAAGAAATTATTGAATAAAGTTGTTATTTTTGTTTTCTTTGAGCACAAAAAGTATTCTCGTAGCTTCATAAAATTAAGGTTGAACCACTGCTGTCACATGGACTATTTTAAAGACGTCCCTACTACCTTTCTGGGCCTTGAACGTGTCAGTTGTGTTGCTATCTATGCAGGGTCAGAAAACTCTCGGATTTCATCAAAAATATCTTAATTTGTGTTCTGAAGATGAACAAAGGTCTTACAAGTTTGGAACGACATGAGGGTGAGTAATTAAAGACAGAATTTTAATTTTTGGGTGAACTATCCCTTTAAGTTGTCCAATCTTTAACAGAACTGATATGGTACCAATATATTGTGCATCTCTACAAATACTACAGTACATGTAGATGTACATGTACACTGTCTCTCAATAATATGAGCTCATAGAATCTAAATGCATAAATGAATTAGCAAAATCTTGCATGTCACATCTCAGGACATGTCCAAAGGTTGTACTATCCACGTGTATGCATGTGTGTGTCATGAGACATAGACTGATTCCAATTTATAGTGGTTTGGGCAAATGGGGCTGGTTTGTCAAAGTCCCATTACAGTGCTGTTCTTGTTCCACTGATGTATGTAGTTGTGAAGTGGAGAGGTCAGAGCAGCTGTGCAGCGGTTGTGCTGGTGGTTGTTTTAATGTTGTTTAAATGTTTTGGCACTAATCACTAGTGTGCTACACTGAGATTGGGCTTGACAGCTTCATGAAAAGTCACTCAGTGATGTGGAAACATAGTGACAATAATGTGACAGTATATCATTAGTAATCTACACTTCCCAACAACCCACAGATGACTGACTTAGAGTTGTCTCTACACATTACTGCTTTATTCTAAGGGTGCTGGGATCATGTTGAACTAGTATTCCACGACTTACCTGTGATCTCCAGTAGCAGAGGGCTTAATGAGGTCTGCTGGGTGAGTCGGAGTGTCAGTGCGCCAATCAACTCATTTTCCACCTTCTCAACATGATTTTCCTCATCAGTACCACCCGGACATGCTTCCTTGGCCATAGAGTATACATAGACCAGCAGCACCAGAAGATCATCCACACTCAGCTCACTAGAGTCAGAACTTGTTCCAGACTCAATGGACTTTATAAGGGGAAGAAGTTGTTTCAGAAACTCTGCCAGGTCCGAATCCCCCAAGGCCTGCAGAACAGAGACAAGACATTCATCAGGACTATTGAGACTATTAAAAATGTAGCATCGCATCTATCAAATTACAGCTGTGACATTTATCCAGCAGGAATTACAAAGTTCTGCTATAGTTATTTCCATGACACGATCAATCATTATGTCAGAGACCTCCACCGCAGGCTTTTCCAATTCTGCGTATGTTAAATTTTTTAGAAAATCAGGTCTGAAGGGAGCAATTACTCGTTTTGACCATGAGCTAATACCTAATTCGGTTACTGAGCAAATTTGTGGAGGAGAGAGCAAAAATATTTTTTAAAGCTGAAGTGCATACATTTATTGTTAAAACATTTTCTCACATCACAGATTAATATTAAACAATAAGTATAGGTATGGCATTTTTAGGTTGATGCTTCTGAAAAAGTGAGGTTCAATCATATCTTTTAGTCCGACCAATAGAAGACAGGGAAAGGAAAACTTTTACAATGGCACAGAAAAAAGTTCCTTTTAATAAACTATACCACATGTTTAAGTAGGACTAAATTTACAATCACTGATTTTCTGAATATATATGATCAAAAATATAGTAAAAATAGCAATATTGTGAAATATTATTATAACTGAAAAAAATATATAAAACTTTTCTGTTTTAATATGTTTAAAATGTAATTTTGTGTCAGTGTCACATGATCCTTCAGAAATCATTCTAATATGCTGATTTGGTGCTCAACATTTCTTATTTTAATTATCAGTGTTGAAAACAGTGGTGCTGCTTATTTATTTATTTATTGCAGAAACTGTGATGCTTTTTTCAAGATTCTCTTATACTGTAATAGAAAAAAAAATTGTAACAAATTTAAATGTTTTTACTGTTGCTTTTGAACAAATTAATGCATCCTTACTGAATAAGTAATAATTTCTTTAAAAAAAAAAAAAAAAAAATAATTACTGAATGACTGAACAATAGTGTGTTCAATACATTCAAATTAATACAACGTGTCATAACACAAAACATAATAATACAATTATTGGTAACACTTTACTTAAAGCCTTTATTTACAGTATAATGCATTATAAAAGTAGTTTTAATGCATTAATTATGCCTGTAAAGCACCTTATAATGCATTGTACAATCTTGTGAATAATTGTAACTAGTTATAATACTTATCAATTCATTGTCACACTATGCATTTTAAATTCAGTTATAATTATTTACAAGAAGATATAATGTATTACAATGCACATTTTAAATAATTATAATAATTATAATTATATGCATTATACCCTTTAATAACCCTTTATAATGCATTATACATAAAGGCTTTAAGTAAAGTGTTACCCAATTATTTACTGTATATTATATTTATTTTTATTTCAAGTGTAATTACTTTGTTTAAGTTTATTATGCCATCAGCTCATAACCTGCATTTAGTAGTTGCAAGGCATTTCAAGTTGCCCTACATAGAGAATGGGAATATTTATGCCCAACCAAGGTTAAGTGCAGATGACCTGAAAAGTTTCCACAAATTATATCTCTGTTATGCCATCTGTCTACAGGAGGTGATATCAGAACAAATTCAACTCTGCTCACTGGAAAAGCTGCTCGGTTTACATGAGGACAGAATGTTGAGATACACATCAATGTGTTTTTGTGTGTCTGAGAATGATTGCGTGCTTGTGTGTATTAGAAACCTCAAAAATCTAATAACCTTGAGGATGGATTTCATTTGCAATGAAAAAGCGTCCCTACTGAGCTCAGCAGAGCTGTTCTGCCCAACACAAACACGGTTTCTCTCTCTGGAGAGAGCTGAACTGGCCTTGCTTCAGAATCTCATATCTGAAAACTACAAAATCCTCCCTCTGAGCCTGAGAGTACAATGACAACCAAACAATACATTCCAAAGCACTGAAACACGGAGTCTCAGCCCACTAGGCCCCCGCGTGTCATCCTTCCTTCCGAACATGAGCGGCCCACCTGAATCATCTTACGAGGTAACCATTATCAGTCAGAAGAGAATAAATGGAGTGTGTTGTAGGCTATTCTCTCACATTAAATGTAATTCCACACCGTTACCTGCTTTAGCGGATGAGATTCCCCATTGCATACAGAATTGGGATCTCTGATCAGATTACAATTTCGATTCATATATTTAACGTGTCTTTTTTTATTTAATGTCCTTTTTTCTCATGACTTTGAGAAGTTTTGGAATGTTTTCTGGGGGAACTGAAAGAGCCGAAGGAAGTCGAACCCCAGCGGCCTAATTCAGATCTGTGCACCATGTAACCTCCAACCAGACCGCCAGGATATGAGGGACTCACTCTTTCTCCATTGGACATAATCATTCTAAATCAGGCCTGGAAGTGTAGCGAGGACATTGACTGGAATCGGACTGAGTTACACCTGTGATGCATCAACGCATGAATGAAAGGATATGCATTTAAAAAGAAACAGCTCTATGAGAGGAACCATTGTGAATCTATAAATTTCTTTTAGAAAAAGGTCATTAATAACAAACAATCCAATTCTGTCAGAAATGGAAGTGGGTCTGGTAAGCCAACCGTCAAAATTCTTCCGATGATGGTGTGGCTGCCAATTTTTATTATGCGGGTTAAAAGATTTGCTCAGGAATTTTGGAGACCTGTGCAAAGTAGATGGTAAAGAAGGATCAGAAAATCCATGAAATCTTAAAACAAAGACACAGGCATCAAAAAGATGAGCATATAAGAGAACAGACCATCATGGTGTAATGTAAATTACATTACATATATAAATCATCACTTAAAGGGATAGTTCACCCAAAAATGAAAATTCTGTCATCATTTACTCACCCTCAAGTAGTTCCAAACCTGTATGAATTTCTTTGTTCTGCTGAACACAAAGGAAGATATTTTGAAGAAAGTTTGTAACCAGGGTGTTTTGGGGCACCATTGACTTCCATAGTAGGAAAAAAAAATACTATGGAAGTCAATGGTGCCCCAGAACTGCTCTGTTTCCCACATTCTTCAGAAAATCTTCCATTGTGTTCAGCAGAACAAAGACATTCATACAGGTTTGGAACTACTTGAGGGTGAGTAAATGATGACAGAATTTTCATTTTTGGGTAAACTATCCCTTTAACCTGAGAATGTGCAAAATGACAAAACACTTCGTCAATGGACATTGCAATCAGTAATTCTATTAAAGAGATGAACAAGAATGAGTGCCACATCTTGTCTTGTTCTTGTTTCTGAATCAAAGCCCAGATCCATGTCTGACAATGAGTGCGAATCAAGAGAAACAAGACAAACTCCCTCAAAGGCACGTGACTCACACCAGACTCTACCACAAAACACATTTTTATCCTTTGACATTGTGAAATCGAAACCATGCGGAACCCTTAGCCCAAATATTTGTGAAACAGAGCTTAGGCATTCTCTTTTCTATTTCATTTACTGGTGAAAGAAAGATGAGAGACAGAGGTGGAGGGAGATACAGCGAAAGAGAGCACGAAAAAGAGAATTTTTTTATGATGTTGTCACTGCATCATGATGGTAAGAGATATTCTACAACATCTTTGATTGGTAATGGACCGTAACATCATCTGACCTCGCAAACTACATAAAAGGACACTCAAATGCATTCGCCCAGTATGACTCTGTGCTAGAAAGAATAAAAGGTGCCAGGGCTGTCATGCACCAATTTGTTTTTTGACTACCTCACTTGGTAGTCAAGGCAAGCTAGGACACAACCAGAGGAAGAGGGAAAAACACACCCGGTAGTTAAAATCCAGATTTATTATTATTATTTTTTTTTTCCAGCTTCTGTTGTTCCAACTTGTACTTGCCCTACTAACATTTTGTCCCTATACACACTGGTACTAACACAAACATTTTAAATTTATATTTTGAATTTGTAATTTGTGGTATAAGAATATAAAACTATATTTTTTAAATTCACCATTTTTAATTTATAATTTTTATAATTATTATTTTTAATAAAATGCTCTTTTGCAATAATAATAATTTTCAATAATATTTGAGTTGAATAAATTATACAGATATAATTACACAGGACACTCAAAAAATTGACAACCAAACAAATTTCAGAACCGAATATAAGAGTTATATAACAATCCATATGTTATATAGTCTGTATAGTAAAATGCATGTATATGATTAAAAAAAAAAAAATCATTATTCAAAATGTACATATAGTGGAGACTCGATAAGGCAAGTCACAGTTCTGCTAACTGAACCCAAACTCTCTCACATTGACCTTGGGCCAACGGGATTCTTATTGTTGAGCCTGCTTAGTAATTCTTCACATTAGTATTAGACGAGATAGTACAGGGTAGAGTTTTTTGTTTAGCTTGTTTAAAAGATGTCTGGGAGGTGTTTTAAAAGATTTAGGTGAACATTTGTCACTTGAATGAATGGGTGTATATATACTTGTCTGAGTGTAAAGTGTGTGTGGTGTGTTTTAAAAGTTCTTCTTCTGCGTCCAGGGCCCTAATGGTCTGTGTTTGTGTTCTTTAGAGCACCTGACATCTGCATGAGGGTCATGTTCACCTAATTGGGCTGTTCAGTAAAGTGACCTGCTGAGACACAAACACAAGCATGTGAACACACACAGGAGAAAAATGCACAGATTTTAAATTTACAGCTGTTGATGTAGTGATCTGAGACGTTATTTTCCTTAATAGTGTCCAGGGGTTTTCCTTGACAAAATAGAGTAAGGAATATAAGAAATTTGAAAAACTAAACTCTCAGTCCTCAGAGAACCATTTTCTCTCTCCACCCAATCCTAACATTAGAAGCCTTCAGATTAATCAATTCACGAAGTATGCAGAAAAATCTGAAAACCAAATGAGATCTTGGCTGAAGGAAGAACTTGGCCACAAAAAACATGGGTTTGGTAACGTGTGGCTTCCAAAAAAAACTTGGATACTCCTACTGCATTGAAATCAAAATGCCAATAACTTTCAACACCACTTAAGATCTGAGAGATCACTGTAAAATTGCTTTCAGTCATAGCGGCACAGGAAATCAAGTTGCTGGTTGTTGAAAATGTACATGAACAGAAGCGTATTTAACCAACAAACATGAGTCTGAGATCTAGTGCTGTTAAGAAACAAAAATCTCTTGTTTTTAAGCAAAAGTAGTTAAAAAAGTTTTCTTTTTACTGCAATCCTCAAGACAACAACCATCAAGTCAAGTATCTGACTTTGTTTACCTCACAAAAACAAGCATTTTGAGAAGCTTTCAACACATTGTATATGAAAGCAGCCACTTGTTAGTCAGACACCACACATGAATAACTCAATACATAATAACAGTAAACAGATTATTTTAATACTGACTTGATACTGAGGTGCCAATATTTTTGACATCCCTAGATTTAAGAAACACATTATGTAGACAGAAAGTACTTTGTGGTAAAGGCAGCATGCTGAATGCTAAGCATATTGGCTTACCTTTGTAGCGTTAAATAAAGTCTTAAGACTCAAAATAACAAAATACTGTCACCCCTTGAGTCTCTTTTCCTGTCTTAATAAACCCAAACGAACCAAAACAATAAGTTTAAGCAATAAAATGTGGTGTGGTATTTCTGTAAAACGGTGGCTAGTTTTGCAAAAGTTTAGTATATATATAAAAAAAAAACCTGTCAGTGTGAGGTACAAGTTTTTGCCTTGTTTTCTAGAAGAGGCCTGTGTGGTTGATAACTATATGAAACAATTATTAAGAGAGCAGACGCCTGTCCACGCATTACTGCTGCTATTAACCACAATTAGCTAATGGAGCCCTATTGTCGCTACATGCTACAATAAAAATTAGCTGCAATTACTGATAAACAGGGTTACAGTAAAGCTTAAGTCGTATCACCACACTGTCGCCATTAAGGATGATATTCATTAAGCATAATTCTGTTTCACTGAACTGTTAAAGCTTTGGTAAACAATATAAACAAAATTAATCTGCATTATTCGAGTGATATCACTGGTCTGAGCGGTAATCATTTTAGCCCTAAAGATGAACAGATCTCTGAGGGGAAATTGACCATTTTAGAATCGAGTGTAAAAGCTTCCGTTCACTTTTTCATGGGTCTTGGTTCCAGGAATATTTTTCTCATATAGAGTTTTCAAAGAAGTCTTTGTTTATGAGATATAAGCCAAGCCAAACCAACTAGCAATGAGGTGAATCAAAACATTACAAATTTTTATTTGAAGCAAAAAAGTATTTGAAAATTGGAAAAAACACAAAGGTTCAAGACTATGTGCTTAATGGCTTTAAAGAAAGAAAGAAACAATTTACTCATCATGATTCTCTGATTGGTGAAGAATTCTCTTCAGTCTATACAGAATCATGTGTAATGTAGTTCTGCACAAGGAGAGATGTTGTTAAATACAATTATTTGAAAAATAAGTTTTGCCCCGCCTTTTGTCTCTTATCCAATCACAAGAGGCTGCCAGGCCACGCCTGTAATGGCTTTCTGTCTCTGACAGGAAATGAACTCCAGATGGGCCTCTAGAGGGAGCTGACCCTGCTGTGTGTGTGTTTGTGTGAGTGTGTGAGAGAATGTGTATCCAAGTTTGGCACTAACCAAAACCAGGTGCCTCTCTCCACACAATGGAGCCCTTCTACGGCCCTCAGGGCAGCAGGGACTCTGGGGTAAGATAGTGGGAGATGGGGCCTTTTATGGGGAGGGGGCACAGTTGTTGTGGGCACACAGCTGGAGGAATGTTGTTGATGTGTGCATGTTTGATGCCTGAAGCCTTTTATAAGAAGGGCTGTAAAAACAGAGCACCCTAAGAATACCCTTCGCTGTCAAGAGGTTACAACCAGCCAAAAATAAAGTCTGCGTATAAAAGCATGATGTCAGTCAGTGAGGAAAGGCTGGACTCCACTAAAATAGGCTAGGAGCTAAAGCTCATTCAAATTGAAATTACTATTAAAATTATAATAAAATTAAGTAAAAAAGTTATAACTTCATAGTACATTCATTAGTTTCTCCCTTCTTAAAATGATCCTCCACCCAAAAATGTACAGTTCTTTCAATATTTACAGTATTCTCTCGTCTTCTCGTCTTTTCAAACTTGTGTGACTTACTTTCTACAATTAAAGACAATGGAGATTTTTAAAGAATGTTCTGGTTTTTATTTTTTAATGCAATCACAATGAATGGATAAAAGTATCATAATAGGGAAGACAATGAAACAAGAAGACAATGAAAGTTAAGCCATTATTCATGGATCATAAGAACGCAAGAACCACTATTACATTGAGTCAGTAAGTTTTCAAAACTTGAAAACCAAACCAATCTGATTCGCGAATGAATCATTAATTCCAGTTTTGTGAACTGGATATATGAATCACTGAACAGAAATGACTCAAAATAATGAAACATACATCACTTCTCTCAGGAATGTATCATGAAGAATTGGGGATGACAAGACTTTCCGTGAATAATGAATTAAATCCCGACACAAAGATATTGTATGACTTCAGAACACTTAGAATATACAGGTGCATCTCAATAAATTAGAATGTCGTGGAAAAGTTCATTTATTTCAGTAATTCAACTCAAATTGTGAAACTCATGTATTAAATAAATTCAGTGCACACAGACTGAAGTAGTTTAAGTCTTTGGTGCTTTTAATTGTGATGATTTTGGCTCACATTTAACAAAAACCCACCAATTCACTATCTCAACAAATTAGAATACTTCATAAGACCAATAATAATAATAAATAAAAAAAACATTTTTAGTGAATTGTTGGCCTTCTGGAAAGTATGTTTATTTACTGTATATGTACTCAATACTTGGTTGGGGCTCCTTTTGCTTTAATTACTGCCTCAATTCGGCGTGGCATGGAGGTGATCAGTTTGTGGCACTGCTGAGGTGGTATGGAAGCCCAGGTTTCTTTGACAGTGGCCTTCAGCTCATCTGCATTTTTTGGTCTCTTGTTTCTCATTTTCCTCTTGACAATACCCCATAGATTCTCTATGGGGTTCAGGTCTGGTGAGTTTGCTGGCCAGTCAAGCACACCAACACCATGGTCATTTAACCAACTTTTGGTGCTTCTGGCAGTGTGGACAGGTGCCAAATCCTGCTGGAAAATGAAATCAGCATCTTTAAAAAGCTGGTCAGCAGAAGGAAGCATGAAGTGCTCCAAAATTTCTTGGTAAACGGGTGCAGTGACTTTGGTTTTTAAAAAACACAATGGACCAACACCAGCAGATGACATTGCACCCCAAATCATCACAGACTGTGGAAACTTAACACTGGACTTCAAGCAACTTGGGTTATGAGCTTCTCCACCCTTCCTCCAGACTCTAGGACCTTGGTTTCCAAATGAAATACAAAACTTGCTCTCATCTGAAAAGAGGACTTTGGACCACTGGGCAACAGTCCAGTTCTTCTTCTCCTTAGCCCAGGTAAGACGCTTCTGACGTTGTCTTTGGTTCAGGAGTGGCTTAACAAGAGGAATACGACAACTGTAGCCAAATTCCTTGACACCTCTGTGTGTGGTGGCTCTTGATGCCTTGACCCCAGCCTCAGTCCATTCCTTGTGAAGTTCACCCAAATTCTTGAATCGATTTTGCTTGACGATCCTCATAAGGCTGTGGTTCTCTCGGTTGTTTGTGCATCTTTTTCTTCCACACTTTTTCCTTCCACTCAACTTTCTGTTAACATGCTTGGATACAGCACTCTGTGAACAGCCAGCTTCTTTGGCAATGAATGTTTGTGGCTTACCCTCCTTGTGAAGGGTGTCAATGATTGTCTTCTGGACAACTGTCAGATCAGCAGTCTTCCCCATGATTGTGTAGCCTAGTGAACCAAACTGAGAGAACATTTTGAAGGCTCAGGAAACCTTTGCAGGTGTTTTGAGTTGATTAGCTGATTGGCATGTCACCATATTCTAATTTGTTGAGATAGTGAATTGGTGGGTTTTTGTTAAATGTGAGCCAAAATCATCACAATTAAAAGAACCAAAGACTTAAACTACTTCAGTCTGTGTGCACTGAATTTATTTAATACCCAAAACAATTCTGTGCAAGAAAGACAAAACAAAGACGTGTGCTGTCAAGAATGGCTAATCAACCTCAACATTACAGAACCTTGATGGTATGTGGACCATTGTTTGATCGCGTCACAACACCATCCAGGTCTCCAATTATAATGTCGGGGCTCTTGAAAGAAACTAGGACTCTCCTAGAACAACACTGGCAAAAATGGTTGGTTTTGGACTAATTGTCCAGTTTCTCAGAGTAAGGGCTTCCCTATCTTAATTAACAGGATTATACACAAAGCTGGAGGCAGATCCTAGATCTGATGTGGTTTATGACCACAGAGCCTGGTCTTATTCTGTAAAAGCAGCGATTATGTGTGGTAGGTGAACATACAGAGCGGTTGAGGGAAATGCAGTGAGGTGTAGACTGTCTGGGAGTACAGCACTCATTTCATCAATCAGGCTGGAAATGGCCTCCTTATACCTGATCAAAGCAGTTTCATTCAGCTCATTGAGTACAAATCTCTGGAGTTTATGGAGATGAAACCCATTCCACACTTGTCAGACCAGCCGCAGGTCAGTGTGTGTGTACATGTGTGTGTGTGCAAAAAACGACCCTGCTGTATAACAATACTTTCAATACTGTGTATTATTTATATTCTGCTTTTTATATAAAAAAGTAATTAATAAATGTGTATCATAACGGCTATTATTAATTATTAATTAATAAAATTAACAAAATATATAAAATAATTAAATATCATTATTTGATGAGGATATCACTAGGTATGTCAATTTTCGATCATTTCCATAATCAATCGTCGTTTAAATTAACGATCAATTAATCGATTAATCGTTAACCTTAATATTGCAAAATTTGTCTATTGAAGTAGTCACCGGCATGACAGGATGTGCAAATGCCACTCAAAACGCCAGCTTCCTCACCCGAATGAAAGGGTGAAAGTTTAAATAAAAGGATAGTAGCAGGATTGTAAAATGAATGGATGTGATTATGAACATTTGATAAAATGAAGAGAGCGCGCCGTAATTACGCACGGGATCATTATACTTTGTGTGCTGTCCTGTCACGGAGACCGCAGAATGCGCCTTTTTAAATGGTTTCATGGTGCTCGTTTTTTTATTGTAAAACACCATCGCAATGTTTGCAACTGACATTATCGTGATTTAAAATAAAATGATCCCAAACGTAAGTACGGCGTGTGGGGCTGTGACGCGCGGTCAGTGATCCGCTTCTAAAACCACCGGCAGTGCTACAACAAAACACACTGTTACCCATTTGAAACATTTTAATGTGAGTATTATGACACAAGTGAGGTACAAAGATTTGTTAAGAGAAAAAATTGGTTAGCAGGCAAACGTTGCATCGCGACCATGCTTTTGGATTCATGCCATTCGAGCACTTAAATCAAGCCATACGCGGCTTTGTGTTCTGTTTTGCCGGACAGTCGCGAATTAAAAAAAATAAATAAATAAAATAAATAAAAAATTATTGTTTCTTTTCCCAAATCCTCACTGTCCCACCCTCTAGATTTGCAGGTTTATTTTATTGTTGTTCACTTTTAATCACTGTTTTCGCATAGCCTACTGTGGTAAACGTGGGGGCAAATGGAAGATTTCTTGGCCATGAATTAAGAATTCATTACTATGACTTATCCGCATTTCAGTTAAATCATGGGTTTTCTAGGGAACAAATTAATGAAACATGGACAGTGGCCACAAATTAAAATGTGGTAGGCACGAATTCACAAGTTGTAGGAATTAATATATCTGTCCTGCTCACGTCCGCAGCCCTGTCAAAGCAAAGTGCCCGATATGAAACAATTATCTAGGGAAATTATAATTAAACATGACTTATTACTACATTTCAATACAAAATAACTTTGTATTGTATCTGTTTTAATGTACTTTTAAAGTTTGGATCACATTAAAAGCGTAGTTTGTAC
Source organism: Spinibarbus caldwelli (assembly GCA_039654775.1). Taxonomy (NCBI): domain Eukaryota; kingdom Metazoa; phylum Chordata; class Actinopteri; order Cypriniformes; family Cyprinidae; genus Spinibarbus; species Spinibarbus caldwelli. The sequence goes on along the minus strand of CM077240.1, from coordinate 16,921,611 downwards.
ATTAGTACATTATTTTCATGTAAGATCCAGCCCCTTCACTGTCACTCACAGCCGCTTGCACGTGTTTTGAGCATGAGCTGCACACACCACAAAATGAAACTGGTTAATCGACCATCGACAGCTTTAATGGATTGTATCTCTTATCAACAATTAATCGATCGTCGATTAATCGTTAACATCCCTAGATATCACCCAACTGATCACTAGCTTTAGAAAAAATAAAATGACAAATCTGTAATATACCATACAAATACTCTACAAAAAAAAGAATAAAATAAATAATGCTGAACTTTCTATTCATCAAGGAATACTGTAGAAAGCACAGTTTTCACAAGAATATTAAGCAACACAACTGTTTTCAACATTAATAATAATAATAATAATAATAAATATTTCTTAAGCAACAAATTAGCATATTAGATTGATTTCTGAAGGATCATGTGACACTGAAGACAGGAGTAATGTTGCTGATTAATACAGCTGTATCATCACAGGAAAAAACATCTTTATTTTAGGGCTGCAACAGTTGGCAGATTATTTTTTCGATTAATCGATTGGAACAACCTCCACGGTCGTTTCAGGATTGGTTGATAGTTCAGGGGCAGACTGATAGTTCAGGGCAGATAGATAGTTCAGAGCCGACAGATAATTCAGGGCAGGTAGATGATTCACAAACGGCCTCCATAGCCGAAACAGGACTGACAGAGGATTCAGGGCAGACGGATATTTCAAGGTAGGCAGAGAGTTCAGACGAAGGCGGGAGAAGAGGGTCATGTCTGTATATATATCACAATTACAGTCCACTGAGCTCAGCTCACCCTCAGCCATGCACTGTCGCACTCACTCTCGGGCTCTCTGTAAGCGGTGGTCTCAGGCTTATGCTCCGCGTTGCGGGGTGATGGTGGGTTGGGCTCTGGGTCTGGCTGCGAGACGTTTGCGAGGTGTGGCTGGACATTGATGTTACTGTCTACATCCGCTTCGTCTGCTGTGAGTGTGGATCCACTCACCCACAGCGTGAAATTGATGTAATTCTTCAGGATCCAGTGCGGATTTCCCCTAGGCAGGACAAAGCGGATATCGTCGTCCAGACCACACCGAAATCCCTCCATCAAGCAGAAGTCATCGCAGCAGGCACGGTGGCAGGTGTTGAGAAACTCCTCAACATAATCCTCCAGTTTATGGCCGTTTTGGAAAATAAAAACCATCCTCCCATTCAGCAAGGTGCTGCCCCTCCTTGGGGCAACGTTAATGGAGGCGATGTCCATGAACAAAACCAAAATAAATCAACAGAAACACTTTCAAAAAACGAAAAAACAAAACGTGGGGAAACGCCGCGCACTGTTTATGGTCTGGTCTTCTGTCACGGTGTGGTGCAGGAGAAACGCACGAATACAAAGAGAATAACGATAAACAGTCTTTAATAATCCACATAAGGGTAATCCATACCAGGTAGACAGGGTTCACACACACAGCTAATGTAGACGAGACTGGACAAAGAAGCACTGAACTGAATACAACTTATATAGGGAACGTAAATGAGGATAATAGACAAGACACACCTGAACATAATGACGCAATCAAGGGGAGAAAGAAACTAGGACAGAGAACACGAGGGATGAAATGAAAACAAACACAAAAGTCCATGATATGTTACAGTTACACCGTGTCCTAACTACACGCGACGCAACGCCGCGACACATGATAAAAGGTATCTTTTCCATGTCAATCAGAGTTTTCGTCCTAACTAGCCTGGACGGCGACACGCAAGGTATCTATTTCCGCGACGTCGCGCCTGGAACAACAACATACAAACTATATGACAGTAGATAATCTCAGGTGATTATGTGCTTTATTCAAAGTTAAACGTGTCTAATATGAGTTTAAATATCATATCACGTGACCTTATAGCCATACTGAAAGCATCAACAGATGGTTTACCTCAGATCTTGAAAATAGTTTAAAGCAAAGATGACCGTTCAAACGGTTAAGTCACTGCGAACCAACGAGTGTATTCCATGACAAAGATGTTATCAGTCACTCAGTATGTACATTTAATATGTTAAAAAGCTTTAATATTCATGAATTAGATTATAAACGTATCTATTTCCTTGCGAGTGCAGTGCGCTTCCAGAGAGAGCCCGCCTACACTCGCTTCTGATTGGCTGTGATATTTGATTGATTCTGTTGCGTCGCGGTGTCGCATCAAGTCTGGTGTGGACACCCAAATTGCTTGTCGCTGGAATTTTGTCGTGTCGCGTGTAGTTAGGACACGGTGTTACGGTTTTACTGTATTTTTAATTAAATACATGCAGTCTTTGTGAGCATAATAGGCTTTCTGGAAGCTTGTATAGTGTACTAATATTGTTGTTTTTGCATTTATCCCATATGATTTATTCTGTTTGTACACATTGAGCAAACTTTATACCCTGAATGTAAAACAAAGAAAAACAAAAAAGTTGAATGTATAATAGGATGTTGTTTGCATCAGTTGTGTTGTGTTTGGTTGTCATGGATGACTCTGGGACACAATTCAATCTATCTACAGAGAAAGACTAAAACAGATGGATGAGTAGATGGGATGAATATTAAATGAAGAGAATAGGAAGAGACAGGTTTTAATGCAAAAACAGAAAGATAATGAAATGTATGCAGAAAAAAACTAAAGAAATGTAGGGAGATGAATGGAGTGAGGCGTAGGCGGTTTACACAGACCGAGAGATAACTGCACAGTTAATGAGATGCTCTTAAAGGTAATGCTAGATAATACAGCTGATGGATGTTCTCTAAAAGGTAAAGGCAGATGGTCTGGCCTGCATCAGGGAAGTTTATGTAAGAACATCCTCATGAATCTTCTCTTTTAAACATGAGCCGCCCTTCGCTGTGTGAGTGTATGTGCGTTGTAAGTGCAGCATAAGCCATGTCACCTTTATATACTAACACAGAAAACCCTAGCATACCTTACACTGTGTTTACACCGGACGCGACAGTTGTCGTGTCGCGCTGCGCCATGCCGCAACATCTAAAGTCTGTCTACACTGGACACGACAAAGCGACCGTTGAAAATCATTTGAAATTTGTGTCAGCATGTCATAAATAGAACATGGCAGCAGTTTTCTGTCAGGGATTTGTCGTGTTGCGCCACGGCGCATCCAGTGTAGACAGCATCACTGACTATAATGAGTTCTAGTATTTTGTCGCACCATACAGTGCCGTTCGCGTCCGGTGTAGACACGGTGTTAGCAATGATAAATAAAGGGGCAAACATATAGTTTGTGTTTCAAAACCTAGTGAGCCATTCAAACACACCCATGATGATCAAAAATGTTGTCAATAAGCAGTTAGCTAGCTGTTTTTAGACCCGTTCACACCAAGAACGATAACTATAAAGATAACGATATTAGCATCCACATCAGCGAACGATATCGTCTGTTTATTCTAAGCGCATGTGCGTCTGCAGCTTTAAATTCTAGAGCTCGTTGTTGCTGTTTGTATCGTTCACCAGCTAGAAAATATCGTTTGGAAAATGATTTCAACGATCTCGTTTCTCTGTGCCTTTATCGTTATAGTTGTGGTGTGGACTCTGCTATTCTTTAATATTGAGAACGATTTTTAGAACTATATCTTTATCGTTATCTTTATAGTTATGCTTGGTGTGAACTGGCCTTTAGAATGCAAAATTATGCTGACTTATAAAATTTTTACCACAGTCTATGCCAACATCACATGTACTGTGAATAAAACAGTCCCAGAATGTTGAGAGTTAATTCCAATAAGTCTGATACACTGTTATTTTAGTATTATGTATATGGTTATAGTACTTATAATTAGTGTTGTGTGTTAATTAGTGTTAATGTTTTTTTTTTTCATTTTAGTTTAAATTTTGGTATTTTATTTGTGCTTTTCCCATTTTTATTTGTTTATTTATTTATTTGTTTCAATATTTCTATTTAGCTTTAATTGATCTCATATTCAGTTTTAGTAAGTTTATTACTAAACTGTTTCAAGGCAACATTTTTAATTTTCATTTAAACCTTAAGTTTGTCATATTTATCTTTTATTTTAAGTAAAATGTAACAGTGTAAAATGTAAAAGTTTTTAATAATTGCAGTTAACAATAACAACACTGGTCTGATATTAGCTTAGCAACATGCTAACACCAGACATTTAAATTGACTGTTCATATTAGTTGAGTATTAGTTGAGTACAAATAAAATTGTTTGTGAGGCATTTCAGACAATTTTTAGTCACTTACGAAGCTACCTTTCGCTTAACATATCTGCCTATGTAGACAGCAGACAACGAGGCAGCTTGCTAGGGTTTGGACCACAGCCATAGTCCTTTACCTCAACAAACAATGTGCCAAGTGCCAAGCCTGTTTGACAGGTCCAGCGGTTTCGAACAAGGCCAGACTGATCTGATCTGATAAAGACAGACCGGAGCAGCTGTGGTTTCAACGTGTTTTCTGCCGTTGGATGAGAACAATGCAGTATGTAAAATAATGAACACAGCGTAATGTTGTTTTTACTGCAGTATGCAAACACACTTGTGCTTGCCTTCTCTCTCTTACACAGTGAACAAATAAATAAAGTCAAAATGCACCAGCATATTCCCCCATTCTCTTCCCTGTAATTGTATGGTTATGCTAACGGTATCATTTAGTTCAGACAGTGTTTAAAGACGCACACACACAATTGCGTAGAGTTGACAGACCACATTCCCCGCAGTGTCACCGCTGACCTGGTCGCTGTGACACGACTTTGAAACCACATCCAAACACATGCAAAAACAAACACACACACCTACTCTTATCACTGGATTTACAACTAAAATGCTAAACATTCTGTGAATTCAGCAAAATAAAACAGCTAAAATATTTAATTTTATTGTGCAATTACTGTTTCCTGATGCCTGTTTCCTCCTCAGTTTGAAAAATTAATTGTGGCTTAATTTTTCATAATTTTTTACTTTATATTTCACTATTGCAACCTTGGTCTTGTAATTGCAACTTTATATCTCAAAATTGTGACTTAATTTCTCACAATTGCAAGGTTATTCTCTATAATTGCTAATTTAATTGCATTTTTTGATACAATTAAATATTTATTACTTTAAACTTTATCTCAATTACCTGTAGAATTGTTTAACTGAATGAGCAGAAATGGGTTTCCGTAACAAAATACATCCAAATCACTTAGCATTTATTTAACTCAACTTCAAAACAGAGACAGTATCTAATCTGCAAGAGAGAACTAAACATTTTCCATTCAGAGTGTGAAATGTAATTTGAGTGTGTTGTACTTGCATGAAAGTGTAACGTATTTCGTTATTCATTTTGGCTGAATTTGCTATATAAGAAAGCAGAATATAAAGAAGTCTGACACACATAAAACACACTATGGCTGTTCTCTCTCTCTGTTACAGACAAACACAAGCCCAACCATAGACTTTGACCTAATAATTAATGTCAGATTGAAACACCAAAACACACCTAACAAAACATTACTCTTGAAAGCACTCACACACACACACACACACACACACACACGTCTGCAATGTGAGGGGTTAAACTTCACCATCTGATTCAAGTTTGTGTCTCTAACACACAGTCAGAGGGTTGAGTTCAGTGTGTGTGTGTGTGTGTGTAATGACAGTAAACCAGGTTTCAAAATAAGAGTTTTATACTATTGATAGTGATGTGCCAATGAATCATGCTCCTCCAGCAAAGACCTTTAAAGATTAAAAAAAGAAAAAAACATACAAAATTTGATTAAATTATATATGTGGTAATTAAAAGAATATGTTGAAGACATTTTGCACAATTATGTGAACTGACCAAAATGAACTGGCTTTAGAAGTGCAAATACTTACGGTCTGTAGGTGGCAGCGACATACCATGTAGCTAGAGTTCATTCAGAAGAGTGTGTGTGTGTGTGTGTGTGTGTGTGTGTGTGTGTTTGTTTCTGAGCATGTACTCTGTTTTGCATGTTTTTTTTTTTTTTTTGTTAATAAAATGCTCACTGCAGAGGATTAAACTTTGAAATATGTGTCTCTTTTTCAGCATCTGTTTACCACGTCCTGGCGCACCTAGACAAACTAACCGGTCCAAACATTTACAATCATTCGATTCAGGTATAAACAGGAAATGTCAAATTACTCTGTAAACTCACACACACTCACATCAGTGTGCTTTTATGCAGTGAATCTCCTATAGAAATGAGTCAAACACAGTTTATGCTTTGAAACATAATTCTGACTTCCTGCTAATTTGTGTCTTTAGGGCAAGAAGGCAAACAAGCACCTTTATGAATAAGACGTTACTCAGCGGAGAGCACTATGATCAGAGAGATATCTCATGGGGGTACTGTACATCCTCCTGGGGTAGGGAAATTTGGTCATTTGTTCCCGGCAACCACAGCTGGATGATGAGTCACTGCAGAATTGGGCTATTTTACGATCACTTCATATTTAATTCTGTTATCATAACACTGTGTGGTTCAAACTGACCAGGGAGGAACAAGAGTCTAAAAGGAGGACAAATGGAGGAATGCATACCCTCTCTGTCACACATACACATAAACAAAACAACAAACTGCTGAAACGCTGTATATCACATGGCTTAGTTAGCTAAACAAGTGCAGACATCTTCTGCTATCATTTAAAAAGAGAGAGAGAACAGCTGAAAACAGAAGCCAAAATCAGCATGTCGTGGTTAATCAGTCTGTCTGTTTTCATTCTCTCTGCTTTTTCTTCATCTCCCCCACATTCACAGAATGAGATCCAGGATCTGAACAATCTGAGCTCTCATAGCGACAAGGCGAGACCAAATTTGGTTAGAGAGGAGATCAATACATGAGACTATATGCAACTCTGCAATATTCTTTGGGCATTTTATGTTCTTAATTTGACAGGACAGGAAGATTGACAAGAATGACAACAAAGTATTTTTGTTGCTTGAAATGAATGTTAACTTAAAATAAGAAAAAAAGGCAAAAGACATCATTTCAAAACAAAAATATACAAAAAAAAAAAAAAAAACTACAGGTGTTTAAAAAAATGACAAAAAATAAAATTAAAATAAAAATAAAATGCAAAAAAAAAACAAAAAAACATTTAAAATATGAATAAAAACTATAATAGTACCTCAGTGAGACTTGGATTGGATATGGAAAACAGATTCGGATTCTAGCACTGTACTACAACAAAATTATATTCCTAATCAGTATCTCTGGCTTGTTCTTCAGTAATGTTTTAAAGGTAAAATGTGTAATTTCTATGCCACTGTGTCAAGAAACTTCTAAATGAATGATTTTAACAGGTTTCTCATACACCAGTCTTCCATTGGTCAGACAAAACAGAATCAATCTTCCAGAGATGTACTATCTGCTTACTAGTTGTGTCTGCATATTAAACTGCAACATAAGAAAACATCTGGCCTGTTCACACCAAGACAGATATTCAAGCAAAAATTCTGTGCAGCTTTTTAATGTGAATGAACAACTGTTCATGCTTCTGTTCAGATCGTCGCAAACACCTCACATTTGTACGCCATCAATACAACAATTTATTTTTTTATGGAGAGTTTTTCTAATTTTGCTGCAAAGAAAACAGGCCAAACAATAGGATTCAAAGTTAAAACAAAAAGTAAAATAAATAAAAAATAAATAAAAAATAAATAAATAAATAATATTCTGAAGTTAAATTTCTGATATATTCTTAGAAAACTTACAATGATTATGCTTATCTCAGAAAAACAAAAAAACAAACAAACATGTCAACAAATTGTCACATAAGCTTTAATCAGATAGAGATCATGTAATATTGGATTTTTCAGTGAATGATTCTTAAACTTTTCTATTTATACAAACACAAATATTTGCTTATACTCTTGTATGTCTGTGTTGGGATGAAACCCTGTGTGTCGGTGCTGATTAGAGTGAGTGAGATGTGTTTTCAGGGTTGTTGAATGACAGAGTGTGTTCTGCTCTCTTTCCATCTGCTCAATGTGCAGAGTCAGCAGAGGCGTTTGATTGACACACGGAGCTGCTGCGGTGAGCACGGCATGGGAATCCAGCATTCCATGGAAGAGGACTCGGAGGAACCAAGCTGTTCTGCTAAGATGTACTGTAAATAATACAATAACACTATGATTAACTTGATCATTCATCATTCTGTTATAGCGGCGTCCAGCAGGCACAGACTTCGCCCACTTTAAACATGATGCCAGGTAAGCTAGGGGAGGGGCGACTGAGAAAGTGACGTCCTGATGGGCTGAAAGAGTACCGGTCAGGACATCAGGACAATGCTGGACTTGAAACAAAATCAACAGAGCTGCACACAAACTGTGATGAAGACGAGCCCACCAGCTCGCCTTCGGGGAAAAATGTGAGTCCGTGAAGGGATGTAAAAACGATGGCTCACTCGCAAAAGCACTTTTGTGCAAGGTGGAATTTATTTACAGTGCCAGAAAGATTGTCCACAGTGAAGAATATCTACAAGTGCACCTAAAAATGACAAAAATCCAAAGTACCAAATAAACAACAAAAGGGAAAAATAAACCAGAAAATAATCCAACAATGATATAATCAGGTAGCAAACAGGTATCCACAATATACGAAGGGGTTTTTGCTTGAGGCACCGCAGTAGCACTCTTGCATCGACTTGGTAAACAAGTAACGTCTTTCTATTTGGCCTCGGCTTATATAGGCCAAACCCCGCCCCTTTTTTGGGCTATACCATTCACCGGTAAAAATAACATTTAACACACACACAAATACCACATCTATTGGTCATCTGTAATACTTAATCAACAATAATCACTTCCGATCTATATATATATATATATATATATATATATATATATATACACAAATAAACAATCCATTAACACATAATACATTTAACACATAATTTCCACACTTAAATGCACACAGAAACACCTATTCATACTAGACAATGGTTTCGCCAGCTTCCGGTTGCGCTGTGTGGCGCGACTAAGCCCGTGATGTTATAATCGACTGCCGCTTGTTCGTTCGGTTTGGCCGGCGCGGTGTTTCCTGCCGGAAGACTGACTACGCCCACACAGACAAACATTACAGGGATGAAACGACACAACAAGTGCAGTGTAAGTGTATGAAATGACCGGGAATTGGATATGGACAGGGGAGAGTGCTGCAATGGGAAAATGTCCATGTGCTATCAGGATCGCGTGTGCACCCGCTACTCCGATAGCGGCGGCGGCAGGGAGGAACGGTACGGAGGATGAATGAGGTAAGTAGGCGAGTATGTATGTATGTGTGTGTGTGTGTGTGTGTGTCAGTGCTGCTTCCCCAGCGGTGGCAGCTAATGCGACTTTATCACATCACCTTCCCCCTCTCCAAGCCGCGTACTGGCCGGAAACCTGGACAGGTAGTCGGCTACGACATTGAGTCTGCCAGGTCGATGCCGTATCTTGAAGTGGTACGGCTGCAGGGCGAGGTACCACCGTGTGACTCTGGCATTGTGGTCCTTCATGGACTGGATCCAGGTTAGAGCCCGGTGGTCAGTTTCTAGATCGAACTCTCGACCAAGGAGGTAATAGCGCAAGCTGTCCAGGGACCACTTGATGGCGAGACCTTCCTTCTCGACCGTCGAATATCTTGTCTCCCTGGGGAGTAGCTTGCGGCTGAGGTAGACAATTGGCCTCTCTTCACCTGCACTTCCCTGGGCAAGGACCGCTCCAATCCCTGTTGCGGACGCGTCTACTTGCACCAGGAATCTCTGAGAGAAGTCTGGACTCTGCAGGACTGGGCTGGAGCACATCTTTTCTTTTAGGGTCTTAAAAGCTGTCTCACAGTCATCGGTCCAGGGAATAGGGTTTTTCACCGTCTTGGACAGCAGGTTGGTCAGAGGAGCCGCGATGGAGGCGAAATTTGGCACAAACCTCCTGTACCAGCCCACCAGTCCTAGGAACGACCTCACTTCCTTCTTGGTCTTTGGTTGTGGGCTCCTTCGAATTGCCTCCAACTTGTCCACCTGTGGTTTCAGCTGTCCGTTGCCCAGGTGATACCCCAGGTAGTTCGCCTCTTGCTTTGCCCACTCACACTTTGAAATGTTTAATGTCAATCCTGCTTCCTCTATCCTCTTTAGAGTTTGCTGAAGATGTTGTAGATGCTCTGCCCAAGAGCTGCTGTGGATTACCACGTCATCCAGGTACGCTGCAGACCAGTCTTCACAGCCTTGGAGTACTCGGTCCATCAGCCTCTGGAATGTGGCTGGTGCCCCGTGAAGGCCAAAAGGAAGGACCGTGAATTGGAACAATCCTAGAGGTGTTCGGAACGCGGTATAGGGTCTGGACTCAGGGTTGAGGGGTACCTGCCAGTACCCCTTACACAGGTCTAACGTGGTGATGTACTGGGCTCTTCCAATCTTCTCCAGCAGATCATCCACTCTTGGCATGGGGTATGCATCAAACTTAGATTGGGCGTTGAGCTTGCGAAAGTCGATGCAGACACGCAGGGAACCGTCTTTCTTGGGCACGATCACCATTGGGCTGCTCCACTCGCTCATTGAAGGTTCGATCACTCCTAGCTCCTTCATCATCTTGATCTCCTCCTTCAAGGGTTCCACCAGCCTTTCAGGCACCCGGTAAGGACGTTGACGTGATGGTGATGGATTGGAAAGGTGGATGGTGTGTTGGGACAGCTCAGTCCGTCCAGGCCTCTGACAGAACAAAGCAGGAAACTGGTTCAGGAGGTGCTGCAGTTCTTTCCTTTTGGAGTCTTCTATGTGAGTTAGACTCACCACAGACGGCTGTCGCTTTGCATCCTCCGATTCCTCTTCCTCTTCCACCTCCACCTTCCTTACCAGCAGTGATGTTTCTGGTCCCTTACCGGGTGGCACCTTCCATTCCTTTAGCAGGTTCACGTGGTAGGTCTGCCTGGCCTTGCCCTTGTCCGGGTGATGAACTTCATAAGTGACTGGCCCCATCTTGCGGACCACGGTGTACGGCCCTTGCCATTTAGCCAGTAGCTTGCTCGTTGAAGTTGGCAACAGGAGTAATACCTTCTGCCCAGGTTGAAACTGTCGTAGCCTGGCGTGTTCGTCATACCATCTTTTCTGCGCTTGTTGTTTTTCTTGTAGGTTCTCTTTAGCTTGTTCTCTGTACTGCTCCAGTCGATCTCGCATCTCTAGCACGTACTGCACGACGCCTTTCTCCTCCTTCTTGGATGCAGGTTCCTCCTCCCAGCCTTTCTTCAGCAGGTCCAGGGGTCCTTGTACCTGCCATCCATAGAGGAGCTCGAACGGTGAGAATCCCGTTGACGCTTGGGGTACCTCTCGGTAAGCGAAGAGAACAAATGGTAGCCACTTGTCCCAGTCTCGTCCTGTGTCTGCAACGAACTTCCGCAACATATTCTTGAGAGTTTGGTTGAATCTCTCCACCAGACCGTCCGTCTGCGGGTGGTAGGGAGTTGTTCGGAGGGCGGTAATGCCCAACTGTTTATTCAGCTGCCCCATCAGCCGTGACGTGAAGTTCGTTCCCTGGTCCGTGAGTATCTCCTCAGGTATGCCGACTCTGGAGAAGAGCTGAACCAGGGCATGAATGATCTTAGGAGTGGTGATGGAACGGAGTGGGAAGGCCTCAGGATACCTTGTGGCGTAGTCGCTGACTACCAGGATGTAGCGATGTCCAGCACTGCTCTTTTCCAACGGCCCCACAATGTCCATGGCGATCCGCCTAAAAGGTGCAGAAATGACAGGGAGAGGTTGCAGGGGTGCTCTGCCCCGCTGGGACACAGCACTTGTCTTTTGACAGATGGCACATGTGTTACAGTGTGTTTGTACATCAGTGTATAGTGTGGGCCAGTAAAATCGTGAGCTAATGCGTGCATATGTTTTCTGCTGGCCCAGGTGGCCAGCCCATGGAACAGTGTGTGCAAGGTGCAGAACAAGAGGACGACAACAAGATGGTACAATTAGACGCATCACATCATTGGTTCGCACATACAACACATCATTCATCACTACATATTCTTCATTGCACAGATTTGATGGTTTGTCACACTCAGCTTTGACAAATAAAGGTTTCAGAGTTTCGTCTCCCCTTTGAAGTTGTGCTATGTTCCCTGGGACCTTCCAGCCATTGACTTCAAGACCCTCCACTGAGGCCTCAGAGGCTGGGGTACCCAGGTACTTCTCAAGCCGCCGTTGGCGTCGTGACTTTTTAGGGCCTTTAGTCCCGCCCTGCAGCAGACTACCATCCAAGTCTGGCAGCGGCTGCAGACCTGCCCTGGCTTGAGCTCTAGTAAGAGCAGGACATGACATTGCAGTGGCAACAGAATGTTCAGAGTCCTTGATGGTGGGTTGCAAGAGTTCATGTAATACTGGCAAGTCTCTTCCTAGAATCATATCAGCTGGTAAATTGTCAACTACGGCAACATTCAGTAAGTACATTTGTTCCTGTACCTCCACCATTACCTCAGCTCGGGGATACTGCTTTACGTCCCCATGCACGCATTGAACAGAGGTAGTATTTACATAATTGACATTATTTGCAAAGCATGATTTCAACATTGACAGAGAACTTCCAGTGTCCAAGAGTGCTTTCAGTTCATGTCCATTAACTGTCACATCATATAGATTCTGACTCTCCCCTACAGAGTCAAAATCACAGTCCCCTTCTCTAGGCACATAACAAAACCCCGTAAGTTTCGCTTTGCGAGCGGGACACACAGCTGCTTTGTGGCCTGGCTGCTGGCAGTAAAAGCAAAGCAAGTCTTTGGCCATTGACTTTGGACCTTGTGCATTGTCAGGTAGTTCAACACGACCCCTTTCAGACCCAGAGTTATGAGAAATGCCACGTACAGTACCTTTGAGTGGTTGAGTACGAGGACTGCCCCGATGAGCATTCAGGTACTGCTGTGCCAACTTCCCTGCCGCCAGTCCTGACCTCGGCTCGTGCTCTCTCACCCAGGTGCGTGCGTCGTAGGGTAACACCCGAAGAAGCTGTTCCAGGATGATGGCCTCGCCGATCTCCTCTTTAGAGTGCTCCTCCGGTCGCACCCAACGCTTGTACAGATTCTTTAGCCGGTGGTAAGTCTCTGTTGGCGACTCTCCAGCTGGGACTGTAGTCGATCGGAAGCGCTGACGGTAGGTCTCTGGAGAGATGTTGAATTTCTCCAGCAGTGCTTCCTTCAGGTCAGCGTAGACCTCAGCCTGCTCCTCGTCCATTGCCAGGTACGCCTCCAATGCCTGCCCTGTCAGCAACGGAACCAGACGATAGCTCCACTCCTCCTCAGGCCACCTCCAGGTCCTGGCCAGACGCTCGAACCGCCGAAGATAATTCTCGATGTCTTCCCCCTGCTGGAAGCTCGGCATCTTCGGATCAGCCCACTGCATTGGCTCTCTTGGCGCTGTGACATTCGGGGAGTCTTGGACGTAGGCGGGTCTGTGTCTTGTGGATAACTTTGGTGCTGGCGTCGGTAGCTCCATTCGAACACTCTCCGCGTCGAGCGAGGTCTCAGCAGGACGAATTGACTGCAAGATGGACTCATGAAGACCTCGGAGCTCCCGCAGATATCGATCCTCTCTCTGCTCTTGAGTTTCGAGAAATCTGCGCATCAGGGAAATCATTCCCTCGCCAGCTGTAGCGTCAGGATTGACGGGCTTGGTCAGTGGTTGACTGGACTTTGGGGAGACTTTGGGAAAACTCGTGGCTCCCTCCTCCTCCTCCTCCGTAGTCTCAACCGAATTCCAGGCTGCCTCCTCCTCTGACGTCACCTTCACTTGGGATCGTAAACCCGGCCTGGGTTTTCTACCTTTCGGCGCTGTCTTGCGAGTAGCCATCCCACCGCTGCCACCAAATGTGATGAAGACGAGCCCACCAGCTCGCCTTCGGGGAAAAATGTGAGTCCGTGAAGGGATGTAAAAACGATGGCTCACTCGCAAAAGCACTTTTGTGCAAGGTGGAATTTATTTACAGTGCCAGAAAGATTGTCCACAGTGAAGAATATCTACAAGTGCACCTAAAAATGACAAAAATCCAAAGTACCAAATAAACAACAAAAGGGAAAAATAAACCAGAAAATAATCCAACAATGATATAATCAGGTAGCAAACAGGTATCCACAATATACGAAGGGGTTTTTGCTTGAGGCACCGCAGTAGCACTCTTGCATCGACTTGGTAAACAAGTAACGTCTTTCTATTTGGCCTCGGCTTATATAGGCCAAACCCCGCCCCTTTTTTGGGCTATACCATTCACCGGTAAAAATAACATTTAACACACACACAAATACCACATCTATTGGTCATCTGTAATACTTAATCAACAATAATCACTTCCGATCTATATATATATATATATATATATATATATATATATACACAAATAAACAATCCATTAACACATAATACATTTAACACATAATTTCCACACTTAAATGCACACAGAAACACCTATTCATACTAGACAATGGTTTCGCCAGCTTCCGGTTGCGCTGTGTGGCGCGACTAAGCCCGTGATGTTATAATCGACTGCCGCTTGTTCGTTCGGTTTGGCCGGCGCGGTGTTTCCTGCCGGAAGACTGACTACGCCCACACAGACAAACATTACAGGGATGAAACGACACAACAAGTGCAGTGTAAGTGTATGAAATGACCGGGAATTGGATATGGACAGGGGAGAGTGCTGCAATGGGAAAATGTCCATGTGCTATCAGGATCGCGTGTGCACCCGCTACTCCGATAGCGGCGGCGGCAGGGAGGAACGGTACGGAGGATGAATGAGGTAAGTAGGCGAGTATGTATGTATGTGTGTGTGTGTGTGTGTGTGTGTGTGTGTGTGTGTGTCAGTGCTGCTTCCCCAGCGGTGGCAGCTAATGCGACTTTATCACACAAACCAACATTCCCATGAGACAAAAAACAACAACAGGTCAGCAAAAAACACCAGTTAAATGGCAAGAGAAAAATACAGCATTTATTAAACACAATGTTGTTTTCTTTTCTCATTAAATCACTTTCTAACCCATATTTGTCTCTCTTGCTCTTTTTCTCTTTCCCTCTGACCTTTTGTTGTGCCATTTCTCCATATTACTGCGGTTATATCTTCATTAAAATTCCTCTTCCTCATCCAAACAACTAACATTTGTTCATTCAGACCTCCGGCCAACATATTCCTGTAACCTCATCTCCCGCCTGTCCTTCTTAATAACTTGGAATTTCAGTTATTTTGAAATGCTCTATATGATCATGAAATCACTGCAATGATTTAAGATCACCAAATCTGCTCTAATAAATAAACATGCAAAAGTAAGTCCCACAAAATTTTTTGAAATAAACTACAGAGTACACTACAGAGTGCAGAAAACAACGTTAACCTGGATGCTATACTGCATTAACTTTAGACTTTGTGTGTGTGTCTGTGTCCATTCCAGACTAAAATTACGTGCTTGTACACACACACACACTGTAACAATTACTAACAGTCATTATCACAGCAGAGCAAATTACAAGAACAAACTCACAGATTGGATAAAAGAGTGAGTAAGTCTTTGTCTTTCTCTAACACACACACCCCCACACATCACTTCAGGACACTTACGGGAAGAGTCAAGACCGTCACTAGTAAGAATTTATGAGGATGAGAACAACTTACATTAAGGGCAGAGGAATGAGATTTTATCCCATTGAGCACTGAGATATTTGGACAACACTGCATATGAATATAAGGGGAAAAAAAAAATCTAACTGAAAAGACAGACAAATAAATAAACTAACACATAGCCTAAATAAAACAACTGTCAAAGTAAAAGAACAAGCAAACAAAAGTATAATGTACTGAAAAATAAAAAAAGTACTGACAAATGAACAAAGAAAATAAAAGCCTCAAGGAACAAAAATTAGAAATGAACAGATTAATAAAACGCTAACAAAATTAATTAAAAAAAAACAATGAAACAAAGAAATGGAAAAAAAGGCACAAAGAAAAAAGAGAAAGAACTAACAGACAAAAATGAACATACAGACAAGTGAAAGAATAAATTACTGAAAAACGAGTTAGTAGTAATGAACAGAATAAAAATATGAACAAACACACAAAGATATAAAAAACAGAAACAAAGAGCCAAAAAGAACTCATTAAAAAATTAATAATTAAATAATTAAATAATCGAAAAAAATGAACAAATACGTAAAACTGCCAAATGAACAGACAAAATGAGTGAATAAATTGTGTACACAAATAAATAACTAAAAAAGAGAATGAACGTACAAACAAATGAGTGAACAAAATACTTACAAAAGAAAAATAAAGAACAAAGAACAAAAGAAATAAATTCAACTCATTTATGAATAGATGATAATACGAAAGAACAACTAAAGAAATAAAAAAAAAAAACCACAACCAACAAAATTACTAAAGAAAAAGCAAAAATGGAACTAACGAAAGAAAGCAAGAAAGCAAGCAAGCAAGAAAGAAAGAAAGAAAGAAAAAGACGTGGGCTGCATGTGAAGAGTGTGTGTTGGACCCATTGCCCCCTCCCCAAACAGCTTCATAATTAGCGGTTGCGTGCTGGCCTCGTTTGGGTTACTTTCATTCCTTTTATTTTCCCCCCTTTTCCATGGAAAACAACAACACATGCAAACACACATGGCACTACTCATCTGTTCTCCCATAAACGAGAGAGAGAATGGGGAAACAAGGAGAACTCGAGTCCCCTCAGCCTCATGTGTGGGACAATACACATCTGAAGTTACATTCTTCCCTCTGAATTTATCTTTCCCTCGGTCCCATCTTCCCCTATCCGGCCATCACAAGTCTCACGGGCGGAAAAGGCGCTTGGCTACGTCAGATATCAAAACCACGCGTAGACTCGAATTTGTGTTTAGCTGTGGAGTTACGCCACACAAATGGAAAGCAAATTGATGTCAGACACGTGGAGCATGTGGCGCTTTAGACCCGTGCTCAGTGCTGACGCACAGGCCTGCCTCAAATCCATGTTTACGACCAAAAACATCTCAAAATGGCACTCAGTCTTTCTGAGCTGAGTCTAACTCTGAGAGACAGACACCACACGCTCAAACCACACAGGAAGAGCAAGAGTGTCTCTAATTATGGAGGTCAATTAGGTAATGGATAAGTGGGAAAGAGGGAGGGGTGAGATAGATATGCAGCATGAGAGAGATAGAGGGATGAGATTCAAAGACAGAGGAAGAGAGACATTTATTTATTTTTATTTTTGGCATATGAGATCACATTCCAGTTTTATCTTTATTGTACTAAATTCAAATGAATTTCCAGGAGCATATAGTGTGTTTTTTAAAACTTCCATAATAATAATTTTTTTTTTAATTCAAGCATATTCTGAGAATGCTATTTTTATTTTTATTTTTTGGATAGAAAATACCAGATTTTACTTTTGAATGTAAGTACTGGGTTTTAACTTGTTCAAATATGTAACAGAATAAATAAATGAACGAACGAACGAATAAATAAATAAATTTGGTAACACTTTATTTTAGGGTCTCTTAACTAGTTGCTTATTAGTATGCATATTACTAGAATATTAGCCATTTATTAGCCATTTAATTAAGCACAAATTAATGCCTTATTCTACATGATCTTATTCTACATGCCTTATTCTACATAATCCTACCCAATACCTAAACTTAACAACTACCTTACTAACAATTAATGAGCAGAAAATTAGGAATTTATTGAGAGAAAAGTCGTAGTTAATAGTGAATAAGTGTTCCCTATTCTAAAGTGTTACCATACATTTATTTCTATTAAACAACAAAAGCAACAGTAAAGACATTTATGTCAGGATTGGACCTGTTTTGTCATGCGTTTCAGTTCCTGTTTTGCCTTATTTGGTCTTGTTCCTGTCCTTGTTTAGTTTGATTATTACTTGATTCCCTGCAGCTGTCTGTCCCACGTTATCCTCTCTTTATAAGACCCAGTCTGTTCAGTTTGTGTTTGTCGGGTCTACTAGTTATGTTTGTGTGTCTCCTGCCGTTTCCTCGAGGATGTACCCTGTGTTCTATGGATTAAAGACTATTGATTATAATCCACGTTTCCCTCGTGTTCCTCCCAGCACAGATTGTGACAATTTATAATGCTACAAGAAATGTTGAAAAAAAAAATGCTGTTCTTTTCAATTTTCTGTGTATCAAAGAATCCTGAAAAAATGTATCATGGTTTCCACTAAAATCCACAACTGTTTTTAACAATGATAATAATAAGCAATGTTTCTTAAGCACCAAATCAGCATATTTTAAGTTCTGAAAGATCATGAGGCACTGAAGACTGGAGTAATGGCTGCTGAAAATTCAGCTTTGGCATCACAGGAATAAATTACATTTAAAAAAATATTCAAATAAAAACAAGCTATCTCCGATTGTAAAAATATTTCAAAATTACTGTTTTTACTGTACTTTTTAATTTTATTGAAGCTGCATGTATCAAATACATGCAGCCTTGGTGAACATAAGAGACTTCTTTCAAAAACATTAACAAAAACAAACAAACAAACAAACAAACAAACAAACTTTTGAACGATATCTGGCCATATAGCACCTAAACTGTAAGCTACACAATATTAACTTTTTGTTTATTGAGCTGTTGTATAATGCAATATCACACATTTATCTTTAACTGTCATTATAAACATATTACAAATACACTGTAAAAAATGACCGTGATTTTAACGGTAAAAAACTGTGAAAAAGCTACGGTAAAAACCTGTTAAATGGTTAACGGTAAGTTCCCCTAATATATACGGTGAAAAACTGTAATAGACATTTCAGACAATTTTACGGTGAAATACCGCTTTTGGAAGTGAAAAAGAATGTAAAATTTACAGGGAAAAACCGTAAATTGACGTTCCCAGAATTCCCTGCATTGCATTTCAAATTTTGTTTGAATTTGATGTTTTTTCTTTGAAATAATTAGGTTTCTTCTTAGTTTTCTCTAATCAGTTATGTTAATTAGGGTTGTATGTTACATCTAATGTTGTTAAATTAATGTTTATTGCATATTTCAGTTTAATGAGTCTCACCATGATGGTGTTTAGTGTTTGTGTGAATGACACTGTGCTCTTTCTATATATGTTATTATTTAAAATCTGCTTGTGATGGGCTTTGTTTCATCATGTGACTTTCTCATCACCACCTGCATTTGGTGGTTATCAGTGTAATACAAATGTACAAAACAGATTTCAGTACTTCAATAGGTTGGTATATTAACATTATATCAGTTAATGAAATTACGGTATT
Source organism: Spinibarbus caldwelli (assembly GCA_039654775.1). Classification (NCBI taxonomy): domain Eukaryota; kingdom Metazoa; phylum Chordata; class Actinopteri; order Cypriniformes; family Cyprinidae; genus Spinibarbus; species Spinibarbus caldwelli. The sequence continues at coordinate 16,902,360 of CM077240.1, read as the reverse complement.
TAACTGTAAATTTAAGTTAAAACCGTAAAACCTAAAACGTTGCTACCGTATATTTTACGGTAGAATTCCGGCAACCACAGCTGCCGGTTTTTTACCGTAAATTTTACGGAATTTTTTTTACAGTGTAGCTTCCTTACTGTATGTTAAATTAGCAGCTTGCTACTTTCTTAGTCTACTCTGCAGTGTTCAATTATTGTTTCATGTGATTGATCTTAAATATAAACATGATTTGTATATTACATTTAAACTATTATTACATATTTCTGCATTCTGTTCATAGCATGCAGTTAAACTGAACAAACATGTATATTTTTTTCAGGCCCATGAAACAGTAAATGAGTCACAGAACGAGAATGAGAGAGAGATAGCACAGGATAAAAAAAATGATCCCAGCTTTCAGGAGGAGTACATCAGGCAAACATGACATAGACAGCACTTCTCTGCTCGCTAACAGAAAGTGATGTTTTGAGGGACGCTGCACAGAGGCTCAGTGCAAACCAGCAGCAGAGAGTAGACATTTAAATACTTCCAGACACATCAGCACAGAGCCTGAGGCCTCTCCACCTCCCGCTGTCAATCACTGTTTGTGCGTGTGTGCGTGTGGATGGAGATGAAGATGAGTGGGAGGAGTGAAGCTGACGGCTAGTGCCAAAAACATAAAAAAAACTTTAGGTCAGATGAGTTAGATTTTCTCACTGCTTCAAATGAATGCAGTCCAAATGTAAGTGTAAACAAAGGCCGAAACGAAAGAGAAACAACATGAAAGTGGTGTGCATTCTCCAGCACTCATGTTTCTCCACAAACCACGTCAAGCTGAAAACCAGACACCTTTAATGTTAATCAAAACGCACAAACACACAACATAAGCAGCACTGCTGGTGCAGCAAAACTGGAACAGATGCAGAGAAACATGGAAAGAAACAATTAACTAAAAGTGAAAATTCTGTCATCATTTATTCACCCTCATAATTTCTTTCATGCCTGCATGACTTTTTTTTTTGTTCTGAGACACACAAAATGGTAAATTATGGAGAATATTTATGATGTTAGATGTCAATGACACTGCAACATGGCAGGGTTAAATATTCACATACAGTATGACAATGAAAAGAACTGAACTGTAAAGTTTCCATCTTTGTCTGTTTTTATGTAACACATTACATACTGTAGATGTACACTATATTGTTTAAAATTTTGTGTTCAGTAAAATATTTTAATGTTTTTGAAACCTCTCTTATGTGCACCAAGGATGAATTTATTTGATAAAAAATGCAGTTAAAAGAGTAGAAATTATTTGAATTTAAAAATATATGGTTTTCTATTATAATATATTTTCAAATTTACTTCAATTTATTCCTGTGATGGCAAAGCTGAATTTTCAGCAGCCATTATTCCAGTCTTCAGTGTCATTTGATCTTTCAGAAATCAGTATACTATGCTGATTTGGTACTCAAGAAACATTTCTTATTTTTATCAGTGCTGAAACTGTTGTGGTATATGATATTTCTGTACAAACTAGGATAATATTTTTTCCAGGATTCTTTGGTTTTCATGCTTTAAAGCTGACAATTTAATGAAGATTATAAAAATAAAATAAAATGAAAGCATGTGCTAAAAAGAAATCATGTTCTTTCTTGTTTTTTTTTTTCTGTCAAAATGGTGCAAAGTATCTGACAATGTTTCTAAAATTCACTAAACAACAGAAAATGCTAGTGGAGAGGAATTTTGTGGTCACTTATTTTAAGGTCCAATTCTCACTATTAACAAACCATTAACTATGACTTTTGCCTCAATAAACTTTCAATTTGCTGCTTATTAATAGTTAGTAAGGTAGTTATTAGGGATTGGTAGGATTAGGGATGTGGAATATGTTCATGCAGAATATGTGCTTTATAAGTACTAATATTGGCCGTTTATGTTATTAATAGGCATGCTACTAATAGTGAGAATTGGTCCCTATGCTAAAGTGTTAACAATTTAATTTACATTTCAGTCTGCTCTTCAGTGTAATCATATACCCCCGGTTTCACAGACAAGGCTTAAACCTAGTCCTAGACTAAGATGTAAATCTGAGCTGTTTCAACTGAAAGAAACTTGCACTGACTGATCTTAAAACATGTCAGTGCCTTTGTTTTGTCTTAAGATGCATACCAGTAGTGTTTTTTTCTAAGGCATGTTTATAAAAATTACTTAAATGTCCTAATTGAGCTATGGCCTAATCCTGGTTTAGGCTAAGCCCTGTTTATGAAACCGGGCCATAGTTTCTTAACACTTATAGCACTGTATGGAATATAGTGTTGTAACTTCACGGTTGCTGCTTTGTCCATGTTGGAGCCCTAAATACAAAACAACAGCTCTCAAAACTCTTCAAATATCTAATGTGTTCCATGAGTAAAAAAAAACAAAAACAAAACAAAAAAACAAAACAGTAATTCAGGAACAACATGAGGGTGAGTAAATGATGACAGAATATTAATTTTGGGTGAACTATTCCCTGCAAGACTCAAACACACAAAACAACAAACAACTTCAGACATCTGGACCCCTGGAGCTGTTTCATTTAGCTGGTCTCTGACTGAAAGCCGCAGTACCCTGAAACTAATCAGAATTAATTACATTACTCAACCGCTGCAGGGCCAATCAGAGTGAAGAATGAACTACAACCGCTGAGGAGAAAATTCCCAGGATGCTCAGGATTCTGGCTAAGCTATGCGATGAGAAAATTGAACCTGTATCTCATTGACTGCAACTGACCCTGGACAACCCATTACCATGACACAACACTCCATTATCTCTCACACACACAGCCTAGGGCTTGCGGGGAACATGGAGGCAGGACAAAGCAGGACTGTGTTTGAAGGTGATATATTATTGAAGGTGGATGTCACAATTTGAATCTGGGATTAATTAAAAATGTGTGTAAGAGTGTGTGGCTTGACCAAACTATTTGTGACTAAGCTTTAATGGAAAACCAAAATTGTTCACCAGAATCATAGGGACGGTACGTGCTGCTTTATTCATCATCAGAGAAATTGAATATTCGAGTCGTGGAAGTTGAAACCAGCTCTATATGAGAGCTCTCTGTCGCCGCTGACTAACGGCACTCGGCTCAGTGAAAGCACTGCATTGTGGGGGATTTCCAAAAGTCAGCAGTGTCCGACTGGAGCTCCAGAGTACACTTACTTCAGCTCGACGCCAGCTTGTCCGCAGACGCACACACACAAAGGTGAAAAGACACAGACCACCTTGACATATTCAGACACACAGACGTTGTGGCGGTACAGATTGACACACACACTCATACAGCTGTCAGTGACTATGTCTGCAAAACCAAAACACTGACCTGATTCACCATTCAGTATGTTTTCACACCTCAGCCAAAAATGCATACACACATACCATATACTGTATGTCTGATCCTTATGCTACACCTCAATGCTGCATTCAGTAAGACTTGCAAACTGAGATTATGCATTACACATACAGGCTTCACAGAAGATGTTACCAAAGGTTATATCGGTAGTCCTGTATGTTAATGCTCCATAAACAAATATACACCTGAATAATGGACATCCAAGACTGTTTTAAATGTGTTTGAGGAGAAACTGTTCTGATCAAGTTTGGTTTGGTACCTTTTGGGAGGCATTTCATTTCAAATCAATGAGCCGTGAGCCCCGGAGAGCTGTCAGCACATTCATTGCAGAGATGCTGGACTCTCTCATACAGTTGGATGCAGTCTGACAGCCAATGAGTGCTAAAAAAAAAAGTGACAGACTGATGTTGACCAGGCCATAATATATATATTATTATGCCTTATTCACATATTAATGCATTATTCTGCATGACCATATAACCCTTAATCTTGCATTTAAAAAGCCACCTTAATAACAGAAAGTAGGAGTTTATTGAGGCAAAAGTTGTAGTTAATAGTTAGATAATAATGAGAATTGGTCCACAAACAAGTGTGACCGAGCACCAAATCAGCATATTATGAATTATTTCTGAAGGATCATGTGACACTGAAGACTAACGGTTGCTGAAAATTCTGCTTTGCCATCACAAGAATAAATTAAATTTTAAAATATTTATTCAAATAAAAAACAGCTATTATAAATGTAATAATATTTCACAATATTACTGTTCTTACTGTATTTTTGTATTAAATAAATGCAGCCTTGGTGAACAGAGACTTCTTTCAAAAAACATTCAGAAAATTATACGAACCTCAAACCAACCTCATATGAATTCTGAGACTAATAACAAGAATGTATTATATAATAATAAAAAATATAATAGTTATTTATATATATATATATATATATATATATATATATATATATATATATATATATATACATATATATACATACATACACACACACACACACACACACACACTTATATTAATTAAGTGGCCTAAAAGCTGTAAAGAATCATAAATATTTTACTTTGAAGTTATTATTACTTTTAAGTTTTTCAGAAATCCTTAAAAAACTGAAAACCGTTACACATATTGGGTGACCACTACTGAGAAAGGATTCTTGACCCAGACTGTAAAATATGGAATAAGTTTTCACGAACTTGATTAAGACAATGAAATTAGGAGACCTAGATCTGAATGTATTTCCTAGATCTGAATCTTTAGCTTTTCCTTTGATCGCTATGATTTATCTGATACATACGGACTGTTCCAAACACTTTCTTCAGTCAGCTGTGTTGTATTAGCAGGCACATAAAGCTTTTAGACACACACAGCCGATATACAAACACACACAAAAAGACTGCCATATATGCGCAGGTCATATGCAAAGGCACTGAGAAACAAATCCATGCAGGATGTTACTTCACAAACACAGCTGTTAGAGGAGGTCAGGTGTGTGAGGAGGACCTAAGCCACGCGTGAGTGTGTGTCTTGTGTGTTTGTGGGGGTTAGTTGAAATCAGTGTGTGGTCAGTTGATATATGTTGTGCGTGTGTATATGTGAGTGTGGGCGTTTACACTGGAGGGTGAGAGCGAGTACGAGAGATACTGGAACTTCCTGTGAGGAGTAAACGGGTTGTGTCTTGTTTCCGGCAGTAATCCTTTCGCCCTAAACACAGGAAGGCAGACAGGCTAAATAAGTCATATCACACACACACTAAAGCAAGGGCTGGACTCCAGCCAGAACTCTTCTCTCAAGCGTTTTCTCTTGTCAGAGTCTTACATGATGTGCTCTATCTATCAAACTCTTGAGCGCAAATACTGTTCATATATTATGAGGTGCTGTCATCCTAGATGAAAACAGATAAAATGACGATCGGTCAATAGCTGCCTCACTGCTTTCTACAGTGCACTTAAAAAAAATCAATGAGATTGAATTAAAGACTGTCCATTATGGATGTGTGTAGCAGGACATAGAAAAGAGAACTGTAAAAAAAGAACAATGACAAAATAAAAGATAAACAAACTACCACCTTTGCCATCTGATGGGTGTCATTATAGAGTCCAAAACCACTGGTATGTACTTAAAAACAAAACAAACAAACAACAACAACAAAAAAACTACATTTGATGAGTAACACATTTTGCTACTATTAGAAAGTATGTTCCATATAGTATGAATGTGTGTAGCATGAATGTGATCAGAATGTACTATATCCACCATGTTGTGATAAACTGCATCCAAAATTGCATACTGTCTAGTGGTTGGGCCAATAGACGATGCCATAGTCCATCGCCGATGGCTGACAGACAGCGGAAATAGAGAAGGAAATCAACAGATGAACGATCAAAGCAGCAGAGAGATGAAACGATTCAAATTAAAACATTAGAGTGACAGATTTACAAAGAAAGCTAGAGAGAATGTAACTCTTGCAAGCTGGGACCGGCTCCATGGGACATGTGGAGGGGCGGATGAATGGGTCTACAGAGATGTTTTTTAGGGTTCTGTGAGGACTGTCAGACAGGGCAGCAGGAAAAACAAGGGTGTTTGGACAACGGGTCAAAAACGAATACGCTCACATTAGCTAGACGCACATTCATACTGTAATAACGGCAAGAGGTTTACTCCCACAGCAATCACTCATGTGTATGGGGGAGGCAAAACAAGCTTGTTGTGTTAGTGAGGTCAGCAAGCCCCGATAATGTCCACAAAGTGTGCATGTTAGTGTGCATACAGTTAGATATTATCCAGGACGAGGCACTGGGCTCCAGGCAGAGGGGAGTGGGTTGACCTGAGAGTGGATTACGGGTTCAGAGGTCAAAGGTGAAGTGCCATAACTTTGTTTGTGTGCGTGTTAATGACAGCCTGGAGCCACTGATGCAGTTTAATGCAGTTTAACACTCTTTTCAAAAACAAAGAGACACAGAAAAGATGTCTTCGGCTCCTGATGTGTCAGTACGGAGAATTAATTTGCTCTGAGGATGTAATGTAATGAGAAATTTAATGAGAAACAACAGTGTCCAAGATTAAAAAATAAATTTTTAAACATCCTAGAAAGATTGAAATTTAATGACCATCAACTTAAAAGTAATAACATATTTTCCTTGCAACTTGAATACATGTGAGTTTAAATTCCTTAATTATTATTACTTTGTTGATCACATGATGTGACTTTGATGTGGTGGACAAATCTTATAAAATATTGAAAATATTTTAACAAAAAATTGCTTATTTTCAAATAAAGTTAATTACATGTACAACATAGAAGAGATATTTTCAAGTCATTATATGTACAAATTGTATTTTTTAATGTATTGTTTTTATTCATGAACAAAGCTGGACCAATAAAATTGTCATGTCATTAAACCACCTTTATTCTCTTGGTGGAATGACTGAAATCTTATATGACTGTTTAAATCATTTTAACAAATATATGGCTATACAGTAACAGTATATGTAAATAAATAGTTGTTTTTGCAAGAAATACAATCCCGAAATGTTAACTTAATACTTAAATACTTATTTTTTTATATAATTAAGCCTGTCATCAGTGCATATTTATGTCAGTGCATATTCAAAAAAGCATATTTATGTATCTAGAGTCAAAATGAATAACCCAAAATTAATAATGCATTGTAAATATGAGTAGATGAGCCACATAATCCATCATACAACAGCCGATGTGCACAGCTGCATTTGTGACTGCAGAGTCTCTACCAGTTGATGTATTTTAACATTGATAGCATACAGTACTGTCATACCACCCAGTCCTAAGCTACATATTGAGGATGAGCAGAAGGAGAATGTTTAGAAAAGAAAGAAAGAGATCAGAGGTGAAGCCTTTCTTTGTAGAGTTCTGATAAGTAAACAGGATTCAAGCTGAGCTGAAGCAGAATGAATCCCTGATAGTGTGTGGGGTGGAGGAAGTCAAAGGTCACAGGTCCACTACTGCAGTATTAAGAGCACATTTACCACACAATTAATCAAATCTTCAGTCAGCCACTAACACCACTGCCCTTTGAAGGACCTCAACAACACAGACCATCTGAAAACATCTTACACTGTATATAGATAACACAATCATCACTATTACTATAACTCATACTTATGGGCCATTTACATCCATCTCAGGTAATCCGATCACAAGTGGTCACGCAAGACCAAGACGCAAGATTGTTGTTTACAATTGCTAGTATCATGCGTCTCTTGTGATCAGATTTCCAGGGGTCTCTGATTTTGTTAATACATACATCACTTGTCAGTGCGCCTGTGTGTTGCGCTGGGTAATAAATCGCCATTCACAATATCCATAACAAACATTTGAGTAATTTTCAATATTTAGCTTACATCTAGATGATTGAGTGCATGTTGCTAAAGTCTGCATATACTCTGTGTTTCTGTATGAATGAGAGAGTCATCATTCAAGTACATGTAACAGCGATTTTCTCAAGTAATATCATACAACCAAGATGTTTTCATCCATGTTTTAATTCATACAGTACACAATTTCTGTTGTGCAGCACCTTATTTGACCACGAGATTACTAGATAATATTTTTGATAAGAAATTTGTACTAAATCATAAAACAAACCAGTTACAAGGAATAAATATCACCAGTGAATGATACAGAGAAAAAAAAAAAAAAAAAAAAAAAAAAATTGTATATATATATATATATATATATATATATATAGTGATAATATTTTTGGCCATGTCGTATCTTGGTGGCACCATTCAATTTTCTTCACTAAATTTAAAAATCTACTTAAATAATACAACTCTGCTAAATAACTCAAGTGATTCTTTACTTAAAAACATGTTTGCCACCATAATTGGATTGTTTTGAAAAAAAAACAAAAAAACCCCGTTTAGTATGAATATAATTACACACTCTGTTAGTTGGGCTGTGAGGTAACGGGAAGGGGTGAAAGAGAGCACTCGTTGACAGCTCTTCTTGACCACAACACCCTCTACAGCAAACACACTCTCACATACACACATTACCTGCCAGGGCTGCACACCAGCCGTACCAGACTCAAGGGCATGATGCCCACCTTTCCTCAGCTTTATGTCAGCTTATTAACTCTAAGCTGTTCTTAGTGGGAACCATCTTAGTGGGAAAGCAGAAGCCAAAGAAACCCAACCTGTCAAAATTTACAGCCATATTCAACAAATCAGTGCATTACTGTCATTAACTACAGCCAAGGCCATAGCCTTAGCAAGGACACAGTCACCTGACAACTCCTGAATTCTCCACTGAACACAAGATGAGCAATGTTGAAATACATAAATAAACACTAATAAATACTTACCATAAGGCCTTTATCCTTCAAAATAAAATAAATCCAATATGGCGAACAAGGGAAGAGAAGTGATCCATAAACTTAGCTTTGCTAATATCAAACTGTATTGAAATCGATCATTACGAGTACCTAAGTATCAATAAAATAGTTCAAACTATGCTAAATATATATTATAACCAATAATTGTTTACTGTTTATTTTTATTCTTATTACAGTATCATGCCATTAGCTTAGCAACAGGCTAACATCAAACTCTACTTTTTTTTTTTTTATTATTTGCTGCCAGTGTAGAGTGCTCCAAATCTGTCTCTTATGAGCTTCCATTATAGTTGGGATCATGCTATCTGTGTAGGCAGTAGACAGCAAACTAGTTTTGGGAACAGGACTACAGACTCAGCACAACAGGGTGAGGCCTGGTTGGATGGGTGCCTTTATTAACACTATACAGCTTCCCGCACTGGGTCCCAAGAGGGTGAGAGAGGTAACCATAGACCTGAAGAATGAGCCTGTCTCATGCCAGTATTTTCAATAAAACAATTTCATTCTCCGGTTTCAGAAATCCAGCATGCAAATATCAGAGGAAAAACATCAAATGGAAAATAAATTGAAATATAATAAACAAGGGGAGAGAGGAAGAAAAAGAACTCATTTTATTTATTACCTCGGGAAAATCAGAGATCCCGTTACGACCAATGTTTAGAGTGCAAACAGAAACTAGCATGATTTTCTCAAGGCTGAATGCAGATATTTGATGTCCCACAGAGAGCCTTGTAATTACAGATTATTGACTCTTGGAGGCGCACACACACACGCACGCACACACACGCACGCACACGCGCACACACACACACACACACACAAACACTCACAGAGTGGCTAACATTAAAGGGGTCCTATTATGCTTTTTCACTTTTTGAATTTTAGTCAGTGTGTATGTTTGGGCATAAAAAGATCTACAAAGTTACAAATCTCAAAGTCCACTCCAAAGGGAGATATTTCGTTTTTAAAAAAATCCCTTTTCAAGAACTACAACGAACGGCTCGTTTGGACTATAAAGTTGTTTTCCTGTATTTGTGACATCACAAATTGTCCCATTAGAATATCATTAAAATAAATCCCACCTCCGGAAATTCAAATGCACATTTCAAAATCGAAACCCAGTGCAGGTGTTTTTATATCACTGTATTTCTGATGGAAACCGACTGTCTTCAGAAAATTTTGGATGTCATTTTCATTTCATTTACGCATTCAGCAGACGCTTTTATCCAAAGCGACTTACAGTGCATTCAGGCTATACAATTTTTTTTTTTTTTGGATGTCATTTTCATTTCATCTTGCATGTAATGTCTGATAAAGCAGCGTTTGAGAGCAGAGTGCTGCTTGTGTACAGCGTTACCGGGGAAACCTCGCTCTCTACCACTACAACAGCGCCTCCTACTGGCAGAGAATTATTTTGCATATATATGCCGCCACAAATAGTGCAACTCTGTGGAACTATGGTATATAAATAAGTTTAACTGTATAACAGTTTCACTGCAATTCATAATGTTAGAATTAAAGAACAATAAACATAATACATATTACCTTTACACTTATCTGTACATAGTAAATGCAGTTATTTTTAAGCTATCTAAAACGTGATTCAGCCAAAAAAAAAAACAAAACAACAACAACAACAAAAAAACAAAAAAACAATATCGTTACCACTTCAATATGTCTTGCAATATCCGTGCATGCACAGGTTCTGCACGATCCTCTTGTTCAATATTCTCGGGGTCTGAATTGATATGGCAATATTGACGAACTTGCTGCTTTGTCAAGGGGCGGGCAGTACTGAAACACTGTCTAAGCTGTTCGACAATCACAACGCACTGAGACAGCTAACCAATCACAACACATTTAATTTTTCGCAAGGCGGGCCTTCATCAAACCCGGAACTAATCGAGCCGTTTGTGCCAGGCTGGGGAGAAAGGTATTGTAATAATGTAAATTATGTGAAAAATGCGATTTTTGAACCACCAAGCATGAGAGCATGTTCTAGTACACCCCCAAAACAAAATCAAGACTTTGTAAAAGAGCATAATAGGACCCCTTTAAGACAATCATGCTCATGGAGCACTCCAAAACTTCAAGAGACAAACTTCCATTCAACACTTAAAGGTGCCATAGAATGCATTGATACAATATTTTAAATTGTTCTTTGATATCTACATAGAAGGTATTTGGCTTAGGTAAGGGCAACAATTCTCCAGAAATGGTTTTACATGTCCATTTACAACCCTAGGATTTCTCCCTAGAATGAAATGGTCTGTTATTTGTTTATTTGGAAGGATCATGAATAATAATGTTGAGTTCTGCTCTGATTGACTGTTTCACAGTGTGGCTCAATGTTGAGATCTGCTCTGATTGGCTGTTTCACAGTGCGGCTCAGTGTTGAGCTCTGCTCTGATTGGCTGTTTCACAGTGCAGCTCAGTATTGAGCTCTGCTCTGATTGGCTGTTTCACAGTGCTGCTCTTTCAGTAGCTCACAGGAAGGAAACACAGGGAAAATATATATTTCAATACTTTCTCGTGCAGTTACTGTATATCGTTGGGTAATTATACTGTAAATAAAATGCGGGCATCAGGGAGCCGCTATTAATATGCTGGGCATTGAAACTGCTTTCAAATGCACGATCGCTTTTTAGTTTCACTTTCGAGATTCGCGATCGCACGTACTCTGTTTATACTATGGAGCGGCAGTACTTACCACACATTTTACAAGATCAGATACTTGCCAGTGGTGCTCAGGATCTGTAAATCATTCGCCATCATCCTCAGTCATCTCTCCTTACTCTGTTTATGTGGTAAGTGAAATCTTATGTACTGTAATGTAACAGGCTACCACTAGCAAGGAGCTAACCATGTCCCTTTAGTGGCTTGCGTTATTTTATTAGAACGTGTTATTTGCTTTCCGTGGAACATAACATTTATTTCCATGATCTGCCATTTTCGCTTTTGTCCTCGCTTGTTTCTTCACAATACCTGCAGAACTTCTGATTGTTCGGCTGTGCAGGTTCGGCTGGCGGCTGGCATAGAACATGGGTGGGTATATGCAAATGCTATATATTTGCATATATGCAAAATATCGCTGTTATGTTCTGATTTGCCTACTTTTCAGTGGTCTTTTGCATTCACGAGATTTACATAAGAAGGAGGAAACAATGGTGTTTGAGGCTCATGGTATGTCATTTCCATGTACAGAACTGTTATTATTCAACTATACCAAGGTAAATACAGTTCCCTGTCGATACTCTACTCGTACTGCGTCTTGATAAAGACGCATATGGGAAAAAGCCTTTTTTCTCCTGAACTGAAATCTTATTCAATCACGCAGTGAAACTGCACGACCATTGGTTCGTGCAGTGTGTAAAAAACGAACCAATGTGTCGGCAGCGGAGCTGCACAAGCCTATGGCGACGGAGCCCGCCAAAGCCCGCCAGAATGGGTGGAGCATCTGGCTACATAAGCGGCCGTTTCGCCATAGGATCCTCAGATTTCTTCTCCTTCAGGGACGATGACTTCGCCTCGCTGATCCCAGAAGCCTGCTAGCCGTTGACAAGCATCGCAGCTGGATCCAGCGGCCTCGAACTGCTCGGCTGATTCGCCTTTTCTTCGCGCTCCAACATCGCGGCAGTTCCGGTCCTGTTCGCTGCCGCCATCCGGCGAATCTCACGCATTATCTAAAAGAGCAAATCGGCGTTGTTGCAAATGCCGCGCCGTTATTGCGGCTCGTGCAGGTCTCCCCTGCACGCCGATGACAGCCACAGCGAGTGCGTGCCTTGTTTGGGGAAATCCCATGCAGGCGCCGTGCTCGCCGGCTCTGATTGTTCTCACTGCGCGAACATCAGTCTCGTCCTTTTTTCCCAACCTGACCAGCGTCCCTCTGCAAGCGCGTGGTCTCGTTCGGGGGAAATGACGAAGAGCTGGCCGATGACAGCGTGTCATTGGCAGTTTCGGATGCTGAGGAGCTGTCGGGCTCAGTAGCTGACCCCGCCCCCCTGCATTCATCCGCGCCCAGTGCCGCCAAAGCCGGGGTCGATGCCGAACTTTTCCGTGTCCTCTCAAAAGCGGTTGAAGAGCTGGGATTGGAGTGGTCTCCACCAGAGGAGCCTTCTCGCAGCCGTCTTGACGAATGGTTCCTGCCGGGGCGCCGTCAGGCTCCTCGCTAGCGACCCTCGCCGTTCTTCCCTGAAGTTCACGACTAGCTCACGAGATCTTGGCGCTCCCCTTACTCTGCTCACCTCCGTACTTCCGCTTCATCCGCCCTCACTAAAGTTGACGGCGCTGAAGAAAAGGGGTACGAAAGGATGCCTCAACTAGATGAGTCAGTGGCTGCGCACCTCTGCCCACCCACTTCCATCGGTTGGAAGGCAAAGGCCGCCCACCCATCCAAGCCATGCAGGACCACTTCAGCGCTCGCTGGACGCTCCTACACTTCAGCTGGACAGGCGGCTTCGGTGCTTCACTCAATGGCGGTTCTACAGGTCTATCAGGCCAAACTCCTCTCTGCCATGGACGAGTGTGAGCCTGATCCTGCGACTCTCAGAGAGCTGAGAAGTGCAACAGACCTGGCCCTGCGCGCCACTAATACCACCGCCCAGGCAATAGGGAGGTCCATGGCCAGCCTAGTGGTGCTCGAGTGCCACCTGTGGCTCACGTTGACGGAAATTAAGGATGCAGACAAGGTCCCTTTCCTTGATGCCCCGATTTCCCCCAACGGCCTCTTTGGACCTGCGGTGGAAGGATTTGCTGAGCGCTTCACAGAGGCACAGAAGGCGTTGCAGGCTATGCGACACTTCCTGCTAAAGCGCTCCAGCTCCGCAGCTGCTTCGAGTCGCCCTAAACCTGCGCCGACTCAGCAGCCAGCGAAGCCTGCACCTGCCGTTCCCGCCCCTCAGTCTGCCAAGACTCAGCAGACGCGAGGGCGTTCCCGCTCGGCCAGACACCACCCCTTTCCGAAGCGCCAGGGCCCCCGACCCAGGATAACGTTGGACCCTGTGCCTCCGGCGTCTTCCTGATTTGCGGGGCAGGAAGAGGAAAGGGCCAAGTCCCGCCACGGCCGGACCGCCCACCAAGCAGCCTCTCTTAAACCTCTTCTCACCCCATTCATTTTCGGGTGCAGAGGGAAGTGTGTCTGTTGCAAATACAGGGCCCGTACAAGCGCCCAAGCAACCATCCGCTGTGATAGTGGAAAAAATAAAACACAAACATTTTCAAAAAGAGAGCAGATTTCCTCTTCCGTCCCTCACGAGTGCCCTGCCTCCGTGCAGTCAGTCACTCGAGTTTATCCAACCCCTTGCCACGCAGGCCGAGGCCTGGCAGGCCATTCCCGGAGTGTCAGAATGGGTTATGAGGATAATAAAACGAGGCTATTCACTCCAATTCGCTCGAAGACCCCCGCGCTTCAGCGGTGTGGTCTCCACCTCAGTACAGGGCGAGAATGCTCGCGTTCTACGCTCAGAGGTGATGACGCTGTTGGAAAAAGGAGCCATAGAAAAGGTTCCTCCAGCTCAGAACGAATCAGGCTTTTACAGCCGTTACTTCCTCGTCCCCAAAAAGGATGGAGGCCTCCGGCCCATCCTCGATCTCAGACGCCTGAATCACGCCCTCATGAAGAGGTCGTTCAGGATGATCACGCTGAAGCAGATCCTCTCGCAGATTCGCACAGGGGACTGGTTCTGTTCTCTGGACCTGAAAGACGCATATTTTCACATCCAGATAGCCCCCATCACAGACGATTCTTGAGATTCGCCTTCAAGGGAGTGGCTTATCAGTACACGGTCCTCCCCTTTGGACTGTCTCTGGCCCCCCGCACTTTTACGAAGTGCATGGACGCGGCTCTTTCCCCTCTACGACAGATGGGAATCCGCATTCTCAACTACCTCGACAACTGGCTCATTCTGGCCCAGTCAGAGGTGGAGCTACTCTCACACAGGGCCCTCCTCTTCAGCCACTTAAAGTGCCTGGGGCTCAGGGTCAATTTCGCCAAGAGTGCACTGTTCCCCAGCCAACGAGTATCGTTCCTGGGAACAGTTCTGGACTCGGCTCGGATGAGAGCGGTGGTAGCGCCAGAACGCGCTCTGGCCATTCAGAAACTTACGACCTCCTTGAAGAGCGGCACCGCTCGCCCCCTCAAAGCGTTTCAGAGAATGCTGGGCCTCATGGCTGCAGCATCACCAGTGTTACAGATGGGCCTGCTTCACATGCGGCCCCTCCAACGCTGGTTGAAACCACGGGTTCCACCCCACGCATGGCATCACGGACGCCTGCATATCAGGGTGAGCCAGGCCTGTGTGACAGCCCTGGCCCCCTGGAAGAACTCACGATGGGTGGAGAAGGGCATGGCTATGGGAATGGTCTGCAACAGGAAGGTTGTCACGACAGACGCCTCCAACACAGGTTGCCAGAAGGCTAGTTACCATTTCTGAGGCTAGAGCCCCATCTACGAGACGCCTCTACGCCCTTAAGTGGTCTGTTTTCTCCACTTGGTGCCTAGACCGCGGTGAAAACCCATCTAACTCCGAGTTAGCGGTGGTTCTGTCCTTCCTGCAGGAGCTGCTGGATAAAGGACGTTCCCCCTCCACACTCAAGATGTTCGTAGCAGCTATAGTGGCCTTTCATGCCCCTATAGCAGGCCAATCGGTAGGCAGAGACAACTCAGTTGTCCGTTTTCTGAGGGGAGCCAAGAGGCTGAATCCACCTCGGCCCCTCACCGTCCCTACATGGGACCTGCCCACTGTATTGAGGGCCCTGAAGGGCCCTCCTTTTGAGCCGCTTCAGTCTACGAACCTTCGGTCGCTGTCGCTGAAAACTGCTCTGCTACTGGCACTAGCATCAGTTAAGCAAGTAGGAGACCTACAGGCGCTCTCTGTTAGCCCTGCCTGCCTGGAATTCGGGCCCAACGACTCCAAGGTCGTCCTGAAACCAAGGCATGGTTACGTAGACAAGGTACTTTCAACTCCATTCAGAGCTCAGGTCATCACACTCTCCGCACTTCCTCCTTCTGAGGAGGACCGGGAGTTGTCCTCGTTATGCCCTGTCAGAGCTTTGAGATTCGAGCGTTCCGCCTCATTTAGGCGTACAGAACAGCTCTTTGTTAGCTTCGGTAACCGCGCCAAGGGGCATCCAGTCACGAAGCAGAGGCTCTCTAAGTGGATAGTGGATGCTGTTACGCAGGCGTACTCTTCCTTGGGCCTACAATGCCCCATTGGAGTACGAGCCCATTCTACTAGAGGCATCGCCTCGTCATGGGCCTGGTCTAGCGGTGTGTCCATTACAGAGATTTGTGTGGCGGCCGGCTGGGCCTCGCCATCCACATTTGCTAGGTTTTATAACCTGGATGTACCAGCCTTACAGGCCAGGGTCCTCTCTGCTTAGATGAGCGTACATGTATACGTTATGGGAACAATCCTGACAGAGAATTCTTGACCGCAATGCACTCAAGCTCTCTAGTTGGTTTCTTGCATACTTCGGTCCTGGAAGTACTGAGTATGTAAGAGTCATAAGGAATGATCACCCAGGCCGAGCATAACCTCTATGAGTTTAGCTCGCTTAGCCCGGAGCATACTATTGCACTTCCCTATGGGCATTAAATGCTTATGGAGTAATATTATGCAGTCGTTCCTCTGCTTTAGCATGGCTTGATTGAATTGAGTTCCCATATGCATCTTTATCAAGACGCAGTACGAGTAGAGTATCGACAGGGAACGTACTCAGTTACTGTCGTAACCTCGGTTTCCTGAGGTACGGAACGAGTACTGCGTACTTTGCCGTGCCAGACAGCTGCACGACTCAGTCATCGCTTCAGTCGAAGTAACCTGAGGATCCTATGGCGAAACGGCCGCTTATATAGCCAGATGCTCCGCCCATTCTGGCAGGCTTTGGCAGGCTCCGTCGCCATAGGCTTGTGCAGCTCCGCTGCCGACACATTGGTTCGTTTTTTACACACTGCACGAACCAATGGTCGTGCAGTTTCACTGCGTGATTGAATAAGACTTCAGTTCAGGAGAAAAAAGGCTTTTTCCCATATGTGTCTTTATCAAGACGCAGTACTCGTTCTGTATCTCAGGGAACCGAGGTTACGACAATAACCGAGTACGTTTTCCATTCTATGGCACCTTTAATAAAGAAGTATTTATATGCCTTTTATATTTATATGCAAGAAGTCTTCTATGCCAAAAAAAGGCTGTATTTATTTGATCAAAAAACAAATAGTTTTAAAATTTTATTCATCCAAAACTTTTGTGTTGTTCACTACAGGTTAAATTTCATCTCCTTTCTAAACTCTTTCAATTGATTTAAACAGAAACTTGACAATTTGCCTAAAAATGAAAATTCTAGTCTTTTACTAATTCATTTACTCATGTCATTCCAAACTTGTGTAGATTTCTTTCTTCTGAGAATGTTTAAAAAATATATTTATTGTCAATAGTCTCCAATGATTTTCTGACCCAGTTGACTTTACAAAATATCTGTTTTTGTGTTCCGCAGAAGAAATAAAGTCATACAATTTTTTGGGTGAACTGTCCCTTTAATAAAAGCAGAGATGGAGCATGCATTAGGTAGTGCTGCTAGTTTTATATAGCTTGCTTGAAAACAAGTGATTAGCATAATGTTTTACATGTTAGTAAACACCTTTTCCTTCTTTTTCCCCCAGAACGATGATGATCACTGGAGAGCTGAAGGTTTATAAGCTTGTGTGCTGATTGCTGTTTAGCTGTTTGGTGGTTTGGCTGATGTGGCCGGTCTGGCCTGCTTTAGCTTCATGTTTTTCCTGATTTGTTTTAATGAGTTCCTATGGGTTGAGCTTTCCCGCTGATCTCTTTACAGCCACAGGAACCAGAAACTCCATCAAAAACAGTCTGTGAAAACTAATAACGGACTAGTGAGAGGATATTAGTCTGGAACACACTTTTCTGCATGTTCTAGAGTGGTTAAGATATTTTGATAAGTTCAACCCTCTAATAAAACCTTTTTTAAACCTCTCTAAATACTTAATTTTGCTTTATCTCCTCTCTCTTGACTTGCTGTCTTTCCTATTAAGGTCTCTGTCATTTTTCTCTACCCACATCTCCCTCACTCCTTCTGTCCTCTACATATTTAACCCTTGACCTGTGATGTGATGCACACGCGTGTATCCGCCCCAGACGGGCCTCAGTGAAACCATTTCCTTTTCACATTTGCATCCTCAGAGAGCTAAACACCCACTGGGGTACTCGGATCCAAGCTGCCTCACAAATCTACTGATGCTTAAAGAATCTCTCTGTTTTTCCCCAAAGCCAAACACAGGGTGTTTACTGAGAGCTGTGGCCAGTTAGGCTGTTTAGACTGTTTTCTCACTCACTCACTGCACCTGCAGACACCAGAGTAAACTATAGAGAGTACAGTACTAACAGCAGGACTCAACCACCAAGCTAAAAGTAACCAGTAGACATTACATTAAAATTAAATACTTAATAAAAATGATACACATAGCACCTGATATTCTGATAATCAAACTGAAACAAAAATATCCCTACTGTGTTTTTAAAACAAACCTTTGTTCATCAGGCCATTAACGTTTCTTAGAATCTAACAAAGACAGACAAACTGCTGGTTGGATGGATTTTAGTTGATTTAGTTGGATGGAGGGGTAGATGGATGGACTTTAGGTGGTTTATTTGGATGGAGGAATGGATAGATTTTAGTAAGTTTAGTTGGATGGAGGGGTGGATGGATGGATTTTAGTTTGTTTAGTTGAATGGAGGGGTGGATGGATGGATGGGTTTTAGTTGGTTTAGTTAGATGGAGGGGTGGATTTTAGTTGTTTTAGTTGGAGGGATGGATGGGGTGGATGGATTTTAGTTGGAGGGATGGAAGGAGGGGTGGATGGATGGATGGATTTTAGTTAGATGTAGGGGGTAGGTGGATTTTAGTTGATTTAGTAGGAGGGATGGAATGTGGACAGATAAATCAACGGATAGGTCTAATTAGATAAATGGATGGATAAATGGATGGGTAGATGGATTGACAAAAATGTTCAGCTGGATGGATGGATGAATGAGTGGACGGACAAATGAATGGATGGATTGGTAAATGAATAAGTGGATGGATGAACTGGTATATGAATGAAAGAATAGATCTGTAGATGGGTGAGTGGATGGATGCATGAATGGATGGATCTGTAGGTGGATGGCTGAATGGATATATAGATAGGTTTAGCTGGAGAGATGAACTGAGGGATGCATGGATGGACAGATGGATGAGGACTGATCGATGTATAGGTGTAGCTAGATTAGATGCAATTATATGTAGGGAAGACAGATGGATGGACGATTAATGGAACAGTACATGGTTGAACGGATATGCTTAGTTGAACGGATGGATAAGTTTAGATGAATGGATGGATGAATGAATGAGTGTATGTATGGTGTAGGAGCCTATTTTTGTTCAGATTCAGTAATCAATGTTATATTATGCGGTGCATTTCAGTTTTGAATATTTTGGTTTGGATTGTTTGCATTTGTGAACTTACTTTATTCATATGTGCCATTTGGATAAATTCTGTATTTTACATTTAAAATGTGTACTATGTCAAAATTGTGTACTGGCTCTTTAAGAATCACGTCAGTTAAGTCTGGCGGTAGTGTGTTCTTTGGAATACAGCGGAGTCACACAGTTCCCCTTCAATTCGGTCACTCTACATTGTTATGGGAAATACCTTTTCCTCGAATACTACTGAAGCCTTATTGAATCACGCCAGTGAAACTGGCCAATGGCGTTCAAGCGCGCGAAATATGAGCGGGAATCCCACTCTATATAAGGCAGTGCTTGTACGTCATCCATTCAAAATTTTTTCCTTCAGCAAGAAGCCTATCAACGAAAAGAAATCTACTAATCACCATGATCTACACGCTGCAGCGGATACGCCTTCTCTTCCCCTGCTGTGTTCCGGTGAGCTTCGGACGGACAAAAGATGACCTCTCGCGATTGCCTCTCCTGCGTAGAGCCAATCGAACTCTCTGATGGCCACGAATCGTGCGTCTTCTGCCTGGGTCGCGCCCACGCAGAGGCGGCGCTTGGGAGGTTGGACTGCCCCCACTGCGGAGATATGAGTCTCCGGACTCTCAGGCTCCGTGTGGCCATCGTCCAAGGCGATGAACTCGCCCAACTAGCTCTGCCGCGCTCTTCCTCTGCAGCCTTTTTTGAGCCAAGGAGGAAAGTGCCGCGAGCTTCTGATGCGGATCTGTCCGGGTCGGGTGACGAGACCGCACCGGCTCAGTGCCCACGCGCTTCTCACCCCCCTGCTGCAGGTCCACTTCCAGTGCGCTTCATGGCCGCTGATCTCTGGCCCTCCCCCAGCGCACAAGATGTGGTGTCTTTCGGAGACATGGAGGAGGATGAGGATGATGCCATCTCGGTGGCAGTGTCTGCGAGAGAGGAGTGGTCCAACAGCCCACTGAATTACACTGCGCCCATCAGTAACGCTAGGGACCTCCATCACAGTGATGTTGAGCTCCCACACGTCCTGACCAAGGCAGTTGATGAGCTCGGTCAGGAGTGGGCGCCTCCTACCGAGCCGGCCAGAAGCTGTCTGGACGAGTGGTTCCTCCAGTCGGATCGCGGCTGAAAGGACACCCCGCGGAGGCCCGGCCCCTTTTTCCCGGAGGTGCATGACGAGATAGCGAAGTCGTGGAATGCGCCGCTCACAAGTTGGGTGCACAATCCGGGATCCTCCCTTCTGTTGTCTGTGGACGGCGCTGACCGAGCAGGGTATGTTAAACTCCCCCCGTGGAGGAAGCCGTCGCTGCCCACCTTTGTCCTGCAGCCATGGCGAACTGGAGGGTGAGAAACAACGCGTCTCTCCCATCTAAACCTTGCCGCGCCACCGCAAACTTCGCTGGCAAGGCTTTCTCAGTGGTGGACGAGGCAGCTTCAACACTGCATGTGATGGCGATACTTGGTGTATCAGGCCAAGCTTCTTCAGTCCCTGGATGAAGGAACCCTGACCCTGAAGTCTTCAAAGACCTCCAACGCGCCACAGATCTGGTCCTCAGAGCGACGAAGGTGACGGCTCGAGCGATCGGCCGCAATATGGGGAATCTTGTGGTGCTGGATCGTCACCTGTGGCTTACTCTGACCGAGTTGAAAGATTCAGAGAAGACGGCTCTTCTGGATGCTCCCGTGAATCCCTCAGGTCTCTTTGGAGCGGCGGTAGAGATGTTCACGGAGCGCTTTGTTGAAGCGCAGAAGCAATCGAAGGCCATTAGCCACTTCTTACCAAAGCGCGCCGGCGCGAACCCTCCTGCACGTTCCCGCTCCTCCTCAGCGCAGCGCGCGGGAAGACCGTTCGCCCCTCCTACTGCTGTTCGGCGCGAGCATGAGCCAGCAGTGAGACCAAGACAGCCTTGGCCGAAGCGCCGCCAGGGCTCGAAGGGCCAGAGACCCCGCCCTGACAGAGACGGCAGGCCACCGGCTCCGGGATCAAAGCCGCGTTCCTGATGCTGTCTCTCAGAGGAGGAAAGCTGCACTCAGCACCGAAGACGAGCCACTGAGAAAGTCTGCTCGCTCCGCTGTGTGTGTTCACCACGCCCCCCCCTGCCTGTTGCGGGCGGCAAGAACGATCGTCATGTTTGTGTTTTGACTGTTCCACAGTGCAATAAAGTAAAAAAAAAAATACAAAAATCACCTCAATATCAGGGCAATTTTCCTCCTCTCTCTCCCCTCTCCCACATCACTCACTCTCACACTTGTGTGGTATTAAACTCCCCGCCCCCCAACGGCAAGTTATCCCTCACGGTGTGCAGTCCGCCTCGCCCACTGTCACAGTTCACCGAAGCGTGGCAGGCGCTGCCAGGGGTATCAGAGTGGGTTATGAAATCAATAAAGAACGGCTACACACTTCAGTTCTTCCGCAGACCGCCCCGTTTCAACGGTGTGTTAATGTCCACTGTGCAGGAGCAGAATATCTCAGCTCTGCGAGAGGAAATCAGTTAGACAACTGATGAATCATTTCTCCTCTTGGATAAAGCTTCAGCGCACCATAGCGTGGATTCTAAAGTTTAAATATATGCTGTTGGAACTTGTGCAAAAGAGAAAGAACTTTACTGCAGAGACTCCAGTTAACTCAACTAGAGTGGACAAAAGGATGACAGACATCAAAGCTAAATGGAAAGGAAGTCACATTTAAGTTGATGATTTGAAGGAGGCTGAGCTTGAAATGGTGAAGTTCTGTCAAAGAGAGAAGTTTGCTGAAGAGATATCAGCTTTGCAAAGTGGACAAGCCATAAAAAGAGGCAGTTCGATCTACAGGTTAAACCCTTAGTTGCACAATGAAGTTTTACATGTCGGTGGAAGACTTAGCAATGTTGCTATGCCGGAAGAAGTCAAGTGGCCTATCATTATTCCGAAGGATCTTCATGTCACCAACTTGATCCTCCAGAATGTTCATGAGAAAATAGGACACGGTGGCAGAAATCACATGATTTCTACACTGCAACAGAAATACTGGATACCAGGTGCCAAATCTGCAATCAGAAAAATGCTTGCAAGATGTGTTACTTGTCGTCGTTTACATAGCTCCACAGGAAAACAAATGATGGCAGATTTACCATCAGACAGGGTGATGCCAGATGATCCACCTTTTACAAGAGTAGGTGTAGATTACTTTGGACCATTCATGGTTAAACATGGAAGAAGCCTTGTCAAGAAATATGGAGTTGTCTTCACTTGCTTGGCAATTCGTGCAGTGCACATCGAGGTTACTTCTTCGTTGGACACCGATTCCTATCTAAATGCTATACGTTGGTTTGTAGCCAGAAGGGGACAAGTGAAAGTTCTCAGGTTAGACAATGGGACCAATTTTGTAGCTGCTGAACGTGAGTTACGACAATCCATTGAAAAATGGAACAACCAGAAGATTCAGGACCATCTCAGCAAACAAGGAATTAAGTGGGTTTTCATTCCTCCCACTGGGTCTCACCATGGTGACAATGTGATTGCTGATCATGAGCTCAACATCCAGCAATCCAAGAAAACATGCAATCTACCTGAGGAAAGACGTCTTTCACTTCTAGTGTATTCTTAAACCTGGATTTCATTACTGAAGCACAAATCCAGGCACCAAAAGCAGCCCACACTAAGTTCTCTTTAATTTAAAAATATGCATTTTCATTTATTCATAGGCGGTAATGTAGGAGCCTATTTTTGTATTCAGTAATCAATGATATATTATGCGGTACATTTCAGTTTTGAATATTTTGGTTTGGATTGTTTGCATTTGTGAACTTTATTCATATGTGCCATTTGGATAAATATTCTGTATTTTACATTTAAAATATGTACTATGTCAAAATTGTGTACTGGCTCTTTAAGAATCACGTCAGTTAAGTCTGGTGGCAGTGTGTTCTTTGGAATACAGCGGAGTCACACAGTTTTCTTTACCGCATCCGTGATATTTGAGATTTAGGATTATATATTGTTTATTTCATTTGATTTGATTATTTTATATCTGAGTCAAGATTAAAGCAATATATTGAACCAGAAAATGGATTACGTGGATTGCTTTATTGCTTTATAAAACAGAAACTGAAACTAAGATGCGCACTTACATATGGGTTTGGATGGATGGACAGATGGGTAAAAAATGGATGGTTCAATAGATGGAGGGATGCCAGATTGTCATGATTAACAACAGAATATATATTCTAGAGTACAGAGTGATATAACTGGAGAAGGAGTGCTAGAATACATTCCTGTGAAATTTATTAAATGTCCAGGAGCTTTATATAATTACTGCCACAGAACAGAGCCAACAATATAAATATATATATATATATATATATATATATATATATATATATATATATATATATATATATATATATATATATATATAAATAACCTTTATTCATGGATTATCCAGCTCCAATATTAATGGAGCTGGATACTTCAGAGTGTGTAACTGATTTAAAATGATTTCTAGTGATCTTCAAGGTGCTGTTTCAGCAAATATTGATTGTCCTTTAAAGCCATGAACACTCAAACAGTATGTACAAGACAAAAAGAAAGACAGTGAAGGAGAGACCTACAGAAATCACTTAATCTTTGCCTCTCACAATAGAGTTAGGTAACATACTGCATTGGGGATGTCATAAATCAGAACTCTATCCATAGGTTTCATGTGACGTCGCCACCAGTGTTTTATCGCCACCATTTCTGTGTCCGAGTCACAGCTGAGCGACCTGTCAGTCTACGGTCACAGCAGCCACAACTCCCAGAGAAAGATCAACCAAACACTCCCAGAAGGTTCACAAGGTTACAGTATGCCCGGGATATGTTGTGCTGTAACAACAGTCGTCAGAAATACCCCGAACTACAATTTTATTCAATCCCACAGAGGTTAGATCGGCGGAATAATTTGTTGGCTTCAATTAGAAGGCACCACTAGCAGCTGACGTACGGTCAGAAAAGGATAATAAGAGACAACTGTGATTCTTTACAGGAGAATAAAGGACGCTAAAATATTTGTATTGTACCACGTCATTTGTGTCTGCAGTTAAGTGTATATATCACAAGGTTCTCAAAAATAATCACATTTGTTTTGCTAAACCTATTTATTTATCATTATATTGAATTTGTCATACAAAAAAACAAACAAACAAACAAAAAAAAAAAACATCGTCCTGAGTAAATTACCTTTGTGAATTGTGGCTGGCTGCACAAGTGGAGTAATAATTTAGGACATAGCCTACATACATATGGCATACATTTTGAGAGCATAACAACTGAAAGTCTGAAACGTCAGTCAGTAAAGCATTTTTTTAACAATGGCAAAATTTTTAACTGAAATGTTACTGCAGCCATGTAGCCTATGAACAGATGAAAATGCATATTTTTATATTAAAGAGAACTTAGCGTGGGCTGCTTTTGGTGCCTGGATTTGAGCTTCAGTAATGAAATCCAGGTTTAAGAATACACTAGAAGTGAAAGACGTCTTCCTTCAGGTAGATTGCATGTTTTCTTGGATTGCTGGATGTTGAGATCATGATCAGCAATCACGTTGTTTGCATTCACCAAAACTGACTTGCTGAAATCAGAACGCGGACGGAGAACGGAATCGCCATGAAGCAGGAGCGACCAGCCGGCAGAGGATTCTTCAAGCTCTTAAAGCCTTCATCGAGCGGCTACATTCGCAATTCAAACAGTAATTTGTCCAGAAAGAATGAGTAATTATAAATTGTGCTAATATTAGCTAAATTGCCATTAAATTCAGATTGTATAGTAAGCTAATAACGTTATCTTGTTACACTATCATTGACTCAAAAGTGCTTTGAGCTGATGTCAGTTTTAAATTTACAAGTAATCAGGACATTACATGGCCTAACTGTTACACTTGCTATCCTAAAAATAATCAAGTCCAGGGATCAGTGTGGGAAATGGTAGTAAAAGGTAATTTATTATTTCAATATATTAATATTATCTATTAAATCTCATAGAGATGTGCTGTGCTCGTTGTCACATCGGACACAAATATGGCGGCGAGCATAGCGGAAGTGACGTCTTTGGAACCCATGGATAGCCTGTTATTGACAGATCAGTGAGCTGTGTGATTGGCTAACCTGCAGGAGGAGTCTCTCAAAAGCAAGGCAGGCGTCCCAGCGCGGGAGGGCAGGATGACGGAGAGCTTGAGCAGCAGCCAGTCCCAGCTGTAGGACCCCACTGTGACTTTCCAGAGCCCCCCAACTGTCCCGAAACAACTGCACATATGAACAAAGCTGTTCGGCTGTAACCCGCCCTGAGAAAGAGAGAGAAAAACATAAGAATCTTATTTAAGATAATTAAAATCTTATTAAAGATAATTGAGTCTTAATTCAACAGTTACACAAATTAACATTCAGTCATTCTGAATTTAGTGTTTACCTTCAACTGTATCTTTGGTGTCAAACAAAACTTCAAACACTGTTTGAACTCCAGAAAAAAAAAACTTACTTTAGTCCCCATCAATGCAAATCCGTTGGCAACACACAAATTTACTGGGCGTACTGTACACACACACACACACACACACACACACACACAAACACACAAACACACACACACTGTGGTAAAGGAGTGTAAACACACAAGTCATCCTTCAATGTGTTATGAACTCACAAATACTTATGATACTACAGCAAACCATAATATTATTACTAGGAAATAACTCAACATAACTCAGTGTACATGTTCAAGTTTATTTGTGAATGTATGTTTAGTTGTAACAATTTAAACAAAAACTATAATGTAGTAATAAGTAAAACCATGTTTACTATGTGAGTATCTAGGATGCCCTAACTGTGAACAAATCATTCTTTTGAAATTTTCCTAATTTGATCAAGCTGATTCACAACTAAAGCTCAAAATGCCTCAGGAGAAACTCTGGGAACACTTTGGACTGAAGGAAATACTTGGAAAAAAAAAAAAAAAAATAATAATAATAATAATAATAATAAGTGAATCGTCCTTTTGAACCAGTTCAAATGAACTGATTCACAAAAATTATTTGAACTTCCTAATGCCATTCAAAGCAAGAGTTTAGTGAGTTTTACTTAAATAGAATAATACTTAAACAGACAAACTGTGGGAGGTAGGGGAGAGAATTTCTACCTACATAAAATGACCACTATCACCACACACTTCTGTTCAAACGCACCACCAAACCACAACACACATGCTTCGGTTCCTCCATGTGTGTTGAGACTGAGTGTTTGGAAGAACGATGGATCTAACCTGCTTGGTAACCTCATGTATGAGATTCAAGTCAAAAATATAAGGGTATGCATGATTTAGGCTGATATATCTTTCACTCAAAGTGTTTGTATGTGGTCAGTCTCTACTAAGCTCATTTATTACATTGGCATGTTTCAGCCAAAAACACTCCAACACAGAAAAACATCCTCACTGAACCTGGTGTTCCCTTAAGGGAGCTTGCAAAGACAGGAAGAGATGGTGAGAGGGAAAGAGAGGGATTTCATGTAGCAAAGCACTTTACTCCATCTTGGCCTAACCGTTTACCCTTTTAGCTGATAAATATAACTTAGGTTTTAAATTAACACATTTTTCCATATATAATTTGTTTGAGCTAATAGAAAAAAAAATGATAAACATCTACAATTTCTGTACAATTACATCATATAATTCATGCTCAAATTTCTAAAGACAAAAGATCCAAACACAGAAAAATAAGGGGGTGGGTGGAGGCGGGGAGCATTTCAAGACAGTGAGGAGGTCCGAGGGACCCCGAAAGTCTGAGGGTGAGGGGGGTTCACATTAACTCATAGAGCCACAGAACCAGCACCAGATGTGGGAGTATATCCTGTGCACCAATGCAGCCAATGTTTTCTTTAGTCCAGCCAAATGCACATACACACACAAAAGAGATAGAAAGAGCACAAACAGAATGAAAGTTCGCTTGAAAATGACTAGAACAAGCCACGCACCAACAGCAAAAATCAGGCAGACATCCAGAGGGTGGTTACGCGATAGAAGATTGAGATTGAATCATTGGCGGGCTGAGCACAGAGCCCTGTGGTTCCCCTGAAGGTAATTTTCTTAAGATGACAGATTCACAAGATGATTCCAATCCTATTACAGCCCAAATTTCACAAACATACAATTCACTGGTATTTTGTAACCATGCCTCTTGAGAAACACTTCTATCGGAACTCTGTGTATTTTATTTAAAATTTGAAATTGAGGAAATCACAAATGTTAGTAAGACATCAGGGAGTAGAATTAGGACACACTCACCATACTGTGCTCCTGCAGATAAAAGTCAAACTCTAGGTGGAGGTGAGGGGAACAACAGACCTCCAAAACTGCAGTAAAATCTGGATGTGCAAGTCTGGAGATGGTTTATTGTTCTAGAACCTTTTCCAACTACTGCAAACTAATTGGCTAAAAATCACTGTAGGGCAGAGAGCAGATGCATATGAAAACTGTTTGACAGCTGGCAAAATGAAAAGACAGTTGGGGGTAATTCAAAAAGGCACAACCGCTAACCCCATAAACCCTTTTTTTCAATAATGAACACTTCGCCAGCTCATTTGTAAGTAATGAATCAGGGGAAATGTAGTCCTCTGATGTCCATGGCCACATTCTGTGGGTGGCTGGGTTAGGGAAAATTGCGGCACTGTCTAGAAAGACCAGTCAAATTTTGCCAGCTCATTAAATAATGTTGAGAAAATGGATTTTGTTCCAGAAATATCCAAAGACTGAAAAAGGCTATTATAGATTGAGTCAGCTTTAGAAATCTCTAGTAAAATACTCAAGAATCACTCAGCATAATTTGTCGGGCACAGCTTCATCAGGAAAAAGAGAGAGAGTGAGTTCCAAGCAGACCAAAAGCTGGAAGAGAAATAAGAGAGACACGGAGCACTAACCATCACATGACCATGAAACAAGGGCTGAACGTACATAAACACACACAGTGAAGTAATGACCCACAGTATGTACACGCAGACAAGCACACTCACTTTCACACAGTGAAAAAAGACCACCAGAGTTCACATACATGCAAAAATAAAGACCACCAGAGCACATACTCATATTTTATGACAGCCCATCAGAATAACGCATCTGATGCTACAAGATGAACCAAAACAAAATCTATAACAGCTGTGACAGCATTGCAAAGAAAAATACTGTGTGTGTGTGTGTGTAACTTGTTCTGTTTGATACGCAGTATGATTGTTCTGGCACTGTAAAAGTTCTGTTGGCTTGAAGATCAGGAAATAACTGTGATTCAGTGAGAAAGATTGGCTGAAATGTTTGTACTGTGAGAGTGCGAGTGCTTTGGAAGAACAGCCCTCTGTGTTGTTGAATCAGAACTGTTTAGCAATATAAACCCACATTGGCATGATATTCTCTTACTCTCCTAAACATACACACATTGACAGATGTGCATGTTGTCACACTAACCAGAAGGACACTCGCTTCATAGGATTTGACAGTTAAATTTGCAAACAAACACACAGAAACAGCAAAAAGTGTTGTCTTGTTTACATATATAAAAACATAAATGAGATGACCTGCAATGAGTGTATGAGTCATTTTAGAGATTATGGTCCAGTGAACTGTTGCCCTGTCATTTAGGGTGTATGCTTTTGCTAGACTTTCAGATTCAACAAACTGCATGCTGGTTGACAGATGAGAACTGTTAAAATGTTGCAAGAACTATAATAAAACTGTTCAACTAAACCGACACTGGTAGAAAGCTGTGGCACTAATGCTGCTGAACTAAACTAACCAAAATAGGTAGGAAAGAATGTATAAACAAAACTACTGATCTAACTAATCAAATCTAGTGGAAAACATCTCTTGCACTAAACTGTTGAACTAAACTAAGTAAAACTAGTGGAAAGCTGTCAAACTAAACTAAATAGGCTTGGTGGAAAACCTGTAACATTCAAACTCGTTAAAACTGTTACATTAACATGGTTGAACTTAAACTGATGAGTGTCAGGATTTTGGACTGTGTTTGTTGTGTTTTTTGCTCCCCATGTGTTCCATGTCCCAGTTTCTCCCCAGTCTGATTGTTAATTGGTTTCAAGGTGTGTCTCCTTAGTTCCCTCGTTATCCTGTCTTTATAAGCCCCAGTCCATTCAGTTCATGTTTGTCGGTCCTTGAATGTCTTCATGTGCTCAATGTTCCCTATTTGGATTATTAAAGACTCTCAGTTCGTGAATTCTCTGTGCCTCCTCGTTCCTGGCTCCAGCGATCGTGACAATGAGTTAAACTAAGGGCCAGATTTACTATCAGTTTGAGCCAGCACAAACCCTCATTTGACGTTAAAAAAGTACTGTCAGGATTTACTAAAGACACGCAGTGGGAAATTATCGCTGAAAAGGCATGGACAGTTATTTTTGCAAATCACCTTATCGAATATGAATTTTTAGTAGTTTCCCTTTTGATCAGTAAATTTATGGGAGAAGAGTATTTAAATGAATCACGCAACACGATTTACTAAGATTTGCACCCGTCACTTCACTGATGGTATTTGCGGCATTATTTAATGTCCAAAAATGCATGTTTTAACGCAGGCGGTAATTTGTGCTTCTCTTGGTAGATTGCGCTGGTCATCATGGAAATGAGATGTTGCTTCTGTGTTCTTTATTGTGCATCGTCAGTAAATCACCCACAGAACTTTCCCCTCCCATCGGCACGTTTATGGAATTGTGCTCTAACGCTAATAAAGTAAATCTGGCCCTAAAACGGCAGAAAAAAATGCAAAGCTAAAACTGAGTAAAAAGTTGTTACTGTACACTAGATCTGTTGAACTAAACTAGTTAAAACTGTTGAAAAGCTCTTGCACTAACTAACTGAACTAACTAAACTAAACTAAAAAAAACAAAACACTTACTCTAATATTGTTGAAATATACTAACTTTAACTGATGAATGTAACACCAAAATTGTTAAAGGGGCCATATGATGTTGCTAAAAAGAACATTATTTTGTGTATTTGGTGTAATGCAATGTGTTTAGGCTGTTCGAGGTTCAAAAAACACCTTATTTTCCACATACTGTACATTATTGTTGCTCCTCTATGCTCCGCCTTTCTGAAACGCTCCGATTTTTAAAAAAGCTCATCGTTCTGAGAAGTGAGGTGTGCACTGATTGGCCAGCTATCCAGTGCGTTGTGATTGGCCGAATACCTCAAGCGTGAGACGGAAACGTTACGCCCCTTCCCATGTTGTGATGCCTTGTCCCGGCCTTTTTACATTCTATGGTCCCGGTGCGACAAGACTAAAACAAGAAAACCCGCTATAAACGAGGCATTTGTTGCATTCAGTGAGGACATAATTACTGATTATAATGACTCATACAGTCTTTTTACGCGTTGCGCCGCGCCGCGTAAACGTAACACCATGTCTGCATTTGTGATCGTAGAAACGCCAAACAAGCACTACTCTACACTGCTCAAAACTCACGTTTGAATAGTCAGTAGCAAATTCTTTAAATATCGAAACGTACTTACAGGCTGTGAGTCAGAAGCACCAGACTGTCCTTGCAACGTTGGAATTGCTGTTCACAGACATTCATAGTGTTCACATTGTAGGCTACTCTCGCCCAGGTTCAGGAAACAGTCCTCCGTAAAATGCGCTGCACACATTCGAATATTTGCGTTGTACTGTTCTGGAACAGTGTTGTAAATATAACTTAACCACTGATTTCTAGCTGTGTACTCATTTGGAAGGCCAAACAAAGTACTTTCTCTTTCACAACGTAACACACAGCGTCGGCAACAACAATACTACAGCGAGAATAGAAGTTAAGCCTTCTTTCATTGCGTATACGTTTGGGTGGTGTTATACAACTCTCCCAACACCGTGACGTAGACATGTGGGGGCATGTTTGAATGAGCCATTTTAGGAAGGCATGGCAGAGTCTTAACTTTTATAAAGAATATCTCTTTGGGTTTGAGACTTTAGTCTTTGCAACTTTAGGGATCTTATGTATGCACAAATAGCTTGTAACACTCCAAAGAGAAAGGAAAACGTGAAATCGCATCATATGACCCCTTTAAACTAAACTAACTGAAACAGTTGAAAACTGTAAAACTAAATCAGCTATAAAACTGCTCAGTTACAACAAATCTGCTGAAAACATTTACACTAAAATTGTTGAACTAAATTAGAACTATAGAAAATCAGAAGAACTTTTTTAGACTAAAAATGTTAAAGTAAAAATGGTCAAGATAAAACTGTCCAGATAAACTAAAACAAACACTGCAGGAACAGACAAACTAAAACTTTAGTTTTTCCACATAAGTCTTCTATGCTACTCTCTTCAACACTCTATTCCCACTGATTATAGTTATTGTGTCTGTGGATTTAAGAGCTCTGTGCATGTCTTACATGCCTGTGAGTATTTTTACCTCTCATTTCAGACTCTATTGCTTAACTTATGAACACCAGAGCAGCTCTAGAACATATGTGTGTGTGTGAACATGTGATCCCACACGAGGTTCATATTTCCTCAGTGCCCACATGGGCATTCTGCCCATCTGTAGTACTGCTCGTTGTCTGAAGGAGGTGCTGTGGGTCTTTGACTAAAAGCCACTGAATCTTACTGGCTCCTGTCTCCATCTTGTTCCTCTTTTCTTCTCTTTCTGTCTTCAACACTGAATCTCTCTCTCTATTGTTCACTATGTTTGTCATGGCTACTGATGTAAAATCTATAGTAAAACGTTTTTGAATATACACCTTTGTCTTGTTACACAGTATTCTGCAGCAGCACACACAAACTGTAAGAAAGCTCAAGTAAATCTACAAGAAAGTTCTGTAAAGCCACAGGAGGCTCTTTGTTTGGGCACAATGCCTAATTTGTATTCTGGCAGCAATTAAAAGTTCATAGCATCGCTGTCATTTGCCGGTAAATTTACCTTTACTAATTAAATATAAGCTTTGGATTTCTGGATTCACACTCATTCTGAGTCAATAATCCTGTAGTGTTCTGAGTATTTTAAAGGGATAGTTCACCCAAAAAAGAAAATTCTGTCATTAAAGTCAATATTTTTGTTTTCTTTGGGCAAAAAAATTATTCTAGTAGCTTCATAAAATTACGGTTGAACCACTGATGTCACATGGACTATTTTAACAATGTTCTTACTGTGTTTCTGGGTCTAGGAACATTTCAGTTACATTGCTGTCTATGGAGGGTCAGAAAGCTCTCGGATATCATCAGAAATATCATAATTTGTGTTCCGAAGATGAACTAAGGTCTTAACTAAGGTCTTACGTGTTTGGAACGACATGAGGATGAGTAATTAATGACAGAATTTACATTTTTGGGTGAACTAACCCTTTAATGTTGGTAGGGAATAGGTTCTCAATGTCTCATGTAGTTTAAATGTGGGTGTGGCCTTACCTAGACTCATTTTGATTGGCAGGTTCTCTTTGCTGGCTGCCTCCACCAGTTGTCTCCTCACTTCCATCACTGCCTCCTTTTGCTTAGCAACCAGCATTGTCTCCCATAGCAACCGTGCCGTGGCAGATCTGTGGAAAACAGGCCAGGTAATAAGCACTTACCCTCTTTTATTTATAATTCACATTACCCATAAATGCAAGAGCTAGAAGAGAAAAGACTTCAGAACAAAAGCCAAAAATAAAATTTAAAAAAGACGTTAATAATATATTATATGCAATTCTGATATCAATTATTATCAAAAACCATAGTGATTTAGAAGCCACTGTTTTATTTTATTTGATTTATTTGGTACTTTTACAAAACAAAACCATGTGATGAATTGTTGTGTAGAATTGGTGATGATTTGATTTGACCCTAAGGGGTTGCAAAAGAGTTTAGCAAAAGAGGGTTGCCCAAAGAACGAGAAGATCTTTCACAACAGTGTTTCTCTATCCAACGATATACTACTACTGGATGAAAAAGAGCTAACGATATATTAAAAAAACTTAAAACTTAACCCATAAGAACCCGGACCAATTTCTCCTTATAGGAAAATTATGAGGCATATAAAACAGACCAAATGGACCACTTATAACATGTTTCAAGAGTTGTTTTTGAAATACAATCCCTCCTTGTGAAAGATCTGTAATGTTACATATATGTGACATTGGGTGTTCATGATACATTTTTAATGTTATATATATATGTTACATTGGGCGTTTATTTCTTAATTGAAAAAAAATTCATTTTGTCAATTTTTTTTTTTTTGCAAAATAACAGTTTATTTTCTGTTCATTTGCTTTTCCACAACATATATCAAAATTATTACTTTTCTGGGAAGAGAAAAAACAAAAACTTTTTTCAGAAGCAATACAGTTTTTGCATTTTATTCGCTTTGCCACAACATATTTCGGTAACACTTTATAATAACTTTCAGTTGTAAGTCATTTATAAGTGATTAGTTAATGATGAACTAATCATTTACAAAACATGAATATGTGTTCATAAATGATTAATAAGTGGTATGTTACTATTTTTATCTGTTTTGTACATTAAGTTTAATAATTTACAAGTGATTAAATAATGATGAACTAATCATTTACAAAACATGACTATACGTTCACAAATGATTATTAAGTAATATGCTAACGATTTACAAATCTGTCGTAAGTTAATCTTAAAAAAATAGCATATCATGAAATAATCAAACACATCCTTAGTAAATGGTTAATAAGTTACTAGTTAATATATTATTAATCACTTATAAATAATTGAAATATCAACATTGTACTATCATCTCAATAAACATTTGTTAATCATGAACAAATGATTATCAAACCATTAGTAAATGATCTGTAGTTGTATACAAGGCATTTACAACACTTTCTGCATCCCCTAAACTAGTGTAAAATACTCATCAGTTGTAAATGTTTTACAAACCTTCCAGTTACAGGTTGTGTGTGCGTATATGTATATAAACACACACACACACAACCTGTAACTGGAAGGTTTGTAAAACATTTACAACTGATGAGTATACACTTTAGTTTAGGGGATGCAGAAAGTGTTGTAAATGCCTTGTATACACCTACAGATCATTTTTAACAGCTAAAAAAGATCTACAAATGATGTGTAACACATTTACAAGTGATGAATAGTTTACACTAGATTAGGGGATGCAGAAATCTTTGTAAATTATTTATTCATGTGTTTACACAACAGGTTTTGAATACTTTGCAGTGTGTACTGCAATGCAAGTGATTAATAATATATTAACTAGTAACTTAACGAGTAACTATTAACCATTTACTAAGGATCTGTTTGATTATTTCATGACTTATAAATGACTTACAGCTGAACGTTATTATAAAGTGTTACCCATATTTCAAAACCACATAACTGTGACCATTACATTTTACAACTCTTTTGTAACATATCAAACTTCTACCTTTTAAGGTATATGGTTTAATCAGAAATTAAGTTTTAGATTTTTCTCAAAAATGTGCAAACTGAACAAAAATAAATAACTACCTCACACTGGAGGTCAACATGTTAAACATGCAGGTAGTGCAATAACATTGCTTTGAAATGAGCAGCAGAAAATATTTAACACTAAAATAACTGAATCAGCTAAATTAATTGAGCAGCTCATTACCATTTTCCTTAATGTGACAAATACGTCACATCAAAATTCCACCTACTGTTTTAAGGTTAACAGCCCGATGTGACATATGTCACCACAATATCTTCATAACTTGTTTTATATAATTTTTTTCAATAAATGTATTAAAACCAGGTTAAGTGTAATCTAGGATATGTTACTAAAACATTAGAATTGTTGCATGGGTTGAAACATACTTTTAGCAACAAAAACAAGCATTTTTAAAAATTACTGACACTGCAGCATGTGCTAACCAGACAGACCACCATTTTGGAAATGTTGCCATGGCAACAAAAATGCACACATTGTCACATGACTGAACCTGGGTGTTCATTATATGTCACTTAGGGACTTCCTGAGTTAAAAGTGAGGAATAATGCTTTAAAAGGACCTTTTAAGATAATCACCAGTGTTTGTGACACCCGCGTCACCGTGGGTTCTTATGGGTTTTAAACAAAACAAAAAATTAATGTGTAAGTGGATGTGAGATGCCAAAGGTTTACTGGTCAACTAAAAGTTGTTGCAACAGAATCTGGGGTAACCTGGATTAAGCTTTTTGCTCTAGGGAAGTTTTTCCATGAATGCAGGTCCACAAACTCCTATGGGCTCTTGAGGGAACTTCAGAGTGGTTGTGAGTTGATGAAAACCTAATAAATTATCATGTAAAACAGTATTTGATGTTTTGGGTTGTTTTTTGTGTGGTTTGGAAATCTTTTGGTTAGCATTCAGATCTTAAAGGAGTAGTTCACTTCCAGAATAAAAATTTCCTGATAATTTACTCATCCCCATGTCATCCAAGATGTTCATGTCTTTCTTTCTTTAGTCGCAAATAGAAATTAAGGTTTTTGAGGAAAACATTTCAGGATTTTTCTCCATATAGTGGACTTCAATGGCGGCCAACAGGCTGAATTTCCAAATTGCAGTTTCAATGCAAGTAATTTATATACTTTTTAACCACAAATGCTCATCTTGCACTAGCTTTGTGATGCGTAACTGCATGCATTACATTTTCACGTTGGAAAGGTTACGCACGGTTAGTTCTTCATCTGTGTACATCAGTTCAAATAGTAGGGTAGGGCAAAAAACTCCATCTCATTTTCTCCTCCAACTTCAAAATTGTCCGACATCGCTGTTTTACATTTTTTTGTAAAGGGCATTTGACTTTCTTTGCATGTCCGCTTTGTAAACACTGGGTCAGTACTTCTGCCAGCGTCATGCGTGACCTTTCCAACGTGACTACGTAATGTGTGAGGTTGATCTAGTGCAAGATGAGCATTTATGTTTAAAACGTATATAGGACCGTAAATAAGTAACGTAAATAAGACCTTTATTTCTTGGCTCTGATCGTGTAGC
The DNA here is from genome assembly GCA_039654775.1 of Spinibarbus caldwelli. Classification (NCBI taxonomy): domain Eukaryota; kingdom Metazoa; phylum Chordata; class Actinopteri; order Cypriniformes; family Cyprinidae; genus Spinibarbus; species Spinibarbus caldwelli. Next base: position 16,866,153 of record CM077240.1, on the reverse strand, counting down.
ACCCATTGAAACTGCAATTTGGACCTTAAACCCATGGGCTAACATTAAAGTCAACTATATGGAGAAAAACCCTGGAATTTTTTTCCTCAAAAAAATTATTTTTATCTGAAGAAAGAAAGACAAGTGAGTACATTATCAGGAAGTGAACTAATCCTTTAAACCACTGTACATCCTTAAAACTTCTTTTAACTTGACATGGCATCTTAAAACGTGGCACCCAAGAAGCAGTCATATTACAACAGCAAAAGACAATACATTAAGTATGCGTTTACATAGAACAACAATTAAAAACAGTGTAGATTGACACTAGAACATGTCCCCAGTCTTTCTGTCTTGCTCTGTTGACTATTCATCATTTTCTCCTACCCATCTCCTACCCATCCATCAGGAGTAAACAGCTCCATCTTAAGTAACTGTACAATCATTATTCAGCAAGGGTTTCTCAAATGATCTCCTCTTATGACATGTGATAATGAGGCATCATCATTCTGTTCTTCATCACTGGCTCCTCCTCTTCCTGTCTTTAATCATCTGCTGGATTGTGTGTGCGCGTGTGTTCCGGCTTATGTGCTGCTTGTCATATTAATCAGGCATTGGAAACTTCACACAAACTCTTGATGAGAGAAATGACAGAATAAAATGAAATTGTGGGGGTGGGCAGCCTGAGAAAACACATCATGTGAATAAGCAGAACTTTTAGGAAAGGACAAGAGGAGAAGAAGAGTAAAAGACTGAGAAAGTGAGGGTACAGGACATGAAATAAGGGCAAGAAATGCGAACGAGGCAGAGGAGAGACACATGAGGGCAAGCGACGGAGGGTGGGGGTGTTTTACTGACACTGAAACCAAATGTTAAACCTGCTCTGTTTTTCTTTTGCTCTTTTTGCTTTTCCTCTCTCCCTCTGTCTATTTCTCTCTCTCCCTTTCTAACAGTTGCCATGTGTTGGATCTCAGCTGTAATGTGTTCCAGACAGAGTTTTGGCAGTGCTAGAGAGAGGCCTGACTCCATTACTCCAAAAACGAGACAAATAGTGGGGGAACAAAAATGAGGAGGACAAAAGCCTACATAATAAACATGGGGCTTGTTGTTCTAAAGCACAGACTTTTGTCGGGAATTACGAGCGGAGGGACAGTACAAAAACATGGCAGATAACGCAAGAACGAGAACTGGCTCAGTAATCTGGAGATATGTGAAATGTGACCAAAAAAAGGGGGAAAATTGGAGAAAAATAAGATCACATGATGGGCTGGTCACACTTCCTTGCTGATTCTTGCGAAAGCAGAAAAAAAGTTAAATTTTTTTAACAGACTGTAAAAGCAAGGAATGCTGAGCCCATTGTGTTTTCAGATTACACTAGATTAAGCACCATGAAAGTAACCTGAAATAACAGACGAGAATATAATGAAGGTGTACACTATCAGGCAAAAGTCAGGACACACCTGAGTGAATCTATGTTTCCCATGATCATAAAAACCTTTCCATCCGAAGTCTTATGCTTAATTGCTTAAAATTAGTTTAAGTAAAAATAAATTAAAATACATTAGTTGAGTTTGACCAGCAAACAAAAAATAAAATAAAATAATTTGGAGAGGTAAGAAAAAAAGGGGGGAAAAAAGAAAAGGAGTTTGGCTAGCTAAGAAAAACAAACAAACAAGCTAACAAAATACAACAAAAAATACAACAAAAAATAAAATAAAATAAGAAAAAAAGGGGGGGGGGGATTAATGAATTGCATTGCCAAGTGAAGGAAAAGCAGTCAAAAAATATTCAACATGTGGACTCCTTCAAAAGCTAAACTATAAGATACTTTTGACATTTCTGGTCAATACATAATTCCCATATTCAATTTGTGTAAATTCATAGTTTGGATGTGGAAAATAACCTAAGAATGACTAGGTTTTGAGTGGTAGTAAATACAGTCTACATCAAGGCATCTTTGAAGAGATCTTTAATGGACGAGTAGATGTTCTGCAACCTTCAGCAAGCACAAATCTTTGAAACTCGGTCAAGTATGTAACATGTTTGTGGGTAGGTAGTGTGTCCGGTGCAATGAGGCTGAACTGATTTTGCATGTCGTAAACAGATGCACACATAGTCAGCGTAGTTTACATGCCAGAGTTAAGACTGGACCCTCTCTGTGTGCATGTGTATGTGGATTCTGCGTGTATTCCAGGAAGACGAGGGGTCCGCTTGGAATGTTTCGGAGGGGCAACATGGTTCCAATTTACCCCAAAACCTCCCCCCTTCTTTACTCCACTCCTCTCCTGCAGTGTTCCCTAGGCTCGACGTCCTGACAAAGGGGTTCAGTGAGTTTGTATATGAGCGTTTGTGCTGCATTAGTACTCTAACCTATGGAGGGCAGTGTTGGTCCGCAAAGATAAAGTATTTATTACCCATTCCCGCCACAACCTCCTGGTAAGGTCCAGTGTGTGTGTGTGTGTGTGTGTGTGTGTTTGTGTGTGTGGTAGGTAGGGGAAGTTCAGGGTTCCTGGAAACACATGACTGAGCACTTAAGAATGGACTTCAACTGACTAAGTATGCCTGAACGCCTTAAGATCTGGCTTTATACACGCACAGACACTAAATTGCATCCAAAATTGTTCCAAAATGTGATTAACAATAATTAGATGCCGTTTCTCAATCATGTTTCGGGTGTGTTGTAATATAACACGCACTTTAAATAAAATCCAAAACATGGAGCCAATGTTACACCCGCAATTTTATACAGATGTGATGTTATGATGCCATAATCGTTGTGACAGGCAGATTGATTTAGTAGACAGTGATTAAGTCTGCGTTTATCAACAACAGGAAACAAACAACCCCCACTCGTTAGCAGCATTCAATCCAGGTCAGTTATTCTTCAATTACGCCCACTTCCAGAACTAATGATACTATGCACACATATGCTTGCACACACAAGGAGACCTGGCAGACTCTCCATGGGTGAGGTGTGTGTTTTTCCGTGCTCATTACAATCTGTAACAGGACTCTGAGAGAAATAAACAAAACTAAAAAATAAGAAACAAAAGCAAGCAGAAACATGGATTCATCATCAGAGAAACAACGAGAGCACACACAGTCCAGGTTTTTTTCCTGTCAGGGTTTGATAAAGGAAAGAGCAAAGGAAATAGGAGTGCAAAAAGTTTCTTAAATCTGAAAAATATCTCCAAAGCAAGCCTGCCATTTTCACTTCAAAGACAAATGTCATCCGTCTCTGAAAGAGATTGGAGAATGACTGTTATGTAAGCGTCATTTGGAGAAGTACCGGAGATGGCGAACAAAGAGACTTTAATAAATTGGGTTGTTTCTAGCCTTTAGATCCATAGAGAATGAGATTATGTAATTGGCGGTTTTCATTGATAACTGCAGATGAATATTTCATCTTTTGGCTTGGTTTGATGTGTGGTTTTAACAGGTATTTTAGTGAGCCCTGTGAGATCTAGCCATAAAACTGCCTCTCTGTTGGAATTACCATTCAGGTTTCCACATCACCAATTATTTTACTGTGATATAATGGTTTTATATAATGGTATATATGCATACAGTACTGTGCCTAAGTCTTAGGCCACTAGTATTTTCACCAACAAAAAAAATGGTTTTAAGTCGGTTATTTCTATATTTTGCTGTAGCATGTCCTGTAGTCTCACCATCATCCAGTCCGTCTGGAATGACATGAAGAAACAGAACAACCTGAGACAGACTAAATCCAGAAGAACTGTGGCAACGTCTCCAAGATGCTTCAAGAAAACTACCTGCAAAGCTACAGTACTGTTAAAAGTTTTAGGCAATTGTGAAAAATGCTATAAAATGAGGATGCTTTCAGAAATAATGCCATAAATAGATTTTATTTATCAATTAACTTCTATTAATTAAATCAAATCAACATTTGGTATGACCACACTTTGAGTTTAAAACAGCTTTTGTCTGAGGTACACTTGCACATAGTTTTTCAGGTAGCTTTGCAGGAAGGTTTTTTCTTCAAGCGTCTTGGAGACTTTGCCACAGTTCTTCTGGATTTAGTCTGTCTCAGTTTGTTCTGTTTCTTCATGTCATTCCAGACAGACTGGATGATTGTGAGATCAGATCTCTGTGTGGAGCACTGGCTGTTGTCAGACTCCTTGTGCAAACAAAAATCTCACTGGATTATTACAATTAATGACAAAATGAATGTTTAGAAATGTAAACTGATATTTCCTACTGACACACTACAGCAAAAGATAGAAATAACTTACTTAAAACCATTTTTTGTTGGTGAAAATACTAGCGGCCTAAGACTTTTGCACAGTACTGTATATAAGAATATAAAAGAAGCAGTTTTATATATTGTGCACACTACCAATTATAATGGTCAAAAGTAGTTTCAATATAATTTTAAATAACTTAAACTTAATAAGCTCTTCTTAAAAATTTTAAATATAGTTTATTTCTGTGATGGCAAAGTAGTCATTACTCCAGTCTTCAGTGTTAATAAAATATAAAAATATAAAAATATGTATATGTATAAAATATGTATATATATATATTTATATAAAACATAAACATATATACATAAATGCAAGTAGTAACTATATTTACTGTTTGATTTTTGTGTTGAATGGTTCAATTAAGTTTACAGACATTTTTAGTGGCTATCATCTCTCTCCATAAAGATAAGTATCATTGTGCTAAAATCTTTAAGCTAAAAATGCTACACACATAAAAGCAACATCCTGTTACATAAAAAAGACTGGCACACACAAACTCACAAAAATACACATTGCAAATCTCTCTCATCTGTGGCTCATTTTGTTTCATGTGAGACTCCCCGAGCGGAAGATAAATCCCAGAGAGCAGACACTAACCTTTAACACACAATGAATGTGAGCACAGTCACAGGTTCAGGAGCAGCTGCTGGCGCACTCACAGCCCGCTGGGGGTTTAGAGTTTCTGCATGTATCAATACTGCATGTCTTCATCTCATTTAAATGTACTTATTCCTCCAGCTCCCATTACAAACAGATTGACTTGACAATCAGTACAGCCAGAGGAGAGGAGAGGAGACGAGAAGAGACGAGAAGAGACGAGAAGAGACGAGAAGAGAAGAGAAGAGAAGAGAAGAGAAGAGAAGAGAAGAGAAGAGAAGAGAAGAGAAGAGAAGAGAAGAGAGGTTTAACACAACTTTATTAAATACAGTCTTTCTTCAGTATATCATTACTAATACAATAAATCCTCATTCATAACATCATCCCTTAATCTTTTAATCAAATATAAAACCAAAACATACATACAACAACAACACCAGTCTTTTAAAAATTAAGAACAAGCTGTTCTTCATAAATACAACATAAAATTTCCCCTACACACCACTTTTCTCTGAAACTTATTAAATCTCCCACCAAAACATAATAAGAAAATTCAATTTTCAATCGACTTGCAATTAAACCCTTCAACATATTCACTGGGTCCATTCCACCAATACCCAGTAGTTTATTTTTTCTGGTCTTCCAAATTGAGAGTTTTGCTGTACCTAAAACATAGTTTAAGAGACCAAATATTGTCTTTTTTGACATTCTATACTTTACACCACCAATGAAAACACATTCTGAAAACGTTTCACCAAAACCTCTAAACCATTCCATCAAAACTTTAAAAAGCTCTTCCAATCATTTACAATTCAAAAACAAATGTTCCGCAGTCTCTTCTTCACCACAAAACTCATACTCCCCTCTAACTACTGGATTAAGGTGAGACACATATCTGTTTGTAGCTATTGCCCCGTTAATAAGCCTCCACTGCAAATCCCCAGTTCGCTTCTCTAGTGGAAACTTATACAGGGACCTCCACTGATCTCTCAAGGGGAAGTTTGGCCCAAACCTCCTTGTCCACTTCAACGGCTGCCGCTCCTTCAGTGCCTCTTTGTGAACAGTCTTAACACATAGGTTATATAAAACCTTTTTAGACATTTCATCAACTGTCCATGTCTCAGACGTGTCAGAACCCTCTATAGAATGGTCTTCTAACACACTGTTGTCACAAGTTGAAGAAATGAACAATTTCTGAGGTAAAACTTCAGTCTGTTCGTTCAGATCTTCTTATCCCTTTATTCCTATTTCTCCTATCACTTAAATCATGTTCTTGAATCACTTTAGAGAGCACTGCACCTGATTGAAAATGAGGTTCTTCACTGTTCCTATCAACATGAAAATTTTCAGTGCAATTCCAGTCCCCAGCCATAACTATGCAAACATTTTTATCATATTGTGAAATATGACTCTTTATATTTAAAAATAGCTCAATTCACTCTGACCCAACATTTGGTGCAAAGACATTAATAAATAAAACATTTTATTCCTTCAACTTCTGCATGAACAAATAACACCCTTCCAGTTACTACTACTTCAATTTTGAAAATGTCAACAGTTAAATTTTTTGAAAACAGAACAGCAACTCCAGCACTTGTACTTGAGCCATGACTGAGTGCATACTTCCCCTCCCACCATAAGCCCCACTCTATCTCATTAGACCTATCAGAATGAGTCTCTTGTAACATAGCAATATCAATTTTCCTAATTTTCATAAATTCTGATAGAATAGATTTTTTATTTTGATCTCTCACTCCATTTATATTAAAAAAGCCTATTCTCATATGCCCCATATTAATAAAAGAGGAAGAGACAGCAAAGAGCAGAAAAAGATAGGACAGGAAAAACACCCATTGCATCAAACTCATTTTCATATTTTTTTGAAAACGAACCTTTACGCTTTCTTAGTTTTGTAAGCAGTGTCCTCAATCTAAATCTCTTTTTTTCATTCAGCTCATCCAACCCAACAGTACGCTGTAATTTAACCACGGATTTCACAAATTTCTCAGTATCCGAAAAAAAATCTCTTATTTCTACTGCTCTTCCAAATGTCTCATCCAAAAAATCATTTATCTCTTGTAGAGAATAAAGATTACTATCTCCCATTTGAGACTCTGTTTCAGAAAAACCTGACATTTGAGAGAATGTATCCTCATCCCTCATTTCTACTTTATTTCCATCCTCTAGTAGGCTTTCAACAGTACTTTCCATTTTCTGATTGAGCATCCCAACTCCACTAGTACTTTCAGTCTCAGAACTCAAAACATTCTCATCCATATAATCTTGTACAACTACAAACTGACTTTCATCTTGTCCTGCATTTTCCTGAACCTCAATTCCTTCATTATCGTTCTCATGTACTTCAGCTATAGCCGGTTCAGTTACGGTTTCCGTTCGTTCTACTTGACTATTCTCTTCAGCCGGCTCATTTACATCAGATACTACACTATCAACATTATCCTCCTCATTCATGTTCGGTTGAACTTTATGAGGACAAGCAGATCGCTTGTGACCAACGTCACCGCATTCAAAACATTTCAATCCAGCAGTTGAAACATAAATCATAAACGACTTACCTTCATCCATAACCCGAAACTATATATCCAGCATTGGCTCTTTTAAAAACATGAAAACTTGTCGTCGAAACGACATCACGTGTTTCAATTCTGAACTTTTACAACCCAGTGATATGACTTTTAAGGGGTTCGCGATTCTTCCAAACCTGATGAGTTCTCTCTCAATAACTTCATCGGGGATGAATGGTGGCACATTCGAAATAATTACCTTAGACGTTAACGTGGCCAAAGGAAGGATTGGACAAAAACCTCCATTAATCACAACGCCACTCTCAATAAGTTGCGCAACAAGTTCCTCCTCTTTAAGAAAGACAACAACCGCTTTGTTCATCCTAGACGCCGAAGATATATTTTCACAACCGATTTGTTCTCCCACTGCTAATAACACACTTTCCACTGTAACTCCCTGTTCTGGCACACACCTAACGCCATGGCGGAGTGAAGGAGATGGCGCACGCTCACCTGGGAGCGACGCCATTCTCACACTCGCCAATTAATTTAAAAACGACACAAAACCAAAATCTTACTTAACAAAATTAGGATATTTTTCAACTTAGACAAAAATAAATAAATAAATAAATAAATAAATAAAAAAATAGAAAGTAAAGGAAAAAAAACAAAGAAATTATTTAAACTGACAGCTGAAACTGAAACGTTCTTCCCCACCGCACCCTCCACCACTCTCCTACATCTCACGAGAAGAGAAGAGAAGAGAAGAGAAGAGAAGAGAAGAGAAGAGAAGAGAAGAGAAGAGACAAAATTATTACAGGAGCAGAGGAGAGGATAGAAAAGATTAGGAGAAATAACAAGTTGAGAAGAAATAGATAAGGACACAAGATAAGGCAAAAACTGAGATGAGAAAAAATGAGAAGAGACAAGATGATGAGAAACAAACCAAGATGAGAAGAAATAAACAGAAGAGAAACAAGATGATGAGACACAAACCAAAATGAGAAGAGGAGACACAAGAAGAGAAGACACAAACTGACATGAGAAGAAATGAGATGAGAATAAGAGAGACAAGATGATGAGACACAAACCAAGATGAGAAGAAATGAGATCAAAAGAAGAGACAGGATGATGAGACACAAACTGACATGAGAAGAAATTAGATGAGAAGAGGAGACACAAGATGAGGAGACACAAATCGAGATGAGAAGAAATGAGATGAGAAGAACAGACAAGATGATAAGACACAAACTGAGATGGGAAGAAATGAGATAAGAAGAGGAGACACAAGATGAGGAGACACAAACTGATATGAGATGGAGAAGAAATAAAAATGAGATTAGAGGAGAAAACAAAGATGAGGAGGCACAAACTGAGATTAGAAGAAATGAGAAGAGACAAGATGATAAACACACCAAGATGAGAAGAAATAAAAATAAGAAAAACAAGATGGGGAGACACAAACCAAGATGAGTAGAAATGAGAAGAGGATACACAAGAGAAAAAGACACAAAGTGAGATGAATTGGAGAATAAATATGAGGGGGCAGAAGAGGAGACAAGATGAGGAGACACAAACTGAGATGAGAAGAAATGAGATCAGAAGAATAGACAGGATGATGAGACAAATTGATATGAGAAGAAATAAGATGAGAAGAATAGAGACAAGATTACAATACAACCTTAGATGAGATAAGGAGAAAAGAGAAGAGAAAAGATGAGGATGCACAAACTGAAATGAGAAGAAGTTGAGATGGAGATGAGATGAGAAGACGACGAGAAGGAGATGAGGTGAGATATGAAGTGAGAGAGGGGATAAGAGACAAGATAAAATGAAATGAGATTAGACAAGGTTAGATGGGATAAAAAAGGTCTACTTTTTAAAATATGTTCCAAAAGCTATATACAGAAATCTGAAAGTCAGAGTCGTATGTGGGCCTTAAGAGAGACTGACACCATATTCTGATTTAACAACTGACCTGTCACTGAATACATTTACATGGACAACATTATGATTTTAACACGATTAAGACAACAATCTGATTAAGAATCTACCATGTAAACAGTAATTTTTGATTACCTTAATCCGGCTAATGTCATACTCGAAGTAAACAGAAATCGAATTAAGACATGTGGAGTATTCCTATTTTAGTTGCATTATTAAAGTGCAGTATAGACATGTACACACCTTTATCATACTATTACCGTTGTGTAGGACTTTTTGCCGCATTTTGCGACAGGATACACACATGGCAGTGGTCAACCGTATGATGGCAAACAAAAAGAGCATGGCTTCAACAACATCGTCGTCTGCTTGCACGTATAGCATGACAAATAATTAACTGCACTTGAAGCTTTCGTAAAATTAAAATTGAAACACCCAAAACTGCATATGGCATCATAACGAAGACAAACTATATGTTTATATGTGAAATTCTGGAAGGGACGTTGGATGGCGTCATTACGTCGTGTGGTGACGTAATGACGTGTGCCATTAATCAATCTATGTACTATAATGTAAAACGGGAACATGGAAGGAACATTCTAAAAGCAACTCATGTAAACACCTTAATCATAATATTGTCTATTTGTCTTATTTAGAATAATTAGATTATTGATGTCCATGTAAACGTACTGTAGTCAATCAGAGACAGGGAACTAGTGGGAGGGATACAGCAGAGGCTAAAGAGAGAGTAAACAAGATGATCTGTCAACAAAGACTCAAGTACTCAATGCTAAGCATGACAAATGACAAAGTCAGTCTTTTTAGCTGCCAGTAAAACAGTGTGTGATATATGCGTCTTCTCTCTAGTGCTGTTTTCTCACAGTGCAGTGTGGTCCACTTTCCCCTCTATATACACACAATACCACTTTCATGGCAATACCCTCTTCAGCTCTAGTATAACATGTGGGTTTAATGCTGGTTGGACAGGGCACACAGTTGGGTAGACGGTATTTGGGCCAATAGACGAAGCCATTGTCCATCGCCGATGGCTGACAGACATCGCGATGTTGAGCCGGCATCGTGATCGCCCCCTCCCCTTCCCACAATCCGCCACACCCCAATTCCGTGTTCGGAAAGAAAATTAAGTGTACAACAGAACCCCTAAAGAGAATAAATAGCCTACGAGTTGGGAGGATAAAAAAATTATTTCAATACTTTCTCTCGCAATTATATCGTTGGGTAATTATATTGTAAATAAATTGGGGAGCTGCTATTAATATGCAGGGCACTGAAATGGCTTTTGAATGCGCGCTCTCATCTTACCTTCACTTTCACGTTCGAGATTCGCCATCACACGGACTCTATAATACTGAGCGGCAGTACTTACCACACATTTTACAAGATTAGATGTTTGTCAGTGGTGCTCAGGATCCACAAGTCATTCGGAGCACTCACCTGGGAGCGACGCCATTCTCACACTCGCCAATTAATTTAAAAACGACACAAACCAAAATCTTACTTAACAATATTAGGATATTTTTCAACTTAGACAAAACAAAAAAAAATAGAAAGTAAAGGAAAAAAACAAAGAAAATATTTAAACAGACAGCTGAAACAAACGTTCTTCCCCACCGCACCCTCCACCACTCTCCTACATCTCGCGAGAAGAGAAGAGAAGAGAAGAGAAGAGAAGAGAAGAGAAGAGAAGAGAAGAGAAGAGAAGAGACAAAATTACTACAGGAGCAGAGGAGAGGATAGAAAAGATTAGGAGAAAAAACAAGTTGAGTATAAATAGATAAGGACACAAGATAAGCCAAAAACTGAGATGAGAAAAAATGAGAAGAGACAAGATGATGAGAAACAAACCAAGATGAGAAGAAATAAACAGAAGAGAAACAAGATGATGTGAGACAAACCAAAATGAGAAGGAGACACAAGAGGAGAAGACACAAACTGACATGAGAAGAAATGAGATGAGAATAAGAGAGATAAGATGATGAGACACAAACCAAGATGAGAAGAAATGAGATCAAAAGAAGAGACAGGATGATGAGACACAAACTGACATGAGAAGAAATTAGATGAGAAGAGAAGACACAAGATGAGGAGACACAAATCGAGATGAGAAGAAATGAGACGAGAAGGGGAGAGAAAAGATGAGGAGACACAAACCAAGATGAGAAGAAATGAGATAAGAAGAGGAGACACAAGATCAGAAGACACAAACTGAGATGGGAAGAAATGAGATAAGAAGAGGAGACACAAGATGAGAAGACACAAACTGATATGAGATGGAGAAGAAATAAAAATGAGATTAGAGGAGAAAACAAAGATGAGGAGGCACAAACTGAGATTAGAAGAAATGAGAAGAGACAAGATGATAAATACACCAAGATGAGAAGAAATAAAAATAAGAAAAACAAGATGGGGAGACACAAACCAAGATGAGTAGAAATGAGAAGAGGATACACAAGAGAAGAAGACACAAAGTGAGATGAAATGGAGAATAAATATGAGGGGGCAGAAGAGGAGACAAGATGAGGAGACACAAACTGAGATGAGAAGAAATGAGATCAGAAGAATAGACAGGATGATGAGACAAATTGATATGAGAAGAAATGAGATCAGAAGAATAGAGACAAGATTATAAAACAACCTTAGATGAGATAAGGAGAAAAGAGAAGAGAAAAGATGAGGAAGCACAAACTGAAATGAGAAGAAGTTGAGATGGAGATGAGATGAGAAGACGACGAGAAGGAGATGAGGTGAGATATGAAGTGAGAGAGGGGAGAAGAGACAAGATCAAATGAAATGAGATTAGATAAGGTTAGATGGGATAAAAAAGCTTTACTTTTTAAAATATGTTCCAAAAGCTATATACAGAAATCTGAAAGTCAGAGTCGTATGTGGGCCTTAAGAGAGACTGACACCATATTCTGATTTAACAACTGACCTGTCACTGAATACATTTACATGGACAACATTATGATTTTAACATGATTAAGACAATAATCTGATTAAGAATCTACCATGTAAACAGTGATTTTTGATTACCTTAATCTGGCTAATGTCATACTCGAAGTAAACACAAATCGAATTAAGACATGTGGAGTATTCCTATTTTAGTTGCATTATTAAAGTGCAGCATAGACATGTACACACCTTTATCATACTATTACCGTTGTGTAGGACTTTTTGCCGCATTTTGCGACAGGATACACACATGGCAGTGGTCAACCGTATGATGGCAAACAAAAAGAGCATGGCTTCAACAACATCGTCGTCTGCTTGCACGTATAGCATGACAAATAATTAACTGCACTTGAAGCTTTCTTAAAATTAAAATTGAAACACCCAAAACTGCATATGGCATCATAACGAAGACAAACTATATGTTTATATGTGAAATTCTGGAAGGGACGTTGGATGGCGTCATTACGTCGTGTGGTGACGTAATGACGTGTGCCATTAATCAATCTACGTACTATAATGTAAAACGGGAACATGGAAGGAACATTCTAAAAGTAACTCATGTTAACACCTTAATCATAATATTGTCTATTTGTCTTATTTAAAATAATTAGATTATTGATGTCCATGTAAATGTACTGTAGTCAATCAGAGACAGGGAACTAGTGGGAGGGATACAGCAGAGGCTAAGGAGAGAGTAAACAAGATGATCTGTCAACAAAGACTCATGTACTCAATGCTAAGCATGACAAATGACAAAGTCAGTCTTTTTAGCTGCCAGTAAAACAGTGTGTGATATATGCGTCTTCTCTCTAGTGCTGTTTTCTCACAGTGCAGTGTGGTCCACTTTCCCCTCTATATACACACAATACCACTTTCATGGCAATATCCTCTTCAGCTCTAGTATAACATGTGGGTTTAATGCTGGCTGGACGGGGCACACAGTTGGGTAGATGGTATTTGGGCCGATAGACGAAGCCATTGTCCATCGCCGATGGCTGACAGACATCGCGATGTTGAGCCGGCATCGTGATCGCCCCCTCCCCTTCCCACAATCCGCCACACCCCAATTCCATGTTCGGAAAGAAAATTAAGTGTACAACGGAACCCCTAAAGAGAATAAATAGTTTACGAGTTGGGAGGATAAAAAAATACTTCAATACTTTCTCTCGCAATTATATCGTTGGGTAATTATATTGTAAATAAATTGGGGAGCTGCTATTAATATGCAGGGCACTGAAACGGCTTTCGAATGAGCGCTCTCATCTTACCTTCACTTTCACTTTCGAGATTCGCCATCACACGGACTCTATAATACGGAGCGGCAGTACTTACCACACATTTTACAAGATTAGATGTTTGTCAGTGGTGCTCAGGATCTGCAAGTCATTCGTCATCGTCCTATCAGTCATCTCTCCTTACTTTGTGTATGTGGTAAATGAATTTTCATGTGGGCTATTGTAATGTAACAGGCTACTGCTATCAAGCGGCTAACCATGTCCCTTTAGTGGCTCTGTAGAACGCGTTATTTGTTTTCCATGCCTTTCTGAATACGGGTTCATGCTTCGGTCACACCCCTATCCCTGCCCCCCCGATGTCATCGTCCATCACGATGTTTCACTGTAGACATCGTCCGATGCCAATTTGTTAGACATCGCCCAACCCTAGTAGACGGTAGTAAAACATAGGGTAGAAGTGTGGAGGGTGTGTCACACACCCTTACATAAGCAAGGACAGAGTTGAAGTATCCCACACACACAAAATCAAAGCACTACCGCTCTACCGCAGTGCCAAGAACAATCTATTACACCAGCCTGACTGGAGTACACCTGACCACACACACACAATCTTCCAGTCCAAAAACAGATTCTTGGCCAATTGCAATTGTCTATTTGTATTACTGGAGCGGGGAATAAAGCAGTTAGACAGGCTGGTTGATGTTCCAGTAGAGCAGAGCGTGAAACAGTCCTCCTTTAGCTAAACAAACGTGAAGTCTTGAAATCTGCTATAACCGAAATTTCACACACAGCACAATCCATCCCACCAGAGACTGCATATGCTACCATTTCGAAGAACATAAATTCATGTCCTTAGTGAAGTATTTCAAAGCCAACCAACCAAAACACCAGACACGGCTTTCATTACAAAGACGTTCAGATTTCTCCCACAACCACACTAAAATCACAGAGAGATCTGGATGTTTCTCCAGTCAGACCTGAATAGGCGCAGTGTACAACCAGACTGTTATTAAAAGTCGGGGTTCGCACAGGCGAGGAAGAGGAAGTCTCCTATCAACAGCCCGCGCCGGTCGCCTCAAAACGGCCGTCTGAAATGACCACCCATAACAACACTGAATCCAACGACCCTGAAACAAAACCTACAATTACAAAGGGAAACACCATACAATAAAGAAGGCAAAATTAGCCAGACAGCCCACAATTAGGATCTTAAAATAAAACCTTTTATAAATATTTTTCAGAGCCTATAGATATTGCTGGGCTAGAATAACACAATGCAGCCAATTACATTCACCTGAGCTGACAAGAACAATGCCAGTATCAGCACTGCAGGGCTGGGCCACAAAAACCCAGTCAGAATCATTATTATTAGCAGTGTTTGCCAAGGCAAACATCCCTATTAGTATTGCTCACTCACTTGGGTTACAGACTGAACAGACTCCACAATCTGACAATGATCATTTTTGTACACATCGCGGTGGAAACACTATTATGTTAAAGCTCTATTGCGTTTGAAAATAATGGAGCTCCTACACTAAACCCTACCCTAAACCTAACCAATAATGTTTAAAAAAGCAAACATAATATAAAAATGCATTTGCTGAAGAAACCATGCCTTTTTTGGTTTATTCTACACGTCTGATCTCTTTTATTGTAACTTATGTTTCACTGGATGTGTACAAGAGTGCTGTACATCACAAGTGTATTGCTGTACCAGGTGAGTTACCAAGCAAGTTTACTTCATCAGGAAAGACAAACATATGGAGCTGGTTATGCAATGTAAATGTCAAAATGTATTTTGAGGTCATAGTATTGTGCAAGGATCCACACAAAAGTATTTAATCAATCTGCCACAAAATTTGTGTGAAAACGAATGGAAGTTGCTGGTGTTTTACTGACACTAGTGTTAATTTCAGATGGAGACTGTAGTAAAATGTATGTATAGATATGTTTTTGGAGTTCTGCAAATGTAGGTAGAGGGTGAAATATCCCTTTAAAGTTTAGTGTAAACTCACCCTGTATCGTTTGTGCTGCAGACATGAATGATACCTCAAATAGTGCAGGGTTTTAAGGTGTGCTGTTTTCTATTTTTAAGGATTAGGTTTACAATTTACACCTGGTGGATTATACAGCAGGCAAAAAAAAAAAAAAAAAATCAATAGACTTTTCTTGAGGCGAGAATATCAAAGAGACTGGTACACAACGAGTATGCTCTATTGATTTTGGCCAGTAAGCAAACACCGCAAACATCCCAGCAAAGAGCTAAAAAAAAAAAAAAAAAAAAAAGCTTAAACACATTACAGGTTTAAAAATAAAGGCTACGATTTGAACCAAAAGCCCAAAGAACCTTTTCAAAAACATTTTATTTCTTTATTCTTTAGAAACCACTCATAATTTAATCTAGTAGTAAGCATGTTCACATGCATAGTTATAATCGAGCTACTGCAGGTTTTGTACTCAGCTACAGTCTTCATCTGTCTGTCCAGAATACACGCGATAATGCCAAATCGATAATTTAAAGGGTTAAACACACTTTGTGTGCCACCTCTGTCTTTTGAAAAGTGGATAACAAATTAAAAACTGATAAATGAACTTTTAAAGTGCATATAATTCCATTCATTGTGACGGCAAATTTTGCACAGCCAAGCAACACTCAAATTTGTAGGTAGGATGCTGTAGTAGAGGAATGAAACTGAAGCATTAAACTATTTGTGTTTAGATGATCTGTCTGATATGCGCATATTCTTTGACCCAGAATATTGGACTGGCAAAACTCAGTCAGAAATGAATGACTTAGCTGGCATTATACAACTGTCTCGAGAGACGTTTAAGGACATTAAGTGTCTAGGGAGTAGAGTTGCTCTCTTGAGGATCAGCTGGGTCCTGTCAGAATGCATCAAAAGCTTTGATATTTGCCTGGAGCCTGTCTAGACTCTGCTTAACAAACCCTAGGCTTGTGACTCGCTTCCCTGCTGAGCTAAAGCTAGAAATCCCCACGCTCACATTGAACAGATTTGACTGCGTGGAACTGGCCCGGTTCTCCTCCACTGAGTCCTGGAGCTCCAGCCGAGAATAAGCTGGCCTGAAAAAGAGGGAACCGGTGTAGATACAGAGAGAGTGGGCAAAACAAATGCTTTTTTTTTACCCTGAAACCTGAATTAGAAACATAAGGGAGGTGAAAAACACTGAACATGACATTCTAGGGAATACTAATACTACACGCAGCAACACAAAAACATTCTCTCATGAGCAAACAACCATTACTCAGTTAATGTGCAGATCACGTCATGACAGAATGACCACATACTGAGGTAATTAGCACACACGCCTACACAAGTACTAACAGATAATTGAAAACAACATTACAAGACAAAATCTAATACCGTATCTCAAAGCAGTCAGCATTGGACAAATACTTTAAAAGCGTACATATGATTTTCTTGCAAGTTCATTGTCAGTACTAGTACTATTATTTACCAACTATATATATCATTTATAAAAATCTAAGTTTACTGATTTTTTTTTATATATATGATCATATATTATCATTCTGCCACATTTTGAGAATGAATCCTTCTGCCTCATTTTTTAAAAATTTTATTTATTTTTAACATTAACATTTTAAATTATTTTAATTCCGTTTATTATAATACAATATAATTATATGTTATCTGTGAATACCGTACTGTTGTTATTCCACATTCAGCATTTTGAAAACCTCCATGGATTATGTGCTCCACATATAGGGTGGCTTATATACAGTGACAAATGAATCTAGAGCGTCAGGTACACACCATCTCATCTCTGCATTTGAATGCACGTTCAGGAGAGGCTTATTTAGGCTCAGAGCATGCTCTTTACAATCCTTCAGAGAAATATGCCAAGCCTGTCAGATGAGCCCTGTTTCACCCTGTTCTAGTCAAGCACATGATCGACCAAGCAAAAGGCATTTTCGCAGAAGGCCAACATTTGCATAGACTTATAATACACATCTCATTAAAGGCGAAGAATCTCTTCAGTGGTTTTGTGTTGACCAATTAATGTTTTGTTAAAGATTCAGAAAGAAAAATTCTGACTGTTCCTGCTGTAGAAAACATAGGCTATCATTATGAGTGGCCCTCAAGGAAAAATAAAGTGTTACAAATGTGGGAATTAGGGGACTTTTAAAGCGCAACACAATGAAAACCAATTCCAAACCTGTTAAATACGCACTTTTGCACACATCCAGTCACAGAAGGCTCTTCAAACGGAGACTTGTCCTATTCAGTCTCCACGCCATCTGGCTAACAGTGAGCTCTTGTATATTTACATGGAGGTCTCAAGAGTGTGTTTGTGCTCAGCACTGCGGTGCTACTGTAACCAGCTAATGGCGGTGAAGGGATGTGGTCATGTGTCTGCATCTGTGTGTGTATTGTGTAGGTAAAAAAGCAGATTGGACGCTCTTAACAACAGTGATTGAACAAGGTTTAGATACAAATAGGCACAATGAGAGCCCACAATGGAGACCAGACACATCTGGCAGCTTTGGTGGCACAAAATGTAAAAGGTGAAACTGGTTTATTCATTGATATAGCTCATAAAGAAGTTCCTATCCCATTAACTCAGTCACTATGGAGCTGAATTCTTTCCGCAGGCAAATGTGCTCTCTGAATCCCTGCCTGATGGGATCTGGAAAGAAAACAGACATACGAAACAAGTTCCTCCTTTAACAAACCCTCACGTCTAACATGTGGTTTAGACCTAATGGGTTGTAAACAGCGTTTGGGTTTCCATGTTAATGCCATTTGACTTCCAGATGAAGTAGGTTTAGTTTTGACATTGCTGCTTGCTTAAAAAAAAAATCTTTTATCGAGAATATTTTGTCAATATACAATGATCCACCACAAAATCATCTGCCAGAAAGGTTATATGGTGTCAATTACCCCAAACATTTTAACAGTTGATGTTTTCACTCAAGACTGAGTTCAATCAAAGGCCATAAGTGCAATACATTTAGCAAAAAATTCCCATACAAAAAGCATGACTGGGTTCATTTAGGAAAAATATTATTTTCCATTCAGACAGTGAACGAGTTCACCAAATACATGTTAAAACAATTGAGCAGCATGACAATATTACACAGAACAGCAGAAACTTAGGGTCATTCTTTACCACATCCCACCTCGTAGGAAATGACATCGGCAAAAACTCCAGCAAAGCCATTTAGTTATTCAAATACACATTTATGATGACTAAACAAATGGTGGTTCTCCATTAAAAATACTTGGCTGGGCATTGTTCCTGTGCCAACATGTGTGTAACCAAGTCTCATGGTTTCCTCAGATCTTTCCTACTGTGGACAGAAAGACTTTGAGAACAGTCATGATTATGAAATATATTTCTCTAATCCTTTACCAGAACTGAGGTTTCTGGTCTAAACCAAACTACAGTATGGACATTACCCTTGGCGCAATGATGACAAAGGGCCAGTTATACTAAACAGGGCAAATTAGCGCAAGAGTGCAATTCCAATACAGCGCTCATTTCATCTGAATTAATTTTAATACTCTCCTCTCATAAATTTTGCGTCTGAAAGGGAAACTCATACATATGCATATTCAATAAGGTCAGGCACGAAAATAACTGTGTCCGCGCCTTTTCAGCGCTAGTTCGTCTTTAGTAAATCCTGACAGTACTATTTTAATGCCCAAAGACGGTTTGCGCTGGCACAGACTGTTAGTAAAACTGTCCCAAAACCATCAGATAGATGGGTCAAAAATTTTTGATGTGTAAATGCAGCTTTATAGAGCTGCTGTGGTCTATGTCCTCAATAATTATTAAAAAGGATGACAATTTGTTTCTTTGTTCTTTATTTTAAAAGTGACTGTTTACTTGTGATTTTTGAAGCTCTAATTACATTTTGCATGTGTGAGCATATTTATTTATATTTATATTAGTGCTGTCAAACGATTAATCGCGATTAATCACATCCAAAATAAAAGTTTTTGTTTACATAATATATGTATGTGTACTGTGTATATTTATTATGTATATATAAATACACACACATACAGTATATATTTTGAAAATATTTTGTATATATTTATATTCATATAATTTATATTATATATAAATATATTTAATATATAAACATAGCATATTTTTCTTAAATATATGCATGTATGTTATATTATATATAAATATATGTAACATATAAACATAGCATATTTTTCTTAAATATATGCATGTATGTGTGTCTGTGTGTATTTATATATACATAATAAATATACACATTACACACATATATTATGTGAACAAAAACTTTTATTTTGGATGCGATTAATCACCATTAATCACTTGACAGCACTAATTTATATACATTGGATAGCAAGTAGCAAGTATATCATAATTTTTATTTTTTATTTTTTTAAATGATAAATACATATAAATACATTTGAAGTAAAGATCGTTTAAAAGATTGTTTAAATCCTGTATGACTCTGTAGAGTTATTTTTAAAAGTCAATGGGGCAAAATAACTTTTTGTAATGACTTTCAGTGTATGGACAAAAAAAAAAAAAAAAAAAAAAAAAAAAAAAAAACCTTTTTAAAATATCTGTCTTTGTGTACATACAGGTTTGGAGTGACATAAGGTTTCCAATTTTTGATTAAACTATCCCTTTAAGAACAAAGCTATTCAGTTCCAAAATCAAACCCTAGATCTAAACCTAAATGTTTGTTAAATGAGTTAATATTACAACCAGCCCATCTTAAAGATGTAATCAGCTTTAAAACTTGTTAAAAAATTAAAATACTGAAAATTCAAATAATGTGTAGCTTTAAAAACAGTAATGAAGTTGTAATTCCACCACAGTGTGAACATGATCTCATCGCATATTCATCATCTGGCCTTTACAATAGTGATTTTGGGCATTTTCACTTTAGTTTTTTGAGCTAAAGAATTAACTTTATGATACTATGTTTGCATGCCATTACAGTGTAAATGCTCTTACTGGTTCTGTGCCAAGCAGCCTGGTGTCAAGATGCCCTTGGTATCAGTTGTCTGCTTCAGGTGTGTGAGCTCCAGCATGTCCACCTGAACGTCAGTCACATGACCTGGCAACTGTGGCAACACGGATAGGATTTTCTCAACCAGATTGTCCCCATGGTGGCCAACAGCTCCTTTTGATTAGGCAAAAGAGAATCAGAGGAAAAAGTAAATAGGTTTTGAAAGGACATAGAACAAGTTATACTGTGTTATATGCCGCCATGATGTGACATAGTAAGAAAAGACACCACAGATTTCCCCATATTTGAAGAATTTATCTTCCAGAATCTAGCAGTAAGTTTTAGGAGCCTACATAAGTAGGCTCCTAAAATTGGTCATATTAGCATATTAGTTAATCTCTGCAAGACAGACTTTTCAGGATAGGAGATTGACTAAAATGAGCTCCTAAAACTTACTGCCAGATTCTGAAAGATTCTTCATTTCTTCAAACAGTGGTACAAGAGGATGTGGTGCTGGTCATTCAAGAGCCACTCAAAACTTATCTGTCTATAAAAACTATGAAAAATCAGTCTTAATGGATTTCACAACACTTCAGCATGCTATTTTTATTAAGTGCGGGTAATTTTTTAGGATTTTTTACCCCAGCAAAGTCCCTGAAAACCTGACACATTGCACTTGTGGAGACTCCAGGAAGGTTGCAGTTCTGAAAAATGGTGGCGCTGGAGACTAAATGGTTCCTGATGGTTTCTCACCTAATTCTTCACCTTAATTCTTCGTTCTTTTGCAGTTAACGTGTCTTTTCTTCTCCACCTGTTTTTTCTGACTCTGCTGACCCAATGAGCATTTTCCTGCTCAATGGTCATGCCCTAACTTTGCAAATTCTATTATTGGTTTAGTATTGCATCCTTCTCATGGGCATTTAATAATTTTTGACTTTTAGTCTAAGTTAAATCTCTTTATTTGCCTCATTTGATCTGTAAAAGAAAACCTGCCTAATAATTCGGCACACCTGAATATTAGGAGTTTTTGACTTCCAGCCTTCATGGACAATTATATATCACTTATATATGATTAAATACAAAGTCAATAGTAGTTATTAAGATTGATGTAATTGGAATTGGTAAAATGTTCTTGGAAAAAAAAAAAAATATGACCAGAATATCAGCTTGTCTAGTAATTCGGCACACGGTGTAGTCTGAAAGAGAACACGCTATGGAAGCCAAACAATCCAAAATCTCAAAATTGACCAGTGCATAAAAAAAAAAACAACAATAATAATTAAAAAAAAAAAAAACAATGATTTAGTCTATAGTGTCTTTACTTGGGTACTAATGATTGAATATATTACAGTATTTAGACCACACCTGTAAGATCAAGAGTTCTGTCAATAAACACTATTGATGCTTTATTGGGGGCTGACTTCCTCCTGTTTTTGGCGTGTGGATGACTGGCCAGCTCCCCTGCAATCAGACGGCTCATCGGACCCACAGAAAAGCTCTCCTCACGGGTACTGATGAACTCAAACAGGGCGTTGAGGGCCGATGCGAGAGATTTAATCTGGATCTGCAGCTCAGGTGGGAGAGAGTGCATATCCACATCCATCAGACTCCCAAATCGTTTTTTCTCTGGCCTCTTCTCATTGATGGCCTCAAGATCCACTTCCAATAAAGGGAAAAGTTCAGAGAAAGCAGGCAAAAGGTAGAGCTGTTGTGTCAGAGGGGCAAAGACAACAGGAGCATGCATGACCTCAGCGGTATAGTTCATATCACCCATCCACTCACACAGTTTCTCTTCAAACTGCTCAAACACCGGGTTCCCCTCCAGATCAGTGGTCACATTATTCGCAAGCAGGTGAATGGAGTGAGGAACAGTTGTGAAAACCACGCAGTACTGGAAGTGACTGAGGGAAATGATGTCTTTGATAATGTCTGCGGTTCTACCTTTCAGCACGGTGCTGACCACAAACACAGCTTTGGGTTCGTTCTGTCCGCCTGCCTCAAAGCTTGAGAACTGTTTGATGTTTCGAGCTCCAGCCTCAAACAGAAGCGCAGCTCCTCCGTTCCAGTGCAGGCTCTCCGAGCACCGATCATCCATGAAAACAACAGCCTTTTTTACCTTTGACAGCACTTTTTCCCACGTCTGACCGGGAAAAGACATGACTCCATCCGTGGGCAACATATTTCCGCAAATGCTGGGGTTTTAAATTGAGACGAACGATAGCAACAGCAGAACTGTCAAACAGACACCATTCAAAACAAACCCACGTGAGTCTCTCGAAGGTGACGTGGCGCAAAAGCGTCGCGATAATTATGCGTCATAGTATAACTCAGCTGGGAGTTTTGAAAAGTCGAGTACCGTATGATAGAAATAATTCTTTATCCACTCTTGTACCCATTTTAAAATAAAAATAGGCCACTATTCATTCTTTAACAGCAACATAAAAAGCAAAGCAAAAAAGACTGACTGCAAAGACTTATCCGTTGATTTAGTACACTCAGCGTGGGCTATTTGCTTATCAAGATGCTGATATATCATTTTATATATTTAAAAAAATAATAATAATAAAATTAAAAAAAATAAAAAGCGTTCAAATGTGTGTACTGATGTGTTGATGTTGAACTTCCTGCGTGTCTCGCACACGTGCGCGTGCAGTGAGATGTGTCTCTTTGGTAACGCGCACCTGCTGCACAAGCACGCGGCGTGTCACTGTGACAGCTGTGACGGTAAACCCCTAAAACTATTATCACACTACGCGAAGTTAGTTTGTCGAGCTCGGTGAATCACTGAGTTAAACTGAGCCTCTGATCTCAAAGCAAAAGCCCGGAGGTGATCATGTCCACAAGAGAGGTAACGTTAGAGAAAACAGCTGATGAGAGCACTGAGGACGAGACGGATTGGCTTTATGGAGGTGAGAAATAAACGCACTGATGATCCAACTTTAAAACTGTCTGAAGCGATTCAGGAAGGCAAATCAAGCGTCCTCGTGAAATCAATAAGCACCAACTAACGTTACCAAAACCAAAAGCACACGTTTCGAAGCAGGGATCTGACCTTATAAGTTTATTACACCAGAGACCGTTATTTATCCAGCTGCACGCGTTTCATAACATTTACTTTCAAATCAACCCTTACAGAGAACATATGGTATCAATACATTTACACCAAAGACTATTTGTTGATTTTGATTGCTTCCATTGTTGAACTGTTGTATAGGCTAAAATCAGTATCACATTTCAGATTTTTATTTATTTTTTTTTTTGTGAAAAAATGTCACTCTTCGTGTGATATTGATTAACTATATGAAATTATATAAATATATACATTTTCTGCCCCCATATCTTGAATTTTGGCAGCATTCTAAATGCATTTTATTAGACTGAATCATGCAGTGAAAGAACACACTCTAAATGAGCACAGTCAGTCTAGTTAGTGTTTAAGCACTCATAACTCCTCTTATAATCTGTATGATAAATTAATCTCTTACTTTTATCGTAAGTACAGCTGCACTTTTGTTGCTTATGATGAGTGAATTTGCGAGTTTCAGTCTAAACAAAATTCAGCGATGACTAATCTGAACACCTCTGATTGGCCACTGCATTCCTAAGCTCAACAGAGTCGTGTGTGATTGGTTATAATGAGCAACGCTGTAAAAATAAAATACAATGTAACATGAGGTATTTTTAGTCTAAATTTAATACAGCAGTCGAATCCTTTCATTTCATTTTCACTAGCTTCATGTTTCAAGTATTATTGTTTTATTAAAAAACCAGGGAACCCCCCCCAAGTATATATTTTTGGGTGTTATGAGGAGTCCCAATGCTTATGGGAGGCCCGGGACCCCCCAGCCCCCCCCCCCCCCCCCCCTTTTTTTAATTAAAGAGTAAATATTCATACGGTTAAAAACAATTATAGCAATAACTATGAACTTCTTAAACTGTCTGTTTCCACGTGAAAGCAAATCTTGTACTAATCTCTACTTCTTTATCATAAATAGATGACAATTTTGATGAAGAAGAGACAACAGAAAAGGAAGTGTTCAGGTGAGTGTGCCCAAGAAATATCTTCAGCTGTTGAAGAGTTTCCAATGAAAAAGTTGATGGAGTAGAACTTGGAAAATAGTTTTTAATGTTTTAGCATCTTTGTTTTTTTTTTTAATCTAAGTCTTTATGAATAGATGTTTATCCAAACTTTTGTAGACTACACAGTTCACAACTGCATGGAAAAGACAGAAATATAGAGTAAAAACTGGTGCAAAGACCTTTTTATTAATTATTGCAGTGTTTTGTTGACATCTTATATAGCTTTAATCAGGCAGTTGATTTATTAATCTTCTCCAAAATGTCTGTTTGCATTTTTTTAATCATTATAAATCAGCTCTTCCTCACATTTGATTTCATTTGCATTTACAAATGTGCACCATCAGCATTTACTCTAATACATGTCCCTAACACAAACACACGCACATTAACATTTAAACTCTCTGCCAATTTGAGATTTTCTGCTCCTGGCAATGTCAGTAACTTTCAGATCACTTTAGCCCTGGCCTCTTTTGCATTTGAAATGAGAGTTTACAACACCTAATATTGTGCCAACTCAGATCAAGAGAGGCTGACACATTTATTTCCTGTTAGGGCAAGTAGCGGTGTACAAATGAAGCGTGTACATTTAATGCCCATTTCATCGCTTAGTAATGACCAGGCATGCACATTAGTGGTATGTGACGCGTCTTTGTCGATAGACCTTTTTGCAAAAATGCTCCGAAAGCGGATCAAGCCATGCGTGTCTGATGAAACTCTTCAGCATTGGATGTGCACAGTATAAGCTCCTCTTATGTGCTCACTGGAGTAGGAATGAGAAGGAATATTAACCATTGTTTTGTTCCTCTGCTTCCCAGCATTGCATAGAGACGTGTTAGCTGTTTCTTGGAGTTGACACAGCGTTTTTTATCGGTTGGATTGCTTCACCTTCATTAGAGTCGGGGCAAAACACAAACCCAAGCGAGAATTTTCCCACACGTTGCATTGGCCTTAAATAAGCCTGATGAGGCCGCAATGATACCTCACTTAAACTAATGTAGGCCTGCAGCTAAAGATGTGCTTGTAAATTGATCCTCCTCATTGCCCATATTTGCTGAGTGTAAAAGCCTTTTTATTGTTCTGTAGCATTAATTAGTGCATGTGATTAAATCAGACAGACTGATGAAACTGACAGGAAGTCTGTGGATCCAAAGGAAAATTAAGTTTCTTCTGCAGAGCACACACCTGAGCTCTGCTGACAGTTGAATTAAGAATGTGTTTAACGTTTAGTATTTTTATAAAGTATTTTAATACACTTAATATATAGAAATTATACTTTAATATATTTTTTATTTTTGGTCCCACTTTATATTGTCCCTAATACCTGTGTACTCAGGGCCGCATTAACACTGTAAGGGGCCCCTGGGCTTTACCTCTTGTGGGGCCCTTCATCAATGAGAACTACAGTCTACATTCACTCAGTCTAATTTTGCAGTATTAAATGCCATTAACAAAACATCCAAACCTAAAGTTCTGTCATATAAAATATACACAAATATCACTGCATGAACTACACATATGCACATAGTTGGACATATTTTACACAGATATCTAAAAATGTGTAGCATTTAATTGTACGTGTTAACATTGGTTAAATTCATTATGAACTAATATTAAGTTAGGAACAGTGTAGGAAGGTAAATTAGTGAAGGTAAATGTACGCCTTCACAAAACGGTCTGTGCACTTCTGATTTACCTTCACAAATATGTCTTTCTGCTTGTGGATCTTTGCAGTTTTTTTTTTAAATCACTAACTTACCTTAATAATAGTGAAATAATTTATTAACATCAACCAAAAGAAATAGGAGATGTAAAATATTGTTGCTCATATTATAATCATAATCATAATATTCTTGACATCTAATGCAATAATTAGGCTAATATTAATGAGTGAAACCTTTGTACAGTAGCTAAGTTTTTAAGTGTTTATCATCAAAGTTGTATTTTAGCCTTTTTTAATTACAATTAAGGCCAGCGGCTGGACAATAAGGACTGCCTGATGGCCTGGGGCCAGTGTGAAAGACACTCAGGACAGTTGACGGATTTGCCACGAAAGTTGATCATTTGCACGTGTTTTAAGCCTTGCCAATTTAAACATTCAAGAGAATTTGATGCATTCAAGGGCAAGAAGACACGAAAGGAAGGTCCATTGTGTTCTGTGCTCACTCAGAGCCGCATCCCCAAATTGCCTTTCTTTCCGCAACAACTTGCGCTTGAACAGAAAAATACATACAAGAGTAGGCAATGCAATGTTATTTTACATTTTATTATTCAGTTTCTGTACATGAACATCTACAAACTCCAAAACCTAAAGCATTGTTTAATTTTTATCTTTGTTCTGTTTATTTATTTGTGGTATTGCTTATAATTTGTTCATTTGTTTTTACTGACTGTTCACTTGTTTTCAGTTGGAATCGAGAATTTTATAATTGAACTGGTATCTATAATTTTGGTATCAAAAACAATAATAACAAAACTATTTTATTTTTTGTGGCAGGGCAAGTAATAATTTAAACCACAGTTGTAACCATTATGGCCAAATCACATATGTGAATCATCAGTTGCCTCACGATTTGATTTAATTATGATTATGATGCATCATAATGCATCTTTTCCTCCAATTATGTAATTACCATAGTAAATGAATTATCAAAATAAAGCTCTTTTTGTTATTTTACCTTTGTTATTAAAAATAAAAACAAAGATGCAAATTAAAAAAACAGTAGAGCAAACACAAAATAGGCCTATCAAAAAATTGAATTAACAGTGCTTTACTTTTTTTTTCATTTTACATCTAATTTACAGAAGCATTTAAGTCAGAATAATACAGAAATTGAATAATCAAATGTAAATATAATCATAGTCTTTATTAATTACAATTAATAAAGCTACAAAAGTTATTCAGTCAAGAACAGTGAGTAATTCCCTCTTTTCTTTCGTTGTTTGAGGTGTATTATATTAAGATCTAAATCACGAATCTAATCTAATATGTTACACATCAGATTTTTCCACAACTGTTTACGTTCACTTACCAGTCAATGTTTACGCGAATAGCCAACTCCAAAAACAGATACTTTTTAAAAGTAATTTATTGTCTGAGAGAGGCGGCTGTCCGTCCGCACGCTTCGGGTTGGTCAGTCAGCGCAAGTACCGCATTGAGATCTTTGTGGCTTAGCCTATTGCGCTTAAAATCTCGTTTTAACATCAATCAGGTCCTGCAGTATTTTCCTCATTCATGCATATTCTTTTTGTAAAAAACAAAATGTGCCCAAATATCTTGCTTTAAGAGAAGTTTATTATCTTGTAGAGATTGTCTGGAAACATCAGACGCTTAAGTGCTTTGCTTCCGAAGGCATGCACAACTTTTTTTTTTATTAATATAGCCTATAACAAGTGTTCTTTCTTATAATAAAACAGTACATTAATATATATTATCGGACTATTTAATTACATTTATGCAGAATCGTCCACATCAGCATCGCAGCTGTAGTGTGTAGTGGCTAAGAACTGCGAGCTCAGCTATGTTAAGATGGAAAAGTAGTTAATTATTTGAGTAATTATAGCCTACTGTATCTAGCTACTGATAGCATATGACCTACCTGCCATGATCTGGATCAAAGACTATGTCTGCATCGGCATCTTCTCCTTGCCCCGCGTTAATATGCTGTGAGCTTTGGAATTTTTGACAATTTTTCTCTTTTCTGACTGGCTGACACTTCTCGCGCAGGACGTGCAACGCCCGCACGTGCATTTAAAGCAAATCGATAAAATGTAATTTTAAGGGAACAGTCAACTCAATATAAAATGCGATTACAATATTTTCCGGCATCACCGGGGCCCCCCCTCAGCCCGGGGCCCTGGGTTTAAGCCCAGGTAAGCCCATGCATTAATGCGGCCCTGTGTGTACTTGCATAGTAACTAGATGTGTACGTAGTATGTAACCACAGTGTAAGTACACATTGGTACATAGTATCTACAGCTGTAATATTTCTGTAACTACACGCATGTAACAACCCTCAAAATGGTATGTGTAAGTACAAATGTGTAACAGGACATTGGTAACAACACTTTTTCACTTCACTAAGTACTCGTGTAACAGGAATTATATAGCTACATTTTGTAACAACAGTATGTATAAGAGTAATGGTAACAATTTCATCCAGGGGGTGGAGATGGGTAGGTTTAGGGGTGGAATGGGATCCAGGGGGTGGAAACGGATAGGTTTAGGGATATGTAAAGTGGGAGGAGTTGGATCTCGAGTTGGAGTTGGTGCACCACTGTAATACCAGTGTACTTACATGGTAACTCCTCAGGAACTGTCCACTTAATATAAAGTGTAACATTCTGGAAACCAACCACAATTTATATGTAAAGCCTAACTTACTGGCCGCTGCTGTGTAACATCAAAGTAATTACATGGTAAATCCACAGAAATTGTCTACTTAATATAAAGTGTAACACTTTCTTTACCAAAAAGTGCTGTTAGTCCTGTTACACATTTGTACTTTCATTACCAAAAAGTGTTGTTACCAATGTCCTGTTACACATCTGTACTTACATATACCATTCAATGCGTTGTTACATATGTGTAGTTACACAAACAGTAGAGCTGTAGATACTATGTACCAATGTGTACTTACACTGAAGTTACATACTACGTACACATCTAGTTACTATGCAAGTACACAGGTATTAGGGACACAATATAAAGTGGGACCTTATTTTTTATATATCTATAATATCAAAATTAATTTTAAGGGTTTTTTTAGTCGTAGTACAGTTGTAGTATTCTATTTAAACTGATTTGATGAAATATGGCTCAAAATTTTTTTTTTTTTTTAATTAATGTTTAAATTTAAAATAAAAAAAATATTAAAAATGTATTATTTTGCTTTAAACCACTTTTTATGTATACATCTCGTTCCTGAACTGTCATTTAGTTAAATTTATTTTATATCTTTGCCTAGTTTGAAGAATATTATTTTTGTGATCATTCAATACATGCAGTAGCCTATTTTATAATCTAATTGGTTAACTATAAACGTATATCTCACTTCTGCAGTGCTCTGATTGGTGATGTGGATGGCATGAATGGACTTAATTACCAGGTGCTCGTTTTAGCAAAACATATTTTAAACTTATTTATATCGGTTAGCCATGATAATGTGGTGCATATTCATTTAACAAACAGTTGTTTCTTGTTTTTCCCTCTCAAAGGAAAGTGAATCAGACAGTGATGATGATGTCTGTGTGACCATCGGTGACATTAAAGCAGGCGGATCTCAGGGCTCGTGAGTAATTCAGTCAGAAGTTTGGACAATTTTAGTTATATATGTCATTGTGTCAAGTCTTCTCATGTCAACCAGAGATACTGATGACATCTTAAAGTATTCTGGGTCTAATAAATTGTTATAATGATGCTTAACGATCTGTTTGTGGTTTGCTCTGTAGGTCATTTGGTTCCAGTTCCATCAGTTTGAACATAAAGACCTCTGTATCAGGTAATAAAGATGTTCAGTTCATTGAAGTACAAAATATTTTTAAATAATATAAGCTCATATTATATGTGCCCCCAAATTCTTTGTGCAGTTCCGTTACAGCATTATTTATTTATACTTAAAATTATGACCCTCAAAAAGTAATATCATTTTGACCTTTTCTACAGCATGGTGGGCAAAAAGTAAATGGTCTTATTTCTCAGTTTTTGCGAATATTGTAATATTGTCATGGTGAACTACTTCACCATTACCAAAGTTAAATTATCAATAAAAGTTAATAATTAAATAATTCATACAAAGTATAAATGATTGATAACACCTCCTAATCACGCCTCCTGTTAGATTGCTCATAAACACCATAAGTGTCATTCCACATTTAAAATAAATTACAATTATTATTAAACTTATATACATTTCAATTCAAAATCTTTAAATATTTCCAGAATATTTATAATGAAATACATATTCTATATTTTATGTTTCTTAAATTACCACCATGCATTCCTGGAGAAAGCTTAAATTTAAGCTTGACTGTACTGTGCTGCTGAGAATCCCTTTAGGACGTTTCTCTGGGTTTGGTTTGATCTGTGTGTGGGAATCCAGCCTCTAAAGTCTTATCTTCTGTGAGTCAGGCTCCAAGTCCAGAGGGCTGGATCTGGATGCTGAAGGCCATGTCCTGCAGGTGGATGTGGAGTCCTTTGAGGAGAAGCCATGGAGGAAGCCAGGTGCAGTTGATTGCGTTAAGATGTGTGAAGTGTGTGTGTTAGTCTACCTCAGATTCAAATGTACCGTTTTCTCTAGTACACACTCTAACAGCATGTGTTGTGTATAAACGCAGGTGCGGATCTGTCTGACTACTTTAACTATGGTTTTAATGAGGACACCTGGAAGGCATACTGTGACAAACAGAGACAACTACGCATGAGCCTAGAGATCCTGAGCCTGGGGTCATCAAGCAAAATAATGGTACATTTAGCATAACTAAAATATGCCGTTACTTCTATCATGATAGTTCATACTAAGATGTTGATAATAGCTGTGACAGGGCATTTACTGTGGTTGCTAGTGATGGAAATTTTGATTCTTTCCAGGGATTCGTTCTTTTTCAGTTCGTTCACCATAATGATTCGTTCAGATTCGTTCACTGATTCGTTCAGTAACCATTTTTTCAAATTACATATATACGCCAGCAGGGGGCGAAAAAAGAGTGTCTTATGTGTCATGTCTAAAGTCAACGATTGTACTGCAATACCACTTGTTGCAAAAAACTGATTTGACTTTATTAAAATGTGTAATCTACTCATTAAATAAATAAAATAAGGTTCAGATGACCAAAACATAAGGTTTTCTTGCATAATTAACTTTTTAATTGTTTGGTCGGACTTTTACACATTCATAAATCGTGGAGTTATGTTCTGTAGCCTATGTTAAATATGAATATATATAAACAAGCGTATATGTGCACAGTACCACAGTACCTGCTGCGCTTTGCATCCACTTTCTGCTGATTGCTGAACGAGACTGACTCGCATGCTAAAATGACCTACCTACCTGGTAAACATTCATTCACGAACGACATGTCATGTCCCAGTTCGTTCAATTCGTTCACGAACGACATGTCCCAGTTTGTTCAATTCGTTCACAAATGAGATCTCTCTCTCGTTCAGACTCAAAACAGCGACTCAGTCAGTGATGGGCGTATTCGTTCAGTAGATCCAACCAATTACATGCCCCTT
Source organism: Spinibarbus caldwelli (assembly GCA_039654775.1). Lineage (NCBI taxonomy): Eukaryota > Metazoa > Chordata > Actinopteri > Cypriniformes > Cyprinidae > Spinibarbus > Spinibarbus caldwelli. The sequence continues at coordinate 16,834,336 of CM077240.1, read as the reverse complement.
CACAGCCCGAACTGGAATGCTATTCGCTGACGTGAGGCAAATGAGACCTAACCAATACTGTCATATTTTTTAGAAAAGTGCATGACATGACTCAAACGTAATGAAGTAATTTTTATTTAAAAGAAGAAAACTGTTAAAACATAAAACAACAACAACAATAAAAAAAAATAAATATTACAAAATGCACACAAAACACCAGTGCTTACAGTAGCCTACTCTGTACAGTAGTCAAGTAAACTGTTCAAAGTGCAAAATATACCATGTAAAGTGCAAAGTATCCAAGTATATACACAGTAGTGCGAATAAAAACTAAATTAAAACTAAACAGTATTTAGAGTGCAAAAAAATACAAAAAAAAGACACTCTAAATACTGTTTGACCCCCCCGAGTTCTATTGTTCAACAACTGGTTCTTTTCATTCACGAACGAGATGTACCAGTTCATTCAACTCATTCACGAACGAGATCTCTCTCTCGTTCAGACTCAAAACAGGGACTCGGTCAGTGATGGGCATATTCGTTCACTAGTACATTCAACAAATCACATGCTCCGTCACATCTCATACTCGAAGGCTATTGGCTTGAGGTTTAGTCATTCTTTGACAGGGTGAAACAGTCCTAACTACTACCCGGTTCACTGATGTGCGCATGCGCTGCTAATACCGCCGCGCTGCTGTGGACGAGGAATTTCAGTGAACAAGAAATATAAGTCAATGGATTACGTGAATGAGAACGATTCGTTCACTTAAAAGATTCGTTGAAAAAGAACGATTCGTTCACGAACGTAACATCACTAGTGGTTGCAGACTTGCTAGCACTGTTCCAAAGCCCAGTGAGTTACTTAGCTGCCTACATAGAGAGCTGGGTTCTAAGGGAGCTTCCTAACTTTCATGAAACCTCATGACCATTGCAAAATTAACCATAGTTTTATTATAGTAAAAGTGTAATAACCATGGTTTTTCAGCGTATTAAGTACCATTTGTATAACCAAAGTTAACCAAGGTTTTGTAATAAACCACGCTTAATTTTTGTAAAGGAAGTAACCGATTTGGAACTCTCATTACATATTCTAAAAGAAAATGAGTTTGCCACTCATAATTACAACTTTGTAGTGGTGTTCATGTGCACTCAACTCGTAAATATAATGTTTTCGACATGACTTGAATGCATCATGAACAATTTGCAATTGTTTCAGGCAGTTTGACATTAGTGTGTTGCTAAGCTAATGGCACAATAATCATTTACAATCAATTAATTACAAACAATAATCAATTACAAACATAAAAATATATAGCAGACACAAATATTGGGAAACATAAAATATTGCAGAAACAATTATTTATTTTATATTTTCTTTTATTATAATTTTATGTTATTTTATTTTATGAACATTTCTTTTTGCCACTGAGCTCAGTGCAGTGCATTCTGGAACTTCCTGCACCACATGTGAAGCTGTGCCTTAGAATTTGGCTAAAACAATATATCCTAGGAGGAGACAGCTTACTGGATTCTTACCTTTTGGAACAACTTTTACTTTGGAAGTGCCTATGGCGACTTAAAATGTTGCTTCTGTAGGCAGCTCATGAGGTTTTGGAACACCTGTGTATGTACAATGAGTGTGTATACATATAAATGTGTTCTTTCTCACTCTCTCTCTCTCTCTCTCTCTCTCTCTCTCCAGGTTCATCAGCATTCTAGTAGTGATCTGTCAGAACACTCATCCAGGTACATCAACCCTTTATCAAACACATCAGTATGAACCAATGAAACCAACCAACCCATTCACACACATTACACACATTTTACTTCTTGGAACAACATAAGGGAGAATTTAGTTTGCCAACATTTTAATTTAAAGGGTCTTTAGCTTGAGTCCTAAAACCATTTAAAAGCAATTTCAGAGCCTTTTAAAGTGTATTCCTAGTAGAGTGAATTTGACCGTCTTTCTTCCAAACTCATTCCATGCACTGATGCAAATTATAGGCTATAATCAGCCTACTGTAAGCAGTAATTTAAATTGATTAAATTGATCTTAAAGGTGTACCAATGAAGCATCTTATGTGTTGTCAGAGAAGGCCAGTCAGCCTTTGCATACAATGTGCAGCAAGTTTAAAAAAAAAAAAAAACTATCAAGAATTTTTAATGAAGAGTCAGTAGAATGACTACACTTTATGTCATTTCTGTTGCTGTTTTCTGTATTTTTGTTCTTAAATCATCTTGTGCAGTTGAATTGTTTGGCGTAAGGGCAGGGTAGCACTCTTAATGGCCGCTTATTTACTGTGCGTGCCAGCTCCGTACTCATATTATCATCCCTATTTACGCCGGTTTTAATTTTTTCATTTTTTTCAATTGATTTCTATCAGCTCTTGTTTTTTGTTCTCCCTTGAAGAAAACATCCTGACTGTTGAAACTTCCTAATATTTCACTATAACTTTTCTGTTAGACACAACACAAATACACACACACCATGGTTCAGTCCTGGTGGTCCAGACTGCCTTTGGTCCCGGGTAGGAGTTAGCAGGGGTGATTTTTAATCAGCCGTTCCTTGAACTTCTTCTCGATCAGTTGAAGGTTATACCTCGCTCAGGGGGACGTGTATGAACCGGAGCATTCAAGGGTAAAGCAACAGTCCGGCTTTCATTATTACACATACACGCACAGACAGGATGCAGGAGTCAGTCACAGTACACCCGTTGAAACACAGAGCATGATGTGGCATTTTCAGAATCAAATGGGCCTTAAAAGAGATTGTCATTCGATCTTGTTCAGCCCCATTAAAATGCAATATTTTTGCACACACACAAAAAAAACAAAGTTCACATGAGTTCATGTTCATATTCATGTACAGCTTGACTGCATGCTCCATGAATAGGAGTTAAAGTCAGCATGACTGAATGCTTATCATTGATCTTATTGTGAACGAAACAACAATCTATGTTTGTTTTATTCTTTAAAACAGTTTAGAAATCTAGTTTAATCTAGAAATTTAGTTTAATTGTTCATACAGTGATTGTTTACAATAATGTATTGGACCCCACTGATAATTGAAACATTCAAAAAAAAGTCTCAGAAATGCATTTAGATTTTTTTTTTTAAGTGTAAAACATTTTTAATGAGGGAAAATTACTGCACCTTGGAGTTGACGCAGCGTTAATGCCTCTTTAAAGGGATAGTACAGCCAAAAATTCATCATTATCATTTACTTGCCCTCATGTCATTCCAAACCAGTACAGGCTTTTTTTTTTTCTTCTGTGGAACATAAAAGAAGATATTTTGCGAATTGTCTGTACTTTTCTTCAGTCCATGCAATTGCAGTCAATGGTATGCAAAACTGTTTGGTTACCAGGATTCTGAAAATATCTTCTTTTTTGTGTGTAAATGATGACAGAATTTTTATTTTTAGGTGAACTATCCTTTTAAATGAAGAAATGTGTCTAAAATGTTTACTGCATGACGTACATTGCTAAGATAAAAAATACAGAGAACATGCGATGAGAGCAGACTGCAGAGCCAGGGCTGGGGTGTGAATTTTTTATGTGTCCTTTTTTTTTTTTTTTTTTTTTTTTTTTGAATAAAATCATGAGAGGGTAGCACTTAAATCCACTGTCGTGTCTGCTGAAAGTAGGTGAAACACCAGAAGTGTGTTAATTTCAGGCTTTTACATTTGAATGTGTTTTTTTCCCCCATAGTTGACACTGTCCCAAACTTCACCAGCAACACAGAAACGATAAGAGAAACTTCTGCAGACAAGCTGGCCGTGTTACTTAGACTCTTGAATGCTTACTTTTCTTGCAGCATGCATAATGTTTAATGCAGTATTAATGTGCTCTGTTCTATCTGATAAATTTTTAGTGACTGAAATAGGTTATTGCCTAGTTCATTTGTGCATTACTGAGAGTATTTGTAGCCTTGTCTCAGGGGACTTGAAGATTTATGAATGGTGACGACTACTGTACCACACATTCGCACAAGTGTGTAACTGCTGTGTGTACATGAGCTAAAAATATTGTCGAGCACATCAGAGGAGATTTCCCAGATCAGCAGGAAAATAGCATTGACTGAGATTGCGTGCGATTGTTTGTGTGCCAAGTGTTCTATGGCGCAAAAAAGAACCAGGATCTTTTGTGTTCAGCTTGCAGTGTGCAGCGCACATTTCATCCTCCTCACTCACACATATGGACTCAACATAATGATCTGACTTTGATTTATGCGTGTGGGTGTGAATGCAGGAAGTCGAGTGGTTCGATCAATGTTATCGGAGGACAAGCAGGGACCATCAGTCGAGTTGAAGGCAGAAGACGTCACAGCGCTGATGAAAATAACATCCAGGTGTGTTTTTGCATGCTTGATGCTCACAAAAAGTGAATCACTATAAATAGTAGAGTACTGATCTCATATATCTGTGATTTCAGGTCGTGTCAGAGCAGTCCTCGGACACAGAGCTATCTTCCCCAAAGCTGTTGCCCTTCTTTCCTCCCAATATCCCACCTCCACCTTTCCCTCCTCCCTCCATCGGCACCACACCACCCCTCATACCACCACCACCCGGTATGTGCTGTACACTCATGCACACTCACTTGTGTCAGCAGAAAAGGGACGGGTCTGTGCTGTGTGTAGTGACGTAGTAGCATGTGAATGTTACGACATTGCAGGTTTTTCTTCAGCTTGTCCTTGAGAAAAATTTTCACTTCTAATAGTTCCAAAATCAAGCAGAACACATCAGACAGTGACACAGTATAGCATATTAACCAGCTTATTAAATGTAAATCAGATTATTCTCATAACCAGCGGGTCAATCCTCATTACACTATTAATAATAAAAAAAAGATTAAATTAAAGATTTCTGAATATGTTTGCTTATAAAATGATAATATAATACATTTCTGTTCAAAAGTTTGGCGTCATTAAAAAAAAAAAAAAAAAAACAATAGAAAATTAATACTTTTATTCAGCAAGGGTGCATTTAATTTATCAAAAGTGACCGTAAAGACATTTATAATGCTACAAAATATTTATATAAAAAAAATGCTGTTCTTTTAAAATTGTTAAAAACTGTTTTTAACATTGATAAGAAATATGTTTTTATGCATCAAATCAGCATGATCTGAAGGATCATGTGACTCTGAAGACTGGGATAATGGCTGCTGAAAATTCAGCTTTGTTATCACAGGAATAAATTGCATTTTAAAATATATTAAAATAGAAAACAGTTATTTTAATTTTAGTGTTGTCAAATGATTTATCGTGATTAACCGCATCTAAAATAAAAGTTTTTTGTTTACAGAATATGCAGTGCCTTGCGAAAGTATTCATACCCCTTCATTTTTTTCATGTTTTTTTTTTTTTTTTTATGTTGCTGCCTTGTGTTAAACTCCTTTAAATTACTTTTTTCCCACATTAATCTACACTTCGTACACCATATTGACAAAGCAAAAACAGAATTGTCACAACTTTGTAAATTTATTAAAAAGTAAAAAACTGAAATAAGTACATTTCATAAGTATCCATACCCTTAACTAAATATATAGCTGAAGCACCTTTACAGCCTCAAGTCTTTTTTGTTTGATGCGACAAGCTTTGCTCATCAGCATTTGGCAATTATCTGTCATTCTTCTCCTCACCTCTTCACCTCTCAAGCTCTGTCAGGTTGGACGGGGGCAGATGCACATTTTCAGGTTTCTCCAGAAATATTTAATTGGGTTCAAGCTCAGGCTGTGGCTGGGCCACTCAAGGACATTCACAGAGTTGTCTATAAACCACTCTTGCTGTGCGTGTAGGTCCTTTGTCCTGTTGGAAGGTGAACCTTCTGCCCAGTCTGAGGTTCTGAATGCTGTGGACTGGGTTTTCATTAAGGCTATCTCAATATTTTGGTGCACTGAGCTTTTCTTCTACTCTGACGTGTCCCTCAGTCCCTGCCGCTGAAAAACAGCCCCACAGCATGAAGCTGCTACCAGCGCACTTTACTTTTGGGATGGTACTCTGCAAGTGATGAGCAGAGCTGGTTTGCTTCAAACATGATGCTTGGAATTAAGGTTAATCAAACCAGAGAATCTTGTTTCTCACAGTCTGAGGTGTGTTTTCATGTGTCTACACTGAAGAGAGGATTGAGTCTTGCCACACCGGCATCAAGCCCAGATAAGTGGAGTGTTGCAGTGATGTTTGTCCTTCTGTAGGTTTCTCCTGTCTCCACATATGATCATGGAGCTCAACTAGAGTGACCATCAGGTTCTTGGTCACCACACCAACCAAAGCCCTTCTCTATCAATTGGTCAGTTTGGCAAGGAGGCCAGCTCTTGGAAGAGCCCTGGTTGTTTCAAACTGCTTCCATTAAGGGTGACAGAGACTACATGCTTCTGTGAACCTTCAGTGAAGCAGAATTTTTTTCTCAACTGTTCCCCAGATGTGTGGCTTGACGCAACCCTGTTTCTGAGCTCTAAAGGCAGTTCTTTGGACCTCAGGGCTTGGTTTTTGCTCTGATATGCATTATCAGCTGTTAGACCTTTTATTAAGACGTGTGCCTTTCCAAATCATACCCATTCAATTGAATTTGCCACAGGTTAACGCCACTCAAAGTCTAGTGACATCTACAAGCAATATGAATCCTCCTGAGCTAAATTCCAAACTGTCCCAGATAAGGGTATGAATACTTACGCAATGGAATCATTAAAGTTTTTTTATTTTTAATAAATTTGTTAAGATGTTAAAAACCTGTTTTTTGCTTTACCATTATGGTGTATGGAGTATAGATTGATGTGGAAAAATAGTAATTTAAAAGCAGTTTAACATAAGGCAGCAACATAACAAAACGTGAAAAAAATGAAGGGGTGTGAATACTTTCGCAAGTAGCACGGGGATATTTGTAGCAATAGCCAACAATACATTGTATTGGTCAAAATTATCGATTTTTCTTTTATGCCAAAAATCACTAGGATATTAAGTAAAGATCATGTTCCATGAAGATATTTTGTAAATTTCCTATGGTAAATATATCAAAACTTATTTTTTGATTAGTAATATGCTTGGCTAAGAACTTTATTTGGACAGCTTTAAAGGCGATTTTCTCAATATTTAGATTTTTTTTGCACCCTCAGATTCCAGATTTTCAAATAGTTGTATCTCAGCCAAATATTGTCCTATCCTAATAAACCATGCATCAATGGAAAGGTTGCCACAGTTCTTCTGGATTTAGTCTGTCTCCGTTTGTTCTGTTTCTTCATGTCATTCCAGACGGACTGGATGATTGTGAGATCAGATCTCTGTGTGGAGCACTGGCTGTTGTCAGACTCCTTGCGCAAACAAAAATCTCACTGGATTATTACAATTAATAGCAAAAATAATGTTTGGAAATGTAAACTGATATTTCTTACTGACACACTACAGCAAAAGATAGAAATAACTGACTTAAAACCATTTTTTGTTGGTGAAAATACTAGCGGCTTAAGACTTTTGTACAGTACTGTATATATATATATATATATATATATATATATAATATGTTGTTAGGAGAGGAATATATACATATATGCGTGTGTGTGTGTGTATATTTATATATACATAATAAATATACAGAGTACACACACATATTTTGTAAACAAAAACTTTTATTTTGGATGCGATTAATCACAATTAATCGTTTGACAGCACTGTTTAATTTGTAAAAATATATAATGAAATATTACTGTGTTTTTAATCAAATAAATGCAGCTTTGATGAGCATAAGAGACTTATTTTGATCCATGTGGCTAGACTTTTTTTGTCCAGACCAGCACGGTCTGGTTGATATTTTGATATGTTTTCATTGCACTGCATTGTACGTATGGTCATCTGTAGAGAATTTGTGGTTGCCATGACAACATTTATCCAGGATGTGATTGATTCACACCCATGTTGAGCAACCTGCTGTCTTCTGATATCCTAAACATCCTAAACACAAGTCTTATTGGACTACTTAAAGCGTAAACATTATTTTTGCATTGGTATGGAATAGCAAACAGAACTGAATCTGCCTCTATTGCCCCATGAAGTAGTTTGTTAATGTGTTTTCTGTGTTAAAATATTGCACACTGCTGAGACTCAAAATGCCGTGAAATGCCCCATGATGCCCCAAAATGCTGTGTGTGCTTAAGGTTCAAGGTTAGATTTCAGGTGCTAAACCAGATGAGCTGCAGCAGCTGTGCGTGTTTCATTTGACAGTGACTAAATATTGAGCGTGCATGTGTCTCTGTACGAGTCTGACAACATATGCGCTTGAGCTGGTGCGTCTGTATCCAGGTGTGTGTAATTCTCTCCAGGTTTTCCTCTGCAGCGCAGGCTTGCTGGCTGTCAGTTCGCCTAACTTCCTGCTCAGATGCTGCTCCTCCACACTTTCGACAGGAAGTCTATAGTTGAGCTCTCTTAACTCTACTCCTCTTCTGCTTCAAAGCCCCATCAGAAATCGCTTTCTACCAAATCCTGCCACCCCTCCTCCGGCCCTCTCAGACCTCTCACTGACAGATTCACCCATCATCCCATTTTTCAGGACCCACTCATCCTTTTTAATACAGTCAAAATATCAAACTTCCTGGTCAGGCCCAGCCTTTGAAGTTCAGCTTTTAATCCAAAACGAGCTATTTTCGTTTTATCGTAGAAGCCCACCTCCCCATCTTTAAGGTATTGGCCTCTCTTTTTGACTCGCTCCCCCTGCGGATATCGCTGTCCCGTTACGGCCATGCTGTTCCTTTTGTGTTGTTAATGTGCTGCATGTGGCTAAAAATAGCTCAAGGCGGGAAGAAAGAAAAAGTGCCATGCCAGCAGAATCGTGGCACTAGAAATGTGCTGAATGACCCAGCTGTGCTGAAAGAGAGAGGGGGGAAAGATGGAGAGAGCCAGTTGTTAGGAGAGGAATGTTTTGATTAAATGGGGTTGTGGAGGAGTGAGAGCTTTTTTCATTTAAATAATAATTTTAATGACGGATTTGTTAGTAGAGGATTTGTATTTTACATTTTTGTACTGATGGTCTAAATATTTTTGTATAAAAAGAGTTCACTTTGATTCTTTTAGAGGACATTAATGGTTGTAAACATTCATAAAGTACCTTTATACAATATGTCTTTTCAATAAAAGGTCCAGCTGCGCAAAATATAAAAACTTCTAACCTAAAAGAAAAATTAAAAAGGAAAGAAAATCAAGAAACATGAAAAACAGAAAAAAAGAGACACAAATGCTAACTTATGAAGTACTTCATGATACTGTTAACTGTCACACTAAAATGTAAAGAAATTGGTTTAATTCTTTCATTAATTCATTGTGAATTAATATTGAAACACTAGTAATGTTTTATTTCTTAACATTATTGGTAATTCAATAGCATAACATGAAATAAGAATGAAAGTGAAAAAGTGAAAGTGAAGTGACGTGTGGCCAAGTATGGTTACCCATACTTGGAATTTGTGCTCTGCATTTAACCCATCCAAGTGCACACACACAGTAGTGAACACACACACACACACCGTGAACACACACCCGGAGCAGTGGGCAGCCAATGCTGCGGCTCCCGGGGAGCAGTTGGGGCTTCGGTGCTTTGCTCAAGGGTCTCACCTCAGTCGTGGTATTGAAGGTGGAGAGAGCGCTGGTTATTCACTCCCCCCACCGACAATACCTGAGACTCGAACCCGCGACCTTCAGGTTACAAGTCCGACTCTCTATCTATTAGGCCACGACTGCCCCCTGCACATTGAATACTTATACCACGAATGCACAATACTTTTACAGCATTTCTTAATCTAGATTTATACACTTTAGATTCTACGTTGTCTGTATTTTGAATGAACATGAATAACCTAATATTTAAGGGTTTTATTTTCCCCCCTGTGTTTTGGAAAGAAAGTCTATTGTGCTCACCAAGGCTGCATTTATTTGCCCAAAACACTAATATTGTGAAATATTATTGCAAATTAAAATAACTTTTCCATTTTAATATATCTTAAAATCTAATTTATTTCTGTGATGGCAAAACTGAATTTTCAGCAGTCATTACTGCAGTCTTCAGTGTCACGTGATCCTTTTAGAAATTCTAATATGCTGATTTTTCTGATTACGAATAATCAGAATTATCAGTTCTTTGATGAATAGAAACATTTCAAAAACATTTGAACCAAATTTTTGCTCAAAATACACATTAGCAAATTTATTTGGCATAGAAACAGTGTTTGGAGCATCTCTTAATATGCTCTAGAAGCAGATCTGTGATCTTACTGAACTATTTTAGAGCTTGCAACAGATCTCTGACATAAATTAACATAGCATCCACAGGCAGACTGAAAAAAAGAGTAGTTTAGGGAATAGTTCAAAAAGTACATACTTTCTTAGAGGACTCACAGGTGATTTGCGAGGCTCTGTGTGAGTGGATGCATGCGTTGGAGGGGACGCTGCATTTCTGCCTTGTTCTGTGTTAGCCATAGCTGTGTGACTTCTGTGTTCCTCAATTTACTGTTTTTCTTTAGCCTTTTTTTTTTGTCATTTTTGTTATTGTTGAAAACTGTCTTTTGGAGCTGGCTCCCATCAGGGGTCCATGGAAAAACAAAAGGGGGATGGTGCCCAGATGTGCATGAATGTTTGTGAGTCTGTGGCTGAGTGTGATCAAAGCAGATAAGTGTGCCTCAGCCATGTGATGGAGAATGTGTTTTTTGGGATACTGTGAAGGCCCATTTGTTTCACGCACGCGTTTAAGGGAGGGCGTCACGGTTAGCAGGGCAGTAAAAGTTGCAGGCCACTGCGTTTGTTGAATTCTGTCTGGATGGGTCATAAACAGTGTTGAGTCATTTGAAGTCACGACATCTGGACATACGCACACAGACACAAACATGCATTTTCTATAATAAATGAAATCATATGAAGACAGTTGAAAACATTTGTACTACATATACACTTATGATTTTAATATTTATCCTTTTTCATGCTTACAGTTTTGATTTCACCATACCATTATTCACATGACATCTATTTATGCCTGCCGTTTCAGGTTTCCCATTACCCCCTGGTGCCCCTCCTCCTATGATACCACCATTAGATAGGTAAGTGTTTATGTTCATGTGTGTTTTTTTTTTTCTTACTGATTGATTGTTAAGAATTATAGCAGGGTTTGTGTATGATATATGAATCGTGTGTATATGTATCCAGGTTGGTGTCATATAGAAACTGGAGAGAGAGACAGAGGAGATGTAGCAGACAGAGAAAGCAAGAACATAGCAAGTCACTATACAGGCAAAAGAAGGAGAAAAAGAAAGACAGAGACAGAAAGGGAGAGAGAAAGAAGTAGAGGTTGTGAAAGAAACTTAGGCCCTGTTTACACTAGTGTGTTTTCGTTTTAAAACTGCGATTATAATTAATGAATCGTGCTAAAACAACCTAAACATCACATGCAAAATAAATGAAACAACCAGTGGGCACAATATTTTCTTATGGCAGACTGCTATGTGATAAATTATCACTACCAAAAGGAAACATCACATAAATATGAAGAAAAAAAAGATGCCCATGAATTTGAAAGAAGAAAGTTATGTAAGTTTAAAAGTTATGGGACTCAAACATTCAGTGTCCCTCATGACAGAGATGATTGACTCTTCCTAAAGCTGTGATTGGCAGCCTTCATGGAGTTTATGGGACAGTAAAACTAGGCTGCAGCTACAAAAGCTGTATCGCTCTGTAAGAGTCGTTACTTCTGTCTCTATTCCTGCCTGCAGTATGTAGGGCAGCTCATCAAAGTTTCACCCCAGACTTAGAAGAAGAGAAATCAAGACAAAAGCACTAAACTCCCATCTGCTTCAGTTAATCCACTGTGACTGTCTTTCGTCTATACACACAGAATTACTTATTCAGTTTGATCCAGCTCTTTTAGCTCATCCCTTTGCTTGGAAGGTATCAAATGTGGGTTTAAGGTGGTTAAGTGTGTGTGTGTGTCTTTGTACATGTACCTATTTGCTTCTCAGCTCTCTGACACTATAACTTATCTTCTTAGGACTAAAATATGGTTAAAAAGCCGTCCCCGACCCAGTCAAATGCCAAATAAGGCTGAGACCGACACAGACAGGGTGGCCATGTTTGTGCCTCCGGCCTCCTGTTTACAGGCATCCAGAACTCCCCATCCATCTATGCCTCATACTCTTCCTCCCTTTCTCCCCAAGACAAACAGCCAAGTCTTGGCCTGTCTATCTCCCCCTTACTTTATTTCTAGATTCACTCCCCCTCACAGTTTGACAGGCATCATCATCTGCAGAACATTTGTGTGGTTCAGTGCCAATTGTTTTATTGTGTACACGTGCGCGTGTGTGTGTGTGTGTGTGTGTGTGTGCAGTATATAGTAAATAATATATAGTAAATAAAAAGGGTCCTTATACAAAGCCATGAGGGACACCTCTGAAATGCTCTCCGGGAGATCATTTCAAAATTATTATTAATTTTATATATTTATAATTTATTATTTATTTAAAATAAATAATATTTATTTTGTTTTAGAAATAAATAAATATTTATTTGTTTATTTTAAATGTATAAATACACACAGGCACACACTACTATATATATATATATTCCTAATTTTATATGTATTTATATTTAAATACACATTTTTGGAATAATATATTGCATTATATATTATGTTGTACATGATATTGAAGCTAAGCATTTAAAGTCCTATCTCTGTCTCTGTTTGCATTATTTTGTTATATTTTCATCATCTTTGTCTCTGCTTCTCTTTGCTATTTTTATATTTTTTTTCACCATCTTCTGACCCAGCTCCCTCAATTTTTTTTCCATTTCCTGGTCCTTAAGTTTGCCTTTTTCCTTCTTTTTTCTTTTGTTTAAAGAGTGGTTCTTCTCACGTCTCAGTCTCTCTGCCAAGTCCAAACATCCTTGAAGGAGTTTCCGTTCGTCCAAACCCTGCCAACCAAGGACTGTATAATTCATGAATCACTTCCTCTCGTACCATCACACCAAAAAACTCACTTTTCTTCTTTTTCTCTCTCTTTTTCTGTCCTCTCTGTCACATGCATGCTCATTTTTCACACTTAAACATCACATTCTGGGAGTATATAGTAAAAAATAAAGGGTCCTCATAAAAATCCCTGAGGGACACCCCTGAAATAGCCCACAAGGCTCTCTGGGGCATCATTTTAAAAGCACAACACCTTTCCTTCTGCTTTAAATGTATCATGCTTTGGCTCTCCAGTCAACAAAGAATTCACAGTCCATGTTTAGGAAGCCCATTTTCCACAACTTTTTAGGGAAAAGACAATCATTTTATATTAAAGGCAAATTGCTTTCAACGCTTGGTTTGAAAAGATGTCTTGAGACTTGTCATCCACATCAGCAATCCCTCATCACATGTTGTGGAATATCAATAATAATTGTTTTATTGATACGTTTACTTACCAGAGCAATGCTGAGCAGCCTACTGGTTGGGCTGCATCTTTGCACAGCCATTAGTGTGAGCCCATTAGGGTCAAATTCTGCAGTGATTAGCTGTCTTAATGAACCAGGCGCTAATTAAGGCTTACCTCAGGGGTGAGATGAGACTGTAACTGCCAGTTCATCTAACATCGATTATCATAAATTCCTCCTTTCATCTTCTTTTGTCTGTTCTGCTGTGTATAGACACAGAATAAGAATCAGAAAAAGACATACTGAACATGTATTGTAGCTGGCTGAATTTAAAAGGGTTCATAAGCAAGAGAAGAGAGGAAGTGGGATAGAGGAAGGAAGAAAGACAAGGAGAAACCAGAACAGCAGCATCTTTTCCAGAGATATTATTAGAAACTGTGCACTTTTAACCAACACCTGACCACAAGGAGTCCTGTTGGATGCGATTTCTCTTACACACACACTTAACTTCTACTCCTGCAGAACACCCCGGAAGTGGGGCGGGCAGCCAGGGTTTATGGATCACCAATTGCGTGTTTGCCTGAGTTGTATCTGCTCACATACTCACACACATAATCACACACTGCTGGCACATTACCGGGCGCATGCTGCACTTTGAGTTAATGCCAGTAACATCAAACAATGAGGAAATTGAGCTCAGAAACAGAGGAAAGTCTTTTGATCATTGTGAAAAGTTCTGTCTACCCCTTTTTTCTCTTACTTTTTGCCTATTTTGTTGGTATGCTCTATTTATTCCTCTCTCTTTGTTGTTAGTTAAAAATAACGGAGTGTTGCTGCTCTGTGTGCTCTAAGAGCAAATTACTCTACCATTTTAATTTAGTATATATTTTTAACACTCTTTCGGTTTTGTTCATAAGGTCAATTTGGGCTAAGTAAATCATATTGCATACGTTACAGTTCCACTTTTTCGTGAAAGAGAAAAATTTGATAGACTGTGTATGTGAATCCATATGATTTTAAGAAAAACAAATCAAACTATTTAAAATATTTAAAATAGAACTTTTCAAAATAGTGGATGATTGAACCACACTATCGACACTAATGCTGTCTTTCTAATCACAACAGTGGACGTCTGGCGGGAGGCTATGATCGACGCTCAGCTACATCTTACTCCTTCCCTGCAGGTATGAATATTGAAAGGTTATAAAAGATATGCACTTCAGCAATCTTTGGTAAAACTTAATAATGAGAATATATTTTGTTGAATGATTGTTCTAAAAAGCCTTTGGTTCTTTGCCAGTTCTAACTTAATCATAATTTTTAGCAGTCCAAAGGTTAAGCAATAAATTTTTGACTTAAGGGAAATGAAATATATTTGCTAATGGAACATTTTGAGTTTTCATTGGCTCCTGAATTATGTATGTGTGGGAAAGGAAACTTCGAAATGATTTGTGTATGTGTTTTAAGTCTGTGTTTGAGGAACATTTCCTTGTGGATTTTCCTAACATCTTGTAGCGAATAGTGAGAAAATATTTCATTTGGAACCTGCATTTGGAGCGTCTTGATTGGAGCATCCAACACCCTGTGCCGCCAGTCAAAGGAGTGAAAAGAAAAGTTTCTGCTCACACAAACATAGCCAGACTGCCACACACATCACAGAGCTCTGTACATGTGAGGATGCATGGGGAGGCATGCGGTTGGTGGTGGTGACTACAGAAAGTTGAACTGCATACAAAGTGTTAACACACTCAACACTCTCTCATCATCACTACACATACACAAACACACACACACACACACACACAAACACAAACACACACGTCCTGCTGAACTGTAGAGGGATACGTTTCCAGCCACTGAGCATAGAAATGCACTGCAAGCATTTCCACTGCAGTCCAGCACACATCATTATTGCAGGCAGAGGTTAACAAGGACATACACACACACTGAAAAATGAGCATGTCAGAAAATCTGCTGTGGCCTTGTTAACCTCTACATGTTGTAATGATTTGGGCGTACTTAAGAGGCTAAATCAGTTATTGTCACTGTGAGCTTTCAGTGATTGTTGTATGCATGTTTGTGTGTAAAATAGAGGCAGAGATCAAGCAATAGCTGTTATAGTAATAGCAAGCTGTTACCCTGCCATCTGTCACAAATGTGCAGTGTAAATATGCAGCAAAAATGTGCTGCATAAAACTGGTATGCCTTTAGGACAGAATTGAACTATGTTTGTATTATAGTTGTTGTGTTATTGTAAAATATCAGATCTTAGGTTAGGGGCTAGCCAGATTGATCTCAGTTTTTTGTGTGATAGCTTTGATATTTAATGTCACTATTGTAATTCATTATTGTGTGTGTGTGTGCGCGTGTGTGTGTGTGTGTGTAATGAATTATTATATATTTCACACATTTAACAATTATTACTATTAATATATTATAATAATTAAATGCAACACATTATCAGTTATATATTATCATTAATTTTTTTAATATATTTATTTGTTCTGACAATAGATTTCAATAGATGTGTATTTCTATTAACAGAAATCAATACATATGCATTTCTTAAATAATCTTATGTCTCTTTTTTCCAGGTGTGTATTCACCTGCAGTGGGCATGGCTTCATGGTCAGGTGTGATAGACAGTGGCAAAGCATGGGAAAATTACACCCGCCATAACAAAGAAAGGATGAGAGAGAAAACCAGAGATAGAGGACACAAAAAAGAGCGGGAGAGAGAGCGGTATAGAGAAACAGATCGAGAACACAGTCCGTCCTCACAAGATCACAGAAGGTAAGACAGCCAATCAGTCAAGACAGCCTCAATATAGCAAGGTTAATTGGACCTTTAATTGGAGCTGTTTTTAAGATCTTTTAAGTATTTGTCTGGTGTCATTCTAAACCAGCATTACTTCCATTCCTCTGTGAAACACAAACTAGAAATTTGTAGCCTATTGGTTTTTCTTTTTCCATGCAATTAGTCCACAGCGGGTGTAGAGCTTTTTAAAGGTGGGGTAAGCGATTTCTGGTAGCCAATGTTGACATTTGAAATCACCAAAACAAACACGCCCCTACCCCAAAAGGGTCTCGCCCCTATTTTGATACCTCCGCCCCACACATACGTACGGCAACGATTAGTTCTGTGAAACAAAGCAAAACCAATCTTACTCACCTATTGAGAAGAAACAAAGCAACATCGGCGCCCGATCACAGGCCTTCCTGCTCCTTGAGTTCTCTCCAGTGCTGGAAAGCTGATCTGATATTTACACGGGTCCTACTTCTTGCCTTATCGTAACACCGTGTCTACACCGGACGCGAGCGGCGCAGCGTGACAAAATACCAAAGAACTCATTATAATCAGTCTACACTGGATGGGACACAAAAAATCCCAGTAAACTGCTGCCACGTTCTATTTATAACATATTGACACAAATTTCAAATGATTTTCAATGGTTGCTTTATCGCGTCTGGTGTAGACACAGTGTAAGCCGTCTTTTGTTCCGCAGACGTTTTCCTCTTATGTTTTTTATCCACCATCTCTATCTTTCTGTCACTCGGCTCGGCTAATATCCGTCATGTGCACTGATGAGCGCTCTCTCCTCTGCATCATGAGTAGACACGCCCCTTACTGCTGATTGGCTACAAGTTTGTTTTGGTACTTGGCCCCGACTTGTTTTCTAAAGCGTTTTTGAAAAAATGCATACCCCACCTTTAAGCTTCAAAAATGAAGCAAAAGAATTATAAAAGGGCAAAATTACAAGTCTTCTGATGTCATATGACAGCTTTGTGTGAGCAACAGACAGAAATTACTCACTGTTAGTGATGATCAGATCATTGAGTGATTAATTTTTTTTTTTTTTTTTTGTGAACTGAATCAACATACTGTATTCATTTAAAAGACCAAACTTAACAAAACAAATGAACTCTTTCAAAGCTATCGTGTTGCACCAGAAGAAGTGAAATAGAGTAGGGATGTCACGATACAAAAATTCTAGTAGTTGGTACGATACCTCTAAAAGTACATGATACTCGATACCAAGTCGATACCACGGGGAAAAAAATACTTAAACATTTAACTCCTTTATTTAACATTACAAAAACACAACATTAGTGGCACTTGGCCTTCAAATAACACACGCATGCACTCGCACACACAAACACACACACACACACACACACACACACACACACACCTATACTCTGAATGCAAGCATTAGTTTAAGTTCATTGACATACTGGCAGGCCGAAAATATTTTTTAAAACCATTTACATAAACAAATGTTAATAAGGATATTCCACGGACCGATACACAACGAATGAACAAGCTGTAAGCTGTCAGACAGTTATGCATGTGTGTGATCATGTGCAGCGTTTGTGCTTTCAGAGCTGCATGCTCTCATTTAAATCTCACACAATCATATTCATAATATATTGTCACCATCTTCCACGTGTAGTTCTTCTTTGTGCTTGTAGGTGCTTTTTCTTCTTTACCCTTTAAGGACCGACTGAAACACTTCCAGGCGTATGCTCTGCCTGCCCCCGTCAGTTCCAGAAGAATTGCAGCCTCGCTAGTTGCTACCTTCAGTACCATGGGTACTCACGCTACTGAAGAAAAACAAGTACCAGCAGGATTTTGAAATGTTTATACTGACTTGGTACCGTAGTATCGGTTCTCGTGACATCCCTAAAATAGAGTCATATGGACCATTTTTATGGTTTATTTTATGGAGCATTGCATCCTTTTCAAAGCTTGGCAACTTCAGTTCCCTTTCATTGTAACTTAATGCAGCAAAGTAACCAACACATTCCTCAGAATTACTGCTTTAGTGTGCTACAGAAGAAAGAAAGTCATACAGTTTGGAAAGAATTTTCACTTTTGGATGATTCATATTTCGTTCTCATTGACCTCACAAACATTATTCATTGCTGTGGTGGCAGTATGACGTCACATGAGGAGAAAGTTGAGATTAAAACAGGGCAGTAGAACAGCTGGGAAGCACACAGGTCTGTCAGACTTATGAAGTCAACATGCTCTCGCTCTTTTAGATCATCTCTCTTACTCTCACTTCACATGAACATGCGTTACCATATCTCAATGTCTGAATGGGTATATCCTCTCTTGTGCCTTAAGGGTTGCGTTTTAATCAAAAATTGTGACAACGTGCTAAATAAAATGACTGCCAAATCTCAACATGGGTCCTCTGACTCAATGCTGGGCCTGTGTGAAGACACACACACACTTTTGGCATGGTACCACATAAACTAGGACTGACGTTGCCACACATAGCCGCACATGCCAAGGCTTTGAGGTTATGTTAGCGGCTTTGCGCCTGTGCCTTTGCTCAGAGAGAGCAGAGATCCTACTGACCAACATATTTGTTCAGCTCTCAGATCCTCTGTCTGATATACACTGACAAATCTCTGTCTTCTCTATCACTTTTTTATGTAATATCCACACAGAAACTGCACAATCCATCACTTTCTGCAACATACTGAGTGAACGACAACAACTCTGTTCACCATACACAACCTCTCTCACTTTAGCACATGCTGAGAGAACTTTACATCCATCACACACACTAAAATCCTGTTTATGGCTGGTGAGTTCCATTTCAAGTGATTGGATCATGAGCTATAAATATAAGGTTTAATGGGTCTAAAATGTTTTGTGGTCCAATCATTCTTTCAGGGATGTCTCTCAGGGCTTTGTATAAGGACCATTTATATTTACTATACACTCCCAACAAGTGATGTTTAAGTTATGTTTAGAAAAACACCACATTGCATTGACTTTAAACTTTAGCCAGTTTAAAAGAAAAATGCTACTTATAAACATTTTTATATGCAGACTTCACAGGATATCTTGTGTGATGTAAAGTAAATGAATGAATATAGGTGATATAGTGTAGTTCATTTTTAAGTTGAATATGTGTATTTGACAAAAGTACTTTAATTAAGCTCAAAACATCACATTTGTGACAAATTAAAAATAATTTTTAAAATATTTTTGATTGATTGATTGATTGATTTTTTTTAATACTTCTAATATTAAACTGGTACCTTTGTCATGATTAATTTGTTTTGCCTGATCACTCAGGATCAACAAAGGTGAATTTTAATTCCAGGTGTAAACAGGGCTGAACTCAAGAGCAAGATAAACACAGAGATATCAACAACACCTGCACTGATATTGCACACTAACTTTTTCCTTCTTTTCTCACTTAGCCCTTTTCTTCTCTCAATCTCTCTCTCTTTTAATCTGATTGGTAATGCTCTTTGCAACTGGTTGGACATTTGGTGAACACTTGTCCCCTAGATATGATCTCATTCCTGTGGCTTAGAGAGAAGACTGGCCTGTCTTCAGTCCAGCTGGTATGACACCTACACATACACTCTCTCACACACACACACGCACGCACGCACGCAATCACGCACGCACACACACACACACACACACACACACACACACACACACACACACACACACACACACACACACACACACACAGACAGACAGACAGACAGACAGACAGACAGACAGAGACACTCACAACATGTCTTACTCATTGTGCTTTAATACATTTATAAGTCCCAGAGGAACATGTACATGGTTCTAATCCTTATTATTAAATAGCGAAAAATTTGCAACAGCATGTGACTTATAAACACAGATTCATGTTGGGCTTGCAGCAGCGACTGCTAACAATACCATAGATATCAGTTAACTAACTATGAGAAATGCACAAGGAGGTTACTTAAAGGGATAGTTCACCCAAAAGGTGCAGCAGAATGTTTATTTTTGGGTGAATGGTGCCTTTAAGTGAAACAAAAATATTTGGCTTTGTGGAGCAATCACGCACACTCCACAAGTGACCACTGCCACCACAGACTCTTTTGTCCCCTGTCATCTAATTAGTGTTTCCAAGACTAATCTATAGCCCAGCACCTGAGGCCCGGAAGTTTCAACTGACTGCTAATTACAGACAGAGTAATCAGGTTATTGAGTTTGTCTCTTTTCTCTGTCTTTCTTTTTCTGTGTGAATGTGCACAGAGAAAGAGCAAGAATGTGGTAAATGTGTACTTGGAGACGTTCATTAGAGTACTGTACATTATAACGGCTGCAGGTTGAGCCATTTCAGAGAGATGCAGTGCGTTTGTCTGACAGTGACCCTGTTAACATGCACAAGAATATACAGTATATTCTTAAATAATTTGTGAATGTTAACAGTGTTGGGGAAGCTACATTTAAACTGTAACTATTTAGTTTGGAATATAAAGTACTTAATGATAAAATGATACCTGACAAGTGTAACATTTTAACAACCGGAATCCACTCAACATTTGAGCACTTGGCATGCTTATATATTTATTGTTATAGTTATCTTTTTAGGTGTGACCGAACCTTTAGTCTTATAGTTTCACAACTTTATTTCATGGTTGTTTGTCCCAGTGTGGGAAGCCTTATTAGAAGTCAGTGCACCATCACAATGACATTAGCTTAGCAACATGTTAAAGTCAATCTCTGTTGAAAACAGTTTCCATGAAGAGTGTTTTTTTTTTTTTTTTTTTTGTGTGTGCGTGTGGCGTTGGCGTACAATGCTTCAGCCTGTGTTGAGCATTTCAGATGATCACTTGTGAGGTTCTTTGACAGGATGCTGCCTTAAAAGGCAGCTACCTATGTAGCTAACGAGTCATCTCACTGTTTTAGAATAGACTGAAGCGATCATTATTCCCTCATTATTAATAAGTGTGCTTGTACATGTTTGTGCAGTGAGGAGGAGAGTGTGTCTCGACACAGGGATCACAGTCATTATGGAAGCGAGAGGTACTGGGAAAGCTCAGGAAGAGAAGGAATGAGAGACAGACATCGAGAAAGACGACACAGAGACAGGAATGAACAACACAGATCCTCACGCAGGTAATGCCAGGAAAATTCACCAGGGTGCCAGACAGTAAATGAAAAATACCAAAGGTAACTAAAATGCCTCTGTTTTTTATCTGTTATCTAACATTTGAGATATATTTCATAATATTCTATTCTAATCCTATCTAATTATGGGTTTAATTCCTCTACTGACACCATAGTGACCTGTAGCTGTCATCTGTATTCACTGTTTCAGAGTCAAATATCGCTGAATCTCACATTCAAAATTTATTCTAACAGATCGTTTCTGTATACTGACATTATTTAGAGCTTTTCTAAATTTGATGTTGATTTTGATTATATAAATAGCATCCATAATTTTTCAGATAAATTTATTTTTAAATTATATTTTATTATATTATACATAGAACAAGTAGTGTAAAAAGGATTTAATTTTATTTTACTGTATTGTATTGTATTACAGGTACTGTAAAAATACCCCTGAAAATTAATTTAATATTAATTAATAAATATTGTCCCTTAATTAGGGGAAAAAAACGAATTTTCTCATATATAATACCCAATACACTTACGTACAAATTCATTCACAAAACACCACAGCAAATGCATGTACAGTATGTCCACATACAAAACATGCTATTACAGTTCCACAACAGTCACATCATGCAGAGTAACACACACAAAAGGCCTACAAAGGTGATTCATTGGGGGGCAAACCATCTTATATAACCATTATATATAGATCATGTGACCTTCTTCTCCCTGTCTCTCTCATTAGTGGCAGCAGTAGGAGGCGTCATGATAGTGATGACGCAGATAGCCACAGGAGACACAGGCACAAACGCTCTAGACACAACCGAGGAAGCCTTGAGCCCAGAGAGGAGTGCAGTGTGGACCAAGAGAACCAGTCAGAGGCCACAGAATAACTCCCTGGCCAGCTGGTGAGCCTGTTTGTTGACCAGTAGGAGGTCTTTAGTGAAAGATTATTAGTCTCGTCACCAGTCAGAGCATGAGTAAACAACTGTGAATAGATTTTGATTAATCGTATGCCAAACATTTGATAAGCCAATTTATGTTACTGTTTTAGCAATTTAACATTTAATTTTTTGAGAATATGATTTAAAAAAGTAAAAGGTGGTCAAAAGAGTACACTATTTTTAATTTAGAAATTTATTTATTCATTATTTAAAATGACTTTAATTGTTTTGGTAATACAAAATGATATTTTTTGTTGTGCCTAATGTTAATTTTGTTGAAGCAAAATCATTACAAACATGATCAAGAAATGTAAATGTGTTTGAACCATGATTTAGTGTGGAGAAAGAAGAAAGAAATTAATACATTTATTCAACAAAGATGCATTAAAGTCATCAAAACTGACAGTAAAGACATTTATAATCTTAAAAAAGATTTAGATTTCAAATAAATGCTGTTGTTTTGAACGTTTTATTAATCAAAGTATCCTGGAAAAAAAAAACAATATTTCTCAACAATATTATGCAGCACTAATGTTTTCAACATATATAATATAATTTTAAAATTCTGAAAGCTTGAGCACCAAATTAGCATATTAGAATGATTTTTGAAGGATCATGTGATACTGAAGACTGGAGTATTGGATGTTGAAACTTCAGCTTTGTGATCACAAGAATAAATGACATTTTAAAATCTATTCAAATAGAAAAGTTCCTTTAAACTAATCAAAAATACAATAAAAATAATAATCTTGTTAAATATTTTTACAAACAACAGCCTCTGTGAACCTCTTTCAAAACAAAAATCTTACCGACCCAAAACTGAACGGTAGTGTGTTTGTGTGTGTAAATATATATATTTATATACACACACAGCGCACAAGAACATGAGACAGTAACACAAGTCTCCTTGTAGAATGACTTTATTGATCATTGAACCAAAGGTACCAACAGATACAATATACTGCACAAGCCAAAGCATGAGATGCCAGAACACGCACCTTACCCCACAATGATAACCACACACACACACACACACACACACTCACACTCACACACTCACACAGTGAGCTTTTCACACGTCACTCTCTCCTATTCTTTCACCTCCAAAGTAAACAACAAAAAAGTTAGCAAGGCCGCCAAAATCTCACGTTATCATTATAAGCATTATAAGTTATCATCCATTTTTAAAATAGATTATTAACGTTGCTTTTCTTTTTTCAGTTGCTATTCTTTTTTTATTACTCACTATAGTTTATTTTCATATGCGACAGCATCTGAAATGTACCAACATAGATAGAACTACTTGGCAAATGTGTCTCCATGCCAGCGGATGGAGAGAACGAACCACTGTCAGAACGAACAAAACAAAGCCGATATCCGAAAGCCATAGGAACAGAGAGAAATAAACCAAAATTAATATTAGTCATAGTACAAGTGCTTGAATCCGTTTCGTTATTTTTTCAGACATCGACATTTATAGTAAAGAATGTGCGTCCACTTCGATGCATTTTCTAACATGTAGAACTAATGGAATTGGCAACGTGTGTCCCCCACCCAAACCCTACACATCCCAGTATCCCTTTCACCTCTCGTTCAAAGGAAACCCATCTTATGTGCAGCATCTCAATGTCCTCTACGAACAACAATGTCCTCTAAGAGTCACACAATCTGACTACATATAGCACAGTGCCCATAATGTTTATACATCTATTTCCGACTCATTTATTGACCGACGTGCTCCTCGTTGCATCCTGAAATTGTGTTTTTAGACACTCCCAAGTCCTTTAATACAGATTAAAAGCTCCACCTTCCATCTCTAACGACACAATGTTCCTCTCATGCACATATATCATCTTTATGCCTTGACAAAAGGGCAATTGTGAAAGCTCCTCCTGGTTTCGGAGTGTGATAAGCGTGCTTCTTGGTGGGCGGAGTCATGGCGTTAGCCCCACCTTCAAGTTTAGAGTCTGAGCTCCTAATACCTGAATAAGGTCCATCACTTCCTGCTCCCGGAGGGCAGTCCGTATCATAAGCCCTGCCTTTCAAGGAAGTCTCGGATTCTAAAATCCTCCATTTTAGTTGTCATTATAAGGTCTGTAGTGTAAGCTCCACCCCCTAGTGCAGGGTCAATGTGATAAGCCCCTCCCACATGCAGAGCAGTCCTATAGCAGGCTTCCGGGCCAAGAAACGATGGTGAGAGTGATCCGACCCCTCAGCTCCTTGAGCAGGCGGACTAGAGCCGTGTGTGTCATTCCCCAAGTGGTCTTCCCATTCACCTCCAGCAGGATGTCTCCACAGCTAATGGGAAAAAAAGAAAAGAGATGAAGTTTTAGTATGTTGGAGTCGTGACAAGAATGAGGGTAAAGACAAAAAAAGGTTGTATTTAATAAACTGTGCTAGGCAATTTATTTATAGGTGTTCTACATAAAGCATGGTTTCCGACAATAGTAGATTCTACATATTCCAGGTGTACCGTACCGTATCCTGCCATCGTTGTAGGCCGGTGTGCCCTCTACGATAGAGCGGATAAAGAAGGACTGGTTACAGTTGAGTTCTTCTTGTCCACCCACAATACTGAAACCCAGACTGCCAGACGTGCTCCTACGGAGGACAATGTCTTTACAGCAATATAGATGCCTGGAATGGACAGAAAATTCCAGGTTAATTTTATTGTCATTCACCAGACATACATAAATCAACAAATTATTCACCAAGGACACTTAAAGGGATAGTTCACCCAAACTTGAAACAATGCACTTTTATTGTATCTTCTTTTGAATGGTAACTGATTGTTATTGTCATGGTCTACTGGAACAAAATGAGAGTAAATAATAATAGAATTTCTGTTAACATTTTACATTAAGGTGTAATTCATAAACCATAAAGCATTAGGCATTACTGTATGGACAATACTTTTACATAATTAAAATAATATTCTTTGTTAATGTTAATTTCAGCATATACAGAATTATTTTTTTAAAGATTTATTTTTGGAATTTTTGACTTTATTATGATACGCCAGTGTAGAGGAGACAGGACGCAAAGTGGAGGAGAGAGAGGGGGAGGGGGGCGGGATCGGGAAAGGTCCTCGAACCGGGATTCCAACTCGGGCCGCCTGTAGAAAAATGGCGTGATATGTCGGCACGCTGCCCACAAGGCTATTGGTGCGACAGAATTAATATATTTTTAAACATTTGAAGTTGTATAAATTAGTAACCTAATTATACATTTTTTAATTATTATTATAAAAAAGGGATTGTGATAGTTAATTTCTGATATACAGTATAAATATGATTTAAACTGGGCTGTTGTTGTTATAATTATTATCATTATTATTATTAAAAAGACATTTTGATTTAGTTAATTTCTGTATATACAGTATATGATTACATTTCATTACATTCCATAAAGAGTATACATTTGGTATCAATTATATTGTATAAATTATTATTATTATTATTGAAAAAAAGGGAAAAACAACAACAAGAACAATGTGAAAGCAATGGGAGAGAAGAAAGGTGAATGAGATGCAGTCGGGTTACCCACAATGCTATCAAACTTTTTCTTGCCGTAAAAATGGACGCGGCCATTTGTAAATTCTGTGGGTCTAACTTCCGGTCTCATCCGCGTCCAGCTATTTTTAGCTGTACAAAACAGTTTGTTTTGCTGCTTGATATTGAAAATTGGTGTGTCTTACACACAATTAGGAACACACTGGTTTGTAGTGCAAACAGTTTTACCGTTTACTGCATGTTGTTATTCTTCTCGTTATTTACCTACAGCAGCTAATGAACTGGAAGTCTCGCCCATAGGCTTT
Organism: Spinibarbus caldwelli; assembly: GCA_039654775.1. Taxonomy (NCBI): domain Eukaryota; kingdom Metazoa; phylum Chordata; class Actinopteri; order Cypriniformes; family Cyprinidae; genus Spinibarbus; species Spinibarbus caldwelli. Next base: position 16,808,303 of record CM077240.1, on the reverse strand, counting down.
TGAAGAAAAAGGTGGATATGTAAATGATCATTTACCTAGATTAATAAATGTTGTTAATTATTACCTGATGACTAATGCACTAACTAATGCTAACAAATTGAGCCTTATTTTACAGAATTATCATTTTTTGAACAACTATCCATTTAAGGGAGTTACATGGGGTGCATTTCAGGAGTTGGAGGCAAGAGAGAAATTCACCAAAAAAAAAAAAAAAAAAGGTTCAGTGGGAGCTTATGGGTATAATGGAGAAATAAGTGAGTTTCAAATGATGAGCAGCACTGAAAGGCTCGATTTGTGTTTAAAGACTTACAGTTTCTGAAAAAATGCTACTGTTACAGATATTTCAAATATCGATATCAGTCATATCTGACAGCTAACAGCATGAAAGCTCAGAGCTCAGATTTAAAGTGGACTTCTGTGAAATGAGATGATGTAGAAATGGAGAGCAGACAAATGTGTGAAGGAAAGAAAGAAACAGAACTAAGCAGGAAAAGTTCAGGGAATGGAAGAGAAAGGTCTATTTAAAGCCGTCACACTCTCAGGCGTCTAAACCTGTTACAGCAGAGAGGGTGAGAAGGGCTTTCCTCAACCCTGCACTGTTCTCCCCTGTCGCGCTCTCTTTCTCCCCTACACACAACTTTCTCAATTATTATGGATATGAAATAATTTGGGAAGTTGTTAAGAACTTTCACATTCCATCACAGCGAATTCCCACTGATTTGGTGTGAGAAGGGAAGAAAACGGGCGGAAAGTGGGAAAGATCAAACCTACACAATAGACTTTTAAGAAAAACAGCAGCATATATGTGTGTGTGTGTGTGTGTGTGTGTGTATATATGTATGTATGTATATACAGTCATGGCCAAAAATATCGGCACCCTTGGTAAATATGATCAAAGAAGGCTGTGAAAATTAATCTGCATTGTTAATCCTTTTGATCTTTTATTTAAAAAAATCACAAAAATCTAACCTTTCATTGGATAATAATTTAAAATGGGGGGGAAATATTATTATGAAATAAATGTTTTTCTCTAATACACACTGGCCACAATTAACAGCACCCTTTTATTCAATTCTTTTTGAAACCTCCATTTGCCAGTTTAACAGCTCTAAATTTTCTCCTATGATGCCTGATGAGGTTAGAGAACACCTGACAAGAGATCAGAGACCATTCCTTCATCCAGAATCTCTCCAGATCCTCCAGCCTTCTTTGATCATATTTACCAAGGGTACCGATATTTTTGGCCATGACTGTATATATATATATATATATATATATATATATATATATATATATATATATATAATATATAATATATATATATATATACTGAAAAAAATTATAAACGCAACACTTTTGTTTTTGCCCCCATTTTTCATGGGCTGAACTCAAAGATCTAAGACTTTTTCTATGTACACACAAGGCCTATTTCTCTCAAATATTGTTCACAAAGCTGTCTAAATCTGTGTTAGTGAGCACTTCTCCTTTGCCGAGATAATCCATCCACCTCACAGGTGTGGCATATCAAGATGCTGATTAGACAGCATAATTATTGCACAGGTGTGCCTTAGGCTGGCCACAATAAAAGGCCACTCTAAAATGTGCAGTTTTATCACACAGCACAATGCCACAGATGTCGCAATTTTTGAGGGAGCGTGCAATTGGCATGCTGACTGCAGGAATGTCCACCAGAGCTGTTGCCCGTGAATTGAATGTTCATTTCTCTACCATAAGCCGTCTCCAAAGGCGTTTCAGAGAATTTGGCAGTACATCCAACCGGCCTCACAACCGCAGACCACGTGTAACCACACCAGCCCAGGACCTCCACATCCAGCATCTTCACCTCCAAGATCGTCTGAGACCAGCCACCCGGACAGCTGCTGCAACAATCGGTTTGCATAACCAAAGAATTTCTGCACAAACTGTCAGAAACCATCTAAGGGAAACTCATCTGCATGCTCGTCGTTCTCATCGGGGAGAGGTGTTCTCTTCACGGATGAATCCCGGTTTTCAGTGTACAGGGCATATGGCAGACAGCGTCGTGTGGGTGAGCGGTTTGCTGATGTCAACGTTGTGGATCGAGTCGCCCATGGTGGCAGTGGGGTTATGGTATGGGCAGGCGTATGTTATGGACAATGAACACAGGTGCATTTTATTGATGGCATTTTGAATGCACAGAGATACTGTGACGAGATCCTGAGGCCCATTGTTGTGCCATTCATCCACGACCATCACCTCAGGTTGCAGCATGATAATGCACGGCTCCATGTTGCAAGGATCTGTACACAATTCCTGGAAGCTGAAAACATCCCAGTTCTTGCATGGCCAGCATACTTACCGGACATGTCACCCATTGAGCATGTTTGGGATGTTCTGGATCGGTGTATACGACAGCGTGTTCCAGTTCCTGACAATATCCAGCAACTTCGCACAGCCATTGAAGAGGAGTGGACCAACATTCCACAGGCCACAATCAACAACCTGATCAACTCTATGCGAAGGAGATGTGTTGCACTGCGTGAGGCAAATGGTGGTCACACCAGATACTGACTGGTTTTCGGAACCCTCCCGGATCCCCCCCAATACAGTAAAACTGCACATTTTAGAGTGGCTTTTTATTGTGGCCAGCCTAAGGCACACCTGTGCAATAATCATGCTGTCTAATCTTGATATGCCACACCTGTGAGGTGGATGGATTATCTCGGCAAAGGAGAATTGCTCACTAACACAGATTTAGACAGATTTGTGAACAATATTTGAGAGAAGTAGGCCTTTTGTGTACATAGAAAAAGTCTTAGATCTTTGAGTTCAGCTCATGAAAAATGGGGGCAAAAACAAAAGTGTTGCGTTTAGAATTTTGTTCAGTGTATATATGTATATGTATGTATAAAAAGACCAAATTAATTCAAATAATGTATGTCTATTTTTTGTGTGTGTTCTGCTTAATGTACCTGGGCAGCTGGAGCCAGGACACCCAGAGGGGGGAGTAATCATCATTAGGCATGGGTAGTTTGATATCTCCGGGTGAAGAGGGCGAGAGAGCGCAGGGGGAATGCAGGGACGGCATGCAGTCCAGGGAGCTCTCATTTGGGGGTCTCATTTCTAGTACCCGCAGGACCACCGGGGATGAGGTGTTCTTCAGGTTAGCCACAGCCTCGCTCCGAGTCACACCCGTCAGGTCAACCCCATTCACATTTAGAAGGATGTCACCTAGAAGATGGGATAGTCACATTACTATGGGGATCACAGGACCGTAACTGTTGTTGCATGACAGAGTTGCATTGATAGGACATACTTTGATGAGTAGATATGATTTATATTTATTTTTCCTCAATTTTTAATAGAATAATGTGCATACAAGAATGGGACTGTAATGTAAATTGGGTCATTTTTTATTTCATATTGTTTTATACATTTAATATTAACTCTTAATGTAAATATGACAATGTCAACAGAGTACAGAGATTGAAGAACGAAAATGAGAAAGAAGGACAGAATCAGACACTCACTTCTGAGGGTGAGATGAGAGAGATTTTTGTGAAAGACTCAGAACTGGGAGAGAGAGGCACATACTGAAATATAGTGGACACGCTACACACAGACACACCATCTCTCTCTCTTTCCCTCTCTCTCTCTCTCTCTCTCTCTCTCTCTCGTCCATATGAGTTTCATCAAAAACATGAAAGTCTTACCCAGTGTTAGAATTGCGGGGGGTCTAGAGGAAGTCAAGATGTCCTATTTTTTTTCATAGTCCCCCTAGTTATCTTTGTAAAATCATGCCGAAGAAGTACTACTCAACCACTCAACCATCCAACCACCATTAGTAGTGCCCTTTATATGTGTTAATATAGCAGAAGGTCGATCTAACAGTGTTATTTTGTTATTTTGCATTTCAAATAAAAAAAGCTTGGACATCTGTATAATCATACATCTAGACATTTCATATCTTATTATTATTTTTATACATTAAAAAAGTGCATTTAATTGTTTAGGGTCAGTAATGTGTGTTGTTTATTTATTTATTTATTTTTATTTTTTGAATAAGTTAATACTTTTCTCCAGCAAGAGAAAATTGATCAAAAGTGACAGTAAAGACATTGCAAAATATTTTCAAATGAAAATTTCAAATAAATGATATTCTTTTGAACTTTCTATTCAAAATAGAAAAATAGAAAATGTATTTTAAACTGTAATACTATTTCACAATATTACTGTTTTTACTGCATCAAATAAATGCAGCCTGGGTAAATGCAGATTTTAAAAACATGTTAAAAAAAATCTTACCAACCCCAAATTTGTGTGTGTGTGTGTAAGATTATTTTCAATACAAATACATTGTTTATTTTTAATAAATTAAAACCTAATGTTCACAGTTTATGCTACAGGAAAATACATATTGAAATTACTAAAGTGCTGTATTCCAGCTTCATTACGAATCATTTTCTATTCTATATGATAACTGTTTCTATTGTACGTAGTTTTGCATAGTAATGCACAAAATGGAAAGAGTAACTAGTTGTAGTTTATTACCAGCTTAGTGCCTAATTTACCAGGAAGCGCTTTCTAAAACCTACTTTTTTCCAAATATCAGACCCTCCCGAAATTTCTGGTTCAATTCAAACCAGTGTGGCTTACCACACCTTTGTACAGATTATAAAGACTCAAAGCTTTGATCTTACACGTGTGTGTCTGTATTTGCTAGATACTTTAAACCACTGCCTCCATACACCAGCCTGTGCATGATCACAACTTCACACGCCTACATACATGTCACATATGACAAAAATAACCCCGAAAAGCTTCCATACGCTCAATCGGAAGCTGATAATTGTGAGTGTGTATGACAGAGACAGATTTAGCAGTATAGCAGGTGTATGAGTGGGAGTGTGTAATTTTCTAGTGTTATATATGCATATATTTGCAGAGCTGATGACAGTCATACATATGCAGTAGCAGGTGTGTCTTTGTTTGTGTGTGTACTTGCATTCAAAAGAAGGAAAGATCAGAGGGGCACCTTGGAAACAGGTGTGTGCAGCTTTGTCAGATGTGTCTGAATAGTTAAACACTTTGTGAGGCTGTACCTTTGCGGATCGAGCCCTCTTGTCCAACCACTCCATTGGGGTCGACGTTAGTGACGTAGACGGGCAGATCCCACCCCCTGCTGCTCATCCCACCCGCAACTGTCATGCCGAGAGAATCGTGCGGCTCCTTCAACAGAGTCACCGTCTTCTCGTAACATGCAGGCTTTTGGCATGAATCCTGAAATGGAGGGACAGGAAATGAGAAAGATGAATTCAGTAAAGTTTCAGTGCAAATTACTCGGTTTTATGATCTTTGTTAGCCTATGATCTCGATTCACACTTTCCTGATGCCACAAAAAAAGAATAATATCTGAACACATAACTGCCCAAAGCATGTGTGTGTGTTTGTGTGTTTGTAATAAATGGTGAGCTTTCAGGACGCTGTGTTATTGCTGACCGCAGCCAAATTTTACCTTGGATGTGCTCCAAAAACAACAAACACAGTCGCTAAGTCCTAACTTAATAAAAAGCGTTATTAAAGTTCAATAAAAGGGCTGTTTATATTTAGTCTGTGCCTCTGGCTACAGAAAAATCAGATCTGGAGTTAGTGTGTCGGCTTATCGCTGGAGAGACTGACTGTGTGTGTGTGTGTGTGTGTGTGTGTTAGGCCGTGTCTAATTCAGAGGAGTGAAAAGCCTCTGACAATATGCTGCCAGAATGTTTCCACCTCTCCAAGTGTGTAAAAGAGAATTAACAAGAGTCACTGAAAGGATAAAAAGTGATTGAAAGAAAGAGAATGGGGAAGAGAGATAATGTTAGGGTTTGGTTTGTTCTGGTCTGGTTTTATAGGGGTTTTGGGCCTTTTGAAAAACAACAGGAAATTACATCATAGAGAGGACCCCTGCAGATCCTCATTACTGTGTGTCAAGGTCAATAAGTCTCTTAAAATATCAGATTATTTGGACTTTTCATGTCAAGGCAAGGTTAGATCAGTTTATAAAATGTCAAGTGGTGTGACCCAAAAAAAGGTAAGACTTTACTTAAAGCCTTTATGTATAATGCATTATAAATGTTATTAAAAGGTATAATGCATTATAATTATTCATAATGTATGTTGTAATACCTTATATTTTGTTGTAAATAATTATAACCGAATTTAAAATGCTTAGTGTAACAATGAATTTATATGTGTTATAATGGATTAACTGTGGTTACAGTTATTCATGAGATTGTACAATGGATTATAAGGTGCATTACAAGGCATAATTAATGCATTAAAACTACTTTTATAATGCATTATAAATAGATTTTAAAAGTGTTACCAAAAAGTTAAAAATAAATAAATAACTTTAAAAAGACTTTGCAAATAGGAATCCTGTATTGAAATGACTGGGTTTGGTGTACGAAAATTCACAAACAACAAATAGTAACTGCGTCTTTATTTGTGATTGACACTTAAACCAGCAAACCTTCACAAGTTGGTCTGAGATGGGTTTTTTCTGCAAGGCAAAGGAGAGAGAGAAATGACTAACGATGAATTTGATTTTTATTAGAACAAGGGAAGTTGTCAGTGCAGATATTGAGCAACAGAAAATCCCGTTTAGAAGACGCACTGAAATCCAGCCTGCCGTGGCTGTGTTTCCTCCTGCTGGGTTTTCTTCTGTTAATAGGTTCGGAGACGGCTGTCTCAAAGGAGTGTGTGTGTGTGTGTGTTTGAGAGCTGGCTGATTGATTCTTTGATGTAGAAGTAATAGGCTTTCAGATCTTTATCCTCAATAAGAGAATATTTAGTAAAATGGTGCAGAGGGACGGGAAATAAAGAGTGTGTGCAACTTATGCTCATGAAACCCACCAGTAAAGAGTGCTCAATATCCACAGGCGAGTAGGGTGGTGGTCCCTCCATGTTCCACGGCGCCTCCTGTAGGATGTCCGGAGTAGGGATGTGAGTCTGGCGGGACACAATGAAGTGGACGCGGTCCTCACTCGCCTGCAGAACATATAGAAGATAGCATTAGTGTCCTGCTTTATATGATTTTTAGGGTTTAAAAGCCTGTTCACACCAAAGACAATAACTATTATGATAACTGTATAGTTTTAATAATCGTTCTAATTCTATGAGAATAGGGAAGTCCACACTACAGCTATAACGATAATGGCATAGTATAATGATATCACAACGATATCGTTGTAATCACATTTAGAATGATTTTCAAGCTGACGCATTCATTTAGTATGTGTCAGCGTAGCACCATTTTGGAGAATATCCTCTGGATGCAAACTGCGTACGCTGTTCTGTGTCAGCCGCTCCGCACAGATACACTGTTTTCCTTCAAATCAAAGTGTAAATAAACATAGAAGATGTATCCATGTGGTGCGGCTGACACAGAACAGCGTACGCAGTTTGCGTCCAGCGGATATTCTCTAAAATGGCGCTACGCTGACGCAGATGAGACGAATTGCTGAATAAAGTCGTTAATTTTATTTTCTTTGAGTACAAAAAGTATTCTCGTCGCTTCATAAAGTTCAGATTGAACCACTTATGGCAGATGGACAATTTTGACAATGCCTTTCATCCTTTTCTGGGCTTTGACAGTGTTATTTACTTGGCAGTCAATGGGACAGTCACAAGCCTCCTGGTTTTCATCCAAAATATCTTAAATTGTGTTCCGAAGACGAAAGAAGCTTTTACAGGTTTGGAACGACATGGGGGTAAAGTGATTAATGACACAATTTTCATTTTGGGGTGGAGTAACCCTTTAATGTTGTTATCATTATAGTTATCTTTACAGTTATTGTTCTTGGTGTGAAAACGTATGTCAAGATAACTAGCTTGACAGGGACATTTTATTCTAGAGAGCATTTGATTGGACAAAAATCTGTATAGCACAAGATGAATCATCAATATTTATATAAATAATAAAAAATAAGTTAAAACTTAAATCTGAATGAGAATGAAATTCTGCTTTTTAAAGACTGTTCAGAAATTATGAGATTAATCATGATTATTTGATTCTATTCACAGCCATGATTTTGTTTCTTTTCAAGTTTATGCATTAAAAATTACTGTGCACAGAAAAAAAAATTCAATATTATTTCTAATTTTTTTTTATTTATAAATTAATTAAAAATAATTAAACATAAAATGTTTTCCTGATAATATTTTACACATTGTGTTTTTTTGTTTTTTGTTTTTTTTTAATACTGTATAAATGTATCTTATTATATGAAAATATATAGCTGCCTTTATATTGTAGAAATGGGCTAAAAGCCAACACACTCCAATTTTGATTTCATGGGGCCTTTGGCGTTATGGTGGGTGAAAGTTGGCTTAACATTATCCGTCTACTGCAAAAACCTTTCAAACTCCACAGGAGAGCAAACAGAGGACAACAACCTCCCTGAGGAGCGAGCAGTTCAAAAACTGAATTTAAAATGTAAAATAGTTCGTTCATACCCTAGAGAGTGTGTGTGTAATGTCTCATTACTCTCCGGACGTCTAGCAAGCACAATTACCAGATGTTGTGATGACTGCCAATGCCCTACAGCTCCAGCTCAGTGTGAATGTGTGATTATATCTCAGAAGTGTGTACTTATTAAAGAAAAACTAATATATATGGAGATTTGGGGTCCATTCTGCAGTCTGTGTGTATGTGTGAGCGGAAGGAGGGCACAGACTCTAGTTTTTCCCTCTCTGATTTATTTTTCATCCATTCCTGTCGTTGCATCTGAGTGCATTGCCACTTTCTTCTTTATTAACCCTTTATTTTGACAACCCCGTAGCTTGTGTTGCTCTCAATTGCACACTCGCATCGAGAGCCCATGGAATTCTTGGAGTTCAGTGCTCTGTCGCTGCCTCTTAAATGAGTGGGCTTAGCTTGTTATCGGCCTAATTGGACTAAATTAATCAGTTTCCTGCCAGCAGTTAATCTATGTCAGAAACTTCTGCTGTGAGAGGCCATCTTGTCTCCTTCGAGACCAATCTGAACCAGACAGGAAGCAACAAGCTGAATAACAAAATTCAGAAAGACCCACCACACTGGAATTCATATCGAATCACACACTCACTACTCTCTTACACACTCTTATATCGTTATGACACACTTCTCACTGCCAAGATGAAACCACAATCAAATAAACTGCCACAAACCTTATGTAAGCTCTACATCTTTTGCAATACTGCTCAAGGGAACACAAGTTTTATTTAGAACCATAACAGTTGGTTTTGGAGGCTCAGGACCAAGTCTAATCCTGGGTTCAAGTGTAATCATTACCATTTAATGAATGATTCACTGAATAAGACGCCACAGGTTAGGATTAGATGGCTTTGTAAACATTCATTCTTTGAAATTCTGAAAAGGCCTAGCAATAAAAGTGCTTAGATTATTTAGCATGACTTCAAATAATATTAGGCTTTATAAATGTCAACTCATTAGTGAAGCACTGCATCAAAAATAAAATTTCTCGGCTGTTCTTGTCACATAAGGGTTTTTATTTTATTTTAAAGGGCTGCCAGACCCTATAAAACTTTCTAGAGGAGCCTTGGATAGCATACTTACAAGTTTAAGATAAGACATCACCTCTACTACCCAGTGTTTGTGAGATGGTGGCTTTGCCTTTTTCCAACTGAGAAGAATCAGGCGTCTAGCTAATAATGAGGAAAAGGCAATGATTTCTACCTGATTAGCTGATAGGTGAATGGAAGTCAAGGGATTAGGGTCCATATCTTTATTACATATAGATGAAAATGTTTTAAAGATGTCTGTCCAAAAACTTTTTAATCTGGGGCATCCCCAGAACATATGAACATCTGCTGGTTCCAAACCACATCTGGGGCAAGATGAATCTGATCCTTTTTCCCTTGTTTTTTTTTTTTTAATTGTTGGTTTTGTTTTTTGAACAGGCGTCCTGTGAATTTAAAAACATTTATTGTAGAGGTCATGTGTGAACAAAACCTGTTGATGAAATCAGCTTTGGCAGAGTGGTTGTAGCATTGCTGGAAAAGCTTCATATTGATGCTGTGAGTGAACACAGCCATAAAAGGAATGGTTTGATTTGTTGTGTTATGGAAAAATATGTCTTTGAGATTGTACAGACAAAAGAAACTAAAGAATAAAGCACCTCTCACAATCTGAGAGGATGAAGAAAGACCAAAACTGATTCTCTCACTATCTCACATCTCTTTAAAGGACATTTAAAGGGGTTTTAACTGCATTTTGGTGATGCAATTTCATTGCAATTCAAGGTTTACTGCATGAACATGGCTATTGTCAGTCAGCCTGTATTTTGCATCAACGCAAACAAAATCCATGTTGTCAGATGGGCTATATTTTGCTTGAACAGACTGCATTTCATTTCCATTAAGGTATGCACACTTTTAGGTATTGACTTCGAATTGCATTTGTTTTGAATAGTTCTGATGCATATTTACGCTTTTGATTTGTGCCATTGTCACCGTTTTGTCAGTTGGTATGCACAGGCCTTAAACGAATATTTCACCCAAAAATGAAGATTCTGTCATTAATTACTCACCCTCATGTCGTTCCAAACCCGTAAGACCTTTATTAGGCTGCGTTTAAACTGGCACAAAAAATCTGATTTTTTGCTCACATCTGACACAGATTGGAATTTGTTCCCGTGTTCACGTGTAAACACAAAAACCCACGCGAGATCCGATTTTTTCACATCCGATCTGAGCCACTTCCAAATGTGGATTTTAATCGGATACACATCCGATATCTGGACATTCGACTTACGTCTAAACACACACATCCGATTCTCCACAAAACTCCCAATGCGAGGGCGACATGTTTGCTCATAAATATTTTTAATGCCGTTTTAATTCCAGCGTGCTGTATCCGCTCGCATTTTATTGAGATGGAAACTTTTTATAGGTAAGAAATTGCACATTCAGGAGCTGGTTTTCAACCCCTGCCCCGTGAATTTTGAAAATACAACAGCTAAAAAGCTACATTATATTTCTCAGCAATGAGGTGATAACTTAGCAGTTTTTGTAATTAAACCGACAAACTTGTTCACAGTGCTTCACTATCACTCACTCACTCACACATGGGTGCATGCACGCGTTCGTTCGTTCTCTCTCTCTCTCTCTCTCTCTCTCTTTCTCTCGTTAATTCATTCGAATTCATTTCAATAAATATCATCTTTATTTAACTAAAGAATTCTACCTCTAACGAGCAGTAGATAAAATAGTCTAACAAATTAAAATTATTTTCCGGTCTTTATCCGTTCAGTCAGATATTGTACTGCTAAACATCCATGACAGCTGTTGTCCATGCTGGCAAATAATAATGGCCATTCGACGTGAATTATATAAATAATTTTAATAGCACGGCCATTTAAAACCCGAGGGTCTACCATGTGCATAGTAAAGCGATCACTGCAGACAATCCTTTTGGGTGGGAATTAATATAAACACAGATATCGGATACCAGTCGTGTCTAAAGTGAATGTAAACAGACGGGCCAAAAAATCGGATATGGTCAAAACATCGGATTTGTCCATTAAGACTTGCAGTGTAAACGCAGCCTTATTTATTACACAAATTATTACGGTTGAACCACTGATGTCACATGGACTATTTTAACGATGTCCTTACTACCTTTCTGGGCCTTGAACGTGTCAGTTGTCTATGCAGGGTCAGAAAGCTCTTGGATTAAATCAAAAATATCTTAATTTGTGTTCCGAAGATGAACGAAAGTCTTACAGGTTTGGAACGACATGAGGGTGAGTAATTAATGACAGAATTTTCATTTTTGGGTAAACTATCCCTTTAATACTCACCACATAACCTCTCCCATAATGCTGCTCACCTGAATAAGCAGTGCTGCATGCTCGGGGGCGCCGTATCTCAGGTCATGGCCATTGATGGCCAGCACACGGTCGTCTACCCTAAGCCTTCCGTCGCGGGCGGCCAGCCCTCCCTCCAGCAGGTGGAAGATAAAGACGCCATGTTCGTCAGGTCTGCGCACCAGCTTGATGCCCAGCTGTTCGTCTGGAGCCCTCTTAACGAGGACCACATGCAGGCTGTCGTCCCGGATGGTGGGGGTGTGGGTGGGGAAGGCCTCGGTGGGAGAGTGATGATGGGAACGGTAACGGTGGCGCTGCTCTCGCAGTACAGTCAACCGCAGCAGTGTGCAGGGCTGCTTCAGAGCCGCCACAGCATAACAGTGAGGCACGTTACTGATGTCTATACCATTCACCTGATTGGAGGACAGCATGAGATTAGAGGGAGAAATCCAGAGAAATGTTTTTATGTTTGTAGGATTTTTGTATTGCGTTTTTGAAGCTCACACAGTAGAGGATGGTGCTAGCAATGAAAATGTCATGGGTTCAATTCGGAGGGAACTGTCGTCTGCTACTTTAAATGCTTGAGCTCAAAGCTAAAGTAGAATGGATTCTGATTGGCTGTAAATGTTTTTATCGTTTATCAGTTGGAAAAAAATCATTCTGAAAGTGATTCCAACAATATAGTTCCTCTGTGCCATTATAATTATAATTGTGGTGTAAATTCTGCTATTCATTTAAATGTAGGATGATTTTTTAAAACTATGTCATTAGCATATTTTCCTTGGTATAAACATAAGTCAGTTTGGATGAAAGTGTCTGCCAAAAGGCATATATGCTAATATAAAAGTAGAAAGAGGACAAGTAATGATAGCAGCGAGGGAAGGTGAAAGTGATTCAAAAATGTTGCAAGCCAGAATCGAACTAATATTGCTTAGATGAGCACCAGAGCTCAGTGTTTTTGCATACATTATTAGGCTATAGCTCAGAAAACAATATATACACTTTTTGGCTTTCAGTAATTCTGAGGTTTGGGAAAAGACAAATGTGCTGCAAATGTGTGTTTATTTAAATATTTAAATAGTTGATTTAATTAGTACTCTCAGCTTTCTCATTTGTAGGGATACACAGTGTACTATACTGTATTTTGGTTGATCTGCTGATTTTAATGTTTATATATATATATAATATATATATATATATATATATATATAGTCAGGCTTGTGTTGTGTTTTCTGTCCATGTGTTCCATGTTCTAGTTTTTCCCCGTGTTTCCTTATGCCCTTATTTGGTTGTTCCTGTTCTTGTTTAATTAATTGATTATTCCTGGTTTAGTTTCATTGATTTATCCCCTGCACCTGTGTTTGTTAATCATCCTGTGTACTTAAGTTCCTGTCTGTACAGTTCTGTTTTGTCGGGTCTACTCGTTACACTCCCTGTGATTCTTTGATTTATGCTCAAGCCTTCGTGTTGGATTATCCCTGTGTTTCGTCATTAAAGACTGTTATTTTGTTATGTCATGCCTCCTGCGTTCTCCTTGCGCCCACGTTACGTGACATTTATATTATTATTGTTATTATTATTATTTTTTATTCCCAGTTTACATTTGCTATTTAAGTGAAAAAAAAAAAAACTCATTTATTTTTTACATTTGGATTACTTTTACCGTTGCCTGATCTTCAAAAAATTAACAACACTGTTAAATTAAATCTTTAGCAAATCTGAAAATAAATATTTGCTTTTATGTTGCACATTGTGATTTTTAGTGTTTTATTATTTATTTATTATTAATATATTAATATATTGGTTACAAGCTATAACCTTAAAATAATTATACTTGAAAAGAAGTCCATTCCACAAATTTTCTTTTAAAAAAAAAAAAATCTGATTCTGTCTGGCTACATGCAGAATCCTCACATACTTCCCCTCTGAACAACAGATGGTGAAGCCCATGACAACATGTGCTATCAAAACCAGGACGATTCACTCCTACTGTACAATGACGTAACATCAGATCTAGCGCACATACGCACCTTGAGGATCATATCTCCAGGAAGCAGTCTTCCATCCCGAGCGATGACGCCCTCTCTGTAGATGTCCTGAATGAGGATGCGAACCAGAGGCGTCTCATTGCCGCCGACAATGCTGATAGCCAGTGGTTCACAAGGATCTGCCCTGATGATCTTAATACTGGTGACTTCACCATCGGGGATTAGATGATGCAGCTGAGGTAATGCAAATACTGAGAGAGAGAGAGAGAGAGAAAAAGAGAGCGTCTGTAATCAGTGAACTCCCACATGATCATCACTTTCTGTGCTACACAAACAGGGCATCTGTCCAGATCAAAGAAGAGCCAAACATGACTTCAAGCCTTAAAAAGCATTACAGTGATCCATCAGAGGAAACAAGGAGGGCCAAGACTTCCCGAAAATGTATTAAAGATGAATGTAATCATTTCAGTGATTGAGTCAACATTTGTTTCAATCATTTTAACCACTAATTTGCTTAACTCAGATACACTATCATTCAAAAATCTGGGGTCAGTCAGATTAAAACAAAAAACAAAAAAAACAAGCAAGGATGCATTAAATCGATTAAAGGTGACAGTAAAATCATTTATGTTACAAAATATTTCTATTTGAAATAAATGAATTCTAGTCATTAAATCTGTAAATTTTAAAAATAAAAAATAAAAATTAAAAATTAAATTAAAAAAAATAATTTTTCTTTTAAATTATCACTAGATGACGAATAGAAAGAGCACGGAAGAATCACTGTAGGAGGAAACTGACCAATCAGAATTTATGATTGCCTTCATAACCAGTCACTATTAGAGGTAACCAATCAGCTTTGAGTGTCCTATGTGTTACCAAGCGTGCTTGTGGTTAAGACAACAGGAGCCTGTACAATCAAATTTAGCCAAACTACTGATGAAATCCAAATTACTGAAGGAGCCATATGCAGCTATAGAGCTAGTGTTATATCAGGCACAAGTTCATACTGTAAATTTGTTTTTTAATATGCGTATGCTATGCATTTCTATTTGTTCTGGGTGAAAGATTCGTACTGTACCTGTGCCTGAACAGACTGTAAACTACAACCGGATTCGGTAACAGTCTCTGTGATTTGTCTCTCCTTATCTTTATCCATCCCTTCTTTCTCCATTACACACACACCCTCTCTCGTATCCGCCTGTTCTCCACAATCTGCAGTTTCTCTTTCAAAGTCAATATTTTCCTCTCATCTCCTCTGATTGCTTGCAGGGAGAGAGAAAGTGAAGCTCATTACTACCGCAACCAGGGTGTTACATAACGAACAGACACACACACACACTCATCAGTATTTTCCTCACTCATTTTCAATCTCCCAAACACTCTTTTTCTCTTTTGTTTTCATTCAGAAAGCAACCCTCTCACTCAGCGTTCATCTGTCCAGTCCCTCTGTCCCGACACACTGCTTCATTTCCTCTCTGTCTCTCTCTGACAAGTCTCCTCAGGCTCCATCTGCATTATTAAAGGACCATATGCTACTGCGGGGCTGAGCGGACCCAAACCAGACTGTCACCTTCTGACAAACTCCCTTTCTCCTTTTATTATCCATTGATATTGGTTTAACATGCTATTGAATGATATTCATAGGACAGTTCATGTTTGATGAGGTGCTATGCAATAATGCTTTATAACAGCACAGTTACACTACATAGTTAACAATTATAAACATGTTTACTACATGCTTATAATACATGCTAATGTTAATACTAAAACAGGGCTTCTAATAAAACAACTTGGTTTGTTGGTCTTGACTGGTTTAATTTGCTCTAGCTGGTTACCTAGTCAGTCGTCTTCTGGTCTAGCTGGTCTCCTTGCCAGTTCAGGTTGGTGTTTAGCTGACAAATGCCCGAATACAATACTTGCAAGACCCACACTCACCCTCCGGTGGTATGTTGGCGTTTCTGAGGTTGTCTCGCTCCTCTGTGGTCTCATTGGCCACTGCTGTCCCACTCTTGGTCCTCCTCAGGACACTGAAGGCTCGATTCAGGCGGCGAAAAGAGCGACTACGCACTGACGTTCTGTCAAAGTTGCGATCTGTGAATGAATGTGAGAAGGAACTGAGTGAGAAAGGAGGAGAAACAAATTTTGCTACTAAACATGCCTGGACTTGTCCCTCTTCTGCTGTCCACTTCCAGCCACTCAGAATTGAGTCAGCAAACAGTAGCCAATCAAATTGTCTCTTTTTTTAGCATCATAATGCACTGCACCTGCAGGCCAAGTGATGAACATCTGAAGTAAGCAGCACCTGCTGGTGCTGTATTGTGGACACTGCAGTAAGATTGTAACTTCTTCAGGTCAGACCTGAATCAGCACAGAACAGTGTTGGACACTTTATTTCTGCATGTCTGTGTAACTTAAGTCACCACAGATGAAAGTTTAAGACAAAAATAAAACTATATTTTGTACGAACCCTTAACATTTCGATACATTCAAGATTTTAAAACACCCTCCAGGTGATCAGTGGAGAAAATGTATAAAATTTACAGTGTATTACAAACTAATGATCTGTTAAGTTAATTTTATGTTCCTGAAGTTAGTTAACGTTCCTAAAGTAAGTTATTATAAGTGTGGATTTATTAGAAGTTGAGAGTCTGTAAAGGTTAAAACCCTTTTTCTGTCTCATTTCTCTATTCTTTCAGTCTTTCTGTCATGATGGACAAAGTTCTGACAGAAGCAATGGCTGGATTGGAGGCAGACAGCTTGTTCAGCTGCAGTGTCACACTGTTTCCAGTCCCAAAGCCAGAAATGCTGGTGCAGCAGCATTTATTGTCCCCATTCTCCAGGCTTTATGTTTCGAGGGGACGTCTGACAATGAAACACATCTGAACTACTTTGTGGAGGTCAGGAACAGGCCTCATAAAGTATTTATAAGGCATATTTGAACTCTTTCCTTTCTCTATATCCTCCACTTTGATTCTTTAACTGCAATATCAATTGTGTGTCTCAACTGAGCATTTTCAGACATGCTGTTTGAATTGATTTTTGCGTAAAATGACATAAATGGCGCAGAGGGCTATACTTCGAACAATTGACATTAGTCAGATTAAATGTCTCGGTAGGCATGGAGGAGGAAAAGACAGAGATTTATAGTTATATGTGGAGGATGTCCTCAAATGTACAATTACTTTTTTTTTATTTAAAAAAAAAAAATTTATGGTGTGTATATATAGATAGATAGATAGATAGATAGATAGATAGATAGATATAGAGAGAGAGAGAGAGAGAAATACACAAAAAAGACAAATATTCATAGGGGTGTCTTAAAAGGCGAAATAACCAAAGAAATGACTTTTTTTGCTCTAAAATGTTAAAATGTTTTATTATTATTATTATTATTATTATTATTATATATTAAAATAATTATTAAATTAACAAAAATGTTATTAAATAATAAAAAATATATTTAACATTAAATTAATGAATTATGTTACATATAATACAATTACACACACACACAGACACACACATATACCCTAATTGTATTTTATATATATATATATATATAGTATTGTATTATATATATATATATATATATATATATATATATATATATATATATATTATATAGTGTGTTTGTAAAATTAAATATGTATAATAAATATATTATTTAGACAAACATACTATATATATATATATATATATATATATATATATATATATGATACAATATTATCCTATATATTACCTAAAATGTGTAATGTAATGGATTACAATACTAACTACATTTTTTGTCATGTAATTTGAAATCAGTAACATATTACAATTTGTAAGTAATCTACCCAGCTCTGTATATATACACACGTTACTAAGTATATAATAACAAATACTTGATGTGTGCACTCACACTCACTCTTCCTCGAACCACTGCGTGCTGCCAGGCTGGTGGTGCTCCCAGATTGGCTGTTATCTTCCACACTGGGCTCATAGGCGGGGTTAACCAGACCGGGTTCGTCTGATAGGAGAGCGATAGCAGAGGAGGGGCATCCCTCCCCGGGCAGTGCCGCCACAGCAAGCTCTGAGGTGCTGTCTGTGCAGTCTCCCTCCTGAGAGCGCCGCTTTCTCTCTGCGGAAAGCCCATAGTGTGACGCTCCTTTACACCTGTGAGAACACACACACCGACAACTAGGTCAGCAAGATACATTACCATACAATGAATGTGCCATCATCTGCTGTATGTGCCAATTAGGAAAGCAAAGTCACGTAGAGGAGACTGAATAATTACATTGTTGCAAGAGGGTGTATTTGGACTTGTACTTGATCTTTGTGAGTCTGCGTTCTGGTGTAGCTGATATATTATGCTGCACTGTCACAGAGCAGACCAACAAACAAATACGTTTCGCCCCAGGAAGCATGGGAAACGAACAAAGACTAGAATATAAAATGCCTCACCTTTGAAATGAGATTCCTTACTTTACAAAACTAATCATGAGCTAAAGTTATTTCTTTATGGCCTTACTCTACTCACAGGCAGATGCTAGAGTAGATTATATACGAACGCATCCAGGCTTCAATTTGTACTCAAGAACATTCCTCAAATGTCACTATGTTCACACACAGACACACTGACAAGCCAATAAACCATCAGCCCATGATTAGACGCACAAGTAAATCCTCATACAAGGTCACAGGTTTTCCTCCATTCTGAATCCCTGAGCTTTACTGTCCTTTCTGGTGATAAGCAATATGCCCGTCCACACTGAATGAAAACTTAGAAACTGCTGTGCAATGTGATTCAATCACATCCAGACAGAAGATATTTGATGTTTTATTTTATTCAATCAGGTTTCAGTGTGGGACGGGGCTACCCAGAGGTAAATAGGTACTGTAAGGAGATAGACTGACAGACTGACTGATAGATCGATCGACCGACCGACCAATAGATAGATAGATAGATAGATAGATAGATAGAAAGATATTGTTGCACACTTGTGATTGGTTAATTTCCTCAATGCTAAACAGTTGGCTAAAAGTTGTACGCTAACAAGAAAACAATAAAATCATCTCAAACAATTGCAAAGTGAATGATGGCACCATTATGGCAGCTGCTGGAGCAGAGCTCTCTCTCTCTCTCTCTCTCTCTCTCTCTCTCTCTCTCTCTCTCTCTCTCTCTCTCTCTCTCTCTCTCTCTCTCTCTCTCTGAGGGGCGGCTGTGAAAAGATAAATCAATGGGCGGACACATACAGGCAAAAAGATGTGTACAACACCAGGAGAGATGCCATGCCTTGGGGACCTGGTTTCAAATAAAGCATTTTGTCTCAGTATTCATGCCTGTCTTCACCCTCATAGACGCCATAAGAGAGAAAGCAAGAAAAGGTATGTGTGGCAGAGAGCTTGACACTGGCAGTATATCTCACTTACTGCTGACCACTGATTGGAGTGCCTCAGGTGTGCAAACTTAATAACAGCCCTAAAAGAACAACGGCTGCTTTCAATCAGGTTCTGTTACAGTGCTGATGAAAGATCTCAAATCCTGCCTCACACTGGTCGACTGATAGTGTGTCAAGATAAAATTGTGGCTTAGGAGTTTTCTGCGATGACAACTACCACTCTTATATAACCTAACCCTGATACAGACATACAGACAGATTTTATTTACAGAGTCATTTACAGTAAATAGAAAGAACTGTACAGTAAATGAAAGACACTCTTGGCCTCTTCTGTGGCCATCAAAAGCAATTAGTGTGATCACCTGAGAGGGAAGCGTCATCTCCTTATATTATGTAACACAGGGGCTCCATGGAGACCAACTAGTGGTCAGCTGAGTTGGGACACTGTTAGTTCAGTTCAGGATCTTTCCCCCTTGATTTGAGTCTGTCAGTCTAAAACGCTTACATCATTCATAAAGTTGCGAAGAAGAGTCTCCTAAGTGAGTTGCATAGCTAATAAAGCCAAGTTTTACTCTTCTCTTAGAGGAGACAGAGGAAAAGTACATGGCAGGTTTATGAAGGGTCATTGATTTTTGTTTGTTTTTTTCTGCACCATACAAATACTGGACTGAAGACTCCAAAAAGAACAAAAACAAAACAAAATGCAAAACAAAACAACAAATCTTTACTTGAGAAGTAAAATTACTTAAGATTAAGTCTTGTTTTCTGAAAAATGATCAAAGTTAAAGAGTTAGCTCACCAAAAAATGAAAATTAGCCCATGATTTACCCACCATCAAGGCATCCTAGGTTTTATATGACTTTCTTTTTTCAGATTAATCCAATCAGAGTTATATTAAAAATTGTCCTGGCTCTTCCATGCTTTATAATGGCAGTGGGAGGGTGTTTCTGTTCAACAGTCCAAAAGAAATGCAATAAAGACATCCATCCATAATAAAATGTGCCTCACGGCTGAATAAAGGCGTCCTATAGCGCATCAATACGTTTTTTAAGAAAACTATCCATTTAAAACGTTATCAACACTTTTCTCTAACTTCCGCTAAATGTCATACGTGCTCCTGTAAGCAAATGTTGGTTTTCATGAGACTATCATATTCTCATCAGCGCATGCGCTACGCATATGTCCTACGTTATCCACCCAGAACTGCTTGCGAGTATGACAGTTAGCACAAGCTATAGAAAACTGTTTCTAACGTTTTAAGTCTGGATATTTTTCTTACAAAAACGCATTGATTCACTACAGGAGGCCTTTATTCACCCCCCAGAGCCGTGTAAGGCACTTTTTATTATGGATGGATGCGCTTTATTGGACTTCTTTTGGACTGTTGAATGAAAACACCCACCCATGCCATTATAAAGCTTAGAAGAGCCAGGGCATTTTTTAATATAACTCAGATTGGATTTGTCTGAAAGAAGAAAGTCATATACACCTAGGATGCCTTGAGGGTGAGTAAATTATGGGCTAATTTTCATTTTTTGGTGAACTAACCCTTTGAGTTTCTACTTAAAAAATATTAAGAAAATACTTTTTTGCAATGTTGATTTAAGCATTTAATGGAACAAGACAAATCCTCACCAAACAGTCCTCAGGAAGCTCTGAACGCTGTAACAAATGATACTATCTGTGTTAATATAATAATATTACTTAATATTGCACAGTGCTGTGCTGTGTGTATATGCGTGCAGAGAGAAAGAGATGCGACACAATGGTCTTGTCTTTTTCTTCGTTAATGGGCTTAGGCAGAAGTTAATTAAAACAGGCTTTCCTGCTAGAGATAAAGCAGCACTCTGTGGTCTGAAGTCATAAGCTGCATTTTGTCCTGACAGGCTCACACATAAACCATGCAGCCACAATAACAGCAATCCAGAGGTTATTGTTTAATCCAACCATCCCGTTATATGAATGATGGCATGTGTCAGTCACCTTGCACCCAATTTCCTCTTTCTTTTTTATTCTCTCACACACATACACAGCCATATGGACAGGCAGCAGGACACAGAGCAACAGAGATAGAGAGAGAGAGATTAACAACTCTCATGCACTTTTCCATCTCTCTCTCTCTCCCCATGTTCCAAACGTTTCATTCGTTCACTTCCCTCCATCTCTCAATCTTCCCTGGACCCCGACTCCCAACTTCCTCTTCTCATACATCCTTTTCCCTTCACTGTCATCCATCTTGCAATCTTTCAGGTCAAAGTTTTCTTAAAGAGACAGTGCATCCAAAAATTATCATTATTTTTATAGTCATTATTTACTCATCCTCATGATTTTCCATACCTGAATGCTGTTATTGTGCATATAATTGAATGAATGAATGAATGAATTAGTGAGTGAGTGAGTGAGTAAACGAATAAACAAATACCTTTGTCCAGTGTGGATGTCATTATCAAAAAATGTCATTGATTCTTGAGTGTCATGAAACAAAATCATCAATATTATTTTAGAATTGTTTATTTACTATTATGATTTTTGTTGATAATTTGAATTAGATTTTGTTTTCATGTTCACGTTTTAGTAATTTTGTTGTAATTTTGTTTTTGTCATTTTTATTCTTTTTAAAAATGTTTATGTAGGTTTTTTTATTAGATTTTAGTTCATTTAGTTTTAGTTATTTAGTTATATTATTTAGTTATATAGTTCAAGTTAAACTAAATAAAAAAGTAACAAGTAACATTTTATTTAATTAGTTTACTAGATTTTAGATTCACTAGTTTAGTTAGTTTTAGTTATTAAATTAGTAATTTTATTTTTTCAGAGATGCAGTCAACAGATACATTTTTAAAAAAAAAAATCTAAAATCAAACCTTGCTCTTCATTTTTATTTTTACCCTGTTTTTGATTGTGATTGTGGAGATGTAGGCCACAGCCCGGAGAGACCTCATAATGACCTGACAAAACGAGGGAGAATTATGTGCTCCTCTCCTCTTGATAATAATGAAATTAATCTCCAGAATATTCCGCTGGCTACTTACAGCTCGGACACACTAAATCCAGTACACTAAATCTTTGACTACAGACATCAGAATACACAAAAGTCTGAATCTAAGTCATCAAAACCAGATCGACGTTTCAATCCTCTTTTGAGTGAATGGATTATTTTGAACCTAACCGAATAACACAGCCCTAAGACTGGGATGTACTTGTCTTAGACACACATACAAACATATTTCCATCAGAGCGAGATGCCAGACTCAATTCCTGAAACTGACCTAAAAAGACCTCCACACATACACACATTTAGTGTGTCTGAGAACACATCATGTGCCAGTCATATTTTCAGTCTAGTACTGTTGCAGGACTGATTGTTTTTGACTGATTCTCATGGTGAAGGTTAGATTTTTGTCATCCCTCACATAAACACACAGTAACATTTATGAAGTATATACTCTTGACTACATATTATAATATAATATAATATAATATAATATTATTTAGGGCTGACAAAATTGATTAATCATTATTAATTGCATCCAAAGTAAAAGTTTGTGTTTACATAATATATGTGTGTAATATAAACACACACATACATGTATATATGTAAGACAAACACACACACACACACACACACACACATATTATGTAAACAGAAACCTTTATTTTGGATCCGATTAATTGTGATTTATTAATTTGACAGCCCTTATTATATTATATTATACTTATGTATAATATAAATACTTTGTATTTTTGTTACACCATCATATATTTTTGACATGTTTATTTGACGAAACTAAATTTCTGATTTATTTACTTTCTTTTTATGCATTCCTAATTTGTGTATATGTGTATATTATATAGATATTTAGATATACAGAAATAGATAAATAATAGATAACGGCTGGGTTGTTCTTAGAGTGGCTGAGAGCCATTAAAACCTAAAAATACTAGTACACTTTGAACTACAATTAATCATTTTAATGCAAAGTTAATACTTATTAATAATACTTTTCAATCTATATATGACACCCTGGATGCATTTAAAAAGCATGCTACATCAGATACTCTAATACATTCTTCCTCTGCATTCATACTCAAGTGTATTCATTTTAAGGGAAGCAGAGGCAGGATCGTGCACAGGCCTTTTGAGAGGCATGTGCTAAAACTGAAAAAGGGCTTTTATTTTTTGGTCACATCTTAATGACAAATTAACACAAAATAATAGTCTCAAAAGTTTTAGATTTATTCACGACTAATAACCATAATAATAATATAGTTTGAAGAAAAAGATTTTTAGCTATTCTGTTTGGTTTTACAAGCCAGTTTGTATTATTTGGTTAACATGTTTCACTGAGAAGGGGGGAAGGTAAAGCAATGAGTCAAGTATTTTTGCCGAGCTATTTTGAAATATAATTTAAATAATTATGTCCAACACAATTCCAGTCAAAATAGGAGATTATACGAAGCTATAGCCATACCGTTACTATAGCATATCCAGCATATATCCGCATACCTGGCAAAAACTTGATACTGTTGAGGACTGGGGATGTTGATCTCATGAAAGTCTAAAATAAGCCAGCAATGAAAAATTAATAAAATTATATATTAATTATTATATATTAATAAATTAATACACACACACAGTATACAGAATGACATTCTGCATGATAAAATATAAAGATTTCACAGTAATCTGATTCTTTTTTTTTTTTTTGTTACGAATACATTACTTAAAACCATGTTTTACTACGTTTATACATATGAAGACAAGCGGAGAATATAGAATACTAGATTAAGAAATGAGCTAGCTAGAGAATACCTGCATATTAACAGCGTAAACATGAACCATGCGACCATATAATATAAATGTTAATAAATTAAGTGTATCGGCAATCATAAATTAAAGATTTTTTTTTTAGAAATATATTTTACTTATTAAATATATTTGACGAGGATCACTCAGTCGCTTTGTGTCAAGCTCAAAAACAGTTAGGCTACGGGATTTTTGACCAGCAAATATGTGCAAATGTGCATTTTGTCCGTCAATAAAACGGCGGCGCATCACATTACGTTATAATCAACAGGTTACAACGTTTGTTGTAGCTATATGCGCTCAGTTTTTCCTGCTGTAAAATACATTTGGCCAAAATCTCATTTTATAAAAGAGATTAAATGCTAGGCTACTGTATGCACAGGCTATTTAAGTGTATTGGCTATGACTAGATGGCAAATGCTAGCCCTCTCTCTCCAGTCCCACATGTCTCAGACCTCAAATACATAAAATATGAGCCTTTATAGACAGTGTTTCTCGCATAAAGAAAACGCTGTACTTATTCAAACAACAAGATCTTTATTTACCCTTGCAAGACTTCGTTCAGCTGCTGTGGAACTTCAGTTCATTCAGTCCAGAAAGAGTGGGTGGAGTTATGAGATTTTATTGACAGTTTGAGCAGATCCAACAAGATTTAGTCAAGCTCTCACTGGCTAAATATTTGTAAAACAGGCAGACAAACGTAAAGGGTGACCAATAGCATTGATTTATTGAAGAAGAAAAAAATAACACCGCCACCAAAAAAAAAAAAGGGCACTTCGGAGTGTAAGGAAAAAAAGGGCATGTGCTCTGCACAGGTTGAGCCCTAACTGTGCACGTGCCTGGGCAGAGGTATCATAAAAATGTGAGATATTCCATCCCTTCCCCCTGGAATCTCCACTGCTAGCCTGCTAATCCAGACCCAAGCATCAGGATAATCACAGCTCAGTGTACAACTGACACACAGAGAGGAGAGGACAGAAATGTCATCATCATAGCTCACTGCTGAACCACTGAGAAAGAGAGAGAGATACTAAATCACGCCATCATCGCACGCAATCATCGCTCTTATAAGTGGCTACACCGGCATACACACACACACACACACACACACACACACACACTGCAGCAGTTAAAGAGCCAGAGACTGTAGTTGTCCGACAGACAGCATTGCAACGCAACGCTGCACCAGCACAAAATGCACTTCTGACAAAACTGCAGCACATTCAGTTCCGATTGACATCTGAAATCTCAGCGCGCTGCAGGATATTGTGTGTGTTCCTGCAATAAGCTCAGTGTGTTTGGTATATTGCTGGGGTTTCAAACTTTATTCTTTACTATAAATTATAAATGTAAAAAAGTATATTATATTATATTAATTTGATGTTAATTTCTATATATTATATTAATCAAATCATCATTTTAAAATGTACATTATATGTGACCCTGGACCACAAAACCAGTCATAAGGGTCAATTTTTCGAAATTGAGATTTATATATCATCTGAAAGCTGAATAAATAAGCTTTCCGTTGATGTATGGTTTCTTATGATAGGACAATATTTGGCCGATACAACTATTTGAAAAACTGGAATCTGAGGGTGCAAAAAAAAATCTAAATATTGAGAAAATCGCCTTTAAAGTTGTCCAGATTAAATTCTTAGCAATGCATATTACTAATCAAAAATTAAGTTTTGATATATTTACAGTAGGAAATTTACAAAATATCTTCATGGAACATGATCTTTACTTAATGTCCTAATGATTTTTGGGATAAAAGAAAAATCAATAATTTTGACCCATACAATATATTTTTAGCTATTGCTACAAATATACCCCAGCGACTTAAGACTGGTTTTGTGGTCCAGGGTCACACACACACACACACACACACACACATATATATATATAATATTTTGTAAATTTGTTTACAAACATTAATCAAAGTTACATTTAATCAATTGCATTAATCAAAATTTGAACAATATTTAATTTAATATAAAATTCATTTGAATTCATATAAATATATATAAAGAAAATACAAGGATAGCTGCAATACATCAAAATTAGAAATGCAGAAAGTGAACACTGATTTGCGGGTTAAACTAACAGTTGAGGGATCATAATGTATGAAACTTTGTCTAGTTTATAGTAACTTAAGACTCCTGATATAGTGTATGTGATGTATTGAGTGATATAATGCAGAGGTCTTGCCCTTTCTTCATTTCGTGAACAATTGTAAAGAGAAATGCATCATGGGAAAATTGTGCTCAGTCTGTCTTTAATTGCTCTGACATGCTTGACTTGGGAGGCATGCGCACACATATAAATGCAGTTTAATCAGTCTTTGTGAAGTTTATCAAAGGAGGTGTCTTCCTCCTTATCTGTACTTAATCTGCTGATGGGCTTGAAGATCAGAGCTTCAGTGCAGCAGGAGGAAGGATTAAGGAAAGTAATAATCTTAGGGAGAAAAAGACGGGAAGGAGGAGGGTGAAGGAGACACAAATCTTTTTTTCTTTGGGTCTTTTGGAGTTGTGACGTATTCACGTCAAGTAATTCATTGTCTGGAGGATTACACACTCATGGCAAACACTCTGAGAGAACTAGTAAGACCGGAGAAGAGGAGAGACAGATGAATGGCCAAGGAAAACTCATTGGGGGAAATTTTTTAAAATCCATTTAAACTTCTCAAAATTGCACAGCCTGTTTTTTCCCCTTTATCCTTATGTGCACTCTGTAGCTACTAGTAGCATCAAATGAAGGGCAATTGATTGGGCAAACAGATAGTCCCAGATATATCAACAATTAATTAAATTAATTAATATATACAACTAATTTATATATATATATATATATATATATATATATATATATATATATATATATATATATATATATATATATATATATATATATATATATATATAAAACATAAGAAACTGGTTATTATTCATTATTTCAGATTAATATTTCCATCTCAATTAAATAGAATAATACTATATATATATATATATATATATATATATATATATATGAACAATTATTAATTTAATCATCAACTCATCAACTTTAGTTGTAGTATTACTGATATACCATCATAATTTTTGTTAATATTTTTAATTAGGCTTATTTAGTTATAGTATATTTAGTATATTTTCTGTTTTCATTTTGATTTTAATTAAAGTTTTATTATGTTGTGTGCTTTTGTCAGTTTTAATAGTTTTTTTTTTTTTAGTTTTTTTTTTAAACTAAACAAAAATGGATTCTTTTTTTAATGATTTTAGTTCTAGTTTTAGTTAACAAGAATGACCTCGTTCATCAATGCATCTGAAGTTGAATTGGAATAAAAAATACAAATAAAAACACTTTGCCACAAAAATACAACTTTAAATCTATCCCATATGAAGAGCGACACAAACACTACAGCATTAACCAGTTCCCTGTGCTGAAGCCATGTCACGTGACTCACTCAGCCAACCAAGGATCTCACACTGGCAGCCTGCAAGGACAGTTATGCAGACCTCACTTTCCCTCCACCATCTCTTTCTCTCTCATACCTTCTTTCTTCCTCCTCACCTCCCACTTCTCTGTTTCCCTTCTTCTCTGTGAAGAGAATAACAGGATGAAGACAGCAGCAGATTTATGTTCATCCCTCTACCCCCCTCCCCACCCCCAACTGAGCGACCGCATTGACTTTATTTCTCACATTCTCTCTCTCTCAGTGTGGAACCAGGACAGTGATCTGCTTTAGTTCTCTAATGTGTGCAGGAGATAGCGCTGGAGTGTGTGTTATCTTTGCTCTGAGAGCTTAACATTAAGACCTGTGCACAGTCTGAAGAGGTAGATACAACTGACCCGCTCTCATGGCAGACAGAGAGCACGCCCTTTCCATGCCATCCATTTTGCGTTTGCGTGTTGTTCTGCAAAAATTCAGTTGGAGCCAAGGACAGACCTGACACCCCAGCGGTGAATTTTAAGCATTTTTTAAGACACTTGTCCCCCAGTGAACGTGCGTGTGCTTGTGTACTGAAGATTTAAAATATGCATCTATCCTAAGAGCATAAAAACATCTTCAGAGGAGGTCACTGTTGGTTTGTATGTATATGTGTAATCTTCTGTTTATTCACACTTTAGCTTCACTTGAGCTGCTCTGCTTGGCCTAGTTTTTCAGATATCTTCACATATGTGGTCCTCTCTGAGTGTGCCACTATGACGACACTAGTTTTTTACACTAGTGCGTGAGAGCCAATTCAAACTGAGAGGCCATGTATTTGTATCTTTGATGATTATGTTTCAGGATTATTATAGACGTGATGCGCTAAAGCTACAAACAAAATCTTTAAAGCTCGCTATTTCGAGCTTTTGTTTCTGTGGTAAAATGCCAGGTAGCTCCACATAAAACCTCACTGGTCCTAAGTAGTGTTTCCTTGTGTATATGAAGCGCATGTTTTCCCAAAACAGTTAAGCGCAAACCCCGCCTCAAAGCCCCTTCTAAACATTTCATTGGTCATGTCAATCACAGTGCAGACTGCCTACACAATGATAAAACAAATACAAACCCCAACTTTAACCATAGTGTAGCAATGGTAGCACATCTTGATAGATAGCATTACTGTTTGTCACGATCAAATCCATCCACAGTTGAATCCGTTGAGTATGAACTTGACTATGACAGGTGACATGATTGAGTTGACCAATGAAATGGGCTGTGGGGCAGGGTTTGCACTACTGGTTAGGGAATCAAAAATCTCACAAACAAAAAATGTGAGATGTGGATGACAAGAATGTTTATAGTTTATAATCAAATATTATATGCTGAATCCCGCAAATTCTACAACGAAAACCATAAAAAATGCTCTCAGTTTGATACCATTCAGTCTCAGTGCATTGCTAGTGTGACTGAGACCGTAAACAGAGAGACCTGTTCTGATTGGCTGTGTTTTGTGATTGACTTGACATGCCACGCCCCATTTCAGGCTCAGTGTGAACTCACATATTGCTCGTAGCTGGAATCTCATTGCACCATGTCTTAAGAAATGAGCTTCATCCAAAATCACATACTACCTTACAACTATCTTATAATCTTAGAGTAGCTACTGCATTTGATGAGAAACTTATTTCACAACCATTAAAAAAGTATGTCAAAAAAGGTACAAAGCTGTAAGGCCACTACTCTAAGGTACAAAAGCTAAAAGGTACATCTTTGTACCTTATTTAGCCCTAAATGGTACATAGTGTTAGTAACTTAAAAGCACATAGTTGTACTTACAAAAGTATTTTTACATTTTTTTTTTTTTTTCTGAGTGTATATTGTACAAAATGTATGATCCAGATGTCATGTTTTCATTGCCATGTGTCTTGCAGACTTGTGTTGCATTCACATCTCC
This sequence comes from Spinibarbus caldwelli, assembly GCA_039654775.1. Lineage (NCBI taxonomy): Eukaryota > Metazoa > Chordata > Actinopteri > Cypriniformes > Cyprinidae > Spinibarbus > Spinibarbus caldwelli. Next base: position 16,778,909 of record CM077240.1, on the reverse strand, counting down.
TCTCCCATGGCCTCATGGGATAGTAAAGTGTCCATTGGGTGCGCACTTCAGATTCTCAGCAGAAGTAATAGGTCATCTTTTTGCCTTATATTTTATGAATTCTGTGAACTGAGACTTACTACTCTTTTCATATACTGTTTTTCACCTATTCTATAGTAAGGAACTAGGCATATTAAGATGCAGTGATGGTGTTATTATAGATTTAAAAAAGTATAAAACTCTGCAGAAATTACCATTCATATGTCTACATTTATAAAGTTCAATCAAGTCACTCTGACACTTTGCAGGTCATTTGCATTTGCTTTTCCACCATTATGTCGCTCGTAACTCATTTGACTATCAAAATACACATCAAAATGCTTGGTGATCACTATCTGCAAAGTTCAGTTGAAATTTTAATTGACTTATGTATAAAATATGTATTAGGATTTGAATCCGGGTCTATGTGTGTTTTGTCTGTCTGTATATTGTGGGATGAGTATTTAATATCTATATATTACACGCAGACAGGAAACCCATACCCTCCACTTCCTGTGCCTTTCCTAAACTCTCTTACCATCTCCCAGCAGTGACTGAGCACCCAGCCCAGGTGCAGATCCGGCCCTGAGCTCAGGTGCTGAGCAGGGAAAAGGACTCTGCCAACTCTCTGTCTCGGATGCAGCTAAAGTGTTGAATTAGCAACAACGTTTTTGCTCTTCCTGCTCCTCATCATCATTAACCTGATGAGGAAGGTGAGAGGATGCAGAACAACTGCAGAGCAACTGCAAGACAGACACTTAGGCGAGAGCATCTGACAATCTGTTGAACTCTTGCTCTCCGGGAAAGTGCTCAGAAGCAGTATTTGACTCTGCAGAGGAGAACGTGGCAGTCGCATGTAGGTCATCCTTTTCATTTGTCTGAAGACCACTTTGATTTTGCAGGCTCGCACCAGTTAAAGGTACATGTGCGTGTGAAAGCTGAAATGAAATCTTAATGAGTAATTACAAGGAAGGAAAGCTGACAAGAGGTAATTATTTGGAGATAACCAGCTATATCTGACATCTCTTATTAACGATTGAGAATAAAAGAGGACTTTGGTTCTGTCTTTTGTAAGCTGTGCCACAATTCAAAATGATAATTGTCTGACAGCGATGCAACAGGCACTTTTTAAGGATGGGATGTAGAAGGGATTTGACTCCCATTCATCAACCCCTTTTTTTGGTGAATATAATGTTAAAAATGAGATCAGAGGTCTTTCAATGTATTATAATGTGCATTTTTTGCAAAGTCCAAAAAAAAAAAGGAAATTGTATCAAAATTAACCATTACTAATTAGTATTAATTAACCAAACTATATTTCAGCTGTATTAGATATATAAAATAGTATATTCATTAATGTTATTGACTGTTGTTAATAGATTAGATTATATATATATATAGCATTTCAATCAGGACCACTTTCGTCAAGTATATTTATTACAATTATATTGCATACAGTTAGTGTTGGCGGTATGGTTATGTTCTGGGAAACACTCCACACGCCTGTCCATGCAGCCATGCCCCCCCCCCACAGAACAGAACCATTATATGCATACATAATTACAATTCACAATTACATGAGTTGTAAACAAAACGTGATAGAAAATGCTTCCAATGAAGTGAACTGTAAAGGAAGAAACAAAAGTCAGATCAGATTACAGGTTCAGTTAGGTGGAGTTGGGGTTGGAGGAGGGAGTTAATTGCAAGCAGCGATGCGATGGAAGAGACGCTGAAGAATAGGAATTTAAATAGACCGCTTGTGATAGGTGTCAAGACTGGATTGGACTGGAGTGTCGGCTGATGCGAGCTTGACTGACATGGCCTGCCTGAACTAACGCGATGCTGAATATATATATATATATATAAATTAATTGAAGAAACTTGACAAATGTATCACAGTTTCCACAAAAATAATAAGCAGCACAACTGGTTTCATCATTGATTATTCATCATCTTTTCATCATCGATTATTAAAATGTTTCTTGTGTACTTAATTAGCACCAAATTAAAATTTTACAATATTAAAAAAGTTATTTTAAAATGTAATAATATTTCACAACATCACTGTTTTTACTGTATTTTTGATCAAATAACTGATGCCTTGCAGACTTCAAAAATATTAAAAAATTTCACTGACCCCAAATTTGTTAACGGTAGTGGATATATATCTGTACATACATTACTGCTGTCTTTTCAGTGATGGTTGTTATAGTACCTATATATGTTATAGTACATAGAACATGGTTTTCCACATTTCTTTTCTTTTCTCTATGCAGTGTGCTGTTTGTGTGATGTGCCTTGGCACAGATAAGTAGATGGGATGTGCGGTCACTGAGTGAGCCAGCAAATGCCGCAGGACAAACCGCTCACGTTCAGCGGTCATCCGCTCACTATGCCTGAAAATAAGGTCACCACGGCAACATGCGGCCCCACAGCTACAGCCCTGTTTTCTCACTACACGCGCGTCACCCTGATGACAACATGGTGCTGTCTGACCAGAGCCTTGCAGACATACACAAATGCACGTACACAAAATCAATCACCGTTCCCCACACCCATAACTGATCTATTCCTAAAAGAAAAATATAAACCAGGTCGAAGTGCATAAATCAAAACTATATTCAGAGTCTCATACTGACAGGGATCAGCCTTCCAGCTGCTCTCATTCACAATCATGTGAGTCAGAGCAGCCAAGCCGCTTTCAAACACAGCTGTATCGTGACACAAATCTGATTTACAAGAACTGTGTTTCCAGCCCACATATGCCACAATAACGTATGAAAGCTCTAGACACGTTAACACGGCCCTTAAGAAGTGTGATGTCCTACCTCTAAAGTAAAATCTTAACACTTTAACACTTTCTTTTGAGGTAACCTGACATCGCATTAATGGTAACAGAAGCTTTCTTACATCTATCTGGCTGGGTTAAAAAGTCAGTGTGAAATGTGGACAGACTTTTCATGTGAAACATTTATATTTACATTTGGATAGACATGAAATGTACAATATCATCACATTGACAGCATCTTCTTCTGATGGCATCAATGCTCAGGCACAATCTGAGATAAACTGATAGCGGGACTCTCATTTAGCAGTGAACTATGGAAAAACTTTGTCAGAAAAAAAAATTTAATTGACAAAATTATCTATTTCAATCTCTTTAAAATATTTTCAGATCCCTTCAGAAATTTGCTTCTTGAAACCAATATAATGCCCAATTAGGTGAATATTTTAACTGTGAATTCATTACATGAATTCAACATTCCATGAATCTTATTAACATTTTCATGTCATGAAATTTGTTCATACGTGTTTATTTTACATTTCAGATTCTGTGCAAATGTTGGAAGGACACATCGTTCAGTATTGCTTTATTATGCGTTTAGAAACCAAACCAAATGTGTTGAATACCACCTGATAAAGCATGTGCAGACACATCCAACATCACACAAACATGAAAAGGCACATCTCATCATACCTTTACACTCATGCAATGCACAAGATACACCTACAAATCCATAAAAGCACTGAGAAGCAAAAGTGTTTTGAACGAATAGAGCTGGACTGGAGATTGAGTGTGTTAATATCCATTCTCCTGTCCCATATCAATAAAACGAGACTATCCACTGGCAAATTAATTTCCCAAAAGAGTGTAAATACTGACTATGATTACGACTGTCACACTATCAAGACATCCTGACCAGTCCGAAACATTGGCTCAACCAATGGCATAAGTTTGAGGTGGGGTACCTGCTTGCCCGTATTGTTTTTGCAATACCGTTTAGTGACACTAGTGGTGCAGAAATCACACAATTCACTGCTTGCAGTATTATTAGTAAAGCTGTTTATCAGGTATTGTGCCTCTGAGAACAAACACACATCAAGTATCTGCATAAAAAACATCTGCAACAGTGCACAGAGAAGATTAATGTTTAATTCAAAGTCTAATTAAGCATGTCAAAGCATAAGAGAGAAAGGAAATGTGTGTGCGTGTGTATTCAAAGGAAGATGGGCAGCCTCAGCCGAGATCAAACATTTAGGATATCAGCTCTGACAGACACTGTTTACACCTGGTATTAACATTAATTTCACAAGTGGTCAGTTCTATATACAAGTGTAAATACAGTCCAAAACAGTTGCAATCTGAACACTCAGACAACATACGGAGGTAGTCAGAAACGCATTGGACCACATCGTCCTTTTATTTTGTCCCAGACAAAATAAAAGGACCTCACGCCTCTCAATCATCAGTTGCACTAAAACAAGGGTTTACTTTACTGGTTATGTGCAGTTTTTAAAGAAAATAAGTGTCTAATTGAAAAAAATTGGAATGCAAAACATATTGAAAGATCTAAAAGTACATTTGGTAGCAGAGTGGTTAAATGAAATGTTAATACCAAGTAAACCTGTCTTGCCTGAACACTTGTGACTGGATCACCTGAGATAGATGTTAATACAAGATACTGGCATGTGTGTGATTGATTTTGCTATCATTCTTATCCATGAGTGAATGCCCACCACAGCGCTACAGAGAAATCTGTGAGAATTTCAACATACGATAACAAAGAAAGACAGAAAGGAAAAGATACTGATATGTAAAAAATGAAGAGAGACCTTCTGGGCAAAGCAAAGCACAGCTAGCTGAAATACAAAAAAGAAGACCAGTGTGCGTGAGAGAGATGAGAATAGAAGCTTTCTGTCATTATATATGATGAAGATGAACGACCGTGCTCCCATCAGCCAGCCAAACAAAAACGGACTACACAACGCCTCTCTCTTCTCTTTTTCAACGCATACACGTCTACCCATGACACTCACATACACAGGGACATAAATCATAAAATATACGGTGACCCACATACACAGAGATGAAAGAGAGAAAGACCTCATCCTAAGAGATCCAAGACAAACAAACGCATGGACAGATGGTGCAGGAAATTACCTTATCTGTCTTCTCACCATTCATCCCTCTGAAGACACCTCACTGTCCTGTTCCACTCCAATCCTCCTTTTCTTTATTTTCCATGCTATACACACCAGTTTCAACATGTTTGTGTTGTGTATAGTCTGGACTCTAAAAGCAGAGAGGATTTGTAATGCAGTCTATTGTACTACGCTCAGACTTTCACACACACTTACACGGCACAATTGTGTTTCTGCCAAAGACCTGGGATCAATATAACCAGCTTTCACCCAAACACGCTCACGGTACTCTCGCGCTGAATACAGAAGTGTCTTTTTAACAGTGCAGCGCACAATGAAGAAGCTCTTACATGTTTACTGCCACGTAAAAGCGTATATTTTACTCTTTTAAGGAGTGTGTTGTGATTTTGCCCCAAGAGAGAAGTTCAGCTTGAATGTTTTATGTTCCGTGCAGCTCCAAGAGTGACTGAATATGCTGTTGTCAGATATCCGGTGGGTGTTTGAGTACTTGTGTTTTGTTTTTCTGAATGGTGTGCCTAGCAATGGTGCGCTCAGTTCTTTTTCCTTGTGCAAAGATAACATACATTTTATATCTAACAAATATATGATATATGACAATAAAAACCTCCTTAAAATGTCAGAAATCCAAATTACCCTGACTGTTTGATGCGAAAACACACCTGCGCACACACATTAGGTCATCTCAGCCATGCTGCAGTGTCCCTCACTGCTTGGTAGCATCAAAACAAAACCTGCTTCATCACAGAACGCAACCATAATCACCTCTACACCACTGTCCCCTGCCATACAACTACAATAAAAAGCACAACATGATGCATTTCTCCTTTTTTAAATTACATTTTAGCCATGATAATAAATCTAGAAACTTCTACACATATGTGCAAGCAATGCACAAACACATACAGGTATGCAAGCAATTGTTTAGGTAAAAAAAAGGGATCAATTGGGATTTATGCAGGTTGTTGAGAATGATGTATGGACACGCGCACACACAAACACACACCTATACACACAACCAGATGCACACATTGCAGTACTGGGATGGGGTACAGTGCGACTTGTCCTGTATAAGACTATAAGATGAGATGGTACTTATGGGACGCAACTCACGCCGGACAGGCACACAGGACAATGTGTGTGTTACTCACAGTTCTGAGTAGAGGATGTGCAGGTTGCCGACATTGTCAGTGTAGTTTGCTGGACTGAGCCAGGGCAGAACCAACAGCAGCAGAGCCTTCATGACCCTCTCTCTCCAGGGTCTTGAGTCTTTGTTTCTTTTGCTTCTTTCTCTTTCTCTAGGCTGAATGCAGTGTTTCCTATCCGGCTTCCTCCCTGACCCTTGTTCCTCCACCTCTACTATAGTTCTGACCCCCCCTCCTGCCTTTCTCTCAAGTAAAAAAGCTATTCTTCCTTTTCCTTTTCTTCTTGTTTCTTTGTCTTTCCACTTTTCTTTCTTTCCTCGCCTCCCTCAGGCTTTTAGCCCGGTCATCTCAGCAGTAGAGAGATCAGCAGCAGTAGAGGGAGAGGTAAAGACTGGGAGCGCTGCCAGCGGAGGAGAACAGAGAGTGCAGGATGAAAAAAGACTCGAGAAGAAAAGGAGGCAGGAGCGACGTCTGGAGCGGGCGCAGGTGCACAGGAGCCGAGATGGAGAAGAAAAGAGAAGGGTGAGGTAGAAGGAGAAGAGGAGGCAGAGAGCGGCGTTTGCTGGCACGCCAGTCGGGTGCGATGGTTGCGTTGCTGTCTAATCTGTCCTGGGCATCATCCAAGTGTAAGAGGATTTACGCTCACGAGCCCACATGCTGCTGTGAATGTGTGAGAGAGAGAGCGAGAGCGAGAGAGAGTATGTGTGAGTGTGGCAACACAGCATTTGACTTATACTGCAGCATGCTCTACAGAGAGAGAGAGAGAGAACTGGGGCGAACCAACTGACATGGGATAGAGGGGGAAATGCAGGCTTGGGTGGTCCATCTATCATTGTCTGTATGCCTCAAGGGTAGAGCGTGTGGCAAAGACCACCCCCCCTCTGCAACACAACGGTTCATTCAGCTATGAAGCGGTGTGTGTGTTTATGTGTACGTGTGTAGAAGGTAGGCATGTGGAGGATGGATGGATGGATGGATGGACGGACGCATGTACGGATGGACAGTAGGATAGATGAATGGATAGATGAACAGATGGATAGACAGAAAGAGACAGATATAAACTGACATTTTCTGTCTGTTCAGCTGTGTAACTCGCAATAGATAGATAGATAGATAGATAGATAGATAGATAGACACAAGCACATGCTTATGCACACTGAGAGACAAAGTGCATCTAGACGTGCTTGACTGCGAACACAAAAAAAGTTACACAGACCAACATGCGGTACAAGATACAAAGTTCTCAACATCTGATACAAAGTTCCAGAGCACATGCAAACTAGCTAAAACACATCAAAGTAGCAATCAAAACTGACTCAGTACACCAGATCTTCTCACCACAGTTATGAGTCACCAGTGTGAAGGAAGCCTCACGGTTTAACATCACATGACCACAAATGCTGGGACACAAACACAATCTGTAGCAGCTGACACAGAAAAATGCATCTCTTGAGCTTACATGCATGGAATCAAGAGGAACTTTGTACTTTGTACAAAAGTTCTCAAAAAAACAAAACAAAAATTAAGTGAACGAAAGGCCATTCTTACATAGAAAGAGTCTTTGGCTGGTCCTCACCAGTTCTTGTTCCACTTAAGTCCCGTCCCATTTTGAATGTTGTCCAACTTTACACTCCTGAACCAACTAAAACCACTGGAGACCAGACCACAGCAGCAGGAGAAAGCAGGGAGAGCAAGAGAAAGACAAAGACAAAGAAAGATGAACTGAAAGCCCAAGAGCCCAGTATAAAAAGAGAAGGATTTGGGAGGGGAGAGGACCAATAGAATCTGGAAAGAAGCAAGTGTGGGTTTTTGGTTGACTGGAGAAAAGGGCAAGTTGATTATGTTTCCGTAAGTGGAATTTTAAATGAGAGGGAAACTTTCCATTAACGCCAGTAACAAAATGCAATTAATTTCAACAGAGGCCCTCAGGCCTGTGGAGCACTAATTCAGACACAGTCCACAGGAACGACAGAGACTCTACCATCCTGAAAATGGGGAGAGTGAGGGAGCGTTCCAATAAAAACCATTAGTTTGCATAACGTCCCCAAAGGCACTGAGGTGGAAGATATCTTAGTCAGTTAAACAGAGGTCACTGTGGGGTTGCTACCTCTGAGTGGAGAACAAAAGAATCCTCTAACGAAATAAACAAACGTATGCATGCAGACAGAGATGTGCTCGACACATGTCTTCTATTGAGGCGAATCGCTGACAAGAGTCTTTTATGAATGACAATGAACGAAGAGCTGCTTATGAATGCCAATGAGAAGATGAAGCGTGAATACATCAGTCACATTCAGCAATTCAAAACTTGCTTATACAGTTCAATACCTTAAACTGTGCTTTGCCAATCCTTCATGTTAACCTCAAATAAAGACATCTGAAGACTTGTCCTTACTGAAAATGTCCTTCAAACCTTAAGACTGAATGTCTGAAATCTCTGGATCAACATCCTTGAAACTGAAAAACATTTTTTTAACCAATAAGACTTTAGGTTTTAGTTTTGGGTTTGGATTAGGAATGGCCTCAAATTTATCTCCCCACCTCTATTTTTTCATGATTTCATCTGGTTGTAAACATTACAGTGTGGTCACATTTACTGTGGCTTGGCAAAATTTCACAAGTGAAATCCACTCAGTTCAATGGGAATTGGTGTAATGAAATTTCGCAAGATAAACTTCCGGTGGTGAATACATTTCCCTGTGCAAATTTGCAGCAACGACCAATAACAAGCCTCTTGGTTGATGCTCATCAGTGACCTCTGTGTGGGCAGAGACTTGTAACTTAGCAACAAAACAAAACAGAAGATCCACAATGGACGAGCAACAACTACTCAGCCAACACATTATAAACTAGTCAATAAAAAAGTCTGTTTGGAAAGCAGTTATTTAGGGTTGGTTGGCTTGATTGCTGACTGGTAGAATAGCTTTGAATGTTCAATTCATTGTCATTATACCTGTATGTAATTCATGGTATTTTGTCACATCTGGTTCTACTTTTTTTTTTCTCTGAGCAACGGTAAATGTGACCGCACCATGGTGAGGATCAGGGTTGTAGAAAGGTTTGAAAATGGACAGACACAATTATAAAACTTATCAGCTTGGCTCATGAATATTAAAGGGATAGTTCACCCAAAAATGAAAATTCTGTCATTAATTACTCACAAATTAAGATATTTTTGATTAAATCCAAGAGCTTTCTGACTCTGCATAGACAACAAAGGAAATATCATGTTCAAGGCCTAGAAAGGTAGTAAGGACATAATTAAAATAGCCCATGTGACATCAGTGGTTCAACTGTTCCACCATAAAGCTACGAGAATACTTTTTGTGAGCAAAAAAAAAAAAAAAATAACGACTTTATTCAATACTTTCTTCTCTTCCATGTCAGTCTTCGACATGCAGAGTTGAATGTAGAGGTAGAACCCAGACACGCTGCGCCTTGTTTACAAGCAGAGGGATACGCGAGTAAGAGAAGAAATTGTTGAATAAAGTCATTGTTTTTGTTTTCTTTGCACACAAAAAGTATTCTCGTAGCTTCATAAAATTAAGGTTGAACCACTGATGTCACATGGACTATTTTATCGTTGTCCTCACTACCTTTCTGGGCCTTGAACATGGTAGATGCGTTGCTGTCTATGGAGGGTCAGAAAGATCTCAGATTTCATTAAAAATATCTTAATTTGTGTTCCGATGATGAACAAAAGTATTAAGGGGATGGAAAGACATGAGGGTAAGCAATTAATGACAGAATTTTCATTTTTGGGTGAACTAACCCTTAAAGAAACATTACCTCATTTATATTCAATAGGCCAAAAAGTCCTAATTAATTTGTTGACAGATAAATAAGCATTTGCCATAGGAAGATGGCTGCTTAGTGTTTGCATCAGTGCAGCTGTTTGGCTTCAGGTAAAATAAACTTTAAAAAAAACAATGATATTTCTCAAAAACAGTGCCCCTGGTAGTATTTGGGTTATGATGAAAGCAGTATTGCTCCAAGACCAAGAAAAGAAGCAGATTCATGTTCTACTTGGCTAAATCACATTGTACGTCTTCCAAACCTGTCTACCACCAGCCTAAATTTCATCAAGAAGCTCAAATCTTGTTAAGATCACTAAAAAACAGCTCTGAGGGTGATTTCCTTACCGGCTCCTGATGTGTCCCTCCATTTCTCCCCGTGGCAGCGCTTCAGTGCAGTGTTCGGTAAAGGGGCAGGACACCATCAGTTTATCCAGCAGCTTGTGCACCAGCAGGCTGGACTTGCGACAGGTCTGCAGCATCAGGGGAGTGCGGTCCACCGGGCAGAAGTCGCTCTCCAGCAGGAAGTTTGTCAGGCACTCCTGGCAATAGGTATGTCCACAGGGGGTGTCCAGTGGCCGGATCAAAGGCTGAAGGCAGATGTGGCACATAAGGTCATCATCCACCTCCTCTTTGTAGGAATATTCATGGTTCTCCTCCTGTAGGTGCCGTTGTCCACAGACATGGCAAAGGTCAGGAGGAGGGGATGTGGGACTGACTCCTGTTGCACCGCAAACGGGCATTGCCACAGAACCCTCCTCTTCCTGATCACTCATTGCGTAATTGTGTTGACGCTTTACTGTATCTTTGTGGTTGGAGGGCTTTGTTGTGTCAGGTTGCGTTTTGAGCCATACACCTGTATGGGAGGAGTATATAAAAAAAGAAAAAAAGAAAAGAAAAAGAAAGGAACCGTCATTAATGGCAAATAGGTGTGTCCACATAATAATCTTGTTAGCTGTGTTTGCTGGAAAGGCAGTTCGCACACACCCAAAGACACAGTTTAGCAAAAAGAGGGCAGCAAAAATGAGTTTTTACTTTCTGCCCGTTCTGCTCTTACTCTATTTTTAATTCCCTGAGCTGGCTGAAGAACAAATATCAGACTGATCCAAAACTCATTTTATATTCCACTGGCAACAGAAATATCAATATTGCAGCTGAGACTCTTAATAAACCCAGTTGGAGAGAAAAAAAGTCATTTTATAACTGGCACTTATTCAATAGAAGTTTTAAGCATGGTCACACAGAGAACAGCTACTTTGCTAGCATTATTCTGGATGTTTCCAGAAGCAGTTATACCTGGCTTCATGTGAGCCTGTCATTTACTAGTGAAAAGAATTGTGTTTGTGTGTTTCTATGTAGCTGAGTTTACATTAACTCCTAGCTTAGCTTTAGCTTCATGTCATTCTGAACCTGTAACTTTATTTATTTATTTACCTTTGAAAGGATAGAGTGAGCTTTTTGGAGCTTCACAGACGTAGTCTCTATAAACTCTTGTTTTATAATAAATTAAAAAAATGTTCCACAGTAAAAACAACCGCACACAGGTTTGGAATGACATGTGGGTGAGTAAATAATGACAAATGTTTAACTTCATACTTTATCTTGTTAAAGAAGTGCTGTGGTCAGGATGTTCTTGCATAAGACTGAGTGCATCACCACACCTGTTGTAATACAGACAATTCATTCGCACATGAGAGTTTGTATGGTTATGATGGGAGTGTAATATTATTACTGCCATAAAATTTTGTCTGGAGTGTCTCACTGAGTACAATCTCTGCACTGAACACATAGTGTACACTCTCAAAGTCTCTTTATATCTTTCTGTGAGTTTAAATATGGCTTCTGTGAAGTCACCCACTGTTGGTTTGAACAGGAAACCCTTGAACGACAGTGCACTGCACATGAATGCATGAGAATAGCTTTATTGTCTGCCTCCCTGTAATCTGATCTGAGCTTAACCAGAACTATATAAGAGGACACACACACTCCCACCCATAAAGGAGTGTGCCCAAGGACACAGTTATACCTGGCAACCCTGCGTTCTCCGTAAATCATCATCTCTTTAATGATCCTTCAGAGTGACGATATGGCTTGAGTATGTAACTGCATTGCATCACACACACACACACGCACGCACGCACGCACACACACACACACGCACACACACAAAATAATCGCTTTTACCCTGCGGCTCTTATTCAATTGGAATTTTCCATTTTCTTTTGTCTTCCCGCAATCAAAGGCACTTCTAGTGAAAAATCAATTGTTCTAAACAAACAGAATGACAGGACTTAATAGCTACTTGTTTCATTTTACTTTCTTTCCTTCAACTCTGTCTCTTTCACTCATATTTTCCTCCGAGGAGATAATATTGTTTATCGGGTGACCTTTGGCACAGAGGAAAGTGGTGGTAAGTGTATTAAGCATAATAGAGTGTTAATGGCATTAAAGTGCACAATCAACCAGAAAGCTACACACATAAAAATAACAGTTTAATCTTAGATCCAGTGGGATCAATGTTTAATGATTGAAAAAACTGAAAATATTCTCAATAAATGGCTTAATGGAAGGAATATACAGACAGAACATAGTGTGTATTAATGGTTCAATCATTTGTGCCTAATCAGCCTTGTCTCGTGTGTGTGTTGTGTGTCAGCACTTTTATATCACTCAGCACAGACAAACACATACTTTCCCATCACACAAAGTGCACAACAATGCACCAATGAAGGAATTAATGTAAAAGCAGACACAAAAATATATAGCGGGGTCCAAAAGTCTAAAACTACTAGTGAAAATGCTTATAGATGGCGTTTTTTCCCTATAACATCTCAGCCTTGCAATACTACTTGTGCTTCTGATAGAACAGAACAGATAGCACGCTTGATGAAGGCAGCACTGTAAGAAAAGAGGCAGCAGGGTGGATCTCTTGCTCTCAGTCCTGCTCTCAGACCTGCTTTGTTCAGACATGTTTTAGAAAAACATTCCACAGCGTTTCTGAATCTTTGGATACTCTGATTTCAACCTGAACCCTGAATGAAGAAGTGAACGACATATTTGTGCGAATTTTGTTACGTTACAGCAATAAATATTATCACAATTAGATCTATCTATCTATCTATCTATCTATCTATCTATCTATCTATCTATCTATCTATCTATCCACACACAAAATATTATGTAATCATTTTGTTGAACAGGGTTGAATGGTTGAGTTATAGGTCCTAATGAGGAGCCTTGGGGTTCTCTTTTGATTAGACATTCAACTGTTGAGTCATATAGCTAATGAATAATGCAATAAATCCATACAGTGATTAATGCACATATAATGACTATTCAGTGGAAATTATGGATATTAATGAGCATAGCCACTCACAAAAAATAACACTCATAGAGAAATGGCAGAAGTGGGTGTTCTGAGTGAGTGAGTGCATGAGGAAAATAATTACAAACAATGTAAATATATCTCAGAAGAGACATTTTGGACAAACACAGTACATATGAGAAATGAGGCTACATATTTCTGGTATGTAGGAGAGGAACATCAAAACTTCACGCCAGCGTAGCATGGGGAGAGTTACATAAGTGCTCATATGGAAATGTACATAGCTCACCCCCACCCTTTTCGTTTTCAGCCTCTTTCTGTATGAACCCCTCTCCTCCTATCTTGCTCTTCAACCCACTTTACTTCCAACACGTTTTCATTCTGTTCCTTTAGGATCTTGTCTCAATAATCCTATCTGTTCCTCTCTATGTCATCTTTTGATTCCACTGGTGTTATGTCACATAGTGTGGTTCAAAAATAATCTTTTAAATTTTAAAATATTTTAGTTAAAAAGTATTTAATTATATGATCATGTAATGCAATAATATAATATAATGTCATCTAGCAGATGACTAGTATGTTTTACACTCCATATAATGCCTTATCACTGATAAAAACCTAGCAGTTATGCCGTATATAGTAAAATTCAATAAAGATAACAGCAAACATGGCAAAAGTGAGGCCATAATTTTCAATTTCCACACACACACACACACACACACACACACACACACACACGCACACGCATACTGACAGGTGACATGCTCTTGGTTTTCCTGGTTAAACAGCTGGTGGCCAAAACTGCTGACGCAAACTCACTCTAACCCAAAGAATAATGATGATGATGATCAATCTAAGCTAAAGGTGTTTACACTACAAATATATGAACATCAACATCTGCACCATGCTTACACACATGCCTCCATGTGCACAAACACACACATTTTCACAGGCTTTGTGACTTCAAAGGATTCATTTTGCTTTATACACAAAGAAAGTTTCTCCACAGCTGTGCTGAGTCAACAAGTACATGATTATCAAACAAAAATCAGCATCAGGTGGAAGTTACAGACAAAATGTGTTGAGTAAATATACTCAGACCGGTGTATTTCTCCTGCTTACCTGAACAGGTAATCCAACCGCTCCGGCAGAGGGAAAATGAGAAGGGAGAGTGAATGAGAGAAAGTAAAAGAGAAAATAAAAGGACTTTGTCCCTATGGCCACAGGTTAAAAATTTCCCTGATGTCCGGTAAACTTTGAAAGTTGTCCCAGTGGTCTTCAAGTGAGTATTTCAGTCCAGGGACCCCTGGCCATCCTATCATGCACTGGGACGCCAACTCCTGACGCACACATGCATGCACCTGATACAGGAAATGAGAGAGAAGAGGCAGAGCTAAAACGGTAGGCAGGTAAACATGAGAACTGCCCTAACCTGCTCTGGTGGGGCCGGGAACTGGTTTACACACACACACACACACGGTATAACTGAGAGGAAGATAGCAGTCTCTTAACATTATACTATAGAAATAAAGACATATGTTGTGTGTACACTAAACAATGCCAAAAACATGACTATAACTACAGTAGAATCTATCACAACACAAATGCAATTTTTTAAAGGAAATAAATGCATATACACGCACCCACATCAAACCGAATGCAAATACATTGGCGGCATGTGGCAAGCTGGGACATGCCTCTGAGAAATCCTCAAACATAAACCTGAACAAAGTGCTTTAAGAACCCCAAACAATTCGGTAAAGCTGATTTTCACTATCCAGAGGCACACACCCAACTAACGACACCAGACAGAGAGGAACGGCTGGTCTTATTTTCGTACGCTGAATTTGATGATTTGGTTAGGATCTTTGTGTGGGTGGGGGTTACCTGCACAAAACCAACTTTGGATATTTGTCTTTGCTTGCTGTAGATTTGATTTCTCGGGAAACCGTGTGTCATAATGTTTGTGTGCGTATGGGCTTGTGTGATTAAGCAAGATTGTATGAAGATCAGGGGCAGTTTTTACAGCTCATGCTTGGTAAAGTTTTCTCTCTTCCTGAGAAAAATGAGGTGTGATCATTTCAATGTGTGAGTATTATTTTCAAAAAAAAAAGAAAAAAAAAAAGAGAGATTTAATATTATTTCAATGTCCAATTTTTTCGTCAAAGTTTGAATTCAAACTAAAAAATATTTAGTTCTCAAGGACAGCCTATCTATCTATCTATCTATCTATCTATCTATCTATCTATCTATCTATCTATCTATCTATATATATATATATATATATATATATATATATATATATACACGTTAGCTGCCATTATTATTCTGGTAGTTATGAATGAAAATGTTAGAGTGTCATTTGAAGTGGAATGAAGTCATTTAAAGTGGAATGTACTGCAAGATTGTTAAAATCTGCACCTGGGCCCTATTTCACAAGGTTTTCACACTGAATATCAGCAGGCCTAACAGTAAATACACTTAACTGTAATTCTCCGAAAATGTCAATATCAAATATCAACATCAATTATTACAGTAGAGCAATGGCATACTCTCTGCGGGCATAACTGGTTGCAAAATAAATAAATAAACATGGTTCCTGTTCGTTCTAATTTATCTTAAATTTCAGTTGCTTCCAGTTTTTAAATAAATTTCTAAATTCATAGCTGAGGCCTTCAAGCTGACTTTGAGTCACTTAATCACACATTAAGTCACAAGTGACGTTTTAAATAACTTTGTCATTGCTGAATTTATTAAACAAGGAAGGGAGAGCTGATTTTTCCAAACAGGTTAATATACACTGACATGTAGTAGAAATGAATCAGAAAGCACAATTAACAAGAGGGTGTTTTTGCATCTACATACACGTGCATGTTTAAATGGGTCATTTGTGTTTGTGTCATGGTGTGAATATTTAGACAATTACTGGTATTTGAATCATGAGACAGATCACAAGTTCAAACTCTGAATAATTACTGTAAGTGTTTCACTTCATAGCCTAATAAAGAGAAAGAGAGAAATTAAAACAAAGCAGGTAATCAATCAGCTATGACAGCTGACTGACCAGATGTTCAAAAAACAGGTTTTATGGAGCTGTCTGCTTTGATTAATGTGAAATCAGTGGAGTACTTTAATCTGTTTATTTTGAAATTTGATTCTGGACTATAATATTCATGATGCCACTTTTATGTATTGATTTTTTCCCCAGATAAGGCACCTAATTTATACAATGTATTTGGTTGCTTTTGGTTTCGGATTGTACACTACCTTTCAAAAGTTTGAGGTCAGAAAGACTTTTTAAATATTTTTTTAAAAAGTCTCTTATGCTCACCAACACTGCATTTTTTTGCAGCCTTGTTAAAACAATATTACAGTAAAATCTGAAATATTGTGAAACATTATCACAATTTAAAATAACTTTTATATTTTAGTATATAACACATGATTTATTTCTGTAATAGCAAAGCTGAATTTTTAGCAACCATTATTTCAGTCTTCAGAGACACATTTTCAGGGCTCTTTGATCAGCAATTCTTTGAAATCAAAATCTTTTGTAACATTATAACATTTCTTGCATACTAGAATAAGTTTGAAGAAGTATGAATTTCTTAAAAAAATCTTACTGACCACAAACTTTTGAACATGTGTATATAACAAATGAAACATCAAATATGTCTGTGCACATGTATGTGGAAATGGCTGTGTGTGATCATTAATAAATCATTAGATCATAAATGAGCGCAAGTAGGGCATAACTGGCTCAGAAACCCAGTTTATGACAACATGACAATGCCTACATAATCCCAAATCATACAACAAACATACAGTCACACACATAAACACTAATGTAAAAGCAGACTTGTCAGCACATCCAAGCCGACTTGATTTGGTATGCTGTTATATCCCATTAAAATATGTATATGTTTTGCAACAAAATCTACTTTTAAGGATAAATCTCTGCAGATTTTGTGTTTTAATGGTCATCTGAATATCCGCTTCCTCCAAATCAACTAAACCAGTCGGATAAGACTTCTGAGAATCAGCTCTCTGAGCATTGTGTGATGGCACAGTTATTGACACCAGCTGTGTATTTGCATGCTTTTATGTGTGCCTGTATGTATCATTATAGTATAATGATGAAAGCTTGTGCAGCTGATCTATTACTGTAGCACACACACACACATTTCAAGGTGACTTTAATGCTGTAGTGCAATGGAAACACCCCGCTTTCCCATGATGCAGTGTGTTGACCTGCTGTCACCCTCATCATCCTCTCACTGACCCCCCTGCAGAGAATGAGAGGTAGGACACACACACACACACACACACACACGCACACACACACACACACACACACACACACACACACACACACACACACACGCACACACACACACACACACACACACACACACTGAGAGACTCCTGTGAGAACTTTTAGACAGGAGACATGAGGCACCTTTCCTTTCTGTTTTGCTCTTCTTCTCATTCTATCACTCCTGTGGTCTTACTTACAGGAAGTAGTTTGCATACTATTTTCAATTCACTCATTTTATTTTAGTCCACTCATTTATCTCTTGCATTAATTATCATATTTTTCTCTCTCCTCCTAACAATTATGGTAATGCTTTACAATAAGTTTCCATTTCTTAACAGTAGTAAACTTCATTAGTTAACATGAACTAACAATGAAACATACTTCTAAGCATTTATAAATCTTAATTAATGTTAGTTTCAACATGAACTAATACATTATTAAAATTAAAAGTTAATATCTGTTGATATTATTTAATGGACGTGTTAGTTAATAGAGTAATATTTACCACTGGGGCGTTATTGCAAAGCATTACCTTAATTCATTCTTCCATCCACTTCATCTTTATTTTTCTCAGACTTGGACAGTATGACATTCTGATTAATAATTAGGTCTATAACATAATGCTTGGGTTTTGTCAGTATATATTAATTCATTCACAAATGTATTAAAATGTTATTCACACAGTCTTGAAAATACCCCTTCTATGATAAGCATGTTTTTAATTTCTGAATTAAAATTAATTGTTTTTTTTTTTTGTTTTTTTTTGAGGGACATAAAGGAAAAGAAACAGTCAGGATGATATAACTGTGCTAACAGCATATAAAATACAATTAAATTCTTTTAAAGAAAACCAAAGTAGTTTGGCTAAAACTTTTCTTATTTCTTATATTTTAACAAAAATATTTTGGTTTAACCAGCATGCAATCAATCAATCAATCAATCAAAAAAACTGACACTTTCAATATAAAATATATTGTAATTTTACCACAGTCAGCGGAAGTGAGAAAAAAGTGTTTATTACATTTGAAATATGGATATTTATCTTTCAAAAACACATGGATTCGCTACAGGGGGCCTTTATTCACCCCTCGGAGCCGTGTGAGGCACATTTTATTACGGATGCGCGCACTTTATTTCACGTCTTCCGAACTGGATCCTGCAAACACCCGTTTATCCCCATTGAAAGGCTTGGAGGGGCCAGGACAATTTTTAATATAACTCTGATTGGACTCGTCTGAAAGAAGAAATTCACATACACCTAGGATGCTTCGAAGGTGAGTAAAACACAACCTAATTTTCATTTTTGGGTGAACTAACCCTTTAAGTCTTAGGCAGAGATATGTGTAAGGATGTATAGAAGAGAGTTAGTATTTTCTCATCAGTCTGAATGGGTTTGACAGAGTTTAGGCTCAAAATCTGATTCATATCAGGCTCTAAATCAGTCTGGGTGCATATCTAGTTCAGTTTCAGTCTAATTCAGTCCACAAATCCCAGTGTGAGTCTGGAACTTAAATGGCTTTCTAAAGTGTTAGCTGGCGTAGAGACAGTGCTGTCTGCCCTTAGCTGCCCACCCTCCTTCTCCCCCACTTTTTCTATTACCAAGTCTGGAACTACTTGGCTTTCCCACAAGATTCTGACACAAAAGCCTTGCAAAAATTCTCCAAACTTTTCAAGAAACACTCCCTCGCCTCCTTCCCCAGTGACTCTGGATGTGAAAGGGCAGCCTTTGCGCTCTCTGCTTCATACAGCATACATATTTCATAGCTGCAATGCTAATGTCACTGTGCATATGAATATGCAAGAGGAAGACTTTGAGAAGAAGGTCAACGAACAGACAGTACATGGTGGTGAGACAAGCCACTCATAAAATGGAGTCATTTAGACCAAAAATGTGAGTTTCTGTGAATATTTGAGACAGTTTTGATGAGATCCAGAGATATGGGAACCACTGACTGTTCTGACTAGGAGAAGGTTATGCTTTGCTTGAATTGGCAAATGGGTCTCACGTAAATCATTTAAACATAATAAGCCTGTTAACTCAGCATAACCCAAAGTCCTGCCATGATCTTTGTCCTGAGAAGTTTCCAGATGAAAACAACCATGGGTCAAATAAGAGTAAATAACAAAGAAATCATAATAATTATTTATAAAAACTATATTTCGATTTTTCTTATTTTAAATTTGAATTTATTTTACTATATATATTTTTTTTTAATTTTAAGTTTTTATTTTTATTTAAATGTATTTTTTTGTTTAATTAATTAACATTTTTAAAATTCTTGAATCCCCCCCCACTAACTTTTTTTTTGTTAATATCATTAATTATTAATTCATAAATCTCATTACCCCATGACCCTTTATAACTTAAAGGGGTCATTGGATGCAAAATTCACTTTTCAAGTTGTTTGAACATAAATGTGTGTTGGAATTGTGTGTACACATCCATCCTATAATGATAAAAATCCACCCACTGTTTTTTTTTAAATCCCTATTTCAAAATCCCCTTTCATGGACTAGAACTGCGTGCTGAAAACAGAGCTGATTTTGACAGGTTTAAAAAGGTGTTTTTTACACTACCATTGAGAATTTTTAACCAAAGTATGTTATAGACTTTTCATTAAGACCCTAAAGGATCATATTAGCTTGTGTAAAATGGGCATCCGATGACTCCTTTAAACTAAACTTGTCTGCAACAAGAAGATCAAATTTTTAAATATTAATGAGCAGTGAACAAAAATATTTATAAGAAACAATAATAAAGGTTACTTCAAATTATTTACTTTTTTTCTTCTTCAAGAATTGTATTCTTATAATGAACATTTCATAATGTGTGACTTTGTCTCTTCAAAATTTAAAAATTTAAATTAACAATGCGTTCTTAAAAGAAGAAGTGTATTCAAGTTATTATACGTTTGAATTGCATTTTTATGTATTTTTAAATGATTTATCCAGATAAACACTGAGCATCATGCCACTTGTCATGCCTCAAGCGCAGCCAATCACAAACCATAGCCACCTTCACCAATCAGCTTCCAGTCATATTAGAAGTGCAGAAATCAGAGGGAAGGAATGGGAGAGTCAGAGCTGTTCATGAAAAGCCCAGCGAAGCACAGCACACCACAATCCATCAGAAGGTGTGAAGTAATTCATTCAGGAATCCAGCAGTCCATCACCACAGCCGAGCAGCTATTACAGCTTAGAATGACCACAGTGTACCAGAAGTGCCTTATGGGAATGGAACAGGTGTTAATGGAAACTCATCAAATCAATATTTCTCTCTTTTACCACATTTCCACAAAAATGGTGCCGGTTTGTGAACCTCAATTGCATTTCGACTGACTTGAGAGCCATATATTGGCGTAACCGGTTTCCTTACTACATAAGTTGACCACAAAAACATGATATTTATGAATCTTACAATTCTTATGAAGCTATTCTGATTATATGATGAATAAAATGCATATAAATTAGTTTACACTTGTGATTATATTTAAATAAAATAATTTCAGTCAAAAGGAACAGTTATAATTTAAACTAATGGAAAATTCAGTAGCTGCATGTTAGAGGTTCCTGTTCCTGATTTTAGGACCCAATGCAAAGCCAATTTTTCAGTTCTATGACCACTTTTAGTTGTGCATGATGGCACTTTGTCGATGGAAAAGACCATTTCTTTCCTTTCTGTTCACAGTAACCCCCTTACACATGTGGGGACATACTGATAAATAATTTTCACACATGTTTGCTGGTGTGCGGAGGTGATAACTGATGTAATCAGGGCAGGGAAGTCTTTCAGTCCTCCTCCCATCATCACAGAGCAGACATCCCTCAGCTCACATCAAAAGCCTCAGCCTCACATGTATTGCAGACATGTGCTCTTGCACGTATCTCTCTCACCCACACTCCTAAACATCCAGGCAGCATGCACAGAGTTATTACTAAACTGTGAAGAAGCTATAATTATTCTATTAGTCTGTGAACATTTATTCATGCTTTTTATAGTGTCTCTTGCTGCTCTAGGCAGCCATATATAATGATATTAATCATGCACTCTCAATATGAATGGTTGGAAGTCTGAAATACTCGTAATGGCAATTTTTTTTTAACATACTAAAGTTGACAAAGACATTTTAAAATATACAAAAATTTTCAAAAATATACAGACAGTAAGCATGCAATGTTTAAAATAAACATGTAAAATATTAAAAATGCATATATAAAATATGCCTTTAAACTGAACTTGCAATATGACAACATGACAAAAAAAACAACAAAAAAAAAAAAACAGGAACAAAATATGAAAAGCATATAGATATAATAATGTGTAAAGGTACAATGATAAATTTAGACAGTAATTGGGAGCATATTACTATTACTTAAATTTTTCTGTTGTGATAAAAAACAGAGAGAGAAAATCTGGGCATTGGAATTATGTTCAATAAAATATATTTTATTTAATGTGAGCATTTTCACTTTTATTTTAATCTACCTCTTCTTCCTTTCTTTTGCTCCCCTCCCCCTTTTTTCTTCCTCTCTTTCTCCATTCTTGTTCTTACCTTCTTTTTCTTTTCCCTTTTATAATATATATAATATATATAATAATGTATGTAATATATATATATATATATATATATATATATATATCACACACACATATTGTATGTATATACACACACACATGAATTTATATATATATATATATGTGTGTGTGTGTGTGTGTGCATGTGGGTTTATTGGGTTTATATATAAAAATATATGGGGTTATTTATTGTGGTTTATTAATAAATAAATTAATTAATTAATTAATTAATTTTATTATTTAATAACAAGTTTATTTTATTATTTTGGGAAATATATTCAAGCCTTTCCAAAATATATAACATGTTCCAAATACATTTCGATCAGGAAAAAAATTATATACATATTGAAAGCACTGTGGACTGCTAAGCCTAAGATATATTTAAGTATATTTATTCCAGATACTCTTCACTGAGGTAATTATTCAAAGACATATTAGGAGATATTCTCTCTTTCACTGACTCTCTCTGCCTCTTTTTGAAGGATAAAGACTGAGACTATCTTTTTCTTCTTCAACGCTCTGTCATTTTGCCCTTGACCCACATGATCCGTGTTTTCACATACATGTCTTTGAAAAGAACCATAAAATGATGGCTTTGTTGCAGCACTAATGTGCTAGAAATCCACAGCTCTCTGTGTTTGGGAATGTGTGTGTGTGTGTCTCGAGGTTTAATGAGAAGTGGCATATGAGTCAGACCGGAGGTTCACGGCTCTTTGCTCTCACCTCTTAGAGTAATGGTGTGTGGGCTTCAATCACTCAAACTGAAGCCACACATGCACACACACGCATTCACAAAGAAATACACATTCACAGAACATGCACAACAACTGACCTAATGCATTTTGATGATGCAACAAAGAACAATTTCAAATATATTATGTCAATCCAAACATTAGCACATTTTATTTGATCTATAACCCCTCTCTCTCTCTTTGTTTGCAGCAACAAAGCAACCAGAAGTTCGTTCACTACTAACAAAAGTTATCATTTTGAGGTGACATGAGTAACGAGATGTAGGGCTATTAGCAACAAACAGTGAAGTTGCTCACAAATACAGCAACTTGCAGTGACAAACAGACCAAAACGTCATTCATTTTCAATGACAGCCAGGCAATTTCCAGTGACATCAATGACACAGCCGCTGGCGATATGTCAATGCTGAGTATGTTGAGTTCAACTTCATACAAATGAGTCACAACCCTCATCCACCATGAAAAAAAACTAACAAAAGACAACAACAACAAGCAATCAGAACATATTTGAAAAAGGATTTTTATTATTAATTATATTAAATTTTATACTATTATTGATATGTCATAATAAGTCATAATAACTCTTATAGAAAAAAAACATATAATTCATGCTTTTTGCTACATTTTAACAAACACACACACACACACACACACACACACACACACACACACACACATACACCTTAAAATACATTTATTTATATTTATAAATATATTTTAAAATATATTTCCTATATTATATTCTATTATCCTATTATATATTATGTTGTGTCATTTATTATATTATATTATATTATATTATATTATATTATAAAAAGCACCTGGATTATGACTAAGTTTATGTGCTGAGATACCATTTATTGTGATTTATTTAGTTATTTAGTTTTAGCATGATTTTGCCCTTGAGTGTTGAATGAAGTGAAGTTATTTTATCTGAGAGGAACACATCACATTGTTTTATTTCACTCCACAGCAGGCAAACAGTGGGATGAATCCAAAAGGAAACACTAGAGCAGGTCCTGCAGGACCGAGTCTGCTTTAAACTTTAAAAGATGTGTGTTTCACATCTACTAAGATGATATTTTTGTTCCTGTAGAGTCTGGTCACAGTGGCACCACAAAACCTTGGAGACAAAAAGAGCATATGGGAGAAAAAGAGAGAGACTGTAAACAAGACAGCTGAAGAGACAGAGCAGAAGAAAAGAATCAATTTTCATTTTTCAGAAGAAATTAATATGAAGATCTAATGATGATTTATTCAATAATTCATTAGCAGGAGAGAGAGAGAAAGTCAAGACTGAGATGTTTATGAGTTTAACTACATAGGTGAGAGAAGCTCGGACTAATCAATGGCTTTCTGTCCGAGACAGTTTTTTTTGGGTGAGGCCTAATGAGCAGGCTGTACCAGAGGACCTCGACAGCCCCCAATCCAGCCCCGATCTGAACTATAAAGCCAAATACTGATGTGAATCATACACAGTTCTGAGTATGACAGCATGATTAAAGACACAAATCAAGAAAGAGACAGGGGATGGAGGTTGAATGAAAGTGTAAAGGAGGAGAGACGGATTTAGAGAACTAGAGAGTGAGAGAATAAAGCAAAAGTGAAAATAGAAAATATATGATAGAGACACTAGATAGAGATACTGTATATGGTTTTCAAGATGAACGTGGCAATTGAAATGAAAATGGCAGATGGCAAAGTCATAACTTGTCAATATTAATTCTGTTATGCAAATAATTCAACATTTTTTATTGAGTTAATACAGAGCCATAAACAAACATAAATCAACAAACAATGAAATCAAAGCCTTTTCATCTTATATCAAAAAAGTAATAATTCAACATAATCTTTTGTTTATAAATATATGTGAATATTAATCAAGTTATGCAAATAATTCAACAATTGACTAAATAAATAGCTTATGAATATTTTATTAGCAAATATTTTAATAATCATATTAACTAAAAAGACTTGAATTAAAATGATCAATTAAATTTTGCATTGAATAAATAAATATTTTTATTAGCAAAATAATTTAATGTTCAGGCTCAGCTTCTTAATATTAATTATCTTATGCAATAAATAAATAAATACATTAAGAATATTTTTTATTGGCAAATATTTAACTAAATAAAAGGCTTGGCTTAAAATTGTCAATTAGATTTAGCAAATAATTTAACAAACAAACAAACAAACAATAAATAAATAGCTTATTTTTAATAGCAAAATGTTTAATTTAATATCCATATTTAAATAAGGTTTAACCTATGATTATTAATTAGGTTATGCAATAATAAATGAATGAATGAACGAACGCTAAAGATATCACCTTTCCAAATAATCACAATATCATGTGGATAACTCCAATATTGATCCCTATATTTTAAAATCAATCTTATGCATATTTTCAGGGACAAATCATATTTTGTGAGTTTGCAGTCTCTATTGAATGTAACCATGTAAACAATGGCAGGAAATAATGGCAGAGGATCACTATAGATGGCAGTCAGCCATGTCCTATCTGTCCCCACTGTAAATGAGGTCTGTGTTTCACTGGTTCTCAGAATCAGTGGAGTGTTTTCATGTAAACAGGTAACAATGCATCACTGCAGTGAGCATAAAATGAAGACAGATGAACTATATGTGACACAACCCTGCCAGAGACAATTCAAAGCACAAATACCACACACTAATAATATAAATACAGGATAGAACGCATGCACACACAAGAATATTAAACGTGTGATCACACACAAACTGCAGCAAAACAGGTCCCTCTTTTGCCTCCAGCAGCACAAAACACACAAATATAACAACCTCAGCAAAGACATTCAGCCTTTTGGTGAATATTGCACCCTAAGGAGCCAACAGGCCTTTGGTAATGGTTCACTTTCCCTCCGGCTGAAGTTCCTGACAGGGCAGTGCTCCCAATTTGCAAGTCTGCCTGTCACACACTCACTTCCTCTGGAAAGCGGCGGTCTGTTTGGGTCTTTCTCTGATGGGGTTGCGCTCAGAACAGGTGGCCATCTGAGAGGGCAGTCTCGTTATCCGCTCCATTCTCTCAAAAACAGATCCACCCTGTCAGCCTACCCATCTGTCAAAATGCGATCTCATAACTAACCCACTCAGCCGACTGGCCCAGAGGCTGTCTGCATATGTCATAATAGTAAAATGTGACTGTTTGAGATGCTGAAAATACCCATTACCAATAAAAGTAACGGCTTGTGTCTGAAGTGATTGACAGATCTAAAGAAACACATTGCCTATTGGGCCAAGTGTTTATTCTCACCAGTTGAAATATTTTCACACAACATGCAACACAATCACACGCAAAGCTCTTAAGACACACCATTCTCAAAAAAAAAGATTGTATGATAGAAAATAATGTGATAAGTCTAATCACACATAACACTGCTGTTAATCACTTGGGGGTTTTCTCAGCAAGATAAACAGATACACTGTTTACTTCACAGTCATTACCCCATAAGACTTTGAAGGATTCATTCAAAAATTAATAGTTTGTTATCACTATCCTCTTGTCATTCCAAACCTTTATTTTATTTATTTATTTACAACCCAAATTCAGGAACTGTTGGGACGTTTTTTAAATTTGAATAAAATGAAAACTAAAAGACTTTCAAATCATATGAGCCAATATTTTATTCACAATAGAACATAGAGAACATAACAAATGTTTAAACCGAGAAATTTTACACTTTTATCCACTAAATGAGCTCATTTGAAATTTGATGCCTGCTACAGGTCAAAAAAAAGTTGGCACGGGGGCAACAAAGGGCTGAAAAAGCAGGAACTTCTGAAAATATTCAGCTGGGAGAACATCTAGCAACTAATTAAGTTAATTGACATCAGGTCTGTAACATGATTAGCTATAAAGGGGATGTCTTAGAGAGGCAAAGTCTCTCAGAAGTAAAGATGGGCAGAGGCTCTCCAATCTATGAAAGAGTGCGTAAAAAGATTGTGGAATATTTTAAAAAACAACGTTCCTCAACGTCAAATTGCAAAGGCTTTGCAAATCTCATCATCTACATCATAACATCATCAAAAGATTCAGAGAAACTGGAGAAATCTCTGTGCATAAGGGACAAGGCCGAAGACCTTAATTGGATGCCCGTGGTCTTCGGGCCCTCAGACGGCACTGCATCACTCATCGGCATGATTCTGTCATTGACATTACTAAATGGGCCCAGGAATACTTCCAGAATCCAGTGTCCGGAACACAATCCGCCGTGCCATCTGCAGATGCCAATTAAAGCTCTATCATGCAAAAAGGAAGCCATATGTGAACATGGTCCAGAAGCGTCGTCATGTCCTGTGGGCCAAGGCTCATTTAAAATGGACTGTTTCAAAGTGGAAAAGTGTTCTATGGTCAGACGACTCCAAATTTGACATTCTTGTTGGAAATCACGGATGTCGTGTCCTCTGGGATAAAGAGGAGGGAGACCTTCCAGCGTGTTATCAGTGTTCAGTTCAAAAGCCAGCATCTCTGATGGTATGGGGGTGCATAAGTGCATACGGTATGGGCAGCTTACATGTTTTGAAAGGCACTATGAATGACATCTATTTCAGGGAAGGCCTTGTGTATTTCAGTAGGACAATGCAAAACCACATACTGCAGCTATTACAACAGCATGGCTTCGTAGTAGAAGAGTCCGGGTGCTGAATTGGCCTGCCTGCAGTCCAAATCTTTCACCTATAGAGAACATTTGCCGCATCATTAAATGAAAAATACGTCAAAGATGACCACAAACTCTTCAGCAGCTGGAAACCTATATCAGGCAAGAATGGGACCAAATTCCAACACCAAAACTCCAAAAACACATAACCTCGATGCCCAGTCTTCAAACTGTTTTGAAAAGAAGAGGAGATGCTACACCATGGTAAACATGACCCCGTCCCAACTATTTTGAGACCTGTAGCAGGCATCAAATTTGAAATTAGCTCATTTTGTGTATAAAATTGTAAAAATTTCTCAGTTTAAACATTTGTTATGTTATTTATGTTCTACTGTGAAAAAAAATATTGGCTCATGTGATTTGAAATTCTTTTAGTTTTCATTTTATTCAAATTAAAAAAAAAAAAAAAAACGTCCCAACATTTCCGGAATTCGGGTTGTATTTATTTATTTTTTAACAATGGAAGTCAATGGTAACCAAAACTGTTTGGTTACCAGCATTCTTTAAAATATGTAAAAAAAAAAAAAAAAAGAAAGTCATACAGCTTTGGAACAACACAAGGGAGAGTTAATTGTTATTTTTTTCGTTAACTGTCTTTAATATTCTATATATTAGTTAATGCATTGGATACTATAAGCTAATAATGGACAGCACTTTTTTTTTTTTTTTTTTTTACCACATTTATTAGTTTACAAGTTTATGTTAGTTTAAAAATATACTATTTTTCAATGTTTCTGTTTGTTCATATTGTGTTAACTGATTTTAATTTATGCAGCCTGAAATGTTAAAACTGTATTATACAGTAAATGTAACAATAATCTATATAAAAAAGTGACATAAAAATAACGTCCATTAATGATACCTAATACATTAAATACATTAAGAAATATAAATGGTCACACTTTATTTTAAGGCCCAGTTCTTACTATGAACAAACCAACAATAAACTGCTAATTCGCTGCTTATTAATAGTTAAAGGAACAGTTCACACAAAAATGAAAATTAATGAAAATTAATTTACTCACCCCCAAGCCATCCTAGGTGTATATGACTTTCTTCTTTCAGACGAACACAGTCAGAGTTGTTTTAAAATTTATCCTGGCTCTCCCAAGCTTGGTAATGCTGGTGGATAGTGGCTATTATTTTGAAGCTCCAAAAATCGCATATCTCCGTCATAAAACTAACCCATACGCCTCTGGGGAGTTAACACATGTCTTCTGAAGCAGATCGATGGGTTTTTGGAACAAAAATATTTCTATTTTTAAAATAAACTCAAATCCCTGACTTCCGGCAACGGCCGTATGCGTGTTCGCGAGAGAGTCGAGTTCCGGCTTCTTGGCTGACCTCTTAGTCGACGTAAAACCCCCACTAAACACATTTAGGATCTATTGAGGAACAGTCTGTGAGCCAGACCCAGTTGCCCAGTGCCTGACCTTACTGATGCTTGTGTCTAGCTCCCTATTAATGTCCATGGTTTTAAATCCATGGTTTTAAATCTTCATCAAGCACATATATGTCAAGTGGTTGGGTGCCCATATACGTTTGCTACTGTATGTTGGTACTGTATGTCTCTCTGTTTGAATGTTTTCGGGCTTCCTATTATCTTCAATTAATACAAAAAATTAAATCACTTAACAAATGACAGGTTACACAAGTATTTACAGGTCACACACACACACATTCAACCATCCAAAGTTTAATACTGCAACAGAATGTGTATGTGTTCAGAGTTTAGAGAATATCGATATTCATAAATATTCAAGACACCTTTTCTTCTCAGTCTCGCAGGGACTTTTAGTCTGTCTTAGATCTCAGACATGGATGGAAGAGAACAAGAAAAAGAGAGCGCAGCTGGTGCAATAATGATGAGAACAGTCATGTTCATTTTATCATTTTCTGTCAATGTGACGAGACAAAGTTTACTGCTGTTTACAGTTGTTTACTTGCCAAAACTGCAACTTGAGACACAATCAGAAGGAAATTGTTGATATTTCAGCATCTGATCCATAAATCACATCTACAAAAAAAAAAAAAAAAAAACAGTTCGCGCAGCAGATTTATGCATTAAACAGATCATTCAAAATGAAAAACTGTTGCATTTGATTTATAAAAAAATACAGTTGTTAACATTCACTTACACATAATTGAAATAACTCTAAACACAAACAAAAACTGTATGAACTCAAAATACTAAATCCTTCAAGTCTCTGAGGAATCAAAGTAGGAAATAAAAAGAAAGCAATGAAGTTAAAACTTATAATAACTCTAATAATGACAATAGATATATGGGGGGGGGGGGGGGGGGGGGGGGGTGAGAGAGAAGAAAAAAAAAGAGTTTAATTAAAAAGTGTTTATATAACGAAACTGTCATTGGAGCGAAAATGTCATGAATGACATCTCAGTGTCCCCTTGCACAGACCCCAGTACTGTCACGGTTGGTCATTGCAGGGAGAACGCAGGAGGCACGAGTAATCTTAAACCGTCTTTACTGACGAAACACAGGGGAGAATGCAAACTAGAAACTGGAGTAAACGCACAAACTCAACGAGTAGACCCGACAGCAAGAAAGGAAGAAACAAGAACTTACATACACAGGATAATTAACAAAAACAGGTGCAAGGAATCATGATTAAACTAAACGAGGAATAATCGTGGGCTATACTCAGGAACCGGAGCCCTTCGTGGGCTAAACTCAGGAACTGGAGCCCTCCCTGGGCTAAACTCAGGAACTGGAGGCCTCCGTGGGCTAAACTCAGGAACAGGAGCCCTCCTTGGGCTAAACTCAGGAACTGGAGCCCTCCTTGGGCTAAACTCAGGAACAGGAGCCCTCCTTGGGCTAAACTCAGGAACTGGAGCCCTCTGTGGGCTGAACTTGGGAACTGGGATGCGCTTACGTGGAGCTGGCACTGGAAGGCCCACTCAAGGAGCCGGCACAGCAAAGCGCTTTCGAGGAACTGGCACTGGAGCATACTCAGGGGCTGGAGCCGACATTGGAGCGAACTCAGGGGCTGGAGTCGACACTGGAGCGAACTCAGGGGCTGGAGCCGACACTGGAGCGAGCTCTGGGACTGGAGCCGACACTGGAGCAAACTCTGGGGCTGGAGCCGACACAGGAGCGAGCTTTGGGGCTGGAGCCAACACAGGAGTGAGCTCTGGGACTGGAGCCGACACTGGAGAGAGCTCTGCAGCAGGAGCCGACACTGGAGCGAACTCTGGAGCTGGGGGAGCCGCAGCTGGCAGACTTGACTTCAGAGCAGCTGGCGAACTTGACTGAGGATCGGCCGGCAGGCTTGAGTGAGCCGTGGCCGGCGAACTTGACTGATGAGCGGCCGGCGGACTTGACTGGGCAGCGGCTGGCGGGCTTGGAGGAGCCGCAGCCAAGGGGCTTGACATCGGAGCGACCGTTGAACTTGACTTGGAAGCGGCCGGCGATCTTGACTTGGCAGCGGCCGCCGCCGGGCTTGACTTGGGAGTGGCCGGTGTTTCAGGGCTGAAGAGGAGTGTAGAGCTTCGGAGGATACGGGGGTATTTGGGGTGGGGCAGGCAGTCCGAGTAGTTGGTGCGGTATGTGGGGGTTCCTGGCGTGTAGCGAACTGGCGAGACGCAGTGTGCCTCAGAGGGAACTGGACAACGAGACTGAAACTCTTCCTTTATTTTTTCAACTTCATAATTGGAACTGTTTAAATAAAGAACAAGATTAATCAGCTCGATCAGGGGAAAATCACACATGGGAAGATCTCGTCGAATCGTCTTGTCGTCCAGCCCCAGCTGAAAGCACACACCAAAAGCGGCGTCGTGCCAGCTCAGCTGGTTAGCAAGCTCAAGGAAATCCTCCACATACCGTTCCAACCCTCGACCGGCCTGCCATAAACCCCACAGCGCGTCCTCTGCTGCAGTCATCTTTTGTGGTCGGGTCTTCTGTCACGGTTGGTCGTTGCACGGAGAACACAGGAGGCACGAATAATCTTAAACCGTCTTTATTGACGAAACACAGGGGAGAATCCAAACTAGAAACTGGAGCAAATGCACAAACTTAACGAGTAGACCCGACAGCAAGAAAGGAACAAACAAGAACTTAAATGCACAGGATAATTAACAAAAACAGGTGCAAGGAATCATGATTAAACTAATTGAGGAATAATCAATTAACTAAACAAGAAAAGGAACATGACCAAATAAGGAAACACAGGAAGAACTACGGGGCAACACGGGTCCAAAAGTCTGACAGGTACAACACACAGACAAAAAGTCA
The DNA here is from genome assembly GCA_039654775.1 of Spinibarbus caldwelli. Lineage (NCBI taxonomy): Eukaryota > Metazoa > Chordata > Actinopteri > Cypriniformes > Cyprinidae > Spinibarbus > Spinibarbus caldwelli. The sequence goes on along the minus strand of CM077240.1, from coordinate 16,747,091 downwards.
AAGACACACACACACACCTGATACACGTCAAACGTTCACGTCTGCGGTTATGACTCAGTGTCATAGTCACCTTCTCACACAATAACCACTTTATAGGACTTATGAGCATTTGTTTATACACATACCGTAGGCCAATGTGTCCACAAAATTGGAAAAGCTTTCTCCATTTATTTTCTAGTTAAACTCCCCAAACATAAATTTTGACTACACACCATTTCCTGCTTGTACTGAGGTGTAGTGAATACAGATGCATTTCATAGTCAGAGAAGCAGAAGAGCAATATTAACAACAATACAACTGCTCTGAACTCTCTTATAGGGAGCAATGTTCAATATTCTCTTTTTTTTTCTGCTTTCCTGTTCAGGTGTGTTGATTTTTTTTTCCCCGACAGCTCTATACTTGGCTAATACCTGCTTTTGCACCGCTAGCAGCAGCCCACAGAGACAATCACAGCTCAGTCCGCAGCCAAGCGCAACCACATAATAGAACAGACAGCAGGAGAAAGAGAAAACAACAGATGAGAATGCAGGAGCAGAGATAGATAGCAGGACTGCCTCTTTGTTTCACTGCGTTCTGTCGGAATTCAGTGCTAAGATAAGCATAATCTCCACAGCCGACCACAGTGTTTTAATGGGCCTCATATTTTAACCTCAAATAAAATATGGAAGAGAATAAAATGTTCAAAAACAAAATTGCAGTGCTAACATTAGCTTTGCAGTTCATGGATTGTCAACATAGATGGCAGCAACAAAGAAACTGGTTTGCTATGCAGTGCTAGCATTTCTTCAGCGGGTGTATGATTATCAACAGAGGTGATACAGTAATTTACTCACCTGTCTCTGCTAAACATGTTGTACATCTTCCTGGGTGCAATGGAGAGTATATTGGATGGAGTAAATATAATTTACTACACTGAAAATGTATGGGGACAGTTTTTATTCATACTTTTATATATCAAGGATGCATTAAATTGAACAAAAGTCACAGTGAAGACATTTATAATGTTACATATGGGTTCCACAAACATTTTAAGCAGCGCAACCATTTTTTAACATTGATAATAAGAAATGTGTATTGAGATGCAAATCAGCATGTTATAATGATTTCTGAAGGATTATGTGAGACTGAAGACTAAAGAAATGACTGCTAAAAATTCAGCTTTGCCATCACATGAATAAATTACATTTTGAAATCCATTAAAATAGAAGATATTTTTAATTGTAATATTTTTCACAAAAATACTATTATAGTATTTTATAGTACATATCTGTATTTTTAATAAAATAAATTCAGTCTTAAGTATTTATTTATTTAGTTTTTGTTTTACTTTTTATTACTTTTAATTTAGTGTACATACTATATCATATTGTTGGTTCATGTTTAGCTTATTAACACATTTTAATTTATTTTATTTTCTAAAGAGTATAATATCCTCATGATGACATCTTTATATCATACCATTTATCTATGTATCTGCTGAAATCAGAGTAAATTTCCAAGCAGCATTCTATTATAGTTTTCCAAGTATAGGAATTTGTCTTTTCCGTGTTGAATGAAATGCATCATTCGACTGTCTTCTTGCCGATTACCTTTAACATGACAATATGCAGCTATGTTGATATGATGTTGTGTAATTCAACAGCTGTGTACAAGGTCAAGTGTCACTGGGTGCTGTTGTGTCAAACTCAGACTATAGATATATACAGTAGTGTGCAGATGCCACAGTGTTTGTAATCTAATGTCTGGAGACTAATCCTCCATGTTATAGCAGGAGCTGGGAGGTATTGATTTGACTGAGTGCGAATGGCAGATGTGATGGGTCACGGGCAGCAGCTATTTTTACAGTGACATTGTTACATAATAAACAGTTGGTCAATAAGTTGATTGAGAGAAAGTGTAGTGACGTCATAGGAGTCATATGGTTTTTCTAGCATTTAGGCCCAAGACACATATAACGAAGACAGTTTTACAAGAGATTAACAGTTTATGTGACCAACTAAACTAGGAATTTGGTCAAAGTGTAGACTGATTATGATTTATATACAGCAAAAAAAAAAAAAAAGAGTCTCATTTCTCATTTTCTTGTTGCGTGCTTTTGTCTAGCTTTCCAATTAAACTATCAACCAAATTATGCAAGGTAGAGAAGACAGTAATTTTTAAGATATTTAAGTGGAATAATTAGCATTAAAAATAATTGTTTTTAATAATTAATAGTGATTTACGTACATTTTTCAGTTCAGATTTTCACTAATCAATAATTTGTAATAAATTAAATTAATTCAAAATAAATTTTTTGTTCAAATAAAGATAAATGAAAAATTCAGACTTTTGGACCTCACTATATCTAGGCCTATACTGTAATCAGAATGTCACAGGACACTTTTGATATCCATAGAGCCATTTATGACTGTTCTCGCCTTGAAACTACATAACTCACAAGAGCAATTAGACTGCAGGAGAACTTAAATCATCTATTGAGCAATTTCAATTAATTTCCCTTTGTCATTTTCACAGCCTCACTGATTAAAACCATTCCTCATTAGCCATATGCTAAATGAGCTTTAATTAAAGGCGACAAAGGGGTGACTGCTGACTCTGAACGCGACACAGAGCAGCTCATGCTCCTCAGCGCCTACTTCTCTTTCTGCTTCCCTCTCTCTCTCATCTAACTTTAAGCTTTTTTCTCAAGCAAAAGCTCAAGGAATCCAAAGAGTGAATACACACAGACAGGTGAATACAAGAGAGGGAAAGTTTTCTTACTCAGGATGAAATTGAATGTAGCATGGGTTCAATATGCTTATTATCATGGCAAATAAAACGCTTTCTGAATTCCAAGTTTAACTTGTGCCAAGACGAGAAGGAGGGAGAGTTGGAAAAATAGAGAGAGAGAGAGAGAGAGAGAGAGAGAGAGAGAGAGAGAGGAAGGAAGGAGTGAGTGAGTGAAATCGTGAGTAGGGATCTCTTTGCAAAGTTATTCCCCACTGATGTGTGATGAATGACTCTGTGGCAGATGTGAAATAGGCTCCATTAAAATGCCCCATTTCAGCAGTGGAGTGTGGCAACTGTCTAAACATCACCTGAGATATCAACACTTCTCCCCTGTACAGTTAGAGGAGAACAGCCACAAACAAATATCAAATCACAAGCTTATTGGACCTTGATTGATTTATGAAGGAGACTATGATGGGGAGTTTTCACGGTACTTGGTTCTCAGCGTTGTGTTCTTGTGGTGTCAGTTTGGAGTGGTTTGCTATGAGCTACATTTTAAAGGTGATTTCTTTTTTTTCTGTGTTAAAAATATGCCAGATTGATATGGTTGTCAGGGATTCCTCACAGTCACTCCAGTCACCATTCAGGACAATCACCCGATCACAGTCACCTGAATACTGATCACCCGCATCTGCTGTCACCAATCAAGCCACACTATAAACACACACACATCCCAGCCTCTCACTGTCCGGTCTACCGTTCACCTACATGGACTGTTCTGGACTCCCTCTGCGATACTTACCTGAGAGAGACTTACCTTCTGGTTCTCCACTGATCCTCCAACGACTCCATTCTTCCTGCCCCAAGATCTCCAACGAACCTGCAATAGAAACACGCCATCAGTTCACAGCTAAGAACTCTGAATCCTTCTCTCTGCTGATTACTCACCTGCCTTTGCCTCTCCCGTTCCAGTTTCCCGATTCCCTTCAATAAACCATCCTGTTTTGCACTCACCTGTTGTTTCCGGCCTTGTTTTGTGACAGAAGACCGGACCACAACCGTCACTTCTATGGATCCCCGTCCTCTCACACCAGCGGATATCCTGGAGGAGCTCGTTAACACCCTCTGGGCTTCCCTGGCTCCTCCAACAGCTCCGCAATCTGCCTCTGTCAGTCCCATGGCCCTGCCTGCTTCATACGTGGGTGACGCAGCTGAGTGTGGCGGCTTCCTGCTTCAAGTAGCGCTCTACATCGAGATGCAGCCTCAGAAATTTTCCACCGAACGCTCAAAGGTAGCTTTCCTTATTTCACTTCTCCAAGGCAAAGCACTGTTGTGGGCAAGAGCCATATGGAACGCTAATAGCGTCATAATAAATTCTTACGATGCTTTCACTAACCACTTCAAAGAGGTGTTTGGCTATGCGACAGGAAAGCTTTCTGTGTCTGACCAGTTGCTGCGGCTGCGTCAAGGAGCATCTTCCACGACCGACTCTAAGGCTCAAGGTTGGTCACCTGCACGAGGAAGAGATCACTTTCCTGGTACTGGAGGGATCCACGGTGGATATCATCCTGGGACGCCCCTGGCTAGTTCTCCATTCTCCAGAGATCAGATGGGACTCATGTGAAGTGATTCGCTGGAGCGATCACTGTCACCACCACTGCCTCACGTCTCTACCCACTCCGCTCCCAGGATCCTGCTCAGTTCATGTTGCTTCTACCCTCGTCGAGAGCCCTGAGCCTCAGGAGAAAGTGATGGTCCCATCTGATTATTCTGCGTTCCAGGATGTCTTCAGGAAGCAGGGAGCCAGTGAGTTACCACCGCATCGGCCATGGGACTGTGCCATCGACTTGCTGTCTGGAGCTAAACTCCCCAAGGGAATAGTTTACCCATTGTCCATCCCAGAGCGCAAGGCAATGCACAACCAAGGAGGCTCTCAACCAAGGATTCATTCGACCTTCCACCTCTCCAGCGGCGTTGAGTTTCTTCTTCGTGAGTAAGAAGGACGGGGGCTTGCGGCCATGCATTGATTATCGAGCTCTGAACTCCCAGACGGTGAAACTGCCTTATCCTCTTCCCCTGGTCCCAGCCACCCTTGAGGAACTCCGTGGGGCCTGCATATTCTCCAAGCTGGACCTGCGAAGTGCGTATAACCTCGTTCGAATCCGGGAAGACGACGAATTGAAGATGGCATTCATCACCCCATCTGGCCACTATGAGTATCTCGTCATGCCGTATGGGCTAGACAACGCCCCGTCCATCTTCCAGGGATTCATGAACGAGGTGTTCCGGGAGGTCCTCCTCCGCTTCGTGATTGTCTACATCGACAATATATTGATTTACTCCCGGAACCAGGCCGACCATCGCCAACACGTCAAGCAGGTCCTACAGAAGCTCTGTGAACACCATCTCTTCTTGAAGCTGGAGAAATGCGAATTCCATTGCCCCACAGAACAGTTCCTGGGTTACATCGTCGGCCAGGAGGGGATTCAAATGGACCAGGGGAAGGTAAATGCAGTCAGGGAGTGGCCTCTTCCCCAGACCGTGAAAGAGCTCCAAAGTTTCTTAGGATTTGCTAACTTTTACCGCCAATTCATCAAGGATTTCAGTCTTCACACCGCTCCTTTAACTTCCATGCTTCGAGGAAAGCCCAAGTCCCTGTCCTGGAACTCCAGTGCCCACGAAGCCTTCGAGAAACTCCAGACTGCCTTCAGCACGGCCCCATCCTTCACCATCCTGACCCAACAGTTCCTTTCGTAGTGGAAGTGGACACCTCCACCACCGACGTCAGGGCCGTGCTGTCCCAGTATCACGGTGAGCCTCCTAGCTTCCAGCCTTGCGCATACTACTCCAAGAAACTGACCTCAGCGGAGCAGAATTATGACATCGGAAACCGGGAGTTGCTGGCCATTAAACTGGCCCTGGAAGAGTGGCAGCACTGGCTGGAGGGAGCAAGCCATCCATTTACTGTAATCACAGACCACAAGAACCTCCAATATCTCAGAGACGCCAAGAGACTCAACCCACGCCAAGCCCGCTGGGCATTATTCTTCACCAGGTTTCAGGTCTTCATTATCAACCGTCCAGGAAATCGTAACAATAAAGCCGACGCCCTCTCACGGATGCATTCTCCAGATTCACCCTCCGATCCAGAGCCTATTCTCCCTCCAGCCATGATAGTAAGTCCAATTCAGTGGAACATGGACGAGGACATCCGAGCCGCCACTCTGACTGAAACTGCTCTGCTGGGAGGCCCAGAAGAGAAGACGTATGTGCCCACTTCCCAGCAACAATCCCTTCTGGGCTCAGTGCACAATGTACCGGCTTTGGACATCCAGGCAGCCAACGGACCCTCTCGCTCCTTCAAGCTCGGTACTGGTGGCCTAGTATGACCCGGGACGTCATCAGGTACATCTGCAGTTGCTCAGTCTGTGCCATGTCCAAGACCCCTTGTCACCTCTCCGTGGGCAAGCTCGTGCCCCTGCCGATCCCTCGTCGACCCTGGTCTCACCTGGGAATAGATTTTTACCCAACTCCGAGGGCTGTACCTGCATATTGGTAGCTGTAGATAACTTCTCCAAGGCATGCAAGCTCATACCCATCAAAGGACTTCCAACCGCTCTCGAGATCGCTGAAAGTCTGTTCACTCACGTCTTCAGAAATTTTGGAATCACCGAGGATATAGTCTCCGACAGAGGTCCACAGTTTATTTCCCACGTTTGGAGAGTATTCTTCCGGTTGTTAGGGGTCACTGTGAGCTTGTCCTCCGGCTACCACCCCCAGACGAACGGCCAAACTGATCGAAAGACGTTACCTCCGGGCATACTGTCATGACGACCAACACAGCTAGAGCCGCTTCCTCCCTTGGGCCAAGTATGCACAGAATTCCCTGCGTCAGAACACCACCAGCCTCATGCCATTTCAGTGCATACTCAGTTACCAGCCACCACTCTTCCCGTGGACAGGAGAGTTGTCAGAGGTTCCAGCTGTAGACCACTGGTTCCGAGCGAGCGAGAGAGTGTGGGACTCAGCTCACATCCACCTCCAACGTGCAGTGTGGAGGCACAAGACCTTCGCAGATGCTCGACATACCTCTACTCCCACCTACCACCCTGGAGACAGAGTATGGCTGTCCACCCGAGATCTGTGCCTCCGCCTGCCCTGTAAGAAGCTGAGTCCCTACTACATTGGTCCGTTCCAGATACAGAGGCAGATCAACGAGGTCACCTATGAACTGCAACTCCCACCCAGGTACCAAATTCACCCCTCTTTCCAAGTATCACTCCTTAAACCATGTTCTCCCTCTGCACCAGGACCCACCGAATCAGACGAACCTCCTCCTCCAGAAATCTTTGACCAACCGTCCATCTACCTGGTCCGAGACATCCTGGACTCGCGGCGAAGGGGTGGCTGGCTAGAGTATCTAGTCGACTGGGACGGCTATGGACCTGAAGAATGTTCCTGAGTGGCCAGGGACGACATCTTTGACCCTTTGCTGTTAGAGGACTTCCATCGCACCCATCCCGATCGTCCCGCACCCAGAGGCTGTGGGCGCCTCCGTCGCCACTTGAGGGCGTCAGGAGCCGCCCCTGGGGGAGGGGGTGATGTCAGGGATTCCTCACAGTCACTCCAGTCACCATCCAGGACAATCACCCGATCACAGTCACCTGAATACTGACCACCCGCATCTGCTGTCACCAATCAAGCCACACTATAAACACACACACATCCCAGCCTCTCACTGTCCGTTCTACCGTTCACCTACATGGACTGTTCTGGACTCCCTCTGCAATACTTACCTGAGACAGGCTTAACTTCTGGTTCTCCGCTGATCCTCCAATGATTCCATTGTTCCTGCCCCAAGATCTCCAACGAACCTGCAATAGAAACACGCCATCAGTTCACAGCGAAGAACTCTGAATCCTTCTCTCTGTTGATTACTCACCTGCCTTTGCCTCTCCCGGTCCAGTTTCCTGATTCCCTTCAATAAACCGTCCTGTTTTGCACTCACCTGTTGTTGGGAGACCTCTGGGCCCTGCACTCTGTCACCCTTTTTCTCCCCACTAGCGACGCCCCTGGTAATATATGAATATACTTTGAATCGTAACAATTACATTTTACAGCATGCGTGTGAAAACAAACATGGAATGAGACATGAGGATTTGGGGAGAAAAATGAAAGATTCTTAGTGCATTCCAAGGAATTATTCATGGATTATATCGTAAATTAAAATTGGGAGAGCAGACCACAAATGCCCAGTGTTGTCTTTTTTCATTTACTTACAGTGGAATACAAAGAACACATGAAAATATTTCGGAGGAAAATAATGCAGTGGGCTGAAAAAAGCTATATATGTTGTTTTATCATGCCACATTAATATACCAAACGTAGCGTTATTCTCCTGACTTCTGAAAATATAAAATGAATGAAATGTACAGCCCATTCAGACACAATGACGGATAAGATTATTTAGCCTAATCTTATGATCTGAAATTATTTGTTGCAGTCTTTTTGAGTGGAACTTACCCAAACCGGAGGTGCCTCCCATAATTTACGCAGTAGGCTCGTTAGGAAAAAGGTGGATAAGAGTGACCACTACCGTGTTAATGATAATCGTGAAAGCCAATGAGATTTGAGTACGGTTTCTTCGTCTCCGCCTTCTTCTCCTTATATGGCGCTGAGCACGCTTCTGTAAACAAATCTCTTGCTTATGTATGGGATTCAAATGTGCGATCCAAGATTTTGTGTGAATGACGACTGAAATAAGTCTGTATTTTCGCAATAAACAATCAAATAACAAGAATACTTGAAATAATGAACACGAATCATATGGACTACTGTTATAGTACTTTTTTGGAGCTTGACAGTTACATCATCATCTCATCCTATGTCCTTGTATGTATGAAAACATATGGGTATCCAGCGTGAAGGTGAGTATATGAATGGATTCTGATTTATTGCTCCTGCAAGACATTATCACTTTTTATTTATACATTTATTTTGGGATAATATTAAGCAGAAATTTCTAATTAAAACATTTTATGTATTTTTATAGCAGGACAATGTAGACCTCATTAAAAAAAAAGGTCATTTAGTTTAAGTAAATTACTTTCAAAAAAGATTCTCACCAGAAAAATAACCATTATATAATTTCTTCATTTCCTGAGGAATCTAAATTCATTTGGAGTAACATTACACTTATCATTAGGAACTTTCATCAGTGTGCTGTAACTCAGCCAATCATATTGTATAACAAACACATGCAGACACACACTCACTCATTCATAATGAATACCCAGCATGTCCTGTGTGAGTTGTACATGAATGGCATGTTTAGTAAGTAATTTAGAGAGCCTAAGCACTCTGGAATGCTGGGTAATTACCAGCATTACCAAGAGACATGCATCTTAGGAAGAGCCAGTTGCCATCAGATTCATAAAAACACAAATGCCCACCCACCCCTCCATGGACATTGACAACAACATGTCAGCCAGATGCATTAAAGCATACAGCACAGACACATACACTCCCATGAGAGAATATCACAGATTACAGCTTCCTCATTTATAAACACTGCTCCACCCAGAAGCCCACAGTAACGCCATATTAACCACAGAGGTCCAGAAAGGGATATTTGGATTAGGGAACAAACAGAACAAACAAGACAAACAAATGCACAAGTAGCAAGTAAAACATGAAGACTTGTCCTGCATAAATGAAGTGAGAAATGACAGTAGAATAACAAGAAGAATAGCAGTCACGCCACAGTCTCTTTAAGACAAGTCATGTCACTTGGTGGCCATCTTTGAACCTATGAATACGATTAATACGTCTTGGGTATTCTATAGTCTTTGGTCACGCCCACTGAACTCCTGACACAAGTGTATGCAAATCACTGCCTGTGTGGCCGAAACTCTCAGTTGTGAGATCAGCTGTATATTGTGATCAGATTGCAGACAGGAAATGTGTAAGTGCCTGATTTGAAGGAATTCAGATTTTGTTTATGTGCTTATGATTAAAGATTACAGTGTTTTGAGTCAAAACTGCTGATGAGGAGTGTGTGTGTTCATATGAGCCAGGGGAATGATAATCACACTGAGCAAGCATTATCGTGAGACATCAAAACACCACTACGGCTCATTTTTCCTTAATGTGACTTTATTATGTGAAGGTGTGTATACTTTTTGGTCAGATAATTTCTCTTATTGCATCTTTATATGCATAGATGTGAATTTGGGGCTGGGCTGCATCTCTTCACATAATTAAAGTTGAGGGTAGTGTCCTGGAAACCTGCTCAGAAACAGTAGGTGTGTTTGACTTTGTGACTGTTGATTTATTTAAAATACATTTATTTCATACTATACTTTAAATCCATTAACATATATATTGATATATCACTTAAGACTTATATAACATTTATATAAAATTATAATTAAACATTATTTGGAGTATTTCTTTATTGCACAATGAACAGTTCTTAATATTATGTCTAAAATGTGTTTTAATATCACTGTTAATAAGGATTGAATGATCTCTGTATAATATCAGATATTTAAAGTATATTAATATTTAAAGTGTACCTGAAGTATACTTGCAATAGTTACACTTTAGCACAATCAAATATGCTTAAGTATATCTTTAGTCGGACTTCAGCACTACTTCTGCACAATTAAAGTGCATTAAGCACAAAATTAGTTATTCCATTTTAACAGACCTTAAGTATACCAGTTTAGTATAGCAAAAGTACAATTGCAGGGTATTTTTATTAAACAGAAGTATGTAATATGTATTTGTAGTATACCTAGCACAAAATAAATGTATTTCAGATACATTTTAGTATTTTTTCACTAGGGTAGCCTTAATGATTGGCAAAATTTGCTGCAGATAAGGAGTTAAAAACGGAGCCATTAGACACTTTCTGTTTCCTTTAGTGAAGCTCAAAAAGTGTTTGCTTTTTTTGCAGATTAAGTGGATTAGATACAATATTGGTCAAATAAACAGACGTTTACAGATGTTTAGCAAAAGAAATACTTTTCATTGAATATGTTTTGTACTGCTTAAAATAGTGTCTATATGTACAAGAATAAAGTTATAAAATACAAGCCTGTACTATTAAATACCCATTATAAATAAAGTGGGATCTATTTTGTATCCGTTTTATTCTAATAAACATTAAACATTAACATTAAAATGACATGAAAATAGTTCACGTTTATAAAAACTCAGATTTAGTGGAACTAATGGTGTCATAATAAACCTAAAAAGCATGTCACTCTTGTTGGTGTTGAGATTTGCCAATCGTAAACTAGCTGTCATCATCAGAGCTCGTGTAACTGATCTGGATAAGCCTCGCTGATTGAGCGAACCAGCTGCTTTCGAATCACTGTCACATTAATTTGGCGTCGGCACTGTCTCAAGTTGGACAAAATTTCTAACCAACACGCACAGCCTCAAGACAGACACTTACTGGTCTGCACAGCGCCAAATGAAGTCAAACACACCTACAGTAGTAACTTTTTTCCCCAAATTTGTTATCAAATGGAATTGAAACGTCTGCCCATCATGACACCAATTTTTAGTCACATGGTATTTATGGCTCAGGTGATTAGTTCAAAACCTTGCATGCCAACAACAAAGCTAAGATGACAGAAAATATCCAGCTATTCTAAACCTCCTCGAGATAGTCACATGCAAAGCATGTTCAGTTTAAAAATCCTCTGGAAGGAACTTTTTCTAATGAAAGCATTGCTCCAGGTCATGATCGGAGGCAAGGCAGCCTCATTAGATCCCGCAGCCTTTTGGTGCATGATCAACAGCTTTTGATTCTTGCCGAGACACTTGTGTCCGACTTTCCTTTCACCACAAAAAAAAAGGTTCTTAACCTTCATCGAGAGGAACAATCGTCAAACCAGCATTCTGTAACTTAACCCCGAGCAGCACCATACAGGGGACAATGCACTGATTAAATACATTATTCATGATACACTCAAGCTAGGTGTACAGATGCCAATGAAGCGAGAGAGAGAGAGAGAGAGAGAGAGAGAGAGAGAGAGAGTCAAGGTCAGTGAACGTCCAGTGCCTGTTGCTTTGAGGCTCATTGTTTACAGTCTCTTTAAATCAACCTCTGCACTGACTGGGTGGAGTGTAAGCCCTTCTAATAGACAATGGGAACAGGTGTTGAGGTGGAGCAGGTATTCATCTGGGACAAGTATGCATGTAGACAGCTCTCTGACTAAGGGGAAGTATTACATCAACAACAGTCAATCCACAGGTGCGATCATGGTGAGTAATGCTTGGAGAGATTTTTGATTAGTTGGCTGATGCATTCACATGCAGTAGGCCTACACAAAATCATCATACAGGCACAATGCACTATTTCAGTACATTTTGTGGTTTTAATTCCCCCATTTAACCTAGAACAAGAGATTAAGAGAGATTGCTTAATCTCAGAAACAAATTGTTTCATGTCAGTATAAAACCAACACCTGGGCTCTTCAGCTCTATTTCTGGAGGGCTGAACATACCTGAACAAGCTAGTCAAGGTGTTCAGGTGTTACTTATTAGAAGGGTGTGTTACATTAGGATTTGATAATAATGTATGTAGGACACAAGTACGGTGGCCCAGTAGTGCACATCACAATGGAAACAAGCCACAACACAACAAAATTTGCACAACACAATGGAAACAAGCCACAACACAGCGAAATTAGCACAACACAATGACAACAAGCCACAACAGAACGAAATTAGCACAACACAGCAGGAACAAGCTGCGACACAACTGAAACAAGTCCCAACACAGCAGAAACAAACCACAAAACAACAATATTAGCACAACACAATGGAAAAAAACTGTAACAATGAAATTAGCACAACACAACAGAAACAAGCTGCGACACAACTGAAACAAGTCCCAACACAGCAGAAACAAGCCACAAAACAACAAAATTAGCACAACACAAAGAAAACATGCCACAACACAAGGAAATTAGCACAACATAACGGAAACAAGCCACAAAACAACCACAAAAATAGTCCTATGCGTTGTGTTGTGGTGATTTTGTTGTGTTGTGCACTACTGGGCCACCATACATAGGCCCCCCCGGACTGAAGTTGAAAAGCCCTTGTGTCTTATTACGAAACTAACTACAGGAAATAAATAAGTGTCTGCTATTAAGATGCTTAATCTGTCCGTCTCACTCTGAAAGGCTTTTCACTGACACTTTTGTCTTGTTAAAAAACATCTGTATTAACTTAAAAAATCAAAATAAATTTGAAAAATATACCATTCCAATTTTTCCCCCAATTTTTTTTTTTAGGAATTTAAGAAATTTAAGAAATTTTTTAAGAAATGGCACAAATGTACAAAAATATTAAGATAAAGAGAGCCTCTGTGACTGATGACTGTTGTAGCCTAACAGAATAATAAGAATATCCTGCAGCTTTGACTTTCCTCTAAACCAGACACAGCTATATAGATCATGAGAGCTTACAGAGAGCTCAAGGCGTATGTAAATGTGCGTGTGTGTGAAACTGATCAAAGAAAGTTTTAAGTTTTTATTTAATGGCTGTGTCTGTTCTTTAGATCTGTTACGTAAGCGTGTCTCTGAGGATATCAAAGTACATGAAGAATCTATATGGTTTAAGCATTCTGGCCCTTTAAACTCTTTCTATGCCTGCTCAGTTACAGTAAGGTGCTGGTTAGTTCTCTTATTTATTTTCCTTAAGATGATGGTGCTGCATAAATTATGCTATTTTTGTTTTGATGTTTATAGTAGGCTCTTTTATCTCCGTCAGATGGATGACTCAAAGAGAGAGGGAGAGAAGGAGTAAGTGAGTCCCTGGGGGAGAAGAGATGTTTTTCCTTCCCTCTTTCACTTGCATTTTTCTTTGCTTCCCTGTTTTACTCCTTTCTTGCTCACCCTGAGGACTGTTTCACAACACACGTGAAAGCAGTGCTTATTTATTTCCCCTTCCATATTAACAGGTTACAGGTCACACTGTCCACATAACACAGTTCTGCTTAGCAGTAAAGTATGTCCAAGATGAGTAGCATATTATAATCAACATAAAATACAGTGAAATGCACTATAAACATATTGATCAACACAATCTTTTGCAATATTGGCCTTTCTGAAGAAATATAAAATAATATTACTCACCGATTCTTTGAAAACAAATTTCAGTCAGGCTTGATGCGAGTTCCACATAGTGACACACACACACACACACACACACACACACACACACACAAACAGCACTTTCTGTTCAGTAAATCTGACTGAATCCAGAGTTTATAGCTACAGCTTGAGATAAATGTAAATGTGTTCGTTTTCTTGTAAATTACATTTCACCAAGTTTGTAAGAATTCTAAAAAGCTAACTTTTGACATTTTTATTTTGATTTTATAATTTATTGCATTAAATTATTAAAAACAATTCTCAATGTAGTTTGACAAGCTACACTAAGTGTTAGTGGTAGATGGCAAGATATTAATTTATTTCTAGGCCATAGCTGGTGGTGATGTGATTGAACACAGGCAAAATCGAGGGATGCCTGGGGTCCTCGAATCACCTGTTAGCGATTTGGCTAGTTGTTGCAAGGTAGGGTACACTTTTCAGTGTGCTAGATGAGCATAAATTAGCTTTTTACCTTAAGATTTGGGAATTGTTTTCCCCATTTTTGTGAGTGTAGTGAACATAAGACCTCAATCAGTGGTTCTCAACTTAAAGGAATAGTTCAAAATAAAAAATGAAAACGTAGCTGAAAATTTACCCACCCTCAGGCCATCCAAGACGTAGATGAGTTTGTTTCTTCATTACAACAAATTTGGAGAAATGTAGCATTACATCACTTGCTCACCAGTGGATCCTCTGAAGTGAATGGCTGCCATCAGAATGAGAGTCCAAACAGATGATAAAAACATCACAATAATCCACACAACTCCATTCCATCAGTTAACATCTTGTGAAGCAAAAAGCTGTGTGTTTGTAAGAAACAGATCCATCATTAAGGTGTTTTAACTTTCATGAGATTTTTTTTTTGAAAATGTTCATTTTTAAGTGAACTATTCTTTTAATAAATATGGACAGCAGGGAATAACACAATAATGAAAAGCAAGAAATTATATTTGACATTGACGTGAAACTTAAATGTTTATGCTTTGTGTGTTTTAAGTTAGGCTAATATATTATGCAATGTGGGATTTTTCTATATTAATGAAGCAAAAGCCTTGTGTGTCTAATGGTTTTTTTGTTTTTAAAGGATTTATATGCTATTTGTGTTAGTGCCGTTTAATTGTGCTCGACCTCCTGCGCAGGAAATTGCTTTAATGGCTCATAGCTATTTCAAATGCTTGGTATATTTTTATATTACCATGTTGATGTGCTGGTGTACTGGTTGGCACTAGTGTTGAGCAGGCCTTGCTCGTATTTATGTAGGTGTCCTCTCATCTTGCTCTGCTTTTTGCAAGGTTTGTTATTCTCTAATGTTTGCCTGTTTCTTAGTTTCTTTTACCTGATTTTATCTCTTCGGTCCTCACCAGCTCCCTCTTTCTCAGTGTGTGTCCCATGTGAGGTGTGGTAAAGGCTCCAGTATGCAGTGTAAATGTCAGAGACTGAAGGATACTGAAGAGACACCGAAAGGAACAGTGAGGGGGAGCAAGTGACATTTTGGATGCATCCCACGAGAGAATTCTGACGGACAGGAACATGTTCACTCAGCAACATTACGCAACACGTACGCACACCGCCAAACACAGACAGACACACACACACACACAAAAACACAGTTACTTCTTTTCAGCAACAGTGGAAATAAGGTGAAGGAAGGTAAGGAGGAAGAAATGCATGAAAGAGAAACAGAAAGTTAAAAGAGAGAATAAGGCTAAGCGATATAGAGGAAACTTATCAGGAATGTAGAGGGAGAAAAAATAACAGAATAAACAGAGGAATACAGGAAACAGATAAAGAGGAGATGTGGAGAGA
Source organism: Spinibarbus caldwelli (assembly GCA_039654775.1). Lineage (NCBI taxonomy): Eukaryota > Metazoa > Chordata > Actinopteri > Cypriniformes > Cyprinidae > Spinibarbus > Spinibarbus caldwelli. The sequence goes on along the minus strand of CM077240.1, from coordinate 16,731,399 downwards.
ACAGAGTGTTCAGAGGAATGGTGACTTATCTGATGGCTGACTTTTTTCTCTCTGCCTGTGACGTCTTAAAGCAACAATGTTGTTTCAGTGTAAAGATTTGTTGCTTTTCACTCGTTTTTCATTGGATTTTAGCATGATTTTGATGATAATTTGATCATTTTGATAGTTAATGGGAGTTCAATATAAAAGTTTGGGAGGTGCATGTTATTTTAATCTTGACGATCACAACACAAGGGCATTTAAATAGATGCTTACCTCAGTGTATTCTTGTAACAAATCAACACCTCCCTTTTTCTATTCACTCTCACCAGCCAAGAGGGAGATCGGTGATGGATTACAGTAAACCATCTGGATGCACTGGTGTGTTAATGATATACCTGATATTAGTCATATTTCACCGTATCAGGTTTATGGATTGTTTGAAAGCAGTATTCAAAAGACTCTTCATTCAAAAGTACACTGTGAAGATATCTTGCATTTAGATTTAAGCATTTGAAGTTCGTTTATAAAATTAAAAGCATTAAAAACAAAGAAATAAAACAAAGAAATATCAGTTAATGCATTCCCTAGTAATCATACCTATGACTTTGGCATTCCTGTGGTGCTATATATCTGAGCTACAGAATTTGTTATTACAAAATCTTATTGTGTTTTTGTACTCCCAAACGACTGGATTTAGTGTTCTTATATAGTGCAAAAGAGACGAAACCACAGTGATTTGAGCTTAGTGCAAGTTAAGTTTCTAAGTGTACACATACAGATACACACTAAAAAGATTGGTCTTGTGTGCAAGAAGGTCTCGGTTTGACATGAAGGATTCCCCTCGATGCATGAAGTCTCTTCAAAGCTGTCAGAGAACAGGGTCAGTCTACATATGTGACCTTTGACCTCATGAACCCCTCAGAAATGTGTGTCCGTGTATATGTGTGTATGTGGTATCTTACTATTTGGAAAAGTGAGAAAAGGTGTTCCTGTCTTTTTCCCCCCTCTCATCTCTCTGATGTTGTTTGTTAAAATTCTTCATCATCGGCTCTACCACCCATAAAGCCCACCACTTGATCTTCTTTATGAGCTTTTCTCAAAGGAAAATTGTATTACTCAGGTTTTTCAGAGGCCGTAGATGTAATATACCTCAGTTACGTTTCATTTAATTTTATGTTTCATTTAACTTTTTCTCAAGTGTTTCTCTAGAAACGAAAACAGTAGATGCACATGACACAATTATTGACATTCATTAAAAATATCTTTAAAAGGAGATTTAAACTGATATAGACAGTTTAGCTGAGATAATTTGGCCTTGGAAGAATTTTATGGAAGATGTTTGAATATGACTTTTGATTGCAGACTTTGTTGTGAGACATTGTAAAAATCTCTGAAACTTTAGACTGTTTCTTTTCACATCAAGAGAAACACCTGAGAAGCAGGAGACTTAAATAAAAATCTTCATTGCTTTCTGTTAAATTACATTGTATTTGAAAAACTATTGAGATTAAACAAATTAAAGAAATCTTTCCTATTGGTTAGTTGTAGTCTTTGATCATGAAGGAGAAGCAAATCTCTTAATTAACTTTCCATTCCAGATGTCCCCTTTTTTACTTTGAATCTGCAAGGCTACACCAAAGACAAGCATATGCCATTTCAGACTTAATATTTTGACTTTAGAAAAATATTAATTTGGCACAAATGTTGAGGAGCAAAATTTGAACACAGATCATCATGCGTTAGTCATGAATCTGGATCTCTTATATCTAGTAATTTAATAGAAACAAAACAGCTTGTGTGACACTGAGAGAGACTCTTATCGGGTTATTTATAAAGCACAACCTCACAACAGGAAACAGATCAAGGGAGGTCTGGTAGTTAGGTCCGCTAAAAGCTTTTTCCCATCTAGTGAACAAACATCTCTCTCTCTGTCCCATGTGGGGCCCGTTCCAATCTCCTATTGGCTGAATCATCGCCTGGCTCCTTGCAATCTCCTTCCAAAAATGCCATATCCAGAAATTAAACCATCAGCTTTGGTCCTTATGACGTGCTTTTCAATGCCTCATGGGTATCTAGTCTGGTGCACATCTATGTCACGAATCTGATTGCTCACACAGTAATGTCTAAGTTGTACGTGGTGATGTTCTGGAATGAGGATGCTTGTAGAAAGGGTTTTGTTCATTTAAGCGTGTTGTTGTGTGATTAATATTAATCTGGTTTCTATCATTGTGGGAGGTTAGAAAAGGTGTGTTATTTTTAAAACAGTGGTATACACACAAAAAATACAGAAATCAGATTAAATTATATCAACATTAAATTGTTTTAACTCTAGGGTACCTTTAATGCATGAAATTACTCAGTAGAAAACATACATAAAATATACAAAAGCTTTTTTAGGGATGTGCTGACATGGATGTTTTTTTTTTATTATTTTAGAATTATTTATTTTTATTTACAACTAATGTACTGGCATACATATTTCAGTGTGACTGATTACAAAAGACTTGCTCTCCTTAAGTCCAGATACCTCTACTACGCCAAACATTAAGTGCAATGGGAACTTTTTATTTTTATTATTATTATTATTATTTTTTAAATGGGTACAGCTGAGGATGTTTTTAAACTCACAAACATTTAACAAATTTAGACATACTATTATGAATTTTTTTCTATATATTTTTTTAAATCCATTATTATTTATTTTTATCTCCTAGTAAAAAAGCAATTTAAAATACATTTATTTCATACTAAATATAGTTCTAATATATTAACATATTTACAGACATTTCGCTCAAGACTTACAGATATAAAAATTATAATTTAAATACTACTTGTGCACAATGCACATTTCTTAATATTAAGCCTAAAATGTGTTTTAATGTTTAATGTCTCTATTGATGAGGATTGTATGATATTTGAATAATGTCGGTCTTTAAATACAAGTAGGGCTGCCCTCGACTAAAGATTCTTCTGGTCGACTAGTAGTTGTTCATTTGAAGTATTAGTCGACTAATCGCACGTTTATTAATAAATCATTCAAATCATAATAATGCACCTTTAATTGCCTACATTGCCTACATTGCGTAATAAGCGCTCAAGCACATGCATAAAGCTTGCCATGGCACACAGGCAGAAGTAATGATTATGAATGTGTCAGGGAAAAATAGTAAGGGGGCTGCATTAACATTTTAATAATTCATTGATAAACTAGTGCTTTCTTTGTTTTCGGTTTAAGAGATGAAGTCGGCGACACTCACTCGTCATCTCCACAGAAGTGGATGTGCCTGTATGCATGTTTCATACAGATTACATAATTTGAGAATATTTATTTTCCATTTGAATTGGTTTATTTGAAAGTAGACATTTCACTCTCTATAGACATTTTTTTTTATGTCTGTAAGGCAAGCATACACTGAGTTTTGGAGTTTCATGCTCAAGTTCACAGAGACCGAGACGGCAAAAAGTGCATCCTGTTTGCTTTCATTATTTTACAAAAGCGCAATGTTTTGTTGTTATTGTGAGTGCACACAAATAAACATAGAGTCTTTACAGATTCGAAAGGTGTATTGCTCTTATCTGTATGAGCAAAAATGACGGAGTATATTAAGAGCAAGTGAGCGCACCGACACCTGCATCTGTCCTGCAGTTAGCGCTACTGTTCAGCTTCCACAGTCCGCACAGACACTTGAACAGCGCACATTTTCTAGGTTAACATTTGATTGAGCGGCCATGTGAAGTTGCTAATACTTGCATATTTGAGATGATAAGTCATATTTGAGGTCGATGAATGATAGGCGAGTGTTTGGATGCCCTGCCTGATGTACTGTATTAGCCTACCACATAGACCAGCGGTTAACGATCTGCCTGACTTCGCCAATGTGGATATTTATTTATTTATTCATTTGTTTATTCTGTGACTAAGTGACTAATAAAATTTTGGTCAACCAAGCCTCTTCTGGTCAACTAACGGTTAGTCGACTATTAGGGGGCATCCATAAATGCAAGATATTTAATGTGTACCTGAAGTACACTTGCAATAGCTCCACTTTAGCACAATCAAATTTACTTCAGTATATCTTTAGTTGGGCTTCAGCACTACTTTTGCGTAATTTAAATGCATTAAATACAAAATTAGTTGTTCCAATTTAGCAGACTTTCAATATACCAGTTTAGTATAGCAAAAGTACAATTGCAGGGTGTTTTTATTAAGCACATAAATATGTAAATGTATTTGCACAAAATAAATGTATTTCAAATACATTTTAATATATTTATTTTTCACTGGGTATAAATTTCAACTTAAATATATTTGCCTGTTTTACTTAACAGACCAACATGGATGACAATAAAAAGTTGCTTAATAAAAATAAAAGTTGCAATTTCTCACATTTTTATGACATTTAAGACATGGGATTTTATTATTTTTTTTTTTAATGAAAAGAAAAACATCTGAACACTGCAATAAAACCTTTCCTGGTTTTCCTGGCTTACAGTTTTCTTTTGACACTCATTGATGAGAGAGGTAAATGATCAAGCTATTGTTACTGGTCAATTTGAAGAGCAAATAGTGAGATGGCTGAACAGATGGTGGTTTTTTTTATCTCCCGGGAAGACATGGCACATTTGTCATTTGCCCCCTTAGTTATTTAATCAAGAATCTTGATCTATGCACAGCTAACTTTTTACTCTGATAGGACTGAATCCAGACAGCTCATTAACAGAGCCGCCTTCTTAATATGCTAAACCACCTACTTTGGGCTCTCGGTTTCCTCTCGCTGATTATCCGCACTCCCAATGAGAGATCTTCAACCGCTCTCCTGCTGATCAAGGGCTTATTGTGTGCCTTGATGTTGCAACCTTTCATATAAAGGTTACGTAAGAGTGCAGAACTGTGCGTGTCTGTGTGTTTGCGTATATGTGCATCTCAAAAGTCAAAGAGAGGACATTTTTTTTTGCGACAGAACTTACTTTGAAGATTAAGAGCTGTGATGTCAAAGCTGCAGATTAGATATGCGATGATTGGATAATGAAGAAAAAAGTGGCAGCAGATTTATTCTTAGCTTATTTTGCACCTGTGTTGTTTTCAAACTCTATTTCTGACATAAGTACTTTAACGTTCTAGAAGTTGAAGGGAATTGTGGTTGATTGAGAAGAAGGGAATGCGACTTGGCTCTTAGAACAAAGTTATTTAATGTTGTTTAGGCTGTCAAAACTGATTTTGTGTGTATAAGCCTATATATTGTTTGCAAATCTTTTGCTCGCTATTCCAACACACCATATTCATTTTAAGAGAACGTAAATCTTCATAATGCGCATCTAAAAATTTGATGTTTATTAGCATACTGACATTTCACTCTGTGGCTGATATATTTAAGCTGCAAAGAAAAGACGTAATGCGTTTTGTGAAAAGGTGCCAGTGCTTTATTTAACAGAACAATTGTAGTGTAATGGAATTGAGATTGTGGAATCTATTTAGTTTATTTCAACAATCTGAACTCCCGCTTATATTGAAGTTAAGTGCATTAGATGAGTTCAGTGCTTCTTCTTATGGATAAACAAGTATGACAGTGTTGAAATAAAAGTTATCAGTGAATTCATCTACATAAGATTTCAATTTTGATACAGACAGATGCACATGCATACATGCAGTAGCACAGACACACACACACACACACACACAAATGCTCAATTGATACTCAGAGCACATACACATCCAGACCGCCAGCCATAATGAGTCATCTAACCTGGCCATTGTTGCTCAGTTTACCTCTATCTTGTTGCTAAGCAATGGTTCCTTCTAAATCCAAGGATTTGGACCTAGACTCCCCAGTTGGCATTCTCACATTTTCCTCTGTCTGGAGGATTTGGAAAAATAGTCACACATACACAGAAATGAAAATGCAAATAGAGATGGATTATGAATAATAAACAGTTTTGTCATTTGAAAAGGCTTTTTTCATATATTCTGCTAGACTAAATTAAATGTTGATTTGCATATCATTCTTGTAAGCACTCAAATGTATCTTTTCTGAATGTCTCAAGAGTAGATGTCACATTTCTGCATACATTAGCTTATTCATATAGACACAGGAGCTGAACCCTTTTAAATGATCTTATAGTAACCGCAGTAGTCTGCATTTTTCTTATTAGTTCAAATATATGTATATATTTTTGTGTGTGCGGTGAAAGTCAATGGGGTCCAAAGACCAATATACACTGCTGTTCAAAAGTTTGGGGCCAGTAAGATTGATCATTCATTCATTCATTCATTCATTCATTCAAAAGAAAAAACAAAACAGCCAAAGACACATTTAATTCTTTTGAACTTTCTATTCATCAAACAATCTGGGAAAATAAAGTGTATCATGATTTCCACAAAAACATTAAGCAGCACAACTGTTTTCAATGTTAATAAGAAATCAGCATATTTTTAAAGGATCGTACAATGCTCAAGCAAGGTTATTATAGTTAACTCCTATCTAAAACCATTTTAAAAACCTGAAATAAACTTAAACTGAAATATAATGAAATGTTAAAAACACTTAAAGCTATTTATTTTATTTCGGCTTGTTGTCACGACAGCATTTCTCATTTTCATTTCGTGTAATTTGATACTAAAATGGCACTAAAAGAACTAAATAAAATTAAATAAAAAACTAAATAAAATTAAATTTATAAAAACTATAGAGATAAAAAAGACAAAATTACTAAAACTATAAATACATTTAAAATGAAAACAGAAAATATAAAAATAAAAATAATTCAAAATATTAATAAAAACTATAATATTACACTAAAATAACACACAGACAAATACATTTAGCCCGGGAGGGGGAAAAAAAACAAAAAAACATTTTATCTTACCAATCTTACCAACACCAAAGTTTTAAATGGTAATGTGTATTGCATGTACAAAACATTTTATATATGTATATATTTTGTATAAACCTGTACTTTGTACGTTTGCACGCAAACGTGGCAGTGCGTACATGCTGAGACATCAGGCCAGTCAACCACAGTGTGGTGCAAAGTCAGGGTCAGAGTTCAGAGGCTTTCCCACATCGCAGGCAGAGTGTGTGTTTCTGCTTACTGTCACCTCGTCAACATGCCTGTGACCCCTGACCTTCACATCCTTGTGCATCATTCACGCCATTAGCTTTGGTGGAGGGATCAGGAGAGGCAAAGTTACAAACAAGATACACAACTACAAAAAGTAAACTAGATCTAAGACTATAATTCAGTTTATATAACTTGAAGAAATCCTTGACACTCTTAAACTTAGTGTTTGGAGGTTTTCATAACTCCATTATGGATGTAGATTAAATAAACACATGGTGCAAGAGGGCTCATTACTCTGAATCTGTTCTCTTCATAAAATAGCTCAGCATACTGGATTATATTATTGCTAATTAGCCACTAATCACAAGTGGCAAGGCTGAGTGATTTCAGAGCTCATCATCCTCTTTGTAAGTGTTTGTGTCCTGCCCCCTCTCATTCAGAGCCGTTCTAAAGACCCCAGAGTGTTCTGCAATTTTACATGATTCACTGCAAAATGGTTGTGAGCAAAGGTTTGGTGCCAGAGCTTTAGCTTTTTATGTGTCTGCATGAGTCATTCTAATTGGTGTGAGGTAGAGTGAAAGTAGCCATGTCTGAGGGTAGGCAGGGGGGCATTTAAGTGCCTGGTGATTTCATAAAATCACTGTTACTAAGGCAACTAAAGGTAGACTACTCCATGAAATCCATTCAATTCTATGCAAATGTTAGACTTAGAGGTATAGTTCACCTGAAAATAACAATTTTAATTCTATTATCATTTACTCATGTAGTTCCAAACCTGAAAATTGAAAATTGACATTAAAGACTTTCACATTGTTACCAAAAAATCTATTTCTTATAAATACTGTTCACTTGATACATTTGTCAGGATTCTTTGATGAACAGAAAATTCAGTGTTTACACAAAAAATATTAAGCAGCACATTCATTCATTGATAAGATTAAGACGTGTTTTATGACCACCAAACCAGCATATTAGAATGATTTCTGAAGGATCATGTAATCATTTTAAATTCTAATAATATTTTATTAAATTACTGTTTTAATGTATTTTAATAAATGAATGAATACATGAACGGACATATGAACGAATGAATAAAGCCTGGGTGAAAGAGACTACTTTCAAAAAGCTTCAAAAATAAAATTATCCTGAAAGTATTCCATCTTGGCTAAATAAATTATTATTTTATGGGATCTAATTAAATAGAAATGAGTGATCAGTACAAGAAAAGTGAGTAATGAGATTTTTAATTTCTGAGTTAAGAAACTCCATTAATTTTGTGAGAAAATCTAGTATTATTTGCATAAATTCTTGTAGTGTCATACATTTTCATTCCTATAATGTTCGTTTTATCTACTAGTCCTCCACCTTCACACTCTGTGTCCATTTTTCTGTCAATTTCAGTGTAATATCAAGGGGTGCGGATCTATAAGGCTTGTCAGTGGAGGACGCTCAGAGATGTGATTACGCCACTATTACACGTTTCCCCACAGGCTATCAATGGCTGCTTCTCTGAGCGCTTTGCTTTTGTCTTCTTCAAAGAGCTGGAGAGGTAGGTGCAGGAGAGCAGAAAGAGCAAGAGAGATGGAACATTGTGTGAAGTGCCACACCTTGGTGTGGCATTGTCTAGTACTTATTCTTCTAGCTCTTGTCAGCAAGACAAGCCTCAGGGCAAAGATCTCTTATAACAAATAATTCTTTATTAAAGCTTCTGATGGTTAAAAATAGATTTTGTTTAATAGATCGAATAGATGTTTTGAGCATATGTGCGAGAATAGCCTTTTGTTTTGAATATCATGTCAACTAGAACAAAATATTGCATTGTTTAGCTTTTGTATTAAATATGTATCTGGCCTTTATGCAGTGTGCAAAATGCTAAATGTTGTACTCATATCATTCCCTTTCTACAATGGAATTTAACCTTTGACCTATGATCAGTGCTCTGAGTTAATAACTAGAGAGCCTGAAAGAGTGTTTCATGTGGAGGTGTATTTTATTTTATTTTATTTTATTTTATTTTATTTTATTTTATTTTATTTTATTTTATTTTATTTATATTCTTGAGTTCTGGAGCGATCCAGTGACCGCTGAGAAAGGGCAGCTGACAATCAGGGAAAGGCCAGATGATGGCCTGAAAAGAGTGCTGACAGGATGTAAGAGACCCCACTGTGGCTGGTATGGGTTAGCAACCCGATCCAACGCTGGCTAGCGTTTCTGAACCCATCCATTATTGCTATGAAAACTTCAAGGAAGAAGATACCCCTAGAGTCTGCGAGATCGGGGCCGCAAGATGACTCATCAAGGACGGATCTTACGGTAACAGACCATGGAGTGGAATTGACAATGAATCGAACAATCAGCACCACAACTAATGGATCGTCAGCACTGGAAGGACAAATACTGCAGAGCTGTAGTTTTGGCTGGTCAAAATTAACATCAGTGAAAGGTCTTAAAATCTATCAAGGCAAAAAGAAATGCCTTAGCGAGCTCAGCAAGGGGTCTCGTATTGACCAATACTTCTTAAGAAGTAGGCCAAATCAGTCGAGTGAAGCCCGGAGGCAGGAGAACCCCCACAGTCCTCAGGGTATCAGTCTCCAGCCTGGGGTCCAACCAGCTACATCCAACATTAGCCTCCAGCTTGGAGCCTAGCCAGTTACAGGCAACACCAGCCTCTAGTCCAGAACCCAGCCAGCCACACCCAACAACAGTCTCCAATACAGAGCCCAGCTGGCTGCTGCCAGCAACAGAGAGGAAGATGGAAGGAAGGAAACCTCAGATTTTGTGGCCCAAATCCAGTCAGAAGAGCGAGTGGAAGACCATTGACTCAGACCTTGTCCTCCTACTAGAACAACAGAAGGGTCCTGTTGAAAGAAAACTGAGAGCATGGGTGCCATCATTTACAGCTATGGGGCCAAGAGGTTCGGCGTAAAAGAAAGGTCACAGAGGCAGCAGAAAGGCCCGCTAATCCAGCCTAAGTCTAGGAGGCAACAGGAAATTGACAGGCTGGTGAAAGAAAGAAGACAATTGAGAAAGCAGTGGAGGAAGGCCACAGAGACGGAAAGAGTAGGACTTGATGATCTGCAGGCTGAAATAAAACAGCAATTGACAAAGCTCCGAAGAGCAGAGCACCTCAGATGGAAACGCAAGAGGAAAGAACGGACAAGGACCAACTTCTACAGCAATCCTCACAGCTTTGTCAAAAGCCTTTTTAACAACGAGAAGAGTGAGAGCCTCAAAGTGCCTATAAAAGATCTGGAAGAGCACCTGAGGAAGTCCTATTCTGATGACTGGAGGCATGAGTCAGTCACCATCCCGAACGATATGCCACCAATTCATGCACCTGAATACCAAATGGACACAAGGACCCCCACATGGAGTGAGGTGGAGAAGACCATAAAGCAGGCAAGATCAGCATCAGCCCCAGGGCCTAATGGTATCCATTATAGCCTCTATAAGAACACCCCTGGGACCCTTAAATATCTCTGGAAGCTAATGAAGGTAGCATGGCAGAAGGGAGTGATACCGAAGGCATGGCAAAGAGCAGGAGGCATCCTGATCCCTAAAGAGAAGAACTCTTCATCCATCAGCCAGTTTCGCCAGATCAGCCTCCTAAATGTAGAGGGGAAGATCTTCTTTAGTGTGCTGGCCCAAAGGCTCTCTACATTCCTGCAAAGAAACAACTTCATTGATACCTCAGTGCAGAAGGCCGGTATCCAGGGCTTCTCAGGATGTCTGGAGCATGCCAATATCATCTGGCACCAGATTCAAACTGCCAAGAAAGAACAGAGAGACCTCCATGTGATGCGTTTGGGTCGGTCCCTCACAAGGTCTTGTAGACGGCCTTCAACTACTTCGAAGTATCAAACCATATCACAGAATTAGTCAAGAACTATTTTCAGGATTTCCAGTTCTGTGTAACAGTAGAGAACAACACTACCACCTGGCAGTATCTGGAAATAGGCATTATGGCAGGTTGCACCATTTCCCCTCTTGCATTTTTCATGGCAATGGAGCTGATCATACGTGCATCTCGCTGGGTTGTGGGAGGTGAGAGAATTAGGAATGGTCTGCGGCTTCCGCCAATTAGAGTGTACATGGACGATATGACTATCATTACAACAACAAATCCATGTACTACACGCTTGCTGCAGAAACTCCAGGAAAACATCCAGTGGGCACGAATGAAGTTCAAGCCAATTAAATCCCGCAGCATCTCTGTTGTTAAAGGCCAACTAACAGGAGTGCAGTTCTACATTAGTAATGAACCAATCCCAACAGTCCTAGAGAAGCCCATCAAGAGCCTCGGACGATGGTATAATGCAGACCTCAGAGACACCCAGCAGCTGGAACAACTCCGGCAGGACACTGCTAACAGCCTCAGGCAGATTAACAACACAGAACTCCCAGGGAAACTGAAGCTCTGCTGTTTCCAGTTCGGTTTGCTACCCAGACTCCTGTGGCCGTTGACCATGTACGAGGTCTCGCTAACCTATGCCAGTCGACTGGAAAGGCTAGTGAACTCTCATGTGAGGAAGTGGCTTGGACTTCCAAATTTCCTCATTAGTGTTAGACTTTACAGCAAAGGAGCCCTGTCACTCCCAATTTCTAGCTTGGTTGAAGAGTTCAAATGTGCCAAGGTGAGACCGGACATGTCCCTCAATGACTCCAGAGACCCCGTAGTGAGAGGTGCCGCTCCTACTCTAGCAACAGGGAAGAAGTGGACCCCAGCCACATCTGTGCAACAGGTCAAATCTGCTCGTCGCCATCGTGACATAGTGGGTCACGTCCAACAAGATAGAGGAGGCCTTGGCCTTGGAACAGCAACATCTCTCTGGCAAAAGGCTTCTACAACAGAACACCGAACCATGGTGGTAGAGGAGGTGTGACGACAGGAGGAGGCAGCCAGACGTTCCAGAGCAGTAGCACAAGCTAAATAGGGCTGCTGGATGGGCTGGGAGGATGTTGAAAAGAGAATATTCACATGGAGCGATCTCTGGACCATGGAATCCAACAGGCTGAGCTTCACTGTCCTAGCTACGTATGATGTTCTGCCCTCTCCTACAAATTTGCAATTATGGCTCGGAAAGGACCCATCTTGCCCCCTGTGTACAGCCCCAGCAACCATCAAGCACATTCTGGTTGGTTGTATGACCAGCCTTACTCAAGGCAGGTATACATGGAGACACAACCAGGTTCTTAGGTGTTTAGCCGATAAGCTTGAGTGCAGGAGGGTATCCATCAATGCCCAACCCCTCAACAACCAGGGTGCGTGCCAATACCTACCATCATTTGTTTGAGAGGGGGACAAGCTGAAAATTCGTCCATCAATCGCTGACTTAGGCCCACTAAACATGGCCAGGGATTGGCAGATGAAAGTGGACTTGGATCAAAAGCTCACTTTCCCCTCAGAGATCGCAACGACCACTCTGAGACCAGACCTTGTCCTCTGGTCTAACTCCTGCCAGCTTGCTTACATTATCGAACTTACAGTACCCTGGGAGGATGTTGTTGAGGAAGCTTATGAGCGGAAGAAGCTGCGATATTCCAACCTAGCAGCTGAGGCAGAGGACAGAGGCTGGAAGATAAAGGTGCGCCCAGTGGAGGTGGGGTGTAGGGGCTTTGTAGCCTAGTCAACATCAAAGACCTTTAGGGAGATTGGAGTCAGGGGACAGGCTCATAGATGAGCAATCAAAGAGCTGGCCGACACCGCCGAGAGGACCAGTCACTGGCTGTGGATGAAAAGGAGTGACAGCAGCTGGACTGCTAAGGCGAACAGCTAACCATGTAACACACCCAGGCCTGATCAACCTGTGGTGGGGCTGCTTCAGCAGAGGGTGTCTTGTGATAAATGGCCGAAACGCCCCGTGATGCTGAGGTACACAACTGATGATGTGTCCTGGTGGTAAAGCCTTATAGCAGCCATGTTTCTTCAAGAACTCCCCATGGAATCAGTATCGGTGCAACACTAGGGACTGTAACACCTAGTCCTTTTTATTGAATATGTTTACTATGTATTAGGCATGCAATCAGTCCAGATGATTCCAAACATACTGTTTACATGAACTTTCCTTTAAAACAGAAATATTTACTATACTTCTAATTCAAGCGCACATGATGAATAACATGTTTCTTGAACAAGAGCGCAGTTTTGGCTAGTTCTTTGCATGCAACGTCATGACTCAAGTCCTGTGATGATAATGAACATGCACATGTCCAAACTGGTGTTACTGTAGTAATCTAATTGAATGTTTGCATGGCTAATATTATACTGTCAAACAGATTACCTAAGGTTTACACCAGTCCTTATAATGAAACTGAAATTTCAATCAGATTTGGCCAATTTATTACAACTGATGTTGCTACATGAGACCTTTTTATTCCAAATACGCAACTGATTAAAAACGGATTATTGGCATCCATGTAAACACAGTACTGCCTTCTACTTCAAGTAGAAGTAGGGATGTAACGATGCACCCAAAGCCAGTTGAAAATCGATAGCCTACGTGATGATTCATTGTTGAGTTGTTAAACAATTCGTGATACAATTGGTTGTAGGTGTTATATGAATGTATCTCTGAGGGAAACTGACTGTCTTTAGGAATGTTTATATTGGTATTTTCTTTTCATCTTGCCTCTGTATAATGCATATTAAAGTAGTGTTCATAAGCACCATTTGAATTTGCATTTTCATTCAGCCCAGTCTGGTGTTTTTGCTTTGTGCAGATATGTTTTATGTAGCATCGTTTCACAAACAATAAGTTAGACCGTTCTGTTTTTGCTTCAGATTTCAAAACTATTCGATTCCCTTTAGATTAAAAACTGGTCATGCTGCATGTATTTAGCATCTTTGTTTGGATTATGACTAAAATGCAGTGGTTACCTCTAATTTAAAATGGAAAGAGCACAGACAAAGCCTCAGTTTGTTTATAGAAGAGATTTATTTTATTTGTGTTATTTATTTATTTGATTTGTTTTAAATTTTCAATTTAGTATTGTTACTTGACATATTTCAGTTTCACAAAGAAATGTGCAGCATTTTGTCCAAGCAATAATAAAAGTGACACCTTTTCATTTCTAACTGATCTTAAATCTCATTTTGTTTAAAAAAACAAACAAAATGTATCGTGAAATCAGTGTTGTGAATCATATCGCATCATGAATTGAGTGAATTGTTGAGTGGAGCTTTCCAATGATTATGATCCTAAATGAAAACTGGATCATATCGATCTTCTTTCACACAGCCTCTTGTTAAGTGTTTGGAGTCTTCACTAATATCTAAGAAGGATGGTTCTGCAGGGTTGCCCTGATTGGGCCTTGGAAACTTGTTGAATTATGTGAGCTCATTTACTTCAAAACCTACAATATACTTATAAATTTAGCCTCATTAAGCTGTCAAATACATGCAAGGTGGTTTACGTAAACACTTAATGTTTGTGTGTGTGAGAGATCCATGCATGAATCACTTTCTGTCTTCTTTACCAACAGCCTGGGTCTGTTTTCTCTGAAAGGCCCCATTGGCAGGCCTGAAGCCAGAGCATTTCCTGTTGCTCTCTGCTGACAGCTGTGATGAGTCTCAAGGGAACATGTTGTCATCAGTCCCCATGCAACACATTCATGGCCAGGACTGCACACGACAGGACGGGTTCTAATTCTCCTTAGAGGGGTTCAAAATTGAAAATATGAGCTTACATGTTGCCAAATGCCAAATACCTAATATTTATTTAGAAAATAAGACATTGTGCAGACAATTACTGATCTCTTCTGTCATCACGGGGAATGACACTGATCGATGATTGAAATGTCAAATTAAAATGGCATTTGTGTTGTGTTGCATGAGAATATCAGTTACTTAGTGTGTGTTTGTGTGTGTGAGAGAGAGAGAGAGAAGTGAAAGTGTTTCAGAGCATGCAGAATATCTACAAGTTTAAATCATCTGACATAATAGCTTTGTCCCAAAGCCAAATGAGCTGTTTTGCGGTCTCCTGCCTTCGAAGGCAGCATTATAACTGTCACTGAACTTAAGTGACTGATTTGGAGCACTTTACAAGTGCTCGAATGGATTTTCATAGATTTTTATGTTAGCATGCTGCTAAACAGTACAATAAACATAAAAATACAAATCATACACACAAATATTTTGGTAAAATAAAGTGTGTCGCAATACATTCTGGGATGGTGTTCTCTGATTGTCTTCATAATGCCGTATTTAAGATAGGAAAGCTTTTTTATTATATTATAGCAAGCTAATGTTAGTTTATCATATCTACTAACATATCTACTGTAGTTTCTCCATTAACAACCATTGATTTAAGAGGTTTTATCTCTCAACCATACATTTTAAATGCCTAGATATTAGTTAGCCCGTAACCTTGCTATAATGTTTTTTTTTTTTTTTTAATGTTATTTTATTTAAAATAATAAAAGAATTTTAAGGGAATAAAGAAAAAAAGAAAAAAATTCTAAAATAAATTGTATTGATTTTATTACAAATCAATTGTTAATTAATTTATTATAAAAGCATTTATTGTAAAGTAATTAATTCAAACTATTTTTAAATAATATTTTATTTCACTGAAAGGCTACCAGAAAAGCCAAATGAAGCTCATTCATAATATGCACACAATCATTTTTTTTTTTATCTTATTCCTAATATGCTGAAAATGTCCTGTTAATGTTTCTTGTCTGTTCACATTCCAACAAGTTAATCACATAAATGATAAGCTTTTTGTCCATTCTAAATGGCAAGATAGGACAAAAAAGTAGTTTGATGTAACTGTGGTCATCAAGAATATCAAATATTGTGGTGGACAATTTGGCATATCTGATTTTTGGGATCAATGTCTATAATGATTATGGCCCTGGATATTAATCTGCATACTCTCTTCATTAACCCTGTGGACTTTCCTGAAATAAAAAAAAAAAAAAAAAAAAAAAAATCTGGTCGTAGATCCCAATATGAAGGTCAAACTGAGATTTAGCTTGTGTTTTTCTGTACTGATACTCTAAAATGTACTATTCTTATTCTTAATTTTAAGGCTGAAACTGCATGTGAGAGTGAATCTGGCCTGTGTACTGTTTGTATGCACACCTTTGTGTACAAAGAGAACAGCATGACACACTTTCAGTGACCTACTGCCTCCGTTGTTTTGAGAAAAGGAGCTTGGAATCTCCCCTCTGGCGTCCGCTCTGTAAACTGCTCTAATCAAACTGTTGCAATGGGATTTAACCTCAGGGATAACTCATATACACCACACTAAAATGTAACTGATCTTTGAATGATCTCTAACGACCTGTATGCACATCATGCCTCATTAACTTTTTGTCTTGCATACATATAATGTTGCATTTTCCATAGTCAGCTCTACTGTGTATCGTTAAACGATTATTTGGGGTTTTATTCATGCCGTTTACTATGCTAATACAGCTAGGCTAAGTGATGACAGGCAGTCAGCATTACAGCTATTATAAGACAGACACAAACAGCAGCTTCACTTGTTGCCATGGGATCTAGCTTTCTGTTTCAGTCCAGTGGGCTTGCGGCATTCAGGATTAGCACTACGCTAAGCATGGTGAGGGTTTGTGTGGGTGTTAGTTGTCTTACATGGATAATGATGGCCTTAATTAGCTACACACTGAATGCAAGTCACAAGCAGTCATCAGGAGACTGCTAATTACAATCATGTAGTCTAGACACACATTCTGTTATCATTATGCTGTGTAGACACACACATAAACATGCACAATATACATGGGTGTATCGGCAACTATAGTGCTTTTTGTGCTGGTGGACTTTTAGGAAACATACCTAAACACTTTTCACACTATTTTTAGTTTATTTAATTAGTCTACTAACAATTTTTAACATTATGTATACATTGTTAAGTAAATTTATCCACAGTGTCCACATTTTAATGTCCATCACAATTAGTGCTGGGAATTTTGAACAAAAATTTATTATGTTTCTTTCCTGACTGTGCCTTTATATTAATCAGAATACATGAAACACTTGCAGAGCCAATACATTTTAATCACGATCCAAACAAACATGCTACATATAGCATGAGCAGTCTTTGATGTAAATTAGATTGTATAATTTCAAAATTTTTAGCAAAAATAGAATGGGCTGACCTTAGCTTTGTGATATTTTGCTACATTAAACATATCTGAATGAAACAAAAACAGCAAACGGGCTGAATGAGAACACAATTCCCTCTCTGACAGCAGGTGGCGCTTTTGGAACAGCAGCGACACAACAGTTACCGCTGTAAACAATGCAGTGCTGCGCTTTTAAATACTACATTAATATGCATTATATAGAGGTAAGAGAAAAGAAATACCATCTACACTTTTCTGAAGACAGTCAGTTCCCCTCAGAGATCCATTCATATAAACCCCTCACCCCCAGTTCAATATTTAGAATTTTCTTTCTGTGTTTCGCTCATGGTGAACAGTGAGTTTGCTCTGCCTGCTACTCTGCGTTCGTCTTCAGCGTCTTGGCTTCAGTTAATGGCCGCTTACAGTTGATTTATTTGTCCAGTTAAAGAAGTGTGTTATTAATAGTTCTAAAAGTTTTCCAAGTACTAGTCAGAAGTGCATGTAGTTAACAGAGATCTCCTCTCAATTGACGACACTATGTACATTGCTTAGGCACTTCTACGGCTATGCTGGTTTCTTTCAAATTCATACCAATTGCGTAAATAAAACCTGTTTACTGTTTGAACCAGTATATTGCCCAGCACTAATAAATTATGTACCGTTAAATATCTATTTGATGCAATTAATTTTACACATTTTAAAAATAAAATGGCAGACTGCTTTGTCATGATAAGCATAATATTTTCACGCTTTGGCAAACTTAGTTTGTGGGAATTACACGGTAAAATGACACAGTAAAAACATAAATTTTTAATTGGTGCAAATGGTGGAAATAACACTACAATTGTGGGACAGTTTCATAAAAATAATATAAATGAATACCACATCAGTCTGACACAATTAAAAGGTAAACCAATATAATTATACACACACACACACACACACATACACAGTGAGTGCATGTTGAATTTTGATATTGTTTACAAATTAAATTATTAATCTAAATTAGAATTTATTATTGTCACGTGTGTTCCTGTTTTGTTTCCTCATGTCCTTATTTGGGTTTTTCTTTTCCTGTCCTCGTTTAGTGTCTATTAGTTTCCATGGTTTTTGATTAATTACTCCACCTGTTTCAGTTCTTCCTGATTGCATTCCCTGTTTAGTCCTGTGTTAAGTCCTGTGTTCCCTCTCCCCTGTGTTTATTTTCCGTTTTTTGAAAAGTATTTTGTTTTCCTGTTTTGTTCCTCCCGCGGCGATGGAAATAGCTGCTCGCTTTTCCACCCTTGCCTGCCGAGATCTCCCGCTCATGGAGTATGCGCGGGAGTTCTGCGGGCTCGCCGTGAATACGGCACTGGACGACGCAACACTTAATTCTCTGTTCTGGATCGGGGCCAATTACCATCGCCCCATGGACCTCCCAGACACCACTGGACTGAGCTGGAGAGAAGGGATCCTCCGGTGTCTGGAGAGTGTCCAGCCCTGATCCAGAACCAGTCCACCATCCAGCCTGTCAGCTGTTCCCCAGTCAAGCCCACCGTCCACGGCGAAGTCAAGTTCACCGGCCGCTTTGAAGTCAAGTTGTGACACTGTCACACAAGAGACATGTTTTACCGCTCTATTTATTGCAATGATTTTATGTATAATAGAGTTTTAACTGGTCTACATGATTTCTTAAGTCCATTTTTTAGTGTGTATGTCTTTAAGAAATGTATGGTTGGCCTGTCATGTGACCAGTCACATGACAGGAAGCAGGAACTGTATAAAGGGGGCAGCATGCCAAATAAACAGTCAGTCACTAAATAGAACTTGCTGGATTGTGGAATTTCCAAACTGTGCTAACTTTCCAGTCACAACTTTGCAACCAATTGGATCATCACTTCTCATGGACTGTATATACACTGGTGGACACTCAAATTGGAACATTTCAACACACTAGGATTCTTGGATTGTTTTAGGGTATGGTGCGATGGACTGTATGCTTTTAACAGACTGAGTTTTCCTGGTTTTATTGTGTTGTTTTAAAGTCCCGTGAACTTTGTAAATACACCATTTTTAAATGCATTTCTGTTTTATGTCATTCTTTTAACACCCACGAATCACTCCCACAGTAAAATCTGACCCCATTTTAAACTTTGTAACCCAGCCTGTTAGGCTGATCGTTACAAAGTCAGCCGGCCGTTCATCACTCAAGACTGCCGGCGGTTCGTCACTCAAGCCCACCGGCAACTCCGATGTCTAGCCTGCCGGCCGCCGCAACGTCAAGCCCACCGGCCGCCGCACATGTGCCCCTGGGGATACTGGTGGTTTATGATGGGATGTCCGACGCTCCCGTGTCGGATCCAGCCCCAGGGCTTCCTCCCGTGTCGGCTCCAGCCCCAGAGCTCGCTCCCGTGTTGGCTCCAGCCCCAGAGCTCACTCCAGTGTCGCTCCAGGAGGGGCATATATACGTTGCCTTAGTGGCCGGACCGAGGGCCAAAGCTAAGGCCACGGAGGCTGCTCCACCATGGCTCCCTGAGCTCCCTGCTCCGCCATGGCCTCCTGAGCTCCCTGCTCCGCCATGGCCTCCTTAGCTCCCTGCTCCGCCATGGCTCCCTGAGCTGCCTGATCCACCCTGGAAGCCTTCCTAGTCCCAGTCCTGCACCAGCCTCCAGGTAGTTTTGGTGAAAGTCAACTCCTGGGACAGAAAAGTCAAAGTTGAAAAAACACCCATTTTTATATTACTGGAATCAATAACTTGCCTTGTATCAGTAACAAACATGCTGGAATTCTGGGTTTTGCTGCAATCTTTATCACCATTGTCATACTGTGATTTGAAATGGAGTCCAGCAGGATTATTTGATCTCAGTGCATGTGTGGGTGTGTTGATGCTCTCCAGCACTGACCTCAGATGGGTTTACTTGTGCTGGCCAGCAGGACACTGAGTCAAGAATGAAATGTCGTGAGGCAACACACAAACATACACACACAATAAATCATCATATTGTTTTATTTTAGAGAAAAGTTTTTGAAACACTTACATCCTGAAATGCGACAAACAGACTTATAGATGCACTGATAGTTTTCTAACCTCTTTAAGGGCACTGTGTTCCTCTCGGTTAGACTCTTTGGCACAGCCAGAATGTGTAAAAAGGGTTAGTCACTCCAGACAGCCAACAGGATTTGTGTCCTCTATCTGGCTGTGGGCGCGCACACGCAAACAAGCCAGTGGAAAGATAACAGAATATAAAGCACACAGAGCACACAGTTGATGTGTGTCAGATTAAAGAGGGACTAAGTGACCTACACTGTAAAGATGCTCTGAATAAGAACAAAAATCAATCTGTTTATAGTCAATTCAGAGAGATGTATTGTAATGTTTGATAGGTGAAGTGTGCTATAATGTCAAAACAGCTGAAATGTTGCAGTACTGGAACATTTGTCATGTCTAGTCAAGTATCACTATCAATTGCTCAGTGAAAAACATCTTCTTACCTCCCAATAGCCCAGGTGGAAACTGCTTCTAAACAACCCCTGAATTCAAACATGCACCGCTTATCATGACTCCACTTTTGAACAACTCTGCCATTTCTGGCACTAAGTTTTCTAGGTATTAACATGTACCAAACTTACTTTCCTGCCAGGCACATATGACCTGATTGAACTGACTGTTGTAACAATAAATAGGATTTTTTTGGTGTTATGAATATATCATACTGGAAAGATTGGCATTACTTGTATCTTGAGGCCGATTCACAGCAAGTTTGAGTTTTAGCTACATAAAATCTACAAAAAAATAAATAAATAAAAATGCACCCATATTCAGCTCTGGTTAATACAGAGTGATAATTACAAGTAATAATTATTTTCATGTCATAGCAGATAACTGATAAATGACAGATTTTACAATTCTATCTATACTATTTTATTTTTACAATAAAATAAAAACAAATAATAAAATAGTTTAAAATGCTATAACTAAATGTAGGCATCTCAACAAATGTACAGTATAACAATGGATATTCATTATTCATTCATTGAGATTAGATTAGATTACAGTATTACAGTTAACTGTTATTATTGGTGTTTTAAAGATTAACTTTCACTGTAAAAATTTATTTTTGTTTTTTGAAGAGTGTTTTACAAGAAAATGATACTTCAGTCTTTCTACTTCTGAATTTCATGTTTAATTCAATGTGTTACCTTGCCTTTTTATTATCTTGTTTAATTATTTGTGAAATTTAATAGCAATTTTAGTCATTTCTACACCATTTTTAGTGTCAATTAAAATGTAAAATTAGGAGAAATGAGGGTTACACTTAATTTTAAGGTCCAGTTTGCGCCATTAGCAAACCATTAACTACGATTTTTGCCTCAATAAACTCCTAATTTGCTGCGTAATAATAGTTAGTATGGTAATTGTTAAGTTTAGGTATTGGGTAGGATTAGGGATGTAGAATATGTGCTTTATAAGCACAAATGAACTGCCAGTATGTTATTAATAGGCATGCTAATTAGCAACTAGTTAATAGTGAGAATTGGTCCCTATACTAAAGTGTTACCGAAATGAGCATGCATCATTAAATATCAGGCAATAACTGATATAGTACCTATGCAGTATTTTTTGCATGATACAGAATAGTAAATGCATCTTTAGTTTAAATAGAGTCTAAAATGAAATACTTTCATCATCTATAATTTTTTTTTTACAGTTCAAATTGCTGTATATATTTTTGTATGTTTTGCCTGTATCAGCACAGCATGCTGTTGCAGTGCATGGTGGGAGTAAGAAATGCTAAAGAACATGCATGGCTCCTGTTTACCCCTTAGGGACACTGTTGAAAAATATGTTTTCTCTTCTTCCAGACAACTTTCTCCAGTTCATCCTGATTTAGAGCTGAAATGTTCTGAGTGCGATGTTCGTAGGATGAAGATGTAATGTCTCTTTTTATAGATGCTATATATTAAAAGTTTGAGGTCTCGGATATGTTTTAATGGCCCTGTGGTGATAAAGTGTGTTTGATCCAGGGCAGATAGGACAGTAGTTTACATGATTGATTTAGATTTTGTATAAAATGCCTTTAAAATGCAATAGAGAAGAATGGGAAGGACAAGAATAGAGAGGAAGAGGAAGAGATATTGTTGGCACTCGGGGTGAATCTATTAAGCTCTGCTTAAGAGATATGGAGTCGTTCACTGACGTCAGTCCAGTCAAATAAAGATGTGTTGTAAGCCTTGAGCATTAGTTGTTACTTATGGTAGTTCATTGTGAGATAAAAAAAAATATATATATTTACAAGTTGCATGTGCATATATCTTAGTAACAGTACTCTGATTCTGTGCAGAAAAAATAAAATGTCAGCTTAACACATTGATAAAAAGTTGGTGTAGGATTTAATATGAAACCATTTTCACTCAGAAATTGCTAGTAAACTTTACAAATAATTTTCTTCTTTTTCTGTTCTTTTTCTTTATATTTTCTTAACATATTCTGATAGTCTTTGTTTGATTTACCACCGCAAAAAAAAAAAAAAAAAAAAAAAAAAAAAAAAATATATATATATATATATATATATATATATATATATATATATATTTTTTTTTTATATATATATATATTTATTTATTTATTTATTTTTTTTTTTTTCACATTTTCCAGATATTATAATTTTTCCCACAGTTTACATGGGATATTATACCTAATAATATATATAGCTTCTTTTATATATTAAGGGGTGTTTGGAATCAATTTTGAACTCAAACAAAATATCTTGATGAACGTCTTGGATAGGACTTGGTTCTTTGGTTCTATCCACCTGTTGGTTGTTACCTAGCTGAGAAATATATGCAGTTAAATTTGACATCTAGCCTGCATGTACTTGTTTAGACTGGAAACTGTTTGCGTGTGTCATGAAGACGTCAGTGGAGAATAATGCCCTTTCCTGAACTCTATGAAATTAGTCTGTGTACTCATTCCTCACATCCACTATTGGAAGAAAACAGCGCAAGATGACTGATCCCTCTTTCACATTCTCCTCCTTGCTCACTTGCTCTCTCTCTCTCTTTTAGAGTGCACTGTGCAAAGTTTGCATCTGACAGCTAAAAGCCTGATGTCTGGTCAATAATTGATCCTATCTGAGTGTTCCTCATGCTCTGGAGAGAAAGAAACCTCTGGCCATCTCTCTCTTTGAGAGACTGGTAAAGAACTACATTTGCTCATCCATCCCTGATACTTTGGACCCTCTTCAGTTTGCCTATCGCCCCAATAGATCTACTGAAGATGCCATCTCTCACGTCCTGCACTCTTCTCTCACGCACATTGACAGCAACAACGAGAACTATGTAAGGCTGCAATTTATTGACTATAGCTCAGCTTTCAATACCATTGTCCCCAGCAAGCTAGCTTCTAAACTCATAGACCTCGGCTTTAACTCTTCACTCTGTGACTGGATCCTGAACTTCCTCACCGGCAGACCTCAAGTGATGAAAGTAGGCCAGTTTACCTCCAACTCCATCACCCTGAACGTAGGAGCCCCACAGGGCTGTGTCCTGAGTCCCCTGCTCTACTCTCTCTACACACACGACTGTGTGTCTTCCCACAGCTCCACATCCATCATCAAATTCGCTGATGATTCTGTGGTTCTGGGTCTCATTTCCAATAATGATGAGACTGCATACTTGGATGAGGTAGAAAGACTTACATCATGGTGCCAGGACAATTGTCTCTCTCTGAATGTCAGCAAAACTAAAGAGCTGATTGTTGACTTCAGAAAGAGACAGCAGCAGCCCTACACTCCTCTTATGATCACCCCTGTGGATAGGGTGAGCAACTTCAAGTACCTCGGTGTAAACATCTCAGAGGACCTGACTTGGACTACACGCATTCAAACTCAGGTTAATAAAGCCAGGCAAAGACTGTACCATCTGCGACAGCTGAGAAAATTCAGGGTCTCACCAACAATCCTGAAAACTTTCTATTCAGGGACCATAGAAAGTGTATTAACTCAGTGTATTTCAGTGTGGTATGGGAACAGCTCCAGTCAAGACTGCAAAGCCCTGCAGAGAGTTGTGCGCTTAGCTGAGCGCATCTCAGGGTCTGCTCTCCCCTCTCAGCAGGACATCTACCTCAAACGCTGCAAAAGCAGAGCTGTCAAAATCTTCAAGGACTCAAACCACCCTAGTAACTGTCTTTTCACTCTGCTGCCATCTAGTAAGCGCTTCCGTTGCCTGATGACAAAAACTGAGAGACTCAGGAGGAGTTTCTTCCCCCAGGCCATCAGGCTCCTAAATTCAAACTCAGCCTCTTAACATCAACATGACTCCACTTAATAATCACTTAACAATCAGTAAGATATTCATTATTCTCTACCTCATACTGACAGTGTCATTTGCACACAGCACTTTCTGTATTGCTGCTACATGACAACCATGTACAACCTGTACAACCTGTTTGCACATTCCTCTCTTGTACATTCCTGCTTATCTTAATATGTAAGTTTACAGTATACTGTCATGCACATTTTATTTGATATTTTGTTCTTTATATTTTATTCTTTACTTTATTTCATTTTACCTATACCTATATTTATGTATATTTCCTCTGTGTTTGTATTCTATAATATTTGCACTGTCCATGGAGCGGACCTGACTCACATTTTACTGCTGGTTATATCTCTATATAATCATGTATGTGACAAATAAAAATCTTGAATCGTGAATCTTGAATCTTATCTATGTATATCGCTCCTACCCTCATCCCTCCTTTTCTTGACATTTCTCTCCATGCTTCTCTTCAACCCAATCTTTCTTTTTCTCCCTGTCTCATTCACTTTTTTCCTCCCTCCCACCGTCTCTTGGTGATGTGTAAGAAAGTGCGTCACTGATGGCGGTTTATTCCCAGCATTCCCTCAGGCCTCCAGTGACTCCTCAGCTGTGCTTTCATTAATGATCCATTACTGACAAACTGTCAACAATCACTCAAACATGCATGCACAAGCACAAGAAGACAATGCTTTCATGTTCTGCCATACCCACATAATCATACATAAACACACTTATGTGCTGGAAGCCCATCTTCAGCTTGAGAATATGAACAAGTTCATGGTTATTCACATGGGTGCTAAAATCTATTTTCTCATTTTCTCAGACACGCACCCTCGTGCAATAACATATGCATACAATTATGAAGCTCTCACACATGCATGAGTATTCATTACATTTATTAAACATGAACTGTCTACACAGAAGACAAAAAATAGTAATGTTTACAGAAAAAGAATGTAAAATACTACAACAAAACAAGTTAATTTATTGCAATTTTCACCATATACAATCAAAAACAATTATATTAACAAGGACAAATCATGCAATTTTGCTGTAATATATTGTGAAAGATAGCTTTATGATGTGTCTATTTTATTATTATATAATACATGTACTTATACTGTAAAATATTTTTTAAATTGTTTTCATAAGTACAAAAATATCACCTCATAATTAAGTCCTTTTCCTGATGTTAGTAGGTCTGTATTTCAAGGTACAACACAGACTTAATTAATAAATGTAAATATTTTTATTATTATATCAGTTAAAAATATACATTGTTTTGGATGCATTAAATTGATCAAAAGTGACAGTAAAGAATTTTACATTGTTAAAGACATTTCAAATAAATGCTGTTCTTTTAAACTTTGTTCATCAGTGAATCCTGAATATATATATATATATATATGTATGTATATTTATTTATTTACTTATTTACTTATTTACTTATTTATTTATTACGGTTTTCACAAAAAATATTGTTTTCCAAACACAGTTGTTTTCAACATTGTTAAAAATAAATAAATAAATAAAAACATATTTCTTGAGCAGCACCAAATCAGTATTAGAATGATTTCTGAAAGATGATGGGACACTGAAGACTGGTGTAATGCCGCTGAAAATTCAGGTTTGCCATCACACATAAATTATAAATATTCAGATAGAAAACGGCTAATTTAAATTGCAATAATATTTCACAGTATTACTGTTTTTACTGTATTTTTTTATCAAATAAATTCAATTAAAAGCATTGTGCATCATCATCATATTTTTTTTTCTGTGGAATTTTTGGCAACCAACAAATGCCGCCAGTTTTACCCTATAGCTACATATAAACAGTATTTTGTTACATTGTATCTACGCAACAGCCAACATGTGTGGTCTTTATTACTAACTGTTATCCTTCTTTTCCAGGTGGTAGGTGTCATTTGAGCCCCCCGTGCAGGATAATAGATCCACCCCCTGCTGACCTCATCAGGCCCTTTAACCTCTGTCTCTAAAAAGCAAATCGACAAGCTGCCAACTCCCATTTAATGGCCAGCACTGATATTTACATAGTTTCATTTAACCAAACCCATCCCTCTAACACCTCACAGTTCATTACCTACAAGAAACCAGCCCTGAATTAAACATAGGACACAAAAAAGACGTTTTAAATATGAAATGCTTACAGTGTTGCTGACTCACCATGCTTACAGTAAGAGAAGGTAATTTTGACCCTCAGAACCATCAGTTATTTAAGATCTTTTATAATCATTCTCTGTACATGGCGTTTAATATATATGCATGCATTAATACTGTTACATCAGAAGAGAAGTTCTGTGACAGATTACATAATGCGTATAAAATGGTCTTTCTAAAGGAGCTTGCAGGTTTGATTGTTTTGTAATTGTTGCATAATCACAAGAAAAACTAGCACACAAAAGGAGAGATTGTGTTTTATGGTAATAAATGTCACAATGTGCGAAACTTTATAAATCATAATCCATAAATAAAGGATTCTCTCAATCCTTTAGCACATGACCTCATCAGAGGAAGTGGAAAGAGGACCATTCACATAAATTATTCTGATCACAATATAAGACAATATGCTCTAATGCAGGAATCCCAGCAGAAACAGGAATTTAAATGGTGAAATTCCGAAGTAGAACTCATGCTAATGACACATTTTTCAACATATAGGATTCATTCATCTTCCTTATAGTACAGCTCCAAGACATTATGGAATTATGCAGTTTCATGTGAATCAAATCAAAACTCACACATCCTTCACAGAGGTCTTGAGGCATGCTTTTATAATGTTATAAAACACGACACTCATGCGAGACCCTGAGAAGTGGTCATAAAACAATTAAAGGGATAGTTCACCCAAAATGAAAATTCTTTCATTAATTAGGCTACTCACCAAACTTTCCAAACCTGTAAGACCTTCATTCATCTTCAGAACACAAATTAAGAGATTCTTGATGAAACCCTGCATAGACAGCAAAGCAACTGACAGGTTCAAGGCCTAGAAAGGTAATAAGGATATCGTTCAAATAGTCCATGTGACATCAGGGGTTCAACCTTAACTTTATGAAGCTATGAGAATACTTTTTGTGCACAAAGAAAACAAAAATAACTTTATTCAACAATTTCCTCTCTTCTTCACGACAGTATGTTCATTATTGGGTGAACTAGCCCTTTAAAAGTGAGCACAGTGGAAAATTGTAAAAAAGTGAGCACAGTGGAAAAAAGAAACATTTTAAAAGTTGTACTTCTTAGTTTTAAAAAGGTGGTGCTAATGTGTGAGACTCTAAAAACCAGACAGTCAGAGATGTCTGTCTATCACATGTTTACACAGAGATGAAATTGAAAAGCAGTGCAGTGGAACGATAAAATCTTTTTCTGTCTGAACCGGCCCTTAGAGGGAGGTTGTGTAACCATAGCGATCTCTCCTTGAGTTCTCAAGCTACCATTAGTCACTGGCAATCAATGAGCTGTGACATAATCTTAAATGTGTGTGTGTGTGTGTGTGTGGGGAGAGGGTTGTTTGTTTGTGTGAAAGACAGTAATGCTGGTTCTTTTTGGACATACACTTTATCACTTTTTAGCCTGTAAATTTCTGCCCATCTCACTCAAGTAATCTTAAACAGAAACATAAACTCCAATCTCATATTATCACAAATATTCTCCTTCCTAAAGTGAGCTCTGTTCTGTGTGATGTAACCCGTCTCTTCGTACAGATCCATAACCGCAGCCTACTGTCAAATGAATAAATAAATAACGTCCTCTCAAAACAAAGCATAAATATTCATTCATTGATGCAGCTTACATAAGACTCTCTAAGCCACCCGACACTCATAGATGTGTGTGTGCTATGATGAGAGACGTCTGATGTCTTTGAGGTTCGCTCTCTCTCTCTCACTAGTGAGTCATAGAGATATTCTGCCGCAGGGCTCACTAAGGGACAGCAGGTGGCCTTAAGCAGTCTCTCTCTCCATCAGTCCAGATGTCCTCCTGTTCACCATTTTGTCATCCCTCTCTTTCTTCTTTCTGTCCATTTTTTGCGTCAGCGTCTCTGTCCGTCTGTAGTTTCATTCATCCTAATATTTCCAAATGCTCACAGGTCAGTTACTCTAAAAGCTTCGGTGCACCGGCAACCTTGACTGTCACATTTAATAGAGACAATTTTCTGACATGATCATCATTTACTGACTGCAATTCTGAAAAGACTTTTTTTTTTTTTTCCTGTACTCTATTTATTAGTCCAGTGGGTTTTATTTAGGTTTAGTGAACCTGGAATCAGATATAACATAAAATGCTATTCATCATAAGGGCAATATCTTATCCTCCTTGTGCTTTTTCAAGGAAAGGACATGTGAAAGCATTTTATTAATCCAAAAGAAAGTTAATGGTATTTTCTTTAATCTTTCCAGCTTTTTAAATTGACTCATTCTGAGACTGAAATTAAAAAGTTCTTGACTGTGAGTTTCAATTCTAATAACATTTTAGATTAAACCGTTCCTGAACAATAAAAGCTTCAAGAACAAACGAAGACTTCCTGAACTCCTGACACTGAGAAATGCATTGCAGAGTGCTGTTTGAAATTGTAGATGGATTCTAAATGATGCTTTTGCGCTTGAGTGCATGACACTGGTGAAAGGTCATTACAGTATTTTATTCTTGTTTGGATGTAGAGGTGTATGGTCCCTTCAAGCCAGCAGATAGAGGTGAGGCAGAAGGCTTATCAGAGGAAGCGCTAAATCATCTCGTGGACAGAAACGGCTCCGCTGGATTTACAGAGAGTCAAATATTTACACAAGGTATGCTCTGACCCTCTGTCTCCGCTTATTTTATTGCCTTTTTTAAACTTTCTTCCATTTTTTTTTTTTTTTTGTGAGCTAAAATGTTTCAGATCCTTCCTGTGTAAGACACAGGGGAAGCATTATAAACTGTTTTATTACATATTTTAGAGGAAGCCAAAATATTTATCCAAGACTCCAGAGATATTCGAGGGGATGTCCAAGCTGAAAAATGGATGGCAATTTTAGGACGCTTTCCATTCAGAAAGACATTTCCATTATCATCTTTCTTTTGTCACCGCTTCTTTATCCTCTTCTCATCCCCGCCTGTTTGTCTATGAATGGCGTAAACATGATTGTTGTGGGAATAAAGAGGGAATAGAACAGGTTCCAGAGAGAAGGAAAAATAAGAAGGTAATGGTGAGGAGAAGGAGTGCAAGAGATAAAAATGGAGAGAGAAAAAATAGAAGAGATATGGAGAAAGTATCAAGAGCCTCAGGCAGAAGAGCTCACGTCAGCAGTAGATACAGTCGATTCTAAAAATGTTCTTCATTCACATGAACGAACTGATGGACGTCACTTTCTATTCCATAATACCATAAATAACTCCAGTATAGCCCTCCAGTCAATGTAACCAGCACAAGGAGGAAATGTACATCATACTTTATTTATTTTATTCATTTACTTTTATTTATATGTATGTATGTATATATATATATATATAGAGAGAGAGAGAGAGAGAGAGAGAGAGAGAGAGAGAGAGAGAGAGAGACATACATATAAATAAAAGTATGTATGAAATATATAAATAAAAGTATATATATATATATATATATATATATATATATGTCATCATGTTTGTGGATGACAGTGTGCATTAAAAAATTATTTACGAATGTCATTTTGTGAGCCTAATGTAGAAAATGACATCGGGCAGGTAATGTCACAGCCTGCGCTCGTGTCTAACAATTTACGCTTGGCAGGCCAGAATCTGCTTCAATGAATAATGAAACAGTGTGTTTGCATGTGTTTACATACAGTGCTGGAGATGAATGTGAATGTACAAGTGTGGAAAAAGACTAATTATTCTGTGAATTCTGAAGCATTGAGACAATTACAAAAGACAACCTGAACAAACTCCTCTCTTCTTTCTTCTGCCCTTCATGTATTTCCTCCTTCATTACTCTCTGTCTCATTTCCAGTTGGTGTTTATCAATTTCCAATTCTAAAGACCCTCATGCTTTTTTGTTAAACTAATATTTGTCATTCTACCAACGTGTATACATACACACCCACCCACACACCTGGAGGCTTATTATACAGACTCAAATCTCCTCTTCTGCGCTACATGTTGTTCTAATAGTTTCACAAAGATCTCTTGAAGTAAACTGTTGACAGCTATTAGTCCTGTTTATGTGGGAGATGCAGATTGTGTATCCCAAAAGGACAGGTTAAAAGTACTATGTTCATTTATTCATTCACTCACTCACTTAGTCTAATGTAATGCAATTTCTGTACTCCTTTTTACAATCCAAATTATTCCAAAAGCAGCTTTACAAGGGGAAAAAGCCCCCAGTGAGCAAGATAAAGACAACTTTGGAATGGTAAAATCTCAAAAAC
The DNA here is from genome assembly GCA_039654775.1 of Spinibarbus caldwelli. Classification (NCBI taxonomy): domain Eukaryota; kingdom Metazoa; phylum Chordata; class Actinopteri; order Cypriniformes; family Cyprinidae; genus Spinibarbus; species Spinibarbus caldwelli. The sequence continues at coordinate 16,700,563 of CM077240.1, read as the reverse complement.
AGATATTTAAACAGACGAAGAAGTAATTTTGGGAGGAACTAAGACTCACTCACTCGGTCATTCATATGCTATTTCCTAAAAAATGTAGTCTATAATTCTTATTTTTATAGTTCATTCAAATAGAGTTTCTGTGCAGTTCTCTTACCATGGTTATCTTTCAGTTTAGATCTTGCTTAAGGCTTTTATGTTCAGAAATTGCAGTTATCCTAAAAATGTTAGCTTCATTTTTTTATTTTCTATTTTTTTGGTCTCTCTCTTCTCTGTGAATGCTGGAAGCCTCCTGTAGTTCTTAGGTACCGCGGTGCCATTAGTAATCTACAGCTGAGGTCTGGAAATAAAGAGAAAGACACAAACAGACAGAGAACTCAGAGAGACAGACCAAGACTACAAATGAAAATATTTCCCTCCGCTATTTTTACTTGAATGTCTGTATGTGTGGCTGAGACTTTCAGATTGCAAAAAAGATTACAAAGGATGCTAGCTGTGAAAACAAGTGAAATGGAAGTCTACCTCACAGAAATCTATACATACAAAAGGATGCAAGCCTGTCTTTGCGTCAGTGTTTAAAAGAAAAAACATGAGCTACCATGATGTTTTTTCATATCTGGTCATTGTGAATTTATCTCACACATACACTGCCATTCAAAAGTTTGGGATCAGTAAGATTTTTAATATTTTTAAAGACATTTCTTCTGATCATCAAGGCTGCATTTATTTGACCAAAAATACAGAAAAAAAATATATATTGTGAAATATTATTACAATTTACAACCCGAATTCAGGAAATGTTGGGGCGTTTTTTAAATTTTAATAAAATGAAAACTAAAAGACTTTCAAATGACACGAGCCAATATTTTATTCACAATAGAACATAGAGAACATAACAAATGTTTAAACTGAGAAATTTTACACTTTTATCCACTAAATGAGCTCATTTCAAATTTGATGCCTGCTACAGGTCTCAAAAAAGTTGGCACGGGGGCAACAAAGGGCTGAAAAAGCAAGAAAGATTCAGCTGGGAGAACATCTAGCAACTAATTAAGTTAATTGACATCAGGTCTGTAACATTATTAGCTATAAAAGGGAAGTCTTAGAGAGGCAGAGTCTCTCAGAAGTAAAGATGGGCAGAGGCTCTCCAATCTGTGAAAGAGTGCGTAAAAAGATTGTGGAATACTTTAAAAACAACGTGCCTCAACGTCAAATTGCAAAGGCTTTGCAAATCTCATCATCTACAGTGCATAACATCATCAAAAGATTCAGAGAAACTGGAGAAATCTCTGTGCGTAAGGGACAAGGCCGAAGACCTTTGCTGGAGGCCCGTGGCAGCTGGAAACCAATATCAGGCAAGGATGGGAACAAATTCCAACACCAAAACTCCAGAAACTCATAACCTCGATGCCCAGACATCTTCAAACTGTTTTGAAAAGAAGAGGAGATGCTACACCATGGTAAACATGCCCCCGTCCCAACTATTTTGAGACCTGTAGTAGGCATCAAATTTGAAATGAGCTCATAAAATTGTAAAATTTCTCAGTTTAAACATTTGTTATGTTATCTATGTTCTATTGTGAATAAAATATTGGCTCATGTGATTTGAAATTCTTTTAAATTTTCATTTTATTCAAATTTAAAAAAAACGTCCCAACGTTTCAGGAATTCAGGAATACTGTAAAATATAATTCATTTATGTGATGCAAAGCTGAATTTTCAGCATCATTACTCTTTCAAAATAAATAAATAAAATTACTGACCCCAAACACGGTAGTGTATATTATTACAAAAGATTTCTTTTTTAAATAAATGCTTTATTCATCAAAGAATCCTGAAAAGTATCAAAAAATATACCAAAAACACACCAAAAAAAATTTAAATTAATTCGCAAAAACTGTTTGCAATATTGATAATACATCAGTATATTAGAATGATTTCTGAAGGATCATGTGACAAGACAAGTAATGATGCAGAAAATTCAGCTTTGCATCACAAGAATAAATTATAATTTAAAGTATATTAAAATAGTAAACCATTATTTTAAATTGCAATAATATTACATAATATTATAATTTTTCCTGTATTTTTGATCAAATAAACGCAAACTTTGATTAGCATGAAAGACTTCTTTAAAAAAGATTAAAAATCTTTCTGATCCCAAACGGCAGATTACTTGTGACTTAAAATCTCACAATTATGACTTTCTTTCTTGTAATTGTGACTTTACAGCTGAAAATGTGACTTTATATCTCACAATTGTGATTTTAAAATCTCACAATCACAAATTTATATTTTCATTAACTGTAAACCTTTCTACTCGCCGCGGGAGTTTCACTCGTTCATCTCGTGAGTGTTTACATTCCTCCGCAAGCGCATGTGAGCTCAGCTTTACAGAAACTTGCTGATCAGATCACAGAGACAGAACAACAACACCCAGACTCTGTTTTAATCATTCTTGGGGACTTTAATAAAGCCAATCTCTCCCGTGAACTGCCAAAATACAGACAGCACATCACATGTCCCACCAGAGACAGTAATTTACTGGATCACTGTTACACAGCGATAAAGGAGGCACATCACTCTGTTCCACGGGCAGCTTTAGGTCTCTCTGATCACTGTTTAGTTCATTTCATACCGACCTACAAGCAGAAACTTAAATCTGTTAAACCTGTAGTAAAGACTGTAAAGAGATGGACCAAAGAAACAGAGCGGGTTTTACAAGCCTGTTTCTATTCGACTGATTGGAGTGTTTTTGAAGCTGCCGCCACCGATCTGGACGAGCTCACAGAGACTGTAACTTCATATATCAGTTACTGTGAGGATATATGCATTCCTACCAGGACTTATTTAACATTCAACAATGACAAGCCATGGTTTATAGCAAAACTCAGACATCTTCGTCAAGCCAAAGAGGATGCAAAGAGGATACAATCAGGCCAGGAATACACTGAACAAGGAGATTAAAGTGACTAAAAGGACCTATGCAAAAAGGTTAGAAGATCACTTCACTTCGGATAACCCAGCTTCAGTATGGAAAGGTCTGAAAGCCATCACCAACTACAAGACACCATCCCCCAGCACTGAGGCGAATCAACAACTTGCTGAAGACCTGAATGAGTTCTACTGTATATTCTAAACCCCCCACACCCATTCTGACCATCTCTCTACACAACCGTTAACACCTCCAGCAACCCCCCTCTCCCCCCTTCCTCCACTGCAGATCAGTGAAGATGACGTGTGCCAGGTCTTCAGAAAGAACAAAAGAAGAAAAGCACCAGGCCCAGACGGTGTGACACCAGCCTGTCTGAAAACCTGTGCTGACGAGCTGGCCCCCATCTTTTCACCGATCTTCAGTAGATCTCTGGAGTTGTGTGAAGTCCCTGTCTGCTTCAAACGCTCCACCATCATCCCCGTCCCAAAGAACCCCAAGATAACAGGACTTAACAACTACAGACCTATGGCGCTAACGTCTGTCGTCATGAAGTCGTTTGAAAAACTGGTTCTGGCTTATCTGAAGGACATCACAGGACCCCTACTGGACCCCCTGCAGTTTGCTCACCGAGCAAACAGGTCCGTGGATGATGCAGTCAACATGGGACTGCATTACCTCCTGCAACACCTGGACAAATCAAGGACTTATGTGAGGATCCTGTTTGTGGACTTCAGCTCAGCCTTCAACACCATCATTCCAACACTCCTCCAGACCAAACTAACCCAGCTCTCTGTTACTAGCTCTATCTGTCAATGGATCACCAGCTTTCTGACAGATAGGTGACAGCTAGTGAGAACGGGGAAATTCATGTCAAACAGCCGCATCATCAGCACTGGCGCCCCTCAGGGATATGTTCTCTCCCCACTGCTCTTCTCGCTCTACACCAATGACTGCACCTCTAGAGACCCCTCTGTCAAGCTACTGAAGTTTGCAGATGACACCACACTCATCGGCCTCATCCAGGACGGTGATGAGTCTGCTTACAGACAGGAGGTTAAGGAGCTGGCTGTCTGGTGCAGTCTAAACAACCTGGAGCTCAACACGCTCAAAACTGTAGAGATGATAGTGGACTTCAGGAGGAACCCCCCTGCTTTCTCCCCACTCACCATCATGGACAGCACTGTGGCAGCAGTGGAGACATTCAAGTTCCTAGGGTCCATCATCTCCCAGGACCTGAAGTGGGACACTCACATTGACTCCATTATAAAAAAGGCCCAACAAAGGTTATACTTCCTTTGCCAGCTGAGGAAGTTTAACCTGCCACAGGAGCTGCTGAAACAGTTCTACTCAGCCGTCATCGAGTCTGTTCTGTGCACATCAATAACTGTCTGGATTGGCTCAGCTACAAAATCAGACATCAGAAGATTACAGAGAACGATTCGGACTGCCAAGAGGATTATTGGTGCTCCCCTGCCCACCCTTCAAGAACTGTATACATCCAGAGTGAGGAAAAGAGCTCAGAAAATCACTCTGGATCCCTCACATCCAAGCCATCCCCTCTTTGAACACTTGCCATCTGGTCGGCGCTACAGAGCACCGAATACCAGGACAGCCAGGCACAAGAACAGTTTCTTCCCCCAGGCAATCTATTTAATGAACAGTTAAATGTTCCCCCCATTATGCAATAACAATGTGCAATAACCTAATATTTGTTTGTTACCACCTCCATCTTACCACATCCCTGCTTCTCATTCTGTTCTATTCCATTCTATCATCTATAGCACAACTGTACATACCACTTATTTATCTCTCAATTTATTTTTTCAAATTTTTGTCTATTTATATTTACATGTGTAATTTTTATTCTCATCATATTTTTATTGTCTGTGTGCTGTTGTTGTCTCTGTGTACTGGAAGTTTATGACACAAAAACAAATTCCTTGTATGCACAAGCATACTTGGCAATAAAGCTCTTTCTGATTCTTATTTATGGATTTAGCAGACGCTTTTATCCAAAGCGACTTACATAGCATTCAAGTTACAGTTTTTACATTTGATGAGCTCTTGCTTTCCCTGGGAATCAAACCCACGATCTTGGCGTTGCTAGCGCCATGTTCTACTATTTGAGCTACAGGAAAGATACTGATTCTGATTCTGATTCTGATATCTTCCATTTGTGGAAATTAGGAATCTCAAAAATGTGACTGTTTCATAAAGAGACTTTAGAACTTGCAACAAGACTATTTGTTATTTGAAACTTAAAATTTTACATATTTTTTATTCTTCCGTAACTTTTGAATGGCTGTCAATAGAGAAAGTTGCCCCATAATTTCGTAGTAATGGCATCTACCAGCAGGATCTAACTAGACCATGTTAAGCAGCCAAACTCTGACCCCTTGGTTCCCGCATGCTGCATGCTTGAAAACAGACCCTCCTGATAAGGGATGACCTGGCTTGAAAAATGAAAAATGCCATGCATTCCCTAAATAATGGTTTACAACAATTTACTTTGATATCTCTTGCATCCACACACACATACACACTCCAGCCCAACACAAACACATCCAGACATATTCATAATATTCTGATTTGTCTGAATTAAGCAGTGACATCTGTGCTTCTGGAAAACTTGCATAATCTAATTTGCATGACAGTGATAGTCAGTGTGTGTATGTGTGTGAGAGAGTGAGAGAAAGCGGGTTCCTTATCTCAGTATGGACAGAGATTTATTCAAGGCTTTGAAATGAGACACAGACTAACACAGACTTTCGCTGTAATCCTCTCTAATGAGAGGACGAATCTTCTCCCTCATCCAAATGCTTCAATGACAGCTGAAGGAAGAGCTGTAAATAGAGAAAAACTGAATGGATTTTTTATTTCAGCTAAAGTCTCTTTGACTCATCCCAAGGAAACATAGACAGTGAAAAAGAATCAAACATCATAGTCATAAGAAAAAAATCACATTATACATCAGTCAGTTCCTGCCCTCCTTTTTGATTGGTCAAGATCAAATTGTGATCAATACGTAGGCCTATACATGCACATCAAGCTTATTATGATGTACATGCATATTGTGCATGTAATTGTGATCAATACGTGATCAATACGTAGGCCTATACATGCACATCAAGCTTATTATTTATTTATTTTGCTCTTGAGCCTTAACTTGTTTTTACATCATGGATTTTACAACAAAAAAAATTAAATAAATAAATAAAAAAACCGACTGGTATGAATAATAGTTTAACTGAAATCAAACTTTTATAATGGCTGTTAATACAGGCGTGTTTTGTTAAAAAATTAGAGACATGTATCTTAAAAGTTTAACCTTATTTTAACTTTTAATTAATGCTGTGCAATGCAAAAAAATTCTGAAAACATGCAGGGCATGAATGCAATTTTGTTGCAAATGTCCATTTAATGCATTTTTACATAGAAAAACAATGGAAAAGTCACACAGTGGACTGCAAAAAAACACATTCTGTGTGAACGACCCTTAGTGTTTGTATCACTTTCATTTCGTTTGAACAATATTATTTTTTAGCTGAACTATTCCTTAAACTCCTTGTTTTTTATAAAAGCAATAGCACACCACTGGGTTGTTATTCTGAATATCAACATTCAAATGAAAGATACTGTTTAACAGTGTGTTGACGTTGATTTGGTTACATTTATCGGCATGTAAATGTGTGTTTTGTCGACAGTGAGTCTCATTGGGCCCCTGATATGGGTTATGACTCAGGCACTGGTCAGTTCTGTCACTGGAGAGCCATCATTCACAACACTGAACTGCTTAGACCTCGCCATCTGGAGCCTGTTAAAACACACTCCACCTTTCTCTTCCCATCGGTCGACCACTTCACCTCTCTCCAACCCCTTTAATTTCTCTCTTTTACGCCGTCCCATGCTGTCTTTCCAAGTCCGTCTGCTGTTTGACTTTCAGCCTGTCTGTCTCTCATTCTGTGTGTTTCAGCAGGACCACATGTATAAACATTCTCCAGTGTCCATTTTGCAAACGAAATGGCCTAAAAATGCCTGCTAGAAAAGAATAGTGGAAATGTGTGCAGAGTTGAAAAGACATCCAACATTGACTAAAAATGCACTGTGCATGTGTAAGTTTAATAAAGTAATAACTCGATTGTCTAATCAGCTGACTGCATAAATCAACTTTTACTATGAAAAACTGACATTTAGCCATAACCTGCATTTACAGGGACATTGCACACATGATTAATCAAATAAGAATTCACTGCCTAACTGAACTTATCTGCATATTTTCCTTGAGAGAAAACACAAACCAACCATGAAATATCCATTAAAGCAACCCCACAGAGCCAGACTGGTTGTAACTGGTTATTTTACCCTAAATTAGCACTATTGTGACACCATAAATCTGATATTACAGGATAAATGGCTAACATTACATTGTGAATGTTAAAGATTAATATTGGAAACTGAAGTATGAAGTAATAAATTGCTTCTGAGAGCTTCAGTGTAACTGTGTTCTGTGGACTCTTATGGTGAAATACTTAATAAAAACTGTAAGTGCTGAGCACAATCCCTGGGGACAAGTTTAAAAACAATATCATGACAATGGTTTCCCCTCTTTCCTCTGGCTAAAACACTTCTAGTTGTTTCTCAACATTGGCAGCAGTTCCAGACCACATGGTCCACAGCATAGTCCAGATGTGGGGTAAAGGCTCACGGCTCAGATCTCTGGAACAGACAGTGACAAACATATGTGATGCCTAAAAACTGGTTTATGAGCTGCCATCATGTTTAGATTATTATACAGTACTTCACAGGTGATTTCAAAACTGCATGGGTTGGATACTTATGTGTAGATGCTGGCTTTAGTTTAGTTCAGACAAACATGACTTCATTCTATATCACTGCTGAACTCAGTTACAGTAGGTCACAGCGGCTAATAGCAAGAGTGAGGGAGGGGGCGTCACATAAAGTCGTCACTCAAGGTGAGGGGTCAACGTTGTTACAGACAGAGAAAGGAGATGTAACAGCACGTTACTACTTCCCAACCACCTATACAAACAGATCACATCTACAGTAAACAAGAATCACATAAGCAAATAAACAGTGGACACGCAAGAATTGAAGACATTTTTTCCCATGTGTTTATTTACAGTTTGTAAAAGTTTAAAGTCTTTTTTTGGTAACACTTCAGTGACTAATTCTCACTATTAATTGGTTGCTTATTACCATGCATATTAATAACATATTGGCTGTTTATTTATAAAGCTTATAAAGCACATATTTATTCTGCACGACCATATTCTACGTCCCTAAACTTACTACCTTACTAAGCAGTAATTAGGAGTTTGAGGCAACAATCATAGTTAATAGTTAATTAAAAGCGAGAATTGAACCTTAAAATAAAGTGTGACCCTTTTTTCCAGTAAAAATATCAGAACATCCTTAATCCAAAATAAATGCTTAAAATATCAATTTGTCTTACTTTAAAACTTTAAATCATTTTAATTTTAATTTACATTTTAATTTGTTTTATTTGAAATTATTTTCATTAAATACATTTTAATTACTTAAGATAATTTAAATAAAATAAAATTTATGATGAATTACATCACATTATAGAGGTTTAGATAGAGGTTTAGGTTTAGAAAGGTTTCGATTTTAAATGTTCGTCAGTTAGATAAAAATTAAATCAAATTCAAGACATTATCTGAAAATATGTCTTTATTTTATGCAGTTTCTGAAGTAAATGTATCTAGCTTTAGGGATGTTTAGATATTTTGGTGACCCTTTATAATGCACTATAAAAGTAGTTTTGATGTATTAATTATGCCTTAATGCACCTTATAATGTATTGGATTTAATAAATAATTGCTAGTTCTAAAACTTATCTATTCAGTAAAACTTGTTACACTTTAGTATAACGCATTAAAACACGACAAATAAACTTTCAAATATTAAAATGCATTTTAATTTTGGTTACAGTTATTCATGAAAAGATACATATAATGCATTAAAATGTACATTATAGATATCTTTGTAATACATTATACATAAATACTTTAAGTTTTACCGATATTTTTACTGGAAAGCAGATCCAAAATATGGTCACACTTTAGATTGGGGACCAATTCTCACTAATAAATAACTATTGAGTTTGACTTTTCCCTCAATAAACTCCCAATTTTTTGCTTATTAATAGTTAGTAAGGTAGTTGTTAAGTTTTAGGAAGGATTAAGGGATCTAAAATATGGTCATGCAGAATAAAGCATTAATATGTGCTTTATAAGTACTAATAAACAGCCAATATGCTAGTAATATGCATTTTAATAAGCAACTAGTTAATAGTTTGAAATGGTCCCTAAACTGAAGTGTTACCCAAAATACTTGCCACTTAAAATATACTGTTGAGAGGATGCGTGAGTGTGAATCGTGCGTGTATCCTTGTGTTAGTTCATATGTCATCATTGTTTGCTCAGAGATTTCCTGTATCTGCTTGTTCCAGAGGAATACTGTCAAACTGACACCTCTGTTAAAGTGTTCGGTATCAGTGTGAGTGAGATACGGAGAGAGTGAGTGTTGTGTATGTATGATTCTGTGCTGACAGATCTGCACACTGGTCATTCACCAACTGAGGTAAACACCCCATTAATCTTGGGCTGTCAGGGTAATGACCCCCATGACCTCTCTGGGCTGTTGCCGAGTTGTCCCACATGGGTGTAATTGAACATAAGCCTGCTGCTACAGGATGAGAGGTGAACTCTGGGTAAAATACCCATTAGCCAATTAGAGCCTGAGAACATCTAGTGCAAGGTGATAAGAGTTCACTTATAAATACTATGAGCTTAATTTGAAGTAAATTGTAGAGACAAGCAGGCAATTTATGGATGAAACGGGCAGCATTTGTACCTGCTTATAAGACACTTAAAACGTTTGTCACTGGGCTTTATGACCGTTATGTTTGAGCTGTGTTTGTTTGTTTGTGCATACACTCATACATAGCCACAGTTTTGGCTGATCTTATGTGTTAATACATTTATGGACCTTCATGAATTTGTTTCAGTCTCCAAGTCTGACAGGTAACTTGTCATCATCTCCTTGTTTTCTTTTAGAGGAATTTGCTGAAAATATCCCCAGAAGTTAGCTAAATCAAAACCTCCTGACAAAAAAAAAAAAAAAAGAAAAAAACTCCATGCAGGCTTTGTCAAGCCAATATTCAGTTTCTCTTTGCAAATTAATTCTGCTTCCTTACGTTCAAATTTGAATTGCAATTATGCTTTCTGTTTGCTACCCAATTTTTAATTCAGGAATTTGAATTTTGAATTTAAAAGGCATTTTCAACTCAATTCTGACTGTATAGGATTGTTTTGTTTTGTTTTTCTTATAAGGGGCCAATTATCTGACTGTTCTCTTGAGAAAAAGTACACTTTAGCATATTTTAGCATTAAAAGCATATACTTGTGTGATGTTTTCAGACACTTAAATGCATGTTAATCATTAAAAATATATATTATAGCTTAAATGTATAAATGCATTTAGCTGAAATTCAGAGTGCTTTTTTGACCCACCCAAACAGAACTTAATTAAATCTTTATATAAATGTATAATTTTATTGTCTTTGAAATATGGTTAATGGTAAACTAAAACATACTTCAATGTAATTTCTATTAAAACTTGTTGTGTCATGTATTTAAATGTATTTGCAATTACACATTTGTAAAGAAGTTTCAGTTTGATATATTTAAAATATATTAACTCTATATTGATTGTAATGTTGAATAATATTTTGCTTACTGATATCAACAGGTTTGCATGAGAGGTTTACGGTTTAGCAAATACCACCACCTCCATATAAAAACAATTGCATCTGTGAATTATCCTCACTAATGTAACGAAACCAAAATGTGTTTGTCTGTATCCTGTGTGTATCCTGCCTTCTGTCTGGTGTAGGGAAGTCATAGTATTGGGGTTTAGCTTTGCTTTCTCCTCATGTCTCTCTTGTGTAATGATAAAACATCTCAGTGCTTGTCAGTTATAAACAATGACTTTAGCAGACTCTCCAGCCCCCTCTGTCTCTGAGCCAGGACAGTGGACTGCCAGCACATTCATAAAAACGCTGTGTTCGGAATGCTGAACACGGAACAGGCTGCTTCCAAATGAATCACAGAGCTTACGCATCTCTCTGAGGGATACGAGTATGGCCGTTAACTCAGCCTTTTCCAATCATGCTGGGCGGTTCCACCACTTCTAGATTCTTTAGAGGCTGTGGGGAATCAAGATGTGTGTTATGTGCAGTTCTGACCAGCAGGATGTGGAGTGATGGATGTTCCAGCTCAGCTGTCATGGGATGCCATATGACTGATGGGCCAGTCGGCCTGTCTCTGTGTGTTATGCTGTCTTGACCTCTGACCCTGAAGGGTCGAGGTAAGGTTAGTTTATGGAGTATCACGATAGATGCTGACCATGAGACTCAACACTGTCAGAGACAACTGACAGACCAACTAGAAAAGAGAGCGATAAAGGGAGAATGCAAAAATGAGGATGACTTAGATAAGTGAATGAATGTGTATGTAATCCGAAATAAATAATATTGTGGGAACATAATGCAAAACAACATAATTAGAAATTTTAGGAAAAATGAATGACAGATCCATTATGCAGTTTCAAATAACAAATGGCTCAAGACAATTTATACTACAAAAAAGCTAATTATCTTTATCCAGAATATAGTATTTTGAAATATAATACAAGTGTTTTAGTATTTTTTTATATACTATTGTACTTTTTTGTGCACAGGACATGTCAGGACATAATAGGACAAAATCTAGAATTGAAACACCATAAATACAGAATGATAACAACAACAAAAAGGTTTTACATGTGATTATGTGAAGTTTGGGTGTGAGGTTGTGTTGTGTGTGTGTGTGTGTGTGTGTGTGTGTGTGTGTGTGTGTGTGTGTGTGTGTGTGTGTGTGTGTGCATCTCTATTCAAAATGTATCTAAATATGCATGTAAATATGAGTGTGGAAGAAGGAGAAGAGAAAAATATATATAATAATATATAAAATAAAGGTAATAATAAAATAAAAAAAATATATTTTAAACATCATAGTTTTTGTAATATTTTGAAATATTTTATTTTATTGATTTTATTTTTAAGTTTTGTTATGAGTTTGATTAGTTTTTGGTTTTCTTTATATTTCTTTAGCTTTATTTATGTTTTAGTTTTATTAATATTAGTACTTCAAATTAATCTTTATTTAATTTAAGGTAACTTTTTTTACAATAATTTTAAGTTTTTCCATCTAGCTTGCGTCCATTTTGCAGCTTTAATTTAATTCACAAAAACAGTTTTTTGTTTGTTTTAGTTAACAACAACACCGCTATTAAAGTTATTTTGTAATAAATATTACACATTAGACAGCATTTATTTAAAATGTGTATATTTTGTGACAAAAATTTCAATGTGTATAATTTGTGACCATTTTTTAAAATTTCTTAAAAAAAAAAAATTACTGGCCCCAAACTTTATTATATTAAATGTTAATTTAGGAAATATTAAATAACAATGTAAGATCAGTGTAATATTATAGCCATATGTTACAATAAAAAAAATTAGCAACTACTTATAAACTGCTCTGCTAGCTGATAATTTGTTTAGCAAGAAATCTGTAACATTTTGCAAAGTGAAGGACCAAATTCAAATTGGTTGAAGTTTTGTTGTTGAGGGAACTCAATACTTTGTGTATATGCAGAAGGTGTTCCGGCAACATTTTTGTTTGTTTGGTCACAATGTTGCAGGTTAAGCTCAGGGCAGGATGTACTGATCATAAATCAGTGGGATATCACAGACTGGAGTCAGTTACTCTAGTCCAGGCCAGCCAGCGACACAGACCCCCCAGCAAGGGGATCAGACACAGCGCACATTTCATCTCAACAACACTGAGAAAGAGAGAGAAATACAAGAGAAACACATATGGCCGAAACAATTCAATCAGATCAGAGATATGAGTATGCAGTAGAAGGATTTCCAAAGAATTGTGAGCTAACTAAAGAAAAAAGGAGGAAAACTGGAGCTTAGGACTGTAAGAAAGGAGAAAGGAAAATAAACTGATAAGTATGAATGTAAAATATAAAGACTATATGCTAAAGAAATGCATGTGGCCAAGTAGGAAGTAGGACAAAAACAGTCAAAAAAGAAGTCTAATGGAAATTTAGATCTTTTTTTTTTTTCATGCACTTTCATTAGGAACTTTGAAAATGTTGTGTACATTTCTGTGCATGTGTAAATGAATAATTTGCATAATAATGCTAATGAGCAACAAGCATGTTTGGACATTATCACCATGCCTTGAATGTGCCAATGTGTTTATTTGTGTGTGAGAGCGAGAGCATGTTAATGAGCGGTCTTCTCTTATCTTCTCTCTTGGGTGTGTTGTTTGTAGCTGTTGTACATCACCCATCCCTGGCACTTCAAACCAGACCATCTCTCACTGTCTCCTCGTCTCCACAGCGACCAGACGGCTGTGAGGCCACTGGATGGAGGGAGTGCAATGAGCTGTCTTTTTTCTAATGAATAGCACTGCTATCCTGTGAGTGACCTGTCAGATGTGACAGGCGAGACGTGAGGGATTGTTCAAAGGTAAAGTTTTAAACGGCATGCAGAAATGTATCTAAAGGAGACAGACACCAGAGAGGCATGGCTATCATGGGATTGCAGGACAGTATAGACTTATCTCTGTAATGAGAAAAGAGAAAGAAAGAGGGGGTGGAATCCCAAAGGGTTTCTCTGGTCAAGAAGATAAGGGACATCAATGTTGTTGTGCATGCATTTTACAGCATGGAAGGCTTATTGTTAAAATGGTTTCCCTTTTGTAGCTCATGAGACTTTGTCTCAGATGTTTCTACTAAAATTCTTGAGACAAATTAGATCACTGATGTACTTTTAGAAAGTTGTGAATTGGATGTGGATATAGCATAGCCCATTTAATTTGAAAAAAAAAAAAAAAATGATGAGAAATGCTATTTATTGGGAATGTTTGGGGCTAGCGGGGAACGGATAGAAAACTGCTCTCAAAAACAATCATAAAATAATCAATAAAACTGAGTTAGAAGTAAATATAAAGTTTATAAATTCAAGGGCAGCAATACTTCAGCAAAGTTGTTTATGCCTCAAAGTAAAAAAAATAAAAGGGTAATTGTGAGATTAAAAATTATAAGGAAAAAGTAGTCAGATTGTGAGATATGAAGTTTGACAAATCGATTGTGAGTTGTATTCAAAATTACATGGTTTTTTTGAATAAGTAGGCCTAATTGCATCCATATGAATGTGAATATAATCTGGAATTCACGGGACCTACCAGCTTCATTTGCATCACTTCGTTGTCACCATAGACTGTATGGTTGCCACTCACAACTCCTCTCCCATGGCCTCATGGGATAGTAAAGTGTCCATCAGATGCGCACTCTGGAATTTCGGCAGATGTAGTAGGTCGGTCATCCACCTACTGTTTTGTGAATGCTATAAAAACTGGCTTACTCTTTACACACACTGTAGCAAAGTGCATATTCATGTGCAGGTAGTCACGTTGTAAGATATAAATTTGCAATTAGCCTACCTTGTTACTCTGCCGGGCTACCATAAATAGGCCTACCTGAAAGCGCAATAAACAGAAAGTTGTTTAATTCAAAATCAGAGTAGCTACATTCACCAGCTTCCACAGAAATCTTGTAAATAGGCTACCCAAACATAAGTTTTTCTTGTCTGTTCTCAATTATGCCATCATTTTATCCCTATGACTAAAGACTTGGCCATGTATGTCAGGGCTAGCTTTAAAAACCAGCCATTAAAAACACAATTAAACATTCATTTGCGGTTGGTTGGAGGTACTACAAAGTACTTTCGCATTTTTAGGCATTTAGTTGCATTCCACTCCACTCAGCGGAAGCGTCTTTCTCACTCATCGCGTTTTATAATATGCTATGTAGTTTTACTCCAAAATATGCTGCTCTGAAGTTGCCTAATTCAAGAGTATCCTATTTTTGTAGACAGTTCATTCGAGATGCTACGTGAAAACAAAGGTATATTATATACAATGTGCATTCATTAGTGGTTAAACTGAAAGAGGATTGTTGAGGTGACAAAAGCTGCATTGTGACCACTGCAGGTCCTCTCTATAGGTTACATCCTCCACGGCTCATCTTTCCGACACTATGAAACAGAAACCTCATAATATCTGGCTTAACATAGGCTACAACTTTGTGTGATGTGTTAATGACACAGATGTTAAAGATTGTTTAGACCGCTTTCATTACTTTCATTAGCCTGCTTAATTTGCAGTATTCTAAATTATAATTATTTGTTATTGAGATGTATTAATTGAAACAAAATGTTGTTGAGTATGATAATTTGAGAATCTGTCATCTGTTTTGTAAAGCTGGACAAATGCTACCAGATCAACTGTCTATAAGTGGGATAGGGAAAGCGAAAATAAAAATATTTCAATTAGCTTGGGTGAGAAACTGATGCTTCTCTAGTTACCACATAGTACTTCATTCATTATCAATGTTTAATCCTCATATGTACAGATAGGGGGCAGTATGTGCCACACAATGAACTTGCTCCAGTGGGAAGTACATGAAACTGCTCACTAAACTGAGTCCCTTCACTGTCATTTGTCTTTTGAGATCATCCTTTAGTGAATAGTTCACTAAACAGTGAATAAAAATATAACGTTTACTAGGGGTAGAGAACTAGGCCTACATTTAAGCACTCATTCATTGCATTTAATTGTTTTGTGGAGGCAAAAAAAAAAAAAAAACAACTTCTTGAGGCAATAATTAATGGACTTGTATACTTTACTTATAGGCCTGTCCCTCTCTAAAGCTTTTCTGAGTCTCTCTTTTTCTTTTCTTTCTGTTTAATTACCCTCCTAACACCCCCACATCAGGGTCAAGAGTCTCTCCCTTTCTCTTTCTCTCTTCACCTTCTAATCTGTTCATCATTATAGTCTTTTTTGCTAGCCACCACCTACTTTAAAGCAATCTAATGTTGTGAACTGTCTCAAAGTATCTCTTTGACACAACTGTCTACATTTTGTCTGGGAAGACCACATGCGTTTGCAGTGTTATTCTATTTTCCAGAATGATCCCTCCTTTCTTTTTATATTCTTGTGAGTCTTATGCATATTATTGTCTCTCTGTGTGAGAACGGAGAGATAAATGGGATATGAACCTATTTATAGTACTGTTGTAATTAGATAAACAGGCCTCTAATTTTAATATAATAGAAGCCCTGACTGTAGAAAACCCACACAGCATTCATTGCTGGTATCAATCAGTCATGAAACATATCAAAGTGCCTGGTGTCTGTGATATAAGAACGAGTTCTTTGCTTCACTGTTGCCATTGAATTCATATTTGGATTTTGAGTATGATTTATCTCACAGCACATGGAAAAAAGGAAACTGAGCCCTGGGATAAAACAATTCAGACAATGAGCTTCACATGTTGCTTTTGTATGTGATCTACTGGCAGGCTTAACAGTAACGCGCGCACACACACACACACACACACATGCTTCAGCAGATTATGACCGCTAATCTCACTTTATGGCACGCTGCCTCAGGCCAAACACTCTCACATTCACTTTCTCTCTGATCTCTCATTCTTCTTCTGTTGCTGCTATACACACATACAGCTGGTAGCTGGCCAGGCATCAGATCACTGTCAGTTCAGCTGAACAGAGTGAATGAATTCAAGACGAGAATTCTGTGAGCATAATAACAGTGGCTGCACTCATACTGATAAAAATGACAGTTGACACACTGAAAAAAATGACTCATTGGATTTACTCAATTTTTTTAAGGTAAGTGGTTGCAATCAATTTATTTTAGCTACATTTAAATAAACAAATTTAGTCAACTAAATTTGTTTATTTAAATTTAGCTAAAATAAATTGATTGCAACCACTTACCTTAAAAAAATTGAGTAAATCCAATGAGTCATTTTTTTCAGTGCACTTTTGTGTACAGTGGCTCCAAAAGCATTTGGACATTAAAATATATGAATGCCATAGCATTAGATAATAGAATATATTTTGGGGGAAGATAGCACAAGCACACTTTTCTAACAAAACATTTCAATGAATGTGTTTTTAGAATATTTTGTTTAAAAAAAAACAATATACAGTATTTTTTTTATTTGTTCATTCATTCCACTCAGCTGATATTTTGTTTTCTAATGCACTGAAATTCATACATTTTCAAGTGTGTATTTTATTTCATTTACATTTTCAAGTGTAAATAATATTAAATCAAATTAATAAATTAAACAAGTAATTAAGGCAATCTTTGAAATTTTAGTTTTAAAATGAACTATTTTTGCCCAGATTACACTGATACCAGTAAAAAAAGTAAATATTGAAATTTTATATGTACAAAGAAAGAATTTATTATTTACTTTTTTGTGCGTTTTCATTTACAATTTTAACTGTAAATAACTTTTTTGCCACTTTTGGTTTGGTTTTCTAATGCAGTTAAATTCATGCCTTTCCAATTTGCATTTACATTTTTAAAAGGCACATATTACTACATTTTATTGGTATTAGTACCTAAAGTGTACCCACTTTTGAAGCTTTACTGCCCTGTGACAGTTTTGTATCTTTTTTGAGTGTTTGTATGTATATACATTGGTTTTGCTGCTGATACCACAAAGTGCTGATTGTCACTGTTTCTTCTCACAGTGATGAGAAGCATAAATCAGAGAATCTGTGGGCAGAGTCTTTTTTTCTTTTTACTGTGATTCTTGTTTTTAGCACCTCTGAAGTGGCTTTGAAAGAGGGTTTGCCTTTTGTGTCAGCCAAGTGATTCCAACATTTTTTTCTTCTAACCCTCAGACACTAAAAAAAGCAACAACACAAAAGCCTGAGCTTCAAGAGCATCTCCAGACCACAACAAAACAGCAGTAAGTGCACACACATATATTTAAAACTTAAATGCTGACATATACATTGAGACTCACACAGTCACTGCTTACTATAGAGTGACAAGCTCCCTAACACACATGTGCCAGAACTGTTAATGATTCGGGACACATGACACAAGCCCACACATTACTTTCAAGCACACTGATCAGAAACAGCCCTTTCTTACACCGACATATAGAGGCATGAACACAAAACAAAGATCTGGCCTCCTTCTGCATACCCTTAATGTGAATCAGCATTGAAGAATTTAACCACAAGACTGTTAAAGTGAAAAGTGAGAACAAATATTCAAAACATTAATCATGAGAACATGAATGAATCATGGAAGTATTATGAACTTATTTTGTTCAGTATGATACCTCTTTCAGAAATTTGACAATTAATATTTTATTTAATTTTTATGTAATTTTTAAGCAATCTTCAGAGATGCACAATATATGTGTAGCATTTCAGTCAATGTTGTTGTTGTTTTTTTATTTTGAATTCTCATTTCCCCTGTTTTTACATTTAGATTACATTTGACACTCTCTTAAAGTAAATCTTTACACTAGGGATACATAAATTAGTACCATAAAGGTTATTGTCTGATATTTAATTACACATTTTTACATGCTGATTACTTTTGCTGTCATCTAACACTCACTGAAAGTTAACCTTTAAAAACACAAAAAAAAATTAATAACTTTAGCAAATCTCAAAATGAATATCAATTCAATTCAAGTTTATTTGTATAGCGCTTTTCACGATACAAATCCATTTTTCATACTCTACATTATAATTTTACAGTGCCTAAACTCACTTAGCAATTAACCTTTGTGCTGTCCTGAAAGCCCTTTACCTAATGTGGTGTTCCCTGTCAAAAATGGCTGGCCTTTTAAAGTTTGTTTGTAAATCTCTCATTTTGCTAAATTATCACAAAATCTTGGATTCAGTCTTTCTGTCTTGTTTTCTTTCAGTTAGGTTTTGTGTTTCTTTTTGGAATTGATTGATTAAAGGCCTCATTGAAGAAATTCATTGAGAAATTCATAAGCAGTTTTTTTTTGTAGGCCAGCCCTTTTTGTCTAGTAACACCACCTTTTAAGTGTAACAAGATTGGGGAAAATGTCCCAGAATAGTACACAAATTATCAAATTTTTGGGAGGAAGTTTTAATCCAGTGTGATAACATTAACTAGCATTTTGGGGAAAAGAAAAAACACAACATTAGTGATTTGGCTGGTTTTAGTTTTTAAAGCTCTATTTTAAATGAAATATTAATATATTGATTTATTTAGTCAGAAATATTTAATTTTCATATTGCCCACGATAAATCATCAGCCTCAGATCATTTTTAGACTCTTGTATGTCAAAATATTTTTCCTCACAATTGCACCAGTTCATTTTATACAGAAAAAAAATAACATAAGGCATGTCCAAAGGAGTTTTTATACACTTCCCATCACTTTCTTGTGCCTGTGAAAAAAATATGTCTGAGCATTACTGCTTCTCAGCATCTTTAGTAGCGCATCTCTCTTCTAAAGCGAAGCTCACTGTAAAGGCAGCCTGGGGGAACGTTTACACAGCACTAATGTGCATGAAATAGAGGATTAGGTTTCGAGGTGGGAGGGGAACGGACATCTCAGGGCCCAGTGGCTGCTGTGCCGTGTTCATGTTCCTCATGGGAAGGCTTAGCCTAATCGCCCCGCTGTCCCACCGGCCCCCCAGGGCCCCTACACAACACCCAGGGGCCCCATGTCTTTAATAAAACAGGGTTATGAATGTATTTGTCTTAATGCTCCACTACTGCTGGTGTGTGTGGGTGGCAGAGAGGAGGGAAAGGGAAGACGAGAGGAAAGAGAAGGGGAATGGTGCCGCCTTTGAATGGCAGAACTGTGTCCAGTTTAACGGAGCCACTTTAAGCCGATTTTTTAGGGTCACATCGGCACCAATGAGGGATTAACTTTGTTTACATCAACGCCCGATTGAGATCCCGGCCTTGCCGCATCCTACATCTCCCTCTGAGGAGAAAAGGTCCACAGTTGCCCAATTTGTACCAGCCAAGCAGAAGAAAGAATAGGCCATCCTATGAAGCACAAAAAGAAAAATTAGCTCAGTTTTTCTGGGTTTTTTGTTGTTGTTGTTGTTGTTCAGTCCCAGAGAATTAAGGTTTTCCCACAAGGGATCAAATGGATGAAGAATACTAGTGTCTCTGATTCTCCTTTTCTGTCCATCAAAAGAAGGAGCTTGTTCTCACAGGCATCAATGTTTGAGTGCTGTGCAACAAACAGGTGGTGTTAGTGAGAACAAGTGTGTTTGTATGTGATTGCCAGCATATATTCACAGTAAACAGGTGTGAGTCTGACAGTCTTTATGTGTGTCAGTAACATTAATGGCTTTTCCATCAATTTCCCACAGTGACGTGGCTTCTGCCCTGAGGCAGTTTGCACAGATTTGACAGCATTTTCATTTGTAAAAGACCAATTTATCATAAAAGCCATTGCAAGTTTGTTTGTGTAGAATCTCTAAGGAAATTCCAACTGTCTCAGGTTGAGTTGTGTATATCGTGTTTTCCATTTTCTCCTGGCTCATTCTCGCTATGTTATTATCAATAATCATATGAGTAAACAAACTTCATGAAAGCTGCATAATTAATGCTGGCCTTGTCAGCTCCTCTGGGCCTCTCTCTAATCTATTTTTCTAACACACTCTTATTATGAACATAAAAGACTGAATCAGAAATGTGTCGGAGTAGAGTACATGAACAGACTCGTACACGCAGTCATGGTGTTAAAAGAGAGGAGGAGAAAGAGTCAGACTGAAATATGTGTACTCTATCTCAGCAATGTAAACAACAAAGCTTAATGATATTTACATGCACTAAATATTAGTATTCAGACACTGTTTGCACATAAAAGTGAGAAATGGGTGGAAAACTAAATTCCAGAGTTCACATTTTTTATGAATACCTTTTGCACTGAAGTGAGAGTATATGGATCAGTGATCTAATTTTTTGTCCTATCTATTAATTTATTCACAAAATCATTAAAAATTCATTCATACATACTAAAGAGGACCCCTGCAGTTCTTCAAGACTGTGTCAAGATCCAGTAAGTACTGTATCAGATCATTTGACCTTTTTACAGCAAAGTAAACTCTCTAAGACTCTATAAAATATTATGAATTGCTTATTTATAATTGGTGTAAAAAGAGTACTTTGAAAATATATATTTAAAAACATCTTTGAATATAATAATTGTACATTAAATGTGTAAGGAAATGTTATTACTTTTTACTTGATAGTTAAACTATATAAAATTTTACAGTCATTTAATTAAAACCTTTCTTGAAAATGTTTTGTAAAGTTTTTCAAGGCCCATATATAAAACCAAAATAAATATATAAGTATATTTTTATTATTTTCTGCATTTTTTAATTCTTTTTCTTTTTCTTGCTGACAAGTCAGTCAGTTGTAAGTGAAACAAATGTTCACAGTTAGTCAAATTTATTAAGCTTTTAATCTTTTGCAGTCTGAATTGCTGGTGATTTCTAGAGATGGACATGCATAAATCAGGGCCCTCTAGACAAAGTCATTGCAATGAATGTCAGCTGTAAAAACTGTCCCACAGTAATTGTTCTCTAGTTTTTGAGTTAACGACGCAAGGTCATGTGTGGCCCCACTGCTCTGGTAACATTTATATGGAAACAAGATGATCAGAATTTTCCCTCTTACATTTTAAATGTGCAGATATTTTTTATTTATTTTTTGTTATTTATTTATTTATTGTTATGCATTCAGACATTCTGGATGAGTAGAAACTGAACAACTGAGAGACTGAGGGAGTGAAAAGAGGAAGATGAAGCATGAATGGAAAGAGACATTCTGCAGGTGCAGTGGAGGAACACATGGGGGCAACAGAAGAAACTCTTTATACATATAAAATCAGATTCATGTCATGACCTCTGACTTTTGGATGGCTGCAGCTGGAGTGGGCGTCTATAGCTCTAGTTCCTGCCAGATCCTGATTTAGCTTCTCTCTGATTGGCTGATTAAGTTGGAGAATCCACAGAGTGGTAGCTAGATTAGAATCCTCTGCATCTGGGCAGAGAAGAACATTGCAGACAGGAAGGAAAAGAGACAGAAACGTATATATGAAAAAAGACAGAAGACATTCATAAATCATACGTGACATTAAGAAAAACTAGAAAACCACTGAGGTCACCATTCACACCATAACTGCAACCAAAAATTACAGAGTGACTGACAATGGAGGGAAAAACAAGGACAGCAAGAGATACAGTATGTGTGGAAAAGATGCCTGGAACATTTCATGAAATTAAGTTATTGCACTCACTTCATGCAAATGTAATTTGTGAATGGTTTATTGGCAGCTAATCCCACTGAGGCTAATTTAGTGACCTAATTCAATTGTATAAAGGGATGACTTTGTACATCCAGGTGCATATTAAGGGATAATGTACATTCATCATTAAAATAAGCCCTGAGAGGGCATTATAACACTTTGAAGGGTCTATTTTGTGACAATGGGTGTACATTATCCAACTTATTACATGACAGCTTATCAAATAAATGAATGGGTATTGTTCTGAGTTTATTTTATTATGTGAGAAGAAAAAGACTGCAGAGGGATATTACACCTAAAACTAGAAAAACAATCCATGTAATCGGTCAATTATTCAGATTAGTAGCCAATATATATATAAATAAATATTTGACCACAGATTTATCTGCTTGATTTTGATTGGTCAAACGCAGAATTCCAAGAATGATGTGACTGACCAATCAGAATCAAGGAGAAATGTCGCGCCCAATTAAACTTAGCACATGGCTCCTCAAATTTTTGAACAAAGTCGGTTCTCAGCTTTCAAAAAAAAAAAAAAAAAAAAAAAAAGAAAAGAAAAGAAAAGAAAAAAAAGGGGAAAAAAACACCTAGAAGTTCCAGATTTATTGTAGATAAAACAACTGGTGCTACAAATTTGTCATGAAATGTACTGCTTTGAATCCAGATTATGTCTTTTGTATCATTCATGCAGTTTCTGTGCACATTTTACAAAATATTTGTCAAAACAAGACTACCAAAAAGTGTTAGCATTTAATAGGGTATTTATTATTTTATTATTCATTTAAACATCAGCATTAAGCTCTGGTCTCCTTGCATAATATATGACAGTAACACCACCAGACTATCAAGCCTTACAATCACAGTGAAAATCGCCTGTCACCAGAGCTCACTATAGCACCCCTGGAATCAAATGTTAATGATCTTTGTTATTATTTTAATATGTTATTTTCTTTCCTTCCATTTTCAGGCCTTCAAGAGGAGCTGACAGGTCTCCTGAAGAGTGAATGCTATTTCCACATAGTGTTACTGGCACGAGCGAGGAGAATGGCAGCCCTCGCAAGTCCACCTGTGAGTGTTTTCTGGAGAGAGGATAGAAAATACAAGAGTGGGTGGTCACCGCGCTACTGGGTTTGTGTGGGTGAGCGTGTGTGTGCGTCTCGGTGAGCCAGCTCCCATGCTTGGTAAAAATCACCTAATTTTTCACTTGAGTGGCTCTCTTTGGGCAGTCCCCCCCTCCATCGACCCCTTCAGAGTAAAATTCCTCTAGTGAGTGTGAAGACTGCACTCGCAGTGCCCCCCACTCCCCCAGCACACACCGAGGGGCATTGAAAATGCATTAACACCAAATCAATGGAAAACAGTGGAAAAAAAAGCAAAAAGAGAGAGGACGAATAAAATCTCCTTAGCAACATAATCTAGATGGCCTCACGAAAGGAGAGGGGAGAGTGAAAAGAAAGGGGAAAAGGGGAAAAGAGAAAGGGGAGGGGGCAGCTGAGCGTTTAGTGCCGAATAAGAGACTGAACACTGAGAGGTCTTGCACACAGACAGCGACAAAATGGAGAATTAACACAAGAGAAACTGTTCCTATTTAACACCAGGGGAAAAGCGACTATATTAACACCCTCCCATTAGGGGGCTGGGGGGAAGAGTGGAGGCTGGGAGGACAGGATAGACCCCTAAAAACACTCTCCCAAGGAAACAGAGAAAGTCAGCAATAATTGATTGTTTGTGTGTGTGTGTGTGTGTGTGTGTGTGTTTTAATTTTTTTTTAATTTGTTTTCTTCCATACATATAAAGTATAATTTCTTATGTACTGCAATATGTCTTATATGTAAGAAATTATTTATATTATTCTAATTGGCTTATTACTTTAAAAGTGTTATGAATTATATTATATTATATTATATTATATTATATTATATTATATTATATTATATTATATTATATTATATTATATTATATTATATGTGACCCTTGACCACAAACCAATCTTAAATCG
This sequence comes from Spinibarbus caldwelli, assembly GCA_039654775.1. Classification (NCBI taxonomy): domain Eukaryota; kingdom Metazoa; phylum Chordata; class Actinopteri; order Cypriniformes; family Cyprinidae; genus Spinibarbus; species Spinibarbus caldwelli. The sequence continues at coordinate 16,676,328 of CM077240.1, read as the reverse complement.
TATGAGTACATTTGTAGCAATAGGCAACAATACATTGTATGGGTCAAAATTATCAATTTTTCGTTTATGCCAAAAATCATTAGGATATTAAGTAAAGATCGTGTTCCATGAAGATATTTTGTAAATTTCCTACCATAAATATATCAAAACTTCATTTTTGATTAGTAATATGCATTGCTAAGGACTTCATTTGGACAGCTGTAAAGGCGATTTTCTCAATATTTTGATTTTTTTGCACCCTCAGATTCCAGATATTAAAATAGTTGTATCTCACCCAAATATTGTCCTATCCTAACAAACCATACATCAATGGAAAGCTTATTTATTCAGGCTTCGTATGATGTATAATTCTCAATTAAAAAAAGAAAAAAAAAAATACCCTTATGACTGGTTTTGTGATCAAGGGTCACATATTATATTATATTATATTATATTATATTATATTATATTATATTATATTATATTATATTATATTATATTATATTATATTATATACATAATAAATATTTTCATATATATTTTTGCTTACTTTGGATCACTTTAAATGTCACTGACTTAAATAATATATTATTAATGCATATTAATGATGTCAGTGCATGGTGTGTGTGTGTGTGTGTGTGTGTGTATGTGTGTATGTATGTATGGTTAATCATTTAATTTGTAGTATATGTAACTCAAAGTAGACATATATATTCTGTTTTCTGTTTTCCTGTGTGTTATTGTTATTTCTTCTCAATTCATTGTCTACCTTAAGTTATGAGAGCTTGGTATTAAACGAGTCACTCTGGGTATTAGTTAAATCAGTTAATTCAGGAAGGACGTTTGAACTCCATTTCAAAGTTCAGTTCAGCAAATGTCCAACTAAATTTTATTTAAAAATCTCTCGAGCCATGAGACCAGCCACCATGTCACTCACTAATGGACAAGGCAGAGAGTGAAAGACAGAAGGTAGATCCATTATTTTGATTGGGGACTGATAAAAATGCTATACTCTGTGGAAAGAAAAGGAAGGATGTATTCCACAAATGTAGGTATTCCCAATTCAATTAGTTTGGTGGTGGACACTGGCTACCAGTCTCTATGTAAATGACCTTTAACCTCTATTACATGATCTGGTCAATGGTGGGAGGGTTAGACTTAATTAGGAGGTCATTATAACCTGCCCCCTGCAAGCCATTAGCTTTATAACTGCCCACACACATACCCACAGCTGACCCATGGCTGTAATGAGCCAGTTCAGGCAACTTCATCAAGAAACGTGTTGGATCCTTTCCGTTTCACAGCATCTGCACAGATCAGAATCGAGGTCTAATACCAATAAGTGAAGATTAATTTGATGGTATTATTTCACTTCAGTCGCTTGAATCCTGTTATTAAATTATGAAGTAACATGTCATTGATTGATGAAGTGGAATCATGCGAAGTGAAATGTCGAACTAGAATCATATTTTTAAAAGGGAAAAAAACACACATTTTCCAGCTGAGTGTTTCTGGAGCGTTCAGGCCATTATTTTCTAGGCTGCATTAAATTACTGTAGCAAAATGTGTTCCCATGCTCTCTGCCAAGCTGAGGTAGGATAAAATAAAGAATAAATTTGCACGTTTAGCATAAGAAGCTTTATAAACCTTTATGTGCATGTTTATAGAGAAAAAGCTAAAAGTTGGGCAACCAAATCTGGCGTTAAAGGGAAAAGCAATGGCGTTCAGGTGAAGATTTCCTGGCCGAATGGGAATATGGCGCTCAGAGGGCCCATCTAAAGACTGAAAGATTAAGATAAAACAAGGGAGACTGAATAAGAAGGAGAGAATAAGTGAGAGCCGACAACTTCATCTACAGAGGCATTAACAAAGACAGTACAAAGGCGAAAGAAGAGAAAAAGGGAGAGAGAAAAGGGCCAGAGGTTAGCGAAGACAGAGAGAGATGGAAAAACAGCGAGAGAGAGACAAGGCGTAAAAGAGGGAGAAAAGAGAGCGACTGATGTAGATAAACAGTGAAGAAAAGGAGCGAAAGAGAGATTAATAAATAGGCAGAAGTGGAGAAAAATAGAAACTGAGGGAGAAAGAAGGGACTCCAGCGACTCTCTTTGTCCCGATCGCCGATTTCACACCGACACAAAGGGCTCGGTGGACGTTTCATCCTTTCATTAACGTTTCTCTGGCGTTTATTCAGCGTTAGTCTGTGACGTTATGAAGTCAGCCCCATTCAGGCCACATTATAAATCACCTCTGCTGCTGCAGAGCGTGGCCAATCGGCCAATTACGCAGTGTGGCCGCCCCTGAACACGCAGGACAATGGCATCACAAGGCCAATAAACAAGCCTCTAATAGGGCGGCGGGGAAAACGCGCCCAAAACAGGCCCCAACCGCCCGCCGCACGCACGTATTCCATCATCCCCATGCCCTCGCATTTCCTCCCGCTAACGCTAGCGCACACACACAGCTGTGGAGGGAGCGAGGCAGGGGCAGAAGGGTAGCACTGGCACACCGAGAGAAAAATGACCCAGCGCCAGTGCACCATGCAAGCCCCCCATGGCCCTTTTCAGGCTGGGAGCCAGAACAAAAGCATACTGTTGCCATACTGTGACGTTCATGCTAGCCAGTTAGCACAGCTGCAAGAGCTCACCTTGCGCTAGCGACTATTGTTGGCCTGTTTTAGAGCCTCTTCCATCCATCTTCTGGACTGGAGGAGACAAACACAGACAGAGAGAGAGAGAGAGCTCGGCTGAGAGAAAGTGGTCGGGTGATGCAGCTGCAGCAGGAATGAATACGAGCGTAAGGTGAAAAGGGGAAGACTGGAGAGATGGAGAGAGAGGTGTCAATGTAACAGACCGCAGGGTGGTCCCACCCACTCACTTACAGAGCAGCTGCAGTTAAACAGTAACCAGAGAGATCAACTGGTTGGCGATATTTCCGAACTTTTTGAACTTTAAAACTATTTTTTTTAAAAAACTGTTGGATTAAAAGGAATGTTCCAGATTCAAAACAAAGTAAGCTCAAATGACAGGTTTTTTTTTTTTTGGTTTTTTTTTGCATTTTGCATTTTGCATTTTGTTACCACACACACAAAAATCCAAGTTTTCTTTAGAGGAAAACAAAAATGGAGGTTACGGGACAATTTTTGGAGGATTTAAAAGCAAAAATGTGAAGCTTATAATTCTTTAATAAAATACTAAACATGAATTAATTTACTATAATTAATTATAATTTATATAATTAATAAAATTAATTTATAATTAATCATTAATAATAACTAATAATAAAACCATATTATTTCTTTTGTTTAAAGGGCCATTCACACCAAGAATGATAACTATAATAAGTATATTAGCATCCACATCATACGCAGTTATATATATATATATATTCAGGACCAATTCCCTCTATTAACAAACCATTAACTACCGTTAATGTCACGGTGCACACACACGAGGGAAGCAAGGAGACGAGGATGAACTCAAAATACAGTCTTTAATAAATCCAAAACAGACAGGGCAAGACAAGGCAAGGCTGGGACACACAGGAACACCAGGGAGTAACAAGTAGACCAGACGAAAATGAACAGAACAGGCAGGAACTAAATACACATGATAATTAACACACACACACCTGAAAGAAATCATAAACAATCAAACTTGACGAGGACAGGAACAGGAAGGACCAAATAAGGGCATGGAGGGGGAAACACACAAGACAAGACAGACAAGACTGTGACAGTTAATTATGAACTCCTAATTTGCTGATTATTAATAGTTTGTAAGATAGTTATTAAGTTTAGGTATTGGGTAGGATTAGGGATGTAGAATATGGTCATGCAGAATATGCACTTTACAAGTACTAATAAACAGCCAGTATGTTCATAATAGGCATGCTAATAAGCAATTAGTCAATAGTGAGAATTGGTCCCTATGCTAAAGTGTAACTATATATATTGTTTTAAAAAAAACTTATTTTGAAAGTAATTCCAACAATATCGTTCCTCTGTGTCATTATATTTATAGTTGTGGTGTGAACTCCACTATTCTCACTAAATTAGATTATTCAAATTTTATATTATACTTATTGTTATAGTCATTGCTCTTGGTGTGAACAGGCCTGAAATGTTTGCATTATTTGAGCTGTATAGTTGTCATTTATACAGTTCTTTTAAGGTTTAAGGTGTTCTGTTGTCATTGTCAAAATTGTAAAACATTACACTGAAAAGGTTAGCCAGTGATTTTTTCACACCACACTATTTACATCTTGTGGCTTTAATGAACAGTAAGTATGGTCACACCTTATTATAAGGTCCAATTCTTGCCATTAACAAACCACTAACAATGACTTTTGTTTCAATAAACTCCTAATTTGCTGCTTATAAATAGTTAGTAAGGTAGCTGTTACGTTTAGGTATTGGGTAGGATTAAAGATGTAGAATATGGTCATGCAGAATATGTACTTTATAAGTACTAACAAACAGCCAATATGTTAATAATAGGCATGCTAATAAGCAGCTAGTTATTAGTGAGAACTGGTCCCTATACTAAAATGTTACCGTAAGTATTTAAAAGTTTATGAATTGCCCCTATTAATTTTCATTGAAAATGCTTCACTATAACCCAGTTTTTAAAGAAAAGGAGGGACACGCAGATAATACTTGCATCATTTTTTGTGGTAATCAACAGTACGGCACAAATGCTGTCACTAAAGCTTAGCTTCTACTGAACCTTGAAATGAAAGCACAGGGGAGCCCGCCGTTGGCCCAGCTGCAAGTGTCGAAATCAGAGACAAAGGTCATCTGCACTACATGCTATCCTCATGAACCCTCCCCGTGTACCAACAACACTTGCAGAAAAAACCCACCGTCCCAAATTGGCAGTGCCCGTCCTCTTACACCCATACAGACTTCATCAACGGCCCACGTACCTCCGTGAATGCTCCCTCTCTAGATGCTCTCGCTGAAGTGTCTGCAGCTGCTAAGAGAATGTTAGTGTCATCAATTGGTTGAGTGAGTCTAATAGCACTTGGTACTATGACACTAAATACCCCTCGCACAATTCTACCTTATTCATTAAAAAGACCCAAGGCACGTTACTAACCCACTAAATATCTCTGCCACAATACTACTTGCACACGAAATTTCCACGATACAAAAACACTTGTGCATGAAATCTTTCCAATGCATTTCTAAAATGCCCACTCGAATAAATCACCCTGTAGGCAATACCAGCTAAACAATACAACTTCACGTTCTTAGATCTCTAGGCTCCAGCCATCCACTGTGTCTGTACCAACATTTAACTTGTTTTTTTTTTCTTTTCTTTTTTTTTTTAAATAAAGTCATTTTTAAAGTATAGTTTGCATGTGTTTGGATATATCCAATAAATTTACAAATGGCTTTAAGAAAAATCATTAAGATAAAAATAGAGGTGCACAATATTATAATATTTTGCTAAAACCAATTAATGAGCCAGTTAATTATCTTCTTGCCATAACTGATAACCAGTAAATTACCAATATTAACAAAATTAAAAATACAGCTTTTCTGTATTTTATATCTTTCTTTTGCATATTTTTATATGCAATTCATTTTTTTCTTTAAAAAATCTTTGCTATACTCTATTTTTAATTATTATTATTGCTGTTGTTATTATTATTATTATTTAATTTTTAGGCAATGTATAATGTCTAAATTTATGTTATTGTTGTACTTATAACTTAAGAAAAAACAATAAAAAAGTAAAAAATAAAAATAAATAAATTAAAAAAACTTAAAATCAATCCTTTTAAATGCATGGGCATTGGCATTATAATGTATGGTATCAAAATGGATATTCATTGTGAGGTTTTCTAAAGATTACATTTAACAGTGTTATTAAATAATTGGAGGGAGTTTTTAAAGATTAACTTTGAGTGATTATTAGATGACAGGCATGTAAAAATAATCTACTTGTAAAAATAGTGGAAATGAACAGCGCAATTAAATATCCTGTATTAAATATACACATAAATAAAGAACATAAATATTGACTGATAATTTAAATGGTATCAATATATTGTACGTCCCTAAACAAAACTGTAACAATCATTGTCAGATCATTTGCTGATTGTAAATGTGGCATTTTGGACACAATCAAGTAGAGACATTTCCCAACTCTTCTGTTTTGCTCTCTGTCTGTCTCTGTCTTTTTGTATCTGTCTTTCTAACCCATGTCCCATTTACAAACACATTTCAGCGGGGCAACTTGATTACCATTCAGGTGGACGTCTGGCTGCAGCATGTACTTGTTGGAAGAGCTCTTTGGAGTTGCTTAGAGAAGTGTGTGTGTGGTTGGAGGGGGTGGTGGTGCTGAGGGATCGATTTGATTCTAATCGGACCATGAAAAGAACATGATCTAACTGCTTTCAGCTGGGAGTACATTTGGGCCCTCTCCACTATTTGCTCTCCCTCTCTACTCCCCTTTTCCTTTCTTTGACGCGCTCTCTCGCTCTGTCTCTCGCTCTTTGACACACAATGTCTCTGGCCGATTCAAAAAGCCTTGAATGTCTCATTAATGACTTTGTGAATACTGGGGTAGAGAGATTTGAGGATGGACGTGGGGTGGGAGGGAGAAAAAACAGGGGTGGAAAGAAAAGGGTGGAGAAAGCGTAAAAAATTCCAGGGTTGTTTAAAAGACTGGCTAAGATCTTTGCCATGGATTATCATGACAGTGTTTTAGAGGCTCAGTGGGGTTGACCCCTTTGAATGCCTGAGTATTCAGCCAGATAGACACTCGCTCACTTACTTTGGAAGTTTGTCTTCTTTCTGTATTCTCCTCCAGTGTCCCGTCTCAGCATTTGCAGTCTTTTCTGTGTGTCCATCTCTCAAATTTTATATTTCCATTCCCATCTTCCATTGTCACTCTTTCTTTCTCTCTCTGCCTCCCTGTCGTTGACATCATTTACCCATAGTTCACTCCCGTCCTTCCATCCACTTGTCATTGGGTGAAAAATATCTCCTCACTCTGTGATTCTCTCTCAGGATAAATCTGTTAATGTTCCCTCTGCTTTTCAGCCGCTCCTGTCATCAGGATAGTTAACACAACACTGAGGGCCATAAGTCAGAAGCCAAAGGTCAAAGGTCAAGGTGGTCCTGAGGCTCTCTTTTTCTGAATTTCTATTTTATTTTGACGTTTTACTTCACACATTTTTTTTCTGAATTTCTATTTTATTTTTCCGTGAATACTTCACATATGGTAATAGTAGAGACAAACGGTAAGAAATAAATAATTTTTCATGCCCCAAGTCAAAGCAGATATGTAATTCAAGTCTCTCCACAAAATAGACATGCTTATAATAAATTACAGAAATAAATAGCAAGTGTTAAGGGTAGATAAATAGAAAAAATGTATTATTATTATTATTATTATTATTATTATTATTATTATTATTTAGTGCTGTCAAATCAATTAATTGCATCCAAAATAAAAGTTTATGTTTGCATAATATATGTGTGTGTACTGTGTATATAAATATACAGGCATACATGCATATGTATTCAAGAAATATATGTAATATATATATAATATACATTATATATAAATATGAAAACAATTATATATTTGTGTTTTATATAATTATATGTATGTGCTTGTGTGTGTGTGTGTGTGTGTGTGTGTGTGTGTGTGTGTGTGTGTATTTATTTATATAAGTATACACAGTACACACACATATTATGTAAACACAAACTTTTATTTTGGATGTGATTAATAACGATTAATCAATTTGATGATAGCACTATTATTATTATTATTATTATTATTATTATTATTATTATTACCTGATTTTTTTCTGATATTTTGTTTTTGTTTTTGAAAATTTCTGAAATATTCAAGACAGAAATATTCAAAGGTTGTATGTATCACATTTATTGTACTTCCAAATGTATTTATTTTTTTCTTTAAAGGGTTAGTTCACCCAAAAATTAAAATTAGCCTGTGTTTTACTCACCCTCAAAGCATTCTAGGTGTATGTGACTTTCTTCTTTCAGACAAATCCAATTGTCAACAGTTCAGAAGACGTGAAATAAAGTGCACTCATCCGTAATAAAACATCCTTCACACTATATCCATATCCATATTTCAAACATAATAAACACTTTTTTCTCACTTCCGCTGTCATATGTAGAGGCCATCCAGGCGGGTGACGTAGGATGTCAGCGTTGCATGATTAGTGACGATTGCGGAGAGAGAACAAAACAAAACGCCGGTCACGAATTAGAAGCACAAAATGAGGATTTGTAAAGAAAAATGTTGCAGGATTTCGATATAAGCCAAGAGGAGAGTGGTTTTCCTTTGCTAAAGTAAGGAAACTTTGTTTCCTTTGCTCCTGCATATTTCAGAGGCACGCGCACGACTCATACGTCCTACGTCACCCGCCTGGACGGCTTCCGCGTATGACAGTCAGCGGAAGTGAGAAAAAAGTGTTATTACGTTTGAAATATGGATATTTATCTTACAAAAACGCATGGTTTCTCTACAGGAGGCTTTATTCACCCTCATTTGAGTTACGCATAACCTAATACACACTCCACTCTCCCATAGGATGAAACTGTACGTGTTTCAGTAGAAAACAGAGCCAGAAGAATCAGGTAGTTACCTTAGAAAGAGGGAGCAAATGAAAGATATAGAGAGGAAGGGACAGAGATGGAGGAGACTCAGGCAGGTGCTGCGAAGACCTCGCACGTGCATCCACATTAGTCTGATGATTTGAACTAGAGTCACAGCAGCGAGCAGGTGAGGGGATACAAATTCTAGTGGGAAAGAGGGGGACTCCAACTCCCTTGCTTGCATACAAATTTCAGACCCCTACCCCCAAAACACTCACACACACACACACACACACACACACACACACACACACACACACAGACAGACAGACACAAATGGACTAAGGCAACACAAAGACGCAGCCACACTTGAAAGTCTCTTCAGCTCTAGTTAAACAGGACAGAGTGCGAGAGAGAGGGGCACAGCACAGCCCATTCAGATCTACCCACTCCTCTCTGTACATGCACAACATTAAGTCCTCTGGGCTATTTATGACACAAGGAAGCACAGAACTGCCACAATTAATGAGACACAGGGAAAACACCTTATCCTGAGGTGGCTGAAACACTGCTGGAAGCTTTCCATACAGAATTAAAAGGCTTCCTTATCCTCAAGCTCGTATTTGAGACCTAAAAGAGTTGTGATAATTCAATTAGTCCTTTCTTCATCCAGCTACATGAAGTGCACCCCAGACTGTAGAGTGCTTTTCCCCACACAAATTAATTGGGCTGCCACAACAATCACAACTTTTATAGGAGTATTCAGATTGTTTTAGTGCATTTTAGCATGACTTGAATGAATACTTATAGCATAGCATGGTTGCGTGTTGTTGAGGTGTAGTGTGGGTAAATGTTGCACTGGAAAAGCATAGAGTGGGAGATGAAAGTGTTTTCTAAATATTAGTCTTTTGGCAATATGTGCATGCTAGCTAACAGTTTATACACTGATCAAAAGATTGATGGTGGTTTAGGCTTATAGGGAAGTTTAAAAGTAAACAATTTAACACGGGAATGAAGAACATCCAATCAAGTCGTGGTCAGTTGTAAATCCTGTGCATTGAATCTTTAAGGTTTTGATGCATTGGCGACATTTTTTCCTTCCATATAGTGATATACATTAGAGTAAAATGGATTATTTAAAAAGGGAAAAAAAATGTAGGGTTGGGACTTGGTTTTATTAATCAGCTGTTGATTGGATGAAGGCAAACATGAGTTTGTGGAGAAAGGAGTGGGGCTTAAACAGTCCAGCGTACATCGCCAGAGGGAAGTCTGGCATTTTACTGGAAGATTAAGTTATGATATTTTGATTAAAAAAAATAACTCAAAAAATTCAACATGTAATGGATGAATTGTTCACAATAAACTCAATAACATTCTTTTAGAAAATAAATAGGTAAAAATAAATATTATGGTATAATTCAAGATCAGCTCAATCAATTTGTCAATTCTTTTTTCTAAATGTAAAAAAAAAATAATAAAAATAAAAAATATTATTATTATTATTATTATTTGAGCTGTAAAGCTGTTCTTAACATTTTCATGGTTGATAGGGTTTATGTCATTATATTGTCATAGCCATAAAGTTGTGAAATTATACATAACATTACACAAAAAAAATGTCAGTAAGCTGTTTTTCACACTGAGAAACAGTGAGTGCCTGACTGCATCCCAAAATGTTGCTTATTTTTTAAGAAAATGTTTTATTTATTTATTATTTTTTGTTGTTGTTATTGTTTGTTTGTTTTTGGCAAATGCTGTTGACTGAGTTCAACTGCAATATTTCTTTAATATTAAGTCTATTTTAGACAAAGGAAAATTCCAACCCAAACTTTGTTTTTCTTTGACAGTATCAGGTTAAGTCAGGTGTTTCATCCAGTTATGCCTCTGTTGTTTAATAAGCTCCATTAGAGTTATAACTGTTGCTTTGCTATCTAACAATCTTCTACATTTGCATCTATTCCTATTTGTGAACTTTATGCAACCATGTGTTTTGGAAAATCAGGAACAAGAATGTTTCAAATGAATAAACCAATAGCTTTGAGGATAAAATCTGTAATCTAGGTAGCATTAAGATATCTGTATTCAGCTGTAGAGTAATTATTACTGTATTGCACACACCATGCTAAATACACAAGCACTTCAGTAACTTACCCTAGATTTGGCTTATTATCCTGCACAGCTCAATTCATTCCAGAACTGCTTATCCTGGCTTCAAAGCGATGCCTATAGAACACACAGGTTACTATTGTAGGCTGATGTATATGTAAACACAGAGAACCTCAAATGACTCAATAAGCAGTTCGACCCACTGACGCACGATAGACCAGGCTAACCTTGGGAACTGGATTAAATGTACAAACAGTGCAGAACTTTGTTTGTAAAGCGCCGCACTGCTGCAAAAAGATATGTTTTGATTATCTGAACTTGAGGATATATAAGAGAGGGTTTATTAGAAAAGATATCATTATAGGTGTGGAAAGTACAGAGATTTTAGCTTAATTAGGTTGATTTTCATTTTAATTTAACATGTTTAACATGTAAAATATTAAAATTCAGGATACTGCAATTGGCTGACATGGATAAGTCAATAATTATTTTATATTTTGTTATGGCTTAAAACTGATAAATGGACTACATTCAAAATCTGTAGCTACTATTTTGTCTTAATCAATAAAACAAAACAAAAAACTGAAATTAATCATTTTTAAAGCTCCAAGTGAATTTAGGCATTATAATGTACATTAGGAAAATTGATATTTATTTTGGGTTTTGCTCAGGATTACATTTAGCAGTGTTATTAAATATTAAAAACTCTTAAATATTCGTTTTGCATACATTCCAAGAATATCAGTGGCTGTAATAGAGGTATGTTTTCCTAAACATTTGTTAAGTGCAGGTTTTGGTGGTGCTAGCAATACATAGAGGGCACAATATTACAACAGTACCAAAAATAAACACAAGCAAGAAAGTAATGACAGTCAGAGATTGACAAAACAAAATGATGCTCCTAACATTGACCAAATGTGCTCTGGATGGCCTGATCCTAATTTATAGGAATATCTTGACACTGATGACCTCTTCTCTCAAACTCATCTCTAAAAATCATCCCCATAACTAACACAGTAATAGAAGACAGCAGATAATATCTGAAAATGGCAGCATACACTCATTTATAACATGTGTGCCCTGTTCATCCAGAAAGGAAGTGATGGGGAAAGAGAGTGCGAGAGAGGGAAGGGTTGATGGCAGTCATTAAAGTCAGCTAGTGCTCCCTAGTAAGAGGGCAATCTGGGGAGAGTGGTGTGTGTGTGTGTGTGTGTGTGTGTGTGTGTGTGTGTGTGTGTGTGTGTGTGTGTAAAAGTGCATAACATTGACGTGCGGTAATGAGCCATGATAAACATTACTGTAATTGACAGAAAAACACCACACTCACACTCCAGTCATGATTGAGTCAATCAATAAAGTGTGCATCTGCTCACAAGAGAGTGAACAGAGAAAACCCTCATCAAAATAATGAAACACAAATGAGCATCAGTGTCTGCCGAATCTGTGCTCTAATAACTTTCTAGTAGTTAATTCCTGACAGTAGGAAGTATAATTCATTTCTGACAAAAGGAACAGGACTATTCTTCCTACCTTTCCATTATGTGATATTTTTTGGCTTACACTTTTCTGTATTGTTATTTTTGCAGTTTTTGTATTTACAAAATGAATTAAAATGATAAACTAATGATATTTTGCATTTTACAGATACTTCTGCAAAATAAATAAATAAATAAATAATTTGCTAATGGAGTTAAACTGCCTTTTTTAACATCTGTGGTAAACTAAATTGGTAATTGCATTTATTAAACTAATGCATGCATCTTTTATAACCTATAAACAGTAAACACATCTTATGTTACAAACTGGATGTATAGTAATATTCTGATAATATGAATGATTATTTATTAATTTTTCATATAATTCAAAAAACTATATTTTTTATTTCTTTTTGCAGATGCATTTTACTGACAAAGAGCTGCCAAATATGGCACATTAATTTAATGACTGATACTAAATATATGTTTACTAATATTTTGATTCCGATAGACTACATTAAGTCACTGGAGATAATTAAAAAAAGGGATTTCAATGACTGCTTGTACAATTTATGCTTGTACAAAACTGCTTCTACAAGAGATTAAATATTCAGTTAAATCATTATATTAAATTCAGATGCTAAATAAAGTTTATTTAGATTTACGATTATTAAAAACAAAATGGGAATTAAATTGGAAAAACACGTACATTTGATTTTATAATATGGTCATATTTATCTCGGATCAGTAAACGTCTGCTGTGGCTAATTTACAGCACCGGACCTCCCAAGTAGCTACATATCTATTTTAAAAGAGTGGTTTGGATATAACTCTGCAGCTCTCTATGGCCCTTTGATTAAGACCTTTACATATTTACTACATTTTATTTCAGCATGTCAAGCGAAACGCAATCGGCATAAGGGCTACTCGGTCCCGCGTCTCGCCTGTTGTGGTTTAGTCATGAATGTTTGCCTATTCGTTTGGAAAGAACTGTTGGCTTTTAGGAAGAGTTGTGCGCTCTAATAAGGTGATGAGAGAGAGGATTCTTTTAATGAGGTTAGAGGAGCTTCTGTGGTTAACGCTGAGTTCAGCATCACCGAATCTGTCGGCATTTATCTTATTTTCTGGCCTCTCCTAATTGCGCGCTGTTTACGTGGCTTCTCCTTCGGTATCACCCATTCTTTGTGTGTTTATTGAGAAATAAACTCTCTTAATAAATATATCTTGTCGTTTATCCGTAAAGAAAAACGCTGGGAATAAGCAACAGTTCCAGTTTGCTGGAAATTCCTATGTGTGTGGCTCTGGCTCCTTTTCATAAAAATCGTATTCGTCATTAAGACATAAATTAGATTTTGACACACACAGGCAATTGAATTTAAGCCCCCCCCACTCAGCCCCCAAAACGATGAAATGAAGAGCAGGCCCTGCAGCTGCTATTCAGATGAAGGAGATAATTGGCAATGAAAAGTCACTGCGCCGCATTATGTTGTCTGCGGGATCATTGTTCATTTTCCCCTTGCTATTGAAGACTATATTGAAAACCCGAGTGTTTCTTTTCAGTTTTCAGTATTCACCGTTTGTTGCTTAGCTACTGGGAATGGGGGGAATCACCCACTGTATCAGTCGGGATGGGCCGCAGGCTGGCCCCTTGCGCCACAATGCAACTTTTGTGAGGAGGCGTTGACACAAATTAATGACACTTATGCAATACGGCAGTTATGGACCGCTTATAGTGCAATATTGCATGGCACTAAAGGTGATAGCTTTTGCCACCATACGCTGACAACTGTGTTCATTTTCAACACACCACATTAAAGATACTCGTATTTGATGTAAATATAATATAATAACGGCTTTTTTATTATTTATAAGTAGTTTCTCCCAGTTGTTGCACATTAACTCACATGCACTAATTATATTCCTATGGAACTGCACCCACCTCTGATCCTTGAATTGAAATGCATGGATTTTTAATTAGAATACAACAGGTCTAAACCTTCAAGACCCGTACTGGCATATAGGGGAAAATTATTAAATAGCCTAATGCTAGAGAGAGGAAATGTTACAGAATTTTGGAAAAGTTCAGCAGACGCTGTCAATTTCTCTTGGTTTATTTGATTTTTGCCGTTCATAATAGCTCACATATAAGGCTATTTTATAACAACTTCTGTATACAGAACTCGTGAGCATGTCAAAAAGAAAATACTAATAAAATAAATAAATAAGTAACACCTTGTGACTATAGTCTCTAGTCAGTTTGGTCCCACTTTGCACAACCGTCACAACAAATCCTTTCACCTCCACTTATGCAAAAGAGTTTGTGGAAGTATTACAGGTGTTTATGAAAGTTGTGTAGTTTTAGTGCTTTGGCAGAAAATTACATCCAGTGGGCTTTTTTTCCCCAGGTGGCCTTTGCGGTAGCACAGAGAATAGTAAATAGCAAAATGTGAAATAGGCCTTATAAGAATAATACTGAATGGTTAAAAAATAAAAAAAAATCACGTCTCGTTATTATTATAAATTTAAAAATAAAAAAATAAAAAAAATCATTCTTTTTCTTTAGATGTTCTTGACAATGTCACTTGCCTTGGTTCCAATACCAAACACGATGTGGTAACCTATTTAAAGGGTAACGAAGACCTGAGGAGAATAGAAGGGGGTAAGGATTTATTTTATTCAATACTTGTCGAAACTGTAATGAACAGAACAGCAATGTAAAATTACAGTTAATTTAAGCCAGAACCCAGGCTTCGTATAGGCCCTAACTGGCCAAAACTATAAAGGAGTTTAAATACTTATTAGAGTATTTGCAACATTTTATTTTCAATATCTGCGTTATTCAGCCACAATCATTTCTCTTTGAAATAGGCCCTACGCGTTTGTTAGACTCTCCGTCTTAACCCAAGCAGACAAAGATATATTCCTGTCACCCGGAGCAGAATAAAAGGAATCAAAGGATTTTTCCTTAAATGGGCTAATTTTCCTCTTGAATTATGGAAGTAATGGCTAGGTAACACTCTGTGCACAGTACCCGACGGCTTAAGTCTTAAATCCTTCCACGTGGCCCGGCTAGTCGTGGCAATTAGAGCTCATTACAGACTCATAAACGCTCTCATTTGTGGGATTACTTAATAGACAATGAAATTTTATCGTGAAGAATTATGGAGGGAAAAATAATAATATTGAAGACTGGACGGTATGAAGGGCGCGCGCCGCGAATCATTCCGCATGGGTTGTCATTCATCTCTGTCTCTCTCTCCCTCTTCTCTCTTGTCTCATACGCCGTGTTTCCTCCATTACAGCAATTACAGCCAGAATGACAGATGTGTTTGTTTTTTCGCCTCCCCAATTCAGCCCATTTTAAAGTCATATTCTACCTCGTTTAAGAATGAGACTTGCCGCTGATTTCAGTAATTAAATGCCTATGAAAGCAAAGCACCCGGCAGCGTCTTCTCTTCCTGATTCTAGCTCTCGACGCTGATATGAAATCGTCATTACGGCGCTTGAACTTTGGCCTCAATCACCATTAGTAGACTTTCAATTCTATCTTAACATCCATAAAAGCCGCTCCAAATGAGAGCTGATTTTACTATGTTTTGCATGTTATTGAAAAGCTCAGGTGTCAGACCTGTAATTGAGTGTGCTGAGAAAATTGCAGCCTACATGCTCAGGCTCTTGTAGATTGACAGCATTGCTTTCACTGTAACTTTCAGACAAGATTTGCCGGGGTTACGTCTCTCCCGACAGAGTAGGAGGTAGAATAATGCCAGACCTACCGTTTTGGGGAGCCTTAACCTCGTCAAAGCTCGCTCGCTCGCGCCACTGGCCTCCTCGCGCAGTGTCTGGAGGTAAGAGGTGTTCGCGCGCAGATGAAAGTGGAAGCTCAACCCGCTGCTGACCCGCCGAGAGATCAAACCCGCTAATTATTGTCACAAGATGAAGGATTAACGCATTTCTGAAATAGCTGGCTGATTATCCACTCCAAAACCTCCACAATAAACACTTTCTAATTGAATCCTAATCGCTATCAAATTGCAAGTGCCCAGACTCCACTGAGAATCATAAATCTTTAATTACCGGCTTGCGATCTGTCCAAACTGACGCGAACCAAGATTATAGCTGCATTTGATTTGCATAGACATTTTATTTTTATTTTTATTTTTTAAGATTCAGTTACTTTTGATCTTTGAATAAAACTAGATTTTATTACAAGAAATATTTGGCAAGAAGTTTGTTTACAATGTTACAATACAGTGTTTCCTTTTGTTGAACGGTCTTTAATTTCTCAAATGAATACAGTTGAATAGACGGGGAAAATGTTCGTGTAGCATATTGTTAGTTGTAAACAAAAATTTGTGGATCCATCATCTATTAAATTTAAGGTTAGGTCAAGGAAGCCCTATGTAAACAGAACCATGGATGAGGGGCGATTGTTAACTTCTTATAGACAAGGCTTTTGGGCAATAATCTCTCGAATTATTTGTATACTGAGGTGTAATTTGCATTCTGAAATGGATAAAAAGTTACTTTCATGTCGACATAGACAAGCTCAATTTATGTGAGAAATATAATTTTGTGAGAAATATATAGGCCTGCCTTTCTTCAACATCATTTGGAAATCTAAATAATAATGCATTATGTTAGACCAGGATTATAAAGGGATAATTGTTGATATCTAAGTAGGCGCACTTTCCAGAGCTGTTGTGCCACTTTGCCTGTCGAGGAGCGCATACCCGCGAGCTAACAAAACTGTATGGGCAAAGATTTGATTGGAGGCTCTCATGGGTATCACGTGTCTCGGGACACCAGAGGTACTAAAGCCCCTAGGCCGTGAGCGCACGTGGGTGACGTTAGGGCCGGCCCTCTCCGGGGTCCCTTTTGTTGAACTATCAAACATAAGCCAGCTCCCGAGGGCTTTAGAACAGTGTTAAGACCACTGTGTACTGCGCAAGTCCTTGGAGGAACGCCATCAGTGTGGTATCACTGACACCATCAGCATCACACGCAGACAGAAGCGATCATGTCGAGGTCTTTCTACGTAGACTCTTTGATTATCAAGGATCCCGCTCGCCCGGCTCTCGAGCACACGGGACAGGACTTTCTCATCCCCATTGGCATGCACTCTCCCGGAGTGATGAGCGTCACTGCGCCCGTTTGCCCGTCCCGAAAGACCGGCACCTTCTGTGTCTGTCCGCTGTGCGTAACCTCGCATATCCACTCTCCCCGCGGCGGAATCCCACTGCTGAAGGGACAGGGCTTCTCCGCCGGTGAAGCGGCTTTCTGTCAGAGGGTAGCACACCAACAGAGCCCCGCGTTAGCGCACCCGGGACATGGACACCCGCCCACAAGCTACAGCGTCACTGACCCTCGAAGGTATCACTGTTTGTCTCTAGGTGAGTGCGCGCGCGCGCGCGCGTAAGCTATACACCTGTTACTCCTTATGACGAGACGCTTGACTATTTGACAATTTATAGAATTCAAAAGTCAGTCTTCACGCATTTTACGTTGTTTTGTTTTACTTTTTATCGACTTTATATTTTAAAAATCATGTTGATGTTTGGCACGTTTACTTCTCAAATACACAGAATGATATATTAATGGCATTCGTTGAATTATGTCGCAAAGTTGCTTGGCACTGACGTGATTTTAAGAGTTTCTTGCTTTTTCTCCTACAGGTGCGTCTGACAACAGCCACCTACAGAACGGCAAACGGATGCGCACTGCCTTCACCAGCACTCAGCTGCTTGAGTTGGAGCGCGAATTCTCATCTAACATGTATCTCTCCCGCTTACGCAGGATCGAAATAGCCACATATTTAAACCTGTCAGAGAAACAGGTGAAAATATGGTTCCAAAACCGCCGCGTTAAACACAAGAAAGAAGGCAAAGGTACGCAACGAAGCGCGCACGCAGGATGCAAATGCTCGGGCAGCCACTCACACTATCCGCGCTCGGAAGACGAAGAATCTCTGTCACCTGTGTCAGCAACAGAGGAGAAGGAGACTTCACCTATCTAGGGGCGTCATAATAGACTTAAGTTTGGTACCCTGCATGGCACATTTAAACGTACGGATCCGTTGAAATTACTGAATTTATGGGACGCTGTCTTCCAAATTTCCATAACCCGAAGGGTATGGAAGTTTAGCTACTACCAATTCCTCCTTATTTCCTCTTAAAGTATTGTTTTACCCTGACACTCAAGTCCGTTATTTGTCTTATCCGTACGACAAACTGTGAAATAATAATTCAGTGATGCAAGTAAAATACGTTTTTACAGTTTGTGAAAACGTTTTTGAAACGACCACGGATACTCCGTGCTGTCTTCCCTGTTCTTCGAAGAATAAATGTTGGATATATAGAGAAGATAAAACACTCCCTGTGTGATATTGTAAATACGCAGACTGTTAATCCAACCTGTCCTAGACTACTGAGAAACTGTGATTTTTTTTCACCTGAATTTTATATGCATATTAAATAAAATGTGTATATTTGTATTTATTTAAATAAAATTACTTCTGTAACTACACTTGTGAGTTCTGAAATTCATATGAGTTCTGTATTCATTTTCCTATACTAGAACAAGGCACCTGTTTAAATATTTCACAAATGAAAACAAAACATATACATAAACATTCATGTGGCCACATAATGAAATGATAGATAGATAGATAGATAGATAGATAGATAGATAGATAGATAGATAGATAGATAGATAGATAGATATTAAATTTATTTCTTTATTTATTGTATTTATTTCTTTATTTGACCCTCTAACTCTATCACTCTCTATTCTAATTCTATTTTATCTATCTGTCTTCTTTTTATTTAAACACACACACACACACCCTTGACCCTCTATCAACTGCATATTTATTCTCTAACTGCTTCTTTTTCTTTAAAAATTAACACTAGCTTTCTATTTTCTATATTCTATCTACTTGTTTAAAAAAACTGTTTCTTTTTTCTATATTCTATCTACTTGTTTTCTTAAAAAAAAAAAAAAAAAAAAACCTTGCTATGTGTACTGCGTTAGGCTACTGCGACTTGTCGTATCGCTTGCATGTTGTTGCTCTTTTGTTGATTTTGATTGCTTCTATTGTCCTCTTTTGTAAGTCGCTTTGGATAAAAGCGTCTGCTAAATAACTAAATGTAAATGTAAATGCAGATAGATAGATAGATAGATAGATAGATAGATAGATAGTGTTTAAAACATTAATGTTTAATTGACAAGTTTTACTTATGATAAGGATGGAGAAAGTTGGGTTGGGATAAAAACTGCCAGGTTTGAGGCAATGGTATTTTCCAGCCTACTCAAATGTAAAATACACTCCAGTTCAACCCCAAGTTTTTTTTTTTTTTTTTGTTTTTTTTTTGTTGTTGTTGTTGTTGTTGTTGTTTTTTAATAGGACTTTGAATAGGAGACAAACTTAAATTCAGCATTGTATCATAGTATAAACACGTGACAAATAGTTTTAAATGGTATTAGCAAGGCGCCAACCGCATTTGTTTTATTAAGAAAACATTTCATAGCCTTCTGACCCCTTGAATACTTTTCAAAGAGAACGGGAGAAACTCCTTCCTTAAAAGCCTCCTGAAGTGTAACGCTATATGTGAAACGTATTTGTTAGTCTACATACAGCTTATTTTTGTTTTTGAATTTTTTTTATTTAATTGTTACCTTAAGGGTGTTTGTTCAGAGCTTTAATTCCAACTGCACAGTCTCACTTGGTGTTTAAGTATCTATTTAGATATTATATGAGATATATTTTCACTTAAAATGTTCTTCTCATATATTCCCTACAAGTGCACAAGCCACAAAAGGCCTATAGGAGAGAATTTGTGTCTCACGAGCCAGGTGATAGTCAATTATACGTCGACCCTATTCTGTGTGTGCTTTTCAAGAGACGGTTGTCCCCCTGTTAAGTTAATCCGAAAGAAGTTTAATTGCAGTTTTTGTCCCACGTTGGTTGCTTATGTAGCAATTCCTTCAATACGAGCGAGGAAAAAAAGCTACGCAGAGCTGGCCAAAGGCTTTGACAGGTTAAATTGTCCTGCCAGGAACTCGCATTTAGCCGGCGGACCCCCGACGGCGGCGAGCTCAAGGCCTTTCACGAGACGTCTACAGGGTTCCTCCGCGCGCGAGAAAACGATTTAGTCACTGTTTCATTAGGCACTATTTGAACCTTTCAACTTGGGCCAAATTGAGGGGGCATGCTGAAAATTGAGGGATTACGTAGGAGGGGTGATAGGAAATTAGCGAACGCTTAATTTAACTCGTGTTCCGTCCGAGTTTGGGATACATTCCTAATTGAGAGGGGAAGCAGGTGAAATTTTGGTCCCACGCAGGTCCTTTCAGAGGGGGAATAAATGGCCTCCTTTCACGTCTCGCTTCACGATCATATATTATCGAGGGAAGGCACCTAATGAATATATATTGAATTTCTTATTAATCGAATTAGACTTCACCCCTCGCAGGTGTGAGAGAGAAAGACCTCCCGACAAAAGAGTTTTCAGCCGTTTCAGAACTGACTCCCGTTTTCAGACGTGACACGGTTGACCCCGGACAATTGTCACTTTATTAATATTAGATTTAAGTCTCGAGTTTGGAACTTGAAAACTTTAAAATGGCACGTTAATTTTAACAGGGTTACTAAAAAACAAACAAACCTAAAAACAAATCTAGGTCTTCTTGGTTGTGCATGCATTTTTTTTTTCAGCTATAGGTAGGCAGTTAGCCTGTTCTGTACTCTTTAGAAAGTACTCTTGTACTCTTTGTATTAAGCTTCACATTCAGGATGTGAAGCAAGGCAATGCAAGCTTTCTTTTTGGTGTTCTGGCATGTAATATCACTTGGACGGGTGGTGCAGTTGAATACCAGATATATTAGAGAATCCGATGCTTAAAACCAAATATTAAATGGAAACAAAGTACGCCTCAGCTTTTAAAAGATTACGCACTGTCGCAAAATGGGCAATTACGCATGACAAAGAGCAATTAATAGAAGCCCCTTTTAAGCGCTTGCAGCTGCTTTCGCCTTGAGAGAAGTGGGGCACTCGGGCAATGAATGCCTCCAAAACCTGTTTTGTCTTCAGTCGCGGAAACCGTTTTTGTAATAGTTTAAACTGCGAAGTGAAATGCTGAAAAACGCCGTTAACGTGAACTCTTGAGCTCGAGGACATCGTTTGGACTTTCCGTCCAAAACCGATTGTTTCAAAGATGATGGAACTGGGAATTGACACGTGTCCCATCAGTGCTGTCCATGGTGACTTAATTTAGTGGGAACTCGGTCATCACACAATATGTCCCGAGCGCTTTTGTCGGGCTCTCTAGAATGGGCCCTTTCTGAGACGTGTCAGCTCCTCTTTAAGGCGTTCCATTGTCGCGCTCCTGAGCGTGCCCACTATATTATCAAGTGTGCTTAGTGGCTTTGCTGGATTAGAATGTATAGCCGTTGTAAAAAGAGGTCAGCTTTGAATGAGATAATATATTATTATATTATATCCGTCACACAATGTTAGAGAACAGAATATTATTCATTACTTTGGCCAGCTCATTCAGGTGGAAATAAGAGGAACCAGGGTCTGGTATAAGTGGCCTTGCTAAAGGAGTGAAAACATATTAAAGTCAGATAGATAGATAGATAGATAGATAGATAGATAGATAGATAGATAGATAGATAGATTAAGGAGCCCGAGGAACAGGTGGCATATCTATTTCAAGGTCTTAGTCCTGGTCAAAGTCTATTCCAGATATGTGTGAGTTCATAATGACATATGTACTTATTTGGAGAATAAACAAATAAAATGTCTTTGCTTTCTCTCTACTGGCTAGTGTTCTTTGTTGATTATATTGAGGGTTAGAACGCATACTTTAGGGCTGTAAATAATCAGAATGAATGCAGAAATGTATCAGTGCCTGTCGTTGTAATCTAAAGAAGTACTGAGTACTTTGAACATCTATTTTAAGGAATTATTTCTGCGAGGACAAACGCAAGAGGAGCCAAAGCGCATAAACTGCAGGCCTCAGCTTTTGGAACTGGAAAAAGAGTTTCTTTTTAACAAGATCCCCTTTTTTGAGGTACAAAACACTAATTTGATCCCCTTTGATGCCATAACTCTAATCCTGAATGAACGATATTTCAAAAAAAAAAAAAAAAAAAAAAAAGCGTAATGATTTAACATACTGATATCACGTGAGAAAAATCAACACAGAAATTCCTTTATGAACATTGTGCCCTATTTTTACTGACTTAGAGTGTAAAGATTTGATAAATCAAGAGCAATATGTTACAATTTCAACTTCCTCGATGGAAAGGTTGCTGTAATCAGCATGCATTTTCGGTTATAGCGCCACCTATAGGCGAAATTTTACGAAATTTGATGCGTGTCCTCAGAATATCCTGTTGCAACCCAAGTTGCATGCAAATTGTCCTAAAGACGAACAGCTATCACTCTTCAGCTCATGGTTTTCCTTTGAAACTAAACAGTGTTGAGGATCTGGAACTCTAGCCCACACTTTTGGGGAACAAAAAAATAAATAAAAAATCAAATGACCATGAAAGTCTGGACAAAAACACGAGGGTTACTTTTATTGACCCATAATGACAGAAAATGACAGGGCTATTTTCAGCACCCAGTAATTTAGCCATACAGATTTGAAATGTAACATTATTGTTTCACTTTTGCCACATTTCAGATTTCTAGGCAACTAAAGTCCACCGAAAAAGCGTGTCCTAAATGTTTACTTTAACATTTTACACGCTCCTGTGCTAAACGCCTTTGCTGACTCAGTGCTTGCGTTCAAGTTTAACCAGCAGCAGTCATTATAAAGTTTTCCTTCGTGCAGAGCAGTAGCACTTCTGCCCGGCCCCACGCCCACAAATATATAGCCGATAAAGAAAACACGGCGAGCTTCAGCACGCTGGACAGCGCGTGTGTGAAAACAGCGCGTCAGAGCCAGTGACAACTGACCATTCAAAAAGGTTGACTCCATATCAGCACAGAGAACAGAGAAAGCTTTTTCTTTTGGAGTTGGAATGCTTAAAGTATCTTTTTTCCATTATGATCTAATGAATCCTTCTAAAGGCATTTTCTGTTCTTCATAAGCTTTGCATATTTTCACGGTTATTGATTCTTATGTTTCTGAGACTGAAAATTAACACCACATTTGCCTTTAAGGAAACTGGAACTGAACATTCGTTACTGCTGGTTACTTTGTAAAATCAGGTGACAACGTTGTAACTTAGTAAAAGCAGAATGTGCAAATAATTACTAGAAGTCTGTGTTTTTCTTCTTGTTTTTCTGTGAAGCAACGTATGAATGTCAAAATGTCAAATCTCAAATCTTTGCTGTTATTGCACCCTTTCTCGTTATAGTGCTAATAAAGTTAAATCCATTTGTTTTGATGTGGTTTGTACTTCGATTCCATTTTTATTAGTCCCAGGGGGCTTTAATTCGCTCTCTCCGATTCTCTCTCTCTTACTTAATAGGTTTGAACTGTAATGACAGGAGAGAGATGGATGCAGGCTGTCCCACCGATGGACATATACGCCACCATGTGGTTATATCTCTCTGAAGAGAGACTAGACTTAAAACTCACACCGCATTTCTTCACTCAGACATTAAAGATAAAACTCTCGCTGGATGTTCCTGTGAAAACGATTTCTTCATCTTGGCGTCAGACATACTGAGAGGAGATAGACTATACTCCTGGTGTCCCGTAGCTAAGACAGATTCTCCCTCCCGCTCGCGCATTCGTCCCATACTGGACATTCCTTTGAACTGAAATTATTTCGCTGAATTATCACTGAATGCGAAATATTTAACGTTATGTTGGATTTTCTTAAATAAAAATTACAGTATGTATTAAATATTTTTTATTAAATAAAAATTACAGCGCAATCAGAAAACTGGAAAAATTAACTGCAGATATTTTTACTGTTTTTACGGTTGGATGAAAAGTGCATAGGCTATATCCAGACTTCAGCTGTGTTGATCATATGTGATTCAGAATATTCTCATTATCAAATATCTCCATTTGGTAAAGTTCACATGTCTGCATAAGTCTAAAATTAAAGTACTTTTAATGCATACATCTTAAGCAAACAATAACGAACTACAGCCAGTCGAATTAGACCCGCATAATTGCGTGTATTGGTTGCCAATCTTTTGCTCACTTCAGTGCATTTAAACGATTCCAAACTAAAGTACCGATCAAGGTATCCCGCACTGTTTCTGAAGGCTTCAGTTTTAGTCTCAAAGATTAGAGTCTTTTGTTTCCAGAACAAGGGACTCTGTTCTTTTGAGCGGCCGGGCGGCACGAACATGTGGAAATAATTGTGCTGAGCAACTGGAGATGTGTGTTTCTCTGCGAGGGTGAGCTGCAAGGCGGGCTCCTCTCGACCGGCTGCAGGAAGAACAGAGAGAGGGCTAGAGGGGGGCCAAGCCTGCCCCGGGGCTTCACTCACCACATACCGGGTCAGTCATCTGCACAGAGAGCGGCGAATCACCGTGTGCAGCGACACGTAGAGTACTAATTCATAATGAGCCATTATCTCAGTCTGGTATGTCTTAAAGAAAAGCTGAAGGGCAAAAACAGGAGAAGAGGTAGTGGCAACTTTGTCTTTGTGGGAGTTTTCCACAACTTTCAGATATCGAATACAAATGAACCCTATATACAGTTTCACGAGTGTTTTTTTTTATTTTTTTTATTTATTTTTTTTTTTTGTTAAACGTTTGTTTAAAAGTAGGCTGTAATAAATTATATACAGGGAGAGAGACCGAGAACGATTGAATTTGTTTCTTATGTTAGAGCGCCCCCTTGCATGCGTCAGCACGTGCTTTTGATGGACCCCCAATTTTGCAATTTCTCTACTGAATGAACCATTGCACAATCACACTGCACTCTTCACAAAAACTAAAATTTATTATCTGAAAATCCCAGATATTAATGACATTTTGTTTATATATATTGGCGTAAGATTAGAAATGAAGTCTGAATAAACTGAAAAGTTGAACGTCCTTGCAGAAATGACAGAACCACAAATGAAAGTCATCTTAAATGAATATGCATAAAAAAAAAAATTAAAAAAAAAGTGCACACAACTACTGCAGCAACAGCAACCACAACTGAAAAGTGCAATCAACAAAAAGCTGAACGTGAAGAATGGAGCGTGATGACCAGGTTAATCGAATAACTGAATGTAATTGTGCATTCCCAATTCTTTGATTTCTTTCCTACCTAAGCCTCTATAAAAACACTTTTAATGGGTCACTTGACTTCATTGTCCCCACAAAAAGATCCTTTTATTCCAAAAGGGCCCCTCTTGGACTTACAAAAAACATATGGTCCTTTTCTTCCCCGCTCAACCTCTTTTCATGCACCTCCTTCAGAACTGCAGAGCACGGAGAAATCTGACTCCTCTTCGGAGCTGCAGTGTGAAAACACTGACTCTTATTTTGAAAGGATGCCTGGGGCAGAGGGAGAGAGGAGGGGCCGTTTCCTGAGAGTTATTTACTTTGAGCCAGATGATTAGTTCTCTGGGAAGGATGGACTGTAACACTGAATCAATTACAGGTTGCTGTTGCAGAGGCGCATTTGTGTGAGTGGCCGTGGAGCAGGACGGAGGAGCGCAGCACAAGGGAGAGGATTACTACTGCTTTACAACTGAGGACCCTTGGGCTGATTAGAGTATTTTACAAGAGCTTTGCCATTCATTTTGGCTGTTCTTTTATCAAAGGGAACAACCAAAAGGGATTAAAAAGGTATTGTATGTTTAAATTAGTTTAATTAGTTTCTTTTGTATTTTCTTTCATGCAAAGTTTCCCTCAGACGCTCAAAAACATTTGAACCTCTGAGCATATTATTCAGGATTAGACTAATTAAAGATGTTCTTTTATTTCTTTTTTAACAATTGCGTTTTTTAATTAATTAATTTTCTCTATTTCTGAGACGACCTGTGAAAAGAAAAAAAAAATACAATTTGGTCCTATATCAACTCGCTAAATTGTTTTACTTTTTAAATGATACGGGGATTTTAATATTTTTCCATCAACGCTCACAATGGACACGTCTATCATTCGTTTTCATCTCAGAAAAAAAGAAATGGATTTTTTTTTCAACTTTGATTCTTGACACTTATGCATCGAGCAGGATTATAGACTTTTTTCCCCCCAAAGGAATCGCATTATCACCAGTAAAGTCAAAGCCTGGTTGTGCTGGATCTCAGTTGGAGACGCAGGCGCGCAGCTGGGGGTGTCTCAGCCCGTGGAGAGGCGCAGTCCTGGCATCTAATGGCAAACACATTTCGGACTAGATTTGGAGACTTGTTTACCCATCAAAATTTAAATGGGATGCCCATAACCATACTGGAATACCATTCGTTGGATTAGTCTGCGGGATGGAGATTTGTTTATTGCGGAGCGATGGAGTCAAACCACGATTGAGGAGTTTAGAAAACTTCTTTGCCGCCTTCTGCGCTGAAGTCCGAGTCGATGATGAATCTGCATGAATTGGGAACTTCTCTCACATCTGGATTAATTTAATGCAATTTAGGTACCAAGGATCAAGGAGACCGTGTTGCTATGCTTTGACTACAATAAGGCTGGAACTGGATGAAATGAAAGAAAAATATATATTTTTCTTTCCTTTTTATCTGCAGCGACTACGACTGTACTCAGCAACTTTACCTCGACAAACTATCTTTAGACCGCTTTCTTTTATTCCCATGGAAATCGCTTTTACGCGTGAAGTAACTGGGTGTTGGAGGGCACCCCTGGCTCAGCTGTTGCCCGAAAGTGTCAAGCGCAGCGGATCGGTTGTGTTTGGCAGTCAATTGCGCATATGTGTGTGGGCTCCTGACGATGGGGTGCGCGGAGAAAAGTGCGGGCCGAAATTTGCGCTCCAGTCACCGCTGGACAGATGAGCGGTATCAAAAGCGCACCCGTCTGCCATTCCACAATCGATTCCCACGGCAATCCAATGGATTCCCAAATTGCAGCACAGAAAGGGCTCGACTAATTACAGTCTTACTCACCCCCGGATTCACCAAGGATAATTAGCTTGAGAGGGCTGACATGAGCAAACGGCAGAGCTTCAGTCTTCTCTGGGCTGTAAAAAGAGTTTTTTCCTTCACTTTGAAGTAGACCTTGCGGAACTACTTATCTTACAAAATAACTGGACATGATTTCATCAGTTATTTACCTTGATTTTATTTATTTAATTACATTTTTTTTATTTTTTTATTTATTTTATTTTTTTATTTTTTTTTGAAGAGGACTAAATTAAATAATTGGTGCATTTCTTCAGGATAACTGAGTTTTAACAGAGCTGACCACTTCAAATTAAGTGGCACTGACTGTCTGCTGAAGCGCTGATGGAACCCAGGGGTCTGAGGATCAGACAGACAGAGATAAAACGCGCGCGCGGAATGTCTGATTAGAAATTTACCAAAACAAGCGCTTAAACCAGTGATGAGACTTTTGAAATCAAAAGAAACAAAGACAGAATGCAACAAAGTGTGCTGCAGGACTGTAATCTTATTTACGCACTGTAGTCTCAACGTTCAGAAAAAGTTTGAATACCAATTTAAATCCAGCTGACCAAATTTAACTTAACAAAATAATTTATACCGCAAAAAAAATGTAGATTTAATATAAAGGAAACAGTTAATCCCACACTTTGCCCGCACATAGACCTAGATATATTAATATTATTGAGTAGTCAACAGATAGGCGCAGTAATCTTAACAGGCCTACAGATTTGTGTCCATGTGAGCTGTTGTCATATCTTATAATTTACTGTATACGTATATTTCAGGATTTAAAAAGTCTTGTAGTAAGAAAACACCATGTTTTC
The DNA here is from genome assembly GCA_039654775.1 of Spinibarbus caldwelli. Classification (NCBI taxonomy): domain Eukaryota; kingdom Metazoa; phylum Chordata; class Actinopteri; order Cypriniformes; family Cyprinidae; genus Spinibarbus; species Spinibarbus caldwelli. Next base: position 16,648,330 of record CM077240.1, on the reverse strand, counting down.
TTCATGTGGAACATTGAAAACGCGTATCCGCTGCGGTCGTCTCTTCGGGGAAATGTGTACTGTGTCTCCACCTGGTGGTCAAACAAAGCCGAAGCGAACTATTCAAGGGCTCCGCTGACAAAGAGTCTGGGGTCAGTTTACTGAGTGAACCGCGTCCAGATTCTTTAAAGACCTTTTTTGTCTTGGCACTGAATCTTTCCAAAACTTTCTGCTGCCGATTATTCAATGGTCTCCCTAGGCTACCTGAGCTATTATTAGGATTAACCTCAAGAGATCAATACAGTACAACTCAGAACTGACACAGAAATTGGCTGTTTTACATGTTTGTTTTTTATTTTTATTTTTTTATTATTATTATTATTTTTAATTTTCCTTTTCTGTCTATTTGTAAAATCGATTTTCTTATTTTCTCCCCTTTCAGCTGAGCACGATTTAAGTGACCATGGGGTTCCTGGAGACACATCTCGTTTTTGGGATTGTCTTACTAGGGGTATTTTCAGGTATGTGGAAATTAAAAATCTAATATATATGTATATATATATATATATATATATATATATATATATATATATATATATATTTGTTGTTTCTTTTTTGTTTTTATACATTTTTAGTAGTATTTATTTATTTTGATATTTTTTTTTTTTAAATTTCATGTAAATATGTGTACCACTGTAATTTAAAGGTATAAGCTATAATTAATCAAATACATTAAATATTTCCCTGCAGATGTTTCAAAACCTTGGCCATTTATTAATTCAGATCAAAAGGAATTTATTCTCACACCTCATTCTGAGTTCACCATCACTTGCTCTGGAGAGAGAAGAGTGGCATGGGTCGAGCCTTTACCGCCCAACAGTGAAGTGCAGTCCGGATTTAATCACAGTACTTTGGTGATCACTGATACTGAGGCCTCTAACACAGGATACTACACCTGTTTGTATGAGGATCAACCTGAAAAAGACACTGATATCTACATTTTTGTTCTAGGTACATTATTGTTCAGGACTACTAAATATATATTTAAAATAATTAATACATTTTGCATTTGTAAAACGGACTCCCACCTCTTGTTCCATAGATCCTGAGGTTCCGTTCGTGTCTGAACCTGCTGTTGAGACAGATGAGATGGGCACAACTATCCCCTGCCGCGCTACAAACCCACATTCTCAAGTGATTCTCAGAAACCTGCAGAGTGGGGATGAAGTTTCTCTGCTTTACGACCACAAAATCGGCTTTTTCGGCTTTTTATCACCAGGTCACTATGTTTGCGAGATGAACGTGAATGGCAAAGCAGTGCAGAGCATCGTTTATAATGTGACAAATGACACGGGTAAGTAACGCAACACAAATAATTAAACATTTAGAGGGTTTTATTAAAATTTCAAACAGTATAGTGGATTGTTTTTGATTTTGACAAAGAAAAGTGAAACATTAGGTCATAGCTCTGACATTACATGAGTACCAAGGGAGATGACAAATTCTTGTTAGTGAAGAGTGATGACATTTTGAGTTGGGGTGGGCTGCAGGTGTGAGATCTGACGCACACTTGCTTCATATTGGATCATCATACTCTGCAAGTTACTCATGAGAAGAACATTTATAGCCTTTTGAAGGCACAGCTTAAACATTAGGCAAGAGAAAAAGAGTGATTGGGTGTATCTGCATTGGTTTTGGACTAAGTCCTTGCATCAAGCAACTGGCCCTGATTTCACTCACATATGTTTTTATTTTAATTAGAAGACTAGTAATCAAAATGAGTTTAATTGTAGCATCGCTCATGTTTTATGAATGATTTGTGTTGTATTGAAGATGCCAAAGATGATGCTGATGAAGATAAGAGCTTCAACATAAAACTGAGTGCCAGTATGGAGGATGTGAAAGAGGGGGATGCTGTCAATCTTACCTGCGAGACGCCTCCTTGGAAGACTTTCCACCAGCAGTGGCTGCATCCCCAAAAACAGGCAAGACCCTCATCTGTTTTCTATTTCGCTCTTTCACTCTCTGTTTTGTACTTAACTAATATAAACAAAACAAATTTATTTGAACTCCATAACTGAAGACTTCTGGTGTAATGCAGAGGCATATTCTGGGGCAGTATTCTCTCGTTCTTTATATAGCTGGTTGGAGGGAAATGCAAAAATGTACAGAAGTTTAGGTAGAAACCTCAAAGGAAAGAAGTGAGACTAATTTACTGTGTAATGTCCTGTGAGTGTTGAAGACAGATGTGCGTTTCTCACCTCTGTGAGCCCTCTGTGGAATCCACATGTTTGGGATTCACAAGACCACAGAGGTCTGTGTGTACTAACATGTTTAATGAAGGGTTTTTCCAAAATAAAAGATGCCTGATAGATAGTTTTAGTTAATATGTTTTGTGTGTTTGATGATTAATGTAAATTCCAAATCAAAAGATGTGTGTTAGTTAGTTGAAATGTTTATTTGATGATGATTGTCCAAATCAAAAGATATTAGTAAGTCAGTTTGTCTGTTTGTTTGTTTGTTTGTTAGGTAGTTAGTTTTAGTTCATGTAATGGTTGTGTTAGGTAAATAGTTAGTTAGATAGTTAGCTGATTGTAAGACTGATGAACAATGAGTTTCAAATCAAAAGATATTAGTAAGTCAGTTTGTTGGTTATTAGGTAGTTAGTTTAAGTTGATGTAATTTTGGTGTTAGGTAGATAGTTGGCTGGTGTAGTTTTTGTATGGTTTATGAACAACGAGTTTCAAATCAAAAGATGTTAGTAAGTTAGGTTTTTTTGTTTTGTTTTGTCTTGTTTTTTGTACACTTGTAAATATGAATTCCAAATAAGATACTAGTTAGTTTGTTGGTTGGTTGGTTAGTTAGTTATAGTTAGTTTTAGTTGTCATTTTTGTGTGTATCTGACAATGTGTTTATTTGGTTTTGGAAAAAAACTTGCCAGTTAGTTAGTTTTTATGTGTGTTTGGTGGAAAGATGTGCTTATATTTCAGTGAGTCCGAATGCATCATGTAGCTCACCATCTATGTTTGTTTTAAATGAGTCTGTTAGAAGCATTATTTTTTTAAAAATAAGAGTCCTCGGTTTTTGCAAGCAGCGTGTAATTGTGTAGAGACGCTCCAAGTTCTTGTCTGGACCGGAGCCGTTCTGGGTTCTGCTGGGGTTGTTTCATGAGTATGGCCCTTTAAAAGACTCCTGTAGAGCTGATTTATCTCCAGCATGCTGAAATATAGACATAGACAGAGACTTGTGTTACAGACACTAAAGTACATCTTTGCATAGAAAAGTGGAGTTAATGAAATAGTATTTAAAAAAAGGACAGAAAAAAAGAAAAGAAAAATTGCAGTTGATTGCTGTCATGCTGTCATCAGTCCACATGTGTATCCATAATAAACACAATGTGTGTAATACTGCTCTTTATTTTTCTCTCCTCATTATTACACTATTCAGGCCAGAGATGCTGTTCCAATGAAGTTAACTTTCCCAGACAAGGTTCAGTACATCCTCAACATCCCGAAAGCCTCTGTGGCAGACACTGGACGCTATGAGTGTGCTGTTACCAACCAGTTCACCGGACAAACCAAGTCTCTCATCCTGGGAATCACAGTCCATGGTGTGCACTTCTCTTTCTCACTTGACTCTACTCACCTCTGCTTTCACCATTAAAACCAGTAAACGGAGATGGGCTGAACAGATGTGGAGTAGACAATCAATCAATGTTCTTTTTTCTCTTTCTTTCTTTCTTTCTTTCTTTCTTTCTTTCTTTCTTTCTTTCTTTCTTTCTTCTGTCCTTTAGAGAGCTCTTTTGTGGAAGTAATATCTAATGGCATTGGGCCAGTGGAGGTTGTGTCGCTTCTGGAGGAAAAAGAGTTCACTGTTTACATTGATGCTGACCCTGAGCCAAAGGTCAGTTGGTTTAAAGATGACCTTCAGCTGGATGACAGCTACATCTCCACCAAGACCACTCATCTGGAAGGCCTCAGGTAGAATTTCACAAATCTTTTCATAAAATAGACATATAAATTTCATATATCATAAAACGATATTAGTCTTTCTGTTAAAAAATAGTAATGTTTTATCTTATAACCTCTATTATTGATAATATTTCTATGAAATACAGTGTATCATAATGTACTGATATATTTCTTCAATAAGATATTACAAACATTTTACTTGAATGCCCAAATAAAGTATATTAAATAAATGAATAAGCTGTAAAATTATTTTTAATACTTAACATAAATAGATAAATACTGTAAAAAGTATTTTTTTATTTAACAATTAGCAACAAAATAAATGTTATAACAAAAATATTTTTAATATTTAAAAATAACATTAACCTAAATAAATAAATACTGTAAAAATGTATTTAAAATGTTTATTTAGGTTAATTTTAATTTTTAAATATTCATTCAACTTTCAGAAAATATATATATTGTGTGGAAATTAACCTAGATTGACCTAGATTCATAAATGCAGTAAAAAATATTCTTGTATTGTGGTAATAAAGTACAGCTATCATGAACTAAGTATTGTTAGTTCTTGATAGTTAATAAATTTGATAGTTAATAAATTAACCACTGTTAACAATCTAAACCTTATTAAAAGTGTCACCAGTTTCATAATACCACTGAAATAATTGTAATGATCGTGTCTTTTTCTTACGAAGGTATGAGAATATTCTGGTTCTCCGTCACCCCATAGAGGAGGACAGTGGCATCTATGAGATTGTTGCGTCCACTGGTTCCAGGACTTCAAGATTTTCATTCAAACTTCTAGTTGAAGGTATAATTATATCAAACAGCAAAATGTATGAAGTGCCCGCAATGATTCAGAACCCCAAATCTAAAGCTGCAATATATATGAGTTTTTATGAGAAATTCAAATACTTGTTCATGTCGTGATCAGCCATGTACCCAGAGCTGCCACAGTCAGTGCTGGCTCCAGTCATGTGGCCCCAGAGGGACAGTATGGAGGTGTCTTTACACTCCACTTTCCGACTCACATGTCGAGGTCAGGCCGAGCTATCCTGGTACAGCCCTGTTTATCTCCACGATCAGTTCGACACTGAAAAAAAAGGACTCTTCATCTCCACTGTGACTGTTGGCAATGCGACGGCCGCCCATACAGGAAAATACATCTGCTACTATGACTCCAACAACAACACTGAGGAGACCTCCATCTATATTTATGTGCCAGGTACTGATTTGTTTTTTTGCACAAGCCAGATTGACAAATAACGTTTAAAAAAATAGTATACTATAAAGTTAGTATGAAGTCCTTTGTACATGGCAAACTGATATTTAATTTCTTTCCAAAAACATACGCAGATCCAGAAACGCCATTTGTGCCATCCATGACCACTTTTGAAAACCATGTGCTGACGAGTCATGATGAAATGGAGATTCCCTGCCGTGTGACGGACCCCAGTTCCAGCGTCTCTCTGATTCACATTGAGACCAATCAGGTTCTGCCCAGTGTCTATGACAGCAAGAGAGGATTCATTGGCCTCTTCAGCGCTGGGACGTATGTCTGCAGGGCCCTCACTAACGGACAGACACATGACAGCATAGAGTACATCGTTCACGGCTGGACAGGTGAGAATGAATTTGTGTGAATGGCAGGTGACAATGCAAATGTAAATATCCTTAAAACAAGACTGATTTACTTGAGAAGCAAAATTGAGTAAAAATAAATACATTTTATTTTTCTATTTTTTAAGCTTAGGTTTAGGGTTAAAAAAAAGCATTTGTCATTGCGACAGAAATATAAACATTATTCAAGAAATATATTCAAAATTATTTAATTATTATGTTTAACATATAAGAAAAAATTATATATGTATATATATGTTACATATATTTTACTGGAATAAACATGACAAGGCTGATTAAATGTAGTAAACTCACTTGTATATAGCCTTCTACCTGTAAATTGTCTGTTTTAACTGTAAAATTAAAAAAAAAAAAAAAAATTTTAAGCTTAAAAAACTAAAATATTTGCTATTGAATTAGACATCTAAACGTACATTTACTAAGTAAATTTATCTTGTTTAATATATATATATATATATATATATATATATATATTAGGGGTGTCAACGTTAACGCGTTAACGCATGCGATTAATCAAAAAAATTTAACGCGTTAATATTTTTTTAACGCAAATTAATCATGTGATAAGGTTTGACCCCAACTTCTTCCCGTCATCGCATCGCGGAAGGTTATCTATCATTGTGTGATGAGGGTACAGTGAACCAGTGTTGCCAGGGTAACGGCACAAGTGGGCTATTTTGAAAATACAGTCGCGGAAAAAATTACAGAGCCGTGGGTTGCGGTTTTTTGCGCTATTTTTATAATGTACCGCGGCCGCCCAAAGTATATATAGACAAATAAAAATAAAAATAGATCCTTTTACTAATGTGTATTATAGTTGGAATGTATACCTGGCAACTTAAGAACAGAGAGGCGGTTATAACATCACAAACAACGCAAGTTTCAGCCAGAGCATACATGTTAAGGCTTTTACACAGCAGAAATAAACATGACAACAGCCACTATAGATTATATAAGATAATAAACACACGATTACGATAGGATATGGTTTGTATGTGATTTTCTTGAGATGAATGTGTACATCTGAAATGCTAATTTGTGCAGCGATATAAAAGGCTATAAATAGCATATTTTAACAACAGTAAACGACCAAATTCTACATGTGATCGTAAACGGAAGTTATTACAAACACTCGATGGTGGTTTAAAGTGAGTTCTGAGTAAAAGTGTACTATTAATCTCATAAATCGTCTAATGAAGCATGATGCTAATATTAGCTCTAATGCACCTGCAGAACAGGTCCAATTCTGCTTCTTAATGCATTTTGTCATAATACTTCACGTAAGGTCGCAAGAAAATGTTGTTGTAGTATTTATTTAGAAATACTTTTGATAATAGTTGGGTAAATGTAAACTGGGATTGAAGCGATGTGGCTTGGTAAACATTTTATTGTCAGTATAAAGACTGATGATGGCTGAATAAAAACAGAAGAATAATGATAAAAGAATAATAAGGATTATGTCTCATACCTGGCGGAAGTGTGAAAGGTTCTGTTTCCTTAAACTAGTTTGTCATGCATTTCTTTATTTCAACACATTTACAGGTAAATCCTAGTATTTCAAATTTGCGATTAATCATGATTAATCACAGTCCAGGACTGTGATTAACGCGATTAAATTTTTTAATCGATTGACAGCACTAATATATATATTTCACAGACTTTTAAATTAACTGTTCCCTCCTGGTTGAATGACCTGCCCAACTCAATTCGAGCAGCTTCAAGATCTTCAAGAAATGGCTAAAAACACATCTCTTCCATTTATTTGACCCTCTAACTCTAGCACTCTGTATTCTAATTCTATTTTATCTGTTTGTTGACTTGACCTTCTTACACTTGCACTCCCTATTCGTTTTCTAGCTGCTTGTTTTCTTAAAAGAAGGCTTCTAACACTAGCTTTCTCTATTCTTTTTCTATTCTATCTACTTGTTTTCGTTTTATGTATAAACCTTGCTACGTGTACTGCATTAGGCTAACCAAGACTTGTCATAGAACTTGCATATTATTCCTCTTTTGTTGGTTTTGATTTGCTTCTATTGTCATCATTTGTAAGTCGCTTAATGATTAAATGACTAATATATATATATATATATATATATATATATATATATATATATATATATATATTAGTCATTTAATCATTAAGCGACTTAGCAGGCATCAAATATATATATATATATTACTGCAATTATTATTTAATGTGTATTTTATTGTTGTGTTGTTACAACTCAAATTCCGGAAATGTTGGAACATTTTTTAAATTTGAATAAAATGAAAACTAAAAGACTTTCAAATCACATGAGCCAATATTTTATTCACAATAGAACATAGAGAACATAATAAATGTTTAAACAGAGAAATTTTACACTTTTATCCACGAAATGAGCTCATTTCAAATTTGATGCCTGCTACAGGTCTCAAAAAAGTTGGCACGGGGGCAACAAAGAGCTGAAAAAGCAAGAAATTTTGAAAAGATTCAGCTGGGAGAACATCTAGCAACTAATTAAGTTAATTGACATCAGGTCTGTAACATGATTAGCTATAAAACGGACGTCTTAGAGAGGCAGAGTCTCTCAGAAGTAAAGATGGGCAGAGTCTCTCTAATCTGTGAAAGAGTGCGTAAAAAGATTGTGAAATACTTTAAAAACAATGTTCCTCAACGTCAAATTTCAAAGGCTTTGCAAATCTCATCACCTACAGTGCATAACATCATCAAAAGATTCAGAGAAACTGAAGAAATCTCTGTGCGTAAGGGACAAGGCCGAAGACCGTTGTTGGATGCCCGTGGTCTTCAGGCCCTCAGATGGCACTGCATCACTCATCGGCATGATTCTGTCAGTGACATTACTAAATGGGCCCAGGAATACTTCCAGAAACCACTGTCAGTAAACACAATCCGCCGTGTCATCTGCAGATGCCAACTAAATCTCTATCATGCAAAAAGGAAGCCATTTGTGAACATGGTCCAGAAGCGCTGTCGTGTCCTGTGGGCCAAGGCTCATTTAAAATGGACTGTTTCAAAGTGGAAAAGTGTTCTATGGTCAAACGAGTCCAAATTTGACATTCTTGTTGGAAATCACAGACGCCATGTCCTCCGGGCTAAAGAGGAGGGAGACCTTCCAGCGTGTCATCAGCATTCAGTTCAAAAGCCAGCATCTCTGATGGTATGGGGGTGCATAAGTGCATATGGTATGGGCAGCTTGCATGTTTTGGAAGGCACTATGAATGCTGAAAGGTATATAGAGTTTTAGAGCAACATATGCTCCCCTCCAGACGACGTCTATTTCAGGGAAGGCCTTCAGCAGGACAATGCAAAACCACATACTGCAGCTACTACAACAGCATGGCTTCATAGTAGAAGAGTCCGGGTGCTGAATTGGCCTGCCTGCAGTCCAGATCTTTCACCTACAGAGAATATTTGGGGCACCATTAAAAGAAAAATACGTCAAGGACGACCAAGAACTCTTCAGCAGCTGGAAACCTATATCAGGCAAGAATGGGACCAAATTCCAACACCAAAACTCCAGAAACTCATAACCTCGATTCCCAGACGTCTTCAAACTGTTTTGAAAAGAAGAGGAGATGCTACACCATGGTAAACATGCCCCCGTCCCAACTATTTTGAGACCTGTAGCAGGCATCAAATTTGAAATAAGCTCATTTTGTGCATAAAATTGTAAAAATTTCTCAGTTTAAACATTTGTTATGTTATCTATGTTCTATTGTGAATAAAATATTGGCTCATGTGATTTGAAATTCTTTTATTTTTCATTTTATTCAAATTCAAAAAACGTCCCAACATTTCCTGAATTTGGGTTGTATTTCATATGCCTACTGTAACATGTGTGATGTGTTAGTCTTGTAAGACTACAGATGTATTGTTTTTCACTGTGTTTTGTGAAAGAATGAATTTGAATAATCCCCCTGCCCTGCATTAAACCACCTTAACATGCATTCATTATATTGTCTCTCAGGAGGGTCTGATGTGCAAGTTGAGCTGCGAGCAGAGAAGAAAGCTCTCCTGGTGGGTGATACCATCACTGTTGACTGTGTAGCCAGAAACAGTGAGATACTGGAGGACCGCTGGAAATACCCTGGGAAACTGGTGAGACAGAAACAGAATAAAAAAAGAACACATTTACATCACATTCCCTAAAGATCAATATTAAACAAATTAAAAATGAATATATTTTAAATATATTTGTATTCTCTCTCTGTCGTTCTCTCTTAGGCGGGTCGAGGAGTAAAGACCGTAAAGGAGAATAAGCGAGATCTTGAGATCCATTATACTCTGACAGTGACTAATGCCTCACCAAAAGACAGCGGTGTCTACGCTTGCTCCATCACTGATGTTAAGAGCAATGAGAGCCAAACCAAACAGCTCACTATTACAGTCTATGGTACAGTGATCACATACACTCATACAGATACACATGATTTTCAATGCGTATGGCAAATTCAGACATGATTACATTCTCACAGCGATTCAGTTGCAGTCCTAATATGCCCTTTTGGTTTTCGTGTGCAGATCATGAGTTTGTGCACATAAATCCAATGATTGGTCCAGTGGAGACTACTAGGCTGGATGAGGTGCGAGAGTTCAGGGTGGACATACAGTCTTTCCCCGCCCCCAAAGTCACATGGTTAAAGGACGGATCGGTCCTGGGAGATGTTGCTGCAGAGATCACCACCAACCTGCTAAAAATCAATGAGACCAGGTGACTACAAAAAATTCTGCCTTCATATATTCAATATTTTTCAAATATCATGTTTTATATTTGTGCTTAAATAGAAAAAAAATTAATCACATCAATATCCCTTTTAAAAGTGCTGCGTTAAAGCTGTTGTTTTGTTTGTTCAGTTACCAGGGTGTGTTGACCCTGATCAGGGCTAAAGCAGAGGACAGTGGGAACTATACCATCAGGGCAGAAACAGGCAGCCAGACTGCCAGCAACAGTTTCTACCTTCAGGTTAAAGGTGGGACCTTTTCTTTTTTTCTGTAGCTGCAGGTTGTTTTTGTCACACCTTTGTTTACCTACATTTGCATGTGTTTGCTTTTGCCTCTGCTTCATGTTTGTTTATCTCGGTGCACCTATATATCTTTCTTAACCACTCTTTACATACATTTGTTTAGGTTTTTCTTGTTGTCAACTGGAGGATCTTTGTCAAGCAATGTGTAGCTACATGTGCTTACAGTATAAGTGTTGGTTTTCTTATGTACTGTTTTTGTCCTAACCAGGAGTGTGGAAAATACTGAAAATAATTACAACAAGTTAAAGCGTACTGTTTCAAAATGGTAGTTTTCAGTTCTTAACTATGTAAAAAAAATTGACTGATAATATCAAGAATTTTTTTGCATGAAACAGAATTAAAGGATCAAAACTAAAGGCTCTAGGACACATAAGATATTAGATTATAGCTTCTGTCATAAAACCTGTTTTATGAAGCATCAAACAAATCAGTAATGTTTTGCATCATTTTGTAACAAAAGTGTGCGTATGAAGGCATAGCCTCAATTTTACATTATATTTGTATGTGTTGCACTATATCGTTTTCAAATGAAAAAACTAATAAATTATTTGTGGTATATTAATTTTTTTTTGTAACGAAAACATTCATGAAAAATATAAAAAATATTTAAATTTCAAATATTTAGGAAGTATCTTGCTGATGCATATAAAATAAACTACTGTTCAAAAAGTTTTGGGTCAGTAAAATGATTTTAAAGATGAAAGAAATTCATTAAGGCTGCATTTGTTCATCAAAATACAGTGAACCACTGTGAAATATTATTACAATTTTTAAAAAAAGTATTTTATAATTAAATTTATTTTAAAATGTAATTTATTACTGTGATGGCAAAAGCTGAATTTTCAGTGTCCATTACTCCAGTCTTCAGTGTAACACGATCCTTCAGAAATCATTCTAATGTGCTGATATGGTGCTCAAGAAATGTTTCTTCGTATTATCTGTGTTGAAAACAGTGCTGTGTAATATTTTTGTGGAAGCTATGATGCCTTTTTTTCCAGGATTTTTTGATGAATAGAAAGATAGATATTATATATATATAGTAACATTAAATAGATATATATATAGTAACATTATCAATATCTTTACTGTCACTTTAGATGCAATGCATCCTTGCTGAAAAAATAAAAAATAAAATAAATAATAATACTGTAAATTGGTAGGACCAGTGAAAAAGCTTGGCGAGAAAGTGAAATTGTTTCTCTTCTTACAGTTCCCCCTGTGATTGTGGACTTGATGGACATCCACCACGGTTCTGCTGCTGGTCAGGAAGTGGTGTGTACTGCTGGCGGCTCCCCCGCCCCTGATGTGGACTGGTATATCTGCAAAAACATTAAACAGTAAGCATTCTTCTTTTTTGTTTCATTCTGCTATCCTAAAGGTATTGTCTCTATATGTCTGTCTTCCTTTATTCAGGCTTCATTTTTCACCCTTTCCTTCTATAAAAGCAGTCCAAAGTAGATGACACAGTCTCATCCCTAGACATTAAAGTCAAGTCACCATAATGACATCATGTTGAGCTCACTTGTCCTTCTTCCACCAGCTGTGCCAACGATTCCTCCCAGTGGATGCCACTTCCGATCAACTCTACGGACATCAATGTGGAACTGCAAATGGATGTGGACAACAACATTGAGAGTCACATCATTTTCCACCATCTTGAGAGCACAATTGCTGTGCGCTGTCTGGCCAGGAATGACATGGGCGCTGTTTCACGGGAGATTAAACTCGTGTCAAATGGTAAGAGGCCTGTGTTTGTCTCTTTAGAGATGTCTTTTTTAATTTTAGGAGTTAATTGACCAGTCCATTGATTTGAAGTGCTGTGAATCTGTTTAGTGTCACTGTTTTTCGTGGGTAGACAAAGTAAACAAAGTTTCAAGCTGATTTGAAACTAATTTGAATCACAGGTGTACTGTTTATTTAGGGATGAATTGCTGGCAGTAGATCTGCACTGAGGCTAGGTTTTGTTTGTTGAGATTTCAGTCATTGTAAGGAAACATTTCTGTACTTATGTGTTTGTGTGTGATTATCTGTTCATCGGTTCTTTAAATTCAAGCAAACTCTACTTTAGTAGACTTTACATCTGTTTGCCTCATTTTGTAAACCGTGCCTGTCTTGTCAGGCTCCCCACGTCTTTTTGCTGCGATAGATTCCTCAGGTGGACCATCCATGGTCTTTAGAAACAAATCCATATGTGTTTACACTAGTTTCTGTTGGCAGGGGTTTTGTAAATTGCTCGCACCGGGCACCTTGATTAATACAGCATACGAGAGTGATGCAGTTCAAAATATTTATACTATTATGATGACATTATTAGGTATGTAAGTTAAGCTGTAGCTCATTAAGAATGTTTTGTTTTGGCAATTGTCAGAGTTTAGTTTTGTATCATATCTTTCCATATCTCCACCCTCCTCTTCCTCATTGCTGCTGCTGCTGGTGTGTTCAGGTCTGCACTCGGAGCTCACTGTGGCTGCTGCTGTTCTGGTGCTGCTGGTCATTGTCATCATCTCACTCATTGTGCTGGTCATTATCTGGAAACAGGTACTCACTCACTCATTCATCCACTCATCCACTCACTCACTCACTCACTCACTCACTCACTCATATACATTGACTCAGTTACTCTCATTCACTCACTTATTTACAAAATGACTCATTCACTCATTTATTTAGCAGTTTACTCATTCTTTTGACCATTTACTCATTTATTCACACTAACTCATTGACTCAATCACTCACTGGCATTTACTGATTAATTCACCCATTCAGCTATTTCCTCACCCATTTACTCATTCACATTTACTCACTAACTTGCTCACCCATTTAAACGCTTGTTCATTTATCCATACTTATCAGTAAGATTTTTATAAGAACTGAATACTTTTATTCAATAAGGACTCACTGAACTGATCAAAAGTGACAGTTAAGATATTTATAATGTGACAAAATTTCTATACCAAATAAATGCTGTTCTTTCAAATGTTCTTTTTACAAAAATATTTTTTTTCTAAAAAAAAAAAAAAAAAAAAAAATGAAGTAACACAACTGTTTTCAACATTGATAATAATAAGAAATGTTTCTTGAGCACTAAATGATTTCTGAAGTGATTTCTGATGTGACACTGAAGACTGTAGAAATGGCTGCTGAAAATTCAGCTTTACACAGAAATAAATTAGTTGAAATATATTAAATAAGAAAAATTATTTTAGATACAGTTTTTACAGTATTTTTGATCAAATAAATACAGCATTGGTGAGCATAAGACTTATTTTAAAAACATTACAAAGCTTACCAAACTTTTGCAAAGTGTCAGATTTACTCATTGACTTAAATGAGTCAAGTCACTTCATTCATTCATTCACTCACTTATTCACTCAGTCACTCACCAATTTAGTCATTTACTCATTCACTCAACCACTAACTCACTTACTCACCCACTCTCTTAACTACTCAGTCATTCACTTACTCGCACACATTCACAAATCACCAAATTCACTCTTTCACATTCAGTCTTAGTCACTCATACACATTTGAGGCATGAATAGACATGATGTGTCAGCGCAGTCATGTTAGCATCTGTGAGGGCTGAAATGAGACTGTCAATTGAACATCTGTCATATTGCTTGTGTGTGAATGACACTTCTTCCCTCTCAGCCTGAGTGTGGAACAGCTTGACCGTCCTCCAGTGTCCGAAAGCTCTGTTACTAACCACATGAGAATCACTCTCTCCTTGTACACCTCTTTACAGAAACCACGTTATGAGATCAGATGGCGTGTGATTGAATCGGTCAGTCCGGACGGTCACGAGTACATCTATGTCGACCCCATGCAGCTTCCATATGATTCCCGCTGGGAGTTCCCTCGGGATTCACTTGTACTGGGTGAGTCACATTTGTAGTGAATCAGTCGACCATGATCCTGTCCTGTGAATTCGGTGTGGTTCAACCATCTTTAAGTGACACTTTCTTGTGGTTATGTACTTGATGGGATTGTGGTCGTCTTGTTAGCCTGTCCTAATATGACATAATCACAATCTACTGTGCAGATCTTATTTAGGAGCTTTGTGTGGTGACTGTACCGACTGATTGAGGTTTTTGACTCAAATATGCAAAATGATCTTTTACTAATAGGAAACCACTGTGGTAATACTGAAAATTACAGAAAGTGATTTGAGTTTACATGCTTTTTTAGACTAGGTAATATTTCAGTGGCATCCTCTGGCTATGCAAATGAGTTCAAGTTTGTCTCTGTGTGTGTGTGTGTGTTGCAGGTCGTGTCCTGGGCTCAGGAGCATTTGGGAAAGTGGTGGAAGGCACTGCTTATGGACTCAGTCGTTCTCAACCTGTGATGAAAGTGGCAGTGAAAATGCTTAAACGTGAGTTAACTGAAGTTTAACTAGTAGTTGCATGTATAAAATGCATGGTAGCTGAGGTTCTTTTGATTGTTCAAATATTTTTCACACTAAGAATATAATGTTTTTTTAAAAACTGTTCACTGAAAGGTTCTTTGAGGAACCCATAATGGTTCTTTGGCATCTATTTGAAAACCCCTTTTGGAAGATTTATTTTTAAGAGTGCATTTAAATGGTTAATATGATTGCTTTCTCAGCGACAGCACGCTCCAGTGAGAAACAGGCTTTGATGTCAGAGCTGAAAATTATGACCCACCTGGGCCCTCACCTAAACATCGTCAACCTTCTGGGAGCATGCACCAAATCAGGTGAAAATGCACAAACACACAGATAACAAACACAAACACTTGGTCTGTAGGGTGGTGTCTTCTTGGTTTCTGGGTGTTTATAGTGTGGTGTTTTAACAGGCAGAGTTAAGTGCAATGTAGAACTTTAACCTCCTGCTTTTAGACATTTTACAAGTCTCTGATAAGATTAGACCAGTTTTATTAACACTGCTCTCACTCTTTCTCTTTTTGTCCCTCAGGACCAATCTATATTATCACAGAGTATTGTTTCTATGGAGACCTGGTGAATTACCTGCATAAGAACAGAGATGGGTTTCTCAGCCGCCACACAGAAAAGGGCAAAAAAGAGCTAGACATCTTTGGCATCAACCCAGCTGATGAGAGTAGCAGGAGGTCAGCCAACATGCACACCCACACAAAAGATCTGAATTCATTAAAATGAGTGAATCATAAAAATCAATTGTAAAAATGCCATTTTAGGTCAAAACATCATGTTAGGAAATTTTTATCTTGCTCTTTAATCTGATTGAAGATTAATATTGTCAGGATTTCAGTCAGTGAAGTCATTTATGAGAGGAGAGAGACAACAGACAAGTAAACAGGTAGAGAGTGAGTTTCCCACAAAGGTTGCCTTTCCATAAAGGCAGCTGTCTTTAAAGACATCTTTTATTTCAGTTAACTATAACAGTTTTAATATTTTTAGTAGTTACCAATAACAACACTGCTATAAGAAGGATATACAATTCGGCTAAAATGACATACACTATATTGCCAAAAGTATTGTGACACCCCCTTATGTAGAAAAGGCACTTTCAAAACTGTGGCAACAAAGATGGAAACATAATTCATGTATTTATAAATTGTATTTCCATCTCTGTTGCAACAGTTTTGGAAGAGTCTAAAATGACTGTACCCATATGTACAAGTCATTGGTGTTTGGTGATGAGTTTTTCCCTCGAGGTCTGCATTTAAAGTCACACCAGAGGTGTTCAGCTTGGATTAGGGCTTGTCTTTATGCAGACCAGTCAAGTTCCTCCACACTGACTGAATCAATCATTTCTTTTTGAACCTTGCCTTATACACAGAGGCATTGTTATGTTAGAATAGAAAAGAGTCATGTCCAAACTGTTGCTATAAAATTAGAAGCACACAATTCCCTAGAATATCATTATATGCTTAAACATTAAGATTTGTACTCATGGAAATGACTGAAGTAGTCAAATCTGTTCATTAGAAGGGGCAGTATAGTGTATCTTAGGTATCAGTATAATTAAATTGCTGGCTAGGTTATAAAACACAACAAACTTTTGCCACTTTTCAGAGAATACTCAGGTTTATTATGTAATAAGCCACATTAAGATGACTGTGATCTAATCTCTTTACTTTCACTTACACATCAGATCTTTCTGATGACGTACTCTAAAATGATTTAATGATTCATTAGCATGACTGATAGTACAGATAGTGTGAGTGTTTTCATTTGGCTAGAGTGACCTTACACAGCATTACTTTCTCCCTTGACTTACTATTTCTGTATTTGTGTGCAGCTATGTCATCCTGTCTTTTGAGGGGAAAGGTGAATATATGGACATGAAGCAGGCAGACACCATGCAGTACGTCCCCATGCTGGAAATGAGTGAAGCCTCAAAATACTCCCCCATCCAGAGATCAGACTACGACCATCCTCCCTCTCACAGACAGTTCAATGGTGAGATTACCCAAAAATGACAATTCAGTCATCAATTCAGTCATCATTTACTCATCCTCATGTCATTACAAACCGGCATGACTTTCATTCTTCTGTGGAACACAAAAGCAGATATTTCGAAGAATGTGTTGGTTGCTCTTTTCCTTCCAGTTACAATGAAGCACTGAAGCTTTCAAGCCTTAAAAATGAATGCAAAAGCACCATAAAAGTATAATTAAGACTGACATATGTGCTATATTGCAAGCCATACGCCAGGTTTGTACGAAGAACAGATTGTACAGGATTGGTCCGATTAAGTGATTCATTGAAAAGGTCCGACTCTAAAGAATGTTTCATTCCCAAATCATGAACTCTTGTCAAGAGGAAAGAATATGTCAAGATTTGAAATTCAAAAGCTCTAGTTCATTATAATTACACTGAAAAGAGCATGAAAAACAATTTTCTCCTCATGGTTAATGGAAAAAGAAAAGTCAAATGGGTTTGGAATGAAATGAAGGTAAGGAAATGATGACAGAATTTTTTATTTTGGGTTAAACTATCCTTAAATCACATCTCCACCTCATTCCTTTTCCTATTTTTTTCATTCTTTATCCTCCTGATTTTTTCCCTTCGGCACTTTATTTTTCGGGCTGTCCCTCGCTTGCTGCACATACTCAGGTCGGTTTGGCATGCTGTGGTCTGGTTTGGCTTGGCTGGTGACTATAGGACACACACACACACACACACACACACACACACACACACACTGATGTTTAGCTAGTGATAGCAGAGGTCCACCCATGTCACTGCACCCTACAATTACAGAGGGTAATTGTAGCACAAACTTCTTAATGCATACATCTGCCTGCCATTCCTCAGACTTAACACACACACACACAAGATCATTTTCAGCATTCAGTGCTAATTCCGAATGTTTTTGTGTGAACAACAGAGAGTGAAGTTGAGAACCTTCTCTCAGATGACACCAATGAAGGCCTGACGACAGTGGACCTCCTCAGTTTCACCTATCAGGTGGCTCGAGGGATGGAGTTCTTGGCCTCTAAGAACGTAAGTTAAATCCTGTTTGTGCAGGAAAACTGCCTCTGTTGGTTTTGTCTATAAACATTTGCACTTTTGATCTCACTTATACATACAGTTCTGCAGTTTAGACATAACATTGAGACATAACATTAAAGTGATTCTGAAAGTCTTTGCAGAGGTGGTGATCTGATGGCAGGTTACTATATTTGAGAAAATGGTTGCCTGTATGCACTGTGGCTTTTTGGTTAAAATTCATAGGATTGAGGGTTTGCATAACCTCTCAGGACAGAGGCCAAGCATTGGAAATTATGTTAACATTTCATGTTATGTTATAGTAGGTATTAATTAGACTTCTCGCATTTAAAATTTTGTAACAGGGGGTTTACTAAATCTCATCTTACAAAAGTGGACTTCCAGACCACCCTTGAAGAAAATCAAGGGTGGGATTGAGCTGAGGGAAGGGAATAGAGCATGAAGTTACATTAAAAGCTACTTAAGCCGATTCTAGAAGGTAAATAAAATAAAATAAAACTACTTGTAATTAAAAAAAAGAAAATAAAAGAAATTAAAGAAAAATGTGTGCCATTTTTAAATATTTGTGTAGATATTTGGTTTACTAAGTGGTTTAATAATGTCTTTAATTAATGATAATACAAAGTGGTGTAGATGATATACAGTGTAAAAATGAACATTTGTTTTGATTTTGCATTGATTATGGAGTATCTGAGCTTTTTGTTGGGGTTATAAGGTTAAATGACAAAACAAAAAAAGCTCGAAAAGACTGGGTTAGATTACATGGGGAGGAGAGACATAGAAAAGATAAATAAATATGTTTACCACTTCAAATATCTCAAATGAATAAACTTTCTATATAATACAGCCCAATAAAACTGAACTGAATGTCTCTGTAACACATGCTCACTCGTTTAGTTCTCTCTGTGTCTTTTTCTCTCTGTTTTTCACAGTGTGTACACAGAGACTTGGCTGCACGTAATGTCCTGCTGTCTCAAGGCAAGATAGTGAAGATCTGTGACTTTGGACTGGCCAGAGACATCATGCACGATAACAACTACGTCTCCAAAGGAAGTGTGAGTGCTTGTCTTAGTCCTAATGTGGTGTTCTTGATTATTCGTCTTGGATTATGGATATTTTCAGTGTCTTAACATGACCTTCTTTGGAAAGAAGAGCTGGAACAATCGTCCTCTAATACTTCTAGTTTTTTTCTCTCTCTCATACACAGACTTTCCTTCCAGTAAAATGGATGGCCCCTGAGAGTATCTTTGATAACTTGTACACTACACTCAGTGATGTCTGGTCTTATGGCATCTTATTATGGGAGATCTTCTCCCTTGGTATGTTTCTTGTGACCACAGATTTGTTTAGAAGTTATTTCCAAACTTTATAACGTTTCCAACACATTTTATTTATTCCATATTTTAGTTACCAAAAATACCATATGTTTCTGTTGTTTCTGTAGGAGGGACTCCTTATCCAGGTATGGTTGTGGATTCCAGCTTCTACAACAAGATCAAGAGTGGATACCGAATGGCGAAACCCGAGCACGCTTCCAGTGATGTGTACGTTCCATCTCAAGTCTGCATGACTGTGTTGCTGTACTTGGCTTTAATTGGTGCAGATGTCTAAACAGTGTGTTGTTGTTGTTTGTCTATATGCAGCTATGAGCTTATGATGAAGTGTTGGAACAGTGAACCAGAGAAGAGACCATCTTTCCACAGCTTGAGTGATACGGTGGCCTCTCTTCTGCCCTCAGGATATAAGAGGGTAAGCCTGCAACATGAACACAAGATTTCAAGTTTCTCTGTTCTTTCTTTCTATGTTTATCACTCTCAAATGGTTTCAGTTTCAGGCAAATGTGCACTACAATATTTACAAAAACTAAATTTTAAAAATCTGATGTAGTACCACCACAGGAAGGGGGTATCTGACTGATATATACAAAAAATAACCATAGCTTTCTGTATGAGATGTTTAGGGGTGAATAAACCACCACAATAATTAATAAAATTACAATCATTTACTTAGACTATTTAAATTTCTGTTGCTAAAATATTTGTGCTGTAATTATAATATAAATAAAAAGTATTTTAATATATTTTCTTATAAAAAAAATTCTAAATAAAAAAAAAAAAAAGGTTTTGGAAAAAAAAAAAAAAAAAAAGCAAACTGGCACAAAACTCTGAAGCTATAAATCTCCACTATAGTGTGAACAAAAACTAATTAAAAAATCTGATGTAGTAATAATTTCCTTCCAGGATAGACAGGATATGACAGACTGATATTTAAAAAAAAAAAAAAAATGTAGGGACAAATACCCTTAAATAGATAAAACTATACTGAAATTAAATTTACATTTAGAATGGTCATTTTAAAAAAAAAAAAAAAAAAGGGAAATGAAATGAACAAAATGAAATAAAAGCTACTTTTACTCAACTAAACTGAAATTGAAAACTATAATAGAAAATGAAAACATTTTCTAAACTATAATAAAATATCCAGCCATGCCCTAATAAATGGCCCAGATAAAAGTATGGTGGAAATGGCTTCCCACTTCCTGTAGCTTAAATGCAGTGTGTCAATCTGGGCTTTGAGGCCTCGGCTACGTGTATGTCACCATTGGCAACACAGCCAGACCGCTAACAGAGATTAGCACAGCAGCGTCCCAGCTGGCTAACGCCCCAGCAAGGCACAACCCCGCAGTGCTAATGACCAGGAGCATACAGTTAGCGTCTGCCAGCTAGCCATAATTGCTCTATTAAACAGACACCACACGTGGTACTTCAAAACTCTGCTTCCCAGAGTCACATGGCCCAGGGAATAACTAGCTCCTGTTATAGCACCTTGGGCAGGGGTGTGGTGGGAAATGCGGTTCGCAAATGGGCCAGTAAGCCTTCAAGTAACCACAGAACGCTCGCAGAAATGGGGCAGAACTTCGGGTTGAGCAGTGTTTATGGTGGTGTTGAAGTGCTATTTACAACTGCCAGAAATGATTCAATTTCTCCCTCATTTCCTTCAGTACAATGTGTTAATTTAGAACAGTGAATTACAAGCTTAATTTGAGATTAACGTTTCATTTACAGCTACAATCTTTGTCACATAAAGCCTATTTTTGATTTGTATTGTTAGTGCACATGCTGTAATACTCAGCTGAATTTTTATATTTTAATTATATATATTTTTTTTGTATTAAACATTAATTGAATGTTATTGAATATTATTTATTTATAACTTTTTATATTGTATTTATATTTCTCTTGATGTGCAGTGCTACGAACGCGTGAATCATGACTTCCTGAAGAGCGATCACCCCGCTGTGACTCGGGTGCAGTGCATTGACAATGATGATGCATACATGGGTGTGCTCTACAAGAACCAGGACAAACTGAAGGACCGCGAGAGCGGCTTTGATGAACAGAGACTCAGCTCTGACAGCGGCTACATCATTCCTCTGCCGGACCTCGACCCGCTGTCAAATGAAGACTACAGCAAGAGGAACCGCCACAGGTAGCCAACCAATTACATCACATTCTCACTCTGATGTGTTAGGATGATGATTCCAGAGGATTTTGGACATATACAATAATATTTAAACGTCTGGGGTTAGAAAGTTTTTAACTTTTTTAAGAAATTCATATTTTTATTCAGCAAGGATGCATTAAATTGATAACATTCCTCTGAGTCATTCCATCCATCAAAAGTGACAATAAAGACATTTATAATGTTACAACAATCCAGAAATAAATGTATCACAGTTTCCCCAAAAATATTAAGCAGCACAACTGTTTTCAACATTGATAATAAGAAATATTACTTCAGCACGAAATATCAGGATCAAGTGACACTGAAAACTGGAGTAATGGCTGCCGAAAATTCAGCTTTATATATATTCATATTTGAAAGTCTCTCAAAAATACAGTAATATTATGAAATGTTATTACAATTAAAAATAATATGTTTCTTATTTTATATATATTTTATATATTTACCTATTTCATATATACAATTTTACTCAATTTTTTGTTTTTTTTTGTTTTGTATTTTTAACAAGTTCGTACTTAAAAGTCATGGTCAGAGAGTATTTTAATTACTGAATTGTCTTTGCTTTTTCTCTGTAGCTCTCAGACGTCGGAGGAAAGCGCAATAGAGACCGGCTCTAGCAGCTCCATGACAAAGCGTGAGGGAGAGACCCTGGAGGACATCACCTTGCTGGACGAGATGTGCTTGGACTCAGGAGACCTGGTGGAAGACAGTTTCCTGTGAGCAAAGAAAAGAGAGAGAGAGAGACAAACATTCCTCTGATTCATTCCAAGTTCACAGATCTCTCTCTGCATCCTTCTGCCATATTTTCCTCACCTCACTTTCTTGGAGCCTTCAGAAAAAAAAAAAAAAACTTTGATGCGTGAATGTCATTGATGTTTTTGGATTAGACATCACCCTCTACAGGTCTGGAGGAATGAGCAGTGCACCACAGGACTCCATGAGCGCTCTTGATGGGCCTCAGCGAGTGTTTAAGTGACTCTAATGGAGCTAAGACCAATGAGGAGGGGAACTGGAGTACATATTTGTTTTGTATATCATTTCTGTATGTTTGTATTGTGTTTGTTTATGTGTTTGAGTGGATTGTATGAACTTTATTTTTACGGGCATTCCGATCAGCAATATAAGCATGTCATTTATAATCATATCAATGACCTGAGTGGTTTCACAACTGCTACCTTTTAAATGAATCCATCTGAGCTACAAAAAAACACTATAGACATTTAAAAACCAGTACAACTGAGTCAACATGGTCTCTGATTTGGATCAGGCCCGGGTTTTTTTTTTTTTACCTCACTCCCACAATTTTACAGGATCTAGTCTACCAACTAAACAGCACATATAGGTTTAATGTAACTGATTATATATTGTCAATATCTCAATAAGTGTGGCAGTTTGAAATTTATTTTTGTACTGGATAGTTTTTGTTTGGATAGTATGGATATATTATTTGTGAATACTGGGTTGGGTAGGGAGAA
Source organism: Spinibarbus caldwelli (assembly GCA_039654775.1). Taxonomy (NCBI): domain Eukaryota; kingdom Metazoa; phylum Chordata; class Actinopteri; order Cypriniformes; family Cyprinidae; genus Spinibarbus; species Spinibarbus caldwelli. The sequence goes on along the minus strand of CM077240.1, from coordinate 16,625,255 downwards.
ATTATGTAGTCCTAAATGAAGAAAATGGCAACGTGTTTTGACCTGTGAGTTGCATGTATTTTTGTGACTTCAACCTGTATAAGATGCTGATATGACTCTATTTAAAACATCTTTATGTCTGGCCAAAGTTTTACCTAACTATTATGTCAGTCTGAGGCATTACTGATATTCAAAGCTATGCTTTTGTAAAAGACAATTCAAATGAAATGACTTGTTTCATGAAGTCTCACACTGTCATAGTTTTCAAAGTTTGTACGCCAGTCTAGTAATGAGGAAAGACTTTGCAGTTCAGTTAAATTACTTGCTCATGTTTGAAAGTCGGTACTTTTTTCTGTTTCCTCAGATTCTGCTCCAAGTTTTACCTTGCTGTGCATTAGATTTTATATGTGAGCATTAAACAAATAAGATAATGGAGATAATCATGCCCTGACAGACGTGGTAGTTTGCTGCTTGTGAAGATTTATGTGACCTCCCTAAAGCAAAGCAATTGAAAATCACAGTGTAGATTTACACATAGCCAAATCCTGTAGTCTTGAAGCATCTTAGAGACACGTCATTTAGATTTTTACTTTGATGTTATACATCACCGTTCATTGTAAATGTGTATCATTGTATATCAGGACTTCAGCATATCACTGCCTGCCCCCGTCTTCACCCTCTACTGTGGTCTGTTTCACGGGCACGTCGAGAGGAGATATATATTAAAACTGTTGCACTTTTAAAAACTCTTCTTTTTAAAAATGTTATTCTAGCATTTCTTTGTTCTGCTTTGTGTGTGTAGACGTTCAAAATTTGTCTGTGTGGAAAAAAAGAAGGTAAATGATTTCTAAAGAGACAGTAGAGTGAATGTTCTTGTGCAGGAAGAGGGGAAACAGAGGAGAGGTATGAAGTATATTCTATGGTACAATATGTGTAATTCTAGGTAGTTATTCCCTTTAACAGATGTTATTCTTTTGCTATAATATGCATTATGACCATGTACATTGAAAAGATTTATATTTCAATAAATGAGATTTAATGAACTCTGTAGTTGATTGATTTTTTTTTATCATTTATTTATATTATCATTATTTATTTTTAAATTTATTATCATTTTTTATTTATTTATTTTTTATTTTTATTTATTTATTTATTTATTTTGAGATCTTGTAAACTCAGGAGTTTAAAGTCCATTCCTGACAGGAATATTTCGTGAATATTTCGTGAATTATATCACATAAACAAAATGCCAATATCTGGAATATTGCTATAGCACAATAAAACCACACCAGCATATGCATTCAGACAAGACTTACCTTTTTAAAGAATGCCTGTCAGCTAAATATGTTATTTTATACTACAGCATTTATTAAATGTTGTCTTTGTTGATCAAAACAACCAACAGGTAGGCAGGTATTTTTGTATAACCTTTTTCTTTTCTTTTCTTTTCTTTTCTTTTTTTTCATTTTTGCTGTTTATTATTTTTTTGTGTGTGTGTGTGTGTGTGCGTTTCATAATTATATCACTTTAAATTTTTCTTTACAATCATGATAAAAAATTAAGATTCAAGAAAATTATAAAAAGATATTTAAAACAGGTTTAAAAGATTTACTACACCGAAATTGACGGTAAATCCACCCTGAGTAAAAAGCGTGACAACTTGTCCCGGTATCGCCTACATATTATGAAAATTATGTAAGAGTTAAGTTAAAATGTCAAGTGTTCTACTGAAGAATGATGTTGTAGCGAGACCATGTGACCACCAGAGTGCGCAGTGACATCACCTGTAAGTGTGTGAACGTGAGTGTGTGAGCGCGCACTGTTCTCTGTCCTTTGCCTGGTTTGTTGAAGTGTTGTTACAGCTGGAATTCTAGTGGCGCCGCCTTGGCCTTACCTTGTGATACCAAAGTTAAACATTGAGTGAGTTTCTGGTTTTACAACAACAGGATATGCAAATGTGTGGATTTGGATAGAGAACGTGAGAGGGTGTATGATAGATGTGATATGGGTACTGTGAAATGGTGTTTATTTAAAAGTTCAGTGGTTTGAGTTCAGTCATCCCTGGGCCTACTTGGGGAAAAACCCTTTGAAGGACATCTCTGGAGGGGCCCAGGAAATAAGGGTGTAGCCTACAACTGAAATGCAGAGGACAGGAGACAATTTACAATGTTTTTATTATTGTGTAAACATGTTTTATTGCTTCATTATTTTGTGCAAACAGGTTTTATTTAAAATGCATAGGCTGTGAGGAGAATTATGGATGTTTTTCATGGTCTGGTGGAAAGTGTCCAGTGGCTGCACTTCAGTAAAGGTCATCGTAAAGGGCCCTTTGCAGCAAGCTCTTGCACACATTTTAGATAGGAAATGTGCTATACGTGATGCCTGATGACGTTGGTTTTTAAAGGGCCCTGTGTGTGTGGGTGTTCAAAAACCGCATTTTGATTTCAGCTTTAATCACTTTTATACATTGTGAGTTGGTTCAACACTGAATAAGATACTACAACCATTAGGTCATAGCATTTGTCTCACCCCAACTATAGGCTACATATACTGTACGATCAGTACTGCATTATCATGATACAATACTTTTTTCTCTTTTTTTTTTTTTTTTTTGCATTATAGTGTTATGTTACCATTGATCCATTGTTATAAAACACATTTTGGGCTGAGAGTGGAAAGCTTAAAGGAATAGTTCACCCAAAAAATGAAAACCTACTGAAACTCTACTCACCTTCAGGCCATCCAGGATGTAGATAAGTTTGTTTCCTCATCAGAAGAGATTTGGGGAAATCCAGTATTACATCACTTGCTCACCAATGGATCCTCAAGCACAATAATCCACAAGTAATCAACACAACTCTAGTCCAATTCAATTAATTTCTTGTGAAGTGAAAAGCTGCGTGTTAAGAAACAAATCCATCATTAAGGCGTTTTAACTTTAAACCATTACTTCTTGCCAAAATAAAGTCCATCTGTCATTGTCCTCTCACATCAAAATCCAGCCAGCTTATTTGTTTAATACTGTTTTGGACTGTTTTCGCTTGCAAACGGTGCTCAATCTGTGCATAATTCTCTCCTGATTCAGACAAGAGGAGTTTTTCATTGGAGAAAGCAATATTATGGATAGAGAACTTGATGGATTGAGGTTTAATAATGCATTTGTTTCTTACAAACATGCATCTTGTCACGTCACAAGACATTAATTGATGGACTGGAGTGGTATGGATTACTTATTGATTATAGTGATGTTTTTATCAGCTGTTTGGACCCATTCACTTCAGAGGATCCATTGGTGAGCAAGTGATGTGATGCTAAATTTCTCCAAATCTGTTCCAACGAAGAAACTCAACTCATCTGCATCTTGGATGGCCTGAGGGTGGGTACATTTTCAGTAGATTTTTGTTTTTGGGTGAATTATTTTTTTTAGTGATCTGTGGGAGTTTTTGGTAACTACTCATCAAGTAACTTAAGAATCAAATTGTATGTGAACACAAATCCGGATCTTACAGATGAGTTATCTAGCTTCAGTGAACTACTAGTATGAGCTCAGATAGTCAGTCTGCAAAACTGCAACATCCAGAATATTATGAAATGTGAGGGGGGAAAAAAATGCAAAGCAAATCATTTGCATGATTCATTTGATAATTCCAAATGTCTCATTTTTTAGTTTATTTATTGTAAACCATTCATTCTTAAATGTCAAATTATTTGCAATACCAGTGTTATGCGTGCACAAAAAATCTTCTGGAACATCAAGAGTGCTCTCATTATCAATGATTTTTCTGAGGCTCAGTGCAGTGCAGGATCAGTAGAGTCAAAGGCACTGGAACTGTCTTTATCTAGTGTTATATGAAAAGAACATTCTGCTTTTGCCTTCCAGGGAATGGGAGGTGCTTCCAGCAAACCTGTGCGTGTGTGCGTATGTACATATGCAAACTACATAGCTGCATAGTATCACTTGACAGTTCTATGCAAAAGAGGAACCAGTGAAAGATCGATCTTGTAAACAGGGTGGCAGGAGTGTGTGAGAAGGAGAGTATGGGAATTAACCAGAAAGAGATGGAGATTTGTTTTCAAATAGTATGGACGCCCATGGACCACATAAAAAATATCATGCTTTGGTAAATCATAATTATGATGTAAAAAGTAAAAATTATGACAGTGATGATGTTGCCATAATTATATCATAGGTTGAAATTATGACACAAAAAGTTGAAATCATGACAAAAACAGTTATGACTTAAAATGGGGTAAAATTATAAATGAGATGAAATGTCAACATTGTGAGATACTAAGTCATTATGATATATAAAGTAGAATTTTCCAGATACTAAATCATAATTCTGAGATAAAAATCAAACAAATGACATGATTATGACATGAAAATTCATAATTATGAGATAAACATTTTCTTATTTCATAATTTCTACATTTTATCTTAAAGTTATCTTAGTGTGTCATAATTTCGACATTTTATGTCATTATTTCGACTTGTCATAATGACTTTATTTTATAGTTTCATTTTTTTATCTCATAATTATGACTTAGTATTTCATAGTTTCATCTTTTTGTATCTCATAGTTATGTCTTAGTATCTCGAAAAATGTCTACTATTTATCTCATAACTATGACTTAGTATCTCATAATTTTAACATTTTATCTCATAATTGTGAATTTTATGTCATAATTATGACATTTCCCTAATGTGGCAGAAAATAACTTAATATATTCCTTTTCATATAGTCCGTACATAATAATTATATCTGTTTTCTTTTAGATCTAGGAATTAAAGACCAATATGGAGGCTCATCAATCTATTGAACTTTTCATGCTCGAACTGCAAAGCTTCCCCAAAATACATAAACAAATATCATAGCTTCATCCAAAAATAGTCATATTAGCCACACCTGCGTCTCTCATTAAAGTGGTGGTGGAAATCAACTATGTGTATAACCATTTTATGCATTTAGCAGACGCTTTTAGCAGATGCTATTTTCTCACAATATCTTCTTGATGACAGTTATACTCCCACCTAATTGTTCCATCGTTCAACAATCATCCTGCCTTCCCAGCCCAGACCTGCCTAAAGATGACATCATCACTCAAAATAAAGCTCGAGCCAGTTCACCTAGTGTAGCTAAACTGATGGCATGAACGGGTGAACAAGTGAGTTCAACAGGTCTTGTAAACATGAGCTCACCATATGTGTTTTACTTTTGGGGACTAAGCTCAGCTGTCATTTATTCATGAGGCATTTGCATGTTCAGTCATGTGAAGATCAAAAACTACAAAAGAAAACAATCTCAGCAAGAACATTTGGATCTATTGATTAAAATACTGTAGGCCAATGCCTGGCACTTTCTCGCAAGTGTAACACGTATCAAAGAGCATGCAATTGAACTCAATCCGTAGAGAGCAATGAAGTGAAATAAGATATTGGTTTGTTGTGCTTTATGCGAAAGCAGCGGGGTAGAATTGAATTTATGATGTATTTGGCTGCAGATGCATGTGAAGGATAATCATATTAGTAATCTCTCAGTCTTTCAGGTGTAACTGAATCCTCGCTTTAATAGCGCTGCTCTCTCATCACCTCTCATCGCTTGGCTCGGTCGAGAGAATATCGCTCAGAGAGGGTTTGGATGGGCTTTTGTGCTGTGTTATTCGTCTTTGGACCCCGCAACCTCCCGGGAGCCCATCTCTCATTACCAGCCCGTCTCCATGGCCCGATGCTCAGACCGCTCTTGTTGTTTGAACAGGGTATCGCATCTAGATTAAAACGCCATTTCTGTAAGTGATACCTTGATTGATTTATCACTCAGACAATAACAGCCACAACAAAATACAAATTGAAAACTGACCAAAGGTGCACGGGAAAACAACTCTTTCCTCAGCGCTGTCTTATCTGAAGTTTGAGAAAATAAGTTTTAGGTTTAGGAATTTACATATGGTAACTTTAAATACCATAGTTGCATACAATTCCCTAAGAAAAAAAAAAAGTATTAAGATGATAAAATGGTTGTATGGAATGATGACAACATTCATGTAGGCTATTTTGGTAATTAAATGCTTCACCAAATACCAAGGTCTATGGTAATACCGCAGGATATTTTGGTACTTTATTGTTAGTGTTGTTACTTCTGTAAAAATCATTGGTTAGCAATAACTGGTATTTTTACAGAACCTGTGGTACATTTTTACATTTGCACAAATTACATAGTGTCATTAGTAATACACACACTGTAAAGCAAAGCAATTTAGTAATGTGGATCTACAATCCTCCACCTTTTATCTTTAGGTTTCATTTCAAAGCCCACTAGTCAAGTCAAGTCAAGTCACTATTATTTGTATAGCACTTTTAACAATGCAAATTGTGTCAAAGCAGCTTTATATCAGCTTGATATAAAGCTGGGTGGCTTTACATCAGCTTTACAGTATTTAGACGGGGAAATAGTGTGTCGGAATAGTGTCATTTTCCTCTGGCCAGACAAAATCAACAGTTTAAACCTAGGCTGCAGCAGAGTCAGATTGTGCAAAGGACACATCTGGTTCCTGTTCCTATATCACTACATGATATAAGCATTATCTGCCTCTTAAAACTAAAGGCAAACATTTATGCTAATAGACAGATGTTCAGAAATTGCAATGAAATCCACGTTCCAGATGGTGATGATGAACAAATGGCAATTCAGTAAAACTGATCCATATGACTGCAACCTGACAGTGAAAATAGTAGCAGCATAAATTAAGTAAAAATTAAAACAATGATCATTTCTTTATAATAATTGCCACAAAGTTTTTTCAAGCTGCAATGCTGGGAACTTGCACAATATTGTTCAGTGTAAAAAAAAAAAAAAAATTGTTCAGATGACTCAATATGGAAAGTTGGGAGGACATTTGGATACATTGTGAACAAATACTCGGGTATCCAAGTAAGGTAAACAAAACAACTTTTGCTAGCAACATGTTTAGAGTATTCTTGTACATTTCACACAAAATAATAAACTGGCTCCTCTTACAAAATATATATATATATATATATATATATACATATATATATATATATATATATATATATATATATATATTTTTTTTTTTTACATTTGTGAGGAGAAGTGTTCAAAAGTTGGATTTTTTGCAGTGCATACATTTTTATCATATTTTCCAGTAGGCATACATACTTTATATTCATATTCTATTATTAGAGGGATTTGCCAGGAAATTACCAAAATAAGGCATTATGTGTCAGTCAAAATCTTGTTTTAACTATGATGGCTTATTTTCACAGCAAGTCTTATGGATGGTTGATACTATTAATCCATAATTGCTCAGTAAACATTATTAACCTTTTTTTCTACACTAATCCAGTCACAATACGACATGTTGGCAGGTAAGAAATGTTTGGCCGTGTTTTCAGCAGGTTGTCACCTGGTGCATAGCTTTAGACATCCTGGTTAAGTGAACAAATCAACTGCCTTAATAACAAGTAAAACAACCGGGAGGCAGGCATTATGTACACATGCAATGAGTACAAAACACATTTATCTACACTCAAATACCATGGGGGTTTCTCTTCTTGTGCTGAGCTAAAAAGTAGGTAGAGAGACTAATAAAGGGACTGAGTCTTATGATCTAAGATCAAGCTTTTCTCTATCATGTGAATATGTGCTACAGGCAAAGCATAAGCTGAGAAACAAACACTCCTTCTCTTTCACACACAGATATACATGCAGGGAGACAGTCAAATAATTCCCTTTTGAATCTCAATCTTACAAAGGTGTTTTTGATTAAAATTTAGTGATACAAGACACATTGACAGCCAAAAACATTACAACATTTGGCCATGGCTACAGCTGTAAACAACAGTCAAGTTCACTCAGGTTGTTCTTTCCTTTAGTTTTGATCACTAAAGGATGATTTTTCTGCCTTGCTTAATGTTATAACAGAAGAGTAAAAGAGAAAAAGTGAATGTTATTAATATTTTTGATAAAACAACTTTTATTAGACTTCTGATATGACTACAGTCTCTATTTTTTTCTTAAGGAAGTGTAATTGATTTAAAGGGGGAGGGGGGGGGGGGGGGGTAAAAGAACGTTTACTTTTATGCAGGGCATAAAACACCTTCTTTTAGAGATTTCTTTTAAAAATGTGCTTATGCGAACCCTAGTGTTCTAATGAGATTCTGTCAGAATGTCAGATTTATATTACTGAAGTGTTTACCGTCAGAGAATCATATCATCCGAAAATGAATGTTTTGTCAAGTAATCAAGAAGGACCACTGAAGTGTGTTATCAAAATTAAGTTCCAAACATAGGTTCAGGAGGAGCCTAATCATTCAGTCCTGTCAATCATCATTACACGCCTATATATAAGCAGCTCTCATTGCACCCTCCCAGTGTCAATTCTTCCAGCATCCCTCCACCTCCCCATCTCCTCCTCTATTTCTGTTTTTCTCCCTCTAGGTAGTACCACAATGGGGGGGTTGAACTCAGTGCTCAAGCCAAGCCTCGGGTTCGAGCCTCCATTAAGGACAGCAAGCCGAGTTCGTTTACCATTATCCATCAGGACTGGATGGGCAGGCGAACTCGTGAATTGCCATTTTGTTCAAAATCAGTTATCATGAGACTCTAAAAAGTCACAAAGTATCAGTGACAGTGGCCTTGGGGGTTTCTCAAACCCCAAGCAGAACATGGGAGTAAAAGCATGGCGTGCAAATCCACTGTAAACGAAATATAGTAATCATAGAAAACTATAACAAATAATCCTTTCACATCCAACTCTCATCTGTGTGGTTTCAGGGAAAGGAGGAAGGCGTTTAATTCAGAGAGCTTGCAGGTATTCTCAGTACACCACTGAAGTCAGGCCTTTGGCTTCACAAGCCATCTATCTAGAGACAGTGCTTGAACTGCTCAAACACTGCGGCTTATTGTTGCATTCTGGGACACTGACCTGAGGCTCCTCCCATTGTGGTTTATATGTGTGCGTTTGTGTGCATGAATATCATGTGAGTTCTCACAGACTGAAGCTGAAGGCAGTAGAGCACTATACTGTGTGCGTGTGTGTACGTACATCAGCTGCTTTAACGTCTTTTGTGGTCTGCTTTTTTTCAATATATGATAGCCATTTTACAATATCAGTGACTCTTAAGTTCTCATTTGATATAGTGAATCATATTTATAGTAATGGTAAGGGTGACATGAGTAATAATATATTAGAATAATTTTAATTCCTTTATGCCTTATAGTCCCATTTAGCAGATTAGTGCTGGACAAGATATAGTTTACATTTTGCAAGGATATAAACAATCAAGTTGAAATTTTTTATATATCGCGTTACGTAAGTGTACTGTATGCATGTGTATAAAATATATACAGTATATGCAACTTAATATTGGGAGCTATACTACACTGAAAAAAAAATTGGTGAAAGATGTGTCATGTATATTTGAGTTTAAATATATCGCTGTTAAAAAAAATAATTATATCGCTGTTAAAAAAAATATTTTGCAATGATATAAAAAAATCAAAGAGTTGAGGTTTGCTATATGTTTTTATTTTGCTACTGTATAGTCTTGGATTCCTAGCTTCACAGTCTTCAACATCATACGCATTTCAGTAAAATTATCTGAACAAATGGATCTAAAATGTTATTCCTTATTGCAATCCCTAAAATTTCTCTGGTGTGTTGCTCACATTCACAACAGACAGAAACAAATGATTTTCTCTCATCCATCTCAGACAACAAAACAGGTTCTTACCGTGAGATCTTCATCTCCCCAGTCTTTCCATGAAATGAAATTGGGATCTAAGCAGGTGAACTTCAGTGTTTAATCTTTTCTCACCTTTTTTTAAACTGTTGACCTCTGTGTCCCCTTTTAACATTTACTTCTTTTTGAGGCCTTTCAACTGCTTTGCAAAATATTTTGAGATGTTTCAACTTTCTTAGAGATATTGTTTTCTTGGCAAAACTGCTTCTCTTCATATTCCAGTTTCCAGTCTGGCATTAACAAATACGTTTTGTTCATCTGAAACTGCCTCACTAGCCAGATATTCTCAAAATTGGTCACTTCTGCAGTTGCAGAAAGAATCTCCACCCTTCCAAACAATATTTCACGTGTTTTATGAAGGAAAATGTTTTTTCTATTTATTTATTTATTTTATTTTTTTGTACTCTTTTCATATCCATAATTAAATAAGCAGGAAATCTGATTTGATAATTCATTTTAGCATTGGCCAATTCCATGTCAAAACATTTGGCGAAGACGTATTATATTGAGGAAGGCATGTGAGATTTACACGTCTCGTGCATATGTAGCTTGTAGACATGTTTTGAAATGACATCCCTGTCTGACTGAAGCCAGATAAAGAAACTCAGCATGGTGTTGAGAGAACTCCATTTCTCATAAAGATCACCATGACAGTTTTACAACAGAGAAATTGTTTTCTGCACCCCCACATATGGGAACTGATGGGAATGGCAATTGTGAAAATAGGAGAGTGTAGTCACATTGGAAAGGAAACACAATCAAAGGAAGCAAGAATTGTGCTATCAGATAGTTTTATGCTTAAATCTGTGCTTGGACCATGTTGATCTAGTTTTGCTAAATTCATGAATCATTGAGCGTGTTGAAAATTATCGGGCTCATCAGCCAGAATGTGTGTGAATAAGTGATTGATTCACAGCTCACATAGTGGCTTTGGTTTGTATTAATGATTATCAGATTAACAGTTTTTCCATTGTTTTTAGTGTGTTTTTCCCCTAATCCTCACTGAGAAGCATGGAATCCGTAGAACTGATGTGACAGCAAGGCTGAACCTCTGGATTTGAAGGAAAATCCATTTTCTTCTCTTTAATTTATTGAATAAACATGAGCCCTGTCCACCTATTCCGTGGTAATCTGAAAGTGGAGCACAAGTCTCAAATATTTGTTATGCATATATTAAAGCTTTAAGTTCAATTAAATTAAACTTTGCTGTTTTTTAATGATAAATTACTTTCTGCTATCGTAGCTTAATATTCAAAGACAACCATAAGTAAACCATTAGTAGGTTGATTTGCCTGAAAAGGCTTGCACTGTGGCTCTGAGGCTCTTTCAGTACATTATTCGGTAAGTTTAAGCACCACAACTTGCCCGACACAGTAGCATTATAGCTCAATATGGCATGAGTTTGGGATGGCACTTTCCTTGCATGCTATTATTCTTGCTTCTCAACTAAATGTGTGAAATACTTGGCAAATAAGTTGTATGTCTAAATGCACAGTATTCTTAAAACAGTAGGTGAAAATGAATGAATGAATAAATGCCACAAAATGATTTCGGACATTGCTTATCTGTTTGTTATGGAAGCCCATTTCCTCCACGGAATAAAACAAAAAATGTAATAGAGATTTTTTTATTTTAATTCTGAGAGGAAAAAAATTGCCTACAAGATACAAATTCAGAATTGCAAGTTATCAACTTTGAATTTTTTCTTGCTTTCTTATAATTCTGAGATTGCGTTTTGAAATTCTGAGTTCATATAGCTTGCTTGATTTGTATTGTTTTGTTTTGTTTCCACCATGGAATTAGAAAATGGGAAAAATATATATTATTATTGCGACTTTTTTCTCACAATTTGCAAATTTATTTCTCACATTTCAGACTTTTCAGAGTTTATACCTCACAATCCCACATTATTATTTTTTTCTCAGAATTGCAAAAAAGTCTGAATTGTGAAATAGAAACTCAAAATTGTGAGAAAATGTCTGAATTGTGAAATAGAAACTAAAAATTGTGAGAAAAAAAGTCTGAATTGTGAGATAAAAAGTCACATTTTTTTATCCCTTGGTGGAAACAAGCTTACATAGTTTGTTGACTAATGGCAGAAGGATTAGAGTTCAGAATTTCTTTAAAATAATCATCATTTTTTAATTCCATTTGGTGAGACTTTGACTTTCAAAAGGTCCTTGTAAAAATATCTTAGCCATGAGTGTGGTGTTTGAGTAAATGTTTAACCCTCATAAAGTGATAATATGAAATAGAGTAGTTCCTCTTTTGCATTTCGTCTACTGTATTTGTGTGTGAGAGAGAAAGAGGAAGAAAAAAGAAGAGTATAAGGTGAAGAAAAAGAGTGAATAAATCACCAACTATCTCTCCAACCTGATTAATTGTTCCTATGTATCATCTTTCTTTTGCATTTCTTTATGTGTAGGCAGTAAAACAAAGCTTTTTCAACAGTTCTTTGGTGACTGAAAAACGCAAAGTTAATGGGGGGGGGGGGGGATTTGAAGATATAGTTCTCGCTGTTCTGTCATCGTGATATGATGCACGAGCAATCATGAAAGACTGTCATAAACACCCCTGCTGATACTCATTTAAATACAACTGCGAGTGAGGATGGTAAATCGATGCACTGATGAGCTGGAAGCTCTTAACCGATTGACCCCCAGCAGCTCTTTTCACATTTAGCCTCCCTTATTGTTTGAGACAATGTATAATGGCATCATTCATCAAAGTTGGGCTTGTGATAAAACCACCACACCACCGTAGCAAATTCAGATCTGGTTGTTATTGCAGCCTTCAAAACAGTGTAGAGGTTAGATTCTGTTTCAATACAGACTACAAAATAGGAAATGTCCTTTTCTTTTAGGCTGCTGCAGGAAGTGTGGCATTCAGACAAGACTAACTTACCCCTAACCTCTGTAACACTTTACAATAAGGTTCAGTTCGTTAACATTGATTAGTTGATGCATTAGGCATTATCAACTAACCATAAATGAATGGTAATTTCTATGTATCTTTAACAAGTTGTACAAAATTTAACAAATATGCACTAACAATGAACAATTTTATATGTATGAATTAACCTAGATTAATGATGTATTAATTGTTGTTCATGATACCTAATGTATTAACTAATATTAACAAATTAAATCTGAATGTGTTAAGTGTTGCCAACTTTAAAAAAAAATAAATAAATAAAATTATACGGATTATATAAGCAAACAATTTCACCTCCATAATGAAACATATTTCAGAGTAAAACATGATATTAAGCTTGAAAAAATTTAGGAAGGGCTTTGATTTTTCCATTGGGTTTGTACTGGATCATGAAAAGTGGGCATTACATTCCAAAATTTAGCTGAATATAAGTTTGCTAATAGAAAATTGATATAAAAAGTAGCAATCTGGCTCATTACTCAATAGCTCAATAGCATTTCTGTAGATCTAATGTTAGTGCATGTTGCTAGGGCTGTGGGTTTGAGTCCCAGAGAATGCCTAAACTGATATGTGTATATTTAATGCAATGTAAGTTTTGCCAAATGTTGTAATGTACTAACTGAGGTCTGTGGAAAAGCTCTGAAAAACTATTTCATGTCTACTTTATTTAAAGGCAGGTTCCCTTTCAAACTCTATTCATGAAAGATGTTAAAATTATACATTTAATATCTGCAGCAGCTTGTCACACCTCTGGAAAAGAACTTCTTGTTCTTTACTGGTATTTGACCAAACAACATTCTGTGTTCACACTTAAAGTTGTGAAGTTTGACCTCAACATAAGTCATCTAATTATGGGACTTTACTGAATACTATTGACACCTCTTCCAATACAGAGGTATGTGCATGTGAAACTAAACTTCCTTTCTCTCACAGCAGGCCTGACGTGTTAACTGCCCTCATCAGGGACATGGTGACAGCTTTATAACCACCAAAATAAACACAAAACTGTATCGTACAGGCTAGCAATAGATATAAAATTGGAGGAAGTGCTGCGAACAAATTATGATTCACATTAATCAAATGAGAAATGATGGCAGTGTCTGTTATTGTTGGGTTCCTGATCTAATATAAACATTTGAATAAACCACTTGCATACAGATGCATATAATATTCTTTCAGTAAACAATTGTTCGTTTCTGATTAGATTAGACAGAGTAAGTGAAAACTCTGTAAAGTTTTTATCACGCTGTAGATGTGTGTTGAAAATTTCTGTTTGCAATGACTAATTTTTAAATACTGTTGGTCAGGACATTTATGGGTTGTCAGGCAAAATGATTCTAAATTATATAATGTATTGTAAGTTACATTATGGTAACGTGAAATTTTTAAAATAGGCAGAAATAAATGTATGACAGTGAAATGCATTTTATGGTTAGAAAGAGAAGTAAAGAGTCACAAAGTGTATTTGGCTCATTTCATATATTATTATTTCATTATTATAGTTTTAGAACTGAGTTATAGCTGAATAATCTTAAATGTCTTAAAGAAAATGGGAAAATACAATGTATATAGCCTAGAAATTCATATTTTATTTGTATTGTTTTGTTGGTTGTAATCATTAAAATCTTGTTAGAGTTTTTCTGTACAGCAGTAAATCTTGAGCTTTTTTAAATAGATGTGCAAACCACAGCCAGCCTTTTTTCTCACAGAAACATTTAAAAATGTCACACAGAATTCTTCTACGTAAGTAACCTCAGCTAAAAATACATGTTAGCACCACCCCTGCCATACCATGTTTGTCTTCCTCTTCTTATTAGCCCATTTATTTTGTTTGATGAGAAGAAAGAAGGGAGCACAAATATCTTAAACCCCTTTTGGGCAGAGGGTGTGAACAATGAGGAGTCTTCATGCCGTCTGCCTCGTGGACAGGAGCAGGCAGGAGGCTTGCTGTGGGGAAAATGTTCACTATATCACATGTGCTGGGCTGAACCCTAACAAGCTCTGGAAGTCTGGTTCTCCATTTTGGACTGCATTGTAAAAAAAAAAAAAAAAAAAAAAAAAAAACGGTAAAACGACTGGCAGCAGGGCTTCCAGAGCTATTCCGTTAAATTACAGAAAATAACCATTTCAAAAAATTACAAGCAAAAACTGTAAAAATACAGAATAGATTTTACGGTCAAAATTCATTAAATTACAGTATATTACTGTTGATAATTTGTTTTTAAACTATGGAAAAACGGATAAATTATGTCAAATTACAGAGAAAAACAACCAACTTTCAGGTTAATCGCTATAAATTTAAGGTTTTAATGAGTTATTTTATAAAACTGCTCTGTCCATCTACAGTAATTTACTTTTAAAGTACAGTTTTTCCATGTACAATAACTAAGAAATTATTTATAAAAATGCAGTAAAGCACATATTTAAAAAAAAAAAAAAAACTTTGTATATTTACAGGTTTAATCATTCTTTTTACAAAAACAATCTCACAACTTCAACCAATCTCTGTAAATTAAAAGGTATTTATAAGTTATTTTATGTCTACCTAGAATAATTTTGTTAAAATACAGATATTATTAATTACAATAACAAAGAAATGTTGTATAAAAATGCAGTAAATTCGTAATACAAAGACAAATGTCTGTAGATATACATTTTAATCGTTCATTTTCCAGAAATATTACAGTTTAAAATGTTTGGACAATAGAGAAATGAGCATAGTACTTAGAAATACGTAAAAAATAGCAACATTTTCAGCCAATTTCTGTAAAATTAACAATGTATTCTGTACTTATTCTTATTATTAAGGAACCTGCACATTCACAGTATTAGTCATTGTACAGAAGCATTGTATGTCAAGTTAAATGAATAATAAAATTATAGGAAAAACATTTAGTACATAATTTAGAACATGCAAAAATACCTACATTAAAAGGCAATTGCTGTAAATCTTTATACATTTACAATGACATTTTATCCAAAGCAACATACAAAGTTAGTGTAACACAGTAGACATTTATACATTTATTACTGTTTATTTTTTTTTTTTATAAACAGAAAGAGTTAGTATTAAAGGTATAGTTCATGCCTCGCTTCAGAAGGCTTTTATTAACCCCTGGAGCCATGTGGAGTACGTTTATAAAGGATGGATGCACCTTTTTTGAGCTTCAAACTCATGGCAGCCATTCACTGCCATTATAAAGCCTGGAAGAGCCAGGATGTTTATTGATATAACTCTGACTGTGTTCATCTGAAAGAAGAAAGTCATATACACCGAGGATGGCTTGAGGGTGAGTAAATCATGGGGTCATTTTCATTTCTGGATGAACTATCCCTTTAATGGGTCAAGTGTTCATAAAAAAAAAATGCATTTTTAGCCATTTCTTGAAAATGGGCAGAGTTAGGCAGTTTATTACAACAGCAACAAACAGTCAAAGTAAAGGTCTGTGAAAGTGAATTTGTACCTCTTTAAAGTGATGAGGTGTGTGACATGCACTCTCTTCAGCTTGTTAAAGACCACTCACAGTGCCACTTGCTGGATTAGTTGTAGAGGCTTGGTAGTACATGCTGGAAGGTCTGCCAAGAGAGCAGTACAATAGTCCAGTCTGGAGAGAACAAGAGCTTGGACAAGTTCTGTAGCATGCCCTGTAAGGAAGGATCTGATCTTCCTAATGTTGTACAGGGCAAATCTGCAGGACCGGGCCAGTACAATGTGGTCAGTGAAGTTTATACATGTCAACTGTAACACCAAGGTTGGGTTGGCAGAAAACATGAGCAGTTCTGTCTTGGCAAGGTTGAGCTGATGGTCATTCAACATCCAGCAAGACATTTCTGTCCAGGAGGCAGAGATGTGAGCAGCAACCATCAGAACATCCAGCTGGAATGAAAGGGAGAGATGCGTGTCATTACAATAGCAGTAATATGAAAAGCCATGTTTCTGAATGACAGACCCATTGTCATGAACTGTTCCAAGCACTGAGCCCTGAGGCACACCAGTAGCAAGATGTTGCAGCTTAGAAACCTCACCCTCCAAGACAACCTGAAGGACCTACCTGAGAATTCAGACTTGAACCACTGGAGTGCAGTTCCTGAGACACGCTTTGTCAAGAGGGTTGACAGGACAATCAGGTGGATAACTGTGCCAAAAGCCACAGATAGATCCAGCAAAATACGTTAGAAGCTGCTCTTGGCAGTCACAGAGCTTTAATAACCAAGAGCAGGGCAGTCTCAGTTCAGTGGCCGCTTTTAAAACCAGACTAGTTACTGTCCAGGAGGTTGTTCTGTGTGAGAAAGCAGAGGTTGAACATGACTCATTCATTTTTATTAAATGAATACAATTGTCTGATGAAGTGTTTTATTGATATAATGTTTGTTTTCACATGAAAAAATAACATACTTAAAGGAGAAATTATTTTTAACTCTAGGCCCAAATTACATGTTTTCATGGTCCCAGTTAACCCCAAAATTAATGAAACATTCAAAAATTTTCACTATCAATAACGATACCTTGACTTCGATACTGGTTACTGTACCAGGAACCAGTATACTCAGTATACTCTTAAACCCCTTGATGCCTCACCACAGCCAATCACCAGCACTTGATTTTGGAACATCAAGGATTCTGTATGTTTACTGTTTCACTGACGTTGAAGTATTAAATTTGGCATCGAACAACAAGACATTTTTTGATACTCAGTGGTTTCGAGGCAATTCGGTCAGTACCTAAAAAGTATCGGATACCCAGCCCTACCCAAAGGTGAAAATTCTCTTATGTTTTACTCACCCTCATGCCTTCCAAGATGTTTTTCTTTTTTCTGCAGATCACTTGGGTGATATTGGGTATACCAACATTTTCATTATCCAAAAATTTAATGTAGAAAGCATAAATGTAATCCATATGGTTCCAGTTAATGAAACAAAGCACTACGCTTTAACTATAAACTTTTGCTTCTGCTTAAAATGACAGTGATTGTTGTTACAATACATAATGTAGATTTCTTTAAAAGTGCTTCCCCTCATACAATAAAATTCACAGACATCTTTTCATGCAGCTGTTTTACACTGATTTTGGTTTTAAATGGTCCTTGGTTTATTTATTTAACCCTTACCACATAGGAACTGAAAATTATACACAAAGCAGAACCATTTAAGAAAAAAAGAAACAGCTGCATGAAAAGAAAATACAGAATTTGTTGTATTATCACATGGCATTAGAACACTTGTCTATGCTGATTACAGATTTAAATAATATTTATATTAATAAAAATAATAACAAAAGTTGACTTATTCCACACCTGAATTGCCATGCTTATCTGCTGTAGATCGCCACAGTCTTTCCACACGGCCTGAAACCAAAAATTTTTTTATACTTTGTATTTCATTCACACATTACAGACTATGTTCCACTAAGACAATGATCTGGAAGCTGAGCAGGAAAGGTTAACAGTGATGTTTTGGTGCGGCATGTGATTTTAGCTAAATTTATAGAAAGTAAATTTATATTATTTACCTTGACTTAGCTGCATCATATTACTACATAGGGGTGTAACTGTCCAGGATAGATGCAATTTTCATAATCAACGATCCAATATGTAATGACAGTTTACTCAGCCTCAGGCCTCGAGATGTATGTTTCATTCCTCATCAGAACACAAAGATTATATAACTGTATCAAAACAGTGTTGAGAGTGAATTCAGTAGGCTGTAAGTTACACCTTATTGATTATGAATATGAACGCAATATGGTAAATTGCAAGGTAGGCACTTTTTCCCCTTTTCATATTCTCCTGTACATGTACATAGTATATTTTATTAAGAAGTATACAGAATTTGGTCCTCCATTGTCACTGTCTTAATGCATTAAGCGTTTTGTAATGGTTTTCTATGGGAAAACACTTAACTTGAAATTAAAAAGCGTTGCATTCTCATTCTGGGCACATTTGCTCACCTACACTTATATTATGCATGTATAAGTGAATATGTTAATCTAATAATTGATATAATCTTTGCGTTCTGATGAGGAATGAAACATAAATCTCGAGGCCTGAGGCTGAGTAAACTGTTGTTACATATTGGATCGTTGATTATGAAAATTGCATCTATCCTGGACAGTTACACCCCTATGTAGTAATATGATGCAGCTAAGTCAAAGTAAATAACATAAATTTACTTTCTATAAATTTAGCTAAAATCACATGGCGGACCAAAACATCACTGTTAACCTTTCCTGCTCAGCTTCCAGATCATTGTCTTAGTGGAACATAGGCTGTAATGTGTGAATGTAATACAAAGTATTAAAAAATGTTTTTTTGGTTTCAGGCCGTGTGGAAAGACTGTGGCGATCTACAGCAGATAAGCATGGCAATTCAGGTGTGGAAAAAGTCAACTTTTGTTATTATTATTATTATTATAAATATTATTTAAATCTGTAATCAGCATAGACAAGTGTTCTAATGCCATGTGATAATACAACAAATTCTGTATTTTCTTTTCATGCAGCTGTTTCTTTTTTTCTTAAATGGTTCTGCTTTGTGTATAATTTTCAGTTCCTATGTGGTAAGGGTTAAATAAATAAACCAAGGACCATTTAAAACCAAAATCAGTGTAAAACAGCTGCATGAAAAGATGTCTGTGAATTTTATTGTATGAGGGGAAGCACTTTTAAAGAAATCTACATTATGTATTGTAACAACAATCATTGTCATTTTAAGCAGAAGTAAAAGTTTATAGTTAAACCGTAGTGCTTTGTTTCATTAACTGGAACCATATGGATTACATTTATGCTTTCTACATTCAATTTTTGAATAATGAAAATGTTGGTATACCCACTCAGATGCATTTTATGCCTCAACAGATGTTGGACAGCTTTCTAAAAAATAAAAAAATAAAAAACTCCAAAAGTGATCTGCAGAAGAAAGAAAAAAACATCTTGGAAGGCATGAGGGTGAGTAAAACATAAGAGAATTTTCGTAAGGTCGTGTCGTACTGTACAGAAACAGCTCAGCCAACCATCTTGGGCGGAGCTAAATTGGCGGCAAATTTGAATATGCGCACACACACACACACACACACACACACACACTACACTACACTCATATGCTGCGTTCCAAAAAAAAAAAAACCCTACCCTAAACCTACCATCAAGGAAAACAAATAATTTACCAAATAATGATTAAAATTAACATTTATTTACAAGGTTAACAGAGTAGTAAAAGAAACAATGCATCATTTACAGTACATGTACTAGTACAAATACTATTATTTGACCTTAAACGAAAACGCCACGATTTTTCCATATTCTAATATGTTCTTCCCTCAACTTAAACGAGCTGATACCTACCTCTCCCGTCTCAGTGCGTGCACTTAATCGCTCTAGCGCTCGGCGCCACTATGCTAGTGTATAGCTTAGCACCATTCATTCCTTAGGATCCAAACAGGGATGAATTTAGAAGCCACCAAACACTTCCATGTTTTCCCTATTTAAAGACGGTTACATGAGTACTTACACGAGTAAGTATGGTGACACAAAATAAAATGTGGCGATTTTGAAAGCGGATAAAAATGATAACTATAATGTATCGCGGAAGAGCACTTAGCAGCACTTCGACCTCGGCGCAGTAATATCATCATGCGCAGAGGTCGAAGTGCTGCGACCTGCTCACTTGAGTGATGATATTACTGCGCCGAGGTCGAAGTGCTGCGACGTGCTCTTCCGCCATACATTATAGTTATCGTTTTTTATCCGCTTTCAAAATCGCTCACATGATTTTCGATCTTCAATGGTAGGCTAAAAACACTTTGATTGAATGATTTGTGGTTTCCCTATTTTTACAGGAATAATCTGTAATTAAATAACATTTTATGTAAAATTCCACATTACTCTGTGAAAATACAGAAAATTTCCATTTAAAAAAAAAACTGAAAATTCATGTAATTCCAAAATACAAGAAATGATCTGTAAATTTAATGGTGGAACTTTAAAATACATAAAATATCTGTAAAACAACAGATATTTCATCGTATTATGAAAAAAAAAGGGAAAATTCTCTAAAAAAAAAAAAATACAGAAAATTACCTGAAAAATAACATTTTTTTTTTTTTAACAGTGTGGTTTGGAAATGGTGATAGCATTGACAAAAATAATTGAGCTTATATGGGTCTGACAAAGGCCTGGGTTCGAATCTCATCTGGGTCACTTTCTCTCTTCCCAATCTTTCTTCACTGTCCTTTAATTAAAAAAAAAAAAAAAAAAAACCTCTTTGTGAAAGCACAGTTAACAGGTATGTGATGGAATGTATTTATATGCAGTATGAGGGATATGTGAATGTGACAGGCTACCAAAGATGGATCTTATCTATGTTCCATCAACTGGAAAGATAGCACAAAGAGGCAACACACACACTCTTCTTACTTGAGTTCACACACACACAGACACATCTGTTTCATAGTCATGTGTCATTTGATAGAGCTATTAGCTCACATAAAAATAGTTTTTCTTTCTGTACTTTGCCTGCGGACACGCATGGTCTGGGGTGGCTCTGTAAACACATACAGAGGGACCTCTGTCCGAGACTGCTGGGGTGTGTGAATGTATGAGACAGAAAGACGTGGGATTGTCGCTTGCAAGGAGTTGAACTACCAAGTTTTAACAAGTTTTAAATCTGGTCACCTCGGACAAGGAAGCTGTCTGTTAAATGTTTTATTGCACTCTCTTGTGATGCCACTTAAATGTTGTCTTTAATGGATCTTAAAGGATGGCGCCGTTTATCATGAAACATTATCCGCAATGTATGCAAGTGCACCTGACGGCCTGGTATTGATATGACAGATCACTGTTACCTAAACAGAAGAAACACTTCCCCTGGGCTGTACATGTTGTACTTTGAGTGTCTGATTATTGTAAGTGATTTGAGGAGAGTTTGGGTTGTGGATCAATGAGTGGTGTTATGAGCGAATATTTATGGGACATTCTGAGGAGGTTAATAGTTTGAAGCAATCTGATTTAATTTAGATGGAGATCATGTTCCACTTGAGGCTAACCACCTGACCCCGTTTATTGGCTATTCATGAGAGGGAGACATGAAGTGAGACCTGCGCTGTTGGAACTTATTAGAGGTGGATGGTTATCATTTAATTAATTAAAAATGGATATTATGAAATATATAATTCATAATAATATTATGTAAACAAATCATTCTTTATGATATACCTTTATTCATTTATAGAGAATGTTAGATTGTGATCTGTCTGTGTGTAGCAATAAGCCATGAGATGTTGTTACAGTAATTTTACAAAAAAAGGAAAAAATAACAATGTACAGATAAGAGTGGGTTCTTTGTGGCAACAACAGTATAATTAAAGGATAAGTTCACTTCCAGAATAAATATTTCCTGTTAATTTACTCACCCGCATGTGATCCAAGATGTTCATGTCTTTCTTTCTTCAGCCGAAAAGAAATTAAGGTTTTTGAGGAAAGCATTCCAGGATTTTTCTCCATATAGTGGACTTTAATGGAAGGCAATGGGTTGAAGGTCCAAATTGCAGTTTCAATGCAGCTTCAAAGGGCTCTAGCAAAATGACCAGTCATTTTCTACAAAAATAAAAATTTCTATACTTTTTAACGACAAATGCTCATCTTGCACTAGCTCAACCTCACGCCTTACGTAGTCACGTTGGAAAGGTCACGCGTGACATAGGTGGAAGTACCGACCCAGTGTTTACAAAGTGAACGTGCATAGAAAGTCAAACACTCTTTATAAAAAAAAAGGTAAAACAACAATGACGGATGACTTTGTAGTTGGAGGAGCAAATGAAATGGAGTTTTTCATCCCCTACCCTACCTTTTTGAACAGAAGTACATAGGAGAAGAACTAACCACACGTGACCTTTCCAATGTGATTATGTAATGCATGAAGCCGCACATGCGCATTGCAGAGCTAGAGCAAGACGAGCATTTATGGTTAAAAAGTATAGACATTTGTATTTTTTTTTTTTTTAGAAAATGACAAATCATTTACCAATCGTTTGCCAAGAAATGTAGTAATGTAATGTACACCAAGTACTGGTTTTACACTGGTTTCGGATGCAGCTCATAGAAAAAAAAATGAAACTATTTGTGTGTGCGAAATACGCGTGCAAGAGAAATGTCTGTGTGTGGCGTCTCCTTTTAATGTATATAGTTTTCTAGGGCTCATGTGAAATATCTTTCACCCGCTCACTATGTTTCTTATGCTCACATAGGAGTTTCCTCACAAGTAAGTAAAGCTTTATTTATTTCCATTCTTATTCAACTACTCGTTCCAACGCGAAAATCCCAGGTGTTATTTTTTTGCAGATGTCACATTAGGGGCACCGTAGAATTTAGAGTCAACTATCAGTTTTACATATTTGTATGTGCACAATATTTGTCTAATAATGTTAATAATCAATTATGGGTGGTTTGACATTAAAAGCATACTTGTAGAGCTAATAAACCTTGAAATGGCTGAGAGAGATGGAGAGGAAGATAAATACTGTATGCACTTTTTAACTGCACCTCTTTGCAGACTTTTCACATAATACATCTTGCAGGTCAAAAAAAAAAATTGTGTTTCCAACAAATACAGATACTCATCTGACTTTTGAAACAGGTGCTCTTTAACCTTGCTGAAGGCTATGTTAGTTCCTTTTAAACAGAAGTGTGCTCTTGAACAAAATTTTAGGAGTTTTCCCAAAATAGCCTGAGAGAGCAAACCTAAAGCCGCAGATCATCGGTGGAGGTTCAGGCTTTTTCACAGCTGAGATGAAGCTGATCAGTGGTTGCCTTTGAGGCAAGGATTTGAAGAACTTTCTAGAGCTTGTTCTTCTATTAGGAAAACACCTCTATTGCTTTGATAAAATTGGTGTTGGCAAACAATTAGAACTAAAACAACAAAACAAGTGGACCTGAAGCATTTCAAATTGATTATTAATCCAGAAATTCTGTTATCATATTTTCACCCTCATGGGTTTAAAAATGTGCAAGACTTTATTATTTATAGACCTATAATGTGAACACTACTTTTTTCTATAACTGTTTGGTGACCACTGCTGTCAACTTTTTGTCTTGCTGTCTACTTTCATTGAAGAGAAAAGAGCAGCTTAGACATTTAAATAAATATCTCCTTTTATGTTTCTTAGACCTATACAGTAACAGACATCTGTTCAAATGCAAAGCAGTTCACAATAAATGATAACATTATGGACAATATGTAACTACAGGCAAATTCATACTCCTATCACATGTTTACCTTTACCCCTCAACCCCCCCGGACCCGTTTCTCTGTCAGGCTTTGTCTTATAGTTCAACACAGCAGTCATAAGCAAATACAGTCACTGTGTTCATGGGAATTAAGTGAATCAGGGAGCCCAGGAGCTTAAAGTCATCTCATGAGGTTTGACAAGCATGACCAGGCACAAGCCATCGGCTTCTTGGACGCTAGAAGATCCTGAAAGATATGTTGTATTAAGAAAGCCTGCAGCATCTAACCCACTTTCTTTATGGTTTATTCAATCAAAGCTTTAAAACAAGTAACAGCAAACTGGAAATGACCATATGAATTTTCTGAAATGACTGCTTTGCTTAATGTTTGCTTTGTTTGACACCGCAATACACCTTTAATTGGAACTGCCATTATCTTATTTTCCTGAAAATTGCTTTAGGTGAAACAACATGAAGCGTGAAGGATGAACATGAAGAAACTTCAGAGAGATATTTTTGGGTCTAGAAGAGTACATTTTCTACTTCGCTCACCAAATTTGAGCTTAAAATGACTACCAAATTGTAATAATTTAATATTGAAATTAAATAGAATCTTCACTGGAAAAGCAATACAGAATATTTCAGAATGTATTATCAAAGTCTCTTTAAGACAAGTCATGTCACTCGGCAGCCATCTTTGAAACGCCTCTCAGGCATGCAAGTGCAGCTCCTATCTCTTTGAATGGGAAACATCAAATTCTCCTAAACTGTTCACTAAGCTTACGATTAAATTTCATATTTGAAATCAACAAAGAAATCTGACAACAACTGTATCATAAATGTTGTTTATTTTGCTCAAATAGCGTTATAAAAAGCTTATTTTCCAGGGTAGATCAGCCAGTGCGCATGCGCAGTCCGATTAGCGATTGGCTCTTTCATTCAGAAGGCGGGGCTTCCTGCGATTGAGCAGCCATATTGAGCGTTGCATTTTTCCCCATTCAAAACTATACGAGTGACACGTCTTGGGTATTCTATAGTCTTTGGTATTATTCTGAAAAAGAATGAAAGGAAAGGATGGCAGAGGAGTTTTTGTTCAGAAAAGAGAACATTAATATTCTGAGACCAAATGCCTGACCAAAAAAAAAGAGGAAGGTATTTAGCAGTTTGATAAAAGATAAATAAGCAAATGTAGAGAGGAAAAGGAAAGGGAGTTCAAGGAAACATTTATTTACCTTAGCATACGTGGCCTTGAATTCATGTGTTTTTTATAAGAAGAAGAAAGGTAAATATTATGGTTTCGATAAAGCAGGGTGATAGTTTAGTATGGAGTAACTATACCCACATAGTCTGGGGTTGTTACCTTAACTTGGATTGTTCATTATGAAAATGTTAGAGAACATAGTGTGGAGTAGTCTAATGTGCTAAGAAATATCTTTGCAACTGTCTAAGTTAATGTTGCTTATCAACCAGATTTAAATTTTAAGATATTAAGTCAACCAATGGAAATATATTGAATTACAATGGCATATAAATTGTGCAATTAGCAAGTTTTATTGGGTCTTTGCTGTCACAGAATGTGGAAGGGTTCTGGTTAGTCGGTTATTTCCCTATTGCTATAAACAAATTTATTTTTTTCTCATAAAATCTGGCCTTTTGCCAGTATGTCCTATATAAAGTGTAATATAATATCACTATCAAAGTGCAATCATTTTAATTGTACATTTTTTCTTGTATAACAGCTGAAACAATCTTCTGTTTCTGCTTCTTTCTTCTGTTCATTTTGCCACATAACCTGTTTGTGTCATATCATTTAGTTTTATTGTTTAACAAATTTCCAGTCAATCCTTAGTTTAAAACTTTTTGTCATGTGACATGTTTTTATGTTTTTATGTTCTGTTATTGGTGTAATCCTCATTCTAGAATACATTTTACTTCCCTAACAGTTTTATTTGCCTTATTGAACTTATTCAGCAGTTTCATTTCAGATTTGACAATTCAGTATTGAATTTAAAAGAAAACAACGAATGTGTTTATCTCTGAGCCTGAAATGATGACAAATCACAAGATGATATGAACAAATGGGAATACAGCAAAGACAACTAAATCATCAAGAAACAGGAGTAAATAATGGGTGAAAGGGAGGTCAGGGGTGTCACGGTGATCATAAAGTCTTGGGTCATATGTTAGAATGACAAGAAGGCTCAGTGTTGGCTAGAGCATCTAAGACAAGATGAGTAATAATGAAAGCACAGAAGAACAAAGCCAATACAAATATTGTTCACAATAAAGGATCTCTGATCAGATTAGTAGAGATGTAAATCCTCTCATGGATATTAATGACAAACAAACACATAAAACAGTGATCATTTCCACCCACTCAGTTGTGTCTCATTTCTTTCGTTCTCAGGCAAAATTAAAGTAGCAAGACTGCACAGATGAGACTCATTTTGCTGCTTCCAAAACTAATAAATTCCGCAATGTGTTTGTCACATTTAGTGACAACAGTGAAAATAAATCAGTGTTTTTTATGAAAAGGAATAAACAACAGACATGCAACCTGCCTAAATGAGTCAGCTATCACCTCAGCTGTAAACATTATTGCTCTTCTGAGATAAGATGTGTATTTTTATTTATTGTTTTATTTTTTTGTAAAATGCTTGTTAGAACTTTTTTTATCCAGCTGGAAAACGAAACTGGGATTTTTTTGGTCTAATAACATTCCATGCAAGTCTGTAACAGTTTAAATGTTTTCGTTACGAATTTAACACTGCCAGCTCAGCCTTGTTAGAGGCAGCTTTTATTGATTTTGAAGGCCACTGATAACCATTTTCCTCAGCTATGGTTATTATAGTTTCTTCTGACAAACCACGTGTCACCCTGTGGCACTCTTAACCTGGTTTGTGCGTCTCAGGTATGACTAGCGCTATTACTGTTGATGTTGCCTCCCTGTCCCCGCCCATGTTCGCTCGTCGTTCCGCATGACCCGAGCACAGAGTACAAGGTAGAAAACAACGCTGGCCCTTTAAGACGGGAGTGCTCGCTCCGCTGGCGACCGTTCCGCGGTATTATCGAGCTCCAAGACTACCAACACACATGAACTAGATGGAATTATAACAATGGAATATCACTGCGTTCTGTTTACTGTTTTGTTGCAGTTAATCGTCCAACCAGGTAGGGCGACTGTTATCATTTATTGGTTCTTTCATGGTCTCACTTTGCTTAGAGGAAAGATTCCAGAAAGTTTTTTATTGAGGTGTAGAGATCTACTGCACTTGCTGTAGCTATGCACCTATTATGACAGGCAGTGGGGTTGTTTAATCATTCTTTATGTATTACTCAAAACAAAACCTTTAGAGAATAATGTGTGTACCTGTTGCTTCTTACTTTTAACTACTCTAGATTTATGCAGGCTCTTTATTGAAGCAGAGTTTGGCTGTTAACATTAGACGACCCCATGCGTGTTCTCTTATTTTCCTCCTATAATGAAGCTCTCCATAAGGAGCTTTCGCACCTCGGGGCACGTTCTGTCAGTCCAGAACTCCACGAAATGAAGTATCCTAATGCAGCAGAATTTCCACTGATAATCCCAGCGAATCATATCCTCTTCACTTACCGTGCGGAGGCTCATACCAGCTATTTAAGGTTACAGGAACCTATCATTGAAACCAGATATCGATCCGGAGAGCCGCAGGTTGCGCGCTGCTCTCAATTATTTATCACTCAGGCTCGCGAGTACCTGTCTCCGCAACAAGTGGAGGAATGCGAAGCTTTAGGTATAATTACAGAGAGACGTGACGGAAAGAGTGTGGATGGTTAAAAACGCGCTTAATTGATGTTATTAACTTTATAGAGTTGGGATATAATGGGGAGACTGGGTTGACTCTCCCGGTTTGAACCCCTCAAAATGTTTCGAAACAAATTTTGCGGGATTTACAGAATATTTTAAACAGATTTAGTTACAAAATTGCTACAGCATTTTGTTTTAGTAACAAGAAAGTATCACAATTTCAGCTGTAGCGCGTTTATCTGAGGAGGTAGCCATAACAACATTGCGCAGCTTGAGCACTTTACGTTAGAATCAGTAATTCTCAGTTATTAATTTTTACGCTTGATTAAGCACGTCACGCATATATTAGCTGCAAAAATGTGTTAGAGGTTTGTAAGATTGGGGCGCCAAAGGCGGGTTTTCGCGCTAAACAACATATAACAGCATATGGGCTACGAGGGGTCTGAAATGGTCAAACTTTGTTTGAACAGGCAGTTTTTATTGCCTTATTATGAGTTTGCATTTGCAATTGTTTTTCTATTATTATCCTATTAGCATGGGCAGTTAGGCTGCTCTTAAACGGTCGGTAATTCCATGTAATTTCCTAAAAGCCTGAGAAGTTGTTTTGCACGCTGCAACCTGACTTTTTTTGCCTGCGCTTGCTGGCACCTCATGGACATATCAGATGGTCTTTTGTAGTGCTCAGATAAACCCTTATGGATGCTCTAAAAGATGAGGGGCGAGTCATTAGCTGGACTGCATCTGTTAACTGACCATTGCGTATCATGTGTTCAGACATTTATCCTTGAGTAACTCGTGCTTGTAAACAAAGATATCACTTGTCTTACAGTTTCATTTACTAAAATAAAGATGCTTGTAATGTGGTAAATTTAAGTTTCTCAAAAAGGACCATATGTTTCGTTTTTGGGGGGAAAAATCTATTTCGTTCCATCATTTAGATTCCACGCATGTGGCATTGTGTTTGGAGATATGGGGTTGCCTGAAGAAACGCAATTATGGTAACCCAGGCCTTTTTATAAACCATTTCAAAGATCACGTTTAGAGTGAGCGTGGGAAACTAAAACACATGCATCTTTGGTGTGGTTTTGGCGTGAATCTGATGATCAGCTTTGTAACGCCAGAGGGCTTCAGCGCTCCAGTGACTGACTATTTTGCATCGGGCTCCTTCAAACACATAACGATACGGGCTTTCAAATAAAGCCGTGAGAAAATCGTTTACATGGAAATATCCCTATTTAATATTAGAGAGTTCTGATTTGCACAGTTAGAATTATCGTAATTATGCCTAGAAGTCAGCTTTGTAGTGGGTGTATGCTGCTGTCTTCGGGCGGATACCCCTAGTGGCTGACAGTGGTATCACAAGTTACAAAATACACAGTTCATATTTTTCAAATAGTTATTTATTTATTTATTTATTTGACAAAATTGCGAGTATGCTAAAAAAAAATGGGAAAACAGGCTGAATAGGTTTCAATTTCCATCTTGGCGCAAATATTAATCATCTTGATCCTCCCAGCAGGCACAAAACAGGCACACAACGTCATATGATGTTGATATTTGGTTAAATTTTGGTTGCGACGTCGGGTGACCAAAATTCAACGTAAATTCAATGTCTAATGTCAATGTTAAATTGATGTCCAATACCGACGTCAGCTGATGTTGAGATTTTGTTGTTTTTAGGTTGTGCAACCAAAATCCAACGTTAAGTCAACGTCAAATTGACGTCAACCCGATTTTCATTTTCAACCAAAATGCAACGTCTGTCCGACGTCATGTCCAACGTCAACCTGACGTTACATAGACGTCTGGTGCCTGCTGGGCTTTATCAAGCATCATTAGATTATAGTGAACACACAGTTCCCTTACATCACCTCTGTTCAACAGCTCATAATGTTGTCGTAATGGCATAATTTAGATAAAATCCCTCTCTTCATGGTTTAAATATTTACCAGAGAAACTGTGAGGTGCCGGGCTATGCATGTGCTTGACCAATATTGGTCTCGTTGCGTTTCTGTGAAGGCCTTTCTCTCATTCAGTCTTTCTTAATTGTTCTTTTGTCACTGACTATAGAACTACGGAAGCCAGTGCATACCCCAACCCCCTGTCTCCCACATTCTCAGAAACTAAAAAAAGGATTATTTTAATCAAAATAGTATTAGGCTTAGACTTTATTGAACACATTTTATAGACATTACCATTCACACATTTTTCCTTTTTAAAAGATTTTCCTTTACACTTAAGTTGCTCCCACTTTCTCAGTGTTAACTTAAGGGCCATAATTGCCTCAATCCATCAAAACTAAATGCAGAACGCAATGACAGATTATATTTACCAGTTACTAGTAACTAAGAGTAGACATTATTGCTACTACATAATCGTTGTATATCCATGCAGTCCTTTACCTGCCAAACAGGTCTTTACTTGCCCTTTTGCCCTTTGCTCACTGTTTGCCTTGCTACTTTTATATATATATATATGGTAGATAAATTAATTTATGCCTATATAATCAGCTGAAGTTTATACATACATTTTGTCAATTTTAATACTTTTTAAAATTTTTTTGCTTTCTTACTTTGTTTGTTTTCTTTACTTATTTTCACCATTCTCCCAGTCATGTGGGGAGGGGGAAGATAAATGTTAGATTAAAACTCTAATCTGTTGCCTTAAAGGGTTGTATCTGTAAAAGGCAATGCAGCACTTTGAATGGAGAAGGATACTATAATTCAGTCGAATCTAACACAACTGAGAAGAGGACATTCATCTTTTTAAGAGCTCATTTAGAGTTGTCTGACATCAAATTGCCATTTCTAAAGAAATTGTTATTAGAGGAACTCAGAAGGCTTAGTTTTTTTAGATTTGTTGAGTTGTGAAATTATTTCTCACCCTTAACTGTCATTTTGTGCAACCTGAGAGGGCTTTGATTTGTGTGTGTGAATAAATGCGTATGCGCTTGGTATATTCTGTATATAAGTGTTGGTTCTTCTGTTTTCCAAAACCAGTACCGTAGTCTTCTGGCAAGTCAAATGCATTTGACAAATTTGGCAGATGTACACTTACTCTTTCCAACAATCCTCAGGTTAACTCTTAATAATCTACTCTCCTGTATGTTTATCAAATGTTAAACTATTTTATCTTCCACTTGTGCACCATGTTCACTTACTTGTTTCCTCTCAGCCAGTTCCAGGCCCACTATCACCCCCGAAGGACCCCAGCTCACAGTACCACTGAACAGCGACTTCAGCTTGCATTGTCAGAGTGACAGTTCAGTGCGCTGGCTGCGAGAAGACCGTCCTACACGGATCCTTAAGGAACAAAGACAGGGTCAAGTGACAGTTCTTAAAGTGAGCGAAGCAGGCCCACAACACATGGGAAAATATTCCTGCCGAGAGGAGGCGTCTGGTGAAAAAAGCTCCATCTATGTGTATGTAAAAGGTAAGTCAGCCTTTTTCATTTGTGAGTCAGTATTTTAATTGGGTGTAATAATGTTTGGGTTGAGTGACAAGTCTGTAGGGCAGTATTTAAAGAATTCATCAACCCTCCTTTGTGTTGTAGTGTCTACCTTGTCTGTATGTGAGTGCAGCTGCAGTATGTTTTAGATGTGCTAGCTTTGTACAAGCATGTTAGCAACAGTATACTAGTAGAGATACTAAATAGGAAGTATGTCTGCACCATTACATGTGCACTTTCTAACACTTCTCGTGCTTTATGTTTATGTCTTTCTCTCTCGCTCTCCCTCTCTCTCTCAATGAACACACTCTCCAGCATCTCTCATCTTCCTGTGTGGTTCCATTTTTTGTGCCAAAAAGACACTATAGGTGCCAAAGGATGCCCTAAATAGCTACAATCAGCTCTCTGTATTCACTAGTCACCTGCATGACCTTTATTTATACATCTATGTCATGTGTTATTATAAGCATGTTCTTATAATCCCAATAATAAACTCTTCAAATTGATCCTTGGCATATTTGGCAATTGACACTAATTTTACTAATGTGAGCACTGCAGATGTGGGTTATTTGTATTTGTTTACTAGGTATGATGGAGGGTAGTTTTTCACTTTCAGTCTTTTTGTGACACACTCTCTCTTTCTCTGAGCTGTAATGTCATGATCAAACCCTTGGTTGTGTTTCATTGGTTTTTGATTTAGCATTCCTCTCAGCAGATCCTGAAAATCCCTTCAGGAGGAACATCATGTTTGACTTTGTTGCGGGAGAAGGAGAAACGACCACGCTCCCATGCTTGGCCACAGACCCACGTATGACAGACTTGCACCTGCAAAAATGTGACGGACAGCCCCTGCCGAACAGCCTGCGCTATTCATCCAGTATTGAGACGGGCATAACGTTGGAAGATGTCAGGAAGGACTTTGAGGGATGTTACGTCTGTGTCGGGACTCTGGAAGGCAACACAGTTAAATCCGGACAATATCAACTCAATGTCCGCCTCGGTGAGAAAGAAAAGGAAAGACATGAATATTGGGACTGTTAATTTAAAAAACCTATAAAACAATAAAAACTGCAAAATAATCATTTAAGTTTGAAATACTATCTTACCAGGATAAGACAGCAAATAATGAGCAAGGAGCCACTGAATGTGTTTTTGCATTCAAAGCAGATGGGAAATATGCATTACAATTCAAAGTTTGGTGTCAATAAGTTGTTTCCACAAAAATATTTAGCAGCACAACTGTTTTCAATATTGATGATAATAAGAAATGTTTCTTGAGCAGCAAATCAGTATGGTAGAATAATTTCTGAAGGACCATGTGACACTGAAGACTGGGGTAATGATGCTGAAAATTCAGCTTTCCCATAACAGGAATAAATTCCATTTTAAAATATACTAAAATAGAAAACAGTTATTTTAAATTGTAATAATATTTTATAATATTTCTGTTTTACCATATTTTGATCAAATAAATACAGCCTTGGTGATCATAAAAAATCTTTCAAAACATTACATAATCTTACCACCCCCAAACTTTTGAATAGTAGTGTGTAGACTTCTAAAGCCACTTTTAGTAATGTTTTTATTTTGAGTTATTTCAAATATTGATGTTTGCAATTCATTGAGATTAATCCGATTAATTAATCACCATGTCATCTGATTAAAAAATGTCATCAATTGCCAGCCCTAAATATTTCTAGAGGACACAGACAGACACCAGACACACACATGTCCATGTTACCCCAATGTAGCTTGCTCTTTCTTTCCTACACTTTCCCATTGATATAATGCATCATGCTTCTTTGTTTTTAGTTCCAGACGCACCTCCTGTAATCACACTGGGTCAGCCGCAGAGAGTGCTGCTCATCCAGGGGGAAGAGCTCTCCCTATCCTGCAACACCTCAAATGTCAACAGCGACATCGCAATCAGGTGGAAGGCTCCTCAAGGAGTGGTAAGAGCACTCTCATAAACTAACCAGCCCTCACCTATGTACCTGTGGTGCTCCATGACACCCTTCACACACATATATACTGTACATACTGCAGGCTTTATCAAACACACCAACCGTTTCAGTCTAGTAGAACCAATGTTTACAAAAGCAGACTTATATAGTATGAGTGCACGTCCCAGTTAACCTACTTAATGTGGTAATGTGTACCCATGATCAGTTTAGTGTTTGTAGACTGAGAATGATAATTTAAAGTTGTTTATACTTGATATTATGCCCAGAGGCTAACTGGATCTTGTGTGGTTTGAGGTGCTCCTCAAATTCTATATGTTCATGTACTGTATACACAGCAGCAGAATACAGTTGTCAGCAATGTTGTGCGTCATTCAGAAGTGATTTGAGTTTCGAATTTGAAGTTTCAAATTTTGGATTTAGCTTGAAATTGAGAAAGCAAACATGATGCAGAATTGTAAAGTGTAATTGTGTAATTCTGTATTTATCTCAATTTTGATTGTTCAAACAAAGTTCATTTATTAACGCAAGTCTACTGAACTTTATAACTGAACTCACTCTCTTAAATTTTCAGAACTCACAGGTGTATTTTTGGCAAACTTGTGCTGTGAGAACACAGCCTGTGTAAACAGATCTACAGTATTAAGACTCCACTGGCATCAGAGACTGGGATTTGAGAGATGAATGGCACGCTTTGTTTTATATAAAGATTATAAAAACAGCCACACCTAGACATAAAGACAACCACAGACATTTTACCCAAGACAGGGTCTATGCCTCATCTCTTCAGAGTTGCCCAATAAGCTTTGTGTCTGTTTTCCTTTTGCATGTGCCAAGCAACCATCAGTGCAGCAGTTCTCAAGTATCCTGACAGAGCCCATTTCTCACCTGAGGAATGCCACCCTAAATCTGGGGTCTGTGACCAAGCAGGATGCAGGGAGTTACAACTGCGAGGCCAGGAATGAAAGAGGGACCAGTGCAAAGACAGTCTGGGTCGAAATCTATGGTGGGTCTTGTTTCAAGAATTTATATAAATAATCATATGACTATTTAGTCTCAATTTAAATAGTCTCAAAAGAATAAAACAATGTTTTATGTGTTTCTGTGAGTGCAGATAAAGGCTTCATTAACCTAATAAGTGTGAATAACAGCACTAAGAGAGTGTGGGCTGGAGAAAGTCTGTCCCTGCGTGTGGTAATGGATGCTTACCCGAAACCTCATACATTTTCCTGGAGCTACAGTGGTGTAAAACTCACCAACACTACTGATCATGTCATTACCAGTCGCTCACATGGGAATAGGTATGAGTTTGTTACATTGCTACAAACAATTCTTGTTTTTCCTATGTAGTAATTGCTAGGGATGCACCATATATCAGTATCATATTGGTATTTATTGGTTATTTATTGGATATATTTATCAATATTTTATATTTACTTGTGTGTTAGCTCATTTGCTGTTAATGCTCACTTAAAGTTAATCTTTAAAATACTGTTAATTTAGAAACACTATTAAATGTAATCTTTAGTAAATCTCTCAATATCTATTTTTGTATTGTGTATTATAATGTTGTAAAGCCTAAATTCACTTGTCAGATTTAAATTGTGGCATTTTTTGTGTTTTTTATATATAATTCTTTTAGAGAAAATACAATAGAATTATCAGTATCAGCCAGAACCGTAATATCAGCGCAAACTCCACATTTTTTTCCATTTATTCACAGCGCTGAAAGATACTTTAGGTTTAGGTAATTCATGTTTTTTTTCTTCATTCGACAGTTACACCAGCGAGCTGAAGCTAGTGCGTCTCAAGGTGTTAGAAAGCGGCGTTTACACCTTTTCATGCTCAAACCGAGACGCAACTGTCCATCAAACGTTCGAAGTCCATGTCATAAGTGAGTGAAAACATTTAATGCAAATGGCAAATATTTGGCTATTCCACGTGCCATAAAAGAGAATAGAATCTATGTGATATATGAGTTTTGTGTGTATTCTGGTTTAGAAGTGATTAGTCCTATTTCTTGAGAATTTTGCTGGATAAAAGAACTCGATTGTCTATGTAAGACCCTGGCTTAAAGCCCACTAACAATAGTAGAAGCTGTTTAAAAACAGATAAGAAAGGAATGGCCTTCAAGACTGCAAATAAAACATTTGTCAAGCCATTTTCTTGTCTGTTAGAATTATTGATCACCAATTACAAACAGATTTACCCCTTAAACAGGTCACATTTTAAATGACAAAAAAGTTTAATATCTGCCGTTTTAATGCCACTTAAGCCATATTTTAAAATAATAACAGTATGCAAAGTAATCGCAAACAAGACAGCTGTACAAACATTCATCCCACTAACCAAGATTGTAAAACTGACCCTGTACCAATCTTTGCTGTTAGGTAAACCACAGATTGTGTCCTATGAAGGGCCGAATGATGGACAGGTGCGCTGTGTGGCTGAAGGTTACCCTGCTCCTCAGATCAAGTGGTATTACTGCGACCAGCCCCATTCAAGGTACGCGTACTGTCTTTCTTAAGTTTTGTTTGTTTGAAATACAACCACAGCTACATACAATGGGCTCCAAAAGTTGCTTTCAAATATTAGCGGCATATCCCTTGAGCAGTGTTAACGTATTAGGCTCTCTGAGGGTACATTGTGACGCAGCATGGATTAGCCACTAACCACTAACTTGATGTTTGATGATTGGACAACAAGGCTTTAGCCTATTATTAATAGGGATAAGCAATTTGACTCTGTCATGATTGTGACATCACAAAAGCGATTGTCTACTATCAGTCAAGTGACAGCACCCAGTGACATTAGAACAAGCTGCTTCCATTGGGCTGTTTATTCTTGAATAGCGGTGTTGACAGAACACCTTAGCATAGACTTAGTCACAAGCTTATCCAATCAATTCCTTATGATGATCAAATCCGATCAGGATAACATGCCTTGCTTCAATTTGAGTATGTAATTATGTAGTGCTATGTGTCTTTTGATCTTGTTCGTGCATTGCTCGCTTTGTCTGTCAACGGTTTGATGGTTTTCTCACCAAACAGACATTCCATTGTTGAGAAACTGTTGAGAAGTTTCCACCATGCTAAACAATGTAATTAAAGATATCGCTCAGTAATAAAGAGACGGAACAAGGAATGTAAACCATTTGAGATTATTTGTTCTGGCTTTATTTCCAAAGCTAACTTTGAACTGAACTAAATAGCACTCATACTTAATTTTAAGAGAAGAGTGAGAAAAAATTGGAGAAACAAATAAATCAAAGCACTTGATGGCAGTACAATCCTCTCTGATGTTTTTAATTAAAAGAGCCCTTGAGGTCTGTCACTTTGCTGCCTGTTATTTTACTTTCTTAAGCAATAAGCTATTTTTACAAAAATCTGCCATAGCCCCTGAATGCAATGAGAGATGCTTATCACATCCTTATCATATTATTGATATGCAGTGGTGCTTAACATTTGATCTTAAAGTCTACATGAAATCAAAAATGACCTCTCAAATTCCTGGCCTTATCATAAAAAAATTCACTGGTGCATTTTATTCCAAAGAAAAAATGTTGGGTTTCATAATCTTTCATCAAAATGAAATAATCTGCTGTTCCTGGGAAGTAAAATGGGTTACAGTGGGCAATACATTTTGACTGTAAAGCAGAGTTATTATCATTAACGAAAACTGAAAAAATGTTATTAATTGAAATGAGGCTGACGTAATTATTAGATGAAAATAATCAGTGAAAGTGAAAACTAGTAACTGAAATTAGTTTGGAATTATAATAAGTTGTGTTTAATTACATTAAAGCACTAAAATAAACTAAAACTGAAATAAAAATAAATCAAGCCAAAACAGTATTATTTAAATAAAAACAAAAATGAATAAAAATGACAAAAGTAAATGAGAAGCAAAATTATTAAGAATTAAACTAAAAAGAAAACTGAAAATATAAAAATAAAAGCTAATTTACAATATTAATAAAAACTTTAATACTACATAAATAATACTAAAATAACACTGGTTTTAAGGCTATGAAAGTATTTGTTGATGCATCTTGCCTTTGTCTTGCACATTATGGTTATCAGCTTTCGTTTTGTTCAAAATATTGTTTTACATGTCTTAAAATGTGCATAAAAGACCTTATTTTTGGTATTTTTAATTAATTTTTTATAGCTCCATTTATGCAGTGTTTCTAAAACAGTCCACCACCTTATGGTACGTTCATGAAAAAATGCAAAGACTATTTACAAGTTTGTTGCATGCCTCCTCAGATGCTCCAATTTGCTGAATGCCACTCAGGAGGAGGAGGATGTTGTCACTGTAACCATGACAAATCCTCCCTTTGGGAAAGGCACAGTGGAAAGTCGACTAAATATCACCAAGAACAGTTACGCCACCCTTGAATGTGTGGCATCTGCCAATGGAGAAATCGTTTACACTCTCTTCGCTATCAGCGGTGAGCAAATAACCTCCCAAATCACATGCACACACAGACACACACACACACACACACACACACACGCACACACACATACACACATAAACATACACATACATACACACCCCTTCAGACAATGACTGAAGACTCTAATTAGTAGTTACTAAGTCTCAGCCCCAGACGACTCCGCCCACAAACCGCCTACAGTCTGTTTGCTGACCCTCTGATCCATATTTCTCACAAAACTGGAAAGCACTTTCGTCATCTGCAGGCTATAATATGATTGCCTGACTTCATGCAACTTCTGAGAGTAAGGGCATACAGGTGTTTTTTACTTATATATATATATATATATATATATATGAGATCAGATTTTTGAATTCAGACTCTGTCTCTTTGTTGGCCTTTAGCATACACATGTCTATTAAATCAACCTTGCCCACATACTGACCCAGTGTATAGGCTGTGCTCATTTGTCACAGGTCTGGGTGTGTGTCTTTGCTTTGGTGTCCAAGTAGTAAAATATTTTGTTAATTTTGTTGACTTGTTCGTTTTGGGATTTCTTCCATTGTTGACTATGAGGGTGTGTCTCAATCCACTCCCTAATTCAAGTAGCCAGTGCACTGGCTTGGGAGTCAGCCATTTCTAGGGCCATCAGAATCGTAGCTGTTCACTGAAACACTCACAGAAAACATTATAAAAAACAATGAATGTCGGCTGCTCAATATATGCACTTGGAAATGACCTGTCAACGGTCAAAGTAATAAACAAAAAGTCCTATTCTATGTTTTAAAAGAGATTATATTTAATTTCTGATTCTGATTTTTTTTTTTTTGTTCATTTATGCATGTTCTGCAGTTATGGAGTGAGATACTAATATTTACATTATAGGCATTTTGTGTATTGGAACAAATGCAGTAATGTCTGCCAATATATATGTAGACTACCATTTAAAAGTTTGGGCTCAGTAAGATTTGTACTTTTATTCAGCAAGAAGGCATTAAATTGTTCAAAATTTACAGTAAAGACATTTATAATGTTACAAAAACAACTTGTATTTTAAATAAATACTTTTCTTTTAAACTTTCTATTCATCAAAGAATCTTGGAAAAAATATATCACGGTATCCACTAAAAATATTAAGCAGCACGACTGTTTTCAACATTGGTAATAGAATAATAGAATGATTTCTGAAGGATCATGTGACACTAAAGACTGGAGTAATGGCTGCTGAAAATAATAAATATAATGGAATAAATTACATTATAAATGTTTCCAGGAAATGGAATGAGACTCAGAGACCTCGACCCAGGTGCTTCTAGTTTCACAGGAATAGTTAAACAACCAAACAAGAGGAAACACACATCTCCTCACGTTCAATCCAGCTGTGCTTTTTCTACTGGCTGCGTCTTTTTGAGAAAACCTAAACCAGCTGCCAACTCGCAGGTTGCCACTCCTGCTCCAGCTCAACCCTGTGTAGGCAGACTTTTTAGATAAGACAAGATAACAGCAGACTATTATATAAACAGAGGTGCTGAGTTTTAGCCCTAATCTTGTTTCTTTTGTAAACCTAGCATTACCAACTGTTGGGGATTATCTCCCCAATTTAGGGGGGTTTCATTTTGGTTTGTTGCAAAACACCAGGTCTTTCCACCCCAGTTAGTACTGGTATTATTGGTAAGGACAGAATGGTTAACAAAAGGTCATCCACATCCAGTTTAGTTTGTTTCTGGTACATTCACTTTGCTTTGTAAAGGTTGTTGACTACATTGCCAGTTTTTTGCATTTTCTCAACTAAATTAGCCTCAAGTAAAAAAAACTCTAGTTGAACATTGACCTTTTTGTAGAGTCCATCAGGAGTTGGACTGGAGGTTTTGAGAGCGTGAATTGAATCCACTGCCTCAGGAAAGCCTGTTAGGTGATGTGGGAACTTGTTTAGACTCTCAAGGTTTAGGCTGTAGCAGGTCCAGGAAAACCAGTGGGACGATGAGCCTTAGGCTAGACTCTTAAAGCTGTTCATCCTCAAAAATGTCCATTGTTAAGGTTTATGTTGATTTGTGGAGGGCTTGATGGTATGCTTGGATGCAGTGTGATGATAGATGGATGGACGGAGAAAGATGGGAAGAGAGAGAGAGAGACAGAGGGAGGGAGCAGAAGAGGACTGTGAAAGCCAGTGGCAGGTTTACAAGGGATTACTTCCTGCAGAGTCTGCATTCTTGATTTGAAATGGAGAGAAAGCTTCTTATAGCTTAAGAGCTTACTACACCGCTCAGAACAACGCGGAAAAACAATAACACACCATGCATGAACACATACACACACCTTAGAAAAACACAGCTACACTTTCAAAATGTGAAAAAAAGTGAGTCGCAAAAATCTTCAGTAAAAAGTTTGACCTCAATGCATCAGACTAGATTATTCACACTTCAGTAAAAACAAGCAATTATGACATAACCCCAGTGTGAGGCACTTATTTATTATTAGTGGTTGTTCTTTAATGCTCATGTATTGTTTTTTAGACATTCCAGCAGGGTAAAGACTGTGGTTTTGTTTTAGTGCCTATACGGAGTGCAGTAATCATTTTTTATTTCAATTGGCACACTCACTCAAGTCCCAAGACTAGCATCAGATCTGCTGTGGTTTTCTGTGCTAACAGAAATGATCCTCAGGAATGAACCATGTGTATTGATTATCCATCGATGCCTTGTTCACACAAACACTCTGTCCAGAGCAGTGATTCCCAGCCGGGCAGGTTACAGATGGACAACGCTTAAAATAACTCAATTAATTTTAAAAATATATTCAAATAGAAAACAGCTATTTTATGATTTCATTTGTAATAATTTTTCAGAATATTGCTATTTTTGTGTGTATTTTTGATCAAATAAATGAAGCCTTGGTGAGCACAAGAGACATCTTTCAAAAAAAAACTAAATAAAAATAAAAAATCTTTCTGACCCCAAACATTTGAACATTACTGTATGTAATCTGTTTTTGTCAATAAAAAAAACAGGATATAAAATATTTATTATAATAAATAATTAAATTTTATATATATATATATATATATATATATATATATATATATATAAAACATAGTTTTAAATACAATAACAGATTTATATTGATAATATATTTACAATATAATTGTATACATAATATATTAATGTAATTAATTGAAATATTATTATTAATGGTAATGCTAATCTAGAAGTACAAAAGTACAAAAATAATTACACAAAAGTAATAAAAATAATTAAAATATTGGGCATATTTTTACAAAACATTATTGATTATCATGTGGCATTTATTGTTTATCGTCCATAACCGGAAAAATAATCATATCAGCCAGAATATTAATATCAATGTATTCCTAGATCAAAAGGAACACATTTCTTGTTTGCTGTTGATAGATCACATATGTCATGTCCTGCATGTTTCTGATGGCAACTCTATGTTGTTTTCTCTTCACAGAGAACACTGTTCCTCATGAACTCTTCACACCGTTGCTCATTGGTTTCGTTGCTGCGGCTATTATCCTGGTTCTCATCCTGATTGTGCTGTCCTACAAGTACATGCAGGTAAAGTGTCATTCATTTCATAATTTGTCTTCCAGCACAGGAAGTGCACGCTGACTCACTGAGGTAATTTATTAATTAGACAAAATTGAACAGTTTTAATTCTCCCTCTATTATAGCAATAAAATATTGAAACCTGTACTGTTATTCCAGTGCTACTTGTTTTTGGTTATTTGATATTCAACGTGATACTCAACGCAATTTACCTGTCACACCTGGCATCCCTCCCACACTTCAGGGAAACTTTGAAACAGTACACACTCAATAAATTCACAAACACTCAAAAATTATTTACTTATGTCATAAGACCTGATGTTTCACTGCGCAGTTTTGCGCCGTTGCACAGGGGAGCAATCAGTGATATATACAACACACGCGCACACAAAATGACCATTCACATTGTTGTTTGAGTAATTTATGTCCATTTACACAAAACTCTTATTAGTGTACTCTGTTTGCTTGTGTCTATGAGAGACAAAAGCAAACAGCTTGCACCTACAACTTGCAGTAACTGGAACTAATGTAAAATGTTTTGCTTGTCTGGAAACGTTGCTCATTGTTTATTCTTCTCCTATCCCATCTCTTTTTTTCTGTCTCCTACAGAAACCTAAATACCAAATACAGTGGAAAGTCATAGAAGGTATCCATGGAAATAGCTATGTGTATATTGACCCTACCCAGCTTCCATACGACCACCAGTGGGAGTTTCCCAGAGATAAGCTGCGTTTTGGTGAGTTAAGTTCCTGAATCGGTCTGCTTTGACTTGGACTTCATAAATCATATTCCAAATCATTTTTCCATATTGGAATATTCTTTGTTTGAACATTATGTTTGGAAAGGTTTACAACGTTTAGTGCACGAGAAAACATAAAGGCCTTTTGAATTTTACAAAGCTTGTTTCTTTTCATTGGCTGTTATGTTACGCTTGTGACACTTGATCGCTGGCACCTTGTGACATAGTATCATACCTTCCCCATAAAGGAACAGCCATATCCGTCAACAAACAGGATCTAACAGGATCTAGCATATCCCGCTTCCCCACAAGCCACACCTCCTTGATTCAAAAACAAGTCGATGTTCAAGCTGAAAGCTGCTTTTGGATCAGTTTCCAGGTGCATTGACTGTAAACAGCTTTATGAGGGAAATGTGAAACTGATGTTGTCAATTTTCTGCGTTCCCAGGAAAAACTCTAGGATCTGGAGCATTTGGGAAGGTGGTAGAGGCCACTGCTTATGGGATGTCCAAAGCAGACACTGTGATGACCGTAGCTGTGAAGATGCTCAAACGTGAGTGAAAAGCAACATAAAACACGTTCATAATCTTGTGAAATATAAGTAGCATAGTAACTCCACGGCATGTTTACCCATCACGTTTATTTAAGCAAATAAGGCTGTGTGTAAAGACACACCAGAAAGTACACAAACCTGCATGATGAGAAGAAAGGAGGTTAAACAATTCCAGTAACCCACAATTTATTGGTTCCCGGAACATTCTGAGAATGTTAGTTAATGTTTTTTAAACAATGAAACCTAAAAAGCAATCCTACAATGTTTAAAATTCGTTTACAATGCAATAACCGAAGGGGAACTGTAAACTAGCATTAGGGGAACATTCAGTTTTTTGCTGTTTTATTTATGCTTTTATTTATTGTGGTGTTTTGACCCACAGCAAGTGCCCATGCCACTGAGAAAGAGGCTCTGATGTCAGAACTGAAGGTGCTTAGTTATCTTGGCAACCATATTAACATTGTCAACCTGCTAGGGGCCTGCACTATTGGAGGTAAGAGGCTAAGGCTAGATGTTGTTTTTCTAGGTTTTTCTGTGTGTATTGTGTTGGTCTTCATTACTGGACTGGTCTGTTGCACAGGTCCAACTCTAGTTATAACGGAGTACTGCTGTTTTGGTGACTTGTTGAACTTCCTGCGCAGAAGGAGAGAATCCTTCTACTTCACTACACTGGGAGAAGACTCTTACTATAGAAACCTCATGCTGCAGCCAGAACCAAAGTAAGTGTGATCAGTGCAACCGGTGAAGTGTGATAGTGTGAAGTGCTTGTGGGTTTACTAAAACCAGTTTGTATTTAATTACAGTGAGAGCAGGAATGGATACATGACCATGAAGCCCTCTGTAATGGGACTTCTGTCCTCTGAAAACCGAAGATCACTTAATAAAGGTTGGATCAAAGCCTTTTATGTTATCTTGTCTCTTCTTGTGTCACCCAAAGTCTTTTTGTTTTGTCTTGTCTTATGTCTGCTCTTCTAGTCTTGTCTGCCCTCATTTTTCCATTTCTTATCTCTTCTCATCTCACCTTGTCTCATCTCTTCTCATGCCTTCTCTTTTCTTATCTTCTCATCTTGTCTCTTCTGTCTCATCTCATATTTTTGTCTCATTTTGTCTTTCCTGTTCCTCTCGTCTCTTCTCATTTCCTCTCTTCTCGTGCCTTCTCTTTTTTATCTTCTCATCTTGTTTCTTCAGTTTTTTCCATCTCTTATCTCTTTTTGTCTCATATTGTCTTTTCCTTCTCTTCTTTTCTTTTGTCTTCTTCTCATGTCTTCTTGTCTCTTCTTTTCTAATTTCATCTCATCTCTTGTTTTGTGTCTTCTTT
Source organism: Spinibarbus caldwelli (assembly GCA_039654775.1). Taxonomy (NCBI): domain Eukaryota; kingdom Metazoa; phylum Chordata; class Actinopteri; order Cypriniformes; family Cyprinidae; genus Spinibarbus; species Spinibarbus caldwelli. The sequence continues at coordinate 16,581,549 of CM077240.1, read as the reverse complement.
TCTACTTGTCTGCCCTTGTCTCTCCTGTTCTCATCTCTTCTCAGCTTGTCTCATCTCTTCTCATGCCTTCTCTTTATCTTCTCATCTTGTCTCTTCTGTTTTTTTTTCAGTCTCTTGTCTTATCTCTTTTTGTCTCATATTGTCTTGTCTCTTCTCCTTCCTTTCTCTCTTCTTGTCTGTTGTCTTCCTCTCAAATCTTCTTGTCTCTTCTCATCTCTTCTCTTATCCTCTTAAGACCCTGCAACCTCAAATGAGGACATTATATTTTAGTGAATTTCTCTGAGACTATACATGCCACAGTTTTAGTCCAAATGATTGGATGTTTCACTATGACCACTCCCTCTCCTTGGTCTTAATTTAGTGACACTCTTATGGAGATATGAAAATATTTTGTAATTATCATTTAATCTCTTAAGACCCGAGAAAAAAGTTTTAGGGAAAAAATTGTTTTTTTTTCATGTCTTTACATTGTTTAGAACATTAAAAAAAAAAATGGAAAAAATTTTTTTAAATGATATTTCATTCATAAGTTATGCTATGTTCTCGGTAGAGGACATCGGGTCTCAATTTCTTTAAAAAAAATAAAAAGACATGAATGAACATGCATAGGCAAAAACAATTGATTTTTTTTAATCACCAATACATTTTTAGCTTCCAGGATTTTTTTTTCTACCAAACTTTGTATAAAGATGATTCTCAACTATGTTATAACAGAATGATTTGATATACCATTTTTTTTTCTGCAAAATGTGTGTAAAATGGCCATAAACAGGTTTTCTCATTATATACAATGTATATATAAACTAAATCTAATTTGCATATTAATGTTTTTGGGGCAACATGTAATGAAAAAAAGAAGTGTAATAATGGGAGTAATAATTGACACGATTTTCATAATAATATATAATATTTCATGGAATATTGAAATATAATTTCTTTCCCTATTCATTTGTTATGTCTCCCAAAATGCGTAATAAACATGCTTTTAGTCCCGGTGTCCTCATATGAGGACATGTATGAAATCAACGTCCTGTTTCGTAACAGAGAGTCATATTTTGATTTTCCTGAGATGTTGATTTATGACACACAGTTTAAAAATTAGACAGATTTAAGACAGCTCTTCTCATTTCATCTCATCCCTTCTTGTTTTTTCTTCTCTTCTAGTCTTGTCTGCCTTGTCTTTACTGTTCCCATCTCGTCATGCCTTCTCTTCCCTTATCTTCTCATCTTGTCATCCCTTTTGGCTTATCTTGTCTTTCCTGTTCTCATCCCATCTTTTCTAAACTCTTCTCTTTTCTCATCTTGTCCCTTCTGTCTCATTTTTTCTTGCCCCTTCTTGTCTGTTGTCTTCTTGTCTCATCTATTCTCCTTCCCTTTTCTTTTTGTGTCTCTTCTCGTCTGTTGGCTTTTTGTCTCATTGTGTCTTCATCGTCATCTTAATTTTGTCATCCCTTTAGGTGGTTCATACAACGATTCAGATGCCGTTAGTGAGATTCTGCAGGAAGATGGCATGACTCTGGACACTGAGGATCTTCTTAGCTTCTCCTACCAAGTAGCCAAAGGGATGGATTTCCTGGCATCCAAGAACGTAAGTGTTTTTCTCATTTATTTGCGTTCTGTCTCTCTGACGGATACTGAGTTTTATATTCCAAGTGGTTGCAGTAATCCCATACTGAAGATCTTCTCGCTCTTCCTCTACAATGCCACAAGCTCACATTCCATTACCTCTGTCCAGTCAAGGATCGGGTTACACAAGGTCACACACGAACGCATACATGTTGTCAAGCACATGCACACACTCATTCATTGAGGATCATGCTGAGAAATATCACATTTCTCCACCTGGTCAGCAGGTTCAGTATTCAGTTTAGGGGAAGGACAATAAATTAGTCACACTGTTGAGCAGGCATGGGAGTTTTCTGTCAGTGAATTCATTTCAGCACCTCTCTGCTAACTTCGAACACTTCTTTGCTAATGAGGTTTTGAATATTGGCACGATTATTGTAAATACCTGACAGTTTTGACAGTCCTGACACATAAAAGAAATTCTAAGCAAAACCTTTAAGACAAGTCAGTCCCCTCGGTAGTCATTGTGATAATGCAGTACAATCCAGCAATCCGGCAATACAGTCTGAGCTTCTTTAGCTCACATCACGCTAAATACAAGAAGTCCATTTCTACAGCCGGTTTGCGTTAATACATAATCTATTATTGTGTATATGTTAACCTGTTGTTCTGCATGTGTGTTTATGCAGTGTATTCACAGAGACCTGGCAGCCAGAAACATTCTCCTCACCCAAGGCCGGGTGGCCAAGATCTGTGACTTTGGACTAGCCCGGGACATCACTACTGACTCAAACTATGTTGTTAAGGGCAATGTAAGTATTAACTGTCATTACATGACATAAACAACTTTAACCTTTATTTTATGTGTATATTTTCCCATTACGTTTCATATGTCATTAACTAATGGGACTAAGTAAATAGACAAGCAAACATGATTTTTTTAATGCATGCTGTGTGTGTTGGATGTGGTTTTCTCCAACGGCTTTCTGCAAGGATGACAAGAGCTTTTATCCATGTTGAGACATGTTTCAGATATGAATTACCCAAATATCACACACTGGCAAGAGGTTGATGCAAAACAAGTCATGAAAGGGATCAATTTTGCAATTTTACAACAGTTGGTTTAATTTCAAGAATTTGCATAAAGCAGTCAGAGCTGATAGCCTTGTGGGCATGTAGCATGATTGCGGCCTGAATTTGACCTTTCCTGATCCTGCCTCCCTCTCTCTGTCCCACTTCACTTCCTGTTATTTCTATACTATCCTATGCCACTAAAGGCCATGATGCCAAAAAGCAGAATGAACAGAATGTTATTCCTGGCTTCCACTACAGATACTTCATTTGCCTCCTGATTTAATGGTCTAAAAAAAGCCCAAAGTAACAAACAGTCATGACAAACTTGGTCTATAGTGTTGATAGTGTTTGTGTCAGTATTCTTTTTGTATATTTATTCTCTAAATTTACTGGATAAGCAAGGTAATGTCAATCTACATCTTGCAAACTAGAACAAAACTGTATGATTGAGGTTTCCAAATGCATGTTTTGATTGTAAATCATTTCTATGCCAGTCACAGACTGAATTCATCAAGAAATGTGGTTTGTACTGTGCTCCCTTACCAAAATATAGTATATTTCAAGTTTATTTTATTATGTATACTTAAGTAAAGTTCAAGTATATTTTTAAGTATACTTTATGTAGTAAGTATACAAATACCAGTGTACTAGTAGTATACTTGTAAGTGTACTATTTCAATACTCCTTGGGACTAAATTGGCCCACTTTCTAGTATATAAAAGTATACTTTTAAATATACTTTAAGTATAACAGTAGTTAACTTTGAGTACACAACTAGTTTACATCAAAGTTTTTAGCTTGGACTGCAACTATATTAAACGTGAACTTATAGGTATACTGACAGTTTACTAATTAATTACTTATAGTAGCATTTTTAGTACACTTTGAAGTTTAGTCTCAGTAAAGTACTAGCTTAGTAGTTTTATACTGAAAGTATACTCGTAATTTTTTTTTTTTAAGTGAACTTTACATCATACTTTAAGTATACTACTATGTCCCTATTTAGGTATTAATTTGTATATATTTTGTTATATGAATATCTGAACAAACAAAACATCAAAAGAAAGAACAACATTGTTTATCTGCTATTGTTTATCTGCTTGTAAACAAAAATATTTTATTCTAGCTTCATGCATTCTTTTTTTAAACACTTGAATATGGTTAAGTTTCATGAATAAAAAATAAAGAAATAACATTTTGAACAAAAAGCTGAAAAAAAGACTATGAATTGGATTCAGAATGATAATCAAAACGTAGATGGAGTCGATCAACACCCCGAAGCTTGACAGTCATTATTACCTATTCATTGGTGACATTTTATTCCATAACGTTACACAGTTTTGATGCTGTTTTATAGCTGATGATCGGGTCAGATTACATGTGGAAGCATCTGTTGTTTCGGTTTCTTCTTCAGTTGTGTTTTTTTGGAAATTCTGTAAAGAAGATGTGTATTAGCACCCCCTACCATATAACAATGAAAACGTGGATTCTAGGAGCACAAGTACAGCTCAAATATATTTAGACTTTTTCTAAGTATAAGTCAAGTATACTCAAATGTCATTTTAAGTATATTTCTGAGAAGTACATAAAGCCCCTTTCTGAGAAGTACATGAAAAGTAGACTAAAAGTATACTTTCCTATTTTTAGTTTAAAAGAAGTATACTAATAGCACACTTGGATAAACTTCATTTTCGTAAGGGCTTTCATGCTCTGCCTGTCTTGTTAAAGAAGGAATGTTTGTAATGAGGCTCTTCTCTGTGTAGGCTCGTCTCCCGGTGAAGTGGATGTCCCCCGAGAGCATCTTTGAGTGTGTGTACACCTTTGAGAGTGACGTCTGGTCTTATGGTATCCTGTTATGGGAGATCTTCTCTCTCGGTGAGTTAAATTTATCTAATAATTATATTGACTTTTTATTATATACTGTTTTTAATCCAAATACTGACAATCTGCTTTTGTAGGCAGTAGTCCTTACCCGGGTATGCCTGTGGACTCTAAATTCTATAAGATGATCAAGGAAGGGTACCGAATGGAGTCACCGGAGTTTGCCCCGAGTGAAATGTAAGTCTGAGCTGTAATTAGTTAACATTTCTTCCTGTGGGAAAAACATGACAAGGTAATGACAAGCATTTACCAAGTATACACCTAACAACACTGTTCCCAATAACACCAGCACCGTCCGTGTTGTTGTGTTTCAGGTACGAGATCATGCACTCATGCTGGGATGCCGACCCCTTTAAGAGACCTTCGTTTGGCAAGATAGTGGAGAAGATCGAACAACTAATCTCAGACAGCACCAAACATGTGTGTCTTCCTTTATACTCTTTAGCTCTCAAAATATATGAAAGTGTCACTGACATGACGTTGTTGTTTTTTTTTTTTTTGGTTCAGATCTATTAAGAAAAAAAAATCATTAAAAATGCAATTCATACATACAGTAATTTGAAACATGATTAACATGTTTTAATATTTAAAGGGGCATTAAATCAAAAATGTGAGAGTAACTGTCTTGAAATCATAATTAAGAAAAAATTCCATTAAAAGAATGAAGTTTTTTATTAATTGCATTAATATTTAAAAAACATAAAACATTAAAAATATATATCATAGAGAGGAGGTTGTAAAATGTCATGTGATGTGACTCCTTAAAAACATAGATATTATGAATTACTAATTATTTATCTTGAAAAATATATTTAAAAACTTTTTTAATGATTAGACACTTGTATTCATGGTGTAAGGAAAATGATATTTTTAATGGTTACACCCCATGACATTTTTAATTTCAGTTATTTTTTTCTAAGAATGCATGAGTTTTAAACAAGATTTTTAACTTTCTTCTCTTCAGATTTACTTAAACTTCAGCTCCAGATTGCCTGCGGCACCGGGGTCCTGTGAGGAGTCCAGTTCTCACGTCCAGCGGCAAAACTCAGTCAGCAGTCACAGCACCGCCACTCAGCCCCTGCTCTCCAGCAACGATGTCTTCTTGGAAGGGACGAGTCCACGTCACCCTCCGGTCTGAAGATCAATTCTCAGCAAAAACCAGGCGTTCCGGCAGATGCCATTCATCTCTTTTTGCCCTGGCTAAGCATCATTGTAGCTGTCTGACATAAATGAGGACATTGATGGAAAACACTGATCATAAATCTCTTTTTGGATCCAAGAGCAGTCAAATTCTTTCCAGTCACCTTTCTCGCAGATTGTGTATATAAGCCCCCTGCCAGAAAGGACAGTGATGGTGTGCGTTCCTATTAACATTTCATGTATTCTTTGGAACTGTGGGATATTTTGAATTTTTGAGAAAGCTAATAATCAATGCTGGCATCATTCCATGGTACTATATCTCCAACGTGAGTCTGTAAGAGGACAGAACTTGTTTTCTGTAGAATCCCTTTGCTTTATTATATGGGATATATAAACACAATAACGCTTCTTTTGCTAATTGTCAAGTCTTTACAAGTGACAGAAGTCTGATTCAAGGAACAAGCTGATTCAAGTCCGAGACTAAGTGAAATCATCACAGCGAAAACAATGGAAACGACTTTCCCAAAACATCTCTGACGTCTTTTTGACATCCAGTTTGACATGATTGTCATGACTGTCCGTAGTAAAAGAGCCTGCCGTGAGTGTAAATCGGTTATTTTCCTATCAACTATTCTGCAGGTCATTCCACTCTTAAATTCAAATATCGACCACATAAAAGGCTACGCTATTTGGAAACTATATGTATAAGCAGCAATAACTCAGCACTGTAACACTGACAGCGTGATCATGTTGCTGCGCAAGCCAAAAACAAGCTACCTATTGCATGTTGCGTTCAGGATAGTATTTTGTCAGTAGGCAGCTGAAACTGTTTTATGTTTAAAAAGACCAAATTAAGGTGCATTTCAGTTCACTGTCAGGAAAGATGTTGAGACATGTAGAGGCAATTGATCACAGTTCATCGTTTACTTTAAACAATTTTGGTTACATAGCAGTATTATATTATTGGCTTGTGTTGATTTTTTCCTTTTAATCAGGAAGTGTAATTTGGGACAGCAAAATGATCAAGGCAAGCAGTAATTCAAGCTTGAGGCATCAAACTTTTAGATAGTGTTCTTTTAGGGATCACATTAGACAGCTTCTTCCACTTCTCCCATGTGTTTTAAAGAAAATATTTGGTAAAGAATACTTATTTGTAAGGCACAGACGTAGCTTGTTTCAACAAATTCAAAATGCTTCTTTGAGTCGTTTTTGTGCATGATGTGGTTCCGTAATGGTGGACTGTAGAAAATCAGTAGCTTCTGTAGCATCGCTTCTGTTCTTTATTCCAAAGTGATTCCACATTTTATCCTTCATGAAACTGGAAGACATAGCGAGTAGTGTTCTTTTGTACATTTGTAAATGTTTTGCTGGCTTTTTCGTGTTACGTCCGATTTTGGTAGGATTCGGTAGTTGTCGTCGCTCTGCTTTCTCGTGTTTGCGGAAATCGCGGGTTATCGTTTCCTGCAGACTTGACTTAGTTACTCTAACTTCTACTTACCACACCAACTGTTGTGCCTGAAATGTTTTCTCTGCTCTTTAGCCAATGAGAATCGTGCTGTTGAAGGTTGAGCCAATAGAAAGTTGCCGCTGCTGTGTAGAAATGGGTGCCAATGGCTTCTTGCTCTCTGTAGGAGTAGCCAATGAAGGATCTGCCAATAGAAGGGTGGCTTTCAGATGGAGGACAAAAAGAGAGGCTTTCTGTTACTTAGATGAGCCAATAGGATTCTCATTCCACTGCCAAAGGGAAAAGGGTTTTGGTCCAAATATGAGCTACGTACTGAACGCTTCAGTCGACACCAACCACAGAACATCAGTAGTCCGGGCATTCAGTCGGTAGCTCATTTCCCAGGTCTCCCTCTGTTCTTTGTGTCCAGCTGCTTCCTCCGGCGGATGTCTCACTTCCACAAAGTCTCAGCCGGGGAGATCCATCTCAGCCCGTCTCCCATCTCCACCGCTCACCCCCTCCTTCTCGCCACACTGGAACATTGTTCCTGATGGCACTGGCTTTCACTTCCATTTGCGCTAATATGTTTTGCGTGTCTGCGGGAGCGTGTTTGAATGTGTAAATGCAGGTCATTTGCTGTTAAAATACCAGAGCACTGATGGGTTCCTCTAGTAGAACGACTCTAGTTAATGAACTTCAGATTGTTTGAAATTATAGTGCTGAAGCAATCGATGTTCAGCCGCTACAACCATTCCATCACTGTGTGTAAATCATAATGTTGCTTCTTGTTTTGTTATCACGGTACGTTCTCTCATGTGCTGAAAAGATTTTTGTATGTTACAGTTTGTCATTTCCAGTTTATGTAAATTGACGTGATCATCTTCTGTCATTATTTTGCCTCTTGATTCATTTATTCATAAGTGCAGTTTTCAGACACAGGTACAGTTGGATATATATTTAATCCACTTACGTTATATTCAGCGTTGCTTGTCGTTTCAGTATTTTCAGTGATTGTATGTCCGATGACTGGAGGAACATACGTGAAAACTAAACGCAGACAGTCCAGGAATTCCATTTGTGACTGCAGTCACTTAACAGTTCTCATTCGCATTTTTAAGTGATTGAAAGGTTTTTGGCCCCTGAAAATATTGTTTGTTTAATGTATTTTATTGTATATTTATTTTACAGTTTGTATTTTGAAAACAAATGTGCAAATTCTGTGTGTAGCTCTTGTTACTTCAGTATGTAAATAAATAACTGAAACCATGAATCTTGGAATGATTAAGATTATTAGCTTCAAGGTTTTTTTATTGGCATCTAGAGCAAAATTATTGGTGTTCTTCAGATAATAAATAAACTAGAAAGTAAGAAAGGTTAAAGAGCGCTTTGAGGCATCACTTTGAAAAAAAAAAGAATGTTTATAAAAGAAAAAAAATGAAAGTAGAAACTAGTAGAATTGATAAAGTAGCAGATTGATAAAGGTGTTTTTGACATGAAAAGGAGCTGCAAGGGGGTCCATGGAAAAGTAAAATTGATATTCTTTCTATTTTTGGAAAGGGAAATGATCATATTTGACAAAGCAATTTTCAGTAAAATTAAGTAAATTCATACTATTAACAGGGTGTCCCTGTCAGTCTGTATCTAAGATGTGAACCAAATGATTTTGGGCCATATTGTCAGCCATCTGTAGGTGCACGCACTACAGTTTCTGCAGACTGCAGCAAATGCAACTGTCTTTGAAGAAATGCTGTGTCTCATTTATGATTATGCCCAATGGGCTGTAAATGACATTAAAAACATGCTGTCTGAGACATCTGAGTGAGATAGGGACTGTGATTTTGGCTTTGATGCAACTCTGGACATCTGTTTCTAATGGGCCACAGACATGAACTCTCATTGCAAGAAGTTTTTTCCTTCGACCACTTCAGTTAAATTGTTTATTTGGAGTCCTTAACAGTAGGTTGAAGTGTTTTGTGTATATTCTGGAAGCTCTTAGATGGTACTTGTGCTCAGAGGTATCCTGTAGACATCTTACAGCTCTCCTAGCATGTGAATCTCCCAGCACAGTCAGAGTTTATTGTTCACACATCTGATAAGACGCAAAGGATTTCCCACTATTGAAGATGACCAAAAATACATGCAGTGAGTCAGCAGCACCTGAGGACTTCACTCACTGCCCAGTCGAAAGACAGCGAGGGAATAAAAGAATAATGTTTTACAACACACTACAGTTTTGTTGCAAGACAAGAAACACCTGCAGTGAACTCCAGATGTTGAAGAAGTGATAATATTTACTTGAAGCTGAAGTGTGTTATTTCCATTGACGCCATGAAAGTGAAAAACAAAAATAATGACTGGTTTCAAACAGGTTTCCAAGACAAGCAGGCCGTCCTTATTTACGCCCCCTAACTGCAGTCTTACTGCCCCTTAAATTCTATGACACACATATACCCACTGTATTTCTTGAAATGTAAAAAAAAAATAATAAAAAAAAATTGTTTTGAATCTAGCTAGGTATATTGAAATAAAAAAATATCTTTTAGTGTTTTTCCATATTGCTGTAATAGTACTCTGTGTGCCCTTCAGTCAAAATGGTTTCTCTAATGAGCGTCCCCTTCCTGTGGTTTTTGCGGTGTTGATGACAGTTTGACCTGTTCAATGTGCTGAAGGGTTAGATGGGTTTATGAAAGAAGTGATGAAAAAAGATGAAATACTGTGATGAAGAAATACAGTGTGGAGAAGAAAAGAAAGCTATCGATTGTGACTTGAAGATTAAGAAAAGTTCATACTTCATCAAATTCCACATTCAAAAAAAAAACTAATTCAGTAGATTTTACAGTTTTCTAGGTTTGAAACTGGTTGACAATTACTTGACTGATCATGGCTCAGAATGTTTTTTTATTGATCTGCATTAAAAATTAGATGCATTGACTATCATTCTTCAGGGAAAAAAGTCTTCACGTCAGAACCTGTCATTGGAGTTGCAGAAAAAATGTGAAATTATGAAAATTATGCAGTCTACACACGAGATCAAGATTCCAGTCATAACAATGGCCTAAAAAAGCATTTTTGTTTTACATAAGGAGCAAGCATTTTGAGATCACCAGTCCTGTCTTGCAATCCAAGCAATCAATGTTTAATTATTTAATTTCCAATACTCAAACACAACAAAATCAGCATATGTGGATAAAGTATGAAGTCCAAGACCACTAAACAAACAAAATTAATTTGTAATTATTAACTAGTCATTTTAACTCTAAGGGTAGGGAATAGTCATCTATCACAATCCACAATGTAACAGACAAGACAGCAACAGACCTCTATGATTCCAGATAGGGCAGATCTCCTCCTTCTGCTGGAGGGGTTGAGGCTGTTGTTTGGGTTGAAGGCACAGGCTGCCATACAGGCATGAGATATGGTGAGATATGATCCTAAATAACACTGTTGTTAGAGTCTACCTTCAATTCAAAATGATTGCTATGATGGAAACATGAGATGTGGGAATATCTCCATCTTGGGTAAATCTAGAACCTTGACAGTCAATGTTATCAAGTTGTTCTTTTCTGGTATTCAAACAATCAGCTTGGTTTACTTGTGGTCTTCAAGACATTGCTTTCCAATGAGTTGCTGCTTTCTTAAGATTTACAGACTGTTATTTCCTTGGGCGGTGGATTGTCAGCAGTTTAACTGCACTGGAGAAGCCCACACGAAGGTCTAAGGGTGAATAAACAGGGAGGAGTTGCCTCAGGCAGTGTTTGAGCAGTTAAATGATGAAGGACAGCCCCGGGCAAATGAATGTGCTGTGAACACATACAGGGAGCTCAAGGAAGGTTGGCTGTTGCTAGCGACCCAAAGTAAGTGAGAGTTCATGTGTTCAAGGGATGGGCATTTCATATCATTTTATAGTCCAGTACTCTAACCGAGCAATTAGTCTGTCTACACTGTTGTAAATATGGGGTGTGACGCGACACAATCAATCATAAAACACAGCCAGCCAGAACAGATCTCTCCATCTGCAAACTCTCTCACACTCACAGCGCACAGCAACCAACAAAATAAGTTTGTTCATTACTTAGCAGGGTTGTCAAGGTATCAGATTTTCACTATGTAATTATAATGGCCAAAAGAGTTCATGCCAGCAATAAAATGCAAGATGCAAACACATTGTGTAACATGTTTACCAAGAAAAACAATGGAAAAGCAGCACAGTAAAATGCAAAAACGCATTCTGTATGAACAGCCCCTTAAGATCCAATACTGCCAACTGTTATGTTGGATTGTCGACCAGTTATTGGTGCTGAATTATTTATGATATTCTCATATCGATAGTATTAAAGGTAGTATTAAAATGATTTAATACTAAAATTAAAATAAAAAAATTACCAATTATAAATGTGACCAAAAAAAATTATCCGTTTTAATAATGAATATGGGAGTATTAAACTTGTATGAAACTTGAATTTTGCTATTTTTATTGAAACATTACTTAAATTAATAAATATTATATATTATAAAACACACACACACACAGTGTGTATATACATACACTAGGGGTATAACGGTTCAACTTACGATTCGGTTTGTATCATGGTTTTAGAGTCACAGTTTTGGTACGATTCGGTATTTGCTATGTTTAGGGAATAAACGTTACTATCAAAAAAACAAGAAAATAAGAATAATAATCTAACTACAAGCAACAGCACAAATGAATACAATAGAGCAAAGATTCAAATGAAATAAACAATGCTTTTCAGGTTTTTTAGGTAGGTCTAACATTAGTTTTCAGGTAAAGAAATTGAATAAAGTAATCAAATGTAACATAACATTGCATATTTAACTGTATAAATTAAAGATTAATCTTTATTAAAGTTACAAAAGCTATTCAATCAAGAGCAGTGAGTGATTTCCTTGTTTTTGTTGTTTGATTAACATTAAAACAGTGTGGCACTTTAAGAGAATGCACAGATCCAGTACACTCATACTAGCCTATACGTTCAACCGACTACGTCTGCTAGGATACTTATCAAGATGGGCATTTTGGCAATTTTTGTGTGAATTTGTCCATTCACGTGCTTCAGATAAGCACACACACAAATCTTCTCACTGCAAACCATGTGTGGAGAACAGTACGGTTCATTTTTTAACCAAGAACATTATACCCCTAATAAATACCTGAATGCCTACAGCAATGAAATGCTGAAAGGAAAATTAATTTGCAACTTCAATAGTGTTTTTAATAGTCGATTAGTTGCAGAACGAGTACTGGTCTTGTTGATTATTCATGCGCATCTCTAATGCATACGTTTATCTTCACGAGCAAGGACCACACCACAACCAAATATGTAAATGAATAGTTTATTGTTCAGAATGTTAGGGATGAGTTGGAAGAGGATGAAAAGGTAAAGGGGATAGGATGATGGTCAGGTTGATCTGGGCGTCTGGAATTGATGGCCCAGAGAGACTCAGGATGGGGGTATCATCTCGTTTGTATATTTAGGCCAGACGATTAGGACCCCTGATGCAACTTGAAAAGAATAAGGATAGCTGATTTGATTAAAGGGAAGGGAAGGGTGGGTTCGAGAGAAAGAGACAAACAGCGCGGTATGAGGCAGCCCGATATATGAAGGATTCGGGAAGTGAGGTGATTGGTAGAGGCGTGGCCTCACTCCCGAACCTCAGTTAACTAGTTAACTCCCTTAATTTACGTTGTGTGTGTCACAAGCAGGAGAGGCCATGGCAGGGTAAATACCACTTCCTGTTTTGTCCAAGCTGCTAAGGAAGTGTGTGTGTTGGATCTGTGTGTATATATACTGGGGGGCATATTTACCACAAGAGCCACCATTAAACCAGTCCAGAACAACACCACAACCACACACACACAAACATCCTTAAGCAATAACACACACACACATATAAACTTTGCAGAGAAACCACAGCAGAGGTGAAGAGGATGGAGAGATAGATGAGGTGGAGTGGGGAAATGTGTGCTGGGTTTATCTCTGATACAGTTAACTTCCTCAAACACCACCACAGTGGTGTGGTAATAACAGAGGTAAGGATACACGTACACACACACATACACATTCTCCTATTTCTCTTCTAAGAAGCTTCTTGCTCAGAACCTGTAACAATTCAGGGCAAGTTAACCCTCACTAAACTGACTAAATTAAACTGAGAACATATAACTATTCCTTTAGGATACCAACAAAGGGTAGACAGAACGATGGAAGGGAAGGTGTGATATCAATAACCTTACACCATCACATTAGCCTTGAATAAACTTCCACTGTTGTTTTGAGGATCAGCTGAAGACCACATGAAATTTTTTGAAAGAGGCAACTGTCTTAGAGGCAACTGATGTATTTCCTAATTAAGCAGGAAGTTTGGACGGGAAATATCGAAAAGGGGCTAATAGGCTTTAGTTACATCACAGCTGTGAACCATGATTTGTTACTTGCAAGTCAGGTGACATTAAGGGGAGGGTTTTAATTGGACAAAAATCTGTGTAGTGCAGGATGAGTCATCAATACTTTTGGACAACTTTCCCAGAAGAGAAAGAATGTAAACTTTGAAAATACATGTGTATTTTAAAAGTAAGTTAAATTATTACACATGGACTAAAAGCCCGTTTTGATTTTTGCTTTTAAACTAGAAAAAACTTTGATATATCCATTTAGCATGGACAGTGACACTGTGCAAATATCAGTTGCTTTGCTGTATTACGTTTGATTTGGACATGCACAGTTTATTGGTACCATATCAGTTATTGGTCATTAGAGGGTTTTTTTTAATTTATCAGTATTGGTCAGTATTGGATATTTAATTGTGTCTGCTCATTTTCCTTTCTTGTAACCTTTACTGTCATAGTTCGCCCAAAAATGCATATTTTGTCATCATCTACTCACCCTCAAAAGAAAGAAAGAAGATATTTTGAAGAATGTTGGTAACAGTTGCTGGGTAGCCACTGATTTCCTTTGTATTTTTTTCCATAAAATGGAAGTCAATGGCTACCAGCAACTAAGTGACTAAATGATCATATTTATCATATATTTGTGAATCATATTTTGTTGTAGAAAGGCTATTGTAGTGCAGAAGGTTTTACACAAGAGCTTAGTCAGGCAGATTCTGAACGTTAGTGTTGTAATGTTGCACTGGACCCACTGGTTACAAAAGGATAATGTTTCAGATCACTGCATACAACACACTACACCATCAAACGACATACTAAGCCAGATACACAAAAAAGGCTTAGACTCAAGACCCCACTTTATGTACTCATACAGCGTCTAATCACTCCTGTACTCTCCTGCGTGAATATTTCACCATTCAAAACAAAAGGCTGGAAGCTCACCACACTGGAATCTTAATGTAACAGACAAGCACTCAGTCCCAGAACATTCCGGTGTGGGACTATCAGCTATACGCTCATTAAATATGCAGCGGGAGGTGTGAGGGGTCACAAAGGACACCGTATAAGGTTTCATTTCTTTTGTCTTCGTCCATTTCCTTTGTTCTGCTGTCTTGTGTTTGATCAGCCGCTGACACTTGCGTCACTTGTACAAGACTACACTAGTTAAATATTCTGTGTCTCAGTCAACAACACTGGGCAACTACATTTAACAAAAGGAAGAGGCTTTCTGCTGGATAATCATGTGCACCTCACCTGCTTGATAACAGATGTTTAGAAATATTACAACATCCTCTGGGTTCATTCCAGGCCTCTGGCGTATAATTATCACATGCCAAAATTCCCCTCAGGGATCAATAAATAAATAGAAATCAACCTATCCACGCAGCATGCGCAAATAAATATCATGTATGACAAATTATTCTTGCACAACATTTGTCTTGCTGAAATGTTTAACCTGATTATAAGTGATGCCTGAATAAGGGGGAAAATGTCTAAAGATGATGTGGATGTGCATTTTCTCCCATCTGGGCGCCCATGCTGTCCACAGATGGTGGCAGGATAAAGGCATGGTAAGGATATGCCCAAAGTCCTCAATCATGCAGGTCAAAAACAGTACAGAGCACTAAAAGCGTTATGTGTCACTACACATCCTAATGAAGCTTGACAACAATGCAAACTCTCAGAGTAAGTCAGACAGTATTCATGCATGACGACGTACAGCTTTTGTCGCATGTCAGTGAAAAATTATCACCATGTTGACAGGAACTGGCTGGAGGAATGTCCTCAAAATCGAAAGAGTCTTAAATGCACACAGGTGCCACATTCTTGCTGTTTAAAACAGAATTAAGATCAATTGCATGCAGGTTTACACAAGATGTCGCATAGCTCAAAGACAGGCTACTATTATAAGATCACTGCAAATGCATAGGGAGGAACTGACAGGGTTGGTGTTAGTGTACCTGTATGGTTCTTCACAACTGCATTGCATTTCAATGGGGCATAGCCTACATAACAAAAGCATTTCCAAAGACTGTGTTTGTGCTTCATTTTCTGTGCTTGTGAAGATGTCATGTAATATTACGAGCTGATTTATTTAAGCATTAAAATGATACAGCACATCCTAGACATTACAAAATGTATAAGAGATGCAAAGAGGTTCTGTTTATTTTAATCTAGCAAGTAGATTCCATTTCACCTGACATCCTGGTTATTACTGCTATCACTGAGTTTGTCATTCTTTGTTTGTCTGTAATGTGTAACATACAGTATGCTCTTCAGATTTCAAACACAGAGTTATGTTTTGAAAATGTTATGCTTGTTATAAAAATTGGGCTATGCTGACAGAGGTACAAGTTTAAATTTACCTCTCTCAAGAGTCGTATCAAGTTACTATACATTACAAATCACTTACTTGTTTCTAATTTCTATGAGACAGATATGTTTTCAAAGTTTATCAAGAACTCAAAAGGAAGGAAATATGATTCTTTATAACATGACCCCTTTTAAATAAATAATTGCTCCAGACAAATTGTATGTGTAGGCAAACAAAAGAGGAAAAGCATGCTGAACTACAGAATAATTTTATACTCTGCTGTACTCTCTCAAATGAAAATGTTTTCAAATTCAAACTGTTTATATTTCCTGTCTTTGTGTCTTCTTCTAGGCCCCAAAATGACAATTGTTTCGCAATTAACATGGATTCAACTGAACAATAAGTTTGCAACAGTGTGTTGAGTCCTGTTCACTCACATTGAGTTTTTTTCCCACTCTTATTGTAAAGAAACCCCATGAACTTGTGTTCTGTGTTATAGTTAATTATACACATCAGAAGTTGTTTCTGTGTCTTTTAAGAGATGCCCCTCAGATGAACTTTAAAAATATTTTCTTTTAGTTGAGTCCATGGGATCTCTCTCTTTATTAGTTTTCTACTGAGGGCATTCACCTTCACAGTATTTCCAATAATAAGTTGTGGTTAAAAAGGAAGTTGTTTTCTGAGCGCTGAGAGGCCGTTTTATTAAAACAGGATTCAGTTAGGAATGCTCTCTGGAACTCCAGAGGCCACTTGGGAAGCTTTCAGGCATCAAAAGCGTGCACAAGTGCTGCCATACTTCATCATATCCAGCTCTCATTCAAGGAAATTTATTCAGAAGTTTCCATGTTAAGATCCTATTTAGGACAGGTTAAGTGAGCCATGAATTTGGCTCATCTTTTGAGTACACAATTTTGAGCAATAAACATCCCACCAAGAAAATTTGTGTCTGTATAGACAAGCTTTAGGCATGGGCGGTTCTGAGGGCAGACAATTTGAAATATGTTTGTTTGGTAATATTTTCACAGACCGTAGAAGATATTGGCTAAAGTTTGACCTTTTTTCTGCACTTCTTGACCCGACAGATCAAGGGATGGCGCACGTACGTTCTACTAAATATAGAGCTTGTTGGGAAACAGGTGTTACTGCACCATTAAATAATGAACAAGGTAAGTTAAGATGATCTAAATGGCGTGATTTGCTACTTTATCTGGAAACTCAGCCTGTGTTGCAAAAGATCCGTTCAGAATGGGCATCTTTTCTGCATTCACGTACATCAGTTTAAAATTTAGTAAAAATATTTGTGCATGTGTAAGTTGTGTCAATAGGCATTGTTTTGCATATTTTCTACATTAGTTGATTGCAATTTTGAGATTTCAGATTTTTGCCTCAAAACTTCAGCCTAAATTTGTCTCCTGGGAAACCTAGTTTTCCCATGAGGTCTCCCATCCAGGTACTGACCAGGCTCAACCCTGCTTAGCTTCAGTGGGCAACCAGTCTTGGGTTGCAGGGTGATATGGCTGTGGCAACTTTGCTCACTGAAAAGACGGAACATGCAGGACGCCTTCAGCCACCATTGGATACCTCCCTTGGACCAATTGTGCGGGCCTTACATCACTGTTGCCAGTAGTGCATCATTATTGTTTCATATTTCTGTCTGTTGGCTGACTGACTGATGGCTGTTCAATTAATGCTGCATACAGTAAACATAATAGTAGATCAAGAATGAAAAGCCAACAGTTCAGCACTGAAAACTCAAAGAGGTTATGTACATTTCAGTAACGCATGGTTACATTTTATAAAGTTTAAGGAATATTTGCATAAGTCAATGATAGAGAAAATATCTATTTGAATGACAGCACAGAAACCAGCATTTTTTGGTTAAATATTAAATTACTTATCTCCAAGTTTTTCCTTGCAGTTATGCACAGTCATTTGTAATAAAACTGTATGTATTCTGGTAGGACAGCAGTATTCCATTCATGCAAATGCACAGAAGTCAGTAAACCTCCATGACGTATGTTATACCATAAATTACATTCTTCAAACGCGATAAAGAAAACACACACACACACAAAAACATCCTGCAAGGCATCCTGGCTACATACAGTAGATTGTAGACTCATCAGACACACTCAGAAGAAGAGTGTCACCTTTTATCATATCACTGAGCATTCTTGTGGACATCATACAAACATCCTGTTTCTCTGGATCCACACAGGACAAGGAAATCAACTTTCCTTCCTCCACAATCTATTCACAAACTAACAACCCAAAACCATCACAGACGCTAACACACGAGCACACAAATAAACATCGGAAGAAAAGCATGTTCGCTTTGGTGCACGCACACATTAAAAAAGCTTCAGCCAGTAAAAAGACATTTCTTTTCACACAAATTACAGGGTTACAGTCTATGGATGTCTAATTTTCCTGGAAATCTCCATAGCTCTTGTTCTTGTCATAAACAATTGACTCGCTCATCCATAACAAAGCTAATCCAAAGAAATGAGTATAATAGTCTCACACTCACTTCATATTCAAATTCCTAGCTGTCACATCCTGCATTGCAAATGCAGAACAAAAAAAAACTTATTGTTATCCAGTCCATTTATGCTCAAATAGAGCTGGTTTCTGTACTTGCAGACATCAAAAAAATGACTTTTTCAAACAATAAGCTCTTTTTTGTTCGCTAACAGTTAACCCACATATGCAATTAGTCTTAATGATAAATAAATTGTAGTTGACAGCGATTACCTCATGCACCAACACCTTTCACACACTGCCAATGTTCTCACAATGCCAGGCCCTGACTAATACACAGAAACACAGAATACAGTAAGAAATGAGTTCTCATGTTTGTTCACTATCTAATGCCTGCTAAAATCGGTGGACTTGAATAAAACAAGGGGATTTACTGAACTGTCCACACACAATGTCTAAAGAGTGTGCGTGTGTGTAAACTGTACTGTGGGGGTGGACTATTGTCTCTTCATTAGTTTGCTTGTCTTTTCCGTTCAAGATTGTTTTCCTCAAACACAGCTGTGTGGATGAGTGGAATGTGACTTGGGAGACTCACACTCGTGGAATTGACAACCTGAGAGCTACCCCTTCCTGTACAGCTGGATAGGCACTGACTGTACACACACAAACACACACACACACAGGTATAAGCATCATTTACTATGTCCGTTCGTCCTCAGGGAGAGACTGACTATATATTAATGAATAAAAGGCAAACATCCTGAAATCCAGCAACTCTCTCCAGCTCTCTAAGCCCTTATTCAGATATATGACATCATACTCAAGATTTGAGATTGTAAGAGATTTTTATCACCGACGACTCTTATCGCTCCCTACAGACCTCCCCGAGCCAGCTGTGGCAACACACTCCCAACGCAGAGAGAGAGAGAGAGAGAGAGAGAGAGAGGACACATCCTGTCCAACTCGCTGCACTTACTATAACCTGTGGATTTGTATTGTTTGTGGAGCATAATTGCATCAGTCTGATTGAGGTAATCCCCAGATCACAGCTGCTGATAGCTGGAATAACACTAATTAATTCAGTAACATGACAGATATTCAGTGTGATGTCATGGTGTTTGCTATAGAGATCAAGTAATTTTTATTTGAGCTGCACAATGTATTGGACGGCTGCTGTCTTTTACCAATTACTATATAATTATTATGAACACATTTCACATGAATTAGAGAATGAAACACTTCTTATGCAATTTCCCACCGAAAAAGTAACTATTTTAAGAGGTGGCGATTTTGTATGAATTCGAATGATGTGAATCATAGAAAAACATACGATTTTCAGAAAAAATAAATAAATAAATAAGCACGAAGGCCCATCACTGGGGCATGAATAGTTTGTACAAAAATGTACAAATTAAATTGTAAAAATTCATATAGCCACCAATTTGCTAAAATGTAAAATAGTTACAAATTGCCATGAAATTATTAAATTTATCAGCAAATCAGAAATTTTTAGATCACATTGTTTATATGCATTATAAAGTCCAGATTATATGCTTAAATGACACCTGTTTTGTGTCCAATTAGTGTTTAAATTAATTAGCTATCTGATGGTTGTAGTTAAAAGTGTTAAAATACAAAATTTAAAATGATTGGTTATCAATATTGGCTTAAATAAGCTGTTAAATGTCATTTTTAGATATAAAAATCCTTAATTTTAATGTTAATATTTGTATTTATTTATTTTGTTATTATAATTTTTTATTATAATTATAAACTTTTTAAAACTTTTTTCAGTACTTTTGAAACTGAAATATAGACAGAGGATAAAGACACAATAAAGTATAATTAAAAAATATCACTAAAATATACCAATCAGTAACAGCCCATTAAAAGGTAAAATTCTATTTAATTTTTATTCCTTAATGTGAAACCATTTGTCCACCGCTCAATGCAGCATTCCCAAATTTAATATCTATTCCAATTTGACTTGAGCTTTATTTAATTATTTTCTGATTCATGCAGTCCTAACAAACATTAATGTCATAATGTCACATTTGAAATGTATCACCTTTACATCATGTCTTCAGCTTAAAGACTGTTGCTGCTGAGATGCTGTTTCTGCTTTGTTTCCATCACATAAATTATGCCACATCAGTGACAGTGACCTTACATGTGACATATGGAACAAATTTCATTTATATCTGTTAGTTTTAAAGGTGCACAGAGTTTTGTAAAGTATCACACTATACCAAGGCAATTGCATAAATGCGCTATTAGCCATGAGTAATTTAACAGGGAGGCTATGTAAATAAAGTAAGTAGATGGTCATATGATCTCGACATCAAAAAAAGGAGATCTGAAACTAAGATCTTGCCATTGTTGGGTGTAAACTGATAAGTTATTTACCAATTATTGTCTTGTACTAATTTCCATTCTATATATTATTCTGTGAGCATAATTGTCTAATAACAGGGAGAATATGTAGACAAAGTGAAAAGTATTTAACTGGTTATGTGATCTCAACATGGTGCACCATTTAAAAAAAAAAAAAAAAAACTAAACAGCACTACTTTAACTGGAGTCTTCATCTGATGTGAGAATATATTTAACATGTCTTCAAAAATACTGTTCATTTCCTTATGTGTAACACTGAACGCAGCTTTAAGCTCTGTTTGTTTGAACAAAAAAAAAAATGGTATGGTTTGTTTTCAGTTTTCTCCATGACGTGGTTTTGACAAGAAGATAGATGCCGACAGAGAGATACCATCTCAAACTCTTCAAAACATCACCTTTTACACTGGGCTGCACTCTAAACACAGACCATCACAATGTGAAAACATAACACAGCTGAGTCAAGGTACATGAAGTGAAGTTAAACATTCAGAGGTTTGAGTCCTGTCGATGTACAAATGTTACTTTGGAATGGAACTTCATTTGCATGCTTTTATGTTAATGACCAAACGACGGAGCCTTCACTGGGATAATCATCTGCAAGTCTTTCAGAGTTTAAACTGTTGGATATGGCATGTTGAACAGGTTAAAGCCTTAAATTGTGTTTGTCTGGTCTGTCAAGTCTACGCATTTCCTAGATCATTTTACAGATGAACCTCAGGGTAGCTGTCAGTCTCTGAAAATGGATAAAAAGCACATTGCTTTGAGGGGAAAAAAATCATGATTTATATCGGTATGCATATAAAATGTTCTGATCTTGACATGAAAAACAATCCAAGAGCAAGTCTGATTATGCAAATCATTAAAGCTCAACAAAATTCACATACTCTCGCATATTCGATGGTGCCTAACAAAATTTGCCTGAAGGTGTTGGTGTCATCTTCTGTGCTAATGTAGCCCTCATATTTGAGGAATTCAGCAGCAAGACTAACTCTACACAGCATTTCAATTGAGTAAAAGTCCTAACAGACTGTCATGTCAGAGAAATATGTTGGAAAGTGAGAAACATACTCCCCCTAGAGGCTGAAGAAAGTTTGGCTGCTGTACAGCCCCAGCCACACATCCATCTTGGAATCTTTATCTCACCTTTATACAGGTGCATCTCAATAAATTAGAATGTCGTGGAAAAGTTCATTTATTTCAGTAATTCAACTCAAATTGTGAAACTCGTGTATTAAATAAATTCAATGCACACAGACTGTTTTCAATGCACACAGACTATTTTCCTTTTTTCACTTTGAAAATTTGAACGTTTCTCTTTTAAGACTACTTTCAACTTGTAGATGTGCCAGTTACACTTATACCTACACAAATTTGTTGGATGTGAATAAACGCAACTATTATCCAACATATAATTTTAAACTATACAGGACTGATAACAGGTTGAGCATGAATGTGTGCATGTTTGTACTGATGAAAGTGTGGCATACACAGAAGACCCGACAAGTTTTTTGTTTGTTTCTTCAAGATACAGCTATCATTAATTACATGTTCATCTCTGCATTCGTCTATTCATTAATTCATTCATTTCTTTTCATTTAAGATAAAGAGCACATGAAAGAAAGCAGGAATTGGCTTGTTAACGGTGACTTTTATGTTTATCCCTGACACGTCAAGTCTTTTATTGTCGCTGATGTCTTGAATGGAAGAAGAAATGAAATACGTTGAAATGAACCGCATGGGCACAGGACCAGTGACGTCTCTACATTTTCCATAAACTAAACTTGTTTTACATTCCTTACACTCAAGAGCAGTGATTTTTGATGCCTGCATTGTATTTGCTTAACCTTATCTGTTAAGTCTTGATCAAATCAGTTCTTGTGCATGATTAAAGTGCTTTCATATGAGATAAACTATGACAAGGATTAAAGTCTCAAAAATAAACAGCAGAAGTTGAACACCCTCGCTGCTTTTGAATAAAAAGAGATGGCCACATCTCAACATTAAACTCTCTGCTCAGTCTCATTCTCCACCATCAGCTCTGCTACAGATTATTTTTTTTATTGCAGAACTTATAAACACGTACAAGGGCAGAGAAATGAGACATGGTTGTATCTCCTACAAAGAAGAATCATTATAACAAAAACAGAAAATTAATATTACGGATTTGCGTTCTTTTATTATTTTTTAAGTCTAAGAGATGAAACAAGAGAGCCAATTTCAGCAAGAAAAAGGGGAAAAGACAAAGGAGATTTAAGCCATTTTGCATTTAATATAAGGGAATTAACAACATATTCAACAGATAATAGCTTTGGATTTTCATCATAAAAAATAACATCTTTGAGGACGAAGGCATAAGATCTTAAGTCAACCCAAAATTTGTTGGTTATACTACAATCAAGAAAACAAATGGGCAGCAATGGAATGGAATTTACCTCTTGGAGTAGCCTAATCTTTCTTTTCATCTGAAACATTTTGCTAATATATTTTGTTGTTGCATTTCCGATCTAAAATATCCATCCCACCGAAACGTAAAGCCGGATAAACACCACTACTTTCCTGAACTTAAGGTGATTTTAATTAGGCTGACTGGGTTAAGCCTGCTGGGATAGCTTTCATCTTAAATTCCTTTAATGGGATAGGAAAGTGATGAAGATTCATAAATTGTTCGTGTGCTACAGATTGTCATGATCCAGATGCAAACTCAACCTGTATACCTCTATGTCTGTGTCACAACAGACCCGCAGAGACAGATACAGGCCCGTCGCAGTTTGGGGAAATGTTATTATGACTGGCCCTGTGGCCCATATAAAGATTATAATCTTAGAAAAGTTTACAAAAATTTACTAGTGTATTTATTGTTGTTTTGTCACATTAAAATAACTTCATTCTGTACTTTTGTGTTGGTGGTTTGCTCACCTTCACCACTTTTCAGTCACTTCTGTTGTCATCCGCTTCATCTTTTTCAGAAGTATAGTCATAAACTCTTTAGTACTCGAATTTGTATCTTCAAGAGTTCTTTTTTTTCTTTCATTTAGAGTCATCCAGTGTTGCCAACTTATTTTCTGGTAGCTAAAGTTGCTAAAGGCAGGTTGATTTGTTGCTAAACGTCGCTAAATGATGTTGTGACATCATTGGATGATGATGTCATTATGTAACCATGACGCAAAACTGCGTCATTGCGTAGAATACACATTGAAATGGCTCAAATCTCAGAAATAATATAAACATTTAATATATAGCCTATTATTTGTAAATATAAACACATTTTATTAACACATTGTTACATATTTTTATTTTTAAATACACCATTGAATTATTGAAAAGTTATATTTTTGAACAATTAGCCTACATTTTATGTATTTTCCAAATAGCTAGTGAAACTACACATTATTAACCATTATAGTTTTAGGCAGTGTATTGGATGTAAGTTAAATGCTACACTTTAAGGAAAGTCCATAAAAATAGGGCATATGAAATTCCTTCATATGTTAATATGAAGGAATTTTCTTCATTTGTTTTTTTCCCCAGCATTTTACCTGCATTTTAAATAACACATTGCATTTAGATAGATAGATAGATAGATAGATAGATAGATAGATAGATAGATAGATAGATAGATAGATAGATAGATAGATAGATAGATAGATAGATAGATAGATTTACAAAAATACAAAATACAAAAATTTACAAAATACCCTGAAAGGCACATGATTATTATTATTATTATTATTATTATTATTATTATTGTTGTTGTTGTTGTTGTTGTTGTTGTTGTACACCATATTTCATATTTCAAATCACTGAAAATATGTAATGCTTTAAAAACACTGAAATTTATTTAGTTATTAATTTATTTACAGTTAACGTTAAGTAATGTGATTATATATTATTGTGGCTTTGAACTAAGGAGAACTTCAATACACCACTAGGTGGCGGCAGAACTTTTTGTTTTCCTCCTTTTTCAGAACTTGGATGCATGAGTTTATTGTCCCAAGTGCGTGCTGGTGAATATACAAATATAGGCCTATGAAAAATAATAATAACAATATAAATAAAATCATATATGAAAAATAAGATCATCTGATCATGATATTAGTTG
Source organism: Spinibarbus caldwelli (assembly GCA_039654775.1). Classification (NCBI taxonomy): domain Eukaryota; kingdom Metazoa; phylum Chordata; class Actinopteri; order Cypriniformes; family Cyprinidae; genus Spinibarbus; species Spinibarbus caldwelli. The sequence continues at coordinate 16,556,747 of CM077240.1, read as the reverse complement.
ATGGATCAGAATCACAAATATTAGAATTCGTTTGGATGATGTTCAGGGTACGGTGTTTTTTTTTCATAAACTCTAATGAGAGTAATGGAGGGTACTTGATGCATTCATTATGGTATTTATAGGAGAGGCCGTTTCTCTAAATTAATGTCCATTAAACAGACGTTTTCATTTTCATTGAATAGTTTGGGCCCATTAGAGCTCTCAATTTTCCAGTGTTTGTATGTCACATGAGGGTTCAAACTGTATGTGTGTGCGCATATTCACTGCTTTCCACATTACCCATGTGTGCCAGTGTGCCAGAGTTTGTGTGTTTAAAGATATTTCCTGGCATTGCAGATCATTGCAGGACATTTCCCCCATTCCAAAGGAAATGAGAGTTCCTGCAGCTAAGAAGGATACGCTTTTATCATGAAAGACAAACAGATAACGTCAGTTTTTGATCATCCCCAACTATTTTTAATAATCTCAAATATAAACTGGGTTTAAAAACGTTATGTTAGGCTTCTTAACAGAAACAAACATCCACACTGACACAGGGCTGGACTGGGCCAAAAAATCGGCCCTGGCATTTTTGGTCCAGGTGGCCCACCACCACCACTTCTATATATATATATATATATATATATATATATATATATATATATATATATATACATATATATATATATATATATACATATATATATATATATATATATATACATATACATATATATATATATATATATACATATATATATATATATATATATATATATATATATATATATATATATATATATATATATATATATATTTATATATATATATATATATATATATATATATATATATATATATATATATATATATACACTACAGTCAAAGGTTTCTGAACAGTAAGATTTTTACTGTTTTTATTTTTTTTAATAATTCCATTCTGCTCACCAAGCCTGCATTTATTTGATCCTAAATACAGCAAAAGCAGTAATATTGTGAAATATTTTTACTTTTTAAAATAACTGTTTTCTATTTGAATATATTTTTAAATGTAATTTATTCCTGTGATTTCAAAGCTGAATTTTCAGAATCATTACTCCAGTCACATGATCCTTCGGAAATCATTCTAATATTCCGATTTGCTGCTCAAAAAAACACTTATCATTATTATTATTATTATTATTATTATTATTATTATTATTATTATTATGTTGAAGACAGCTGAGTAGAATTTTTTTCAGTTTCTTTGATGAATAGAAAGTTCAGAAGAACAGCATTTATCTGAAATAGAAATCTTTTGTAACATTATAAATGTCTTTATCATCATTTTTGATAAATTTAAAGCATCCTTGCTAAATAAAAGTATTAATTTCTATAATTTGATCACAGCAATAAATTACATTTTAACATATATTCAAATAGAAAGCAGTTATTTTAAATAGTAAAAATATTCCACAATATACTGCTTTTGCTGTATTTAGGATCAAATAAATGCAGGCTTGGTGGGCAGAAGAGAATTCTTTAAAACAACATTCAAAATCTTAGGATACTGTTCAAAAACTCGTGACTGGTAGTATGTAGCCTATCATTGCATCTACCTGTAGTTGTTTTGGATAAGAATAAATCGTCAGGTCCGACAATATCGTGTCTTTTTTTATTATTATTATTTAAATCTAGATTTATTCGCATTGGCACATGGAAACCTCTATGAACACACTTGACTTGACAAAAAAAAAAAAAAAAAAATCTCTCCGTCTATAGCGCATCGTGATTGGGTGGTTTACACTGTCAATACAGGAGACAAACCAATGAGCCACTGGCTGTTCGCTATCCCTGAGTGATGGTCCTTGGCAACAAAAAAAAATTAATAAAAAATTCTGTCGGCTCACCGGGAAAATGCCCGGTATGCCCGATTACCAATCCAGCCCTGCACTGACATGATAAACACTCGCAGATTCCCTCTGTAGCAGCATGTGGAGCATTACTATCTCTAGGTGATGCAAGTAAGAATATCAGGACTAAAATACCCTGACTGTAAAACTGAGTGCTCCTCAGATCATTGCCTTTTTTAACATAAAGAGTGTTAAAATATGGCATTTCTGGAACAAAACTTGCACAGTATGTGTATGTATAACCTATGCGTGTGTGCATGCCTCAGGGTGAACACTGTAAAATCTCATGCCCGTATTTGTGCCTGTGTTTGGCAGCAAGACTGTGGTTATTCCTTTGATGTTGATGTTCTCAGGAGTTGTCGGCACCAGTAAAGAGTAAGTTTATGTAAGCACAGCTTCCGAACACAGTGGGAATCCGAGCAGGGTACAACCTCCAATTCACTTACACAAACACCAGATATCAAGTGCACGCAAAGGTTATGAGGCAAAAGGTGTTTTAAGGAAATAGAAAATAAATAATTCTTATTACACAAACTACACTGTGGTCTAAAACTCAAAAACATTTCATTTAAACCAGAACATAAGGTTTACTAGCTTGGAGAAAAACATAGAACAATATGTTGTATGTGAAATGAAATATGTTGAAACAGAAAAAATTGAAACATTTAATCAAGGAAATAAAGTTTTAAAATGATGAGAAGTAAAATAAATACTATAAATGTATGTGAAATTAATTACATACAGTATGTTGAAATAGAAATATTCAATATTCTAAAATTCAGATTTTTTTTTGTTTAAACCAGGAAATAATTTTTTTTTTAAATAAACAAATATTATAAATGAACATTTTTGTTTAAACCAGAATATATATATATATGTATATATATATCATAAGATTTTGTATTTCAAAAATTAAACCAATATTATGAAATTAAATATAGTAGTCAACATTTGAAGTGGAACAAAACATTTGATCAAAGTTGTCCTAAAACCAAAACAATACCTATTCTTGTCTTATGACAACTTTGATGAACTTTTTTGATCCATTTCAAATGTTGACTACTGTATATATTGACGTAGAAATTTTCTGCACTATTTCTTGGTCACTATTCAAATTTATAAATTTGTGATAATGATTATATGATTCATTGTACAAATGGTCTTGATTTCACTGAAGCTTAAGATGCTCTGGATCATGGTAAATCATGGTGGAGAACATGTTGAGATTATTAAAGCAAAACAGAGACAAACTGAATACTAAGATATTACTAAATTCATGCCAATTTTACATGAAACAACAACAACAAAAAAATCATTTGATCAAAGATTTAATTTTGTTTTTGTTTTTTTACTTGTGTTCATAAGGTTGTTTCCTCCATGGGTGAGACACATGATGTGAATCAACTAACCTAGTTTTTCATTATTATTAATACAATGATAAATGTAAACAATAGCTGGATGAAAAGTAAGGCCCGGAGCGGAGATCTCACCGCACTTTGATGGCCTTGTGCATGCTATTCTGGGCAGCCATTTTGAGAGCAGCACTCCTAGGAAAACACCTAAGGCTGTGCGAGCATTGTTTTCTCAGACCCAAGTGTTCACACCCACACATGCACAAAAATACAAACACATGAAACCCAAAATGCAATTTCTCAAACGCACACAAATAACTGCAGATACAAGTACATTGTCTCGTCAGGGTCACTGAGAAACAGATACAGGAAGAGAGGGGTCACAAAAGATCGGTGCACTCTTTCGCATGCAAACACGCACACATAAATGTTGTTTTTAACTGGCAAGAGTGTTTATTTTAAAAAACTAATTACATTAATGGACGTGTAACAAAATAATATAATCATAATGGCAAAATACTGACATTTTTCTTACAAAGACAAAGAAGGCCCTCATTATAAACTGTACAATCAAAAGGCCAACCGAGAAACAAAGCTGAGAAAACAAAATTCAGACAGAATGTTTGTTGCTTGGGGGAGAACAAGTCTGGTCACGATACGTTTAAAGACAATGCAAAAGATGAAGACAAAAAAATGGAAAACATTCACACACTCAATTGTCTGACATTCCAGTTGCTATTTCCTGTGCGGTAGGAAGAGGGCATGCCTCTGCTCAGGAAGTGGCGTGGACACACTGAGAGACCACTCTTGCTCCGCAGTCTGTGTAAACATGATTGTATGGCTAAGGCTTTCTCACTCTCCAAACTCCCCTGACATTTAGAAGAATAAAACTAAAACATACATCTTATCTGCTCCAAAACAGTCCGTTCCAAAACAATATATTACATTTATTTCAAAAAGCGAGTATGATAAAAGAAACAGTTAACAGTTCAAATGAGTCAGTGGTTCCTTTACTCATACAATTACGAAAGAAGCGATAATGGTGCACATCAATCGAAGCTCGACAGCCAGTTTAACAGTTTGTTGTTTTTGGATGATGCAGTCATGTGGTTGCGATATTATGAGTAATGGCAGGAAAAACCTCATACGGGATGAAAACTGAGAAGGTTGCTACTCATTTTAGGTAGGAAATTGCCCTTTGGCTGTTCTGTCACATGAGCATGAAAGGAAAGTTCGCCAAAGAAAATTAGTCATTTATGCACCTTTATGTTTTTCTAAACCTGTATGACTTTCTAAGGAACAAAAAAAAGTTGTAATCTACCAGACAATGTAAGTGGATGGTGACCAAGGGTCCAAAATGGAGCATCATAAATCATCATAAAGAGCAGCTTGGACATTGTTTTATAAATATCTCATCTTGTGTTTAATAGAAGAAAGAAAGTCAAACAGGATTTAAAAAGACATGAGGGTGAGGAAATGATGTCCAAATTTTAATTTTTTGCTGAACTATTACACTAAAGATTTAGTTTCATCATTTACTCACCCTCAAGTTTTTCCGAACCTTTCTGAGTTTCTTTCTTCTGCTGAACACAAAGGAGGATATTTTAAAGAATGTTGGTACGCAAATAGTTGCTGGCACCCATTGAATTCCATAGTATTTTTTTCTTCCATGTCAATGGCTACAGTCAATGGTTTGGTTACCAATATTCTTCAGAATATTTTCTTTTATGTTCAGCAGAAGAAAGAAACTCACACAGGATTGGAACAACTTGAAATGTAACCGAAATGTTCATTTTTGGCTGAACTGCTACACTAAAGTTCTGCATAACATAGAGAGGAAGACTGTTTGAAGCGCTACAGATGTTAAACTGGAGGCGCACTATAACGGACCTCTGCGCCAAACTTGTCATTTCTCTTGGGCAGTGGAGGTTTCATCCGAATGTCTCTCTTCAGGATCATCTCCTCGTTGGCGTATATAGGGGCTTCTGCATCATCAGAGTGGTAGCCGGACTGATAGCCGCTAGTCTGATTGGACGATTCAGATGCTAAAGACTCCTTGCTCTTGCATCGCAGTAGTGGGCTGCAGATAAAAGCATGATTGAATGTGTTTATATGATCGTGAAACTGCCTTGGTTTGTAGCTCTACTGAGATCAGGATGAATGTGTCACCTGAAATTAAGTGGTCTTTGCACTTGCCGATCCAAAGCTTTCATTTGCTCACGTGATAAGCCCACGCCACAGTCCATGTGACCGTTCTGTACAAAGAAAGAGCTTTTAAATTTGACAAGACAAAAATATATTTAAAAAAAAAATCTAAAAATAGATCTAAAAATCTAAAATATTTATAAAATTATAAAAATTATTTCATTTCCTGAATCAACTTGACTTTATTTAATTACACCAATCAAGATAATCTATATTAACTGCAGTTTCATTTTTTGCAGGAAAATTTCTCATTTCACTGAACGTGTTTTCCGATCATGATGAGATCCGAGTTGTAGTATTGTAAAGTTTATTTACCATTACAGCAGTGTGCTCCAGGGGAATGTTCACAAAAGTAGTCATACTTATTGGCACACCGCAGCTGTCGATCTGCTGTGGGAACCTGTCAGGAAAGACATGGGTGGGACCATTGTTGCATTAGTTTGTCAAAGGAGAGGTTAAGCATGTTATATCCATAAATGTCAGATATTCAGTGTTGTGTGAACATAATAAAGGTCAGATAACTGGGGTGGGGATAAGTATCAGTGCTTGCAAGGATATAAATAAATCTGATTATTTTCAGTCAGTAATCAGATTTGAGTCAGTAATGCCAACAACTACACACACACACACACATACAAAAAATACCAGACTGAGAAGTTACTGTAACTAACCCCAGAGGTGGAGCATTGTCATAGTGGAGCTGGGCCTCTTTGTTGCCTGCACAGAAAGCTCTTTTCGACGTCACACTGAGGTGAGGCGCTCCTGATTCCTCTTCCATCTCGCCGTTTGTCAGAGGGATGTAGTCCTTTCCATCCTAAAACACAGGTAACAAAAAATAGTTCAGTTAGAAGATTTCAATTTTATCACATTGAACCATGTTCCATTACATGCTGCAAAAGTCACTTTATTCCTATTTTTGGGAATAATATCTATCCATCCAAATTTGCATGAGAAGTGAAATTGCATAAAATCGTTTTATTTTACATCTAACTATATTTGGTAAAATTATTATTATTATTATTATTTATTTATTTATTTGTTTTTTGCTTTAAAAAAGTTACAAACTTAAAACACAGTAAATCAAAATATTAGATACACTTACAAAACATTAGTGAAAATTATAAATGTAACCTTGGCAAGTAACTGAAATAAATAAGATGGAGTACTAAAATTACTAAAACTAAAATAAAAATTTAAGGTGAATAGAAATACAAAAAAACTGATATATTAAAATGACAAAAACATAAAAATTAAAACTGAAAATATAAACAAAGCTAATTCTAAATATTATAAAATAATATAATAGTATCTATATAATACTAAAATAACACTGGTTTAGGTTGGGGAAAACAGGAGAAAACTATTTGCCAATGGACTAAAGAAAATAATCATTCAAAATATAAATGGACAAAAAATAAATAAATAAAATATATTAATTTGCTATATTAAGTAAATGTATCTTATTTTAAGGTATTTTTAATGTAAAACAAGACAAAAATAGTTATTTATTTAGCTATGTCTCAATTACTAAAAACACATGAATGAGACAAAACATATACTTGGAGTCAAGTCTCACCTGTTGAGCGCTAGCTTGTAGCAGATTGCCTAGATGCTCAACTAACTGAGTAAAGGTTGGCCTTTCTTTAGGTCGATCAAGCCAGCAGTCCAGCATGGTCTGGTATCTGGAAGAATTTCACATTAACAAGGAAGAGATGGGGTTGATTACATTTTCAGGATTCAGTCAGTTGCCACATCTCTCATTTCAATAATAAGAATAAGGTCCATCTGCTATGTAAGCAGTATGAAATAGTATGAAAGTTAAACAAAATTGTAGGCATTACTACTTATGCCCATTTTCCATTGGAAACACTATGTCTGGCATCGCCAGAACTACAAAAACCTAGATCAACTGCTTCTTTCCACAGACCTTCAATTTTACAGCAAGATTAAAAGTGTGAAGTATATTTACATCTCAGGTGTGGCGTAGTCTGGAGCTCTCATTCTGGTTCCCTCCTTTAGTCGCCTGCAGAAAGACTCATCAATGCACACACCTGGGTATGGAGACGCACCTGCACCAAAGAAGATGGGCCATCAGGACATGTCACCCTATTATAGTTGTTTATGCTGTCTAATAAGCTCAGTGTTCATGTTAATATCAAATATTGTGTTACCAAGTGAGAAGATCTCCCAGAGCAGAACACCAAATGACCAAACATCACTCTGTGTGGTGTACACGCGGTCAAAGATGGTCTCAGGAGCCATCCACTTGAGAGGAAGACGAGCCTGTGATGATAGAGAGGAAATGCTCAAGTATAAATGAGTCTATTTCACTGAACAGCTGAAATGAAGTTGTCTGTGCGTGTAGTAAGAGTCCTCACATCTCCTTTGCGGACGTAATCGGGGTCTTTATATACGTCTCTGGCCAGCCCAAAGTCACATATCTTCACCACATTGTTTTCAGAGAGTAGGATGTTTCTGGCTGCCAAGTCCCGGTGGATACACTACAAACACAAAGTAGCATTATGACTGAAGCAATCATCTTGAATGAATTGTAAACATTAATGACCAAAGTACACACACACACATACACACAAGCAGACCGTGGTCATGTGTTTCAGTTTTACCTTTCGAGAGGCTAGGAACTCCATGCCTTTGGCCACCTGGAAACTATAGCTGATGAGATCCTCCATCGTCAGGTGATCCCAGTCTGAACTCTCTATACATGAGCAGATAACACATAATACATTTGTGACCCTGGACCACAAAACCAGTCATAAGGGTCAATTTTTCGAAATGGAGATGTAACAATCCATGATTGTTAGGATAGGACAATATTTGGCCGAGATACAACTATTTGAAAAACTGGAATCTGAGGGTGCAAAAAAATCAAAATATTGAGAAAATTGCCTTTAAAGTTGTCCAAATGAAGTTCTTAGCAATGCATACTACTAACCAAAAATTAAGTTTTGATATATTTACAGTAGGAAATTTACTAAATATATTCATGGAACATGATCTTTACTTAGTGTCCTAATGTTTTTGGCATAAAAAAAAAATCAATAATTTTGACCCATACAATGTATTTTTGGCTATTGCTACAAATATACCCCAGCGAGTTAAGATTGGTTTTGTGGTCTAGGATCACATTTTTTTAATATGAAGATTTTAGGTTAATATTTAATGTATGTATATGTGTAAAACAAAGTGTATATTTTGTGTGCATTAAGTGTTTTTTGCATTCATTAGTTTTATTAATTTGTTAATTAGTTTTTTTAAATATATTTTTATATTTGTGTTTTTATTTTTTAATTTACAGTGTAATTAGTATTTAAAAGTATTTAAAATATTCATATATTTTCTCAAATAATGTGAGCTCATTTAAGCTGCCTAATAATTAGAAGAATTGTTAATAAAATAATTATAATGTTTGTTTATTTATTTTTATTCTGCAGTTAATTTTATTTGTTTAACTTATTATTAATTTATAGTGTGACAAATCCATTTTTACAAATATTCCATCTATTTTCTCAAATCATATTAGCTCATTAAAGCTGCCTAATAATTAAAATAATTATTAATAATATTATAATAATTATACTGTTTGCTTATTTGTGTATGTATGTATTTATTATAAAAATTTGAATTTTTAATTAATTTACAGTGACAAATTAATTTTTAAAAGTACAAATATTCCCTGTAGGTTTTTAAATAATGAGCTCATTAAAGCTGCTTAATAATTAAAATAATTAAAAATATTATTTTAATTTTATATTCTAAAAGAGAATATATCTTGAATCTTACATCTAGCTACATTTGGTAAAACATTTTTTTAAAATAAAAGAAGTTTATAACAATTAAAATTGTTTTCGGTTACTGAAATAATGTAAAATCAAAATATTCAATAAACTTAAACTTACAAAACATTGGCAACTAACTGAAATATATAAGTTGGAGTAAAAGATGAATAGAAATACAAAAACTGATATATTAAAATGACAAAAACACATAAAAATGAAAACTGAAAATATAAACAAAGCTAATTCTAAATATTAATAAATAATATAATAGTATCTATATAATACTAAAATAACACTAGTTTAGACTTGGCAAAACAGGAGAAAACTATTTGCCAATGAATAAAGAAAATAATCGTTCAAAATATAAAAAAAGTCAATATATTAATTTATAATACTAATTTAAGTAAATATATCTTGTTTTAGATATTTATATCTAAATAATATGAACTCATTAAAGCTGCCTAATAATTAGAAAAAGTATTAATAATATTAAATTATACAGTTTGTTTATGTATGTATGTATGTATGTATGTATGTCTAACGTTTTTATTGTAAAAAATACGGTTTTTATTCATTTACAGTGTGACATTAATTTTTAAAAGTACAAACTGCAGGATCTTAAATAATGAGCTTATTAAAGCTGCTTAATAATTAGAATAATTACTATAAATAATAAATATGTATTCATTCATTCATCCATTTATTTTTGCAGTTACATGGAGTATAGCATTTAGATGGAGTTGACCTAGCACAAGACACGTCAACTTCCCAAGTGTATTTCATGACCTAAAATATATGCTTCATGTGGTAATGAACTAAATGACCATACTAATTTAAACATTTGATACAGTCTGATACGGTTTCCATAACTGTATTAAATGTGCCATTTTATCTCCGTCCAGATACAGTACAAACTAATATACTGTACCTTGTTCATCCTGCAGCTGGGTCGTGGAGGTCTGTTCTCCCATCCTGGTGCACATGGCGGTACCAGTGCAGATGTCCAGCCGAGTGCTGGTTCCCAGACCCAGATCCCCCTCATGCAAATCCTCTTCCTGCTGCACCTCCCTCCTGCACGGCATCCGTGGCATTCGCTTCTGAGAAACACAACACGTATGGATCATTTTACGTTGTTGTCAGGGTCAAGAAGTATACCAACATATCAGTTACAGTCCATAACACCTTCAACCCTGAACAACATTTAAAGGCCTTACAGTTGGCTGTTTCCCAATGTCTTACATAAGGCACCCGAATCAATCTGACCACATCAGAGGACATTGTTAAAAAGAGGAGCTGAGATCTTCAAAACCACTAGTTGCACTAGGATATGATGGAATTTACCTTGTAGGGACTGTACTCTCCTCGCTTGCTTTTTAAATAGCTGGAGAGGTTACCATGTTTACAGTACTCAACAATCACCATCAAGGGTCCTGAAGTAGGAAAGAAAGAGAGGAAGAAGAGGAAAGGCCTTTAATGTGGGCACACTGTGTTCTTCTCAACAATGCACAACCACTCTGTGGCATTTCTGACGCGTTTCTTACTATGACTGTTTTTTTGAGGGTTTTAAAGGGATACTCACCTCCTGGTTTGGTGCAGGCTCCTAGAAGGTTGACCACATTGAGATGGTGACCAATATGGATGAGGATCTTCAGCTCAGACATCAGAGCGCGGTACTCACTGGTGGTAGCGCCCTCTGTTGGAGATTGATAATGCTGCTGTCAGTTGTGTTATGAAAGATATGTGCAGTCAGTTTATTAAGGCCAGTGAACAGATGCCTCATACCCTTGAGCATCTTCACTGCTACTGTAGTACAGGTGGTGGCCTTCTCAATACCATATGCGGTCGCCTCCACAACTTGACCAAATGCCCCTCTGCCCAGCGGCTCTCCTGGAAAGAAAGCATAGTATTACATATTTGTGAACACTTACATGTACATTTATAGTACCATTTTTGTGCAAATATTTTAGCTGTTTACAGAGGTTAAATTGGGACTTTGGGCATGGTGATTTTAGGCAAGTTATGATATGCTCACCTCTCCAATCCCCAAGAAGAAAAAATATGCATAATATGTTCCATAACATTTTGACACCCAGTTATAACGGTACTAACTAATGCATGTATTTGCTTATATTAGAAAACAAAGAAAAACAAAATGATAATTTAAAATTAAATACACATAAATGCAAATAAATATAGATAATATAGATAAATATATAAGAATAGATAATATATAGATAAATATAAAAATATCCAAATATCTAGCTAGCTATAAATAAATAAGTAAATAAATACTACACAGATTAATACAGATAAATATAAATATATATATATATATATATATATATATATATATATATATATATATATATATATAAATATCACTTAAGTATAGTATATGTTGGTCCAATGATATGATTCTTGCTTGTGATTAATCCTAAAATCAAAACCATAGTCCAATTAACCAACAACTAACAATATATTATATTGAGAAATAAAAACATATCACTGAATGTGTTACATAATATACTTTGGTCCAGGTGTATAATTCTTGCATTTGATGTTAGTAGTCCCAGATTTAAATGCAGATTCCAATTAACCAATTAACAAACAAACAAATAAACGCTACTCCAAATTAATAGATAGTAATAGATTTTCTGTTCTAGACCAACATGTTGCATCTTACAAGATCTTCCATTAACAAAAGGGAGTTAATGTAATGAACTAATTGCGTTGAATAGGTACACTCATCAAATGAAGACAGAATGTTTCTATTGAATATATATAAAAATATATGGTTTTTTTTGTTGTTGTTTTTTTAATCAAAAGTACTGGAAAGCCATTCCAGATTGGTACTAGTTAATTTAACCCCTGGATATCAATGCTTGTTTTTTATATATATATATATATATATATATATATATATATATATATATATATATATATATATATATATATATAATTGTTTTATTTCTCACGTTCAGCCAAGTCTCACCTAGCTTCAGTCTATCACGTGGGAATTCCCACTTGTTTGCATCATAGGTCAGTCTCTCACAGTGCTCATCCATTGGCATATCATCTGAGTCCAGAATGATTGACAGGTAGCCAGTTTTCAGATCTCCTTCATTAGGCTGCGAGAGAGGGAAGAGGTAGGGATGGAAAGGGTGAGCATGACTGAATGACAAACACAGCACAAGGACACCAACTTTTTCCAGCTTGAGTCTCCCAGAATCAAGCCCTCATTATAAAGACACCCGCTAATGAGTTACTGGAAGCCACTATCATACTCAGAGGCAGAATTAAGGCTGGGGTACAGCAGGACTTGGGCCCACGGCTGGCCGGTGTACGTGACCCATCGCAGTAGAATGTGAGCTGAGCATACAATAGAGATGACGTAAGCCAAGTCTGGGTAGTCAGTTTTGATCAGTCAGGAAAATGAAGTGTGCGCCTGTGCATGAAAAAGAGAGAGAGGGAAGCAAACGAGGAAAAAGGAAAGAGATGGAATGTTACCCGCTTCCTACTACGGATGACGAAGACGATGAGGAGCCAGAGGAGCATGGCGATGACCACGGCACCAATAGGCATGATCAATTCCACATTCATCTTTTCTTCTGCACCTGTGAGATGGGTCACATGATCAATCAGACATCACAAAAAAAGATGACAAAGATACAACCAAAATTGAGTGGATGGATGGAAGGATGGATTTATGGAACAATACAGAACAACAGCAATAGATACATTTATAGACAGACAGATACAATAACATAACATCATAACAACAATAACATCTTTAAATATTATTTTAATAAATATTAATATTAAAGACATGAATTAACATGTCTGTTTGGTACAAATTTTGTATATATATATATATATATATATATATATATATATATATATATATATATATATATATATATATATTAGAAAAGTCCTACAGAACTAGATAAATGTCGGAGAAGAGCTGGAAAAATGCCTCGTCGTTTAATATTGATAGTAAAGGGAGGCACAAATTGCCTGGAAGAACCTAGTTTACAGGAAATATTTGTGTGCTGCTGGGTGTGTGTCATGGCTACAAGAGCAAGGAATGTGAATTGTTTGCTGACCTGATATTTCATCCAATCAAAACAAGAAATAATTAAATGAAAAGTACCATGTTCTCTTTTCTATATTATAACATGCAACTGCTCAGTGGATCACTACATGATTTAGTTAATTTCTTTCTCTCTTCCTATCTTTTACTCTTTGTGGGAACAGGGCTGTTAGTCAGCGTCTATTGTTGCGACAGTCAGGCGACAGTCGCCTTTGCAGTGACAATAAGAAACAGTGATGCCGAGAAACGAGTCACATACACACTGAGCATGTCTCTGTTATTTGTGGGCCTTTGCGCTCTCTGTCCTTTACGTGTGTGAGGCAAGAGGCGAAACCATACAAAGATGTAAGTGACTGGGAAAAATGTGTGTGACAGAGAGTGATATAGAGAGAGAGAGGGTGGGACGCCCCTCTCTTCTTTTGTGTTCTGGGATTTTGCTTTGTTTTCTTTAAGCACTCCCTAAAGGATGTACACTAACAGAGCCCCCTTCCTGACAGACTAAAAGAGAGCTATTTTTGCCACAAAGCCTTGATTACAACAAAATCTCAATGAGGATAAAAGTCAGTGGGAGACTGAGCTCGCCTCACAACCATGACACATTTAGAGAATGTATCCTCTTAAAATGGGGTCTTTAATAGTGTGGCTACTACGTGATGTTTTACATGTCGATTTATAACAAACTACTGCGAATCTACCTGCTGTCTTTTGGTATAAAACTATGGTTCAAAAGTTTGGAGTCAGTAGTTTCTTTTTTTTTTTTTTAAGAAATGGATAGTTTTATTGAGCAAAGATGCATTCAATTTATCAAAAGTGACAGTAAAGACATTTATAATGTTACAAAAGATTTATATTTTAAATAAATGTTTTTCTTTTGTTTTCAACATTGATAATAATAAGACAAATTACTTGTATATAAATTATACTTATTTATAAATTACATTTAAAAATATATTAAAACAGGAAACCGTTATTTAAAATTGTAATAATATTTCACAATATTACTTTTCTTACTATTTATTTATTTTTTTTTATCAAATAAAAGAAGCCTTGCTAAGCATAAGAGGATTCTTTCAAAAACAAATTACATTAATGTACTGCACAACTTTACTGCATAACTTTACTGCACATATTTCTTTAAAAGTGCAAACCAATAAAATAAAATAAATCAAGCAATGAGTTTTGTTTACACACTCACCATCTACAATGATACGAGCCTTTTGAGAGTGACAGCCTTGCTGGTTACACGCCTTACATATGTAAAGGCCACTGTCCTCTTTTTTCACCCGTTGGATGGTTAAGACACTATTTGACTGTTTCAGAATCACACCTGACAACAGAAACACATGAACATTACTGTCACTGTAAAAAATGCTTTAATTAATGTGCTTCGTGGCATAACATCTAAACTGGTTTTACTCAAATCAATAAATACTATTTAATATTAATGAATACACTTGACTACAACAGATTATAATTAATTTAAATGGTCAGACAGATACAGCTTCTTTAGGTAACAATTACAGCTTTATACAGCGTATTTCCCTAAAGTTGATTAATATTTCATTTGTGTGACATGCAGTAACAGCAGCTTTATAATTGACATCACTGGTTTTGTTTGCTCTGTTGGAACCCAGATCTAAATGAACAGGTAGCTATTACCCATTATATTTGTCTCAAAAATGAAGGGAAAAGAAAATTATTCGCCTCTCAGAGTGAGTTTCAGCTGATCATTTTGTCTGTAAAGCACACTAAAACCAAACTGATATTTTTATTAAGAGATTCAGCTTACTTAAACAATAAATTAATTTCTTCTCAAGCCTGAGAATTGTGGTCAAATACAAAGAGTTCAGAGTTGAGTTCAGATTATTTAAAATCAGATTTCCCTTAAACACGTGAACTAATATCCTCTGAGTAAATTGCTTCATAGTACAAAGGTAAAAAAAAATCTGAATCTGTGGCCATTATATGCAACATGATTTTCTGTGAAATCTGTCAACTCAAACTATCCAAAATCTGCATTTGGCAGCCAGTGTTGACTCATCAACAGTGTTATTTTAGTATTATTTATATACTATTATAATATTTTTTTAATATTTTTTATTGCCTTTATATTTTCATTTAGCTTTTTTTTTATTTGTTTATTTTAGTTATTTGCTGAGGCAACATTTCTTATTTTATTTATAATATTCCTATTTTTTTCCTAAGTTGTTAATGTAATATTTATCTTAATTTAACTGCAAATGGCAAAAATCCATGCAAAAGCTGTGTAGTGTATTCCAACCCTAAGGCAACTGCAAACTGATAATACTGTGGATATAGAGAGAGTTGATTATTCTTGTACTTATAATATTTTTGTACTTCTATAGAGGTTTGACGTTGCTCACCTGATCCCTCCATGACGGTCTGGTTGTTTTTAGTCCAAACTATAGTAGGGGTTGGTGTGCCGGACACTTCACACACTAGAGTAGTAGAGTCACTCACATTCACTCTCTGGTCAGTCAGATTGGTCACAATTCTTGACATCTCAAGAGCTGCAGAAAGATATGAACTGATCTGTGATGTACATTCAAGCTTGTGCAAGATTTCTGCAATATATCCCATCTGAACATATGTAAACTGAGTAATGCAACTAAATAGTCTATTAAGTGTGAAATTTCTGCACCACTAGCATCACCAACAAATGAAATGAAATGAAGTTGATGGAATGAATGAAATTACACAAATAATGACTGTTTTCACCAAGTTTCCTAAAAATCCCTCAATGTAAAGCTATGGACTAACCTCTGAGTCTGAGGTTGTGAAGTAAGCAGGTTCTCTCACTGGTGCCCACGTTCTCCACTTGGCAAGCATACAGGCCTTTATCCATCAATGTGGCATTGAGTATGGGCAGGTCCAGTGTTGCATTGGTGCCCTGCAGGCCTGATATGGTGACATTGGTCTGGTGGAGAGGCGACAGGGTAAGGGTATCACAGGGCACGGCTGCTGGAAAGGCATCAGGGTTGGCTATGTTTGTTACCCGATACCAACGCAAGTTAGAGTACAGCAGTCGATCGGCTACACAGCGCATTACCACATCCTCTCCCTCAATAGGATTGCTGGAAGGGAGGACGCTTAGGTTGAGGAAACCTGTGATGAAGACAAACATCAAAAGTTCAGATTTGACCACTTCTTAAAATTAATTTGCAGAAGTTTAAGTTGGGATTTAGAGTGGAGACTGTGTCAGCACTCACGAGCCACTTGAAACACAATAACCCGCTCTTCTATTCCCATCTTATTGGAAGCGATGCACCTGTAGAGAGCATGATCAACTGCTTTCTGGATCTTCAGTGTGCTGATAGTCTATTGGAGAACAACAGATCATCAAAACAGTATCGAAGGCAGTGGATGATTTTAAAATTTTAATTATAGCCAGATTCACCCTGATTAACCATTAATGCAGTGGGGTCCAAAAGTCTCAAATCACTAGTGACAATCATGCACTAGTGACATTTTCATTACAAATTTAAGTGAATAGTTAAACTGAAAAATGTATGTGAATTTAGAAATGGTCTGTGCCTCTTTTGCTTTAATGATAGCCAAACTCATGAACTCAACAAGTGTGCTTAAAATCTGATGATCATTTTCTCCAACTTCAAATATTTGACCATCTTACAAAGCACTTCATGCTGTACATTCACTTATTTGATTAGTGACCAAGAAATAGTGCAGAATCATATTTATTTTACAGTACAGTCTAACATTTATTTGTTTCACATTTATAACCAGGTTTAAATTAGATTTTCAGTCCTATTCTCAGACTTTTGGACCCAGCAGTATATTTTGTGTTTAGAAATATCTTTTTGCATGTTCAGAGGCTGAGCCAAACACAGCACGTAGACACAGTACTGGAATTGATGTTTACCTTAAGAGAGCGTTCAATAACAGATGTGGGACTGATGATGGGATTCTTCCCTGTGTTATTTGATATCTCCCTCCACTTGTCACACTTCACCACAATCTGTTCTGACTTTGGTCTGTGAATAACACATAATAACATGATTTACCAGTTTTTTTTGCAGTCACAAATCTCATAAAATATTCAAAAGTAATACATTATTTTCATATGGTAACATTTTATTTTAAGGACCAAGTCTCACTATTAACTGCTTATTAGCCTGCATATTACTAGCATACTGGCTGTTTATTAGTACTTATAAAGCACATAGTAGAATGCCTTATACTGCATGACCATATTTTAGATCCCTTAAACCTACCACATATCTAAACTTAACAATTACCTTACTATTAATCTATTAATAAGCAACAAATTATATTAACAAGGAGAAAATCTTAATTAATAGTGAATGTGTTCCCTATTCTAAAGTGTTACCATATATATATACAGTGTGTGTGTGTGTGTGTGTGTCATTTAGACAACTTTAAATGAGATTTTCTCAATATTTTGAGATGTTTATTTTTTATTTATTTATTTATTTTTTTGCACCCTCAGATTCCAGATTTTCAAATAGTTGTATCTCAGCCAAATATTGTCCTATCAAATCACACATCAGTGGAAAGCTTATTTATTCTCAGTTTCAAAAAACTGAACCTTATGACTGGTTTTGTGGTCCATATACTGTAATTTTCATATATAGACATGTTTTTTAGACAACCATATTAACAAGGACATGAGGACCCATATCTCAAAAGAGAACACACAGACAGAAATAAACACTTCTAATTATCTACACATCTCCAGCAGGAACAGAAAACACCACACAGAATCAACAACAACAATGCATCTATTATTAACAGTCTAAATTTAGACCATCCTATAACTGACTCCATTCCTCTCTAATTCCGCTTCTGCCACACATATTTATGAGCAATAAGAATTATTATAAATGTCAATAAACAGACATCAGGTTTAGACTTGGGTTAGACATCAGCACCTCATGTAGGTCAGCCATGGGAGACGAGACAGAGAAAGAGCGGAAAAAGGAAAAAGAGATGGAAAAAAAGACAAACACAAAAATAGGACACATAAAAGCTGTAATGAAAGGTGAGGGCGAGGGTGAACACTTGTTAGTAGGATGCAGTGACAGACATTGTGTTATTTTCATGTTTGATCAAGGACACGAGATTTGAATGCGTCTGCTTTTAGAACAACAGGAAGTTGTGATGAGGACTACGGAAGTAGGTGAGGGTGCAATCTGAAGATAAGGCTCGCGTGATGCCTGGCCCTGAATGCTCATTACATGATCACAACATCCTTGGAAGTGATGTTCTGTGAATGCAGGCTGCCTATCAAAGTCACAATTCAACTAAAACTCACAGGAGCTGATTTCTTAGTATGGCAGATCTCTCTAACCAAAGCAGTCATACTGGCTGCCTAATCACAACAGTCGTTTCAGGATGAATGCCCATTTAGAGCACAACATGCTAATGAATTGCACTGTGGGACACACTTAAACACTAGGAACAAATATGCTTGCACAGTTCTGATACATCTACTCCTGGAATAAAAAGCACTGAGCAAACAAGGACATGCAAATATTCTCATTCCATGCGTATTTTGTCAAAACAATGACTAATGATATTATCATCAACTTAAACAACACAGCAAATTACTTCCCCACACAAATACAGGAAGAAATATTTAATTTTTCTTTCTTTCTTTTTTATTTCTAAGTGTCGGCATTTAGACATTAAATCAGGATAATTGAGTTATACTAATTAATATTTTTAAGAAATTTGCTTGAATTAAACCAGCTCATTTAGATGTTACCACATGAATGACACATTTATTTGACATTAAGTTTCTGTTTTCAACAGTCTACTTTCTTGGCTGTATTACACAGGTTACATTTGAAGCAAAACAAGAACATTGCATCAAATGTGGCATAAGACTTACAGAAATCTGACTGGGCAGTCCTCTCTGGGCATCCACTGCCATTGTATTGTGACAGGGCTGGATCCTCCACTAGCTGTGCATCTGAGTGTAGGGCTACTGCCGTACATGTGAACATCTCGATCCAATGGCACTTCCTTCTCAAAGATCTTAGGGTGAACTGTACATATAAACACACAAGTTAACAGACTAATACAGAAGAGAAGAGAAGAGAAGAGAAGAGAAGAGAAGAGAAGAGAAGAGAAGAGAAGAGAAGAGAAGAGAAGAGAAGAGAAGAGAAGAGAAGAGAAGAGATTCACTACCATTAACCAACAGTTGAAATGTTCTTCTCTGCTCCTCCTTGGTAATCTTATTTGTCATGACAACAGTGTAATTCCCAGCATCCTTCTCTGTAACCCCATATATAGTAAGAGATCCTCTGTTGGGCTTCATCCTGTACTCATCCTTCCACACTATCAGCTGATCATTCTTATACCTGGATGGACAAGAGTGAAAAGTTCAGTCTGACTTGCACAACATCCTAATCTATTCTTTATAGGTACTTTAAATAATATATAATGTAATATAATATAACATAATGTAATAATCACTTACCACTTGACAGAGGGCTCTGGATAAGCATAATATTTAACCAGGATTTTTGCCTCTTCCTGGCCAGCAGTTGCCTCCACAGTCTGCAACATCTGATCATTGAGCGCTATAAATGGTTTCTCTGAAATATCAATTAATATGTTAGCATAATGTATTAAAACATTGTTTTATGTATTATTGTATTATTTGTATTGTAAAACATATGGTCTTTATGCTATCATATGCTACCTATGCAAGCAACATATAACTGACTTAGGTGTGCCAGCAGCACTGAAATATAGATGCTTTCAATGGTATAATGCTCTCTTTTGCTTAAAGGGATAGTTCACCCAAAAATGAAAATTCTGTCATTAATTACTCACCCTCACAAAGAAAACATAAATAATGACTTTATTCAACAATTTCAAAATAAGTCATTGAATAAAGCAGTTATTTTTGTTTTCTTTGTGCACAAAAAGCATTCTCGTAGCTTCATAACATTACGGTTGAACCACTTATGTCATATGGGATATTTTAAAGATGTCATAACTATGTTTCTGTGCCTTGACCGTGGTAGTTCTCTCGCTGTCTATGCAGGGTCAGAAAGCTCTTGGATTTCATCAAAATATCTTAATTTGTGTTCTGAAGATGAACAAAGGTTATCTTATGGGTTTGGAATGACATGAGGGTGAGTAATTAATGCCAGAATGTTCATTTTTTGGGTGAACTATCCCTTTAAGTTGGTTTTTCTAAAAGCACATACCATAGACGATGAGGGCTGCTCGGGCAATCTTCTGCATCTGACCACTAGAGGCTGTGCAGATGTACTCTCCTGTGTCATTTACAGTTACATTCTCTACAATGAGAGTATTAGACAGTTCTAAGGAGTTCCAGAGCTTCTTCTTGTAGGACCTGGTCTCGTAGCGTGTCCTTGGTATTGAGCTGTTGACGCCTCTCTGCAGGAGGAGAGAAACGGTTTAAAATCAGCCAGAGAAATGCATGATGTTATTTATGGAATTGCAATCCAACCAAAACTGAGCTGGACTGGGCTGAATCGAATCGAATTATAAAATCAAATCAAATTATAAAAATATGAAACATATCAAACTGAGATTATGATTGAAGTGTCTCAAGTAAAACAACAAATGTCACAGAAAAGATTAGCTGATGATAAATTTGAAAGGAATGTTCTGGGCATGTAAACTGCTTTAAATTACTTTTTTCCCACATTAATCTACACTCCATACACCAGTGGTTTTCAAACATGTTCTTGGGGACCCACAGCTCTGCACATTTTGCATGTCTCCCTAATTTACACACCTGATTCAGATCATCAGCTCATTAGGAAAGAGCTCCATGAACTCAAATGAGTGTGTCAGATAAGGGAGACATGCAAAATGTGCAGAGCAGTGGGTCCCGAGGAACAGGATTGAAAATCACTGCCATACACCATACTGACAAAGCAAAAACAGAATTGTCACAACTTCGTAAATTTATCAAAAAAAAAAAAAAAACTGAAATAAGTACATTGCTTAAGTATCCATACCCTTAACTAAATATATAGCTGAAGCACCTTTACAGTCTCAAGTCTTTTTTGTTTGATGCGACAAGCTTTGCTCATCAGCATTTGGCAATTATCTGTCATTCTTCTCCTCACCTCTTCACCTCTCAAGCTCTGTCAGGTTGGATGGGGGCAGACACACATTTTCAGGTTTCTCTAGAAATATTTGATTGTGTTCAATCCCAGGCTGTGGCTGGGCCACTCAAGGACATTCACAGATTTGTCTATAAGCCACTCTTGTTGTGTGCTTAGGGTCATTGTCCTGTTGGAAGGTGAACCTTCTGACCAGTCTGAGGTTCTGAATGCTCTGGACTAGGTTTTCATTAAGGCTATCTCTATATTTTGGTGCACTGAGCTTTTCTTCTACTCTGACGAGTCCCTCAGTCCCTGCCGCTGAAAAACAGCCCCACAGCATGAGGCTGCTACCAGCACACTTTACTTTTGGGATGGTACTCTGCATGTGATGAGCAGAGCTGGTTTCCTTCAAACATGATGCTTGGAATTGATGTTCATCGGACCAGAGAATATTGTTTCTCAGAGTCTGAGGGTCCTTTAGGTGTTTTTTTGCAAATGCCAAGTGTGTTTTCATGTGTCTTCACTGAGGAGAGGATTGAGTTTGGCCACAGTACAATAAAGCCCAGATCGGTGGAGTGTTGCAGTGATGTTTGTTCTTCTGTAGGTTTCTCCTATCTCCACATATGATCATGGAGCTCAACTAGAGTGACCATCAGCTTCTTGGTCACCACTCTAACCAAGGCTCTTCTCCATCAGTTGCTCAGTTTGGCCAGGAGGCCAGCTCTAGGAAGAGTCCTGGTTGTTTCAAACTTCTTCCATTAAGAGTAACAGAGACTACATGCTTCTGTGAACTTTCAATGCAGCAGAATTTTTTTCTGAACTCTTCCCCAGATGTGTGGCTTGACGCAAACCTGTTTCTGAGCTCTACAGGCAGTTCCTTGGACCTCAGGGCTTGGTCTTTGCACTGATATGCATTATCAGCTGTTAGACGTGTTTCATTAAGACGTGTGTCTTTCCAAATCATACCCATTCAATTGAATTTGCCACAAGTTACCTTCACTCAAAGTGTAGTAACATCTACAAGCAATACGAATGCTCCTAAGCTAAATTTCAACTGTCCCAGATAACGGTATGAGTACTTATGCAATGGAATCGTTTGTTTTTTTTATTTTTAATAAATTTGAAAAGATGTTAAAAAAAAAGTTTTTTGCTTTACCATTATGGTGTATGGAGTGTAGATTGATGTGGGAAAAAAGTAATTTAAGGCAGCAACTTAACAAAATATGAAAAAAAAATAAGGGGTGTGAATACTTTCGCAAGGCACTGTATATATATATATATATATATATATATATATATATATATATATACACACACACACACACATACATACATATATATTTTTCTACAAAATAATTCAAATAAATACTGTTATTTTGAACATTTTTTTAATAAAAAAAAAAATCCTGAAAAAAAATGTACTACATTTTTTGCACAAATAGTAAATAGCACAACTGTTTTCAACATTGATGATAATAATAACAAATGTTTCTTAAGCTGCAAATCAGCATATTAAAATGTTTTCTGAAGGGTCGTGTGACACTGAAGACTGGAGTAATGGCTACTGATAATTGAGTTTTGCCACGACAGGAATAAATTATTAATTGTAAAATATATGAAAACAGGTATTTTAAATTGTAATTATATTTATATAGGTGAATTTCTAGTTATTTGTCACCATGTATGGCTCATACATCAACAGAGGAAAGCTGTCACACACCTGCTATCAAATAAAGACGTAACAGACAGCTTTTGTTTAGACTGTTTCTGGATGTTTTTCATCACCGGACATTGCGAAATTATGTAGAGAACAGGATGGAGACAAGTAAAAAAAAAAAAACTCCAGGGGCTAGTCCAGTTTTTTTCTTTGGCAATCAAGATTATGTCACAAATGCTGAAGACTGAGGTTAACTTATATTAAACTTTTCTGAATAAGTTACTGACCTTCTCATGAGGGAAGGTCCACTGAAAATCGATTCCCACGTTGAGTTCGGTGTGAGCGGTGCAGTTTAGCATTAGCCTCTCCCCTACCGTTAGCCTCTCATGAGGTGGACTCAGGGTGAGGTCATGGATCTTGTATCCTGCGGAAGAGGGAAGGGGAGTAAGGGACGTGCCGGGTGGAGCATTGTTCTCTTGAGACCAGGGCAGCTGATCTCACACCAGACTGTTCTAAAATCTCAACAAATGCAATCTTGCCTCCTCAAAAGCAGTTTTATAATTTATGACATGCTTGCAAAAAGCCAGATAAAATCATGGTCATATCATATTTCTTAATCACACAACTTCATGCAAATGAACATTTTGTCTTTTTTTTGCTTACCTACGACAGCCACAATGTAGGGTGATGACTGATAGGTCTCATTTCGAATTGTGGTTTGGCAGTAGACCACCCCAGCATAGCTGACCACATGACTAGGCAGAATGAAGCCCCTCTTGCTATCCCAGATAACCTCTTTCCCATCAGTGGCCAGTTCTTTTACTGGATACTTCTGTTGAAGACAAACACCATAAACACATTGTTCCCATCACATCACCAGCAGTGAATCACAAAACAAAACAGGGATCTTGACAAATAAACTTTAAAATATTAGTATAATATTTTAAAGTTGCATCTGTGATATTTATTATGGATTGGTAGTCAACAGATAAGGCATATGCATAATGTCCATTAGAATTTTTTGAAAGACACTAAAGCCCCCTTCACACCAAGAATGATAACTATAAAGATAACTATAAAGATAAAGATATTAGCATCTACGCCAGCGTTTACTGTTTATTTTAAGCACACCCGTGGCTGCCACTTTAAATTCTCTAGCTCATTATAGAAGGATGGATTCTGATTGGGTGTCAATACAAATTGGGTTTGTATCGTTCATCAGCTAGAAAAAATTGTTCTGAAAGTGATTCCAACGATATCGTTTCTCTGTACCTTTTTCGTTATAGCTGTGGTGTGGACTCTGCTATTCTTTAATACTGAGAATGATTTTTAGAACTATATCTTTATCATTATCTTTATAGTTATCGTCCTTGGTGTGAACTGGCCTTAATACTTTTATTAAGGATGAATTCAATTGATCAAATAAGGAACGTAAAGATATTTATAATGTTTCAAAAGATTTCTCTAAACGCTGTTCTTTTGAACTATCTATTCATCAAAGAATGCTGAAAAACATTTTCCACAAAATATTAAGCAGAATGATGAAAATCATCTTTAATAATGATAAGCAAAGTTTCTTGAGCAGCAAATCAACATATTAGAATGATTTCTGAAGGATCATGTGACACTGAAGAATGTAATGATGCTGAAAATTCAGCTTTTCATCACAAGAATAAATTATATTTTAAAGTATATTCAAATAGAAAATTGGTAATTAAAATCATAATATTATTTCACAATATTTCTGTTTTTACTGTATTTTTGTTCAAATTAATGCAGCCTTGTAATGAGACTTTCAAAAACATTAAAAAGAACCAAACTTTTGAATGGTAGTGTAATTTGCTGAAAACTCACAACAAGTTTTGCACAAATCATAACAACAGCAAAATTAACTGGTTTTATTTAGATCAAAAATATTATTTAACATCACTGAACTATTCTTAACAAATAAAAATGATGCCAATGAAAATTTACGTTTAGATTAAAAAGAAACAGCTCCTTAGAAATAGAAGGTAACATTTGCAGGTTACCAATGTAGGGTAGGAGAATATGTGTGTGTATAAACACTCACTGTGTACAGTGTGACGTCTAGGTTCTCCACAGATACCAGACAGGGAATGACCACCTGTTCTCCCTCACGAATGAACACCACATCATAATCTTGAGCCATTCGGACAAATGGCGTACGGTAATCTAAAAACATAAACATGTATTGTATATTTATCCAACAACGAGGTATTTATGAAAACATGCAGAAAAGATAATGTTGACAAAATCATCTATAATTTGACTTAACTGTTCACTAAATACACCAGTACTTACAAATTGTTATTCACATTTGATAAGGTTTCATAGGTATGGAATGAAGTAAGTTTACCAAATCACACTAACAACTCATTTCCTATATTTTTTCTGTCTGGACAAGGCAGGAGTTTACTGCTATTATGGTTGAAAAGGGTAAAATGTGGTGGTTCCACCAGAATGAAGAGGTTATAAAGTTTGAAGAGGTCAAGAGGTTATCCTGAAGGATAACAGAGGAAGTATGCGATGAACACATTTTTGTAACATTCCAACTCTCTCGCTCCAACTTTCTTTGAAAGAGAGTGGGAGACTGGGTCAGAAAAGTTATGAAATACTTGTTCATCTGTTTGTTGAAAACTTTAAAAATTACACATGAAAATCATACCTTGTATGAAGACATACACAGATATAGAAGTCTTTCCATCCTCTACAGGCAGGTTTTTATAGATGCAGCGATATTCTCCAGTCTCATTGGCTACTGCTTTGGAGAGCGTTAAAGTGCTACAGAACAGTCCATTGCCACTACAGTCTGTTGTGGTGAGCCGGGTTTCAGAGCGGGTTCGGTTGTGAGGTGTAGACCACTCCAGGATCTGACGTCCCCTGTGTAACAGATTGAAAAGACAATGTTCAAGCAAAAATGACATTGTTTAGCTTCTGTTTTTACCATAAAAAAATGAATAGCTAACAAAAACAGCACCCTTCTGGGGAAAAGTAGCTTCAGAAAAAAAACTGAATGAAGACAGAATTGCTCTTCTCCCGAAGCAAAGCTTACCTGCATGTGATCTCCAGTGTATCTGAAGCATTGATTTTGAGAGTCTTCTCAGTGATGTTTAAGGTTGGAGGATCAGGCACAAACCTGAGCTCTATTGCTGCAAGAAAAAATACACCAGAAGGTTTTAATTAAGGAAAGCTGCTGATATTTACATAAATACTCACTAAATGATTTCAATGAGGACTTTAGATCAACACGTACTCTTCCTTTAGATCAATTTCATATGTGCCATTTATTACAGGTACAAATAACTTATTAACTCTGGTTGATCTTTTTTTTTTTCGTATGTACTGAATAATATTAATTAACTACATGTACTTACAAGGGTTATGGTTAGGTTTAGGGTTAGTTGCTTATTTATGCATATACTAATTATGCATAATTAACTGTTATTACTATAGTAAGTATATATAGTATAACTAATTGCCACTTTAAAATAAAATGTTACCATTTAGTTTGTTTTTGGAGGAAAAATAATCTTAAAATAAAATAAAATAATAAAGTAAAGAAACAGATGATAGCAGATTCCTGCTTTTTATCTTGTTGAATTAAACCAACTTAAACCAAGAAAGACACAAAACATCCATTACAAATTGGAATCTAGACAACATATCACAATATTTCACATTACAACTAAACACTAGAACGTAGGACCACCATCCTCAGCATAATAAACCATTGTACATATGGCTGTAATATATTACAATAACCTCAAAACTAAATAAACTTAAAGAGGTACAACATGCACCTTTCCTAAGATCTCCCTAATATGGTTCACTTTAAGCCCAGAATGAATTAGTTCAATTCTAAACTTCACTTTATCTTCAACTTCATCTGAAGGCAGCTCCCTTTTCTCTTTTATCTCAAGTGCATTTGCAACATACATAAAGAGACTATGTGTCAACCATCAGGTTAAATCTACTGTATGATCAACAAACCACAACAATTTATCTTTGAAAAAGGTATGTGCAGTTAAAAGAAAGACTGTGCTGCTCTGCCGCTCAAACAAACGCTCAAACTATTGCATGAGCATGGATTCACAGTCAACTGGAGTGGTGGGACCGTGAATGCCTGTCCATAGCCTGGCCTGGTTTTACATTGGATATAAGGGATATAGACGTGTAGAGTATGGCGCAGTGCATTGTGGAATGGAGCAGCGTAATGTGGGACCCTGGGATATTTTTCCACTGGAACTGCAAGAGCAGCAAGGAGGCCTGGATGTGTCAAAACAGGAAGCCTGGGCAGATGGGCTGGGGCCGGGCTAAATGGCCCCGTGCTCCAAAGCCTGAGATGGGATTCCTGCTCCAGAGGAACTAGCTCTGGGAACACACACACTCTTATGGGCACACACAATCATGCTAAAACACATGCACTCCATGGAGACGAACTTATTCAACTGTTTGTTTTAACATTTAAATTGCCAGGCACTGAAAGCATTTGAAACAACAATGGTGGTGAAGGCTTGATTGTATCTGATGAATAAGAGCGAACTGAGAGAATTACAAGATAAGGGCAAGAAAGAATATAGGTATATTTTTAACAGCTCTAAAAGCAAACATCTCTCGCTAGATCCCATTTGAAATTTAATTCGAATAAGTTCAATGTAAGCAGTGGTGAACGAGCAAGAAAAAAGGTTCCGTTGATTAATGCAGTTGTTATATATTACATACAGCCTTATAAATACTGTGATGAAAATCAAAATCAAACAATAAATGCATTTTACTATTTTATACTGAAGCAACTCTTAGTCTCTACTTTACATTTTAGTTATATTTGTAAATTCAAGTTTTTAAATTTATTTTATAAATTTAAGCTCTGGTTGCTAAAGCTTTAAAAAGCAACAACACATCAACAATATTTAACTGTATTTCATGAAATAATATAAAATACTGACTGTTCTTACAATAATATTGATTCAAATATGTAAAACTACATGACGACTTGCATCTTATCTAACCTGACTTCACCAACAACCAATAGTAACATTAAGACAAGAGCACAGAAAACAACATACGAGAAAAGCACAACAATAAAGCAATGCTATACTAAAAATTACATAAATGCTACATAAAACAACAATAACAAAAGAACATAACTGACAGGCAACAGAAATGTATAGAAATGTTATTTGTGCAAGAATTTCTGGGAACGCTATTATAAATAAATAAATAAATAACGCTATAAATACCCTACTTTTTATTCATAAAAACAAAATGCTCATAATATTATTTTATCGTATAAAAGTTTTTAAATTAAATTAATCTGTAATTCAAACTGTTTGCATCTAAAAGGCTATTTACCACAGGTGAAATAACACTTAAAAACGAGAAAGAAAAAAAAAACAACTAGAGTTGTTTCAAATAAGTAACAGGTGTACAGTTTTCACAAGAAAATATTTTAATAGGGTTTTTATAATACATAGAGCTTATGACGAAACTCTGCAGCGGCAACAGTACGATCAATTACCTATTAACAATAAGTTGCCAATTATGATGAGAAAAGTAGGCTAATGCTGACGTGAGCATTTGTATCTTTAATATCAGAGTGTTTTGTATATTTAGAGACGCTTATGTCATACCTATAACCAAGTTGATGGTAAAGAGGATGTCGACGAGAGAAAGCACATGAGATGTCTTTGCCATCACCCGACAGTAACGCTGGACCGTCCCGGCATGAAACCAAAATTCAGAAATTCCTTAACTCCTCATCACGATAATACGACACAGTTGTACTCTTTAAAGTCCTTAACCTTGCAGAGACGGATGAAGAACAGACTATGTAAGGGACAGTTCTGAGTTTGACACTGAGAGGGACCTGTTGCGCGCTCACTGACGGACGCGTGACTGAAGTGTGCTGATAGAGAGGAAGGCGAGGGAGGAGCGCAACAATAATCAAAGACATTACTGTTCATTTAATGTCTGCAGACTCTAGAGGTCGAAGGTCTGGAGAATATAGACCTCCGGAACTAAACAGAATAGCCACGTTATCTGAGATCAATTACGATAGGAACCTAATTCAATCAAGAATTGAAGATGTGCAAAACGCGTAATTTCCACTAAACAAACTGCTCTAAATGCAGGGTGAAAATCATGGTGGGTTAGGGGGCATGGTGACCCCATAATTAAGGTTACTTTAAACCTTCACAAATGAAGAAAGTTGGGTTGCGTCTTAAAAGTATTGTGATGAATTTTTTTGAATGGAGAATGAAATGTTTTCTTTAAAAGAGTGGTAATGAAAGTGTAAAGTGATATGAAAATGTCTATGCTTTTTTATTAGTTAGATCAATTCATATTTCAATCGTAAAAGTTAGTTATGCTTATGGACTCCAATCTCAATTAAACATAGTGAACTTTCTTAGCTTGGCAGAACTTTGATTTGGCAGAAGGATCGTCTAACCTTGTTTATTAACTTTTGCGCACTTAAAAACTACAAAAAAAAAACAAAATAGTTTTGCGTTAAATATAGCCTGAACTTATGATAAAATATAATTATTTTATTTATGATTTGGAGATTTTCGTACAGTTTTATAAAACCTATAACACTCAGCGGGGCATAAACAAATTGTAAAAAACGAAAGATCGTATTAATTCATACAAATTTACTTTATTTACAAAATTACTTCAGACTTATATGCCCTCTAGAAACTTGCGTTCTGCAAGTGAACGTCGCTTTATTGTTCATCCCAAAGAGGCACAAAATCACTTTCACGGACTTTTAAATTAAATGTTCCCTCCTGACCTCCCCAAATCAATCTGAGCAGCTGAGTCCTTAGCCATCTTCAAGAATCGGCTAAAAACACATCTCTTCCATCTTTATTTGACGCTCTAACTCTAACTCTCTCTGTTCTAATTCTATTCTTAAAAAAAAAAAAGAAAAAAACACTAGCTTTTCTAATCTTTTTGTATTCTATATATTTGTTTTCTTTTTATCTATTATACAATTTACAAAAGCAAAAAGGCCTCTAATACTAGCTTGCTCTATTCTTTTTTTATTCTATCTGTTTTCTTTTTATTTATTATATAATTAAAAACAAACAAACAAACAAACCTTGCTACGTGTACTGCGTTAAGTGAACTGAGACTTGTTATAGCACTTGCATATCATTGCTCTTTTGTTGATTTTGATTGCTTCCATTGTACTCATTTGTAAGTCACTTTGGATAAAAGCGTCTGCTAAATGACTAAATGTAAATTTTGCCATCAATTTGCCAAAACGTAAAATTGTTACAAATTGCCACCACAATCGCATTTTAGAACGACCGTTTGCAAATAAGTCTTGTTGGCGTGGAGGTATTAGTTCAGTTTCATTATTGCTTTAATTTAGTTTTTAAAATTATAAAATTACTAAAATTACTATATATATATATATATATATATATATTAAATGTCTTTTAAAATGATAGGGGCCAAAGGCAATTGTGGTTGCCAGACAGAAATTGCTTTAAATACCTTTAAAAACGGATGTTTTCACAGATCTTAGCCAAACAGAAAGAATATGAACTGATATTTGAGTCTGAAAATAACTTTTTGAGATAACAGTGAGTTTTTTTCAGTTTAATTAGAATAAATCACATTTCTAAATGTACAAAACTGTCTTTACACTGATGCACAAAAGATGATGCACTGTTAACTTAGTAAAATTACGTTCATCTTACTTATTTGTTTCTGCTCTGTTGACATTACTCAGTTTGATCGAGTTTTTATTACTTTCTGTTACTTAAAGCATTGCAATTAAGTTCAATAAACTTAATTTCTTTGTGTTCAATGAAAAGGTCGAACATGTGCCTCCTTTGTGCATGTGTTATAGACAGAGGTGCACTTTAGTTTTCAGCCTTGTTCTCATAAGAGAACCTGGAGATTTGATATGTGCGTATACTGTGTGTATTTATTTTGTATATATAAATACAAACATATGCATGTATATATTTAAGAAAAATATGTTTATATATTAAATATATTTATATATAATATAAATTATAAGAATATAAATATATAAATGTACATGCAAATATTTTCAAAATATATACAAATATGTATGTGTGTGTATTTATGTGTACATAATAAATATACACAGTACACATTCATTATGTAAACAAAAACTTTTATTTTGGATGCGATTAATCGTTTGACAGCACTAATATATATATATATATATATATATATATATATATATATATATATACATACAGTATATACAAAAAAAAAAAACAAATAAAAAAATCATGTTTTTTTATTATGTTATAATGTTTTATTGTGTTTTATTGTTTTAGTTAGCTGTATTTTTTAGTTCTTTTTTAACTGAATCAAAATAACCCAACAGTTTGACTGAGATTAACTGGAATGCACAATGAAAAAACACGACTTTTGAAAATTGTTAAAAATGGAGTTATCTGTTTTTTTGCAAATGAACTCTTCATACATACATACATATGTAATAAATATAACTATAAAATAAATAAATAAGAGATAATATTATTGCACTTTATTTACTTTAGTTTTTAAAAAATGAAGGTAGATCTCCAGGAACAGGGTTGGGCACCCCTGCATTAGGTCATATGAGATCAAATGACTACTGGACAACAAAAATATTTGTCGACAATTTTTTTTTTTATTGTCGACGTTGTTGATAATGTCGACTAGTCGTTGCAGCCCTAGACAGAACTCAGATTAACTTGTTAGTTTTAAGTTCATTAAAAAATTCATTAAATTCTGAGTGGAGATGTGCTGAAAACACGTTTGGTCTCGTACTGTATGGCGTACCTTGCTAGTGTCTGTGCTTGCGTGGCCATTTATTGTGATTGACAGGAAAGTGTGTTCAAGCACCAACAGAAGATGGTGTAAGAAATACTCTTTGAGAGAAACAGTCTATCAGCAGAAGTTAAAAGTAGCTTGTAAGTGTATTTACTTGTCTCATTAGTGTTTAGCGCAGTTTCCGTTGCTAGGAAAGGCTTGTTTTGTTTACTGAGTAGAGACGTGCTGAAATCGCGTTTGGTCTCGTACTGTATGGCGTACCTTGTTAGTGTCTGCGCTTGCGTGGCCATTTATTGTGATTAACAGGAAAGTGTGTCCAGCTGAATTCAATTAGTGATTTGTTAGAAGGGTATAAAAAAGGTTATTATTACGCGGCAGCGGTCGCGGCAGCCCTCGTCGTGTGAAGACCGAAGTGTGTAAAGACCATCGACTCTACCGAGCGACTCCACCGGACAGAGACACCGGCAAGGGATAAGTATCGCTTTTCATTTATTCTCTTTCCTATTACTTGTTTCACTTCTCTTTCAGTTTTTATAACCATTTCTTACTTGTATATTTGGCACAGTTATTTTTTTAGGATTACTGTTAAACTAATGTAGTTTGATTTGTATATGTTATCTATTTAAATTTTAGTTACAGTTGTAGTAACGTTTGTCATTTTATTAGTTTTTTCCATTATGTCTGTATAAGTTTTAGTTTGATTTAATTTGAGTTATTTTAGTACTTCAACAAACTACATGGAAATGAAATAATATTGGATTTATGGATATGTGTGTCTGTGTGTGCATATATGTCTGTGTGTGTGTGTGTGTGTGTACATACACGTAGTTGTTTTTGGTGTTTGGCTTAGTTTTATGTTAGAATCATTATTACACTCTTATACCTTTTGTTCTCTTAATATTTTGAATTGTTTGTAGCTTTATTTTGTTTTCATTTAAATGTTAAGTTTAGAAATTTTGTCATGCATTTCTCATTTTTATTATTTTTTTAATGTGTGTGTGTGTATATATACTATTTATAAGTTTTAGCTTTTAGTTTTGGATCAGTTTTAGTTGTTTTAATACTACAATTGATTGTTTCTGTTGTCCTCATTTGTAAGTCGCTTTGGATAAAAGTGTCTGCTAAATGATGTAAAGTAAAAGATTCACACTTTTAAGTAATTGCAATTTAATGAATTACGTTAGTCCAACTTAAAATAAAAAGTGACCACAACACATTTTCTTTTATTTGTTAATGTAACTCAGAATTGTCAAGTTCACTTAACTTTTTTTCTTTTAATTATACCTGTACATGAATTTCCTTTACTTAATAATTTTAAGGCAACGGGTCTCCTCAATTTAAGTAAAGTCAACTGATCACTTTTTACAGTGTATTTGGACGTCTCTTACTGTAACTTACTGATAGAAATGCTACATTATGGCTTGTTTGTAAACTGCAAGAAGATTCATTTTGCAGAGGAAGACAATTTGACAATTCCATTGTCTGTAAACAATCTGGGTGGCCATGTTTCCTGTACTGTAAAGTGTTACAGCACTTCAGTCACTAATAGTACTCCCCCACCCCCTTCCCCCCTCCCCCTCTGGAGGTAAGGAGGTTGGCGGAGTAATGGTAACCTCCCTTGTTTTTCCAGCAAGCTGAGATAGAATGTCCCAGAGAAGCTGCCAGTGGGATATGGGTGGATCCAGAGGATAAAACTGGGAAGGGGAGGGTGTATCTTTAGTTGTGTAACAGTAAGCCGTGTGACACAGGTCATCTCTAAGCAAACAATGCACTAAGGCCTTGTGTATGAGTGATGGACAATATCAGGCCTTGGGTCAACTGTTGGTTGTTTACAGTGGTTACACAATTTCTTAAAGGGTTAGTTCACCCCAAAATGAAAATTATGTCATTAATTGCTCACCCTCATGCCATAAAATGGCAGAAGACGTAACTTGGGGGAGAAGAATGGTTGAGTAAATTATTTTTGCTTTCTTTGCACAAAAAAAAAAAAAAAAAGCATTCTCGTAGCATCGCAGAACTGAAGTTGAGCCACTGATGTCACATGGACCTGTTTTACCAATGTATTTACTACGTTTCTGGATTTGGGAACATTTCAGTTGCGTTGCTGTCTATAGAGGGTCAGATAGCTCTTAGATTTAATCAAAAATATCTTAATTTGTGTTCCGAAGATGAACGAAGGTCTTACGGGTTTGGAACGACATGAGGGTGAGTAATTAATCAGAGCGTTCATCCCAAAGTGAAAATTAACCCTTTAAGGACAGTGGCAACTTTGCGTTTCCCTATTATGGTACTGCTGTGTGACATAACTAATGAATCAGTGAAATGCTGAGGATATGTGGGCTTAATTAAAGGAATACTAAACAATACACAAAAAGTGGTTTACCTGTGCAGGTACGTCTTTAAAGAAAAATACAGTTAAAGCATTTCTTAAGTCATCTGATAAATAGGTATAGATTTACATCTTTAATATTTCATAAATCACAAAACCGATTTGGTTTTGTGTGAAATTAACCTTGTCTGAGCAGACTAGAAACATTTCTGGGCCTCTGTTTGCCTGATTTATACTTTTAAAGTAGCAAGTTTACACTTTGACATGCTTATTTAGTCTCTTTTTAGTTACTGTTGGTAGAAACGTGAACTGGTGCATTATGGGTCTTGAAAAGCCTTGGTTTTTCAGGTGGGGGTTTGATCGAAAGGGTTAGAGTTTGAGTCTCCAACCACCACATGTTTCCTGTCCTGGTCATTTGTGCTGGGAGTCGTAGCACCTAAAACACTTCCCCCTCTGAGCAGGGGATCAGGAAAAAGAGAGTACTTCCTATCTTTCGGACTCATGCTAACAGCGGGCATGGAAAAGCCCTCAAAGGGTCCTCTTTGTGTTGGTAATTTATTATGCTTCCATAAATTCATGTAATATTATGAGATGCTAAGCTCTAGACAGATAGATAGACACATTTCTCTGATTTTAAAATACTTTCTTCTATCACAGTTTCATAAGAAAGCTATAAGTAAGCCATTATTACAGTAGTTTGAAATTGTAGACATAGAAGTGTGTTTGAAATCACATGTATAGTAGGTGCTACATTTGGATTGAAACTTGCTTATGCATAGGATAAATTAAATTTGGATGTATGACATCCGGCATGGTTTCACTGTCATGTGACCTGTGGCATCGCTTCATTGCCATTCACAACTCCTCTGCTGTGGCCTCAAAGTAAACTGTCCATTGAATGCTCACTTCAGAATCTTGCTAGAAGTAGTAAGTTATCTGGGGAACTTGTTACCTACTGTTTTGTGAAAACTGTGAATTCGGACATATACTCATGTCATATTTTTGCCTACTATGTACTATGGACATAGACATATTCAAACACAAGAATTGTGTTTGGGGTGGAATATTTATTAATCCAAAACCAATGGAAGATAGATGAAGAGTT
Source organism: Spinibarbus caldwelli (assembly GCA_039654775.1). Classification (NCBI taxonomy): domain Eukaryota; kingdom Metazoa; phylum Chordata; class Actinopteri; order Cypriniformes; family Cyprinidae; genus Spinibarbus; species Spinibarbus caldwelli. The sequence continues at coordinate 16,521,419 of CM077240.1, read as the reverse complement.
TTGCAAACCAATTTGAAACTAATGTCATTTGGTGACAGAAAAGACATGGAAGTACACACTTCAACTTCAAAAACATTCAAAATCTCACTGTAGGTTTCAAATTATGTCCTGACTTTGCGTAATTTAAAAATACACATTTTTGTCTCTTTCCTTATTGTTATTTTTAAGCATGATATAATAATTGAATACTCTATTGCCTACCACATCCCAGTGGGCCTGGCCAAGGTGTGCCAGTTCCTGCTCTGTCATCAGCGCTGGGTACTGGAAAGAAAACACATGGAAAGCCATGGAAAAAGAACTACAGACAATAGAGTGGAAAAGCAATATGATCAAGTCAAGTCAAGTCAAGTCACCTTTATTTATATAGCGCTTTTAACAATACAGATTGTGTCAAAGCACTTAACAGTATCAAATTGGAGGACAGAGTGTCAGTAATGTATAATAATACGATTAAACACTCAATTTTCAGTTAAAGGCATTTCATTATTGAATTCAGAGATGTCATTGTCTAGCTCAGTTTAGTTTAAATAGTATCTATGAAATCAAATTGACGATAATCATTAGAAATTAAGTGTCCCCAACTGAGCAAGCCAGAGGCGACAGCGGCAAGGAACCAAAACTCCCTCTGTGACAGAATGGAGAAAAAAACCTTGGGAGAAATCAGGCTCAGTCGGGGGGCCAGTTCTCCTCTGGCCAGGATATTATTATTTATTTATTTTTACTTATTGTTTTAATTAAATTTTAAATGTATAAATGTATTATATTTCTATTTTTATATTGTTGCAATTTCTAACAATAATAGTATTATGTAGTTAGGTATTTTATTATATTATAGTTATTTTGTTTAATTTTAAGTTTTATTGTATTTAAGTCGAGGTCTTCACTGGGGATATGTCCCCGGGCTCATCCAGGTGTCCGGCCTCCGCCGACGATCAGGGTCGCAGACATCATCTCCCGGCGCCGATCCACCATCTGATCCGGACACGAACTGAGAAACAGAATAATAAAGAAACTGGCATTTACGCTAATATTTGTCTTTCTTCTTACGATGTAACGAGTACATCGTGTGTTATGAGGAGTGTTCCCGGTTCCGGTTGATCTAATTAATGCAGCCTAACAATCCTTTAACAGATTTGAATAATAGAAGTGTATTAGTGTGTTATGTGTAAGCCAGGTTAAAGAAATGTTTCTTTAATCTAGATTTAAACTGACAGAGTGTGTCTGCCTCCCGAACAGTGTTAGGTAGATTGTTCCAGAGTTTGGGCACAAAATAGGAAAAGATCTGCCGCCCGCAGTTGATTTTGATATTCTAGGTATTATCAAATGGCCAGAGTTTTGAGAAGGCAGCGGACGTGGAGGACTATAATGTGATAACAGCTCGCTCAAGTACTGAGGAGCTAAGCCATTCAGGGCTTTATAAGTAATTAACAAGATTTTAAAATCTATCCGATGTTTGATAGGGAGCCAGTGCAGTGTTGACAGAACCGGGCTAATATGGTCATACTTCCTGGTTCTAGTAAGGACTCTAGCTGCTGCATTTTGGACCAACTGTAGTTTATTGATCAAGCGTGCAGAACAACCACCCAGTAAAGCATTACAATAGTCTAACCTTGAGGTCATAAACGCATGAATTAGCATTTCTGCATTTGACGTTGAGAGCATAGGTCGCAATTTAGATATGTTTTTGAGATGGAAAAACGCAGTTTTACAGATACTAGAAACATGGCTTTCAAATGAAAAATTGCTATCAAACAGCACACCTAGGTTCCTAACTGATGAAGAAGAATTGTCAGAGCAGCCGTCAAGTGTTAGATAGTGTTCTAGGTTATTACATGTGGGGTTTTTAGGTCCGATAATTAACACCTCTGTTTTTTCAGAATTTAGCAGTAAGAAGTTACTCGTCATCCAGTTTTTTTTTATATCGACAATACATTCCGTTAGTTTCTCAATTTGGTGTGTTTCACCGGGCCGTGAAGAAATATAGAGCTGAGTATCATCAGCATAACAGTGAAAGCTAACACCATGTCTCCTGACAGTATCTCCCAAGGGTAACATGTAAAGCGTGAAAAGTAACGGCCCTAGTACTGAGCCTTGAGGTACTCCATACTGCACTTGTGATCGATATGATACCTCTTCATTTACTGCTACGAACTGATGGCGGTCAGATAAGTACGATTTGAACCATGCTAAGGCACTTCCACTAATGCCAACAAAGTTTTCTAGTCTATTCAAAAGAATGTTGTGGTCGATAGTGTCGAACACAGCACTAAGATCCAGTAGAACTAATAAAGAGATACAACCATGATCAGATGATAGAAGCAGGTCATTTGTAACTCTAATGAGAGCAGTCTCAGTACTGAGATTCCGTCTAAATCCTGACTGGAATTCCTCACAGATACCATTTTTCTCTAAGAAGGAATACAATTGTGAGGATACTACCTTTTCTAGTATCTTTGACAGAAAAGGGAGATTTGAGATCGGTCTGTAATTAACTAGATCTTTGGGGTCAAGTTGTGGTTTTTTAATGAGAGGCTTAATAACAGCCAATTTGAAGGTTTTGGGGACATATCCTAATGACAATGATGAATTAATAATAGCCAAAAGAGGATCTATGACTTCTGGAAGCAGCTCTTTTAGTAGTTTAGATGGAATAGGGTCTAACATACATGTTGTTGATTTAGATGATTTAACAAGTTTATACAATTCTTCCTCTCCTATAATGGAGAATGAGTGGAATTGTTCCTCAGGGGATCTATAGTGCACTATCTGATGCGATACTGTAGCTGACGGCTGCATGGTTACAATTTTATCTCTGATAGTATCGATCTTGGAAAGTAGTTCACAAAGTCATTACAGCTGTGCTCTTGGGAAATGCCAACACCTGTTGATGCTTTATTTTTCGTTAAATTAGTGACTGTATTGAATAAATACCGGGGGTTATGTTTGTTTTCTTCTAGAAGAGATGAAAAGTAATCAGATCTAGCCGTTTTTAATGCTTTTCTGTAGGATAGGGTACTTTCCCGCCAAGCTATACGAAATACCTCTAGTTTTGTTTTCCTCCAGCTGCGCTCCATTTTCCGGGCTGCTCTCTTTAGGGTGCGAGTGTGCTCATTATACCACGGAGTCAAACTGTTTTCTTTGATCTTCCTTAAGCGTAAAGTATCTACTTCCTTAAGCGTAAAGTATCTACTGAGCAACTGTATCTAAAGTGCTAGAAAAGAGAGAGTCCATAGTTTCTGTTACATCATCAAGTTTTTCTGCACTGTTGGATATGCTGAGGAATTGAGATAAATCAGGAAGATTACTTACAAAGCAGTCTTTTGTGGTAGAAGTGATGATTCTACCATACTTGTAACAAGGAGTAGAATTTACAGTTTTAGCTATATGGAGTTTACACAAGACTAGATAATGATCTGAGATATCATCGCTTTGCTGCAGAATTTCAACACCACTAACATCAATTCCATGTGACAGTATTAAATCTAGAGTATGATTTCAACAATGAGTAGGTCCTGAAACATGTTGTCTAACCCCAATAGAGTTCAGAATGTCTATGAATGCTGATCCTAATGCATCTTTTTCATTATCGACATGGACATTAAAATCACCAACAATTAAGACTTTATCTGCAGCCAGTACTAACTCAGATAGAAAATCAAAAAATTCTTTAATAAAGTCTGTGTGGTGCCCTGGTGGCCTGTACACAGTAGCCAATACAAACATCACAGGGGATTTATCACTAACACGTGTTTCTCTAGATAATGTTATACGCAGCACCATAACTTCAAACGAGTTATACTTAAAGCCTGCCCTCTGAGAAATACTGAGAATATTGCTATAAATTGTAGCAACACCTCCCCCTTTACCTTTTGGACGTGGCTCATTTTTATAGCAGTAATCTTGGGGGGTAGACTCATTTAAAGTAATGTATTCATCTGGTTTTAGCCATGTTTCTGTCAAACAAAGCACATCTAGCTTATGGTCAGTGATCATATCATTTACAAATAGTGCTTTTGTAGAAAGGGACCTGATATTCAGTAAGACAAGTTTTATCAATTGTTTCTCTGTATTGTAAACATTTTTTATTTGTTGAACATCAATTAAATTGTTACTATTACTTTGGTTTGGACGTTTTCTGTATTTTCTAGTACGGAGAACAGACACAGTCTCTATAGTGTGATATCTAGGTGAAGGAGTCTCTATGTGCTGAGAATTAACTGAACACAACTGATCAACACAATCTAACCGTAGTACCACTTTATAACATATAAATGCACAATTATACCTGCCATGTTTATAAGCACTTATGGGTTTGGAAAAGCAGCGTTCTGAAAGGTCATAACAAACGGCATTAAAAGAAAGTGGTTTAAGAGAATTAGGAGAAACTGTTTTAACACATCTTTCTTCATGAAAATCACAACTCAAGACCATGTGAATTGTCCAGCGTTCTTAATGGTATGCATGTGTGTGCTGGGGATAGGGTTTCTTTCCACATTTGATTGATATATAGATATAATATCAATATAGGCCTATAGATAAAATACGGGACAGAAAATAGTAAAGAGACAATCTGCAGAAGAAGAATGAGTGTACGTGCGATCCCCAGATCGAAAGATCGCAATCTGATTGTTTACTATCAATCAACATATTAAGTTAAAGTCAACTTTCTTCAACATGTATTTGTTAAATTTTAAATAGAGGGTTGAATAAACTACTTTAACTTTACAAAACAAGTTTCCACAACAGTGTGGCTCTGAAGTCCATGCACTAAACTCAACTATATAACAGCTGGTATTTGAACACATTCAAATAATTGTTTACACCTAACCAAAATGAACATGAATCATGCTAATGTTGACTTCAAACATACACATAATAAAAAAAAGCATAAAAACACTAAATAATTTATTTAATTCTAAATGACAATGAAATGCACACATCCTCATAATTCCCTTTGTTTTGACCAAACACAAAATTTAATTATTCAAATGCAAGGGATTATGGGTTTTGCCCCAGCCACAATGCTTCTCTAATGTGTATGTTTAAAAATATATGCTACAATGAAGTCCAAGTTCTTAGCCTTTATAGCTTTATAATAGCATACTCAGACTGTCCACTTTACAGGTACGGTATTACAATATTTACATTTCATAAATACATTTAATTATGAAAACATTAGTCCACAATTAAGTCAAGTCTAGCTGTGATAGCCATAGTGGCAGGTATCAAGGTGGAATTGTTTTGTCTAAAATGTTTTTGTAGAACTGAGAACCAGTTAACAAATGAGCATGTTCAATAGCTTGACATTTCTATCCTCACCCTCAAACTTGACATTTTAAGTCCTAAATATTTTAAATTATAGTTGCTTATAGTAAATTACATGTTTTTTTTTTCTTAACTTTTTCTACATTACATAGTTAAATCAACATTACATAGTCTTTAGTAGTGCATCCTTAATGAAGCCCATTTCCACCTCAGGGTGAATAAAAAGTAATTTTGGCTTTATATCTTAAAATAAGCATATGCAGCAAAAATTATAATGTTATTTAGTTAATAATTAGAAATAATCATGCAGTTCCATCCCATGATCATATGACAAGCAGTTTGACGAATGAATGGACGGATGGATAGATGAATTTCCATATTACAGTGCAAGAGAACAGTGAAAAATAAATACAGGGTATTTTGAGAAATTGGGTTAGTGTGTGTGTGTGTGTGTGTGTGTGTGTGTGTGTGTGTGTGTTTAAGTGTTTGGGGAATGCAAAGCGGAAGATGCAAGGAGGCCATTGAGAAATGTGGTGGAGAAGCAGCGAGGATAGATGAGCAGGGGGATAAAAGGATGGAAAGAGAAGAAGAGTGACAATAAGCGTGTCAGAAGGGAGCCTAATGAGGGTCCAGCACTGGGGACAGTGAGGAAGAGTCGGGAGGGGGCAGGAAACACTGCACACATCCTCAGATAGGAAACCTGCCTTTTCTATGAGGCATCCTGGAGTCAAATACTTTAGAGGATTTGGTTTACTCTCTTACACACTCTTTTATTGACTGAACACATATGGTATAGTTAATAGCTCAAGTGGGGAATGAGGTTTCCTTGCATTGGCAGACAAACTACAAGCAAACAGACAAACAAACGCATAGTGTCTAGTCTGGTTATTGTGTTACTTCCTGTTATAAATCAGAATCCCATTAATGTTAAAAGATAATGAGTGAAATATTAACTCCAAAAACACTTTTAAATCCACAAGGCCACAGGCTGAGTACAGTAGGTAATCTGATACAGAGCCATATTGCACAGCTGTGAGTGTGATTTTTGATTTCATACTAGTTTGACGGCTCAAGTGTGTAAATAAAAAAACAAAAGGGTGTACTAAAAAATCCTCGAGTGCAGAACTACTTCCTTCCACTACAAAGTTGTCACTGGATCACTCATGTCATACAGTATTTCTATGCTGTAGCACTTTCCTCTAGTTTAATAGTAGACGTCCTGACATATTAGTAAGAGTATTAGTTTTTACCTCATTGCCTAGAGGACAAATTAAGTCAAATATGGCACAGTTTACCCCACTCACTCCTATATGTGTACATACTATAATGAGTCAATGCAAAACGTCCTCAAACCAGTTAATTAAATGAACCAATTGAATTAATGTCTGTGTGAGTACTACTGACATTATATTTTGCCTGCTGCCCTCTTGTGTTCATAGGTAGACCTGCAAATGGTGGTTTTGAAGCTACATTTTAAAGATGTCTACAATGACGGCTTGAATGAACATTTTAACAATCAAACAGTTTAGAAACATCTAATATTGTTGCTATCAGTGTCGTTGTGATAGCTGTTCCTCCACGTTTGTATGATCTACAGTGATGAATAAAGTCAGCGAACGCTCGTTTTAATTAAACATTCATATTCATGGATACTAATGGATTTTGAAAAGATTTTTTTATATATAGAGAGACACGTAGAAGTGTTTCTTCTTTGTGGGTTTTATCATGACACATTACCTGACCATGGAGCGGAGGTGTCTATCAGCAAATCCCTGAATGAGAGGAACCTAAAATATCAGGTATTTGTTTCCTTTGGTGTCTTTACACGAGCGGACCGCAGTATGATGAAGCTGCTGCGATGCTCGACTCTATAGCAATAGTTAATGTTATATGGATTTTGTTAGCGATATGTTTTCTAATAGCCTTTTGTCTCTGTAAGTTTTCATTGAAACTGCCTCACAGCCTCGAGCACGTGTTTCAGGATTTAATCCGATATGGAAAAACTAAAGAACACATCAAGCGCTCAAACTGCCAGCTCGTTTTTGACATACCAAAGAGGTGATTCGGGATTAAATGTAGTTTTATGTGGCTCTGTATATTCCCCAGATATCATGGTTTGAGCATGATAATGCAGAAAAGATTTTCTCTGATGTTGTCTTTAGGTGTTTCTATCATTTCTATGCGGTGTCTGTCACGTGGAATGGGCTCCTCCTACTATTCTCCTTGCGTTCTGTCGTCATGAATGAGGCTCTCCCTGATTGGTTAATTGACGCGCTTTGGTGTTTGACTGGCAGACCAAGAGCTGCTTGGAAAGGTACTTCAATTATAAAGAATGTTTTTTCTTATTCTCTACTTCCTCTTTCTTTTTTTTAAATAATGGCAACCAGTGTGTTACTATAGTAAAACCGTGATAATACAGTAATAAAATCAGAGAAAAATTTTGAAAGCTCTGTATATACACTGTGTAATGGAGATCTTGTATTTTTTAATACATTTTTAATATTTTTTCTGCTTTAATTTGATGCAATGTACTTTCCATTTACCATGCAAAGCATATTCACATGTTTACTTATGTGTGCTTTTCAGAGTTACATCTCTCCATTCTGCTTTTACAAATGCTACTATGGGTCCATTCCCTTAGACGGCTGTTGGAGTGCCTGTTTGTCAGCGTATTTTCTAATGGTGTGATCCATGTAGTCCAGTATGCATTTGGTTTGGGTTACTATGTCCTACTTGGACTAACTGTCCTGTGTATAAATTCCTCTCTGCCACAATCAGGTTAGTACAGTTTCCTAGTTCCGATCCTTTCATCATTTTGTCACATTGTTTTTTGACTAAAATGCACCTCTAAATTGAACTCAAAATCTAATTCATGTTAACTTGACCAAAAATATTTCAGTATTTATCAGCCCAAATGTAGCTGGACATTTTCCTGAATTTTACTAACTATCTGTGTATTTGTCTCTGCAATACCAGGGTCTCTTGTTAATCAGCTCACATGGCATCATGTAATCGGGACTCTTCTTTTCATCTGGGCATCACTCCTCCAGAACTGGTCCCTCTCACTGCTGGCCAAGATGAGGACTGACAGCTCAGGTAGGAAGCCACTGGGGTTTTCTTAGAATATATTTTTTTAAATGTACAAATATTAAATCTTTGTTCCTTCTATCCAATGTAGGTAAAGTAGAGACTCTGGCCCACAAGATGCCATGCGGGGGCTGGTTTGAGCTGGTCTCTTGTCCGCATTACCTGGCTGAGCTTCTGATTTATGTTGCCATGAGTGTTTGTTGTGGCTGCAGTTCTCTAACCTGGTGGCTGGTGGTAGTGTATGTACTCTGTAACCAGGCACTCGCTGCACAGCTCTGTCATGAGTACTACAGAAGCAAGTTTGAGACTTATCCACCTCAACGCAAAGCTTTTATTCCTTTTGTAATGTGATTTGTATGTAATAAGCTCTTTTATATGGGAATAAGAATCAAATTAATAAAGTATTAACTAAACAAAAACATAGATATCCTTAATGTCTCTCTTTTAAATGGGAACAGCTGATGCATTGATCATGCATGTTTAATGTGTAAGAAAAAGGGCAAGGAGGGAAATACACGCGACATGACCGAAATGGACCATTGCCCTGACACAGACTGACCTCAGATGGTGATTGATAGCAGCTGCTTGCTTAGTCGACTGTGAGATGTCAGCAAATGAGTTTAAAATGGAAGTGGCCTTTACCACATATTAACCTCCCCAGCTTCCCTGTGTCTAGAATTTAGTCTTGTTAAAAACAGAATCAACTGAAAGACATAGTTTTTGCCTGTGTCCTGCTGCTGATCAATTGATGACAGTGTTTGTTTTATTTTATTTGCACTTATTAGGAGGATGTAGGACAAACCATAAGCAAATACAAAAACAGAAAAGTTAACATTTATTAAATATCAGTGATTAAGCAACAGTGGTAATAATGATTAAATGAAATGGGAATTTACAAATATTAAGATTTTACAAGTTTATGAGTTAGTTTCTGCATTAGTTTCAATAATCATGATTTCAGTATTGCAAAACAGTGTATAGAAGTGTTTATGTACTCATTATTGTTCAAACATTTTTTCCTTAGAGAGAAAAAAAAACAGATTTATCTTCTATATACACGTAAGCCAGCTATAATATTTAAACTTGGTGTAAAAAAGATGGAATTTGCACTTGAAGGCTGAAGCAAGCCATATCTACAACCATTTCCACTCATCTTCTAATAATTACATTTTCCAAATGTGAAAATCCGCGTAACAAAGAGGAGCCAAACTCATGTCTGTAAATTATTCTCTGAGTTGAGCGAGTCTAATCTCATATTTCTCTTTTGTGTTGCACCTCTACCTACCTTGTAGGCGTTCTTCATACGTCATTGAGAATGAAGTTTCAACCAATAGTCTACCTCAATTTCAGTGACGTATGTCTCTACTGTACACGTCTATCTCCCAGCTGACCAATCAGGGTCAGTTTTCAACCGACAGATTTGTCTTTGCCTTGATCTCAGTCTCTCTCACCGCGAAGATGACCACGGTGGGCTAGCCTGATCGTAGCGACGAAACGTTAATGTATATAAATTAGCGGTTTTATTATCTTAATTTGCAAAGTATTATCACAACAGAAGCTGTATTAGCCAGCCCTTAAGATGCCTCTTCGGGCCGGCGTGCGGCATGGCGGTGGCAGGGCTATACGCTTCCTTATTCTGCTGAGCGTCGTGTTGTTTTCAGCCGGAGTTACAGCAACTCAAGAAGAGAATAAAGTCATTCACGAGGAGAAGCCCGCGGAGGTTCGTATGAAACTTTTATCAGCTTTGCTAGATAACATACATGTGAGAATGTTTATTAAAACTATATGTGTCAAAGAGGACTAAGTAGCAGGGTAATTATGCTAATTTGATTACACACTCTCTAGTAGATGTGTCCACTTATTAGATTGAATGTAGTTATGACAGTCAGGGATCATTCTGCTGAATAACTTACATTTTTATATTTTGATATTATATTTTTATGTTAGGAGTTTGCCCACCCTTCACGAACATGAAGTGCGGGATGAATAAGTCATTTTATTGGTCAGAGACACATTAAAATGAAGCTTTGACTTGAGGGCTTGACTGCAGATCAAATGAAAACTCAAGTGCATCAATCTGTAGTATTTTTGTGGTTTTGTTGCTTTATTTCTTAAGTTTTAACATGGTAAGCTGATCTCAAGCAAACTTCCAAGGAGCCCCAATAGGCCTAAATCTAGAAATTATTTATATTTAGTTATAATAACAATCAGTTAAACTGATTGAATATTTTAATTGACATCAAATCTTCAGTTTATTTGTTTTATTTTAACAGAGGTAAATATCAGTTTAGGAGGGCGGTCAAATATTATCTCTGATAATCGGGGGGCCTTGGAGTCAAAAAGGCTGAAAACTACCAATTTAAGTAAAAGTAGTATCAGAATGACATTCGTTCACAGCACACATATATAAAATAAATAGTATAAATTTGAAAAGTTAACTTGGTGGATTGAATTTATAGGATTATTTGAAGCCTTTGAGAAAATGATGGAAAGTTGAACATTCATAGCATTCTTGTTCAATTCTGTTTTTACATTTCTGTGTCTAACTCTACAATATATTTCTTCAGGCAAACTGTTGAATCTGGATGAATAAGCAGTCGTACCGCTACAGTAGTTGACACAATCTCTAGAACTGCTGTTTTGTACCACCTTATTTTCCATACTTCAATCCTTGCTTTATAGATAAAATACATAAATTCCCATATTAAAATGCTGAATTGTATGTCTAAATGTTGTAAATATTTACATTCCTCCATATTTTGAATAAATTTGTTGCTTGTTAAAATTATATAATTGTTACTATTAATTGATCTAATATCTGAATCATAATTACTGTCCAGCTGCAGAAGGCAACCACCGGTCACGCACCCGGCCCGGAAGTGAGTGTCGATGAACCCAATAAGGGAAACCTGGGCTTTATTCATGCCTTTGTGGCAGCCCTCTCGGTCATCATCGTCTCTGAACTGGGAGACAAGACGTTCTTCATCGCAGCCATCATGGCTATGCGCTACAATCGCCTCACTGTTTTGGCAGGCGCCATGTTGGCTCTGGGACTCATGACGTGTCTGTCAGGTAGGTTGTTCAAATGCACCTTTACTTTTTAAATCATGTTTAGAGGTTGATATGCTTCACATCATATCTCATCTTCCACTTTTCACCAGTACCTAAGACTTTTGGTGTCACGTGACTTTTAGACATCCTTAATCCATAATGTTTTTATGTATTACATATGTTGAATAAACTGTTATCTGACATAAAATGAACCTAACATTAAAAGAAGCTAGTTTTGAACAAAATCAAGACCCACCTCAGAGGTCTTGACCTCAATTAAAATGTAAAATTATAATGAATAGTTTAATCATTAAAGTTACACAATAATATAAATAAGTAATCAGTAGTTACAAAAGAACATTTGGTCTAAAAAACAAACTAGCTAGTCCCTACTAAGTGAAAGCTTAATTTGTTAAATTTGCAATCATTTTACCCATTCTGACAATTTTTGGTTTGATTTTAATGTTTAAAGGCTAGAAATTGTCATAATCTTTGTCATTTTTTCCAACTTTTGCATGTCCTAAATTTGATTTTGCTTATGACCAATTGTTTATTTATTTATTTTTTAAGATTGTCACCTTTTTTTATTTATTTTTTTCCTCTGGGTTCCTATTCTTGTCTATCAAATCTCTCTCATCTAGCTCATCTAATACATACAGTGTCAATGAAGGTTTTGTGAGATATCTACAGGATATAATTCATCATGCAAATTTTGTAGTAAATTTGCATCTGTCTAAAACAACATCATCATGCCGTACTGGTCTAAAAGACCTCTATTGACAGACTTTTTCTCTCTTTACCACTGTCTTATATAATTATTAGGGTTATATTTTAGCTCATAATTCAGCAATTAGGCTACTGAGTTTGTCTTTCTATGTACTTAAAATCTAATGCATTAACAGTGTTTATCTACTATGTGTTATTCATAAATAGTTAAGAATGACCTATTTTTCTGTCTGTCTTCTCATTAGTCCTGTTTGGTTATGCCACCACCATTATCCCACGGATCTACACCTACTACATATCTACAGTGCTGTTTGCCATATTTGGTTTGAGGATGCTGAGGGAGGGACTGAGGATGAGTCCTGATGAAGGGCAAGAAGAGCTGGAGGAGGTCCAGGCTGAGATAAAGAAAAAGGATGAAGAGGTAAAAGCTTTGTAGTTCAAGTGTGTTTGTTCACAGGTGTGGCTAAATAAGCATCTTATCTAAGCATCTTAAGCATCTTATCTTACCTTTAATTGATTGATTCCCTCTCCTCTCGTAGCTTCAGCGCTATAAACTAGCCAACGGTGCACCTGACGTGGAAGCGGGGACGGCAGGAACCATATTACCTCAAAGAAGGTGTCATAGCGTGATTTCACCGATATTCATTCAGGCACTCACGCTCACCTTCCTTGCAGAGTGGGGCGACCGCTCTCAGCTTGCCACTATTGTGCTGGCTGCAAGAGAGGTATGTACACAGGATCCAAAATTACACTTTTATTCTAAATATGATTTCTGACCATTTTAAAATTGCTTACCTGGATGGGAGATTGATTGATTGATTGATTGATTTATTTGCTTGCTTTTGTTTTAAATTTTATTCTTACTTAAGACTTTTATTCTAAATTATATTTCATAAGTAATTAATTTTTACTGAAAATATTTTCTCATGTTTTACCATTTTAAACCATGTTAAGGCCCAAGAAATGGTATTTTGCGTTTAAAAAAAGGATGAGATGTATTTTTATTATTTATAATTAATTTTAAATAAATGTTCTACTAAAATATTCACTTTTTACCATTTTAAATATTCTTAATACCCATGAAACTGTATTTTGCATTTTGTAACAAACTGATCATCTACATTATCAGTTTGTTACAAAATGCAAAATACAGTTTCATGGGTATTAAGAATATTTAAAATGGTAAAATGTGAATATTTATATAGCGGCAAAGTATTTTTAGTAAAATGTATTTATTTATTAAACATAATTCAGAATAAATGTCTAAACTGATTAATTTTTAATTTTTACTTATAATTAATTAATCAGTTTAGACATTTATTCGGAATTGTTTTAGAAGTAATTAAATTGTACTAAAAATACTTTGCTGCTTTTTAGCATTTTAAATATTTATAAATCAATTAAACTGTATTTAGCATTTTTTTTTAAATGGATGAGATCTGTTTTTATTTATAAATAATTAATTTTAAAATAAATTTCTTGGAATGTTTTACCATTTTGAATATTCTTAATGCTCATGAAATTATTTTGCAATGCATAAATTATATTATACCATAAATAAATTTAAATACATTTTATTCTTAATTACGTTCGAATTTTATTCTAAATTATATTTTATAAGTAATTAGAAACTTTTAACTAAACATACTTTGTCACTTATTACCATTTTAAATATTCCTAAAGCGCATAAAAATGTATTATTTAAACTACATTACATTAAATTTCATTATTTAATATTATAAACATATTCCAGCACTCTATATAGCTCAATATTAGCAGCAAGCAAATGATTTTAGTGTTGTTACTGTGAATAACTGGCTGGTTTTGTGCTGCAGGATCCATTTGGAGTAGCAGTTGGGGGGACACTGGGACACTGTCTGTGCACAGGCCTGGCTGTTATCGGTGGAAGGATGGTGGCTCAGAAGATCTCCGTAAGAACCGGTGAGATTGTGTCATTTAGTACAGTACATCATGTTCTGTTGGTTTGCATAAGCACTGACCTATATCCAGATTTATTTGCTGATACTTCCTGTTGTTATCTCTACAGTTACAATCATTGGTGGAATCGTTTTCCTCGCCTTTGCGTTCTCCGCTCTCTTTATCAAGCCCGATTCTGGATTCTGATGGAAGAACTGACTCTTGGTTTCATTTTGTATATATACAACCCAGAACAAGTGGAGTAGAGAGAGAGACTGCACAAAGACTGCAGAAGGCTTGTTTATATGTTTGAGTGAATATCTTTTGTGTGAGTAAAGTATGAATGAATGAATGAAAAGCTATTTACTGCTCATGTCTTGATGAGCATTTCAGTTTTTTGCTTAATCCCTAATGTTTTTGTCTTTCTTTACTTTCAACCAGACACTGTTCTGTTTTTAGGTGATTATTATATTTCTCCTGTATGCCGCCTAACAGTTTACTTGAACTTGCCAGATGTTGTCCGACACATAGTATCATTTTAAATAGCAAAGCACGAATCTTGTTTCTACATTGTTTTACCTCTGTTTGAGCAGTGTGCTATGGGCAAATACTGGCCTGGTTCCTGTCTACTTTATTCAAGTTCAAGCTTACTTGACTACAACAGCTCTAAAACTAAAACTAGATCAAGCACTGTCACTCACCCACTGCACAGCAGGAAATCTACTCACGTCTCAGGAGTATTTAGTGGGTAAGAGTCTCAGCAATATAGCAGTCACAATTCCTTCATCAATAACAAACTATAGTACTGAATTGAATGCTGTAGGAACTGCCTGGTGTCTAAACTGCCTGTTGATAGTTTGTCCTTTATTCATACCATATAACCAAAGGCTTTTAAATGTAGTATGGAATTATGTGAGATCTGATTACTACATCACATGTGGCCTTTAAACCCAGTCACTGTATTTATTGGTCATCATTGTGTGCTCATAATTGCATTTGTGCTTCTGCGTCACTGGTCATAAAGTGACCAGTCATGCTTTCACAGGCTCCCCTGAAGGAAGCACACAGCATACATTTGCTGTCTCCTTGTGAAGGAAGAGAATAATTTGTCTGCCCTTTTCTTCCGAATGATTTTTATTTATTCTACTATGGAGCACAGATATTGATATTTTGTCATGGTTGATTTGTTTTCTGTTGAGAAGGATATTTGGTTCTTTTTTTTTTTTTTTTTCCATTTTCAGGGTGACATTGTCAATATTTGACAGGGGCTAACTTTGGAGAGTGTGCTGATTGAACTATTATAGAAGAACTGCAAAAATGTTATTCCTGTAAATATTAAATAAAAAGTTCAGTCTCAGTCTGTCAGCTGTGGTTATTTTTTCACAGTGCAGAAAAAAATATTAAATCAAGGAGCAGATATAATAACCCTACAATGTTACGAAGCACATTTTTCAAAGATGTTATTAACAGAAAAGTATACAAAAACTCATTTTGAGGCCACGAGTCACACATGCATTAGATGCAAAAAATCAAACCAACTGGCATCTGCAAACAAATGACACTTCAGTTTTCCTCAGGACTAGCTTCACTTTTTTTGAACCATCTTTTGTTTTTCAATTATTTTTAACCAAATAGTCTCAAGGTAAATTTTTGCAGCCATCAAGTTCATAAAGGTGTCCTAGAATAACCACAGGTTCAGTTCAATACATGTTCTACAGAGTTCGACAACCAGAACGTGTCAAGATTTGTCTTTATTTTGAATTAAATTCCTATAGCTTCATATTTTGAAACCTAAGAAACATTGTAAATGTTTTGATTAAAATGTGTGCTTGTGCTACATTTAAATAGATACCACTTGTCATAGATACTTTTTGGGGCCACTGTAAATATGTATATTTATTTTATTTAATAAAGTGACTTTGACTTTTGACTTTGATTTAATTTAATTAGTGTGGTTCTTAACACACTAGAGAAGATTGCTCCTGGAATTGGAGATGGGCTCCAGGACAGTGTTGATGTCGCTCACCATCTGGGACCGAAACGAGTGGATGGTACTAATGCCAGATCGATCATAATCCTCTTCTCACTGCGCCGCATACATGACATGATTTGGGGCGCTGCCAGAGGCTGCAAATTTCTAACTGAAAACAGACTGTGTCTTTCGGAGCCTCTGTCTCCCGACGATCGAGCAGCACGGGACAAGCTGTGGCCTCTCGTGAAGAAGGCGAGCAAACTTCCGCAGCTCTTTTGCTTTGATTGATGGGAAGCGAAGGAGCACGGAGACGAAGGAGAAGTGCAATAATTACAGTCTTTATTAATCCAAAGACTTCCAGGAAACAGAGAGGAACAAATTCGTAGCAGGGGAATAGATGTTTAACAGCGGACAGGAAACAAGGGGCAGAACACACTATAAATAGACAGAACTAATGAGGGGAAAGCAAGACACACCTGGAATCAAATCAAACTAAACCAGGACAGGAAACAGGAAAAACCACATAAGGGCAAACAGGAACACAACAGGAACACACGTGACACAGATAGGCTAGGACAGGGATGTCCAAACTCGGTCCTGGAGGGCCGGTGTCCTGCAGAGTTTTGCTCCAACCCTAATTAAACACACCTGAAGCAGCTAATCAAGCTCTTACTAGGCATACTAGAAGCTTCCATGCAGGTGTGTTGAGGCAAGTTAAAGCTAAACTCTGCAGGACACCGGCCCTCCAGGACCGAGTTTAGAAAGCCCTGGGCTAGGACATAATATCTTACGATTAATTTTGTTATACTGTTTGAGTCCTTGTGTTGTAAGTGATCAAGTAAAGGGCCAAAATTATTATTATTAATTTTACTAATATTTTACTTATTACATTTTGAATACTCTATTTCTCAAATAGCTGTAAACTACCTTTTCACCGGTTGATACTTGTCAAAGAGTGCATTGCCAAGTAGTGACCATGCAGGGTGCCCAAATTTTTATAGGCCTTTTTCTTTTTTGTCATTTTTAAACTGTAAATTTGTATTAGTTTTAAATTAAATCTACAACATAATAATGTCTGCAAAAAGAGAAAAAGTGGTCAGAATTTCTGAAATGACTGTTTTCCACAAAACATGATATATTTATTTTTTTATTTTTTTTTATTCTCCATCTTCTTCCTACCTGGTCTTCATGCAAAGTTAGGATAACCAGCTTCATGTTTAAATGGGCAAACTTCTGTCACATATACCAGACTGATCTTTACAAATCTTAATGTTTAAGCATATAATGATATTCTAGGGAATTGTGTGCTTCTAATTTTAAAGCAACAGTTTGGACAGGACCCTTTTCTATTCTAACATGACAATGCCTCTGTGTATAAGGCAAGGTTCAAAAAGAAACGATTGATTTAGTCAGTGTGGAAGAACTTGACTGGTCTGCATAAAGACAAGCCCTAATCCAAGCTGAACACCTCTGGTGTGACTTTAAATGCAGATCTTGAGCCAAAAACTCTTTACCAAACACAAATGACTTGTACATACACTATATGGACAAACATATTGGGACACTCCCTTCTTTAGAACAGAAAAGGCACTTCCAAAACTGTGGCAACAAAGATGGAAACATAATTCATGTATTTAAAAATTGTATTTCCATCTCTGTTGCAACAGTTATGGAAGTGTCTAAAATGACTGTACCCATATGTACAAGCCATTGGTGTTTGGTGATGAGTTTCTGGCTCAAGGTCTGCATTGTGAATGCAGACCCCCTCCCCTCCTACATTTTTAACAGGATGTTAGTTCCAAAGGAAGGCACAGTTCGGATTTGGTGATCGTCTCCTAGCAACAAACGGTGATTTAAATCTTTACTTGAACAAATCAGCTGGAAAAATCCCTTCTACCAAAGCACAAATCTGATGTATTAAACTTATTTAGAGGAAAACGATCACACTGAAAAGTATAGGAATAAAAACAGTCATGACAATGTGTGTATATTTATATATATATATATATATATTTTTAATATAATTTTACTTTCAAAATTGAATAAGGGGAGTAAACAGCACTGTTTGTTTAAAAAGGTTCCATTATTTCTTTGTTAAATGTAAGAATGGCCTGGCTCACAAAACGAACCCAATACAGCACACTGTTTTCTGATATTAGATTTTTTTCTTCTTTTTTTTTTTAATTGAGTTTAGGAAAACAGAGCTATGCTCTGGTATCCCCTGATGGAGCATTGATATTTGAAACCAAACAAATGGTGAGACCTATATATACCTATATATTTATAGGTATAATTAAATAATTTGCTATTTTTCCTCCATATTAACGTGTACTGACCAAATAAATTTCATGAGCCAAACACAAGTGGTCTGCAAAGAACATCACACGTACAAAGATTAAATGATAGCAAGAGAACACTGATAGACATTCAGAACTTCTAGTGCGTACATCAGAACTACAGAACATTTAACATGGTTCACCACCTCCTTTTCCACTGGGCGCTTTTAATATTTCAAAAACAAATTCAACAGGATTTTGACGTTCTCCCATCTTTTCTCAAAGCTCTTTGGGTTAAAACGCCAGCTGACATGGAGTTTCATCGAGCACCACAGACAATTCAGAGGTACATTACCATTTTGTATCGTCCTGTTTTGTGTGTGTGTGTGTGTGTGTGTGTAAATGCAGAAGAATGTGTGTTTTTGAAGAGGTCACTATCACAAGATCAAGTGAGGAAGAGAAAGGAGGGGCAAGATTGATGTGGGCTTACTATTATTCTGAACCAACCTGAGGAAGCTGTAGTATTTCTGTTACCTTAGGGCTGACATAATACAAATCAGTGCAGAAAACAGAAAAACAACCCCTTGTACTCTAAAACATCATCACGCGTCAACAACTGACATTTGATGCCGGTGCGAGAGGATGCACTATGCATCAGAAGGTCATTTTCGACCAAGCCTGAATTTGAATGTGTCCTATACTTTTTAAGCAAGATTTCTTTTAAAAAAAAAAAAAAAAAATTACCTTCAAGTACCCCAAAACATAAGCAGGAGTCTGTAGCAAACATCAAAGACCTCTCTTACTCAGGCAAAAACCTTAAAATAACCACTTCCTAATCCAACTGCATTGTGGGGAGAAAGTTCAACTGGTCCTCCAGTGTGTCACAGTTTGTTTAAATCCTTCATTTGAGGTTACAATATGGAGTAAGCTTAATTTTCTGTTCCCTTTCCTAGCAAAAGGTGTATAACAGCTGTTTTATACATCAACTATAGTCTATCTGCATAAATTCTCTGTTCTGACCTTGCTGTAGAAAAATAAGAACATCTAATTTTCAATATATTCCTCTTTAAAATATTCTTTAAATGTTACTATAAAGCTAAGTGACAGTTTTACATTCAATCAATAATCTCACCTTGCTCATTCTAGCCGAAATTTCTGTGGTATTGAAATGTACAACCATCCATTACTTTTACACGACCACAGAAACCAACACATTAATGACCGTCAAATACCATTGGACCGTCTCGAAGGGTAGAAGAACAATAGGATGAGTTAGATTACATACTGCATTATCATAGATCATTTGAGTTATTCTGCTATTGAGTGGATACTGCAACATGAACTGTGATTGGACCAGCACTCCGGGTAGTTGGCTTTAACATCCCACACAAACCAAATATTCTGACTGGCACTTTCATATACAGGTGCATCTCAATAAATTAGAATGTCATGGAAAAGTTCATTTATTTCAGTAATTCAACTCAAATTGTGAAACTCGTGTATACTCGTGTGTTCTAATTTGTTGAGATAGTGAATTGGTGGGTTTTTGTTAAATGTGAGCCAAAATCATCAATTAAAAGAACCAAAGACTTAAACAACTTCAGTCTGTGTGCATTGAATTTATTTAATACACGAGTTTCACAATTTGAGTTGAATTACTGAAATAAATGAACTTTTCCACGACATTCTAATTTATTGAGATGCACCTGTATAGTGAGGTCTGATATGGAAAATATTGGAATGAACTACGCCTGTCTACTTGTACTAACCTGGCAATATTGCTCATAATTATTGCACTTCTGATGATTAGAAAATTAAAACAATTAAATAACACGGTCTTGTCTAACAAGACCAATACAAAAAATACAAAAACTGTCATCCATAAGTGCTACCTGTTGATAAAAGTGACTCAGCTTTTATAATTAAAAAAAAAAAAAAAAAAAAAAATAGTGTTTAAGATTTCTTCGTAAGGATAAAAGGGCTCCATCCATCATAGATATATAACTAGAGGAAAACAATTATTACTTTTGAACATTCATGATGGTTAACTACTAACAACGTCTCATCAAGCAACTTTGGGGAAGCTTTAATTCTAGCAATTACTGTCTTGTCAAGCATAAATATAAATCTCAATATCCCGAAGACAGTTAAACAGTTTAAATATCAAATTAATCAACAACCATAATTGTAGCACTACAGAGGCCAATAAACAAAATCAGATTGTCAACATTAGGGTTGTTTTCTGTGCTTTGGACAAAGAGCTAGAAGTTGCTAGTGACTATGTCAGCGTTACAGAGGTACTAGTGAACCGATACATTCCTGCTTTTCCAGAGCTGAGTGGAAGAAGTTTGCAAAGTCAAGTTGCTATCATTGAAATGTCATCGTTTGTCAACGAGCGGAGACCCAAGAAAGGCAAGTGAAAGTATTCCTGCATTAAAGCTGTGCAAATATCTGATAATTTACTATATCTAGATGATAAACAGGTTTGGTCGTGTAAAATATTTCTGGTTAGTCAAACCTATTTAGTAAATCATACCTAAAACACTGTATAACAGTGTAAACAACCATGTAAACCATTGTAAAACTAGAGGAAGCAATGGTTTAGCCTTACGCTAATTTACCTGTATCCTTTAGGATCATACACACTGTGCGATTATATTTTTCCTCATCATAACCCTGCTGTTTTAAGCATCAGTTCCAGTTTGGCAGAGTATGTAGCTATCATCAGTACATAACAGCGAATGTCGCAAGGCCGCTGCCAGCCGTAATGATTCTGCGCTAAACAGTCGAAGCGCCATTTCCTCCTTTTTTTGATATACTAAATCTGAAGCCTTCTCTTTAAACTATTTACAAATGTAAAACATCTCTCTGAAATATACCTATTTTTTGCAATTACTAAGGTGTATAACACGATGCAAAACATCTAAAGATTGCCTGTTCCTTTAACAGTTTTACTAAAACATGAAGGCCATTTTAAACCAACTGTGACACGATCTGTGGATCCAGCATTGGCAGACACACACATACGAACACATGTGCGCAAGCACATACACACACTCACCCCCATCCCACTGGAAAAAGGAAGTCTGTGAAGAGATCAGCCATTATGTGTATTAAGTTTTGCTTTTTTCCTCTGAATATTAGAAAAAAAGTATATTCAAAGCTACAAATAACAGACTACGCTTTTTGTTTCATGCATCATATAAAATATTAGTTTCTCTTTCCTATCGTCCATATATTTACACATTATTTTACAGGTGAACTGTACAATAAAAGTTGAATCCACGTGACATTCTTAAAAATATTTTCTGACCCATAATTACTTGCAATAAGTAAAATGAGGAGGAAAGAGGAAGAGAAAGAGAGGCTGAGAGAAAGAGAGCGGCGCCGTTTGTCCTGCGCGAAGACTTCAAGTCTTGAAGCCTTCGCTGCGGCTCGTTCTGCATAAATTAAACCTGTGAAAGAGGGATGACGGCACACACTGGGCATACGAGACAAAGGGGACACGGTTATTGTGGTGGAGACAGTTTGCGGAAAACCAGACACCGCTGCTTCCTCGCTAGCCAGCTGAAAGTTCAGCGTTCATGGTCGGACCTCTCCCAGAATTCAGTGCAAGCAGCCGTTGATCAACTACCTATAGGTCGGAGAGGGCACGGGGTGAAAAAACGACACCCGATTGGGTCTGGCCCTTCACCTATAAGCAGTGGAAGGGTATCTGAGAGGGTACAGTACAAAATACTGCTATTGTTTAGCTCCAAACAGCCCCCTCAGAAGCCCGCCAGCCTGCAGGACTGCTCAGTGGAGATTCGGTTGTGTCCCTGACGTGCGGTCAGCTACTGAGGTGGCGCTTTGGACCGGTCCGTCATGCTGTCTGAGCGATGAGCTGCCAGTTGCTGCTGCAGCTGCTGCTGCTGCTGTTGATGTTGATGTTGCAGCTGTTGTTGTTGTTGTTGATGCTGCTGCTGCAGCTGTTGTTGCTGCTGTTGCTGCTGCTGCTGCAGTTGTTGCTGCTGCTGTTGCAGTTGCTGCTGTTGTTGTTGTTGTGTTGCGGCTGCAAAGGTGCCTTGCTGCTGCAGGGGAAACGCTGCCTGAAGGATCAGCTGGGCAGATTGGTTGCCATGTAAAAGCCGAGGGGCCTGCGGGAGGAAGCACGAAATGTTATTATATATGATGGGGATGCAGTGATATTGAAAATACCAATAAGACAATAATTAGTTTCATGTTATGGGCAATAATCAACACATGACCAGTCATCTGAAAAAGTTAGAACACCCTATTGAATTGCATGGTTTTCCATATCAGGACATCATAAAAAAATATCTGTTGAATTTGTTTTGCAGTAATCAGTTGACACTGACAGTACAGTAGAAAACGAAACTAAAGAGATGGAACAACAAAATAACGAAGACTGCAATAACAACAGACTATCACACTGTCAAGCACTTGTGAGCGAGATGGTATGAGATAGCCCAGCTTTGGTTTAAAAGAGTTCAAAAATATTTGTTATCGGTCATAACTTATGGGGAAAATTAGAGCAGACACTGGACATGGATGAAGCTTTCTAGAGCGCATGTGTTGACCGCCCGCGTTCGCGCACAACAACAAAAATGGGTTTACTTTGATAGGCTACACATTCGACTGTATACGCTAGTGAATGTGTACAAAAAAGGAAGTATACTTTGCATAGACTTCTATTAAACTATTAACCCCAAAACAATAAACCCCAAACTTTTGAATGGTAGTGTGTATTTAATATATTTTTCAAAATGTTTAACATTTAATAAACCTATCACGTGATTTTAATACTTTATCATTTTAAAACAATAGAAAATATACATTGTGAATATCAGCTACACAGATTAAAAAAAAATCAAGCATTTTTGGAATAAATTGCCATTCTTTCATTCAACTTCTAAGCTTCAAATCAAGATGCACTATAAAAGCATTCCACAGAACTTCTGTGCTGTATTCCAGATCTTCTAATAGCATTGCGTGTGGAAGAGACAGAGGTTTAGGTCATTATTCACAAAAAAATCTTCACAGCCACCCTATCCATCCATTTTCCATTCAAGTCGATATGAAACAGAAATTGTGAGTGTTCCTCACTATTGTGACATATCCGATGAAATGGCTATTGAACAAGAAAAAAAAAAGTAGGACGAGACTTGATGTTGTCCATCTGGAATTGATTCATTTGTCAATATGGAATTGATCCGGAATTGGATCAACTGGATCAATAAAAAGTGGAAACTAAATGGACAACTGCTGATGTAAATGTCATCAAAGACAACATAATGTGGGGGAAGGGAACATTCATATTCTTAATTAAAGATTACAGGGGCACATATTTATAAAAAAAAAAAAAAAAAAAAAAAAAAAAAAGGAAAAGAATGGTATGCATTGATAAATCATTCATAATAAACACTGCAACCTTCCATTAAAAAAAAGTTAGAATTTTCATTTCATGGTGATTTTAATGAGAAAAGTTGTCCTTTTGTGAAAGATCTTTCACACCTCTTTTATCAGCCACATTGATCGCTTCACTGACTAGATTTAACACTAAAGTATGACTCTTTCACAAACCACACAACACTACTCCTCTTTTAAAGGCCTGAAAAGTGTTATATGGATTACTTCTAATTATTTTTATGGTGTTTTCGTATCCATTTTGAAGCTTCAGTCCTCATTCATCGTAACTGTCTGTAAAAGAACAACCAGCAAATTCTTCCATGTTTCACTTTATGAGGTTGGGTAAATGATTACAGTTTTTTCATTTTTGACTAAACTTGCTCTTTAATCAGTAAGTTGACTGAAAATACGCTACAGTCAAGTAGTGATCTGTATGCTAAAAGGGTCCTAGTCCTCTGTGTGGTACCTGTAGGAACTGCGTTTGCTGCTGGGCAAGCTGAGCCTGGGCCTGTCCTTGCTGTTGGGCTGTTCCTGTAGCTGTCTGTGACTGCGTTTGCGCCTGCTGCTCTGGTGTCTGCGCAGACGGCTGCTGGGTAATGCTGATTGTTTGGGCCTGGCCCTGCTGCGGGGCAAACGCAGTCACCACCTGCCCCATGAACATGGTGGTAGGCACCATAACTGCACCACACGCCATTGGGCCGGTTACTAGCTTAGTGAGGAGCTGTGGGGCAGCAGGGAACCTGTGGGAAGCAAGATAGCAGGTTATCAGTTAGCTTTGTTATGAGTTTCTGTTGGGACGTTGTACCGTGACATGGTCAGGAGTCGAAAAATGTTTTATTGTTCATTCATAAATAATCAGTAGGTTTCCATAGCTATAGGAGCTATATATACAGAATAAGAAAATGGAGGAGACATGAAATTAATGATTCTTTTTTTTTAGCTAGTCTAGTACTCTAATGTGCTTATTAAACTGTGTACATGTGCTTCATGTTTCAGCGTATCAATGTATGTTTGGAACGGTTGCACATGTACCGTATCTGCCGGTCTTGTGCAAAGGTGGCAACCGCGGCTCCGCTGGGGGTGCTGTTCTGGGCCAAGCTTGTGGAGATCTGGACAACGTTGGCCTGCGCCGGCTGAGAGATCATCATGGTATTATACAAAGATGCAGGCAGTGCTCCCTGAGGAGACTGCAATGTGTGAGACGACCTCTGAGACTGCTAAAAACAGACAGAGATAGAAAGAACTGACATTAGACTATTATTTTATATACGTTTATTTTAGTGCTGGGCAACGATTAATCAAGATCCAAAATAAAAGTTTTTGTTTATGTAATATATGTGTGTGTACGGTGTATATTTATTATGTATATATAAAGACACACACATACAGTATACATTTTGAAAATATTTACATGTATATATTTATATTCATATGATTTATATTATAAATAAATATTTAATATATAAACAAAAGTTTTCTTCATTATATACATACATGAGTGTGTATATATACATAATAAATATAAACAGTACACACAGATATATTTTGTCCACAAAAACTTTTATTTTGGATGGGATTAATCATGATTCATTGTTGCCCAGCACTAGTTTATATACATTTGTCAGCAGCAGATACAGTCAGCAGCCATATCACCCTGCAGCCCAAGACTGGTTTGCCCACTGAAGCTAAGCAGGGTTGAGCGTGGTCAGTACCTGGATTCATTTATAAGGTTGAATATTCAGCAAAAATGCACATTTTCACTCCTCTAAACAGTAATGTAGAAGCGTTATTTTAGTATTATTTATATACTATTATAGTTTTTAGATTTCATGAGAGTTTTGTACTTTACTACTTTTAGTTCAGTTTTTCTTTTTTTTTACTTATTTAGAATTAGAGTAACTTATTTCAGTTAGTTGTCAAGGCAACATTTTTAAATACCATTTCATTTTCCGTAAATTTTTTCATAAAATATTTTTATTTTTATCAGTTTCAGTTAAAAAAAAAAGTGTTGTGTTTTAGTTAACGACAATAATATTTTAATGCAGCACTATAATCAGATGGGATTTCCTGTCATTAAGTAATATGAGGGACTGAACTTTATTTTTTATCCAATTAAATTACATATGTAATTTAAATATATTGAACGTAAAATTTAATAGAAACTTATTCCGTTTAATAAATAAATTTGAATTCCTAGTAGACTATTGCCACATCTGTTTTTCAAATGTGTTTTCATAGCTGACTGTCTCACCTGAGTTAGAGTGGAGCTCTGATCTCTGAGAAGGTTCTGTTGTTGTGGCGGTGTCTGCTGAGGATGCTGTGTGACAGTGTGTTGTGTCGCTGTGTGTGTGGATTGCAGGCCACTTTGCAGGCTCCCTGCCGGCACCACCGCCCCCTGCATGGACAGAGCGCCACCTGGCTGCACTGATGATCCCTGCGTCAGCTGCACTGAGCCGAGGTTGACACCACTAGCTCCGGGCTGCAAGAACATCTACATAGCCAAACAAAAGTGTGTGAATTTGAGGCAGGGAGTGTATCTTTAATCAAAAGCTAGGGGGCACTCTCACCTGTAAGCCCTGGCCTTGCACCCTCTGCAGCTCCTCCTGGATTTGCCGCAGTTCCTCTTGTTGTCTCTGGATATTGGCCTCAATCATGCGTGTGCGCTGTTCCAGCTGATCCTTAAGATGTTGCATCGCATCCATCTGCGTGGAAAACTGCAGCACCGGCTACAAAACAATGAACAGCACCAGGTAATACTTTCAGTAGGCCTCAGGGGTTAAAGTTACCAGAAAAATACAGGTCTTCAGATGCAAAATGATTTCGCAAAATGCTCTTTAAAACATTTTAAAATATATTTATATAAATTCTGCTGCAAAGCATCACGTGACCTGATGCTTTGCAGCAGAATTTATATAAATATATTTTAAAATGTTATGATAATAGATAGGTAAGATGTAAACTGGATGTATACTGTAGAATATCTAATATTTAGAGTCTTAAATATATTTTAATAAACCAAAAATATGATTTTAATACTTGTGCAATGATGACAATATAAAATTGTTAAAAGTGCAAACTAAGCAGTGTGAAAATCAGAGCCTGTTAGAGAAATGATCTCTATTAAAGGGTTAGTTCGCCTAAAAATGAAAATTCTGTCATTAATTCATCCAAAAATATCTTTAATTTGTGTTCCGAAGATGAACTAAGGTCTTAGGGTTTGGAACGATATGAGTAATTAATGACAGAATTTGAATTTTTGGGTGAACTATCCCTCTAAAAATTTAATATTTGTATCCCTTTTTAAAAAATTGTTAACATGTTACTGTTCTAATGTTCAAACAAATGCCAATAAATATATTTTGGAACAAAAAAAATTGCATCCCAATGTAATTTGTATGACTTATGTATAACTTATTCAGTTTGGGGTTGGTAAATTTTTTTTATATAGAAACCAAGGATCCATTTATTTTGGATAAAAAAAAAATAGAAAAGTAATTTTTTGAAATATGATTACAATTTCAAATAACCGTTTTCTATATTTATATGATTTAAAATTTCATTTATTCCTGTGATGCCAAAGCAGCCATTACTCCAGTCATTAGTGTCCGATTCAGAAATCATTTTAATATGCTTATTTGGTGCTAAAGAAACATTTATTATTAGTATCAATATTGACAACAGTTGCGATGCTTATAATTGTTGTTGTAACTTTTTCTTTTTTTTTTTTTTTTAATTCTTTGATGAATAGAAAGTTGCTTTAGATCTGTATTGATTTAAAACAGGCATTTTGAATAAAGGTATTAATTTCATTTATACTTTTGGTCACCTCCACCAACATCGTTGTCAAAACTACACAAACCAGTACATCTATGATTATTTATAATTATTTATTGTGAAACAGACTGTGTGGTTGAATAGACTGACAAACTGTTTCATTAATTCAAAAGACAACAGTTCCTCTCTCTGGGTCAGTGGCACACCAAAGAATGGCGTAGATCTCATTGATTATATGTGTCAAAGGTTAATTAGGTATATACATACATCGACCACCATGCTTGCTCTAGTGGCACCAGGCACTCAAAGACCCGGACACTAATTAGCAAGAGTGATAGAAGTGAATTTAGTAATAGGGATGTTGAATTACCTGCACACTGGGCTGAAGTGGTTGAGGCTGCTGAGGCTGAGACACAAGAGATGTTGCCATCGTCTGTCCTGTGTTCTGAGAACTCATCGACTGAAGAGGGGCGACACACAGGGTCAATACTCATTTCATGTTAGAATTTTCTCTTCTTATCCTAAATTGTTGTTTGTTTCCATGTTAAAATGGGTTTTGTGTGTGGACACTAGATTTCATGATTCATTAATGATGGCATGTACCAACCTGACTGCTAATGGAGGACCTCCGCTGTGATGTCATCTCAATGGCTGACACTGATTGGCGGGGGGGTGTGCTATGGTCTGTCTGTAGCTTTGTCTGTGTGGCTACAGACAAACATATAGTATATGGGTCAGTAAAAGTACTGTGTAAACATCTCAATATGCTATGGCTGTGTTTTTGAGAACCACCTTCTTCTGTCTTTGGTATGTAATACATACACGTGGGGTCCGAGACCGCGGTGTGTGAGGAGGATTTGCGGGAGCTCCGTGAGGAGGCGGAGGGTGTGCGGCTGTGATCGAATCGCTCTAGCGCCTCCTTCAGGCTGGAGGTGTTCAACTGGGACTCAGAGCCAGAGTCCTGAGACTGAGCAGATTGAAACAGAGAGGGATTAAAGGAATGTTCTGGGTTCAGTGCAAGTTAAGATTTATCAACAGCATCTGTGGAACATCACTGATTATTAAAATAGAAAATAATTGGGGGAGGGGTATTCTTTAAAAAAAAAAAAAAAAAAAAAAGGTTAATTGAAAGGTTTATTAATCTAACATAATTATATAAATTATAAAAAAATATATTAAATTGATAAAATTAACATATTGAATACATGTTGAAAAATACATATATTGAGAAAATACATAAAATACATATATAATAAAATATAAATTTTTTTTGAATGATAAATTTGAATTATAAAAGAATTTGAATTTGTGTAAATACATTGGTGTATTTGGTACTCACACTGAACATAGTGTGACCTATTAAATATAACAACAAAAAAGAATAATAGTAAAAATATTATTGCACTTTATTTAGTTTTTTTAAATAAAATAATTTTAAAAAATAATAAAATGTGATAATACTATTATATTTTAAAATAAAAAGTGAGTGTATATAAAAATTCAATTGTTTACTGTATTAATTTTTGTTTGTTTGTTTTATGAAATTTCATCATTTTCAAACCTAAAATCAGCAAGCTTTTATTTGGGTGGGTTGCTGGCAAGTAAGTAATGCACTGCCGGGTTTAGCGTGTCCGAGTGAAGCGTGTCAGTGAATGAAATGTCAGTTTTGCATTTTCCTGCGGAACCCGCAGTGCATAGCCTAGATTTATACTTTCAGTTTGAATGGAAATCTTATACAGTATTACAGTTGATCTGAAAAGGTGATTGTGCATTAACAGCTGTCAACCATGTCAGTAAGTAAATGAGCGGTCTGAACTTATTTATACAGCGCATTTTTTATTTTGGTTGCGCATGCACACCTGCGTACCACTTATGTGCACCCCTGGATATTTTACATATTTTCCTGTTAAAATTTAATAAATTATTAATAACATAAAAGTATATAAATAAACTAAATATTGAAAATATTACATAAATATTAAATATTTAAATAAATAAAAATATAATCTCAAGATGAAATAAATATACATTAGTTTAAATCAATTTACTTAATGATATTTTTACATATTTGTCTGTTATATTTGTAGGATGAATGGGAATTCAGAATTAAATAAATAATATAATCTTAAAATAAATGTATTAAATCTACATGAATGACTATTACAATTATCACACATTAAAATTATTATAAAAACATGTCAGTAATGTAAATCAGCAAATCAGTAATGTCTCACCTTGTCTGCTGAGATCTCAGGAGGTGATTCCTCAATGCCCAGTTCCCTGCGCTGCTCAGCCCTCACTTCAGCATAGCTGAGACAAAAAGAAAACATCACTAATAAAATATAAATAAATAAACCTAAGAAATTCTCTATAAACAGAAGCACTGCTAGGATTCAGTGTAAAACCTCTGGCAGAAGATGGCAGCTGTTTCTTTCTTGTTAGTAGTTCAGATGTTACATGTTCTGAAACTCTCACCTGACCACAGTGTGTGTGCAGACGATGAACTCCGGCCGTGAGTTCCACTGGTGGTAGGTGATGTAGTAGTGAGTCTGAAGCCAGATCCACTGCTGACCTTTAGTCAGGAAACGGTAATAGCACGACTTCCCCTTACCATACTGCATCACTGCAGAGAGAGAGATATCTTATTACAAAGTCAAAACTGAAAACAGTGCCACTCATTCATAAATTTCAAACCTTTGTCCATTTATAAAAGTGGGGAGACATGAGTACACACAAGCAGTAGATGAACTCACAGTGTTCATGGCACTTGGCCAGAGTCTCCAGGTCATCCACATGATAGTAGTCGTACCCTGAAGTACCCAGAACCTCGAAGGGTAGGTAGCCTATGATGGGGGGTGCCCTGCAAAATACAACAATGCAACTTCACATCATCTGCATACATGTATTCAGCAGGGTCATTCTCAAAAAATATGGTGACAAATATGTCTGCTGATTTGAGTCAAGATAAAGAATTCATATGGTCAAGAAAATATATATATAAGGCATATTTTCTATAATCTAATCATGTTACATAACATTTTGCACATTTCAACAATACTACAATCCTACAAAATTATTTGAATTTGTCAAGTGTCTGGAAAAAACCCTTGTGCCCTTCATCCTGTATAACACTGACAATTCTTATTTATTTATTTTTTATTTAATTTTTTTTTTCCAGGTTAAGCATTAGTGCAAAGTCTAGCAAGTGTGCTAAAAGCAAAACTAATTTAATAAATTTAATTAATACCCTTCAAAATAAATACCCTAGATCAGGGGTAGGCAACGTCGGTCCTGGAGTGCCGATGTCCTGCAGAGTTTAGCTCCAACCCTGAAAAAAACCTCACCTGCCTGTAGCCCTAGCAAAGCCACTAGAAGGCAAGCCTGCAACCATTAGCCGAAAAAGCGTAAAGGCTAAAGCTAACACTTCCGGTCTGCCAGTACGTGGGAAAGGAGACCAGAGGCCGTTTTTTTTAATGGATGTCAATGGGGGAGAGGCTTCACTACGCTGAATAAACGGCTTTTTAGAGGAAACGGCTTATCATTTAATGAATCGACAGCCTATCTGCTAACCTTCAACATGTTTTATACTAAACAAAACTTTTAGATTGAAATATTTTTAGAGTTTACCACGAAAAAAAATGCTGTTTTATTAGAGAAGTCACTGACTTTTTGCGACAGGTGAGATTCAGCTTACGGCACTTCCCATTCATTCCTATGGCATCCGTAAACGGCGACTGAGTGTTGCACAACTGTGACTGAAATTCAATGACGTCAAGGCTGTAATGTGATTGGTTTCTACGGCACACGTGATCCAAGTTAGCCGTTGCGCTTTCTCCAATAGTAAGTAATACAGACCCTCTCATCTCCTATAGTAAGAAAATCTCTGGCCCTAGTAATTCTGAAGACCTTGATTAGCTTGTTCAGGTGTGTTTGATTAGTGTTAGTGTTAGAGCTAAACTCTACAGGACAGCAGCACTCCAGGACCGACGTTGCCTACTCCTGCCCTAGATCCTTTGTCCATTGATATCTTGCCATTGGTGTTATCAGATGTTACAAATGTGTTAAATTAATGTTTAAGATAAAAGTATTTTCAAGGTCAAAGCTCAGACCTCAAAGATGCTGTTCAGATGTGCACATGGTGATTTTCCCACCATGTTGAACTTAATAAAGTTATTCATTTAATTTTAAATGCATTTTTGTTGTGAAGAATTTAATTTAAATTTTGTATAATTTTCAAGTTTTAAATAGTTTATTGATTTTGACTTTTATTGATTTCTTGTGTGTGTGTGTGTGTGTGTGTGTGTTTTGGGTGATTAAATTGACACCCCATTTAGAAAACTTCACCACTGTCTTCTTTTAGGAAATAAAATAAAAAAAAAACATTAAAAAAAATCATTAAAAATCATTTAAAAAAAAGTTTTAATGACTAAAAGTAATGCTTTTACAGAAGAAAACTAAACTGAACTGAATTCAAAACTTCTGCAACTTCTACATTTTTTAAATTCAGACCATCTATTATTTTAAACAATTTACCATTTTAAAATGACCTTTTTTTTTTTTTTTTTTGCAAAGACTGAGATTTTGGAATAGATTTTCAGGCATTCCTTGAGTCATATGAAAATGTTTTGGGGTAAAAACAGCATAAAAAGATCTGAAGCCCCACTAGCTTCTGCTAAACAACTGATAATGTGGAAAATCTTATTCAATCGCTTTAATATCTAGCATCTGTGCCGATTAAACCGAATCCACGATTTGAACTAAATATAGAGTAGCAGCAGCGCCAGCAGCTATTCTTCCAAGACGACTCATCTAAATTCAGTAAAAACCTTTCCAAGCATAATGCCATTAGGATTTTATAGAGAAAATGATGTTCATGTTATTCCAGATGTATAAGCCTTTGAGCCTGTGGGCTGAACGTGAGCTATTGATTACTCTGAGACATGCTAGTGCTAACAAAGTGCAAGCATGAACAAGAAATGTCTTCAAAACCTGAGAACAGTCTCAAGGGGAGTGTATTGTGACAATCACAGGCTCACACAGCCTGAAGTGCAGGACTTCTCGAAACAAGGTACTGTAAAGAAGTGATATTAAGACAGTAGTTCTCAGTAATTTTTTACTCCAAGGCTCCCCATTGTCCACAACAATATTCTAGTGCACACTAAAAAATGTATGTACAAAGAGTTTCATGAATTTATTAATTAACCTGACATCTCCAGATCAATAAATCACTTATTCCAGGTCTAGAAATTAACCCTCATATATGAATCAAAATAACTCATTTTGAGGCCCCCTAGTTGAAAACAACAGCGCTTCAGGTTAAGTCATATAGTTAACTGTTGAGTAGCACTGCATTGCAGTCACCACTAATCTGTCACCAACTCACCTGTCAATCAACCACTGGGCTAAAAAAAATTGGGGGGTTTTAAACCTTGACAGTTACAAATGACTTTAAAAATTCTTCGAAGACACGCACCTTCAAGGTACCAACAAGATCAGTCGCATCTTTCACATACTTTCGGTTAAACTGTACCACTGAATGGACTGACAGGCATTTATGGTAAACTAAAATATGTTTTAAATGTTATTTCTGTTGAAACTTGTATGTCATGTATTGAATAATATTAATCATCTTTATTAATTATATTTGCAATTACACAACTGCAATGAAAACGCTGCAATTTAGTTTGATGATTTGTAATATACAGTGGTGTGAAAAAGTCCCCCCCCCCTGTTTTTTTTTATTGTTATTTTTTGCATATTTGTCACATTTGAATGATTCAGATCAAACTAATTTTAATATTACACACAGATAACCCGAGTACAAAATGTAATTTTGAAATAATGATTTCATTTATTAAGGGAAAAAAGCTGTCCAAACCTGCCTGGCACTATGTGAAAAAGCCCCCTAAATCTAATAACTGGTTGTGCCACCCTTTGCAGCAACAACTGCAATCAAGAGTCTTTCACATCGCTGTGGAGGAATTTTGGCCCAATCTTCTTCGCAGAATTGTTTTAATTCAGCCACATTGGAGGGTTTTGAAGCATGAATGGATTGTTTAAGGTCATGCCACAGCATCTCAATCAGATTTAAGTCTGGACTTTGATTTGGCCACTCAAAAACCTTAATTTTGTTTTTCTTGAGCCATTCAGAGGTGAACTTGCTGGTGTGTTTGGGATCATTGTCCTGCTGCATAATCCAAGTGCGCTTGAGCTTGAGGTCACAAACTGACGGCTGGACATTCTCCTTCAGGATTTTCTGATATTTCATGGTTCCATCAACTATGGCAAGTCGTCCAGGTCCTGAAGCTCAGACCATCACTCTACCACCACGTTTGGCTGTTGGTATGATGTTCTTTTTATGAAATGCTGTGTTGGTTTTACACCAGCTGTAACGAGGCACGCACCTTCCAAAAAGTTCAACTTTTGACGCATCAGTCCACAGAATATTTGCCCAAAAGTCTTCGGGATAATCAAGATATTTTTTGGCAAATGTGAGACGAGCCTTTGTGGTCTTTTTGGTCAGCAGTGGTTTTTGCCTTGGAACTCTCCCATGGATGCTGTTTTTGCCCAGTCTCTTTCTTATAGTTGAATCATGAACACTGACCTTAATTGAGGCAAGTGAGGCCTGCAGTTCTTTAGATGTTGTTGTGGGTTCTTTTATGACCTCCTGGATGAGTCGTCATTGCGCTCTTGGAGTAATTTTGGTAGGCCCGCCACTCCTGGGAAGGTTCACCACTGTTACAAGTTTTCTCCATTTGTGGATAATGGCCCTGACCGTGGTTCGCTGGAGTCCCAAAGCCTTAGAAATGGCTTTATAACCCTTTCCAGACTGATACATTTCAACTATTTTGTTTCTCATCTGTTCTTGAATTTCTTTAGATTGCGGCACGATGTGTTGCTCTTTAAGCATGCTTCACTTTGTCAGACAGGTCCTATTTAAGTGATTTTTTGATTCAACAGGTCTGGCAGTAATCAAGCCTATGTTTGGCTAGTGAAATTTAACTCAGCTTTCTAAAATAATGTGGTTAATCACAGTTCTTTCATGATTTCACAGGAGGGGGCAATTAATTTTTCACGTAGGGCCAGGTAGATTTGGACAGCTTTTTTTCCTTAATAAATGAAATCATCATTTAAAAACTGCATTTTGTATTTACTTGCATTATCTTTGTGTAATATTAAAATTTGTTTGATGATCTGAATCTTTAAGTGTGACAAATTATTTTATAATTCTGCTGCTTTTTTCATTCTTCTGTTCCTTCTTTTTTCTTTCTTTCTTGCTTTCCGTGTTTCTTTCTGTCTGTCTTAGTAACACACTGACATAGTGATGTATCAGTAGATATACAGCCATGAAATTAGAGATCCTCTGCTTGAAATCCAATAGCAAGAGGTCACAGGTGACATTCTATCCAGACTAAAATCTCGTCTGACCTCTAGTGATCGGATCACCTGAGACAGATAATATCCGGGCCTAAGTGAAACTAACTAGCAGAGGTACTCTTTAGTTTTCCTGGAGAGGGAAGGTGGTGTGTGTGCTTGACGATGAGCTCACAAAAACAGTCGTGAGAACAGATGAAGTTTGTACCTGTGGTCCAAGAAGAGGAATTTCCACTCTAAACTGTGTCTGGAGGTGAATTCCTCATTGGGCTCCTCCACAGTACACATTTCCTGTGGAACAGAGGTTATAAACAAGAGCATTCTTACTTATAAGCACATCTAGCAGACAAAACGAGAACAGAAACCAAGTGACCTACTTCTCACACTGAGTGTTTTGCATGCTGGTCATTTATCAGTGTCTTCAAAAACAAAGCCAGTTCTTGCACAAACATGTACAGTGTCTATCAACACGCCCACACACATACATTCACCTCGTGTCATGATGAATATGTACACAACAGATCTCACTGAGCTTGTCACTGTCTGTCAGGCAAATATTTGAAGTCACAGGACCAATGAGAAGGTGCCAAGTCGGCTTTGGCTCAACCTACCTTGATAAACTGAGGCTTGGCCAGCCTCACAGTTGCTATGAAACACACTCGGTCTTCAAACATGGGCCTCAGCGATCGCTGGATCACTCCCTCAAAGCCGTTACGTGTTGAGTTAGGCACTACAGAGGAAAAGACAAGCAAATCTTCATGAATGGAAGTGTTTTGAGAGAAATGATAAACAATAAGCTTATTTTCTTTAGCCTACCACTAGGGGGCAGCACCTGCGAGGAAACGTCAAATACTAAATATTAATTCAGGTATAAGAAACTCTTTTTGTATCGAAAACAGTAAATTTCTGCAGTGTTCATTTTTAGACATAGCTTGTCTTTTGAGGAAAATGTTTAATGTAGACAAAAATGTTACATTTAGTCAATATTTTGTTCAATGTCATATTCAGTTTAGTCCATTTTACAGTCACTAAAATTAATAAATATGATTGAAAATTAAACATGATCATTGTTCCTTGTATAATTATTTAGAGGAATTCATTTAAAAGACATACCTGTCATACGTTAAATTACCATTCAAAAAACTGGGTCAGCTTTTTATTTTATTTTTAATAAAAAAGAAAAAAAAAAAAAAAAAGGAATTAATACTTCCTACCATTAAAAGTCACAGTGATCAAAAAATGTTAATAATGTTAACAAAATGAAAACAAAAAAGAGCAAAAAATATTAACTGTTTTCAACACTAATAACAATAATAATAGTAAATGTATTAAGCATCTTGAGCATCAAAATAAGCGAATTAGAAGGATCATAAATAATCTACAAAAATAATATTAAAAATAGTTTTGCAAAAGTTTGTATCAACCTATGACAAATTGTACTTTGTTGCTGATGTATGAATATAAAATTATATCAAAAATTATATAAATAAATAAAACCCTTCATCAACAAACATTTGTTGTCAATAAATTCACTGACAGGATTAAAACATTTCCTATATTTATTTTATATATATATATATATATATATATATATATATATATATATATATTATTATATATATATTATTAAAGGTTTAAATACTCCCTGATCAACTACTGTATAATTAAGTCTATTTGTAGGTCGATTCCCCTGAAAAGTGCAAACACAGCGGCTCTGTGGGGAAAAATATGGCTCTGTTTGTTTGATCATTCCAACCAACATGGGCTCCACCAATGGTGCGAGTTTGGTGTGGGACTATCTATTTGTGCAAATAAAGGCTGTTTGAAAACCTTCATTCATTATTTTTATAATTATATTTACTGACGCCTGTCAAATTATACACTTCACCTTAAGCCACAAACGGTCAACTTTCCATCTCAAAATCTGGGTCAGAAGCCTGTTTCTTTGGCACACTTACTTTTCGCAACACTTCCTATTCAAATAATGATCCTTGCTCCATCTACTCTCATAAGAAGCACAAGCAATCAAGCACTTGGCTGGGTAATTCAATAAATGGATCCATATGAAAGACTCGGCCGATGCTGCAGGCACTCGTTCTGACACTCACCAGTGTTGAGGGACTTAAAGTTTCCGATGAACTTGACATACTCATAAACGGGCGGCTCTTTCGGGTCGATCGTGCCCCGGAGCATGTGGCAACAGAACTCTAACTGGTTCTTTGCTGCAAGGAAGCAAACAAAACAAAACAAAAACAAGAAAACAGCATTAATGAGCTCTTGTCCACTCAAAGAAATGAGACAATAGCAAAGAGAGAGAGACAGACCAGAAGAATTTTTTGGTCATGATGAGATAAACGTGCAAAAACAGCATGTTTGAGAGGGATTCTTACTTTTTAGGTAGTCTGGGGTGAGGGTCTCTCCCTCCAGCATGTGTGTGGATAGAGCTTTATACACCTCTGAGTGCTCACCCAGTGGAAGGAAATTCAACAGATTCTGATCCACAAGATCAGACTGAAAACATAACAACAGACACTGTCAGTATCCCTCATACTTACACAGTAAAACTGTTCACATGAATAGCTAGAGCCTGCAGAGTTGTTGTTGTAACAAATGCATGGATGCAATATCAGACACTGTATTTATATGAGAATTGTGATACTGCTCATTTGAATATGGCTGTCGCTTAGTCAGCGGTTGCTGAAGCCCAATCCACTCTCATTGAAAATGAATTATGTTTGGTTGCTTTGTATCTGCAAATTGCTGTCAGTGTGGTTAGGTTAGGAGGTTTGGAGTACACAAATAGTAGTTTAGCAATGTCATCAAATTAATTATTCGATTTAATATTTGCTTTAATATTTTTAGTTGATAATATTTTAGACCTAGCATTTCACATGAAGTTATTTTGAGGACATTTCTGCTACGCTATTTTTCTAAAAAGCAACGCAACCATTCAAAAGTTTTGGGTTAATATGTTTTTTTTTGTTTTTTTTTTTTATGAAATCAATTTTTTAATTCATCAACAATGGATTAAATTAGTCAAAAGTGACAGTAAAGCATTCATAATGTTACAAAATATGATTTTGTAAGAATCCTGAAAAAAAAAAAAATGTATCACCGTTTTCAGCATTGATAATAATAATAAAAAAATATATATATTTCTGGAGCACCAAATCAGCATATTAGAATGATTTGGAGTAATAGCTGCTAAAAATCAGCTTTGTCATCTCAGGAATAAACAAATTTTAAAATATATATAATATTTGACAAAATTGCTAATTTCACTGTAATTTTGTTTAAATAAATGCAGTGTGTTCATACTCACAGGTAGATGTTCTAATAAAGATGTGACACTTTCTGAGACGTAGATTATGTTTCCGTCTGTCATGATGGCCAAAAAGAAGCCATCTAGTGCCTAAAAAATAAAGCAAATGAAGAATATCAATAATTCTGCAGTTTTAGTGTTTTTTACTGAATGAATACACATAAATAGGGTGTTTCATCATACACACCTCCAGCATCAGCTGTGTGAACTCCTCATTGCTAAGGAAAGGTGGC
The DNA here is from genome assembly GCA_039654775.1 of Spinibarbus caldwelli. Taxonomy (NCBI): domain Eukaryota; kingdom Metazoa; phylum Chordata; class Actinopteri; order Cypriniformes; family Cyprinidae; genus Spinibarbus; species Spinibarbus caldwelli. The sequence continues at coordinate 16,483,013 of CM077240.1, read as the reverse complement.
TTCCAGTCCTGACGGATTTCACTCGACTCAGACTGTGCGGCAATTTCTGATGGAAAGACAATACAAACAATAAGGTTTTGGTTTCAAATACAGGACCAAATACTAAAACATACAAGCTTTATTTCATCAGGTTAATATACTAAATGTCTGATTAATTATAAATGTTTACTTTATATATAATAAAACATAATAATGTACTTTGTAATATCAGTAACTTAAAACAGGTTAAAAGGTTTTTATTTTGAATTTGTTTTGCATTTCAGGTTTCTCAAGTTCTAGTTTAGTTTTATTTAATATAATATTATCATTTTTACCTTTTTAATATATTTTATAAATTTTATAATATTTTGACTATTTGCTATTACATTCAGTTTTCTAAGTTTTTAGCATCTCATAAAACTGTTCAATATCTGTCCTGCACACACACTACATTTAGAAACAACATCATCCAAAAATGATGCCAAATGGAATCTGTCCAAATTTGTTTACTTTTTTTTTTTTTTGCTGTTACTTTTTTGTTTTTTGTTATCTGTACAATCTTTTGTGAAGACTGCTGTACTAATAATTGAACGAGCTACCACTTTGTTGTCTACTATTGTCTTATTGATTTCAGAAATACCCACTCCTATATGTTGAGTGAAAAAAGCAAACTGTGGTGGAGGTTTCACATGCAATTTTACTGTATATGTCATCAGATGGCTCCTTCCTGTCTAAGTGGGCGGTTCTTGGCTAGAATTCATCAATAGTAAACAGTATGGCTTGTGAAATCAACTTAAGTCACAGAAACCATAATTGACTGTAAAATATGAAAATAAAAAAAAACACTTTTCTCTGTAATCGTTTCGTTTTTTTGTAGTATTTAAATGGATACTATTGCACCAATTTAGTTAAATACATCTTTGCTTTTTTCCCCAATACTTTCCTTTTAGGCAATGAAAATATTGAATTTACTTTCATTTTCGAAAAAAATTTGACAAATTTGGTTACGATTATTTGGTATGGCACTGCAGTAACCTTTGTGCTTGCGCAGGAAGTCGATGCTCTTCTGTAGGATGGTAGACTTGTCCATCTTGCGGGTGTTGCCCGGAAGCATGGTGCCCAGTTCCTTGATAAGCACATTGAACTGGTCTCGCCTCTTCTTCTCCGACTTGTTCCTAGAAACTCTGTAGGTGGAAAAACAAGAGGTGGAAAATTCCAGTGGAAATCAATTGCTGACTTCCAGATAATAGAGTAATAACATAATTTAATTGCCATTTCAGAAGTTTTCAAAGTCACAGCTGAGCACTAAAATACACATCATGTAACTATCTTTTAATTATCTTAAATTCTACAATTTACTCCTCAAAATGATAATGGGACACTATCTAATCTAAGAAAAATCTGGCAGTGCTGAGAGAAACCATTTCACGGTTCTGTGACTGTATACAGAAAATGAGGGTGAAGCTGTGCACTCGGGTTTAAACCGTCATAACTAGGTCACACTTAAGTTTCTATTCCTGGTGCAAAACCACTTTAGATATATTACCATGAAAAAGGACTTGTCGAATACAATCCTCTGGTGTACTGAATCATGTTTAAACCACTCTTGGATGAGATAATGGAATAAAGGGTTGGCTCATAACAGGAGTTTGACTCAAGGTAAAAGAAAGGAAATTCCCGTTGAGGAATAATAAAAAAAATGATCATAATGTTTTGCTTGTCTAATCACCTTTTTGCTTTGTCCTTCTCATCTTCTTCCATCAACCCATCAAAGATACTACTGTCATCCCTGAAAAGAGAGCCATAGTAAAAGAGGTTAGACCAGCTATGCGAGTTCTACTCAGCTGTGTGATTGGCCAATTAAAGACAGCTTCACTCCTCATCTGTTCCAGTGTTTGTAATCACAACAGCATTCATTATGTTAAAATTTTAATATTTGAGGCTGAACCATTTATTCAAAGGGATTGTCCCTTGAAAATTAATAAGGCACTGAAGCTTTCAAGCTTCAAAAAGGACACAAGTCATATATATATGATAGCTTTGTGAGAGGAACAGAACTAAGTTTGAATCATTATTCGATAATAGTGAATCTTCAAGGCAGTGTTATTTTAGTATCATTTAGATACAGATTTATTAATATTTAAACTATTTTTTTTCTGTTTTCAATTTAATAATTTTCATTTTAACATTAAACAATTTTGTTGCGTGCTGTCATTTTTATTCAATTTTATTTCAGTATTTCTTCTAGACATTTTAGTGTATCAATTTAAACTAAAAAATGACATGCGGTCTGGCAAATAGCTGAAATAAAATAAATTTAAATACATTTCTTTTTAATTCAAGTAACTTTTATTGCATTTTATTGTTTTATGTAACTTTTTTTGTGATTTTTCATTTACTGTTAAAAGTTGAATTAATCAAAAAATGAATATTCTGTCAAATTACTCATGTTATTCCAAACACATAAGACCAAAATTCTGAACTGAAGCTTCATAAAGACAAAGTAAAACTAATCCGCATGAATCAAACACTTTAATCCAAGTCTTCTGAAGAGACACAATGATTTATATGATGATTATATGACTTTATATATGAACAGGTTTAATTTAGACTTTCATTCGCATATTAATTTTTATTCACATATATACCTTGAAGCTGTTGGATTGAACTTTCAGTGGAGAGACAAAAATCTCTTAGGTTTCATTGTGTTTCGAAGATAAACAAAAGTCTTGTGTGTGGAATGACATGAGGGTGAGTAACTGATAACAGAATTGACCTCTTTATCTCTTTAACTGCTGAAACTGAATCGTCAGAACTAAAGAACCGGTTTTGTGAACTGCATCGACAGATTCACTGAAAAGATCCAGAACAATTAATTCCTGAATTAAATATTGTTGACACAAACTTTTATGAACTTTTCTGTTCCCATTCATCGTAATTGCATGGAAAAGAGCGACTCAAACAATCTCCAACATTTTGTGTTTCACAGCAAAAATACAATCACACAGGTTTGGAACGACACGAGGGCATGTAAATGAGCGAGTTAATGACGAAAATGTGCAAGACTTTTCTTTTGACAACCCACAATATTTAATCATAATCAGGTCATGCAATAAATCATTGATTAAGTAAGTCGGCTGTAGGTCAGCGGCGGAGGTGGATATAAAGGCCTGTAGGGGCGCTGTGTGTGTCAGTTTATATTTAGATACCCAGTGTTCTCTGACTCAGCTGCTTTGAGAGCACAAGACGAGACCAGCTGGTCATGGCAAGGGAACTGAAAACGGTTTATAATAGTCGTAATTGGGGTTTGATTTCATGACTGATGTCATAGCTGCTTCTCAGCTCCAAAGTAGTATGGGTTTGAAATGACAAGGGGTTGAGTAAATGGCAGCTTTAACTTCTGGATGATCTCTAAGGTCATCTCAACACGACACGACAGTCTTTTTTAGCCTTGAGATAATCGGTCTTTTGCACAGGGTGTACAAAATGTGCATCTGTCTCTGGAACCACAGAGATCACAATGACCTTTCATTTGGTGCGTGCAAATACAGTGATGCATGCACACGATTGAATGAGTGTTTTTGTGTGTGTGAGACGAGACGCAAGTCAACCGTATGAATGTGTACTTGCAAAGTTGCGAGATTAAAAAGTGCAAACAACAGGCTGGGTAAATAAAACAGTGTGCATTTTGCTCTGCCACTGGGTGTCCATTACCACAATTTTACATAAACAATTCAGAGTTTTCCTCAGTCCATTTGCATCAAGGGTTGTGGGTGTGTGGCTATGTGTTTGCATAAGGGAGCACCCGCCGCTCTAATAATGCCATATCATGGTCAATTTTATTCCTATATGTGAAAATGGCATTTTCAATTAGGAACATTCATAAAATATGAAGTGACACAGGAAACAGAAAAAGGGAAAAATAAAGAAAATAATGTCTAACATCTATTACTGAGTACAAAAAATACATTGACGTCAACTGATTTGGCTGCCAAACAAAAAGATATTTATATCCGCGCTGTGAAATTCAAAGCCATCTGCTTGAAACGGTGGGCGCGTACAATACGAGGAGGTAAGATTAGCTAACATAATTTAATTAGGACAATTAAGAGAAGTCAGAAATTGCCATTATATTTCATATTTCCTCAAATTCAGTTTGTCCTTGAAAAAAAAAAAAAAAAAAAAAAAAAGAGTCATAAACCAATAGGCCTTAGTTTAGTTAGTTTGGGGTTGGTAATGACTTAATTCTTTAATCTCACTTGTGCTCATCAAGTCTTTATTTGCTTTATTATATATATATATATATATATATATATATATATATATATATATATATATATATATATAATATATATATATATATATATATATATATATATATATATATATATATATATATATATATATATATATATAATATATATATATATATATATATTTTTTTTTTTTTTTTTTTTAAATCAGTACAATTGAAAATAACTGATTTCTATTTTATCACATTTCAAACGTAATTTATTCCTGTGATGAAAAGCTGAATTTTCAGCATCATTACTCCAGGCTTCAATGTCACATGATCCTTCAGAAATCATACTAATATGCTGATTTGCTGCTCAAGAAACAAGAAACAAAGTGGTGCTAACTAATATTTTTGTGGAAACTGTGAGCTTTTTTTTTTTTTTTTTTTGCAGGATTCTTCGACGAAAGCATTTATTTGAAATAGAAATCTTTTGTAACATTATAAATGTTTTAAATCGACAATTTAGTCGATTTAAAATACATATTTGATCGATTTTATTAATTCTTTGCTACTTGCTATTGCTAAAGGCATAAACATTCATTCTAGTGAGATTATTTTTATTGGACAAAAAACTGGACATGCCCATAAGTGAAAGATGAGTCATCAATATTTTTAGTGCATTTTGCTAGAAGACAAAGACTGTACAGTATACAGTATATTACATGCATATACTATATAATACTAGCATATAAGATATCAGTTCATCACAAACAGAAAAGATGACACATATTCATTGAACATATCATGCATTTAGTACATTTTCCAGCCTTGGAGCCAGAATCTCATCACGTTATGTACAAAATGCAAATGAATTCTTCGGTTGCATATTAAGCCTCACATTCAACTTTCAACATCATTCGCCTCCAAATGCGTCACCGCATCTGCCACTACAGCTTCGTGCATGACTCGCTGCCAGGATAAGAGCATGTGTATCGGCTCACGACTCTGAATGACCCCATTCCACACCTGTCTTTAAGCTTAAAGTTGCTCAATCTAAAAGACCCTCCGCACAGTGACAGCACACACACATTAAAGTGAGAGGAGTGCTGTAATTGTTTTGAAGACACAAACAAGTCTATTAGTCACTGCACACACATAGTGCAGCATTTTCATTCTCACACAATCTAACATCCACTTGACTGCTTTACGAACGACTCGTTTTGAAAATGTGGATCATTTCTGTATACTTAAACGCAGCTCGTTTGAACAATTAAAAGCAGAAAAATATGACGACCTACATTTATACTACAAAAACAATGCGGTGTTTGTGACTTTGTGTATTAACATTTCTCCATTCTCTCTCCGACACACACACATTGAGGATGTGGATGGCTGATCATTAACTTTAATAGTATTTGTGTTGTGAGAGAGACTGTTTTTGTCACTAGTCTGCTATCTTCCTGACTCCTGTAAGGCAAACAAACCAACAGTATGAACACAACAATGCAATAAAGATGTTTCAGAGGACAGTATTGATCACAAAGTATACACAGAGGCTCAATCTGTACCGAATTAGCCATGATGTTTATCATCAAATGTAAAGTTTGCCAAGGATTGTTAAAAAGAGGAGCATATCTTACAGAGAGGTATCAATTCCTGGCACTGGCAAATATTAAGAGCCAATATTTGGAGTAGGACTCAAAGGAAAAAAATATGTCAGCGGTGTTTGCCACATAAAGTACACTTTGCTAAACTAATACAGGAAAAGTGGGACAGTTCCTGATAATTTACCATTGGCATTGTTTTTAAATACGATACAAATGGCAATGACCCATATTCATTTAGAATAAATGGTCACCTAAATATTATGATATTTATTTAAACAACATTTATTCACTAAGAACACATTAAATTGATCAACAATGACAGTAAAAACATTTATAATATTAGAAAAAATATTCTATTTTAAATAAATTACGCTCTTTTCAACTTTCTATTCAACAGAAAAATGGAATAAATGAAAAATAAATAAACATTTCCAAAACAATATTAAGCAGCACAACTCTTTTCAACACTGATGATAATAAATAATAATAAGCGTTTGTTGAGCAGCAAATCAGCATATTGAACTATTTCTGAATGATCACGTGACACTGAAGAGTGGAATAATGATGCTGAAAATTCAGCTTTGCCATCACAGAAATAAATTATATTTGAAAATGTGATAAAATAGAAAACAGTTATTTTAAATTGTAATAATATTTCACAATATTTCTGCTTTTACTGTATGTTTGTATTCTACTATTTTTGATCAATTTAATGCAGACTCGGTGAACATAAAAGACATTTCAAAAACAAATCGTACTGAACGGTTTGAATGATAGTGTACTCACTCTCATGTGGATCCAAACCTATATAACTTTCTTCTGTGGAAAACAGAACTTTTTTTTTTAACATTCCCATATTTTTTGTCCATAAAATGAAAGTCCACTGCTTACTTTGGGACCTCATAGACTTTTATTGTATGGTCAAATGGGCTGAAGCATTCATAAATAAACTCAATCATGAAATTCAAGCATGTAAGTAATGTATAACTCTCAATAAAGCTTAAGTGTCCTAGTTTATCTGTATTCAACCAAATTGTAACTTTTATTCGAGAGTTTTCAAAGCAGCCCAGAACTGTTCAACACACATTTGACCTAGATTTGCTCAACGAAATGTTTATCAGTGAAAATCAGAGATTTGGACTTGAGACTCCTGACTTGAACTCAAGTCACAATGTTGATGTCTTATTGCTTGGCAAACATTATATTTAAGACTAACATTTACCAGTTTTGACAATTAGTTTTGAAGTTGGAGACTGAGCTTCACCCAAGTTGCTGTCAGACGGTGTTTGGAAAGTGTCAAATATGTGTATGGAGGAAAAATATCAGATACGACAATTCAAGACATCATTAAGAAAGAACCATGCAAATGTCTGAAGAAATTTGGTTGTAAAAACAAGAAAAGATGTGTGATAAGTTCATAATGCTGGAATGTACAGCAATGAGTCCAATGGATATTTGCTGAGACTAAGTTTTGAGTTACATTTAATCTCATGTGTTGCTCTACTGATATTGTTTTACGTGCACATTATTTATATTTTAGTGTATTTTAATACTTAAACCTGACATGAAACGAAAGAATTTTCCATAAGTAAGAATTAATGACAGTTAAAACCAGAGAACCTTGACTAACAAACTGTGACGTGTGCCAAAGTCAGGCAGAAATGTAGTCATAACTGTTAACACAGCTTTGTAGACATTAACAAAAGCATTCATGATGATAGGTGTCACTGCACGGTGAAGTCTAAATTTATCTGTTTGCACTAAAAGGGTTTTAGTAGTTTCACTTTGGCTTAACTGTACAGCAGGTAAGACCAGTCTCATCACTTCAGGAAGCGAGAATGAGAGTGCATAATTGCTTACCACATGATTAAAAAGTGATTACAATCTTGGTTTGAACTTCAACTAAAAATGTGATTATGAAAATTAAAGTTTTACTAAAGACAGTATTAGAGTTCAAATGAGGGACGTTTTTGTATCCTTCTCAGTTCTGTGATGAGAAACCTATAAAGAATCTTTAATTATGATCAAAAAAGCAACATCCAATAATTCTGCTTTTCTGATCGCAGGGAACCATATAATACTCAAAATTCAAAATACCGGACATTTGGATTTGAAACACAAAATTTGCTAGTGTTACAAAAGAAAAAGCAAGCACTGCACATTTATTGCGTCTCTGCCATCAAAATAATAATTAATAATGTGTATAATAAATCTGCAGTTTCTACAATAAGTTAATAAGTAATTATTTCCTGCAGCAGCTTATACTTTACATTGTTATTAATAGTTCTATTGTAATTACATTAACATTTAATTTAGACAGGCATTAGTTTAAAATGTAACTCAATGCAAACATCCACTATGCTAAACATTAAATATTCAAAACTTATTATTATTATTATTTTTTTTTTACTTTTTCCCCACAGAAGAGACATTAAAGAATGACAAATATACAAAAATATTTCAGAAAAAAAAATAGGAAAAGAAAACAAACACCTCTAACCCCATGTCAGAGGTGTGGAGCTTCATTTTCACTTGCTAGCTTTGTTTTTTTTTTACTCAAATCAATCAACAAAAATCTTTGCAGAAACACAGAAGTTTGGTGAAGGTGTATTTGTAGCTTCGTAGAAACACACAGAAGTTGTTCTGACAACATAACTGACACCCTGAATTATAAACTACTGTATAAAACAGTTTGTCTACTACAATGCACATCATATAAGTTAAAATGAAATAAGTTAGAAATTGCCCAGCATTTGATCTAGCTATGTTTGACAGTGTCCTGAAGGGCCACTTAGAGCTCATGCTGTCTGAGAGACGAGAGGAAGTGCAGCTCTCAAAAATAAACAGATTCTCTGAATATGGTAAGAGAATACGGATTGTGCAAGCACCATATGGTCCCTGTTCTCGACCATAGGTGCCATCTCAAGTTACTTCACCTGGAAACCTTTGAGAGAGGAAAATGGAGCTGCTGCTCTATTCAGCGTGGCGGTAATCCAGAGATTAGCCTGAAAAATTCCACACCGCCGCCACACAATGGCCCATCTCACTGTCACTCAACAGGCCCAACCAGTTAGAAGGAAGCCGGGCGCAGTGAGGCTGGCCTGAGTGGGCATGTTTAATGTTATTCCATTCACTGTAGTCACTATAGCAACTGGCCATGGGTGTGTTACATCTGCATCTAATAGGAAACGAAAGCTGTTTACGAATATAGATATTAAAGGGTTACTCCACCCCAAAATGAAAATTTTGTCATTAATCACTTCGTTCGTCTTAGGAACACAATTTAAGATGTTTTGGATGAAAACCGGGAGGGCTTGCGACTGTCCCATTGACTGCCAAACAATTTTCACTGTCTTGGCCCAGAAAAGTATAGAAAACATCGTCAGAATTCTACGGTTCAACCGTAATGTTATGAAGCTATGAGAATACTTTTTGTACGCAAAGAAAACAAAAATAACGACTTTATTCAACAATTTGTATCGGCTGGACACAAACTGCGTACGCCAGTGGTCGGCAACTGGCGGCCCGAAACTGACCCGCCAGCAATAATATCTGGCCTGCACCCGCAGCCAGATTATTTTGATAGCAGCTGGTTCTGAAATAAATCTGTCATGACAGCAACAGTTACTCACAATCAGAGTACGTGAGCGGAGCGCGGAGTGGAGCGGTGTGATTTTGAATGGAGGGAGGAGCAGATTTTTTTTAAAAAGCAGATTTTTTTTGGTTTTCACTCGCTCCAAGAGTGCTGCACCACCGCTCCATCCCGAGCACAATTCATGCCAACAGCCCATAATATGACTGCATATTTAGCAAGAATTCATGAGTGGGACATGGACATGAGCGGAAAGTTATAATTCAAGGAATTTGTTTGTTCCTTCTAGATACTGAATATATTCAGCTGAAAGCATGATTTAAACAAGTACTACAACACTTATTCACACACAATCGCTCTCTCAATAATGCATTTAAACAAATGTAATCTTACTTCATCTGTATCAGATTTCGAATGAGCAGAAATCTGTAAGAAATGCAGCGATCCGTAGGTAAAATAACTGACGAAAACACTGTTATTTTCATCACAAACAAAATTTGCACAGCAAAAACCAGCAATTATACCTTTTAATGCTAGCAATCATGTTATTAGCTTGTCATGTGGTAGGAAAAAAGTTTGCACATTAGTGTTCCAATAAGCCACTTTGAAACTTTCCTGTTATTTTATTTTTTGAATATACGTTATGAACAGAACTGTGATATTTCAAACATACTGAAATACTTTAGATGTGGAACGGCGATTCTGATATCAGTGAGCGCGGAGTGGAGCGGGAGCGTGAAATGGTGAACCCGGAGTGGAGTGATTATTAAATGCTCGGAGCGTGGTCGGAGGGGAAATTGTTGACGCTCAAATACTCTGCCGGACACCGCCACACAAATGTGGCTTTTTGTTAATGACTGTCCTCCTACACTACAGGATTTAACACAGAGTAACAGCTCACTACCAGTTACAAAAGACACTGTAGCAGTCTGTCACAGGCAATTCTAGTTGCATTTTTCATCAACTAATTTCTTAAATTATCCTTTGACTATGTTCTGGCCTGCTATCTAGTGGCAAAATGTTATTTTTGGCCCGATGCCAAACTTACTTGCCGACCCCTGGCGTACGCTGTTTTGTGTCAGCCACACCACACGGATACGTCTTCTACGTTTATTTACGCTATGATTTAAACGAAAACAGCATATCCGTGCGGTGCAGCTGACACAGAACAGCGTACGCAGTTTGCGTCCAGCAGATATTCTCCAAAATGGCGCTACACTGACGCAGAGACGACAAATTGTTAAATAAAGTCGTTATTTTTATTTTCTTTGCATACAAAAAGTATTCTCGTAGCTTCATAATGTTACGGATGAACCACTGATGGCAGATGGACTATTTTGGCGATGTCTTTCATACTTTTCTGGGCCTTGACAATGTTATTTACTTGGCAGTCAATGTTTTCATCCAAAATATTTTAAATTGTGTTCCGAAAAGGAACAAAGCTTTTATGAGTTTAGAACGACATGGGGGTAAGTGATTAATGACAAAATTTTCATTTTGGGGTGGAGTACCCCTTTAAGATTGTTTAATATGAGCCATCCATCTCAGCTGCAAAGCTTTCTGTGCATCTTCTCTAACTGAGGGTGCAGGACTGGGACTGCCTTGGTTTCAAATGAACTCAAATATCATTTACCAAAAAAATTATCTGAAAATAATAATGTGGAGTAGATATGGGATATGACCAAAATCTTATATCACGGTATGAGTAAGTTTATTTCATGATAAGGATATATATCACGATGCAGTTATTTTTGCTTTAAACAAATTTTTGACACCATAGAAATTTCATAATTCTTGTCACCAGTGTCAATATCACAGAAAACTAATATTAGAGTATATAATAATATTAAAAAAAACAAGCTTCAGTAAAGAAACTACAAATAAGAAATGCTACATACATTTTATAAAGTTTATATTTGAAAGTATAAATGCATATTTCTTCTTATTAAAATTACAAAAGTGATTTAGGCAAGAGCAGTGAGAGATTTTCTCTCTTTTGTTGTTTGATTAACATGAATGACAGACAGCAGGAATATTAGACTGCTGTCACTTTAAGAGCTGCCCGGATCCACTATATTGTTACACATGTGTTTTCTTTCTCGGCTACTTGTTTTCACTTAAGACCTAAATTACTGTATTTATGAGGATACTTACAAAGACGGCCATTTTGACACATATGAGTGTGTATATTTAACTGTTCAAGGTCTATAAAGCTTGTCTTCCGATATATCGCCCATCCCAAATGTTGTGTTTTTATTAGTCATTTTATTGTTTTACTTTGCTTTTCTAATACGTGTTGGAGATTGTGGCTATTGTTAACAGAATCCTTTCTTCACAGGATGGTTTGGGGTCAACCGAGGACTTACCGGTCTATGCTAGAGGTCATTTTTGTAGTGTGTTCAGGGTCGCAGTTGTAGAGAGAGGACCTTTAAGCGTGAGGTAGACATTTGTAACCTGGGTAACAAAATAAAAAAATAATTTAATGCAATTTAAATTAGGTGCACTCTAAACGAATAAATAAATAAATGTGGGTTTTAGTGTATAAAAGTGCCTTCTAAATTATTAAATTAAAATGAAACAATGACACAAGAGGAATAAATGCAATAATTCATTCAAAAGCAAACTTACCTCCAGGCCTGCTTGCTCTAAGGAAGGAAGAGAGGAGCTTGCCACAGGATGTAGGATGAGGACAATCAGTGGGCAAGACAGAAGGTGCGAGTGAATATAATTGTTTTTGTGTGGAGGGTCAATCAGAGGACTCTGAGGTCAAGGTAGAAAAGCTTGCTGTGGGTCCTTGTGGGGTGTATGTGCTTTCATTCGGGTGTGAGAGTGGAGGCACCACATGTTAGCACTAGCCACCTCCTAAGAAAAAACAAAAAAAACAGAAAAAACAGTCATAATTACACATTTTATAAGTAATAAAAGTCATGTTTAATATATACTCCTTAAGTAATTTTAACTTAACTTAATGCCTGACCTATAAAACAATAGTCAGAAATTGAATAGTTTATTGAAAGATTGCATATGTGTTTTTGTGACCCATTTAGTATGATATAGGACAATATGGAGCTCATACTTGAGAATGAAATAACACCTCAATTTTATTAAGAAGCCAAAACTGGGAAACCTATGCAATTATTTTGGGCAGATGCTGATATTTACAAGATGAAATTCTAATTTCTGAATGAGATTTTTGTAGTATAGCAGACTACTTACAAAAATGCATATAAATATCAGTTATCCAAATAAATATGTCTTGTAAGATGACACTTAAATGTTCAAGGCTCTGTACTTTTTAATTGTGGGGCAAAACATATAATGTAATGCAATGATGATTGAGAGATACAGAATTAAACGTTCCTCAAAAGCCTGTTTATCAGATTTGATTCTCAAATTGTAAAAAAAATAAAATAAAAATAAACAAATAAATAAAAACATTATGGAATCAAAGTTACTTCCTTCCTGTAGTATTACTAACAATATAAAACTTATTCTAAATATTTAACAGCAGATCAACATTTGTAACATGACCTGAAGTTTTAGTAATAAACTAAAAGGCCTTTTTTCTACTAAAAGTATAAACTATCAATCAGAAGACAGAAGGCATGCAGTAGATGTTGATATTATAGAGAAATTACTCATATCAAATATTATACAGTCTTTTTAAGGCTAAGAAGAAATTTTGTAATGAAACCAAAAATTTTTAAGACGACTGAATTGTAATGTATAAAATATTAATAACTGATTAATTAAAGCTGCAGTCCATAACTTTTTTTATGTTCAAAATGTACAAAATTAATATAATAAGCAAGTTAATCCATTTGCCAAACCGTGGTTTTGGCTTATCCTGAATCACTACAGTACACCTATAATAAGTTTTTATATTCAGACTATTTTAGATTGGAACCTCTGCGGAGTACCTGCGTAACTCATCCTAACTCCAGCTACAATGTTCTTCCACAAGACACATTTAGTTCTGTTTATTAACAGCTATAGCACCAAAAGTTACGGACTGCAGCTTTAAATAACTAATTTTGTAAGTAATAAACTTACTCATGTCATTATTTCTGTAATAGCAGCAATGCTCCTGAACCACTGTAAATCTGCTCTTAAATCTGAAACACAAACAGAAACAGAAATTAGTCACATAAACAGAGAAAATGCTTCAATTACATTACAGAAATAATAATATATTAGCCTAACCGGTACTAAGGAGATTATAATAAAATAAAAACATCTGAATTAATAATAGTAGGTGTTCAGGTTTCAAGAAAAAAAAAAAAAAAATCACTTTGACCCAGTAAGCTTGAGAAGGGTCACCTTAAAGTTAAAAACGCTAAAGTCATTATGGTAAACATTTGCTGCGAAGATAAAAAAAAAAAATTAAAAAAATTAAAAAACACTATGTCATACCCAAAATAATGGCTTAATTGAGGCTTAACATTTTCCCCAAAACTAACAGTTATGTCCATCCCAAAATAAACTATTCCGCCAACTACTAGATATTTTACAAGGCCACAGATGTTGTGATGTACTGCCAAGTCTGATAGACGACTTGGCAAGACCTTCTCCAAAGATAAACATTCAGTACTGTAAAACCAGGGCCGAAGTTCAGCAGTCATAAGAACAGAACTTATGAAAATATACAGAATTCACTGCACCTTCATTACAAGTCAACTGCAGTGTGATGTTCACAACACTTATCACAGTCTTACATTATTGACATTCACATGCTGGGTGTTACCTATACAAATTGTGCCAAAATTTACTAATATGCTCATGTCATATATATGTGTCACATTTCCTTCTGTGGAACATAAAAGAAGATATTGTGTTCGTCTATACAATGAAAGTCAATGGGGTCCAAAACAATAGTCTGGCCCTCTTTAATGTGTTCCACAGAAGAAAGAAATGTGCATCCATTTATAGTGTTGTTTTCTATTAAATTTGTGTGTTTGCATAAAAATAAAATAAAATATAAAACGTATTTTACATATATTTCTAGTGGGAGTACTTAAATAAATAAATGTTATAAAATAAATACAATTTATAAACGTGGGAGTGCATAAATAAATAAACACATTTCATTAAAATAAATACAATCTATGAGCATCTCTGTACATGTGGGAGTGAATGAATATATTTATTATTAATTTAACTTCTTCATTTTGTTACATAATTAAAATTTATGAGCACCTCCCTTCATGTGGGAGTGTATAGGCTACATCTTTGTAAAAGAAGAATAGGCACTGTCTCTCTCTACAGGAAAACACCCAGCTGGAAAGAAGCAGTAAGAGTGAGCTGGGTGAGACATGATGAACCCTGACAAGTTGCAAGACATGTCCAAGGAAGTGCATGTGTCATAAAGGCACACACCCCTGAGGCCAATCTATATATAGCAGTGGTGGTGTGGTATTGCCTTCACTCATATTAGGTTTCCATGTTCCAACAGGAAGACTGCAATGATCGATGAGCAACTTCTGTATAGAGATGACAGCATCCTGTTCTTTTCATCAAGACAGTCAGAAAGCTAAAAAAAAATGTGATGTGCACATAAAAATTTACACAACTTCACAAACAAAGGTAGCAGCTTTGACCCACTTTGGTCCTTTAAAAAGCATGCAATCATGATAAAAATCAAAGTGTGTGTGTGTGTGTGTGTGTGTGTTTATCAAGATTACTACTATCAGAATACATCAGCTCACAGTCAGTCTATTGTGTTTTGGTTAATGTCCTCAAATATTTAACATTTATCCTGTTTTCATGCATGGTTTGATTGTCTTGTCCAAACCAGAGTTTGATTCCACCTGATTGCTATCCCAGAATTCACATAAACCTCACATATAAAATGTAATATAAAGCACAGTGTATTAAAAAAAAAAAAAAATTAAAAAAATAAATAAATAAATAATAAAATAAAATAAAATAAAATAAAATAAAAATAAATTAAATAAATAAATAAATAAATAAATAAATAAATAAAATAAAATAAAATAAAATAAAATAAAAAAAATATTGCTGTCTTGGATTGCTATCCCTGAATTCACATAAAGCTATTTGTTTTTTGCATGCTGCAGAGAAAAGCCTTCAGTCAGTCACCAAACACCTGCACTCATTAGCACTCATAAAATACAGCCTAATGATAGAACACATTGCTGTCTTTGTCGTCCTGCCAGAAACAGTTCTTGTTTACAAGCTTGTACTTTATGGCCATTTCAATGGCCAATAAAAAGAAATGATAACAGCAAGGAGATTAGCATAATGCTAGGAGCTAGCATGACCCATCAGCTACCACACGATTTGAGCAACAGTTCTGGAGCCGGTTCATTTTCGGATGACATCCACACATGAAGCAGCACGGACACGCATACCTAAACACACCCACAGATTCAAATGAGTTCAAATAGAAATCACACGCAACTAGGTCATTCTTCATCTGAAGTGGTGAAAAATATTTACATTGTAAATAATTTAAATTTTTCAAATAATAACATGTATTGCTATGTATTTAAACAGTGTTTAATATGCTATATTCGGAGAAGCTTAAAGGGAGAGTTCACCCAAATATAAAAACATTGTCATCATTTACTGACCCTCAAGTTGTTCTAAACCTGCTTGAGTTGGTTGATCATTAAAGAAAATATGTGGGTTGCAGTTTGCAGTTTCTAGTCCCCACTGACTTCCATAGTATGGAAAAATGCTATGAATATCAATGGGGACTATCCCTTTAGAAACGTTTTCATTTAATTTTTTCTTAAAATAAAACATAATGTATTTTTTAAACAAATTTATTAAAATATCTACTGTAGATATAAATTCACTAATAACATTTGAATGGTTTCTTACTACGGTGTTTCAGTGGCATGTTAAAAAAAAAAAAAAAAATATATATATATATATATATATATATATATATATATATATATATATATATATATATATATATATATATATATAAGATTACGAGATTGAAGTCGTAGCAATACGAGAAAAAAGTCGAAATATTTTGAGAATAAACTCATAGCAATATGAGAATAAAGTCAAAATATTTTGAGAATTAAGTCAAAATTACTAGAATAAAGGAAAATATTTTGAGAATAAAGTTGAAATTATGAGAATAAGGTTGTAGCAATATGAGGATAAAGCTGAAATTACAAGAATAAAGTCAACAATGAGAATAAAGTAGAAATTACAAGAATAAACTAGAAATATTTTGAGAATAAAGTTGAAATTACGAGAATAAAGTCGTAGTAATATTTTGAAAATATTTTCGAATATTTTCTAAATATTTTGAGAATAAAGTCAAAGTATTTCAACTATTCTCATAATTGTTTTACTTTTTTTTTCAAAATATTACGACTTTAATCTCGTAATCTTAGATTTTTTATTTATTTATTTTTTTTACGTGGCAATAATACGCTGTCGTAGTTTGAATATAAACCATCACATCTATAAAGCTGGAATAACAACAAAGAAACCTCTGGAAGGAAATTTATTTAGGTGATTAGCTCAGTTAAATTAGCTGCTAACGTAGCCACATTCCTTTAGCTGAAGTGCACAGACGCAGTGGAGACACACTGACTAATCACAACAGCAAACAAAACAATGGCTGTAATACACTATGGTGCTCGGATGTGTGGTGACCAGATGTAAACAAGTGTGCTAAAGATGGTTAAAGCTTTTAATGATGGAAATCTCTCTTTCATGTTTTTACTATGAGTGTCTTGTCACATGCAGGTCTGGACCTCCGGTCACGCCACGCTGCACACCAGCTATGTCCCCCTACTGCTCACTACATGTGACTATTGACCCAGACAACACACACAAAGAAAATAAACGACATACCGACACAGCTCAGACTCAATTCAGCCACTCCTGCGACATTTAGGACAAAAGAAGCGAAAGCTGACACAAACAGCCGCAAACAAGCAACCAGACCAGACGCAATAAACTTAAGACAAAAGCACACCCCTTGTTTCTATTAGACTTCGGATTGACACCACCATTCAAAAGTTTGGGGTCAGTAAAATGTTCTTGTTTTTTTTTAATTTTTTGAAAGAAATTCATACTTTTATTCTGCGAAGATTAATTAAATTAATTGAAGTGACAGTAAAGACATTTATAATGTTACAAAAGATTTCTACTTCAAATTAAAGCTGTTATTTTGAACTTTCTATTAATTAAAGAATCCTAGAAAAAAAAGATCACAGTTTACACAAAAATATTAAGCAGCACAATCGTTTTCAGAAATGTTTCTTGAGCAGCAAATCAGCATATTAGAGTGATTTCTGAAGGATCATGTGACACTGAAGTAATAATGCTGAAAATTCAGCTGTCATCAAATGAATAAATTACACTTTAAAATATATTAAAATAGAAATCAGTTAAATTGTATTCATTTTTACAGTTAAAACAGTAATATTTCACAATATTACTGTTTTAACTGTATTTTTTGATCAAATAAATGCAGTCTTGCGGATAAGAGACTCATTTCCAAAAACCTTTGACAGGTAGTGTAAAGGATGCCAACAAAACAAAATGAATCTAGATATTTGTAGCACAAATATGACTGTTATGCTACCAAAAGTATAAAATACCCCAGTAGAGCATCAAAAGGGATTTAAAGGAAATCCGTCAGGATTTTAAAACACAGCTCCTCCTTCAATTTCCTTTGAGTATCCGGAAGCAAATATTATTCCAACACAACACACATCTTATAAAAACCACACAATATACAATAAGATTTAAAAAATACATTTAAAATAATAAATAATTAAAAATAAATAAAACACACACACCCAGTTAAATAATAATAATAATAATAAAAATCCTGGAATTTTTATAAATTTGGAACAAATACAAAACGTGTCTTTTCTTCTCCACCTGTTTTTTTCTGACTCTGCTGACCCAATGAGCATTTCGCTGCCCAACGGTCATGACATAACTTTGCAAATTATATTATTGCATTAGTATTGCATCCTTCTCATGGGCATTTAATAATTTTTGAATTTTAGTCTGAGTTAAATCTGTTTTTTTGGCTCATTTTATCTGTAAAAGAAAACCTGCCTAATAATTCGGCACTCCTGGATATAAGGAGTTTTTAACTTTCAGCCTTCATGGACAATTATATATCACTTATATATGATTAAATACAAAATCAATAGTAGTTATTAAGATTGATGTGGTTTGGGATTGGTAAAATGTTCTTGGGAAAAAAAATATATGACCAGAATATCAACTTGCCTAATAATTCGGCACACGGTGTAAATTCCTTTTGTCATTCTACAAGGATATTATATTGCTGCTCATAATACTGTAATGATAATATTTTGGGACGATGTGCTAGAAAATGTGATTTATGTTTTAATCCCGTAACACAATTCTCATTTACATATATATCACTTATAAATGATTAAATACAATATCAATAGTAGTTATTAAGATTGATGTGGTTTGGGATTGGTAAAATGTTTTTGGGAAAAAAAAAATATGACCAGAATATCAACTTGCCTAATAATTCAGAACACAGTGTAAAGGAAATATGTCAGGAATTTTCTTTCAACTGTCCTGGGGAGGATTTGTACTGTACAAAGATTTTACAATATCCAGGACTCTATGAATAAAAAAGAATCCTTTGGGAATTTCAGTTCATCCAAGGAGGATCATTTTGGATTCAATGGGATCATTAAAGATTACAAATTCTGACATGAATACTCAAAATAGGATTCAGGATTGTTTAACAAGGGACACAAAACAATCCTTACGGATTTCACTGAAATTCCTTTTAATGTTCTTTATGTTGCTCACTGAAGATATTTGGCATTTAGATGCTTTCCAGATATGAGTCACAAATGTTACCAGAGTATCAGTTCAACAAGAAAAAAGAATTGCTTCACTACAGGGAAATGTGGGGAAGAGGAACTGTACATACAACACTAGGAATTCAAAGGATTTCTTTGAATTAGGAGGCAACATAAAAAGACTTTGAAATAGAAGGTGGGGGATTCTGGGAAAAACACATGAGAAGGGCACATGTGAAGAGAGAGAGGCGACGGAGGAGTGGAAAAGGATGTAGGACAGAGTGGAATATTTTCAGTTCACCGAGACATGGAGTCAATTTCGCAAAAGATTTGACAAAAAGCAAAGCATGCAAAGCTGTGAAGGAGGGTTCGACAGAGAAAAAAAGGATAAGGCTTGCAAGAAGAAAAAAGGAGGGGGAGGGTTGGTGAAAAAGGATAAAAAGAGACATAAAAGCGAAAGAGTAAAAGAAAGAAAGTAAGGCAGTCCCCAGCATTTCCTGCAGAGTGGTTGTGCCGTTAACAGTAGGCTGAGGAATGGTTTTGTAACTGTGATGTCAGTAGATGCTTCACTGACCTGCTGACCCAGTGACCTACTTTTGCTTCTCTCGCTCACTGTTTCTCTCTTTCACTGCGACTTAATCACGGCTCAACAGGCTGCCGCAGCTGCAGCCAATCACGCGACGGGCTGAGTCACCACACACTCGCTATCAGCAAATCAGGAAATCAGGAGTAGCTCACCACAAACAAACAGCAGCCAATAACACGCTGAGGAAAAAATAAAAGGAGTTTTCAGCCAATCAAACGCAGAGTCTACAAACTCTCAGATAACCAACCACAAACAGGATAAAAACAGAGTTAGCGTCAAAGAGAACAAGTCCGAGAAGGGAAGGAAAATAGGAGAAATAGCAGAAGGAAACAGGCTAACAAAACCAAGCTTCTTCTCTTGCTGAGAGTGACATTTACCTATTCGGCCAAAGTGAGCCAAAACAGATCTGCCTAAAGCACTAGGTTAAAACCAGATAACAAGCGCATGACAAACAAACAAATTCTTCCTCCGCTCTCTCGCCACACTCAAACAAATGAGGTTTCTCTCTCTCACACACACCCACGTCTACCCTTAGGGGCTCTGAACGCTATAGACTGGGCTGGGAATATTTTCACACAGTTGTGCATATCTTGAATTGTACCTGCACACAAACAGTCACAGATGTAAACAACAACAACAAAAAAAAATCATTCTGTCAATATTCACTTACTCTCATGTCGTTCCAAACCTGTATAACTTTGTTTCTTGTGTAAAACACAAAAGGAGATATTTATATGCATGTCCAAGCTGCTCGTATTCCATACCATGTTCAGCAGCCATTTTAATGTACTTTAAAAATGGCTGTGATGATACTGTAAAAATCATACTGCATTTCAATATACATCACAGTAATATATTGTAAAAAAAATAAAATAAAATAATAATAATAATAATAATAACATTTGCAAAAAATTACTTGTAAAATATTTTAGTTTTTAATTTAAAATATTTTTATTTAATATGATTTATTTTTTTTTATGAATGATTGATTGATTCTTTTGCTCTACAGTTCAATAATGAAAAACAGGTTCACTTTATTGTATTAATTTCCTGTTATATGTTATAATCAAATTAGTGTATTATTTATGCACGGTTATATTTTTATATTTTGAATTCTTTCATTTGTATATATTGTGTTTTAATTTATTTTAATTTTGTTACATGCTTTTCCTACTTTTATTCCTATATTAAAATATTTCAAAATAGATTCAATTAATATTTATTTCAGTTTTAATTTAGCTTCTTTTTCAGTTTTAGTTATATTTCAGTTAGTAATTTTAGCGCATCAGCTTCAACAAATTTCAGTTAGTTGACACAGCAACATTTCTAATTTTCATTTAATTTCTTTCCATTTAATATTTAGAATTTATTTCATTTCAGCTTCTACAAAGCATTGAGCAAGCAATATTAAGATTATGAGTTCATTTCAGGAAATGCATGAACTGATCAAATGTATACCTTGAATGCAATGCAAGTCTCTTGCAAGAAAGAAAAGATGCAAGTTAACGACCCTCCTAGATTTTTTGAGTATAATCCTTCAAGCTCACTTTGATACATCTTTAGATAATCAATGCATAAAGACCCAAGAAGACTAAGGACTCAAGAAAAAGTGAATAATTAAGCTCAAGAGATGTTGCAAGATTGTGACAAAAAAAATGCATTCAAAAATAATAAAAATGTAAGTGTCATGCACAATAACATGTATCTCAACGTGTATCAGACAGCATTATAAAAGTCATTTTTTCATGCAAGAAATGTGGGTTTCCAAAAACATTTTTAGTTGAGATTCCTAATAATTTTTCTTTTTCTTTCAACTCTCTGAAAAACGCCTCACTGCAACACAAACCTAGTCTCCGACATCACTAACTGTATCCTTACAGTCTCAGGATAACCAAACATGGTTTTTCTGTTCCTTTCCAATCCACATTCAATTTTTTTCCACCGCAGAGTCTGCTTTCCATTTTTAATAAATTCATGCAAGGTGCCTACACATTCTCACTCTCTTTTTTCTCCTTCGCTCCCTCAGATCGAGTCTCTACAGGCTCTGTGTGTGTGCGCGTGTGTGTTCTCTCAGATGTAGGTCAGTAAAGCTCTGAGGATGTGAGTCACTCCAGCATGGATCTTCGGTGCAGCTCTGCACGCACTGAGACGCCAGCATGACAACGGTGCCCATCGGCAATGCCATAGCAACCACTCTCACCAAGCGGGGTAAAAATAGATGTGCTGAATTTCTCCACTGCAGAGTTTCCCTCTAATATTTTCTCTCTCAGCATTTTCGCCATTACTCATGCAGCAATCGACCTACAATCATCTAGAAAAGAGATTCTTCAGTTTTTCAAAAACTTACGGTAAATGGACCAATCTCAAAAATACAACACACAACCACGTGACACACATACATCGGATAAATAAATACTTATCCACACAAAAATACGACCGCAGCTTGAAAAAATGATTAATGTGCACTGAAAATGATGAGGAATCCCTTAAGGCCAGTGATTCCCATGCTTAGGTATGAAGACTTAGGTATGGGTTTCCATTTATAGCAGTGTTCTCCTTTTCCCTTTATACAGTCAAAGTCAACTCCACTTTCCCTGGAAACATATAATTGCTCTTTTCTAGTGACAGATTTGCATGTTATCTTCAGGTGTAGTTACCATATAGATAACATAGGTTACACTGTCAGCACAGTACAGTATGTTAGCCGTAACTCTCCTTATCAACCTGAAATGACTTCACTCCTTTTTAAGTCTGGAAATGCAAGGGATTACTCACTCAGCGCAAACCACATTCACATGTCACACCTCTGGACGTCTTCAGAGAACGGCTAGGGAACATGAGCTGAAATAGAAGGCATTTACTGTAAGTGGGGAAGCACTCTGCTCGGGCCATAAACATTTTAATACAGCTTACTCCCACAAAATGCACTGAACCCAAAACTGCAAACATGTAGCCTACATTCTCCAACTGGAGAGCATAAAAAATAAAAAACAAAAAACATTTGAGAGAAAAGTTGATTTTTTTTTTTTTTGGTAATGTCTTAATCTAATTATAATTATAATTATTATTATTATTAAGAACAACAACAACCAAAAGGACAATAACTACAATTATCAAGTTAAAATACATAAAAATACGTATTTGTGTTTTGAGCAACAATTATTTGAGAAATTCAAAATGCAATGCACCTGTATTAATAATAAAAACATAAAATATTTAAATATATTGTAATAAAAATTAGGGCTGTCAGTGTATTAAATTTTTTTTAATCAGATTAAATCACACCCTTTTTGTGTGGTTAATCGCAATTAATCGCAATCAAACTTATGAAATTAAGCATATTATCTTATTTTGTCATTATTTACTATATTCAGCAAAGTAAAGCAAAAGATTGAAGGGTGATTCTTACAAAACTGTATTTTCTGCAAGCTTATTTCAAGATAAATTTAGCTGTTTTTTTATTTCAAAAAAGGGCACTTAGAGACTCAAGGACATCAAAGAATCAAATTATATAAAAAGTTCATATAGCCTAATCATTCAAAAAAGCACACGTTAAAAAAAGGTTCTCTCTCTCTCTATTATATATATATATATATATATATATATATATATATATATATATATATATGAGTCTCTATTCTTTCCACCATCTCTGATGTAATCAGCCTGGTTTTCTTTACATTAGAGCTGTTTTGGACTGAATGTTTGAATGCATTCCCTTACTGGATCATTGGACTGAAAACTTTCCCAAACAGAGAAGCAAAATTGAGTTAAAGGTTAGAATAGAAATTGTACTTTAGTAATTTTGCATTAATTGCATGAAATTATTTTAACGAGTTACTGATTTTTTAAATTAATTGCATGTGTTAACGCATTAAACGTTGACAGCCCTATTAACAATATTAATGTAAATATTTTGGTAACACTTTAAATTACAGAAACATTTTTCACTATTAACTAGTTGCTTATTAGCATGCATATTACTAGCATACTGACTGTTTATTAGTAATTAATAAAATATATTATATTAATTCTGCATGACCATTAAGTGAATGTGTGTTCCCTAATCTAAAAAATAAACAAAGCATATACATATGAAGGAAAAACCATTATAGATAAGCGTCACGTGATGTGCAATGCTGCAAAAAGGGCATGGAGGGCACATCTGCCATGGTACATATACCAGGAAAAGGTGTGCTCACACTGCAAACAAACATATGCTGAAGCCTTCAGATAGGTTCAACAGTCAAGGACAAAAAGACTGAATGAAGATACAACACCTCAAAGAAAACACCTCATTACGAAAATGAAATGTGACAGAGTTGCCCGGGATATCATGCTTATTTTTTATCTGTAGTCACAGCATACATAATTTGATGCATCTCGAACTGTTTTGGAATCAAATTGAGTACCAATCATAAGGTGTAGAGATTCTCAATGATTCTCAAAAATGTTCTACAGCTTAGACTTGCATTAAACCGAAAGCTTTCATATGGAGAGTTTTCACAATCATGTTGATAGGTGTGGCAGTTAAAATGGTGTTGATAGTGACAGAGCAAAAGTGGCACTTCAGAGAAAGGCTGGGATTGCCGTCTGTGTCAAATGCTCTCACAGGGCGGGAGCGGGAATGACTGCAACACCGTTACCATGACGATTAGTCCATAAGCAACCACGGTCGACATTTAAAACCAGCCACGGCTTAGATGCACACAATGGAACATGAGTACATGCACAAACACAGACCAATTTTAGCTTAGTTTAGCAACGCAACATGCACATACTGTACAATCCAAATAAGAATACACAATGTATTAATTATGATCAAATTATGCTCTTCTTTCACACTCATCAAAGACCGACAAACACTACTAAAAGAGACACAAGAGAGCTGACACAGACAGTTAAGCAGAAACATACTAACACATTTACTAGAGAGAAATCACCTTACTTTTCATTCTACAGCCATAAACACACACACACACACACACACACACACACACACACAAAGGTCAGGGTAACAATGAAGTGATGAGATGGTTCAGTAGATGCTAGCATTAAACACATCTATCTAATGAGTTGTCTAATATCCAAACACAGGGGAGAGGTGTTTATATAAACAGTGTCAACACTTCAGCCATAAAAACAATGCATTGTCATACCCAGAAATCACTACACAAATTTTCCACACTGCATTCAATAAATCACAGATATTGGTGGGTCGTGATCCAAAAAATGGGTCGCTGGTCTGATCTGACTGGGTGAGAAAAAACTAAATCAATTTAAACATATTCTTGTGTATTGGTAAGATAGAAAAAATAAACATATATTAATATATTATATATCGCTATATAATATATGCTGTCTTACAGTTAATCTTTATAAATGTTAATAAAATTTAGCAAATCTCAAAATTGAATACCCATACTAGCTAAATTCACTTGTAGCATTTAAGATGACTTATTTCGTTTTTATTTTAATTCATTTACACAAAATAGTAAAGAATTGTAATATAATTTATTGCTTATCAATTATAATTATTATTGCTTTAATGTCATTTATTGCATGTTGGCCATAGCATGAAAATTACTGTTGGCTTATTGGTATATTTTAATATTGTACTTTTAGTGTGTTTTTTTTTTTAATATTGACTGGAAAATTAATTTGTCAAGATTAGTCAAATTAGACCAATGTTGTGTGAAATGCCCTAAACCATAAATAACATTAATAAAACTATGCAAGGTAAAAGAAAATACAACCTACATTGGTAAATCATTTTACTCAGTATAGTTCAGTGAGAGGTTATGAGGGACAAAACCCAGAAGAGAGAAGTAGTGAAGGCATTACTAGAAACAAGAGACTCCTTCATACACAATAACACCAACAAGTGTTAAAAAAAAAAAGAAAAGAAAAAAAGAAACAGCACTCTCTAGTAATGAAATATATTTTCCTTTGTGAACATTCTGTTTCATAAGAATTCATTAAAGGTTCGAGTTTGTGCCAAAGACTCTTTCATAACACAAGGAACACATTAAACTGTGTCAGGTCATTTCGACTACTTGAGTACACAACAGATAAAATCAACAAAGTTTTACAAGTAAATACTATTTCAGTCTTTCTACTTCAAAATGGTGTTTAATTCAATGGGCTATTTGCAGTTCATAGTATTTTCTCACGAAATTTACTAGTAATTTCTGAGTAAAAATAGTTGCAAAGTAAATGTTACACTTTTTTTTGGTGAAAAATCGCAAAATGATGCTCCATTTAAAAATGTGTATAGTTCTCATTCTCAATCACTATTGTTATTTCCAAGTACCCGTGGCCATCCCTAATCTCCATGCCGATTATCCATCCTGCACGTGATAATCACCAAGTAAAGGTCATTTTTGTTCCTTCCAGGACACTTTGTGTCACCACACCCTGATTTCCCAGGGTTAGAGTCCCTTCTGTGGGCCAGCAGTCAACCTCAAGCCCCTGTGCCTGGATCTCACAAAAGCGCCCTTTGTTAGCGTGAACGTCCAGCAATCTGCAGACAGGAAAATGTCTGAGCAAAACTGCTTTCCACTGGCAGGGCCTCACAACGCAGCTGGCAGGGGGCCTCACGGTGGAGTTGCTGCGGCTGTTGGTCTGGTCTTTCAGAGAAACGGCGAGGACCCAACCGCTGGCACTGACGCCAAGTGGGTCAGCCGTGATCCCAGCCAGAGGGAGGCAGAGAGCACGGGAGAATGGAACGAGGATTAGAGGCAAAATAAGGTGACTTATAAAGATGTCAAAACCGCTCATTAAAACAGATTTGCTCAAACTTACAGAGAAGATCTGAGTCTGTTTATGCAGGTGATACACTGATTCACCTATAAGCATATGGACCGGCATACAGTAGAAAGCGAATGCCTCCAAAACGGAATCAAAAACAGGTTTCCCCAAGCACTCCTCCCATTTGTAATTGGTCGGTTAAAGAGATTCACGCCATTGGTTGAGCTGGTCAGGATGCTAAAAAAAATTTAATGTCAATGTCCAATGTATACATTTTCAGGGAGGTCAACCTACAGTACTTATACACTATTATATAAAAAAATGGTTAAGGAATATTGCAGTTCCAGTAAATTAAGCTCAATCAGCAGCAGTTGTTCAATAACGCTGATTATCACAAATATTAATCTAGATTCCTCCCTCGTTTTCTTTAAAAACAAAAAAATCTATTTTATTGTGCACCTCCTACAATGGAAGTGAATGGGGCCAATTTTTGCAGCAGAAATATGAGGCTTATAAATTTAGAAAGCTATTTTTGGTAACTGAAAAATAATAAAGGGCAAATAAAATGACATCGTGTGATTGAGTTTGAAGGCTTCACGTGTGAACCTGTTTGCTTCGATATATTGTTATAGCTGAGCTCACGTGAGCCTCTCCCAGTCTAAAGGCGGCTAATTGTGTCCACAGGTCAAACGCAGACAAACATCCTATTTCCCCTCCCTTACTCACCTGTTACGCCTGCATGACTCAGAACACAAACAAAAACTGTACATCCACGCAAATACATAAATAATAGGCGCCAAGAGGAGATGAATAATCCATTAATCATTCATAACTACCATATTTAACATCAAAATCAAGCTAAATGATAAATGCTACACAAAACAACCACTAGCCCAATTTGTCAGCACAAACACTTAAAAACAAACATAATAAAGATTTACAAGCACCACAGTGACAGTTATGATCCATTATCATGCTCTCCTCCCACTTTCTCAGAAGTATCTAATTTGGCATACACAAACCTCATGTAATAGACATATTATATATATATATACACATACACATACACACACACACATATATATACACACATATACATACACACACATATACACACCATGATTACTCATTTACATAAAGCCTTAATATAAAATTTGCTTCCTTAAAACCTGTAGTTAACAAATAATTAAAAACAACCAGAATTACTACAAGACATAAAAGTGAGCAAACATAATTGAATCGCCTGAAATGTCAAACCATAGGATTCTCTGTATTTGGCCATTAATTGGTTGTTGTAACAGTTTCAATCCATACACTTACAAGCGTAAAATAAAATTTAAAAGTCATTTGTTTTAAAAACAAAAATTAGCCAAAGAGTTGTTTTGTTTTTATTTTCTTACACTTTCAGCAAAAAAAAATAAAAATCCATAACTGATCTTTCACCAGCAAAATAAATAACAAAAGAAGATTGCAGTGGATAAATCATTTTGCAGACTTATTACAAAATACACAGAAAAAATAAATAGCACAAATTTGTTCTTTTGAAATACAGCAGAGCCCTACACTTCAACCATTTAAAGTTTTACCAGATTCGGTGTTATATTAACACGACTTATAAAGTAGTTGGAAAGTGTCACTGATGAATGCTATTTTCTGAAGACATGCACATTTAGGGGCCATTCACACACAAACAAAAAAAATCAAAAGCAGTGTAATGGAACACAAAATCAGTCTGTGTGAACAGCTCTTAGCACTATATGGATTTATTTATTTATTTATACACTGAAATCATCTTTTACTGTAGTTCCTAATTCAACTGTCTGGTGAAAAAAATTATTTTTTATTTTACTTTTTATTTATTTATTTTTTTAATTATTTATTACTTATTACCAAATGTTTAGAAATATTTGCCAAATCTTCAAAAATAACAATCTAAACAAAATGTCTCATCACGTTCCCAATAGAAATGAATGTAACTACAGTAACCAGCATTTGTTTTCCCCCACGGTGGTCAGAACCATTCGGAGAACCGTTAACACACCCAGGCTACACTTACATGATGCGTAAGTATCCTGCAGGTCTTCAGTGGCCAGAAAATAAAATTAGCATAAAGCTGACAAGCTTGATTTAGATGCCACAGACATGAAGGCCTGTCGTCAGCAAAGCCATGCCATCCTTGGAGCAAAAAAAAACAAACAGTTTTGCGGTCTCAAAAACAACACAATGCATTTTTATGGAGGGCAGGCGATTTCTGCCGAGTCATACAGCCTCTCCAATTCCTGCTTTTCCCTAGCAATCACTTCTTTTCCTCCTAGTGAGAGAACAACTCCGAGATGAGTGTGACGTGAGGTGGTTTGAAGCCTAGACACTGAGATCACTGGAAACAGCGTGTGTATTGTGGGATCTCCAGGGAAGTTTTTCCTCAGATCTGAATCCCCTATCAGCACTGTTGCCTGCAGCCACATCCATCCACATGGAAATACAGAAGCAGTGCTTAGTGCTACACACATCATTTACAAATGCAAGCATGGTATCTTCATGCAAATTACACTGCAGGGCTGAAAAAATACAGTCTATACAAACCAGTTGTGTGCAAACTGAATAACAATGAGAAAAGCAGTCCTACTACAGCAGCACTGGAATGTAAATGGCCTTTATACTGTTTCCTTTCAGATTAATTAAGCAGGCCAACCACAATGATTTCGGTTCTTTAACGAAGTTGTAATATAGAAGCTACAGGGTTTTTTTTTTTGAGAGCTTTGAGAGCATTTTTGCTGCTTGTTTGATTTAGCGCGTTAAAATTAACTTAATGCAATGATTTTTTTGTATATTTTGTCTCAACTTTTAATTTAATTGTGTGCAATCAATTACAATTCGTAAAATTAATCACCTCTTTTAGATTTTGCTGTTCTTTTGAAATTTCAATTTATCAAAGAATCCTTGAGCAGCAAATCAGCATATCAGAATGATTTCTGAAGGATCATGTGACACTGAAGACTGAAGTAATGATGCTGAAAATTCAGCTTTGCCATCACAGAAATAAATTACAATGTAAAATCTATTAAAACTGAAAACATTTATTTTAAATTGTAATAATATTTCACAATATTACTGTTTTTACTGTATGTTTGATCATTTAAATGCAGCCTTGGTGAGCATAATAATCCTATGTCAAAAACATTTATTTGTTTAAATACTGATGTTACAATTAAATATTATTATTTAATATATCAAACACACACATACATATATATATATATAAACACACAAGCATAAAATGTGTGCTTTTTAATACTAAACCATAATTTTAAAAAAAAGAAAAAAAAAAGTGTAATTTAATTGCATGGAAGTTCTCCTCAATTTAATTATTTTCTCTGCAATAAGCAGCAGACACATAGACCTGCAGAAGGCAAGCGTTTGATTTTGCATCGTCACGCACCAGTTCCAATCCCTCTGTCTACTGTCTCTATCATGGAAAAAAAGTTTAAAAAAATTCTCTAAATATGAAGAATACATCTCTTTGGCTCTTCACTTTAGTTACAGACTGTGGTTGCCATTCTCTTTGAAAAGCAAACTGTGTGTACATATATAAAACCAAGTAAATACATCCTCCTCACAAATCAACACTGTGCTTCATCTCTCTCCAGTTCAGCCATTTGTGGTTTCATCTCCAGGGCTTGCAAGGTATTAAGCTATTAAGTGAGTCAGACCCTCAGCAAGATTGGATGCAGTCAACATGAAAATCACAACACTGTCACAAGCACACAGGCCGTCATATCATAATAATAAGATAAAGCTAGCACAAAATGACTAAGTCACCATTCGCACAGGACACGTGAACTACATTTAACATGCCATGGATGTGATGCAGAGGCCAAAAACAAGGTTTACTCAACAACTTCACCTGCCACTATAATGTCTTTGAATTATGTTCATTCTGGAGGCCGTTGTTTTCCCCATTTTTCATCTTACCTTCTTTAGGTTGAGAAGGTTGCAGAAGGGCTTCTGTAGATTGTCATTAAGCGTTTTAAGTCCAAACACAAAAACTCAAATCCAATGGTGATGGAAACCCTGCAAAGGCAAAAAGGAAATTTAAAACAGTCTTTTTTCCAATTCTGTTAAATATAAATGACAATATCATTGAGAGCAAAAAGAACAAACGAAACAGTTTGAATGCATAAAAGACAACGGGCTCTCTGTGAGGATTTGGGATTTGATTATGCAAGTTAGCTTTAAGAATATTTGAATGCGTCTTATCACAATTTGCTGACTATTATTCTGCACTGAAATGTGTCAACAAACCAGGTCACGGTTGATATGTGCGGTGAGCTGCTGTGTGTGCATGTGTACAGAACTTGTGTCTAGTTCTAAGAAATGTTCTGCATCCACCCGCTCGCTTCTCTGCTCGTCCCAAAGGTTCTGATTAGAGATGAAATCACAACTAAAACATCTGGGTCATTCTGAGTCTTCACACATACACACACCCAAATCACTGGGCTCCTGCTGCAGTATGACAAAATACTGTCCCTCCATGCAAACATCTTACTGTTTCTCTTTTCAGTTTCACCTCTAAACATAAATTGAGTCCAACCCAAAAGGGAAATCTTAGAACTGAAGAACACGAGCTGACAACTGGCTGGTAATACAGAAGGATCAGGTTCAATCCCAAGTATATTTTTCAGTTTTTATCCGAATACTACAACAAAATCAATTCGATTTGAGGCGGTAGCACGTACAGACAAAAGCTGAGAGTAAACTGACCTCCCGGTCTCCACTGTCCCCAAATGTCTAGTGGGACATCGCACAGCAATTATAGTACTGTTAGTGGCACTGGATTAAAGTGTCTGGTGACTAAATATATCAGCAAACTGGCTGGGCAAAATACAGCTTGCCTGTTTAAATTTAGGGGGTGACCTATAACGGTTTATCATTTAAAATAATGAAGAAATATAGCCTTGTCTTAGGAAGAGGTTTTTGGTTTGTGTATTGAGGGCGCTAAACAGTCTAGGAAAGTCTGCTAATCAGCGATGGTTGCTATCTACAGTTGACATGACAAGCTTGAATCTGATTGGTTGACTAAGACAACTTCCACAACTAACACAAAGGAGTATGGAAAAACAGGGTATTTTATCAGTTCACCTGGAAGATTACCAGGTTGACATAATCAGCACATTAATAAAATATATTTTTCAGGGAGGTCAATATTTTACTATATTTTTTTTTATAATAAAATATTGTAAATAAATCCCTCCAGGTTTGCTGTGCTTGTTTGTAGAGCTGCACAATGTGGCAAAATATGTGATTATACATCAATATGACTAAAAAAAACTAAAAATAAAAAAAATAATAAATAAATAATAAATTAAGAAAGATCATTATTATTATTATTATTCAAAAATAAAAATATTATTGTTTGTAGGCTGCACAATTATGACCAAATGACTGATTATTTAATCAATGACTATAAATAATAATAATAATTATTATTATTATCACTACTTATAATAATAATAATAATAATAATAATAATAATTCATCTCCACTTCATGATTTCATAACATTAATATGTGTGAGAGCTAAACACTTGCAAAATAAGCTTTATCAATTATCATTGAGTAATTAGTGATATGTCCCCAAATGGCAAAAAGCCAAAACTGTAAAAGAATAAACCCTAGCTGGCAAATCAACAACGACCCAAACTGATGAAAACACATGACATATTCCTCTGCAATATGCCATCTTTAATTTACAAGTGTTTTGACTTTGTAGGTGATGGATCCTTGCCAACTGTTTTACAACATCCAGAAAAAAAGCACCTGATCAATCAAAACAACTGCTTATATACAGAACCAAAAGAGCAATCATGCATCAAATTTAGAATGGCAAAGATAAAACTGCTTTATTGAGTCCACATGATGGTAAATCTAATTTAACCCGGAAATAACATTAGCAAGGAAGAAAACATTGTAAACTAACACTGTTTTAAAGCTTTTACAATGTTTTTAAAACTGGTTAACATCTCTGTGTCAAGCAACAGCAGAACAGAAAAAAACACTGGAGTTTCAAACACTCCCATTGGCTAATCAAACAGATTTTCCAGCTCCAAACTCACACCATTCGTTTAATCATTTTGCTATAGTGCTTGCACAAACTGCAGTTCCAATTACTACCACTAGCACTGATATTACACACCTCACCATTAAATCACATTGAAATCTATCTATTTTCTTACTGAACTATTCATCTATTCAATCTTCTGGTGAAAATTACAGATCACTAAAGGTTTGTTCACACAAACCCCAACCCTTTCTTACAATTGACTGCAAGCTTGGACTCAGATCTGCCTCCATCTAATCAACAACCGATGGACAGAACCAAGATCCCATCCAACATTTTTTTCTTTTCAAAAACCAATGGATGTACGTAACAATATGGAAGAAAGAATCAGAGGCTACTTCCGTTCCGTTACATCAAGACATCTGTAAACCAAAATGGGCTTTACTCCCAACACTTAAGTGTAATGTGCTTTTGATCTGAAACAAGTTCTCTGAAGCAGAGTCCAACATGAAACGCAGAGCATGAGAGTGTACAGCGAGCAGATGGAGGCATGCATACATGCGGGTTTGGGTGGAGTGGGTGGATGTTGAGAGCTCTGGGCATCCAAAAGGACTCATCACTCCAACCCACACTCCCACAATGCAGTCACATGTCCCTCTGGACACAAGGCTGGCACCCAGCATCGGGCCATAGCGTCCCTCGGAGACTGCCAAACCAAATTGATATCGGCTCCAGTTTCATCCCTTGAAGAGCAAGGAGGAAATGTAGGATGACTGTGGAAAAATTTACATGCCAGGGAATTCCAGATTGCCTTGGACCACCCAATAAAATTACCATGAGTGGAAATTGAACTTTTCTGAACAATTACAGATCGGAAATTAGGTGCATCAGCTGCCAGGAAATGGGAAACGGTATAGAAAACAAGCCTTTACTGTCACATGTCATCAAAACACACAAACTGAATGGAAACTATCATTCCCATCGCTTTCTGACTGACTGACATGAGCAGATCAGATATGGACAGGAGATGTTTGAAGGTCTCTAAATGGAAAGTTAATTTTCATTAGAGGGCTTGGTATCTGTGTGGGCTGAACCGAATGTCATTTGGCAAGCAGGAAAGACAATCTCAGAGAGTCTTATGAAATGGCGGCATGCAAGAGAACAACAGCTCAGATGGCCTCTTGACCCAAAATCATTCTCAAATGGAAAGCAAACATCAGAGAACTGCCGGTTGATGGACTCATAAGCACATGCATTAAAACTGTGCGTAAGTATAACACAATTAACAATGTTAACAAGTGGCCAAAGTACACAAACAAACATGTCTATAAATAAACTAAAGGCACAAAGAGAAAAAAGCTCCAAGGTAAGTTTAGGAAAAAAGACTAAATAAGCCTATATTATGAAGATAAAGAAGAAAAGAGAGGGAAAAACATGAGATATCTAATATTATTGCCATTGGTTGCCCCAGCCAACAGTCAAGATCAAACAGGAAGTGGTGAGACTTTGCCACTTTTGGCACTTGTCAGCTTCCATCTCTTTGTACCTCCATGTCTTTAAAATCCATTTGCACAAATTGAGGAAATAAGAAGCACCATATGGCTTAATTTAAAAAATCCTCATCAGTTTCAGACATTTTGGCAACACTACATTTGAAGTTTGAATTTGTTAACATTAGTTATGCAAGTAATATTGAACAATACTTTTCAGCATCTATTAATTTACTGTAGTGTAAATTTTTACATATACAAATAAATTTTTAACATTTCAAACTGTATAAGATTATTTAGCCATTACCAATAACAACAAACATTAATTACTGGATCATAACATATCATTATCATAATATAGACAATTAATATTGACAGATTTTAAAAATGCAGCAATGAATTGTGCATTATTAGTTTATGACCTAATGCCTTACCTACCATTAACGAATTAAATCTTATTGTAAAATGACTATTTTTTTTTTTTGCTACATATCCTATACTTAATTTATAGATTCCAGATGTAAATAGCTCCATGAACACACTTTAATCAAAAGCCTGACACTGAACGAAGCCAATAAGGTCAGAACGGCATTGTGTCAGCGGCTACGTATTCTGTAATACCTTCCAAGTACAATAAGATATCTTTGCAAATCAAAGTAGGTTAATCAAGGTCTGTTTCGTGTGCTCTTTGAGAATTACTGGGTGACCAGAAGTTTATAGTTTAAGGAACTTATGGGTATGTTTAATATTTGGACAAAAGAAATCAAACCACAGCATCCCACTACATACTCCAATCAAAAGTTTGAGGTAAGTTTAATGTTTTTGAAAGAAGTCTTAAAATACAGTGAAACTGTAATATTACAAAACATTATTACAACTTAAAATATCCATTTAGGTCAAACTTTATGTTAAGGTCCAATTCTCGCTATTAACAAACCATTAACTATGACTTTTGCCTCAATAAACTCCTAATTTGCTGCTTTTTAATAGTGAGGTAGTTGTTAAGTTTAGGTATTGGGTAGGATTAGAGATGTTGAATGTGGTCATGCAGAATATGTGCTTTAAGTCCTAATAAACAGCCAATATGTTAATAATAGGCATGCTAATAAGCAACTAGTTAACAGTGAGAATTGGTCCCTAAAGCGTTACCACTGTTTTTAATTTAATATATTTTAAAATGTCATTTATTCCAGTGATGGGAAAGCTGAATTTCCAGCATCATTACTCACTCCAGTCTTCAGTGTCACATGATCCTTCAGAAATTATTCTAATATGCTGATTTGCTGCTCAAGGAACATTTATTATTATTATTATTATTATCAATGTATAAAACAGTTGTGCTGCATAATATTGGCTACTCATTATAAAAACAACCCACATCCCAAGAGTGTTTGCCACTTTTAATTAATATTTCACATGTATTTTTGTCATTAGCTAACAATTTGTAGCTTCTTCATGTGTGAACATTTAACCAATGACATGCTCCTTAGACGTCAGAAAGCGTGACCCTGCCCTCAAGACCAACTGACCAGAACAACAACGCTTTAAGATTACTGCCAAGACATACCGACCACCACGTGTAGTTTGCTTCTGCTACTACAATGCTTGCTTTTATCCCCAGCCTCCACATCTCAAACCACAGAGTTCATCATCCATAACACTTTTCCCAGAAAATTAAAACATTAACCCAAGAGATTGTTTTGGAGACATTATACAATAATGTAACACGAAGGCTTAGCAACTTTGATCTGAATTGCGCACAGGACCACATAACGAGATATCAAAGTCTCATTTCTTTGATAATAATTTCTTCATGACAAGTAACAGTAAACATCCATTTCAAATAATTCTGATCACAGTTTCCACTCCGCGTGAAGTACTCTCATTGTAATTTCTTTTTTTCTAATAAACAAATTTATGGCCTTCATTTAGGCCAAATTATAATATTTAATAACTAATTAGGTTTGATTACAAGGAACCTCTTCATATTTATGCATGCATATAAAGAAGCAGCTCTCAGACTAAAAACTCCAGACCACCTAACACCACACATCTGTGAGGAATCCATCTCAAATCCACGGTTATAAGCAGTGCACAAATTATCTTCACTTTTTCTATTACCAATACATAATTTTGCCAGTCTGTCTGTTTTTTCTAATTTAATTTTTAAATTAACTAGACTGCTACTTTTAGCTAATGAACCCAAATGAGCCAACTGTTCACCAGCTTAGAAACTGAAGTATAACTTTCATTTCTATTATTGAATTGAGATGACAAACATTTGAACACAACATTAATGTCAACACAATCTGTTAAAGAGATAGCTCACCCAAAAACAAAAATCATCATTTACAAAACTGTATGGCTTTCTTTCTTCTGTGGAACAATGTTGTAGAATGAAGAATATTGGTAACAGTTTTGGTGACAACTGACTTCCATTGTAAGGACAAAAAAAAACACTTAAATTTCAATAAATATCTTCTTTTATGTTCCACAGAAGATAGAAAGACATACAGGTTTGGAACAACATGACGCTGCTGACATAATTGTCTTTTTTTTTTTTTACTCTTTTAAGTCATTTTTATGGCTTGATCAACTCAATGTTGGTGCTTTTTAGGTCAAAAGACTTAATTACAATGTCAGCCAATCTCAAAAACCACCTGGAATATTTGAGAACCACATTTCTAGACTAACATCTGCAAATAATGCAAGAATTCAAGAGGGTACAGCGACAAACCTGAATGAAAGGTCTTGTTACAAATTGCGCACTCTGTGACCTGCCCTGACTCCTGTGCTCTCCATTTCCCATCCTAAATTACAGTTTCTAAACTAAACATATAAACACACACCTCATTTATTTCTTATTAATATTTTTGAGCTACACTTTGAGCGCCATGCCTTTAATGCATAAAACAAAACTCAGAACAATTCAGCCAAAGCTGCACACTTGCAGATGTGCTAAAGTAGGGTGCAAGGTTGTGATAGATTTGCAAGCGTTGTCAAAAACAATATCGGCCAAACCTGTTAAGTCAGATGGGCATGACTTTGCTGGGGTGACATTGCAGTTGACTTCTCCCTGAATGCCCTCACAGACTTCAACTTTATGACCAATTCAATTACTGACTGAACTTGTTCAAACAATGTAAAGGTTCTTACAATGGGGATATACAAACAAATCAAATAAACCACAAAGGCATTCAAAAAGTCACAGGAAGCATGGCAGGTTTATGATTTTCTCAACAGCATAACAACAATGCAACTCAATTTTTTCATCAAGTATGAACCACCATGGCATAAATAAATAAAATTCTTATATTCTTTTAAGGATCCAATGATAATTTACCTTGATAGTGAACATTGTAGTATTTTTGTGAAATCGGGGGTTACTAAGGTACATTATTGTAAGGGGAATAATGTGCTGACAAATAACTGCTTTGCCAAAAAACATCATGTGAGAAAAACACTCTCCACCTCAGTGAAGGACTGGTGTTCAACATTGTGAAGGTGAAAAACAACCTGTTTTCTAAGATTCCTTTTATGGGGATCATGCGGCAGTTTCATTTATTTACAGTGTGTTATTCACGTGTACACAAGCTATTTTGATAAGAAATGTTGGGTGGTAAACGAACGCACCTTAGCCAGAGTGAACCTAAAAACAAAGGCACTATTAACAGTATGGATGGGACATATCCCTTATATTAAAATCTATATTTTTGTATATTGACACTGTATTTGTGTCAATGCTCATGACATACACCCACTGACACAGTGGCACTTTTGATTTATTAACAAAAAAAGTTAGGTAATACTTCATTTTAAGGACCTATTCTCGCTATTAACTAGTTGCTTATTAGCCTGCATTTTACTAGCATATTGGCTGTTTATTATTATTTATAAACCACATATTAATGCCTTATTCTGCATGACCATATTTTAGATCCCTTAATCCTACCCCATACCTAAACTTAACAACTACCTTACTAACTATTAATAAGCTGCAAATTAGGAGTTTATTGAGGGAAAAGCCGTAGTTAATAGTGAATGTGTTTCCTATTCTAAAGCGTTACCAAAAGTTATATTAGGAAGTAGGCTATTAGAACTTGAGATTAAAATGTTACCAGTGCTGGTAAAGTCATATTTTGTCTTTGAATGCTGAGCCAGATGAATCCACTGATCTACAAAATACCAGGAACAACAGTGGGAGATATGGGAAGTTATCAAATTAATTTAAATATATGAATTGTTCAGGGAAAAAAATCGAATTACTCAGTAATGAGACAATAATAAGAATGATTTCATATAGAAAAAAAAACAGCACCTAAATTAATACATTCATGTAGCTACATTTCTAATTAGGCTAATGTTCACATTTTAGGTTTGATTTGGAATCAGCCAAATAATCTGAAAAAAAAAAAATCACCGTTTATTGATATATCATAACAGCAATCTTTATTTTCATTACAATTGCATTCATTTTTTGTATAACCTAATTAATATTCAAGAGCTAATGCTTAATTTCGTGACGTCGCGTTCAGAGTGTATGGTTCAAATCACAACTGAAGATTCATTTCAATTTTAAAATTATTAAAAATAAGTGATATAGACAAAACCTAGTGAACTGCCTACCAAGAAAACATTAGGCATTTAGACACGCGCCGTTATCAGACACAACGCTAGCAAGGCGCTTTTATGCTTCAACAATAACACCAACAATCATATTCTCTAACACACACACACACACACACACACACACACAGAAGAGATACACCAAACGCAAAATAAAACGCGTCCATGAGAAATGTCGCTTCAACGTCAAATAACCCTAATTCACCTTCACAGAGAAACCGAAACACCTCTTACTTGCTGCCAGTCGATATAAAGGTGTTTACCGTTTTATTCTCCTTAAACTCAGAGAATTAACAGAAACACACTCGGAAAAAAATGTGCACTTCGACCTGTTTAAACAAAAGCAATTAATTACCGGTATTATCTTCTTTTTGTCGTTTCACTCCCCGGTCGCATGATAATTAAATAGAGCCGAACGATGCGCAAAGCTGCAATAAATGCCAAAATCTCCAAGATGTTGTTAACTAATTCTCCGCGCGGAGGTTAGTGAAAGGACGGGATATATACATATTCAGCCGAGCTCGCTACAGGTTGCTCTGCCACAGCTGCGATAAAATGGTCAGGTTAAATTGGATTTAATTCCCATCCTCGGAGACGCACTCCCGGCTGCATAGTAAAATAAACGAGCAGATTCACGAATACGAGCAGATATTCATGCATCGGCTCAGACCGATGTATTTGATCGATATGATCATTAAAACACAGATTAAAATATGACCTGAAGAAGCGCGAGTTTACAGACTGACTAAAGCGCGTCATCAGGTTATACGCGCATAGCTGATAAATATAGTAACAAAGTTTTAAATGCAAAGCCACAAAGATATAGCTTCTGCTTGGACTAAATCATGCGATGCACGAGAGATGTCCGGGCTTTAAATCGGTTGCGAACATTTGGCAGCGCAACATCGTT
The DNA here is from genome assembly GCA_039654775.1 of Spinibarbus caldwelli. Lineage (NCBI taxonomy): Eukaryota > Metazoa > Chordata > Actinopteri > Cypriniformes > Cyprinidae > Spinibarbus > Spinibarbus caldwelli. Next base: position 16,443,379 of record CM077240.1, on the reverse strand, counting down.
CACTCCCCTTGCCTCACCGGGGTAGAACAAATGTAGGTCACCGGGCCTCGGATTCTTCCCAGCAAGCATTAAAAACACCACCGTATTTTCACCGCATATGCGCTTGTATCAGATCCGACACAAACGCGACACTGGAGTTCCGCTGCTCTTTCTTAAAATAATACGATCTTGCAAGTCCGCTTGCTTTCTTACCTCGGTTATTTGCCGTCCAGGAGGGGGATTTTCTTGCGCCTTGTTTTGGTTGAGACGGCAGTGTAGGATTGAACTAGAGTTAGAAAAACAGCAGGGCCTACCCCAGGCTTCCCACGCGCATGCGCAGTACGGCTGCAGCAGAATCCCACACAATCTGGCAACACGCAGCGAGACCTGGCTGCTACTTTGCATGTGAGCATCCTTGAGAGTTGCTTTGTTTAAATTGCTTGTTTGTTTTTTTTTGCATAGAATACAATGCATTAAAAAGAAACAGAAACGTTATTCAACTTCAAGGGGATTAAAAATAGCAGATCTTTATATAAATTAAGAAAAGTAAAACATTCAAGCGTGTATTAAATACAAAATAAAAAAATAAAAAAATTAAAAAAAAAAAACAGACACAACTGAGAAAATACACAGGTAACCGAAAATTCATAAAAACAAAAGAAAGGTTATTCAACCCCAAGGGAATCATATAGATGTGGCCTAAACGACTTATTTATACCAGATAAAGAAAGGATAAAACTGTAGCATTAATTAATAAAAATGAAACATTTAACCATTTACAAAAGAAAAAAGAACGAAAAATAGGCACAACTAAGAAAAGCGAAACACAATACAAACAGATTTGATCATGCATTTCAATTTATTTATTTTATGTTTTTACCAGTGATCAATGAGACTCTTAACGTGAATGCAGGAGCTTGAACACGTAAGGAGACAAAGCGCATATTTTAAATAAAAAGAAAATGAGGCAAAAATAGATTAAACCGTCAATTAACTGTAAAGTGTATGCACGAAATGTATCACCTAAAATGCTTGAGATTTATCAGTCTCTGAAATCATTTGTAGCCTATATGCTATTGCTCAGTTTTGGTCTTTTACGAAGTGCATACAGTGATTCTAGCTTTTCTGTTTGAAGTTATTCAATTTCACCGCTTCCGTGGCGCTTTTAAAGTTTCAATAACTTGAAACAGACAATACCCTGCTATCTTCTAATTGTTGTGTTTCGGTGTGAATTTTATGTTATACAAACGTGCCTAATCTTTGGCCCACATGTGTGTCTCTCTTTCTCTTGGCCGAACGCCAATTAGGTCAGATACGCACGTCAACCTATCTTGAAACTACCACAGCGCGCGCGGAAACTTTAGCGCTTGACGTGTTGATTGACAGTTGTGTTGTCCAATAGAAAGATGATGCGAGTACGCGACATGTGTTGATGTCTCTTCATGTTTAAATCGAACTCAACATAATAAAGTTCTATTGTTCATATTAAAATTAAAATACCTATTTGAACACGCCATTCGTGCGATTTGCACATTTTGCAAGCAGTTTTTCTGCTAATTATTGTTTATCCTGTTAAAATGCCAGTGTGTGAAACAATAATAACGTTATTTTATTTACCAGGCCTTAAAGTAGGCTAGTAATGACAACTCGAGTTTAGCCCCCTGTTATTTTTCATGACGGAGAATATAGGAAATTATAATAATATTTTTATCATAAAAACGATTTGACTTTGTTTGCCAGACGCTGTTTTTATGATGAGTGGAGATCTCGTGACACCGAGTGGATCAAAGTCAATGCGCCTATATGATGCAGTAGAAAAAATAACCACACGGTGGCGCTATTATCATATTAAATTCATCTTTGACTCAATTTCTATGTTATATACAGTACATATTCTTGCTTTGGATATTTAAGTGATAATTTAGGCCTGTGCAAAGGTACAAATACGCACTCTTTAGGGGTAAATGAGGTACAAAACGTTTACTTAGAAATTCTCTTTCCTTTTTTATGATTTTTTTTTTTATTCACTTGTGGAAAAAGTAGTACTTTTTATCATACTTTTAAAAAGGAAATAATATGCTTTAAAAAATATTCTTAAGTGTGAACTGAATGTAAATTGCATGTTAACTGCAATTAAATAAAAATGCATTATAGTTTAAATTTATATTAAATGCAGCATTGTTGGGGAAAGTTACTTTTAAAAGTAATGCATTACAATATTGTGTTACTCCCTAAAAAAGTAATTAACCGCGTTTAGTTTCTTTTTATGGAACGCAAGGGCTTTTGTTACCTTTGCATTACTTTTTCTCATCTAGCCTGGGTTTGCTTGTTTATTTTTAATAAACGTAAAAACGTAAAAGCCCTTTTACACCAAAAGTGAAATGAACAAGCTCAAACAAACCTTTCAGCTGTGCTGCTATTCTGGATTGCATGAAGAATAGGATGCAAGAGAGGAAAGTTCAACACTTTCCTCTCAATCACAAAAAAAGAGAAAAAGTTATGTTTATCTAAAGTAATTTTTGCTTATTAGTGTGGTTAAACTGGATCAATGGTTAGCAGCATAGACACTGGATAATAAAATGGGATTAAATACATAATGGATTATTATGTTAACACTTAATTATTGCAGGTTTGTGTAATATTTTATTAATTCTGAGGAATACTGAATTTGTTTATCCAAGAGAGATGAGAGATGAGTAAATGCATGTTCATATTTAGTCTAGAACTACAGCAACCATAATAATTTTTTTTTTAAGCAAGTCACTTTTTTCAAGTAACTAATCAACTTTACGTGTCTTTTAGTATATTAGTCGACAAATCAAAATGTGTACTCGTTTACAAAGTGCACTTTTTAAAAGTGTATTAGGAAACGTATCATAAAAGTTGATGTGCACTTAAGCTGCCTTTTATTTCATAATATAAGTACAGTTAACTTCAAAAAATGATTGTTTTCTTCATAATTTTGGTTGTGCATGTGTGAGTTAGAACTGCAAATATTGCAATAAAACAACTAAAATGCAGGATGAAAGAGAAATTGGTTCTTTTGGTATTAAGTTTGTAAATTAAGCTAATTATGCTGCTATTATAAAAATGTATACCTTCTTCAGGAAATAAAAGTGTCGGAAGAGGAAAGTAATCAGAGTTCCAGGGCCATGGGTCACTTCAATTTACAACTAACCAGCAACGTTTGTGTTTCTAACCTAGATTAGATGATAACAAGTGTGTGTTTCATTTGTGTACTCCTCTCATACCCTCGGATTGATTGCGTTCGACGTCTTTTCACAACCCCAAAGCTTCCTTTTTCACACCCAGCCCCCTACAAAACACCTACTACAGGACAGATATGTTTTGAGTCGTACCCTCTAGGTCTGTCTGTCTAGAACTGGTGAAGTGATCTTCCTCATGTACCCACTCTTAGTTTGTGTCACGTTTCTTAAAGGAAATGCAGTCACGATCCATGACGTAACCTACTTTGTTATTTCAGGCCCCAGTTCATCCTCACAGTATGACAACAGCTTAATAAATGCATTATATGTGTTTATGACAACAATAGACCATAAGCAAGATTCTATTAAACCGATAAAGAGATGTTTATCAGAAAGGATGCGGTTCATGAAACATGCTGTTTAGATGTACAAATCCAATTAAAATGGCAGTGATCGGAAGTGAAGGTTGATTAATGCTTTTTGACTAATCGTTGTAGATAGCGGGATAACAAAAACACACATTCATCTAGAGAAAGAGAGAATGAATCAGAGTCGCACTAGTGCTTACAATAAATAAATGGAGAGGAAAAAAGGGTTTTATTTCTTTGTTCTTTGGTAACATTCCAATATACAGTAAAACACATATAGTGAGTTTGGTCAAAATCACACTGCCACAATGAAGAAATATTTTATAATGCTTTTAATTCAAAAGACACAGCACAGTTACACAAACAGGAATGCTTGAACAGATAAAAGACTTTATTTGGATTCTGTCTGTGCATTCAACATCACAATTCAATAGAGGGGTGTTTTCTGGAACGAGTGACGTAACGTTTCAAGGTTGACTGGCTCTTGATCAGGACATCTGTAGGACGGGATCTGGTGCTGCTGAAAATATTCATCAAAAAGGTTTTTTTTTTTTTTTTTTTAAGACATTGACAGATGCACTAGTATTAAAAAAATGTGTTTTTCACAGGTTTAATGTACATGAGTTTCTGTATTTTTTTCCTGTATTTTTGTCCTGTGAGATTAAAGTGACTCTAGACCCAGTGCACATGTAGGAAACACATTGAAAAAGTATGGCTTAAACTGATTTTTCTCATTTGTAAAAAAGAAAGAAAGAAAGAAATACCTGATTTTTCAGTTCTTTATTGTTTTACTCATACTCATCAGATCTTCTTCCATTTCGTGGCTGCAGAAAAGAACAGAAAAATATTTACAGAGAAGTGTTTTTTCAAGTAATAAGAAAAAAATGGTATATTTAAAATGTGAAATACTGTAGGTATGTCACATTGTTTTTAACTAAAATAAAACTATTAACAATCATGTTCATAATTTAAATAACGGTGACATAAAATACAACATTAAGTAAACATTTAAACTTCAAAACTTAAATGAAAACTAAAAATGTTGCTTTGCCATCTAACTGAAATATGTAAAGTATTAAAAAAACTAAAACAGATAATAAACACATAACAAAATGACTAAAACACACTAAAATTAAAATGAACAAAACAATTTAGCATGTAAATATCATGTAGGATTCATAAGTCATACATGTACATTGCTTTTCTACTAATGTAAAGAAGATCATTCAATTTCTATGTTGTGCTGAACAATAAACAGTAGTCATTTATATTATAACCTACCCGATAAAGGAAGTATCCTCTGCTCTGGATCCGTCCGGGCCCATGAAGGTCATCCTGTGCACAGAAGGGATTGTTATAGATGTGCTCCAAATATCATACCACACTTTCTGACGTTGCTACCAAAATTTGTGTACACAACTTTGACTCAGTCATCACAGGTCTTCAGATGAATCAAAGGTTTGATGATGGCAGTGTCGTTAGGGGTTAAAAAGCTTTATCTACCCAAAAAAATCCCATCAGGACCATTTCCTGTGTGAGAGTGAGGCAGTCATTTACTCTTGTTCAGTTTTGTCTTTTACCCTTATAACACAATAACACTTTTAGTGTACAATTACCTCTCAAATGGAGGAGAGCAGTTAATCTAAGGTTGAGCTATTTCACATCCTGCACATACAATTAGATGGACTCAAACTCATGCTTGCACATGTCAGCCTCGTGCAGCCATGTATGTGCACAAGCACGGCTTACATAATATAGAAATTAATTATTTTAAATACAATGAAAAATAAAAGGTACATATTAAAAATAGTCTTCTTACATTGGGAATGATAGTAAATTAATAAATATTACATTTAATCTAAATGTAGTATACTCTCTATATATGTAATATATACTGCATAAATTAATATATCATTTTTTTATTATCATTTAAAAAAAAATATTTGGGGAGCAGTAATAAATTAAAACTTTTATTTTGCATTAAAATGAACAAGACATTTATAATGTTACAAAAGATTTCTTCAAAAAAAATGTTGTTCTTTTGAACTTTCTATTCATCAAAAAAATCCTAATATATATATATATATATATATATATATATATATATATATATATATATATATCACGGTTTCCGCGAAAATATTAAGCAGCACAACCATTTTTAACACCGACTCATAATAATAAGAAATGTTTCTTGAGCAGCAAATCAGAATGATTTCTGAAGGATCATGTGGCACTGAAGTAATATCAGCTGAAAATATCACCATAGGAATAAATTACATTTTAAAATATATTCAAATAGAAAACAGGAATTTAAAATTAACACTGTTTCACCTTATTGCTGTTTTTATTTATTTTTAATTAAATGAAGCCTTGGTGGGAATAAGAAACTTCTTTCAAACACACATACACACAAACACACACACACACACACAAATCTTAACAACCTCAAAGTTTTGAATGGTACCGTATGTAATTCTAAAATGATTAAATGAATAAATAATAAGACAACCTTATTTCCAGCATCAACCAGAGAAAGAGAGATAGGTTGTCCAGTAGTGGTGTATAAACACAGATACACGCACTGTCTGTTTTAATAATAATTAACACTTAGTACTTTAATAATTAACACTTAACACTTAATTAAATCAACAATTACTGATGGTCAGAAAAGAAGCCCTGGAGCTAAGTCATGATGAGATATTATCAAACAGCATATGGCATTTCATCAAGCAGCACAGAGGACTGAGAGGAGCAGACACTTCAGTCACTCTCTATGAACATCCGTCTAAATTTAAGCTGTTTTTTGTCAACTATTCATGTAATTACCACAGCAACTGTATGTACTTTTTTAAACCTTTAAATAGGCTATCAGTTTTAAAGTAATACTGGTGGTTTCTAAAAAGACGAATAGCCACACTTTTTTTTTTATCACACTCTCCCCAAACTTCTGTTCTGGGAGTAAATGTCTTTGTACACTGAGTCCAAAATTTTCATAAGTGTTTTTTTTTTTTTTTTTTTTTTTTTCGGGGAACGCGGGGCACAAAGTAATGCGGCGTTAATTGTAACACACATGGTTTAAATATTTCCACACATGCTAGCATAACAAAATTTACAGTATTTACTAGTTCATTTGAGCCGGTTCTCAGCAAGTAACCAGTCGAGCTGGTTCACAAATCGAACTGAATCGAACTTTAGTTCCAGGTTGATGACGCAGGACGCACAGCCGGAGTAGCACGTCCGACTCAGAAAGAACCGAATGAGCTAGTTCAACCAACTGTCAAAGTTTGCCGAGAGTTACAGAGGACTCAAAAAGAACCGAATGAGCCGGTTCAACCAACTGTCGAAGTTTGCTGAGAGTTACAGAGGACTCAAAAAGAGCCTAATGAGCTGGTTCAACCAACTGTCGAAGTTTGCCGAGAGTTAAAGAGGACTCAAAAAGAACCGAATGAGCCGGTTCAACCAACTGTCAAAGTTTGCCGAGAGTTACAGAGGACTCAAAAAGAACCGAATGAGCCGGTTCAACCAACTGTCGAAGTTTGCCGAGAGTTACAGAGGACTCAAAAAGAGCCTAATGAGCCGGTTCAACCAACTGTCGAAGTTTGCCGAGAGTTACAGAGGACTCAAAAAGAACCGAATGAGCCGGTTCAACCAACTGTCGAAGTTTGCCGAGAGTTACAGAGGACTCAAAAAGAGCCTAATGAGCCGGTTCAACCAACTGTCGAAGTTTGCCGAGAGTTACCGAGGACTCAAAAAGTACCGAATGAGTCGGTTCATCCAACTGTCAAAGTTTGCCGAGAGTTACAGAGGACTCAAAAAGAGCCTAATGAGCCGGTTCAACCAACTGTCGAAGTTTGCCGAGAGTTACCGAGGACTCAAAAAGAGCCTAATGAGCCGGTTCAACCAACTGTCGAAGTTTGCCGAGAGTTACCGAGGACTCAAAAAGTACCGAATGAGCCGGTTCAACCAACTGTCGAAGTTTGCCGAGAGTTACGGAGGACTCAAAAAGAGCCTAATGAGCCGGTTCAACCAACTGTCGAAGTTTGCCGAGAGTTACCGAGGACTCAAAAAGTACCGAATGAGTCGGTTCAACCAACTGTCGAAGTTTGCCGAGAGTTACAGAGGACTCAAAAAGAGCCTAATGAGCCGGTTCAACCAACTGTCGAAGTTTGCCGAGAGTTACCGAGGACTCAGAAAGTACCGAATGAGCCGGTTCAACCAACTGTCGAAGTTTGCCGAGAGTTACCGAGGACTCAAAAAGAGCCTAATGAGCCGGTTCAACCAACTGTCGAAGTTTGCCGAGAGTTACCGAGGACTCAAAAAGAGCCTAATGAGCCGGTTCAACCAACTGTCGAAGTTTGCCGAGAGTTACATAGGACTCAAAAAGAACCGAATGAGCCGGTTCAACCAACTGTCGAAGTTTGCCGAGAGTTACCGAGGACTCAAAAAGTACCGAATGAGCCGGTTCAACCGTCGAAGTTTGCCGAGAGTTAAAGAGGACTCAAAAAGAACCGAATGAGCCGGTTCAACCAACTGTGGAAGTTTGCTGAGAGTTACGGAGGACTCAAAAAGAACCGAATGAGCCGGTTCAACCGTCGAAGTTTGCCGAGAGTTACCGAGGACTCAAAAAGAACCGAATGAGCCGGTTCTACCAACTGTGGAAGTTTGCTGAGAGTTACGGAGGACTCAAAAAGAACCGAATGAGCCGGTTCAACCAACTGCCGAAGTTTGCTGAGAGTTACCGAGGACTCAAAAAGAGCCTAATGAGCCGGTTCAACCAACTGTCGAAGTTTGCCGAGAGTTAAAGAGGACTCAAAAAGAACCGAATGAGCCGGTTCAACCAACTGTCGAAGTTTGCCGAGAGTTACAGAGGACTCAAAAAGAACCGAATGAGCCAGTTCAACCAACTGTCGAAGTTTGCCGAGAGTTACAGAGGACTCAAAAAGAGCCGAATGAGCAGGTTCAACCAACTGTCGAAGTTTGCCGAGAGTTACCGAGGACTCAAAAAGAGCCTAATGAGCCGGTTCAACCAGCTGTCGAAGTTTGCCGAGAGTTACAGAGGACTCAAAAAGAGCCTAATGAGCCGGTTCAACCAACTGTCGAAGTTTGCCGAGAGTTACAGAGGACTCAAAAAGAGCCTAATGAGCCGGTTCAACCAACTGTCGAAGTTTGCCGAGAGTTACCGAGGACTCAAAAAGAACCGAATGAGTCGGTTCAACCAACTATCGAAGTTTGCTGAGAGTTACCGAGGACTCAAAAAGTACCGAATGAGCCTTGGCGAAGTTTGCCGAGGATTACCGAAGATTCTGATGAGCGAGTTGACGGTACTGTACAAGCCTGAGGCGCGTACTGGAAATAAGCTTATGACTGTTATTAATTTACATTTTATTAAAACCTGCAAAAACCTTTCTGTCGAGTGATGTACATTTTACTATAGTTTATTGTGCATGCATGCATATTATATTTAAAGTTGCTTAAGCGAAATCAAGGAGTTTATTAGACTGGTTTATTCTTTCTTTATACTTTAGACATGTAGAACATATCCGCGTATGTGCACCATTGTCTGTAATGTGTGCTGTAGGTGCGAAACTTTTAGGAATCTTATCCAAGTTGTAGGCTAGTCAATATTGGTCAGTCAGTCTGATATAAAGGATCCGCGAAGGAAACTGTGCCACAAACACCATTACCTTAAGTGAATTATATGTCAATAATCAGCAATATGCGTTCACACAAATAACTTTTTTTTTTTAATGTTTCAATATGTGTTGACACAAATGACTTATTTGAATTTTTCATTGATACACCATGGCACCGAGTTGTTAGAAAAGAAATGCATAGAGACGTACTACTTAATGACGTCAAGAACCAATGAATCGGCTTTTTGAACTGGTTCAATGAGTCGAACTGTCCGAAAAGAACCGGTTCGCGGAAATGAATCGGACTTTGCATCACTAGTTTCGGAGGCAGTGTGTAATCGTGATTGACACAGTGTGAGGTCGTATTTATTTTTTAACATGCGAAAATTTCAGACGAAAAATTCTGACTCAGTGTACAATGACTTTTAGTTTGATGAGCACATATGAAATTCTGCGAAAAAAGGGTGGATTGCTTTACGTCAGCAACAAACGCATATGTACAGCTATGCACTGTAATTACGACAGCGACATGACGGTGAATTTCACTTGCATAACTATAGGGGGCTCTAAAAATACACAAAGCTACAAACAAGTGCTGTAATATTGAACAACAGTGGACTCCATTTATTTCCAAGACCATGGGAAAACTCTTGAAGCATCATGATCATAATTCTTCAATAAAAAAAGTATGCATTATTCAATTACGTATTTAGGTGACAAAATATGAATTACTTCTTATGTTTAGTACAGCTAAAATGTCCTAAACTTCATTTCTGAATACCAACCCTGGACATAAAGTTTTTAGTCACTTACCCAAACTAAATATTGCTTTAGCAGTTATTTTAGTGGTTCTCAGGGTGTCATACTCACAGCGCTAATGAATGAAGGTAAGCATGCAGGATACATACATTTAATTTCATTCTCCTGCTTCTTCTTCTGGCAAGCTGGGGTATGAGCTCCAGAAGAGGGTGCAACACAGTAGACTGACACGTACACATATATAAAGAGATATCATGAAGACAGACATGGAGAGATATGAAAACCATGAACATCTGTTCCTGGGGACTGGCCAGGGGTTGCAGAGAGGATTCATTTAATACACACGTGTCTGTCCTCAGTGCGACTCAGTGTTCATTTTGCACACACGGTGCATTGATGTTCAGTAAAAACGCAATCACATGCAGGCCATGCCAGAGCAAATGACAACATACAATATGTGAGGGAGTGTTTAAAAGCAATATATAGCAATTTGTTACAAATATGCAGTACGTTTGGCTGCATATTTGAAATGTATCACAAAATTGGCATATAAATATTTTAAAATGTGAAGTTAATTAACAAATGTCTGTATGATACACTTTTAAAGAAGAAATGTGGTGAGCATGCAAGGAATGGACAGTTGGGAGGAAAAGACACTGAACACTTTCTCTGACCGCATCAACACAAAATGGCATGTAAATTAAATTTGGAAAATTTAATGTTGACATGAATTTAGGTTCTCTTCTGGTAGGAGTCACTGCCAAAATTCTGATATTAATTCACAAAAAAAAAATAAATAAAAAAATCAAACATTTCAAGGGAATATCTAGTGCAAATGATAAAATTAAGGTTATTTTTAGGAAGAAAAAAAAGGAATTTATAAAATCAATGTAATCGTTTTCTGTTTCTGTCATAAGTGTGAATGCTGTCAAGGAGGAATCATAGGATATCAGAGGTTGCATGCATGAAAGTAAAAGTAGATAGTAAGAGACGATAATCTGATAATTATCTGAAAATAATCTGAATACTAAAGATGCATTTAGTGGTCTGCTATTTCTGCTATAGACTTAGTGGAAACATTAAGATAATATACAAGTAAAATGATCAAATAATTTCAAGTAAAATCAATATTTTATACCCGCATATTTATTTATTTGCTTATTTTTGAGCAGCTGTGTAACAAGTTCTGATCACTCTGTCAAGTTTTTTTTTTTTTGCCATTTGTATTATTATTAAGTTTTTTTTTTTTATTTTTTTTTTTTTATTTTGCAGTTACTTACATTATCCTTTATATCCAGTTTCTTAAGAATGTGGTTATATTGCATTTTTATTTTTCATTACCTTGGCCCAAAAGGGAAATGTGCAGTGGTCTAAATTGCAATTTATTTCATTCACTTGAGCTTTAATTAATCCCTGCGTATTATATTCATAATTACAATATGCAGTTGGGTGTGTTACTGAAGACAGTGCAGCGTAGCAACAGTGATTGAGTGTTAAAAGCAACAGACACTAAGCAACCCATGAGGAAACCTACCGTCCCATCTGACAATCCTGCACCATTCGGTTTAGTGTAATGAAATAAAAACTACACATACATGTATAGACACACAAATACAAAACCCAAACACAGAAGTTACACAAACACCAAAAATCAATACAGACAAAAACATGAAAAACATTCATAGAATGAAAAAGAACACCGTAATCCATAAAAAAGACATTATCCACATAAAAAAAACATACAATTACAATCAAACATACATGAAAAGATAAAAGGATGCTGATGTTATGGTGTCATTGAATTGTCATTGCGCTAAGTGTGTCTGAGACGACCTCAAATTAAGACTGCAAATGTCACACACTCACCCTTTTGCTGGTCTCTCGAGCTGTGATCTCCTGCATGTACAAAAAAAAATAAATAAATAATTGTCTTTTCATTAATCTATGCATTACTATACTGATAACTAAACCCAGACAGATTTTTGCACGACTTAATAAACAAATATGCAAAGGTTGGCGATGATGTGTAGAATATTTGTGAAATCTTCTGTGTGTGCTGATTGCATGTGGGCATGAATAATATTCACCTCTGATTTTTGCAGTGATCCCAGCATTAGGAAACACAGGTCCTCCAAGACATCAGATGTCTGGCAAAGGTTAAAAGAAACGTAAAAACTCCTTTTACTCTGATTAAAATCCTAAAGTAATTCACTGTTCCTGGGCAAAAACGATCAGCATTTTTTAAAATTCTTGTAAATCTGTCATTATGCTATTTTATTACAAAATTCTGGATTCAATCTTTTTGCCAACTTGTCTTCTTTCAACTTTGTACTTCTTAGAACTGATTAGCTGTAGGCCTCGTTGATCTGAGCATGTGCACCTCAGGTTTTGAGTGGGGAAAAAAATAAATAAAATAAAATACATTTTTATGGATTAGCTCTCTGTAGAGCTGCTTTATAGGTTCAAATTAGTTTATTATTGATGAGCTTTGCAACATCAACACTGTTATTGAACTGAAATGAATCAATGTGGAATTGACTTGAGCTGAATAACAACAGTACTGTCTTCATTTGAGCTGCTTAATTACTGAATTTAACTTATTTTTAATTAATGAACTTTAACAGTTGAACTGAACTTAATCAAAAAATGACCTGACTGGAACTGAATAATGTCAATAATTTGTTACAGCTGCTTTACGGCAGAATTTGAATTTCTCTTATATTTGGTGAAGTTAGAATCACTGATTCTATTACTTCCCTGTTTAATACTGTAAAGCTGCTTTGAAACTATCTCTATTGTGTAAAGCACTATATAAATAAAGGTGACTTGACTTTGTCTCTCAAAAACTCAGCTCAGATCACTGAGGCCTATGACCAGTCAGTTCCAAGGAGAAATACAAATCTAATCAAAACAAAACAAAACAAGCTAATAATAAAAAATAAAAAAAATCCAAAATTGAATTAACTAAAATTTTAACAGTTCAATATGTCCAGAACACAGTATGAGTGTTAAACATTTGTGGCTGAGCCAAATGAGTATGCATTGTACTGAAATTGTTGACGTGTTAAATTATTTTAAATGAATTCTTATAGAAAAGGACAATTCACTTGGCAGTGAATTGGTCTGTTAGCACAAAGTTTCTCTATATTTCTCTTTTACATTTATACCATAATCCACTCTCAGTTTGGTTCCTCAATAATACACAGTAGCTGTATTGCAAATGGCAACAACGCTGTATTACTCACTCTAAAGGATGGGTCTGCAGAGAGGTAGAACGAGCACAGATCAGTTATCTACAACAAAAGAGAAATGCAGTTGTAATTTTAGGGCTTGCATAAATGAAGATTCAAAGAACAAATACAAAGAGCAAACTCAAAATGAATCACACATCATTTATGTGTTGCGTTGTTCATTTCAGCCCATGGCCACAAACATGCATTAAACTATGCTGTCATATCCCAGCCTCTAGATCCCCAGGTTTACCCATGTAATTTCTCACGTACATACAGTTAGCACATGTAAACAAAGCACAGATGTAATCATCACCTTAGAGAGTAAAGTTAACAGGTTGAAACTGAACACATATGGGATAAGTCATTTATAATGACCTTTTGTCTCTGAGGAAATTTGTATATAACTGAAGGCAGTATAAGTGATTTATTGGGAGAGTTAATCTATTTGGTAAAAATGAAATAACTCTTAAGTATGTCTATTGACAGTAAATCATACACACCTGGGTTAGTAACTGCTCATGCTCTATTGAAGATAGATTCAAGAGCACTGGAGCACCTGCAATCCATGCAGAAATCATTATTACATCCCAAAAATAATATTTAGTACAGTGGAGTTTAATCTCAAATCTTGTTATCTTCATTATAATGAGGTTTCTTGCAATTGCATCACAAAATTGCCAGTGAAATCAATCTGGAAGCCTTGACAGCTGTAATCCTTGTGAGGTTTAGTTGTACAGGTCTGAAATTAATTACCCCTGCCTGTCAATTTTCTTGTTTTGATGATTTTGACATCTTCCCTCAATGGAATGATCTCCAGTTTAACTGAGTTTGTTTAATGATCTGTTGTATAGGTCTCTCAATCTGGCTTTCCTTTTTGAACCATTACTGTCAAAAGGTGTTTTCTGTGTATGATTTATGGGACCCATTTAAGACCTGGAAAAAGTGAGATCATTCAGCTGTAACTAGTCAAAAACAACCAATAGTAAAGACATTACCCCCCAAAAAAGAGAAAAGGTCTAATTTAATGTTGTAAACTTGTATCTTCATGACCCTGTGGGTCTCTTATGACATTTAACAATCAGTCCTGATGGTTTAATTTTATCTGTGTATTAATAAATGGGTCACATACTGTAGTTGTTAAGGCTACTAATCTGACAAAGTCTCTCCTGGCATTTCTGGATTTTTTACATTGTTATAATATTATAAATTCTTGTGGCATCACTGATGTCAAAACTGTCTCCATTGTACAACAATATTCTCACAATAATTCCTCTCAGTGACATCATAATTATCAGTTATGTGACTGAATCTGATTTGGCGATATTGCTCTTGGTGTATAGAGTGATTTTTTTTTATTCCTATATTGCAGTTGATTAAGCAGATGATCATTTTAATCCTTGTGGTATAATAATTATTCACAAAATGAATCACACGCATATACTGTATCTCATTTTGCAGGTTTATTGGGAAACATCCAGCGTTTTTTACTGTGCTAATTAGTCTCAACCAAACAAGGCACTTTAACAGAATTCACTGCCTCGCATATAAGCAGTAAGCTCTTAGTTAATGCATCACAATGACGCATTCCTGCTTATTATTTCCTACTGACACACTAATGCAGCACATTTCAAAGAGATCTAAGCCTTCAATAAAGATCAAAATTATTTTCAAACATGAAATCAGTAAAAAGTCAATCTAAAAAAAAAGATAAAGACAGAAGTTGCAGTGGCGAACAGTTGTTTTTTAATACCTGTTGCAATATTTATGTATTCCATCTATTTAATTTGTCACAATAAAGCTCATAATTTCTGCTTGATCTTAAATATGTTATCCTCATCAGTAATTTAATCCAGTGTGATTAAGTGTTATGAACTGAACTGTGCAGATTTTTACATTTGTACAAGTTCGATTTGATATATAATTACCCTAGTAAAAAAGTAATATATTTAAAATACATTTATTTCATACAAGTGTAGTTCAAATTTAACATATTTACTGACATATCGCTTGAGACTAAAAATGATAATTAAACTTGATTTCGAGTACTACTTGTGCACAATATAAAATATTAAACCTAAAATGTCACTATTGATGAGGACTGTATGATCTGTGAATAATATCATCTTTAAATACAAGATATTTAAAATGTACCTGAAGTATACTTGCAATAGTTCCACTTTAGCACAATCAAATATATCTTTAGTTGTACTTCAGCACTACTTCCGCATAGTTAAAGTGCATTAAGCATAAAATTAGTTCTTCCAATTTAGGGACTTTAAGTATACCAGTTTAGTATAGCAAAAGTACAATTGCAGGGTATTTTTTATTAATACATAATATGCAAATTTATTTTCAGTATACATTTTAGTACATTTATTTTTCACTAGGAGAGAGAGACAGAGAGAGAGAGAGAGAGAGAGAGAGAGAGAGCAACAATGAATGTTTGGTTTTAAAAATCACTGTTTGAGATATTAAATGATCTCAAACTAAATGATCTTCAAAAACTCATTTTTGATTGTTACTGTTTGATTTGTAAGGTTTCCAGAAAAATATAATGCCACAACACATACACAAACATATACACAATATCATACATCAATAGAAGATAAACTAAATGTTTAAAATATTTTATTTATATTGACTATTAATTTATATTATTTCATTTATACCTATTAATTTCATTTTCACGTTGTTGTTTAGAACCAACATTAGGCTAAATGTAATGAATAATTTGATTTAAATAATCAGCTTTCTCATTAAAGAGAAAGTAGGCCACCAAAGTTCAGCTAAGTTATTCTAATATCACTCAAGTAACAGGAGAGACTTACTTGTGGTGATGGGTATGAAGGAGATGAAGAGGACAGCGAGCATCAGGGCTGAGTTGTGTGCTGGGCTCATCGCGCTCTGACTCTGAGCTGCTCCGCGTTCACACTGGCTGCTGCTCCTCATGCTCTCGTGCTTCGTCTGCTGCTCTGCTTTCTCAGTCTGACTTACAGCACAACATTATGAACTCTCAGAGTTACACGCCCTCTTCGTAAATCGACCTGCAATGTGCGTCACGATGTATTAGCCCCGGCACGTGATTAATTTGCACAAATTATGATGTAAAATGAGTGCACAACTTCTACATATGGTCAAAGCTATGAGTAATAAAACTAAAATTTTTAATCTTCAACAGGATATTTTATTTATATCTCGCTTGCTGTATGACATAACATTTGCTGAGATATGAATATTTTAAACTTCCCGGTGTAACTGTTTCATTTTGCGTTACACCAGCTTTATTATTTGGACCACACAGCAGAGAAAAACTCTGAATGAAATATTGGTATGCGTAATATTAAAGATTTATTAAATATGCATATGGTAATTTCTCTAGTTTACAACAGTCATTACTAGATAAACACGTTGTATCAAAAGCGGGGGACGATTTTTTTGGTTTCTTATGTTTATAGGCAAACCAAAGGGGGAAATAATGTAAACAAAGTAACACTGAATGTGTCCGAAGCTATCCATTGTCTTTCTCCAGAGTCTGTCTGTAAGAAATAAGAGTGTTTGAGTTTGAGATCCAGGCTCGGGTCACCAGGCTAAAGTTCCCTTTGAGTCCAATTACCAAAATCTTTTACTCTCAAGGATTCTCTAAATGTAGAAATGTCAAAATGGGACTTTGGGATGCCATATAGTAAGATTTAAACTAATTCCTAGACATGAAAAAAAATCCTAGAGTGTAAATCCTGGAAGTTATTCAGACTACACATCATCTAGTACAAACTAATAAAACTCGTTTATCATTTCTGGAAAGAACTGGACTCACATGTCAGTAATTACACTTTGAATCACTTTTCCTCAGGATTTTACGCATCTGTACAATATCTAATGATCACTAAACCACAAGGGTTATAAATTAGGTTTACAGCAAATTATGCCACACAGTTTTCAGAAAGTGATTTTTTTTTTTTTCTTTTAAATGTATTTCCCTTAGGAATCCATGCTTACTAACTCCTTGTGTCCAAACAGGGAATCTGATGCACCACTCTTGTTTGTACATGATGACCTGAGAGAGAACAAATCATTACGAGACAAAGCAGACAAATCATGTTCTTTTTTTTTTTAATTTTTTTATTTATTTATTTTTTTCACAAATATCGCTGAGTTATGTTGCCTGCAAGGTCTAGGAAGCCACAGCCACATAATCACTGTATTTCCTTGCTTTAGCAAACTGCAGTCTACCTTGGGATATTGTTATTATCGTCAGCTGAGACGTGCTTATGCAAAAGCAACGTAACAGCACAAGCACCACCAGGACCTAATGGATAGCTTTACAGGTCACCAAACTGGCTTGAAACTGTGAGATTTGGTCTAAAGTGCCAGTACACATTCAGACACCGGAAATAATTGAATTATGCATTGATCTAAAAGGGACATGGCCTTATATGCAAATATTAGGCTATATGGCCTCTGGTGTAAACAGAAACACTAAAAGCACTACCACTGAGGATGTTTTGGCTGTTTATTTAAAAAAAAAAAAAAAAAAAAAAAAAAAAATATATATATATATATATATATATATATATATATATATAGATTTATTATTATTTTTTTTTAATATTGTTAAAGTATAAAATACATTTTTTTATTATTTATTACATTTTTTTCCCAAAATATATCCTCTGTGATAGTCTACTCACTAGTATAAATATAAATTTGATAAATATACAGTTACACAGATGCCACCTGTGATTTTGAACCTGCATCAAGAAAAGTATCACTGTATGAATCTGACAGATATGAGCTGCAAGTAATAACATTTAAATCATATATTAATGCTGTTTGTGGAAGACAAACATGTATGCCATATATTGCATGTTACATTAAGCTGAAGCCTTTTATACAATATGGGAATTCAACACCCAGTGCTATCAAGTACATTTTATTGTGTAAATAGTGGCAGTATATGAGGATGAAATCAAGTATAGAAAAAATAGATGTTTAGTCAACAGGCCTTGATGTCCTTTTTGTAATTTTTCACCAGAAAAGCTCATGTCTTTTAAGCATTTGCTTCTGATCATGTGATCTTACAATAACTAGGGAGTGCTTATATTACATTATTGAAATAAATAGTAGAGATTTGCTGTAACTTTCATCGAATTTCCAATTAACTGGGAAGAGGAAGGCGTTGGAGTGTCATGGAAAAATAAAAAGCCTAAATTCAGCCTTTTATAATCAGCTTTGTCCTGTTTTGGGGGTGTGGCAGGAGCTCCCTTGAGTGGGATGTAGATACAGATAATAGGATTGCACCAATGTCTGTTTAATATTTCCTCATTATGTCAAAATGTCAAGCATCTTGGTGTCATGGGCTCTAGAGTAAGATTCTCAGAATGAGGATCTGGCCTCACATTTCTGAGCATATGTGTGTATTTGATCAATGGGATTGTTCATATTCATATGTTTGAGTCAAAACATGCCAAGAAATCATATATCTCAATGTGTCCACCTGTCTAGGTAAAGGGAAGCCTGTGGTTGTGCATGCATAGGGGGAGGTGTGCTGAGTTTGTGTGTCTGTTGCCGCACATCATGACGCACACGGGAGAGCGAGATTTGATACACAGTTAAGCATAGTGCCACTGGGAAATATCAGCTAAATATCAAAGTGAATAAATAATCAGTGAATATCCTTTACAAGAGGATTATTGCTGGAGTTTTGGAGGATTGGGACTGGATGACTGAGTAGCTTCAAGAGGACTGAAATAAATACAATGAGAGCTTTCGCACAGGTTAAAGAGATAATTTATTCGGCAAGAGGGACAGGAAAGGAATGAGGTAGGAATGAAATTAAAAGGATTAATCAAAGAAGAACATCAAGAAAACCACACTGCAGTCAAAACAGAAGGGTGAGATGGAAACACATATAATGCACATTAACAAAATGAATATGTGATTCATCCTATAGTGATTGAAGGGTAACATTAGCATGAACAATTGTTAATCACCAAAGTCAGAAGTGAGTCACCATATATTACATGTAGGATTTCCCTGTAGTTTTCACACTACATAAGAAATTAAATTACATATAGGTAGGATTTTCCTTGCAGTTTTTTTACACTAATCTGTAACATATTATATATATAATAGTGATTAATAGTATTAATAGTGATTTACCAGACCTAACACTACTAGCACTGGTATTAACGTTTTATTACAAACTGCATTTTTTATCGAAAACTCACTTTTTCTGGTGAATAATAAAAACAGTATTATTTTAAAAATAGGTTTAATTTTTCATTGTTTTGTTAAAAACTTAATGGACTTTTTGCCCTATTATCAAACACTTGTGATTTCAGAATAAATAATTAATGCATTACAAATCCACTTTTATGCATGCATTCTAATATTAATCAACCACCAAAACATAAATGAAAACCTACTTGTATGTGCACTTTTAAAGGTTTAGTTAACACAAATATAAAACTCCATTTACTCAGTCTTGTTCCAATCTTTTCTTATAGGACCATAAAAAAGATGGATGGGGGATGAGAGGATGGTGATTTTAACTGTTATACCCCAAAAATGTTAAGGTACCACATGTCTGTGATTCTTATGAAGCTCTTTATTTACACTACAGTGTCAATAAAGTGCAATAGCTTTAGGTTAATGGATGGGGGGATTTACTGGGTTATATAGGCTACAGTCTCACTTATTGGGCAACTTGGGGTCTCTGTGAGCTAGGAGCACCATGGGGAAAATGTGACTCAGCTTCAAGCTAAGTGATTACAGTATGACTCACACAGTAAGTTTATCAGCGTTAATCTCTCCCGTCATACATCCACTCATTCCTCTACCCATTCAACACCGCCTACACACTCCCAAACATGTTTCCCCAACAGTATTTAGTTTGCCCAGCAGTTTTAACACATAAAGTTATGCCTGTTGGATCAATATATGGAAGGCAACATGATGTGGCATCAGAGTAATTTGCCATTTAGAGAGTACATGTTGTGCCTGACTCTTAACTTACAGCACAAAAAAAGCCTCTTATGTGTGATGATTATAGAACACTTTGGATTTTGAGTTATCATCATGAAATAAAACAGCCCTGACATCCTGCGTCTGGCTGTTGTTTCCAAACAGCTGAAATGTTTTTGAAATGTTGTGCTTTTATACTGAAAAAATACATCCAAAGCCTTTCAAATGAGTCAATAGACTTAAACAAAAACATTTCCAGCTTTTATAACCTGAATTTTTGGGAAATAATTTACTCCAAGGTAAACATACTCATACCCATAAACATCTATTTATAAATGTCAACACTCATTTACTTTAATGCAAAAATGGTGGTATCTTTTTGACTCCTCTGCCGTTGTTTACAGTGAAAAGAGACCGGGTAATTAACCTTATCAATATGGCAAGATACTGACATTATGTCATTGCCACTTCACGACAATCTTGGAAAATCAATGGGTAGAGAGCAGCTGCTCACAATGTTGCCGCATCTGATAAGCCGCTATGTAATTAATGCTTCCGCTGAGTACGGCTGCGGCATTAGAGAGGGAACTCCAGGCTGAGGGAATAAACACTAATATTTCAGGGTACTAATTAGAGGTTGTGTTGCCTTTCAGATGGACAATGAGTTTATCAGGCAGTGTGCTCTGCAGAAAAGAAATGCTTTAGGCCAGGCATGGGCAAACTCGGTCCTGGAGGGCCGGTGTCCCTGCAGAGTTTCCCTGCGTTTCATTCGGAAGGGCTCATCCCTATGCCCTAATCCCTTCAAAGGGTTTACCCTCCGGAGTGAGACCTTCGAAGAGTTGAAGGGTGTATGGGTTTCTTGAAGTGCCCTTCTGCGTCATCACCCCGTGTCCATATGGAGGCGCTGTCATCATGCATCTGCGCAAAGAATCATGGGGGCCAATCAGTTGTTCCCTTCGAAATCCTTCATTCCGAAGAGCCCTTTGAAGAGGTCAGTTTTGAGCACTTCGGTTTGGAACGACCCTTCAATATGAAGAAAACACTAGCATTAATTCTGATCATGACTTGTCATGAAAAATGAAGACAGATTGACGTTCATCGTAGGAGAAGTCACACTGCAAGACTGTGCGCCAAATCATCTGACACTGCCAGAATTTCGTCTGAGGTAAAAATTTGATCACAGCGGCCATTAATCGGCTGTTGGTGAACATGTCAAACCAGCAATCAAAGACTACAGATTTTAGCCTAGGATTACAGGCATCTTTTAGGATTTTTAAAATTTGTCTCAGATGACCAAATCATGGTCAAAATCGCACAGTGTGAGCTGGGCTTTACTTGGCAAAATCACAGTGACCAGTTACATCAGGTCTGTATAGGTAAATAAGAAGAAGAATAACAAAGCAGTAAATGGTAAAACTTTGCATGTTTGTAATTACTTCAACACATTAAATTAAATGTAGTAAGAAATACAAGTTTGAAATATCAAGAAGCAAAAGTTGTTTTACAGGAAGTGATATATAGCCTAACTGGAAGCGGATGATGCCAGAAGCCTCATATTCAAGTTATAAATTGCAGTGCCAGCTGTTACATTAAAGATAAAGTGAATAAAAGTCTAGCCTTAGTCTTCAGTGACATTCCTCATGTAATAGCTATGTTGTCTAATTTTTCAGGTGGCATCACAGAGAAAATTAGTTCCATTTTTAAATAGTGGAATGCATAAAGCACAGATCACACAAGTCACATTTCTGATTTGTTTGCGTATTTGACATGACTTTAGACTTCACTATTGTTGCTTGCAGCTATTTTCATTTCAGTGGCTTCCACAAGTTCAATCAAAAACTGAGATTCTGCAACCATTTTTCCTCATGAGTTTTTCTTAAAAGAAAGTATAAAATATCTGGATGAGACCTACACAGCAGTTTATGAATATATGTTTTATACATATCAGACTGAACCGAGAACTCTTTATCTTTACAAACATAAAGAACAATGATCTAGGTCTTCAAAAACTCATGGTGAAAGATGTGAAGTAGCCACTTGAGAAATAAGTGACAACGTTTTTCTTAATAGTGAATACAGTGACACTTGTCACACTGAGTAAGTTATGAAATTTTAAAGAAGCCCCCTGGGTTCAACGAGACTGATGAAATGTTGAAAGAGAGGCTTTGAAAGAAGCATAACTGCCTATACTGGCTTATAATAACTCAAATGACTGGGAAATCTTTCCTTCTTTTTTACTTTTGCTACTCCACAATTGCATTATCATAAGCAATGCTGACATAAAAAAACACTAAACTTTTATGTTTCTTGAAAATGAAAACTAGAGTTTGAGGTGAGTTGTGAACGCAAAGTGAAGGGGAAGATAAAAAGCAATTAGAAGACAGTAAAATCAGATCGGAGAACAAAATTGCACTCAGCGAAAAATGAGCACTAGTGTAATTAGTGTGTGCAATTGTGGCCACAGGATGATTAGAGAAGTATTCTTTATGCTTTATAATAAGTCTGAGAACAACAAGCACTGCAGCATGGCAGAAATTTAAACTATGAAAAATTACTTTTGATTGAGAATTGGGGAAATAAGGAATTCCTCTGCTTCAGGCAATATATTTCTTTATTGAAATCATCTACAAACTAGATCTAATGGGATGTTGTTTCAGTGATTAATGGAACATATTTACAAGTTTATCTCTACAATTTGTTTACTTGGGACCAAGATCCCATATTCCTCAGGGATATTTCCTGTTTGGCCCTTCTAGTGTCCCAAAATTGTTGTGAAATAGGATACAGCAGGGCTGAGAAAAATCTGCTTTTTACATGGTATATGATTGGAGAAAAATACATGTATTTTTTATTGAACATTGATGGAGCAACACATTTTGTGGGAAAGAAATCATAAAGTAGTTTAATTACTTTAAAATCATAAATGCATAAGGTGGTGAGGGTGCCCTTTGACCCCAAACTCAGATGTCTGACCAGCATGGGGCAAAAGGCCTGCAGTAATAACATAAATATTTTAGCTAAAGTAAAGTGCAATAATATGTGTACATACTTGTTTAAAACAATTACTTCAGTAGTGTTTATATTTTGTTTTGACAATTAAAATAATTGAATATACTCTTGTGTCATAAATAACCAATTAAATAAAGCCTAATATTTTATTATATATGATTATTTCATTATAAATATGGTGATTATTTATAACATGGACACCAAACTTATTAATATTGACCATTTGAATCTAACAATGTCACGTCAACAACAAGTCAGCCTTTTTTATCAATTGATGTGCTTTTAGTCTCAACAGGGGTGCTTTTCAAGATCTTTGTTTGAAAATATATTTGGTTTAGGGTTGTCAAATCAATTAATCGGGATTAATCGTATGCAAAATAAAAGTTTGTGTTTACATAATACATGTGTGTGTACTGTGTATATTCATATGTATATATAAATACATACACATGTATTTAAGAAATATATGAAATACATATTTATATTTATATATAAATATGAATCATATTTAAATGTGAACGAATATATACAGGTAAATATTTCTTAAATATATACATGTATGTGTGCGCTCATATACACATATGAATATACACAGCACACACATATGTAAACACAAACTTGTGGATGCGATTAATAGCGATTAATCGATTTGACAGATCTAATTTGGTTATTTTAATGATTTTTATTTGTTTCATATATCTAGAACATTTAAAAAATATATATGAAATATTAGTCATTAGATATTAAAATCTTAGCACAGAATCGAAGTTGTGTCAAGGATCAGCCAAGTTTTCGTGCGCATAGTGAAACGTGGCTGTTTAGGAAACTGCTGCAGCGAGTTCCTGTGCCATCTAGTTGTTTAGAGAAAAATCTAATTATATCTTTAGCCCATACCATGCCTACTTCCGCACTGCAAATTAAGGTGGATACAACAGTTCAATAAAAAAAAGCTGTCACTTACGTAGTGGACACAGTATTGCTGGTTACTCTGCCAGCGAGTTATAAACATAGCCAGACCACAATCAACAGTTGTGTGTTTCCAACCAAGCAACACGTGTTTCGTTCCTGAATGAATCAGTATTCGAGCAAATCGGTTGAATGAATGAGTCACTCATAAATCAGTCCTTCTCCCAGCTACTGGCGTAACAATTTTACTTCTATAGAAACAGTCACTAAAAAATTCCCACCAGTAATTTATATAATATTTTGTTAATATTCAGTTAAAATGTAGGCATATTAGTTAGTCTACATTAGTTAGTACTAACAATAAATATTTATAAATGCAAAGCCTAATCTAGATTATAGCTAATCTAGAATAAACATTGCTTAAATCCCAAAGTGTAATACTTAACAGAACCTGACAGATTCTGCTAACTTCTAAGAAACATAAAACTGATTTCCCCACAGATTACAGACTTACAAAACCATTGATCTGTTCATTAGAATGAAATAATGTTGTCAGTTGTGCCTTATATTCACTGACTCATTCTGATTCCTCTTCCTCTCATGGGGGTTTTCATTCTGATTCCTCTTATCCAACATCAATATTTTGTTGCCTGTCATTAATGGTATAAATCATGAGTCATATTATGAAGACACTTTCAACCCTCCTCCTATTCACATATTTCAGTGTGAAAAGCCATTTGGGAAGATTTTGTATGGTCTAACACCTTTCATTATATTTGGCCAGTTGCTGAGTGTCGATTTTAATGTTTTGATTTTTTATTCCCAATATCCCAACTACCAAAAGCAAGTCAAGGCATATAGGCCACTGAAGTGACGAATTAGCAGTGTTGCCCAGGGCAGTTGATGCTGTGTATTGATTGCGGTGAAAAGTGTTTGCGCTTGGATTTTTTTATGCACCTTTTTCAACTCCATTGACACGGTGTTTGTGTGAACATGACTTTTAATATCAAGCTGACATTCTTGTAAACAGACAGCCAAAATCTCTGAAGATCCCTCTAGTTTGAATATTTTCAAGCTGGTATAAGTTACCCACAGTCTTACATGCATATGGTAAAATAACATTGGTCCTGGTACTGTATACTGACTAGCCTACTAACATAACAACCATTTTCTGTCTCTTAACATGTGAACAATGGAGATACATTGGAGAAAAACACAAAGCAAAAGAAAAGGTCTTTATAATGGTGAAAAAGATTTACCATGCAGCATGAAAAGTGTTTATATCTTCAAATGTCACACTTGTTGAATGTTCATTGTTTAGCACATTTAAAAACAGGCGGAGCAAGGGTTAGAAGGAATTATCAACAACAAGCTAAGTATTATAACAATAAAAAATAAAAGTTTTATAACGAAAAGAAGATTGTTGTCGACTGAACATCAATAAACTGCTTGGACTTGAGCGAGGACCCTAAAGTTGAAAGATTCAGCACTCTGTACATATAAACAGCAAGTTTGTTGGGTCTTCTTTTCATCAATTGTGCTTGTTACATTTGCTCATTTTTCAAAAGAAGAGATGGTCAGCTTCGAAACACGAGCCTTTTCAATGGTAATACCGTTATCTAACTGACCACATTCACAGTACAGCCTCATCCTTATGTTGGCTAAATGACTCTTCATTTTTTTTCTACGCAGATAACCTGGATATTATATTCATCTATTGTATCCATCTGCATAATAAGATAAATGATTTCATGGGATGTGACAAAACAGCTTTTAACTTTGCATTATCTAACTACAAATGTGGACATAGTAGGTTACAATGTATGAAAATAAGCTTTTATAAGGATGTGTTATATGTGTTCAAAAAGGATACTAAATAAACACCTACGTAAACGCCAAAATATACAATATAATTTTACATTCCCTATTCAAAGTGGCTTAATTTGCCGTATAAAAAAACACCGAGTGTAAATGTGATTGAATTGCAACAGCTGCTTCTATGGCGCCTCTTAGTGGTTGAAGAAAGATACTTCAAGCGTTTGTAAACGTTATCTTATATGGAGATCATCAGAGTATAGTAACTATAGTCTCTAGAAATCAGCGTTTAACACATTTTTTTATTTAGTTCAAGATGAATCTCAAATGAAGTTCTGTGTTTGACTTCTGTGTGTGACTCATAC
Organism: Spinibarbus caldwelli; assembly: GCA_039654775.1. Classification (NCBI taxonomy): domain Eukaryota; kingdom Metazoa; phylum Chordata; class Actinopteri; order Cypriniformes; family Cyprinidae; genus Spinibarbus; species Spinibarbus caldwelli. The sequence continues at coordinate 16,417,140 of CM077240.1, read as the reverse complement.
CAGCTTTTTAAAATACAATTATTTTATTAACTAATAGATATATCTACTAGTTTACCCCTGCTAAATAAATCAAAATGGATGACTTGAAACATGCCAGATATGTGACATAAGTACATTCCATACAGTACTCATTATGACCAGAAGAGTGCAGCATCATGCAATTAACTTTCCCATACCGCTCTGAGACACCAGCTGGTGTTTAGAACCTACTTAAAGGCATAGTTCACCCAAAAATGAAAATTCTGTCATCATTTATTCACTCTCAAGTAGTTCCAAACCTGCATGAATTTCTTTGTTTTGCCGAACACAAAGGAAGATATTTTGAAGAAAGTTTGTTACCAGGCTGTTTTGGGGCACCATTGACTTCCATAGTAGGGAAAAAAATACTATGGAAGTCAATGGTGCCCCAGAACTGCTCTGTTTCCCACATTCTTCAGAATATCTTCCTTTGTGTTCAGCAGAACAAAGATATTCATACAGGTTTAGAACTACTTGAGAGTGAGTAAATGATGACAGAATTTTCATTTTTGGGTGAACTATCCCTTTAAGCAGAGTCTGCTTAGAATTAAAAGTTATGATTTACCACAAAATGGAGATTTAGTCATTATATGCCTTTTTATTTTTTGGAGAATTGCCATGTAATCACCGATGACAGTGGATGTCATGCTCCGAGACGTACTAAAGCCCCAAACACGCACTATTTTCCATGGAAAAAATAACAGCATAGATTATGAATGTCGCGACGGTGAGTAAACGATGACAGAATTTTTATTTTTAAGTGAACTTTTTCTTTTTAGATATTCAGATCTGGGAATGAATAGCGGTATGACCAATATGTAATTTTGTCTTTCTAAATAAGTTAAATGAGCATCTGCTTAGGTCATTTTTGTAAAAAAATAAACACAAATGCATTCCAGTGGAAGGTGCGGAAATCCAGATCCTGCACGTGGGCATTGGGAGGAAATAGGCTTTCCTTAATGGAAAGACAGAGTGTGTGCTAGAAAGTTGCTTGCTGCTGAGTTTATGCAGGAGTTTAATTTAATGTAAAAGCTTTAATTCCATTATAATACAGCCTTCTGCTTCATTTTGGCACGTGTTACATTATCTACACATTCAATTTATTCAAATTAAATCCAGCAGTTAAGTATCTGTGCTTGATTCAAATGAAAATAACCATATGCTGGGTGTGACATATGCAACCGTATGCAATTGGATGTGACGGTGAGAGCGGAGACACTGATATATATGGCTAGAGACGGCAGATGAATGAATTCTGCCAGGGTAGATGTTCAGTGAGGGGGTCTGGGACAGAGCGACAGCTGCAGGGAAAAACAGTAAATGTGCTTCCCATCTCTCCAGATGGCCCACATCTTCATAAGCCTCAGATACTGACTGGTGTAATTGTTTCCTAATATGTTAAGGGTGGTTTGAGGAAAGAACCTGAAGAGATCCAGGTGAGCATCAGTTGTGACAAAATAGTATAAAAGTACAAGTAATATTTGATCAGCTTGGATTATAGTTTCCACTAAACTTGCTGGCTTCATAAAATAATGATGCTAATGCTGACTTAAAATAGGGCAGCCCACTAGGTTTTGTAACTGAGCTGCAGTGCTTGAACTGCATATGTGAGCATTCCAGGTCATGGACCGCCTGGAAACATTAACTTCCCAGGAAAGACCAGGGGTTGGACGATCAGCAGCTGGTGAACAGCGCAGTGCCTTTGTTGTACGCCTCTCTTCCCATTGATCGCTCTGTCTCGTAGAGATTCACATTAGAGCCATCAGCAAAGGGCCCTGGGCTGAAAAGCATTAAACGGTCTGCTGGGTTGTAATCGTAAAATCATGCTGTGAAGCCCCCAGCCCGTCATGTAAAGAACCATTGACAAAAGCATGCAGGGCAGCGTATTATATCCTGCAGAAACTCTTTGTTAGTGCCATTTGGGTCTACATCATGACTATAGCAAAGATATATTATACGTAAAATGGAATCTTAACTCACTAACTCCTCTTTAATTTTTAGTAGTAAGTAGGATAATTAGTAGTATACTATAAAAATAATAATAATAATAAAACTTCACTGTAATTTTTTAAATAACATTTATAATAATATAATATAATATAATATTAATTTCACAGGATGTTTTTATAAAATTAACTATAATGTTATATCAACCTACTCAGGCTGCATTAAAATACATAAACAACACATAAACAATATAATAAATGTTCATAAAACAACACAGTGCAAAGTAACAAAAAAAACATTAAAAAAAACCAATGTACATAAAAATAAATATTTATATTTAATTAAATATAACCAAATGTCATTCATCATAGTGGGAGTTTTGAGAAGGTCCCTTTGCTATTTTTTTAAACCCATTTACTTTTTGTTTTTAATATAAAATGTATTGTATTGCATGTATTGTCTTTTATTTAAAACAAATCACATAAATTGTATGATTCATACAATATTTTTTTATTCTGTTTTATAATTTTTACATTATGCCATTGTAAGGTAACTTACAGTGGATCCTTTTCACAGACTGTGATGAAGCATTAACACTAACAAGGTTTTTTTTGTACTATTTTAATAAAAACATGCTGTATCTTTATAACACTATATTATGTGGATTACCCTGGCATTAATGCATTAATTTACAGAAAACTCTGCTGTGTGAGTGTTTCTAATACAACAGCTGAGTAAGTGACTGCAAATTTGACATCTTACTCTATTTTGACCATGTAATCAATCTCTGTTCTTTCTTCTTTTGAAAAAATGCTACCGTTGATTTATTCTTTTGATTTTGGAGCAAATAGGAACTCAAAAAATATATTTGTTGTAGTTTCCATACACCATATAGAAGCTTACCCAACTATGGTGACACCCACTTCTGAGAACCCCAGGAATGTGAAAAAAGGTTCCTTTAAAAAATTAACAGGTGTTACCGTTTTTTTTTTTTTAATTACAATTTTTACCGTTTAGTCTAATAAACATGCAAGGGATCATACAGTAAATATGGAGAGAGTTGTTCAAGACGTGAGAAATGAGTCCACTATCCACAGCTCAGCGTGAGAACTGACAGGATGCAGATCACCCATTCAAACACACCCGATGGTCCTCCTCACGGGTGCGTGAGTGATAACACAGTCCGGCAGAGGTGGAAAGGTCTCTCTCCGTCTCCCACCACCCCTCTTATCAGTGTCCTCTCACACAAGCTATTGCTCAAGACTAAAACCTTCCCGAAAACTAAGTGCATGGTGCAGGGAGAAATATAACATGTGGAATGGTATGTTAAGTATGTGTCTGTTACGAGCCAGGGGTTTCTGTTTTGTTGTTCCCTCCTCCTTTCCTTTGTTATTTGTTTTCTGCTGTCCTTCTAAATGTAGGATTCGCGATTGGCTGGTTGAACTGCCGGATTTTAACCAATCATTGACCGTGACCTGTGATATAAGCTGCTCCAGTGACAGGAAGAGGAGGGGATTAGAGACTTTGAGTCTTTTGTGTTGGCGGGCTTTGCCCTTGAGTGCCGTTGACACCTTGTACTCCTACCAGTGTGGTTCGTTTGTTTGTTTTGAGTTGCTATTGAGTTTGTACCCTACCTAAACTACACTTCAGCAAAAGACTTTTCTTTTTCTTTTTGTTTTCAGTTAGTTTAGAGGGTTGGGTTCAGTTAGTGTCTGTGTTGTTTTTGGTTATTTTCTTTGATTTAGCACCACTTGTGATCCTTCCCTTCTGTGGTTTGTTTCATTTATTTTTGTATAAATTGTATATAATTATATTTAGTTTTGATTGGTTATTTTCATTGGTACACAACTGTAAATAAAGCGAACCACGTTTGATACTCCAGTCGTTTGTTTTTGTGTTGCTCCACAGCAGTTAATCTCAGGAAATTAAAGCAATGGTTATCTTTATTATGTTTGCTCTTTTCCATACCCCGGACAGTAGGGGGCGTAACATAATTTGGGGGCTCGTCCGGGATACTTTCTCAGCATTGAGGAAGTCCCGGTTATTGGGATAGCTCTTTCCTGTGAGGCACTGTTGCAGGCCGACACAGGTGACTAGGTGAGTGTTGAAGTTGACATTCTGTGTAGTTCTAGAATATGGTCGGTAAGCTTCGTGATGTCTTCGATTGTGCTTAGGTTCATTGAAAATCCGTCATTGGACCTTATTGAAAAATGTCGTAAGGACGACCTGTTAGTAATAGCTGATCACTTCCAAATCTCTGTTAATCGGCAATTGTTAAAACGTGAAATTAAATCTGCTATTTTAACTGGTCTTGTGGAACAAAAGATTTTGAGTTCGTCTGTTTCGGGTAGAGAAGCAGATCAGAGAAGTATGGACACAATCGGCGAAAGTGCAGAGGCCAGTGTTTAGGTGGATAGACTTGTGGAAACGGATGCGGAGGCTGAAGCTAAAGCAGGCCTGCCTCCATTTGAGCCCTTCTCTCCAGTGATGCCGGGTGCAAAAGAGGACGCACAATTAAAGCTTCGCCTCGCTCGACTTCGCATAGAAGCGGAGGAAAGATCACAAGTCCGACGCGCTGAATTTGATCTGCGGCTCGAGATCCGACGGCTTGAAATTCAGGCTGAGAAAGAGGTACAACTGAGGCGCCTGGAGTTGGAGGAGGGGAAGCTCTCGTCCGGGTCCGCTGGCCTGTTTGCTTCTGACTCAGTAAGTACAAATACAACTGAGAATTCTTCATCTACCTCCGGTTTTGATGTGAGTAAAAACATTTCATAGTGCTGCTGTTTAGAGAGATGGAAGTGGACAGTTATTTTAGTGTGTTCGAGAGAGTTGCTGTGTCATTGAATTGGCCAAAAGAAGTGTGGTCATTGTTGTTGCGATGTAGATTGGTTGGAAAAGCCATGGAAGTTTTTTCTACCTTGTCTTTGGAAGATAGCTTGCAATATGAGACTGTGAAAGCAGCTATTTTGCGTGCGTATGAATTGGTGCCCGAAGCCTATCAGCAGAAGTTTAGAAACCACAGGAAGAGCGGTAATCAGACCTTTGTTGAGTTTGCATGTGAAAAAGGAGTATTATTTGATAAATGGTGAGCTTCAAGTCAGGTTGATGATTTTTCTTGCTTGTGTGAATTAATGCTCCTCGAAGATTTTAAAAAGTGCGTGCCTGAACGAATTGTTTTGTACCTAAATCAACAGAAGGTGGCAAAGTTGTCCACTGCTCCTGTGTTAGCGGATAAGTTTGCATTAACGCATAAAAGTGTTTTATTCTATGCGTGGTGGCGACAAAAACATTTCTGCTGGTTCCTCTCTGTGCACTACTCCATCAAAAATAAAAGTAGAACAGCCCAGAGAAAAGTGTGAGTGTTTTTATTGCCATAAGATGGGCCATGTAATTGCAGATTGTGGGATGTTGTAGAAAAAGCAACAAAATTCCTCTGGTGTACAGTCTGTAGGTTTGATTAAAACACTGTCTGTTCCTACTGGTGCTGTTTATGAACCGTTCATGTTTGAAGGTTTTGTGTCTTTCAGTGGCCAACCTGGTGATCAAATTGGAGTGCGAGTGTTGCGGGACACTGGGGCAGCGCGCTCTGTCATACATGGAGATGTCTTGCCATTCTCAGAGGACTCTTATCTTGGTTCCAGCATTCTAGTGCAAGGTATCAGTATGGAAGTAGTGAAGGTGCCATTGCACTGAATACACTTACAGACTGAGTTGATTACAGGATTTGTGAATGTGGGCATACAACCAGCGTTGCCAGTGCCTGGTGTTGAGTTTATTTTAGGTAATGATTTGGCTGGTTGCAGAGTGTTACCTGTGTTGGAAGTGTTGGATAGACCTGTTGTCACTTCTGTTACAGAAGAATTGACTCAAGTATCCTGAGGCCTTTCCGGCTTGTGTGCTAACTCGTGCCCAGACAAGGAAGATGGGGACTGAGTTTATGTTGGATGACACATTTATGTGTACAGACGATGTCGTTAGCAGTGCAGGAAAATGCAAGAGTCCGGAAGCAGGAAATGAAAAGGTTAGTAGTTCTCTCCTACCTTCATTACCTGTTAGTTGTGATAAGCTAGTTAAAGCCCAGCAGAGTGATGTAACCTTAGCCAAGTGTTTTGATGCAGTGAACAGTTCTGAAGGGAATGCTCTGTATTTTCTGGAGGATGGTTTGCTGATGCGGAAATGGAAGCCAAAAGTTGCTGATAACGAAGAATGTTCTACTGTTTGTCAGATAGTAGTTCCTACTGAGTATCGTTCATATGTTCTCTCACTTGCTCATGATCATGTTATGTCAGGACACTTAGGCGTTGCAAAAATGTATAATCGTGTTCTGCATCATTTCTTTTGGCCTAGGTTGAAAAAGGATGTTGCAGCTTATTGCCGAACATGCGCTACTTGTCAAGTTATGGGGAAACCAAACCAGGTTATTCCTCCTGCGCCTTTGGTTCCAATCCCTGTGATTGGTGAACCTTTTGAACATGTAATTGTGGATTGTGTTGGGCCATTGCCTAAAACAAAGACTGGCAATAAATTCTTGCTTACAGTAATGTGTGCCGCTACTCGTTATCCTGAAGCAGTGCCGTTACGAAAAATCACTTCAAAGGCAGTTGTTAAGGCTTTGGTCAAGTTTTTTATTTTTTTTTTATTTTATTTTTTTTTTTTTTTACCTTCGGGTTTGCCTAAGATAATACAAACTGACCAGGGCACTAATTTTATGTCTAAGTTGTTCACACAAACCTTTTGTTCATTAGGTGTCCAACATTGTGTTTCTAGCCCATACCATCCTGAAAGTCAAGGTGTGCTAGAAAAATTTCATCAGACGTTAAAATCTATGCTGAAGAAATACTGTTGGGAGACAGGAAATGAGTGGGATGAAGGGGTACCGTTTGTTTTGTTTGCTGTTCGTGAGATTCCTCGGGAGTCTCTGCACTTTAGTCCAGCTGAGCTTGTGTTTGGACATAGTGTCCGGGAGCCATTGAAGGTTCTTAAAGAACAAATGCTTGGACTGGACGATAGCTTAAGTTCTAAGGGGAATGTTCTTGATTATGTGGTTCGTTTTCGGGAACGTGTGCAGGAAGCTTGCACTCAAGCTAAAGATGCTCTTTCGAAAGCTCAAATCCGCATGAAGCAAAATTGTGATAAAGCAGCTGTGTCACGCTCATTTTCAGTGGGTGATAACGTTCTTGTGTTGTTGCCAGTTCCAGGGTCCGCGTTATCCTTACGAAGTACTGGGGAAGAGAGGTGAGCGAGATTACATCATCAAGACACCTGATCGTAAGAGGCATAAACGTGTTTGTCACATCAGTATGCTCAAAGCTTATCATTCTAGGGAGGAAGGGCTACCTCATTCTCCAGAAGGAAACACAGAGCCTGTTTCGATGGTTGTTGCGAATTGCATGACAGTCTTTCCTCCTCCTAGTGATGTTGAATTTGATGTGGGTGAGGTTACAAGTCGACCCAATAACCTTTACTCCAGTGGTTCCCAACCATGTTCCTGGAGGCTCCCCAACACTGCACATTTTGCATCTCACCTTTGTCTGACACACCCAGGTCTTAGAGCAGGGGTGTCAAACTCAGTTCCTGCAGGGCCGCAGCCCTGCAGAGTTTTGTTCCAACCCTGCTCCAACGCACAAACCATGTAGTTTTCAAATAAGTCTGAAGGACTTGATTAGCTGGATCAGGTGGGTTTACCCAGATGGATCAGGTGGGTTCTTTCACTTTAATTAGGGTTGCATCTAAACTCTGCAGGGCTCCAGCCTTCCAGGAGCTGAATTTGACACCTCTGTCTTAGAGTCTCTTATAATAAGCTGATGATCTGAATCAGGTGTGTTTGATTAAGGTGACATGGAAAACATGCAGTGTTGGGGGGCCTCCAGAAACGTGGTTGGGAACCACTGGTTTACTCGATTGACTAATTCTGAAATTTTAGCTGATTTTTCCTAAGTTATTGTGTCATATGACAGAAGAACAAAGAACAGAGTTAGTGACACTGATTCTGAGTTTTCCCCAAATTTTTGGATATGTGCCAAAACAAACTTTTGGCACAAACTTTTGGCAATATCATGATACAACGGGTGTTGTATCATGATATTGAAGTTCATGATGCCACTCCTGTTAAACAACACCCGTATCGTGTGAATACTGCTAAGAGAGATGCCATAAAGCAGGAGGTTAAATACTTGTTACAAGGAGGTTTTGCAAAACCTAGTGTCAATCCTTGGAGTTCTCCTTGCATTTTAGTTCCTAAAGCTGATGGAACTGTTCGATTCTGTACCGACTTTCGTAAAGTGAACTCTCTAACTGTTCCAGATTGTTTTCCGTTGCCCAGGATAGATGATTGCATCGATAATGTGGGTTCTGCTAAATTCGTTAGCAAGTTAGACACGCTCAAGGGTTATTGGCAAGTGCCATTGACTCCAAGGGCATCCGACATTTCTGCTTTTGTAACTCCCGACTCGTTCCTACAATATAATGTTATGCCTTTCGGGCTCAGAAACGCACCTGCCACCTTTCAAAGGTTAGTAAATGCAGTGCTGGCAGGCCTACCAAACTGTAGTGCATACTTAGATGATCTGGTTATTTACACTTCTACCTGGCCTGAACATTTGTCTGTGTTGACTACAGTGTTCCAACGACTTACTGATGACTCATTAACTTTGAATTTAGCTAAATGCGAATTTGGCAAAGCTACGGTGAATTACTTGGGTAAACAAGTAGGGAAAGGCCAAGTTCGTCCCGTAGAGGCAAAAGTTTCTGCCAGCAAAGAGTTCCCAGTGCCTAATACTCAACGTGAGTTGAGGAGATTCTTAGGAATGGCAGGATACTACAGAAGTTTCTGTAAGAACTTTTCTTCTGTTGCGAAACCCTTGACAGATCTGCTTAGTCCTTCAAGGCAATTTGATTGGTCAGCCGAGAGTCAAAGTGCTTTTGAAGCTATCAAGCAGTTGCTTTGCAGTTCCCCAGTGTTGACTGCTCCTAATTTTTCTCTTCATTTTAAACTAGAGGTGGATGTCAGCGCAGTTGGAGCTGGTGCTGTGTTGTTGCAAGAGGATGAGGAAGGTATTGATCATCCGATTTGCTTCTCTAAGAAGTTTAATAAACATCAGTGTAATTATTCTACGATTGAGAAGGAAGCTTTGGCTTTGTTACTAGCGTTGCAGCATTTTTAGGTGTATGTTGGGTGCACCTCATACCCAGTAGTTGTGTATACTGACCACAATCCTCTCACCTTCTTGTGTCGAATGTGCAATCAGAATCAAAGGCTGATGCGATGGGCTTTAGTGGTTCAAAATTACAATATTGAAATCCGACACAAGAAGGGAGTAAATAATGTTGTCGCCGACGCTCTTTCTAGAGCATAATTGGATGAGGGTAAATATTGTTCTGTGTACAAACATTATTAACATGCATAATGTTTGATTTTAAGGGGTGGGGTGTTACGAGCCAAGGGTTTCTGTTTTATTGTTCCCTCCTCCTTTCCATTGTTATTTGTTTTCTGCTGTCCTTCTAAATGTAGGATTCGCGATTGGCTGGTTGAACTGCCGGATTTGAACCAATCATTGACCATGACCTGTGATATAAACTGCTCCGGTGACAGGAAGAGGAGGGGATTAGAGATTTTGAGTCTTTTGTGTTGGCGGGCTTTGCCTTTGAGTGCTGTTGACACCTTGTACTCCTACCAGTGTGGTTCGTTTGTTTGTTTTGAGTTGCTATTGAGTTTGTACCCTACCTAAGCTACATTTCAGCAAACCCAGAGGGAAGTGAAAGGAGAGAACGTCACGTGACACATATCGCACCCACGTAGGTTTGCTACTGTTAGAAAAATTAGGTAAGAAGTGTGTGCCACCTGATGTATATTTGTTTCATAGTGAGTGTAGGTTTAGTTAGGGCGTGTGTTACGCTGAAGACTTTTCTTTTCACTTTTTCAGTTAGTTTAGAGGGTTGGGTTCAGTTAGTGTCTGTGTTGTTTTTTGGTCATTTTCTTTGATTTAGCACCACTTTTGATCCTTCCCTTCTGTGGTTTGTTTCATTTATTTTTGTATAAATTGTATATAATTATATTTATTTTTGATTGGTTATTTTCATTGGTACACAACTGCAAATAAAGTGAACCACGTTTGTTACTCCAGTCGTTTGTCTTTGTGTTGCTCCGCAGCAGTTAATCTCAGGAAATTAAAGCAATGGCTATCTTTATTATGTTTGCTCTTTTCCATACCCCGGACCACTAGGGGGCGTAACAGTGTCCATGCTTTTTCCAGAATACAAGGTGTGGCTGAAACACGTGAAATGCCACGTTCAGCGAGACTGTGGTGTCCAGTTTGGACTCTTGCTGTGGACACTGGGAAAACAAACAGGAATCCAGAAGGGAAAGCTGTAAATCCGATTACCAGCAAATCTTTGATAAAGCCATACTAACTGCATGTTTGCAAAGACAAAGGGCATTTTGAGAGATTGGATGTTTTTAATCAGATTAATTACTGCTGTTTTAGTTCAGGCTTTTTCAAACATTTAATATCAGGGACAACCAAAAGCCCTTGCTAGAGAACCTTTCCTAAAATATAAATACAGCTGAATGTTTTTATTTATACAGACCCATTTATATTGTGTGAGGGGGAAAAAAAATATTAAGTGCATTATTATAAAGACAACATATTGCCTCAAACCCAAACTTAAATTATTTACTTGTAATTGTCCTGAAGCCAACACATAAATAAATAAAAAAGGAAGAAAAGCAAAAAAAAAAAAAAAAAGTATTTTATAATTACTTTTAAATGTATATTTCTTTTTTTTTATCCAATATTACAATAAGAGAAATATTTCAATACATATATATTTACAGCTGCATTTTTGTAACATTCCAAAAAAGTTTATTGTGATATACATTATGATAAACAGGTAAAAAATGACAATGGTGACGGAAAAACACCCAGGAAAGATAAAACACAAATACACTACACTATATTGGAGGGAGAGATACAATGTATCTTTTCAAAAAACATCATGATAATTTTAATAATTTTCTTATTATTTTCTCTTAAACCTTTTTTAGTTTAAATGTCTTAAATCTTAACACACTGTAAAAAAAAAAAAAAAAAACAAGTTGAGAAAACTTAAAAGTTTGAGGCAACCAGCTTCAGCAGATTTTTGAGTTTTCTCAAATGTGCCGAAGTTGGTTGCCTTAAACTTTTAAGTTTTCTCATCTTTTTTTTTTACAGTGCAGTTATAAGTTTGAAATTTAAAATACATCTTATTTACAGTATCTCTGCAGGATTTACATGATTTTATGTCATGCAGTGATAATAAAATCCACGATATCGATCTAAAAGTGTGAGTCTAGTCAATCTCCAACTGATGAGTTTATCATTTGTATTGGGCAATATGTCAAATTCACGGATAAGTGCTCTGTTCTGTAGCTTTTCCTGGATTATAATTACTGGAGTGAACCAATTAAAGGTGCCATAGAATGCATTGATACAATATTTTAAATTGTTCTCTGATATCTACATAGAAGGTATGTGGCTTAGGTAAGGGCAAAAATTCTCCAGAAACGGTTTTACATGTCCGTTTACAACCCTAGGATTTCTCCCTAGAATGAAATGGTCTGTTATTGGCTTATTTGGAAGGGTCATGAATAATAATGTTGAGCTCTGCTCTGATTGGCTGTTTCACAGTGTGGCTCAATGTTGAGTTCTGCTCTGATCGGCTGTCTCATAGTGCGGCTCATTTCAGTAACTCACACAGCAGCATATTTCAATACTTTCTCTCGCAGTTATATCGTTGGGTAATTTATACTGTATATAAAATGTGGGCATCAGGGAGCCGCTATTAATATGTCGAATGCACGATCGAGTTTTACTTTCACTTTCGAGATTTGCGATCGCATGTGCTCTGTGTAAACTACAGCGGCAGTACCTGCCACACATTTTACAAGATCAGATGCTTGTCAGTGGTGCTCAGGATCTGTAAATCATTCGCCATCATCCTTAGTCATCTCTTCTTACTCTGTTTATGTGGTAAGTGAAATCTTATGTACTGTAATGTAACAGGCTACTGCTAGCAAGCAGCTAACCATGTCCCTTTAGTGGCTCGCGTTATTTTATTAGAACAGTCATTCTTGAGAAGTGGGACAAAACAGGGTGCAAAATTGAAAAAAAATAAATAAAACCTTGTATTCAGACAAATTAAACTACATTTATGTATCTTAGATGTACTAAGCTACTGAGCTATGCTTTGATACAACTTCCCAACTTTTCTCTTTTTTTAACAAAATGTGCTTTTTACCTTGGACTGTGTAATATAATTTCAGCCTTATCTTTAACAGCATTCAAGATGTTTTTGACATTTCAAAACACATTCTCATGTTAGCAGACCGATTACACTTTCACATGTGACCAACAATTCCTCAACAAATATAAAATATCATAATGAAATATTATCAAAATATTGAAAATATGAATTTGTAGTTTTTTTAACTATCAAATACATTGAATCAATCAATTACTGTATTAAAACAAACACAGCAAACAGTGAGTATGTTATTGTTTATAAAGCTTTTATTCAAGAGTCACATTTAAGTATTTTGATATATTATTGGAACATAAAATCTGAGGGTGGTGACATCTGACGGTGTTGAAAAAATTTGGCATTTCTTTCACAAAACAAATAGAGTTCATGTAGTAGCCATTTTGTTTTTTTCTGTTCATGCTAGTTTTTTTCTGTTGATGCTAGATGCTGATGGAACCTGCTTCAGGAGAATAAAATGATCTAAATATTTCAAATAATTTCCTCAGAAATTGGAAGATGGTGTTGACATATCATGGTTGTGACCAGGAAATATTAACATTAGGATTTAAAATATTCTAAAACTATAAAACTGACCAGAGCATGTCTGACGGTGATGTACTCTGCAGAGGAGGACTGTGGCAAGGGGGTCGTTTAGAGTGACAGCTGCCACGGATATACCCTGATTTTATTACATTAAAAAATGACAATGGTGATGGAAAAACACCCAGGAAAGATAAAACACAAATACACTACACTATATTGGAGGGAGAGATATAATGTATCTTTTCAAAAAACATCATGATAATTTTAATAATTTTCTTATTATTCTTAAACCTTTTTTAGTTTAAATGTCTTAAATCTTAACACACTGTAAAAAAAAAAAGTTGAGAAAACTTAAAAGTTTGAGGCAACCAGCTTCAGCAGATTTTTATTTAGAAAATATTTTTATTTTTTAAACCTGATAACAGTTACAATTGCTGGACATGTTTTGTCCCATGTCTCAAGAATGACTGAGAACACGTTATTTGTTTTCCGTGCCTTTCTGAATTCCGTGCCTTTCTGCACTTCACATCCCCTGCACGGCCTGGAACATAACATTTATTTCCATGATCTGCCATTTTCCCTGTTGTCCTCGCTTGTTTCTTCACAATACCTGCAGAATTTCTGATGATTCGGCTAGGCAGGTCCGGCTGGCGGCTGGCCTAGAACATGGGCGGGTATATGCAAATGTTGGGGGCGTAACTATTAGTGATCCCGACTGTAAAGTCACAGTTGGTGTTATGTTCGGATTCGCCTATTTTTCAGTGGTCTTTTGTATTCACGAGATTTACATAACAAGGAGGAAACAATGGTGTTTGAGGCTCACGGTATGTATATATTTCCATGTACAGAATTGTTATTATTCAACTATGCCAAGGTAAATACAGTTTTCCATTCTATGGCACCTTTAAAAAAAAAAAAAAAACTTCCTTTAATTTTTTATAACGTCACTACACGTCAAGCTGTTTTTTGAGACTAAATGTACCAAAGGCTTAGGTGGGTGAGATGGGGTTAGATAAGATTGCAAATAAACTAAAAACTGGGGGCAGAAAGTTCATTTCCAAAAACACATCTTGCATCTATGTTGTGCATTGCGTGTGAGGCTGTATTTGACTCCTGCTGCTCCCCAGAGGCCCTGTAACAAAGAGCAGCTCTTTAATTAGTACATTTTAACAAGGACACAGTGGCAACAGATAGTGTGGAGAAAACCATGAAAAATAAACTCTGTCTCCATTAACTCAACAACATAAAGAAAGGCGATAAACTATCTCCTGGACTATAAACTGGGCTATAATCTCCTTTTTTTCTTATGTGGCAGAAATAGGCTTCCATATGAAAATAACTGTAGCTTTACTTCATGTTTCATCAGAGTATTTTTGTACATCGTATATGAGATATTCAAAATATTAAACAGCCGTTTTTGTTCTTTTATTTCATTTATGACAAACAATACACAAGTTTTCATATGAGAGATATGATCTTACAGGTTTTTTTCAACTGCTTGCACACATTTTCAAAATTTTGCCTCTTTTTTTCAAAACTTTACACACAAATCCAAGAATTGCACACATAAAATGCAAAATGTCTCACATCTCTTGCAAAATGAAGCACTGCATTCAAAATATCACAAACACATCTGAAAAGCAAACATTTGCAAACACCTTTGCCATAATATTAATTCCTGTTAGATTTTTTTGTGTGTTACACAGAGAATTGTGTGTTGTGTTTTGCAAAAAGTGTTTTATGAAATTGAAAACTGACTCAAAGGCCAATAATTAGTGTATGGTTTTGCAGATTTGGTGTGTGGTTCTGATGTTTGAGTGTCAGGTTTCAGAAATTGTGTGTCAAGTAAAGATTTTGTGTGTAAGCAGTTAAAAAAAAAAAACTGTAATGTCTGCAATCCATTGTTAACCCTTTCTCAGGCAGTTCATCATGTGATGTGATGTGTGTGTGTGTGTGTGTGTGTACCTGGTATTCCCTATGTCATGGGGACCAAATGTCACCACATGGATAGTAATACCAGTCATTTTTGTCCTTGTGGGGACATTTGTGGTCTCCATGAGGAAACAAGTTTATAAATCATACAGAATGAGGTTTTTTGAAAATCTAAAAAAATATTTGTGAGGGGTAGGTTTAGGGTAAGGGAATAGAAAATACAGTGTGTACAGTATAAAAACAATTATGTCTATGAAGAGTCCCAATAAACATGGAAACCAGTGAATGTGTGTCTTTTGCTACACATGTGAGTGGACATCGAGTATGTGAACTTAGTTCACAGGACAGTCTTCCTCTCTGGAATATATCCAAGTCCAATCCATTTTCTTGTTGTTTCTGGCAAAGAGAAGAATAACTCCTTAATACAGTACTGTGTGTCTCCCTCAATACTCTATAGATCTCCTCACAATATGCAAGGTTTAATAGGATAGTTCACCCAAAAATAAATATTCTATCATCATCTACTCACCTTCATGATTTTTTTTTTTTTTTGGTAAACTATCCCTTTAAATTCAAATAAATTCAGACAAATTGTACACTAGAAAATATCATAATCAGGTTTCTAATATGTGTTCAATAAAAAATTATATATGTATCTATGTATCTATCTATCTATAGGACTTTTATACTGTTTTATATACTGTTATATATAATTTTATACTGTTGCTGGGAGAGGAAGTGGTAAATATGGTTGAGGCAAAGATCTATTTGCAAGCAATTTAATGTAAAGAACGAACAAAATCAGCATGAAGCAGGCTCAGGAAAACTCATACAAACACAGGAGAGACGTGACATAATGAGGGCTTAACGGCATCAGCTGAAAAGGAAAGCCATTTCAGAGGTAATTTCCTTTTTTTTAATGAAAGTTTAGAGGCAAATATTTATTTCTTTGAAATGTGCACCATTTATTTATTTATAATAAGAGCAAAAACATATATTAAAAAAGTAAATAGGTCAATTTTCATTTCATGTTGGAATAAATAGTGGCTTGTCACATGGTAAGCACAATTTCAACACTCCTAAATGGTATTTATGTGTACGAATCTTGTCTTTTTCTTGTTGACTGTGTTTCTGATTCAGAATCTGCTCTGTGCAAACACCTGTCCACAGTGAGGTGAAATAATGGCTTTGATTCTGCAGTGAGATCCTACACTTTGATCTCTCAGTATTTTGCCACACAGATGTGTCTGCTGAAATAATTTTACTGACAGAAGCACAACTGGTCACATCAGTTTCACATAAACATGCCTCTGTGTTTCGAGACACTTACACGACAACACAATAATCCACAAGCAATCCACACGACTCCAGTTCATCAAATAACATCTTGAAGTGAAGTGAAAAGCTAATACATGTAATCCATAATCAATAATACATAAAAACACTTCCTCCAGGGATAAAGTCCATCCCCTGTTGTCCTCTTACATTAAAATCCACCAACATATTTGTTTAGAACTGATTTGGACTGTTTTTGTTTGTAAACTGTTCTTGATTTGTACATATTTCTCTCTTGATTCAGATGAATTGACTTATTCTAAATCAGGAGACGAATATGGGTGTAGTTGTGACCTAATGGTTAGAGTCGGACTGCACATCTCGTCACTTATTCTCTGGAGAAACAATATTATGATGGAGGACTTGTATTTTAGCCAGAAGAAACTGTTTGATGTAAAAAAAAAAAAAAAAAAACATCTTGATGAATTTATTACTACTTTTCACTGTACAAAATATTAATTGATAGACTCGATTACTTGTGATATTTTTATCAGTTCTTTAAACTTTCATTCTGACGGCACCCAGTCACTGCAAACTAAGGATCCATTGGTGAACAAGTGATGTAATGCTAAATTTCTCCAAATGTGTTATGATGAAGAAACAAACTCATCTACATCTTAGATGGCCTGTTGGTGGGTAAATTGTCAGTTTTTTCGGTGAACTATTGCTTTATGTAAAACAAACAATGAGCAAACAGTGCTGTCTGAACAGTGAACATATTATATTTGCCTTATATAGAAAAGATTACAGGCTATTACTAAACGCATCATAATTTAATAAACCTGAATAAACAAGTCCCATCTGGTATTTGTGAGTCATTTCTCAGGCCCCACACTGTGGTAAAAGTTCTGGTTTTGTGTTTTGTCAAAGATTTGACCAATAAACCTAACAAAAGTGTCATGCCACATAGAGTCCCAGCCATAAATCATTCAATGTAAGATGTTAAACTGTCACTGCTAATACATTTTGATTCATCACAACAACTTCTAGACCTCTTCACCTCGTTCTTCTGGGATTTGACAAACAGACTTTTGAGACTCAGTGTAACTGTGTTTGGTGCTGGTGGGGAAACACAACTGTTGGAACAACCTCAGGGGGGTTCTGGTCCGTTTAAAGGCAGGTAGGTCTTTTCCTTTGCTCTATATTAGATTCCACAGAAGGAGGTAAACACAGCTGCTCAGTTGTCTAAGCTGTGAGGTGAATGGCAAGACAAGATACTCATCCGCTTTAAACATGGATCAACTTTATTCCCCATGTGACTTTTCAAAATGTGCTAGTGCCCCAAACAGCTGACTTCTGTAATAGAGCCGCTCCCAAGAAATCATAAATTAAGTCCCATTCCTCCTTCCCTCAGTCAGTTCCCCTATACAATTTCACTGGTAATACAAGTTCGAAAGTCAGCTCGTATTGATTTGTAGCAGTGCACAGCGGAAGACAACATGCCATTGCACAACATGCACTCAACCAGGCACAAACACAGCCAGCTGTTTAGCAGGGATGAACGGATCTTTCTTTAAGTGTAGGCACTTCTGATACTAAGAGGATCAATCCTCAAATAAATAAATAACTTAAAATCGTTGAATATCTTATATATGTATCATTTGTCATTTTGTCACATATATTTATATATAATGTAAAAAATGTCTTATTTATCTTATTTCAAGTTAGTTTTCGATTTTATTATTTACTACTGTCGATTACAGAACTATTTTACAAAAACAATAATCAAATAAACCCATTATTATGTCACGTTTTTGCTTTTGGTTATTGTTGCTATGTCCGACAAGCCATGGCGCTCTCTTGCCACACACCATGTTCTCACGTAGTGAAAAATAGCCTACATCGTGAGCAAAGACGAAACAAACAATGCGCCGACAGACAAGACAGAGCAGGTATGAAACAAAGTCTCAGCTTTCAAATTTTGCCCTTTTTTAATTCAAACAATTTAGTGGCTCTTTAATGTGTCATGACAGATCGCTGTAGCGCCTCAGTTCAAGCAGCATGTGAACCGATCATCTTTTCTTCTTTACTAGTTATATTGCGAAATAAACATGAATGAACATCAGAATGTATCTTGTTTCAACCGCGGAAACACATCAATACACACTTTTTTTTCAAGTTCAAGTCCACTGACGTTAATCTACTCTCCATTCTGATTTTATTGTCGGACAAAAATGGCAGATTTGGCGTTACACTCTTAAAAATAAAGGTGCTTCAAAAGATTCTTCACAGTGATGCCATAGAAGAACCATTTTTGGTTCCACAAAGAACCATTCAGTCAAAGGTTCTTTAAAGAACCATCTCTTTCTCACCTTTTTATAATATAAAGAACCTTCTTTTGCCATCCACAAAGAACCTTTTGTGAAACAGAAAGGTTCTTCAGATGTTAAAGGTTCTTTATGGAACCATTTAGACAAAAAGGTTCTTCTATGGCATCGTGAAGCACCTTTTTTTTAAGAGTCTATGATTGGACAGATCGCCTGTCATCAATCTCCAAGGATCAGTTGATAAATAAGATATACATAAGACATGTAAGATATACATATATACAAATTCTAAAATCTAAATATAAATAAAAAAATATTGTATATTATATGTATTTATATTATCATATAATGTGGGTAAATATAATGTAAAATGTCTTTAATCACTGTAGTCATCTCATCATCATACTGCAGAAAAATATCAATATTGTTATTGTTTGTTTGATACAAAAGAAATGTTAGTGCATATTTGCATGCTGTCTGATAAATTCCACATGATAATACTAAAAGACCAGCTATATATCTTTTCTCTGACTTTTACTTGACCATCTCCATATGCATTGTTTTAAATTTCCTTTTATAGTTTATTTGCTATTTAAGAGATGCAATGTCCACAAGCCATGATGGTTGATCTGATCTGGGATTTATAAATTAAATAAACATGACAGCCTCTAACTGACTGATGCACTTCAACTTCACCTCACTATAAAGGCCATTAACCTGATAAAATCTCTCATTGAACTTTTCATGAGGGATCTCCTTTAATGTTTGTATTTTTGGAAAAAGTTGAAGACATTCACTGTCTGCTTTGTGGCCTTCTTTTCATATGTGGAAAACCCCTGGCTCCCATGTGTCATCTTCATGGATTTATCCTGTCCTGAATGTACAAAGGCTGGATGCGCTGAAGCTCAGGGTGCCTCTATGTCTGGGAGCCATTATCCTCCTGGTCATAAAGAATACAGAAAATGAGAAAAACAATTCAAAGTGTCACATTACTTACACACCAGACTGTGAATGATATGAAAGAGCCTCAAGCATTTGCTTTGTACAACACATGTGAAAGAGACCATCTTCTTACAGCATCCAATGATTCACCCTGTATCGTCATGTGACTTGGACATCCCCTGTGAAACAACAGCTCCTTTCCAGCTTTAAAAAAAAAAAAAAAATCACAACTTCACCCCTTAATTTAATATGGAGAAGGAAGAGGCAGAGCAGCAGGAAGGGAAGCCATAATAAACAAGGTAATGTTGTAGTTAAGAAACAGCCAGGGAAAGAGGAGAGGTGTAATTTAATAAGCAATGACAAAAAAGGAGCTTGTTAGCTTTTCAAATTTACTGAGATTTGGTCATAGTATACGCTCACGAGGATATAAATGTTTAAAAATTGATCACTGAAAAACCCATATCGATTGACTGCTAATCTGAATATTTCATATGGGAAGGGGAGCATATCGTCCTCATCGGCTGTGTGTTCCGTCTTAAAAAGTGATGTAAACAATGACTGGAGCCTGTTAACAAATTGTTATGTCCTTGTTTAAGTATCAAGGAATGTTTATTTATACCTAAACTGTTATTTGCCAAAGGAGTGAGACAAGATGATGACTCAAGACCACTGTGTTCGGGACAATACTGTCACTTTCCCATTAGGGAATATGCCATTGATTTTCATGAATTATTTCAAGCTATTTTTCCATATAGAGACCTGCTAAATTATTTATTTTCTTGCTTCAATTTTAATTGCATTTGTCTTTGAAGTTAACAATAATAAAATCAATCATTGTTTTTTAATTATTTGATTTACAAGTGTCATGTTTATGGTTTTTATCTGTCATGTCGGCTATATGACATCAATTACTGCTGTATTTATCCAGAAACTATAAATATATAATAGAAATTGAAAATACTTTTGTATTTTCAATTTTTATTTTATATATATATATATATATATATATATATATATATATATATATATATATATATAATAAAAATTTAAATAAAGGATGCCAGCAACTTTTTTCTTTTTTAAAAAATAAATAATTATTTAGACATTTTTAATCTCTCTTCTTATGAAAGCCATTAAGGTAGGCTATGTTACTTTTAGATGTTCATTTTTTTCTTATGAATGTATAAGGTACCTTACTGACACTTCAGCCAGCCTCATCTGACTCGTTGTACCTGTCGTTAACCTGCACTACATCTCCCGTTAGACCTCAGTGCATCTACCTTGCGTGATCATGCGCACTCGCGCGCTGTCGAGTGGAAAAAAAATAATGACGTCAACTCTCGATAGGGTCTGTGCAATGCTGCGATCGAGCACATTCATATGTCCAGTGACCCAAACAAAACAGTGGAGTTTGAATGAATGATGAGACCACGCACGAGGTAAGAACAGGCTTTCAGCGGACTATCTGGATGAACGCGTGTATTGTGAGTTTATGGATGGTGTTGTCGTGACCTGAGAGTGTATTATCACTGCTGTCCGATCAGAGCACGGAAGGGTAATGTTGACTGATGATGGTATATATGCGGTAAACGGTTTATTCTCGGTGTCATGCAAGACACGGATTGAGCTGTTATAAGAATCAATGGTTGATCGCACTGACTGGCAAAACTAATGTGAAACAAAGAGTTGCTCACACTTTTGCATGTGCTTTAATTTGAATTTTTTTCAGTGCTTAGAATTCGCGGTTTGAAATGAACGATTTGCATCTTATTTGCATGTGATATCCTTTCCTCTTGAATAATGAAGCCGGTTCTGTTTTGTGTCGTGTGTCATATCGTGTAACGATATCAGAAGCATGTGACCGGCTCCCCAACAGCTTCAGCATCAGTTATTACAGTGCTTCTCCAACTCCAAGGCCCTTAGTTGTCCAAGACAATATTCCAAACCCCCTTTTAGTTTAAGATATTTCCTTTGATACTTCTACTGATCTTCAGGGCTTGAGAAATTTTTTTTTATTAGTGTAACTTCTTTTTAAGTCATCTTGATGGCCCTTGAGAGCCACTGAGTTATGTTTATGAACTGGAACTGTATTCTGCTCTTAATCTATATTTGTGTTTGGCTGTTTTGGGATATTTTTTTGTTGGATTGATGTTGGTATTTTTCGTCAGTCTGTTTTTTTTTCTATGGGATTCTGTCATAATTCATGTTCCTCATACTGTCCCAGATGTACTTTCTTTCTTTAGCTTCACCACATGCTGATATAGCACTTCACAGCACTCTCATATGAATGTGCTTATGACGGTTGGCCGGAAGTGAGGGTTTAGGCCTATAGTTTAAAAGGTTAAAAATATGTCGTTTCACTTCAGAAGATGTTTATTTATCTTCTGGGGTCATATTGATTATTGTCATGATCGCTATGTGCAGCTTTAAAGCATCAACGTTTGGTTTTACTATTCCCTTACATTATATGGTCTCAGAGACAGGTTACTTCTCTAAATCTTTGTGTTCATCTCAAGAAAAAAGTCAAGTACAGTTTAGTACATCTGGGATCGCATGAGGGCGAGTAAATGATGAGATTCGTATAAGATTGTGCCAATCCCGATAATGCTGAAATGTGGAAATGAGGCTGCTATCTATTGTTTGGTTCCCTTTTTCACTAATCAAGTGTTCAAGTGCTGACTAGACTTAAAAGCCTTTCTCAGCAGATAGCCGCTCACTGGTATCCTCAATTCTCTTGTGTTAGAAAGCCCTTGTCACCCCACATTTTCATCAGTCTCTGTCCATTCTCTGTTGCTAGGGCAGTATACTCTGTGGGCACCGTGGGGCATCATGAGTGATGGATTTCTGCACTTGGCTCGACTTGTATTCCCCTCAGACTGAGCATATGCGCCCTCATATGGGCTTCTGCTTTGACTCTTGATTTAAGGCATGGCGATCAATTTCAACAACCATTTCACATTAATTTCCTAACAAACGAAAGCCTTGTTTGCTTTTTATGATATTTTAACTAAAATAGTTGTATTATTTGGCATCTTATTATTGTAAAGTATTCTTCTAAGACAGAATGTAGGTGAACCTGCACTTTTGTGATCAATATTTATCACTGAATTTTATCAGAGATCATAACCATGACAATAAATTCAGCCTCACGAGAATTATCTTGTGATCTCCCAACTCTGTATTCAAGTTTTTGGGGTCTTATACACCGTGTGACAAATTATTAGGCAAGTTGATATTCTGGTCATATTTTTTTCCAAGAACATTTTACCAATTCTAAACTGCGTCAATCTTAATAACTACTATTGACTTTGTATTTAATCATTTATAAGTGATATATAATTGTCCATGAAGGCTGGAAGTCAAAAACTCCTAATATTCAGGTGTGCCGAATTATTAGGCAGGTTTTCTTTTACAGATAAAATGAGCCAAATAAAGAGATTTAACTCAGACTAAAAGTAAAAAAAAAATATTAAATGACCATGAGAAGGATGCAATACTAATGCAATAATAAAATTTGCAAAGTTAGTGCATGACCATTGGGCAGCGAAATGCTCATTGGGTCAGCAGAGTCAGAAAAAACAGGTGGAGAATAAAAGACACTTCTTAACTGCAAAAGAATGAAGAATTAAGGTGAAGAATTAGGTGAGAAACCATCAGGAACCATTTAGTCTCCAGCGCCACCATTTTCCAGAACTTCAACCTTCCTGGAGTCTCCACAAGTGCAATGTGTCAGGTTCTCAGAGACTTTGCTTGGGTAAAAAAAATCCTAAAAAAATGACCCTCACTTAATAAGAATAACATG
The DNA here is from genome assembly GCA_039654775.1 of Spinibarbus caldwelli. NCBI lineage: Eukaryota > Metazoa > Chordata > Actinopteri > Cypriniformes > Cyprinidae > Spinibarbus > Spinibarbus caldwelli. The sequence continues at coordinate 16,394,076 of CM077240.1, read as the reverse complement.
CTGAAGTGTTGTGAAATCCATTAAGACTGATTTTTCATAGGTTTTATAGACAGATAAGTTTTGAGTGACTCTTGAAGAACCAGCTCCACATCCTCTTGTGCCACTGTTTGAAGAATTGATCTTCCAGAATCTGGCAGTAAGTTTTAGGGGTAAAATATGACCAGAATATCAACTTGCCTAATAATTCAACACAACGGTGTAGTAACTGCATACTCTCACTAAAAAAAAGCTTTGCCACTTGAAGGGACAGTTCACCTAAAAATGAAAATTCAGTTATTTACTCACCCTCATGTCGTTCCAAACTTGTATGAGCTTATTGCTTCTGTGTAACATAAAAGAAGATATTTTGAGAAATGTTGCAGTGTTTGTTTCTCCATAGTGGAAAATCAATGGTTAAACTGTTTGGTTGCCAACATTCTTCAAAATGTCTATTTATATGTTTCAAAGAAGAATGTAAGTCATACAGGTTCAGAGCAACATGAGGGTGAATAAATGATGACATAACTTTTGGGTGAGCTACTAACAATATAATACGGAGTCTCAACTCAGATTGTAGAAAGAGATTTTACCAGATAGTATGAACAGATAATAATATCAACATATATATTTTTTTAAATTCTGTGCTTTTGCAGTAGGATGTTTAATGCTCTAGTAAGAACTCCATGATTGAGAAAAACACTTACATTGCCTGGGATTGAATGAACACATTTCTAGTTAAATAGAGGTTAGCAATAAAGCTCCCACTAATAAGTCTATTGAGCTCTCAGTAAGCATTCAGTAGTTATTCAGTCTTTGTTGAAAAGCTGAGTTTTTTAAAGAGAATAAGTGCCTGCCATTGCTTCGCTTCATTAATGTTTTGTCACTGACAGAGTACATTTGTTCTAGCTGTACGGCCCATGAGTCCAGACAGGTTTACAGGACTGTCACTCATGTATTAACCACATGAGTGAAAGGTTTGACTTTCTTTTTGTGCTGTATTGTGTGTGTGGGCAAGAGATCGGGCTGGGAAACGGGCATTGAGTGATAATGTTTAGGCCATGTTCTGTCCTGATGTTTATGGTGGTATTCATGGGTGGGTGTGTGTGGCATGTGCTGTCTTTTGTCTGACTGTGCCATCAACAAACCGCCTTTTTTGCAGAGCCACGTGCCTGGGTGCAGGTGAAGGGTGTGTGTGTGGTGGGGTGTTTGCTTAATTAATCAGGCGTAGGGTTACACCAGCTGGCCAAGCCGAGACGCCGCTGGGAGTCATAATTGTTTCCGCTGGTGAAAGGGTGGTCCCGGGACAGCTGGGGTTACCCCACACCAGCACCGCACATCACACTAGACTGCTCCGACAAACAATGCATTACTGAGCCATATATAAACACTATCATTCAAAAGCTTTTGGTTAGTATGATTTTTAATGTGTTTGCCTCTTTTTCTCACCAAATCTGCATTTGTTTGATTAAAGCTACAATAGAAGCTGTGAAATATTATGACAATTTAATGTTAATTGTTCTGATGCAGCCATTTATTCCGTCTTCATTGTCACATGATCCTTCAGATATAATCTTAATATGCTGATTTGGTGCTCAAGAAACCGTTCTTATTATTATCAGCGTTGAAAATGGTTTATATTTTTTTGTGGAAACAGTGATATTTTTTTTTTCAGGATAGTTTGATTAATATAAAATTGAAACGAAAAGGATTTATATGAAATAGAAACCTTTTGTATCATTATAAATGTCTTTACTGTCACTTTTGATCACTGTAGTCCAGTTTTTCTGCCTCAGTGTTTGGTCATAACCGTATTCTCTGTCATTTTTAGTACACTGCATTGCACCAAAACTAGTGTGCTTTAAGCCTTTAGCACTATCTAGTCTCCTTCCCATCCTCCTGTTCTCCATCTTATGACATTTAACCATGGCAGCAGTTCATGAACTCAAACCTTTATGCAAGGGTAAGATGCTTTGCACCAAACGATCTAGACTATGAGATCTTTGAATTGCTAAAAACAATTTGCTGCCATTGCACCAGTTACTTGTGGGACAAATAAACCTTGAAATTTGACTCTTTATATCAATCCACAGCTGAGGTGCACATCCACAATGGTCAGAGTTCAACCTCAGTGTTCAGTGGAAATGTATTGCGCACAACTTGAGTCTCTGCTGTCTTTTACAGAATTGGATGAGGACATCTTTAATGGGGCTTGAGAGAGATCGCAGCATGGCAATGCTCTACGAGCCTTTCGGCTCCGGCCAGACTTTGTGAGACAGGACCCCACTCAATTTGTTCGTAACAATGAGCCTGTGTGACCGTTTGAATGTCCTATTCTCTGAGTGGTGTGGTTCATTTGGATCAGACAATGGCTTCACTTTGCATCATTTATTTCCAGAGGCCCTGTATGTCACTAGGCCACTCCTGTTTACTGCGTTCTGGACCAATTGTGCTGCATCTACACACCTTCAGCAGTTTTGAATCAGAGATTTGTTTGTTCTGTTGTCAGCTACGGTAAAATGGAAATGACTTGCATTTGCTTGTAATATGAGATCTTATTGTCTTTTCGCCGCTCAGTCAGGTATAATCCTGTTTCAGTTTGTTTCGTCAAGCTGTTCTTCATCTTGGCTCAAGGAAGATTATGTGAATAGTAGGGTGACTGTAATTACTTCTGATCTCTTCCGTGCTTCACTTTCATTCTCCTTGTTTTTCTTTTATGTTTGTCAATGCTTTTGCCCTAAAAGCTACTTTGCACACATAAGAATTTTACATGCTCTTCATGGTTGGTTAGTGTAGGATTAAACCTCCCCGATAAACCTGCCTGATCTCTTACTCTTCTCTGTGATCTATTCAAAGCCGTTTTCCAGGCAACCAAACTATTGTTGCAGAATTCCACTAAAATCTTATGCATAATCACTTTCTGTATTCAAGGTTGGTGAGTTAAAGGGATAGTTCACTAAAACAGAAAATGCTCTTATTATTTACTCACCCTCATGTCTTTCTAAACTTGTATGACTTTCTTTCTTCCACAGAAGGCAAAGATATTTTGAAGAATGTTTCTGTTTTTGTCTGTGAGGCCCAAAACAGCGCTGAACACCATTGACCTTCTATATATAGACAAATTCTTATTTTTTGTTCCAGATAAAGTCAGGTTTGGAACATCAGGAGTAACTGATGACAGAATTGTCATTTTTCTTGGACTCTTCCTTTAAGAGACTTTGACTTTGACTTAATTAAAACTTTTGGCTGAGGTAAAATCAGTGGTCTTTCCTCAGAGCTATGAGGTCTTTCTCCTCTTGGAGGCCCCATGACCTTCTTTATTCCTCCAGGGTCAAGGAGCAGGTCATCCTCAGGGTGCCTTTGAATAGTTGTAGTTTTCTTAATTCATTGAGGGTTGCTGGTGCATTCCACAACTTTGCTCCCAAGATATTGAGAACCTGGATGGTTGGTTTGTGTTTTATTAACACTTGCAGAGACATAAAAGAAAATGCTTCCTACTAAGTTTAATGACATTCTCAAAAAGAGCTCTCTTTAAGTTAAAGAAATATTGCGGTTCGATACAAGTTAAGCCTTTTTTTGTTTCTTAAAAGCAAAAGTCGTAGTTACTTGAGGAACATGGATATGAATGGGGGATTTAAAAGCAAAACTTTGAAGATGAAAAAATTATTAAATTTATTAAAATTGGTTTTAACTTGTGTATTATTTGAGCAGTACAGTTTTCCTCATCATTTTTCTAGTCATTTTGGGCTTTATAGCATCACACTGTAATTGTAAAAAAAATTAAATGGTAAAAGTTGTGAAATTGGTTTGAACTTTTTATAAATCACTAGGGATGTCCTGATCAAGTTTTTTGTACCCCTATGCGATCCGAGTCATTGAATATTGAGTATCTGCCGATACTGAGTCCCGAACCGATACTTGTATATTCCTAGTGTCTGGTGCACAATTCAAGTACATTAAAGATATTAAAATCAATACAATGTATACAGAGTTGTGCAGAGAGTAATATAATATAATATAATATAATAATATACACAGTCTCTCAGTTTAACTATATAAAGATATTGGTAGCTGTAAACATGTTACAACATTGTAAACAGGCTGTGTGGTCACAGTTATAAATATGGGACTGCTGATATAAACTTGTATTTTATATGTACAATAAGCACAATAATGGCAACATATGGTTAGAAAGCATGAAACCAGTGGTGTTAGAACACCAGTCTATCAGTCAAATCTAGAGCAAGATACAACCCATAGCAGCGCATATGACGTCTCTGACGGCAGACAACAGTAAACAATAAATGAATGAGATATCGTTACTCAAATATGCATCAGATACACTGAACAGTGAAGCTATATGCATGCACGCACATTTCTTATTCTTTTGGTTTTAATGGCGGCTGAGCACGCACATTTGAGTGTCTTCTTTTTTTATAATGGCGATCGGCAAACCCACTTAAAAGCTCATACCGCCACCTACTACATGACACCTTTAGGAGAGCCAAAACCGATCAGTTAAAAAACGCTTAAATAATAAAAAGTATTTTAATGTTTACCAATTGGCCCCATTTATTTCCATTGTAAGTGCCTTGCTGTAATCCAGATCTTCTTTTTTTTTAATTTTTTATTTTTTTTTAATAAAGAAAAATAGTGACAAGTGGAAATTATTTTGTGTTAATCGACACAAATGCTGTCGATTGATCTTAACTTGTATGGAATGTGGAATATTCTTTTAAAACTAACTTGTTCTTAAGTTTATCCCTGACAGGGGGCTTTAGACTGCGCCTAAACAGGTCACAAATGCAACAAAAAAAAAATGAAGAAATGTGACAACAATTTAAAATCTACTCAGGTTTTTCTAGTCGGATGTTTAAATCCATTCCTTTTGGATTTATTATTGATGTTATCATATAACACTGAGTGGTTTGGAGAGGCAGCTCACAGGACTTATTATTAAGTTCTATAGAAGTGGTGTTCATACATGGGTGTAGTCAGGTGGTCAACATTAAAGTGCCTTTTTCATATCCTTTCAATAACTCAGCAATTCTCAGAATTCTGTGGCTTCCTGTTAAAGTAAACATTTCAGTAACATTAAACCAAGTGCCTCACACCCTTAAGAAATGTGCACTTTTTTAATTGCCACCATAAATGTTTTTCCTGGTATGGAAAATCATACATGTCAGGTCAAGATTTTGTGTAAAGAACAATGTTTTTTGTTCTTATGTGAGCTCAGCATTTGTATAAATACAGTTGTTTACGACAACCAGATTTCCTTGTTTGATAGTTTCCCGCTGTTTGACCTCCCTGAAGCAGTGATGCCATAGTTTGATTTGTTGCAGGGATGTCCAGCAGTGTCTATGTTTGGGCCTGTGGTTTTAGTGGCAGTGTGCGCTCTCTCTACAGCGTTGATGTTGCCGTCCTCAGTGCGCTGTAACCTGAGAGTCACAATCTAACTGTGGGGAGGTGTACAGACATGGTTCTTCCTCTGCTCCCACACTGCAGGGGCTGGACAGATAAAACAAGGCCAATGGCCAAAACAAACTGTAGCGTCATCCTCCCTCACGACTCTTTAAGGAGGTGAAGTGTGGCTGAGGGTGCTCTGGCTCCCCTTCTAAAAGTTTGAGATGTGAAGAGGCTGAGAATGGGGGCAGAGGACAGGAACGTGTTTATTACACAGGTATGATTAACACAGACAGCCTGCTGGCGACACCTGAGTTGTAAAGTTAATCGGTTAGCATTCCTTCCACAATGAGCTTCTTGTGTAAGTAAAGTGCACAGCTTTTTCTTAAGGGATAGTTAATGAAAAAAATAAGATTTTGTCATTTACACACCATCATGTTGTTCCAAAACTGTCTTTATTCTGTAGAACACGAAATGTGAATTTTTTTTTAAAGAATATCCTTTCCTCACTTTCTTCTGAAGTTGTTTGGTAGCTTTGTGTGAAGAACAGACCAAAATGAAACTTAAAGTTTTGATATTTGTTAGGTCTGTGTGTTGATGCACATTTCTGAAACTATCTGATTCTGATTCACAAGTGCACAATTTGATTCTGATTCATTTGGGTATTGTTATAATGTCTGTAACAATGTTTAGTTATAATATCCACTATTGTAGTAGCCTATTTGTTAGTATTTTAAATTAGCTTATTTTTTGTTGTTTTCATTTTCATGTTTATCTTAGTAATTTTTGTCATTATTGTTAGTTTTTTTTAATATATTTTAAAATATTTCTTTTCAACTTTTATTCATTTTTATTTAGTACTTCAACTTTTTTAAATTTTAGCTATAGTTGCAAAGGCATAATTTCACAATTATTTCAAAAGTTTTTCATTTAATATTCATCTTGTTTTAGTTTTCTAATTTTCTAATTTTTTCTCCAAACTATTGCTGTAAGTTATATTAGGAACATCTAACTTTATGAAAATATAAATTAAAAATAGCAAGGCCAAAACGATACAGTTCAATTGCTATTCATTTAACAGATGAGTTTGTGAATCTTTTTGAATCATTCACACAAAGTGGCTTCTTAAAAGTGTTTTTAGTCTGTAAATCGGGCTATACTGTTTGTGCAGTATGTTTTTGTGTTAGTCCCAAAAGGAAAAATCAATAACATAACATGTTTTCTTGACATTATTTTATTTATTACATAGCACTTTCAAATGAGGTGGCAAACTCATGTAAAATATGACTGTTGCCATGGGGCTTCATGAATAAATAATTTTTGAAGGATCTTTTTGAATGATCATGTTTGCAGAAGTATAGCAAAAATACCAGTCTGTTAACAGACAACACTGTTATTTTTTTAGAAGATGTGTAGCACACAAGTTGTATATGGGCCACTTTTTAATACTTTTATGGTGTTGTTTTTTTTTTTTTTTTTGGTCATTTTGGAGCTTGACAACCTCAGTCCTCATTCATTTTCATCATGCAAATTCACTTTTGTTTTGAATGAAAGTCAGGTTTGAAATGACATGAGGGTAAGTGAATACTAACAGAATTCCATTTTTCGGGTGAACTATTCCTCCAACAGTTGTGTTTGTGAAGTGATGTTTTGTTCATTCTCTGATGACTGAATCATTGAAGGAAAACCAGCAAGACTTCTTCAAAGACCATGTTTGCCAAACACTTTCATTCCATTCCCTGTGTCAGAACTACTGGAAGGACTTCAATTAGTCTTTTTGTTCTATGGTAACGGAGTACTTGTTAGATTCCATCATCATCCTGTCTGAGAAACACATCTTTCTCCATCAGAGAGGCCACATTTTGGTTTTTAACACAATGCTGTTCATACACGTTCTTTTGTTACCTACACTGTCATCTCTGTTTCCATGATGTGGCTTGATTTGGAGCCAAAGAACAGCTGTGCTCCAGGTGTTCTGATAGTATCAATAGTATCACTGCGGAAAAAAGAACATCAGGAGCATTGTCTTAAATTACTAATATGGGTAGTAATTAAAAACCATAAAAAACATCCTGTAATTGTGTGGGGTAGAAGCAGAGACCAGTGTATTAGCGAAGCTTTCAGAAGATGTGGAGAAATAAGTATTACAATTTCTAACCGTAACGAGATGTTTGTGTCACCTGGTGTCTTTTCTTGAGAAGCTGCAGTGCTAGAGATGAACTCAAAATATTTTGAGCTCTTTAAGGATGATAAAGGGACGTTTTAAAGGTAGAGGTTTACAAGGTCAATAGAGTGCTCGTAAATTGTAATTATGTCTCCTTAACTCAAAGAATGTTTTATGGTGAAGTGGAACAGTGTTTCCAATCTTAAAGAGCCCCAAAATGAGGTCTGTTATCATTTGCTCACCTCATGTCATTCCATGCGATTCAATAGTGACCAGGGGCTTTGAAGCATCAAAAAGGACAAAAAAATCAACCTGAAAGTAGCATAAAAGTGGTCCATATGATTTGTGCACTGTTTTCCTAGTGTTCTGAAGTCATATGGTACTTTTTTTTTTTAATTTAAGGTATTCAATAAAAATCTTGAAAATCAGCCACATTGTCATTTAAGTATTATCTATATACTATTGTAAGATTTATTGACATTTTGAATTAGCTTTTATATTTTCATTTTTCAGTTAGAATTTAGTTTTAGTAATTTTGTTGTGGTTTTGTTATCATTATCATTGTTATTTTTAATAGTTTTTTAAGCTTTTCAGTTTTAGTAATTTTAGCACTTCAGTGTATTTCAATGTATTTCAGTTAGTTGCCAAAGCAACATTTTTTATTTTATTTTCATTAAATATTGTATTTAATATTTTTTATTTCAGCTTTATTATAATTATATTAAAAATATATTTTTATATTTTATGATAAAAAATGATAATAAAAATACTCATTTTAGTTTTTATTAACAATAACACTGGGTAGCCATCGTCGCCATTAACTTTTATACTGTAAATGAATATCCTGCTAAAATTTTCTTGTTTTGTGTGCCACAAGTTATACAGTATTCAAAAGACATGAGGGTGAAAAAATAACTAAATTTTTATTCAGTCTTCAACTATTCCTTTTAGCCTTGCTGAATAGGATTCAACTCTCTCAAAGTCTTTCTAAAGTTCCCTTGTGAAGCCTGAATAGGTCTAATCAGTGACTGGCAGAAGTATTCAGACCCTTAATCGGTTCCTATATTGAAATTTAGGCCAGGTCTAAGATTGAAATTAGGGTTTATGGTGTAGCAATTGAATAGTAGTTGTGAAGAAACCAAGTGAAAGTTAAAAATTAATGATAATAAAAAGCATTTTAATGGATTCACTTTTTACCGAAAACATCAGGACTATCAGGAGCCGTAAAGTATCTTGTCTGTCATGATTACATGTTTGTTGCATAGCCATCCCAAGTTTGACATGTATTGTGTTTTATAAAATGTTTTGTGGTACAGTTATGGTGTTTACCTCACATTTACTGAGTGTCTTCAGGTTCAGGTGTACGCTAAATTTGTGTGTCTTTCTCCTAACTTCTAATACAGATGCAGAACTGGGTTGCTTCTGACCCAGAATCTGTGCTGGTGGAACTCATTGCTGATGTCCCTTTGAGTGTCAGCACCGGCTGTTCTAGTTCTTCAAAATAAGGCCATTTTCTGAGGTTTCACTCCAAGCATCTGCAACGCAAGTTGTTGAGAATAAGGACTTTGAAGGACAAGGTCTTTGGCATGCTTGTCCATTAAAAAGTCTCCAACGTGTTTGCATGTTTTCCAAAAGTCTGTTTAATGTTTTTGTCAAGTCCTGCTTTTGTTTAATCCACTTCCTTCCACAATGTGGTTTAGTTCTTTTCTATTTAAATGAACATAAGTGAAATCTTGTGATCCACTTGTGTGTTTAGGACTTTGGGGAGCAACCTCTCGCTCTCTGCCCAATGACAAGTGATGACCTATTTTCCTCAGTCTCCAAAAAGCACAGCTCTCAGCAGAAATTAAGAGGAAAGGTATTGCTAACACTGTGTCCAGATTGCGATGGACTACATTGATAACCAATGAATTCTGTCTTTTTCCCCATGCAATTTAGAGGTTTTGTTTTAACCAGCCACAATGAGCTGCAGGACATTTTGTTTATCACTAGGCTTGTACTGTATTTCTGTAGCATCACACTGGGTAGCCCCGCCCACAGTGGAATCTCATTGGCCAAATGCTGCTCTGCATAACTGTATATCAAACATTAAATATGTCTTGACTGACTGTGATTTCACTTTCATTGTGGCAGACTGTGCCTGTTAAAGACATGGTGTTGTAAAAACTTATGTTGTATTGATTATATTGACATCAAAATGAGGTCGTGATGAAATTACATTTAAATGGTCTTCATTTACTCTGTTTATAATGCCTCTCTTTTTCAGATCACAACAGGAGATTATGGACAGAATGTCCAAGCATCTGTTTTGCATTAATGATGTGAAGACATAATGCAATAAACAAAATAAATTAATAAATAAACAAATAAATAAAATAATAATAAATAAAAAATAACATATAAAACATGAAGTAAAATATAAAAATATAAAATATTTAAATGTCTTTTTCTTTGTGCTTTTAGTTATTTATGGAACTTGACATTGTAAATCACCACCCACTTTTATTGTGTGGAAAAGAGCAGCTTGGACATTCTGCCTAATTTATGTTGTGTGGCATAAAAAAATGATATAGGGTTGGAAAAAACAGTTTTGGGCCAACTCTTCTCGACAAGGTTCTCTACAGGCCCATGTAGCACTTGGTTTTGTGTCTGTTTGGGCTGGTAATACAGTGTGCTTAATAAACAGGGTGGAGATGGTTGAAACTTGTACAAACAGTACTGCCTCTAATTAAGTGAAACCATATTCAGAATGGGCAATGGTGCAGTTATTATAAGTTAAAGTAAGTTTTCAGTACTCCACTTTCGCTGGCCCCACCATGTTGGTTTGACTAAGACTTTTCTAAAGACCTTGGCCTGTGTACTTGGCTTTGTGTGACAGGCCTGGTCTGGTTCAGGGTGAGCAGGCAGGGATTATGTGTGTTACACAGCATGACCTGCTTTGCTTCGTGTTTAAAGGCACATACCTATAAGACAACAAAATGTCCTGTTTCTCACAAACAGACAACAGGTCATCTTGTTCAGGCATGTTTAAATAGCAAAGGAAGATTCCCTCTTGCTGTGCTTTGCTCTTTAGCCAAGTTCAGTCCACAGGTCCTGTTCAGTGGGAGGTCTTAAATGAGCTGTTTGCTTTTACATGTATATGAATACAAAAAGTATTTGGGTAATGTTCCACCTTGAATGAAATCTTTAAAACCTTAAAAGTAAGAAAATTTGATTTTTTAAAATTATTTTATTTGATCTTATTATATAATTTTTATTATATAAGTTTCATAGGAACCAGAATCTAAAATCATATTAGGATAACTACAATACTTCTTGAGTTACAGGCACACAAAGTGTGAAAAAAGATTATTTATGACACTCAAACAGCTATATGTTCCATGCAAATATTTTGATAGAGGGAAACAAGATAAAATTCTAATTTTAACATTATTTCTTCTTCAGACATCAGTATTCATTATTCATTCTTCAGACTACAGCTGCATACAAAGTGACCAAATCTGGTTTTCGACCACTGAAAATGGTTAATATTCAACAATCTGGACATGGAGCCTCATTGAGATCCCCGCATCTCTGGGATTGAACGATGTGGGATTGAAATTTAAGATTCCAAAAGAAAAGTTTACTGACAACTAGAAACTAAAATCATATTGCGATATCTTCAATGCTTCTTGAGTTATAGGCATGTAAACTTTGGAAAAAGAGTATTTATGGTACTCAGACAGGTATGTTCAATGCAGTTGTCCTGACAGAAGGAAACAAGATACATCTCTAGTTTCAACATTATTTGTTCTTCGAACATTCCTCTTTAAAAGAAAAGAAGTTTCATATTTTTTCAAACTGACCCACATTTGGTTTTTGGCCACTGAAAATGTGTACATTTTAACAATTTATGCCTGGAGCCATATTAATTTTCCAATATCTTTGGAACCAAACCATATAGGGCCATAAAAATAAAGATGCCAAAAGGAAAGTTTGTTAAGACCCAATATCTAAAAGGGCTGTAAGATATCTTTAATACTTTTTGAGTTACAGGCATGCAAACTTTGGAGAAAAAAACTTGAAAAGTGCTGTTTCCCCATTTTTGAATGGTCACCATTGGCACATAATGCAACAAAGATTGCTAAAGTCAACAGATTTTACTAACAGACCTACCAATCTCTATGTACAATTAACATTATGATGCTGCCATCTTTCTGAAGTCATTTTTGAAATCTGTAATTTGACTCTGAATCTCAGATGATAATTGCCATTTTGACCCCCCTCTACTAAATAGTGGATTACTCAGTAAATATTCATCCATGACATTCAAAATTTTGGCTTTCATCACTATACAAGTTTATCTTTCTTCAGAAAAAAATTAGCAAAATCAAAAATTTGAGCCGGGGACCTCTGATTGAGTTAACACCAGTGTTAATTTTGGCAGGCATTTTTGATTTAGTCTTAGTCTTTATCTTGAGACGAAAATGCTTAATAGTCTTAGTCACATTTTAGTCATTTGAGTCTTTCATAGTTTTAGTCTAGTTTTAGTCGACGAAAAGTCATTGCATTTTTGTCAACTTGTAGTCATTACTTTTAGTCAAACTGCAGTTACCAACATTTATTTAGGTAGCTATTTTATATGTAGTATTCAAACAAAAATAGTCATCAGTTCTTCTCTCTTTAGACCAAATCAATTAAGCTTATGAGAAATTTGAATCAAGGATTGAATTTGGAAAAACTGGAATAAATTTTCATTTTTTGGTAGAGATACAAATTAAACTAATTTTTCAGATACAGTAGGTTTACTTAACAAGTATACATTTATTTAACATCTTTTGTTGGTTAACATTGATGACACCGATAATTAGGAATGCTGTCCATTTAAGACGGAAGGTATGCATGTAATACTGACACACATTCTGTTTTCACCCACCTGTTTACGCTCACTTAAGTCATAACGGACTGTATTTACGTGATTCTACACAATAGACATTTGGACTGTTGTGTGTGTATTTGAGCACTGAGAACTGATCGCGCGCTGTATGAGAACTGAAGAAGTGGAGTGCGCGCGAGAGAGAGAGCACTTCTATCAGTGCGATTCCGCCTATCCCGCCTTCAATAACTTTAAGTTAATCGATTACTAATTGTGACTCCCGGGAAAAACGGGATGTCTGGTCACCCAATACCTAACCCTTCGGGTGCTGAAACCATTGTTTCAGATCGCTAGTTTGCGTTTTGGTAGCCTATCCGTCCACTGCGGCTGCCATACCGAGACTAGATATGCAAACACCCCTTATTCAATGACAGAGACGCACATTTTGAAAGACAAGACAGTTAAAGGTGGGGTATGTAATTTTTCAAAAACGCTTTAGAAAACTGAGTCGGGGCCGAGTACCAAAACAAACTTGTAGCCAATCAGCAGTAAGGGGCGTGTCTACTCGTGATGTGGAGGAGAGAGCGCTCAGTGCACACGACAGACATTAGCCGAGCCGAGCGACAGAAAGATAGAGATGGCGGATAAAAAAACAAAAGAGGAAAACGTCTGCGGAACGATAAGGCAAGAAGTAGGACCCGTGTAAATATCGGATCAGCTTTCCAGCACTGGAGAGAACTCAAGGAGCGGAAGGCCTGCGATCGGATGCCGAGGTTGCGTTGTTTCTTCTCGATAGGTGAGTAACACCATGTCTACACCGGACGCGCCGCGCCGCAACAGCTAAAGTCTGCCTACACTGGACGCGATAAAGCGACCGTTGAAAATCATTTGAAATTTGTGTCAGCACGTCATAAATAAAACGCGACAGCAGTTTTCTGTCTGGGATTTGTTGCGCCACGCAGCAGCCAGTGTAGACAGCATCACTGATTATAATGACTTCTATAGTATTTTGTCATGCCACTCGCGTCCGGTGTAGACATGGTGTAACATTGGTTTTGCTTTGTTTCACAGAACTAACCGTTGCCTGGGTTGCGTATGTATGTGTGGGGCGGAGCTATCAAAATAGGGGTGAGACCCTTTTGGGGTAGGGGTGTATTTGTTTTGGTGATTTCAAATCTCAACATTGGCTACCAGAAATCCCTTACCCCACCTTTAACTTAGCCTATAGGATGTATTTTGAATGTCCAGTAGTCCTCAAATAACATTTTAGTCCCATCTCGTCATGTTAACGAAGACATGGCATAAATTTCATCATGTTTTTTATCATCAGATATTAGTTTTAGCTCGTCAATGTCTCGTCTTAGTCACAGAAAAAAGGTTCGTTAACGAATATTTTTCGTTGTCGTCTTCGTCGACAAAATTAACACTGGTTAACACGGAATGACCCTATAGTCAACCAAACTGTTGACAGTAGCTATTGACTTCCATAGCATTTTTTTTTTTTTTCATACAGTGGAAGTCAATGGCTACCGTCAACTCTTTGTTTACCCATATTCTTCAAAATATCTTCTTGTGTTTTCAACAGAATAAAGAAACAACGTGAGGGTGAATAAATGATGACAGAATTTTCATTTTTGGTTGAACTATCCCTTTAAACCACCATTGCCAAACCGTTTTTTTAATTTATTTTTTATTTTTTTGGCTTTTGTTTGTATGCTACACTGTGAGGTAGTCTCACTAACATCACATGACATTTTTTGACTGTAAACATGACTAGCTGAAGGTTGATTGTCTTACTCAGCAGGCGGGTGTTGCATACTTGCCTCACCTGTGTTTATCACCACACCTGTTAATATATCATTTGCTAATTGTTATTGTATTGCATTCACCTAATAATTTGTTTGTATAGAGGTGTGAACTTGGTGTGTTTTGAATTGCCCATGTGCAGCCGAGCCGGTTTTAAACGTAAGAGGATAACCGGATTTAGCAACACTTTGTGAGTCAGCAGTGGCCAATATGTCTGGGTTAGTTTCCTTTCTCCCAACAGTCACATGGTTATTTCTTTACCTCACTGTGTCTCTCATCGCTCAATCAGATCATGCGGGTCTGGTTTGACACAGGAAATGCGAGTGCTAATGGACTTCCCTCCACAGTTTCTCTTTATCCATCCAAGCCTACCACAATCCTGGGATGTTTCAGGCTTTATGAAAAATGCAGGGCAGTGTGGGGAACACTGGTGCTGATGTTTCACATGGATGGCTTTCGTAATGTGATCATGCCATGCCACATATCAGAACGAGAAACCTCTGATCCCCTCATCTGCACGGCCTTTTATTGGCTCTTAGCGAACAGGATAATGCAGCATGACTGAGACTTTAGCAGGCCGTTCCCAGCACGAGAACACCAGGGCGCGTGAGATTATTGCGGTAAGGTTTCACCGTCAAAAAGAACAGCACACATCTGGGATCAACAAGTTAAACCAGAGTTGTTAACCTTCAGATTCCAGTAATCTGGCGTAAGCATGATTCCAGCTTTCACAACAGCTGCAGTGCAGCGAAGAGTTCAAAGTTCCATCATTTGTCGCCATTTCAGGTCTTTTGAAAGTTCATCATAAACTCTTTTAAAGCACTGTTCTTAACTTAGACTTCAACTGATTCGGTTTTTTTTTTTTTTTTAACATTACCCATGGGCGATTTAGAGTAATGATAATGCCAACTGCTCTCCAGAAACAAGCTTGGGTCAACATCATTGCCTTGGAATGCACATTGGAAAATGCCTTATAAACCTAGGAGACCAGAACGTAGTGAATTGCTTACTGTCTAAATGGGCAACTCTAAAGACCAAAAATACTTTGTTTTTTATGTGTATGCTAGGGTATGTTTACAGTATGAATATAATTTGTTTGTGCTACATCCATCATGTTGACTTTGACATGTGACCTACCAGTGTCAGTTGTGTCGCTTCACTGCCATTCACAACTCATCACCTGTGGTCTCATGGGATAGTAAAGTGTAAAGCTGAAGTACACTTTAGGCTTACGGATAATCTTCATGGAACCTCACACAGTCGCATATACTGAATGAAATAGCATACTTCTTCATGGCTAGTGTTTGCATATTTAATTTCATTCTGTAACCTACTTGTTCTACAGATCTGTGTATTAGTGCTAAAATGCTACTGTTTTTGCATTTGCATTGCGTTTCTCATAGATAATATCATGATGTTTTTTGCGTTTGCCTTACCGAATGTGATATCTTGTCAGCAATAGGCTAACCTGTCCATGGGCTTTTTTGATTACTGTCAGTTTAAATGCTGGCGATGCAGTGTTGCCAGATATTGCTATTAAAGCAAATAAAAACCAAAAAATAAATAAAAAATAAACTGAAATTAGTTCAGACCCTTTGCAAATAAGATAAGATAAAAATACTGCTAACCCTAAACTGCAACTTTAAACTTTATTAGCTTTCTAAAGTGTCAAATTAAGTGGAAAAGAGCAAATACGCTTATAATAGCTGGATCTGGAAACACGGCGGAGGCTGCGCCCGCGCCCTCACTCTCTCAAGCCTCGTTCACTCCGCCAGTGTCTCACAGCAATCATATTTATACCACAGACGTTAAACATTCTTGCACACTCATATGAAGAGTTCTAAACAGCAAATTAGTCATTCAGGGAACAAATGTTATTTTTGAACATGAAAAATTTACCTTGGTGACCTCATAGCTGGCTACGGCCATAGTTGTAGTAGACATAAACCCGATTCGGACATAATTGTTTCTCATATGGACGTCTGTAAAAAATAAATTTACATATCACCTCAGTGATATATATCATGGATTCGGATGGCGATTTATTCACAGTGGACGAGTGAGTTCTGTGATCCTACGAACCCGGGAACGCGCTGCTCACGTGGCCAATCACATGATTGTCTGCTGTAAATAAAATGAATTTCATTTACAAATTTATTCTTATTATTGTGTAAAATGTATTTAAAAATACTTATTATTATGTAAAATGTATTCTTATTATTCCAAGCATATTTTATAATGTATAATCCTATTTATTAATTGATTATTTAAATCTCCTGTTTAAAAATAGGAAAATAGACGCGCTCTAGTTGTATATAATTATACGTGATATACAGTCAGGTCCATAAATATTGGGACATCGACACAATTCTAACATTTTTGGCTCTATACACCACCACAATGGATTTCAAATGAAACGAACAAGATGTGCTTTAACTGCAGACTGTCAGCTTTAATTTGAGGGTATTTACATCCAAATCAGGTGAACGGTGTAGGAATTACAACAGTTTGCATATGTGCCTCCCACTTGTTAAGGGACCAAAAGTAATGGGACAGAATAATAATCATAAATCAAACTTTCACTTTTTAATACTTGGTTGCAAATCCTTTGCAGTCAATTACAGCCTGAAGTCTGGAATGCATAGACATCACCAGACGCTGGGTTTCATCCCTGGTGATGCTCTGCCAGGCCTCTACTGCAACCGTCTTCAGTTCCTGCTTGTTCTTGGGGCATTTTCCCTTCAGTTTTGTCTTCAGCAAGTGAAATGCATGCTCAATCGGATTCAGGTCAGGTGATTGACTTGGCCATTGCATAACAATCCACTTCTTTCCCTTCAAAAACTCTTTGGTTGCTTTTGCAGTATGCTTTGGGTCACTGTCCAACTGCACTGTGAAGCGCCGTCCAATGAGTTCTGAAGCATTTGGCTGAATATGAGCAGATAATATTGCCCGAAACACTTCAGAATTCATCCTGCTGCTTTTGTCAGCAGTCACATCATCAATAAATACAAGAGAACCAGTTCCACTGGTAGCCATACATGCCTACCACCACCTTGCTTCACTGATGAGGTGGTATGCTTAGGATCATGAGCAGTTCCTTTCCTTCTCCATGCTCTTCTCTTCCCATCACTCTGGTACAAGTTGATCTTGGTCTCATCTGTCCATAGGATGTTGTTCCAGAACTGTGAAGTCGTTTGGCAAACTCTAATCTAGCCTTCCTTTTTTTGAGGCTCACCAATGGTTTACATCTTTTGGTGAACCCTCTGTATTCACTCTGGTGAAGTCTTCTCTTGATTGTTGACTTTGACACACATACACCTGCCTCCTGGAGAGTGTTCTTGATCTGGCCAACTGTTGTGAAGGGCGTTTTCTTCACCAGGGAAAGAATTCTTCGGTCATCCACCACAGTTGTTTTCCGTGGTCTTCCGGGTCTTTTGGTGTTGCTGAGCTCACCGGTGCGTTCCTTCTTTTTAAGAATGTTCCAAACAGTTGTTTTGGCCACGCCTAATGTTTTTGCTATCTCTCTGATGGGTTTGTTTTGTTTTTCCAGCCTAATGATGGCTTGCTTCACTGATAGTGACAGCTCTTTGGATCTCATCTTGACAGTTGACAGCAACAGATTCCAAATGCAAATAGCACACTTGAAATGAACTCGGGACCTTTTATCTGCTCATTGTAATTGGGATAATGAGGGAATAACACACACCTGGCCATGGAACAGCTGAGAAGCCAATTGTCCCATTACTTTTGGTCCCTTAACAAGTGGGAGGCACATATGCAAACTGTTGTAATTCCTACACCGTTCACCTGATTTGGATGTAAATACCCTCAAATTAAAGCTGACAGTCTACAGTTAAAGCACATCTTGTTCGTTTCATTTGAAATCCATTGTGGTGGTGTATAGAGCCAAAAATGTTAGAATTGTGTCGATGTCCCAATATTTATGGACCTGACTGTATATCTGTTTATAATACACATTTTAAAATTGTATTGCATACCTGCTGCTGCCATAATAAAGACCCATTTCGAATGTTTATGTGCTTTTCTTCTCTTTCTGCTCTCACTCGCTGTGGTGGAGCAGTGATGAAGTATTGTTCTTTTAAATACTTTCCAGCATTTCAGAAATAAATATGTATGCAAATTACGCCAAAGTACTACATTACCTTACGGTGTTCGGGAGTGCTCAAAAAGGGTTTAAACACTGAATTTTGAATCAATTTCTTCACGTAAACTCAGAGATGTAGATTCGGACGGCAATTAAATTACCACACGACTTTGGTGTTTGTCAAAAAACAGTAGGTAATTTGGCCGGGGATTTTTGGTGAGATTTGTGGTGAGAGATAAACACTGACGTTCTGGATTCGGACGGCAATTAAATCACCGACTACCCGCTGTAAATGGTGAAAATCACTTACGTCCACCTGAGAAACAATTACCGTCCGAATAGGGCTATAGACAGCATTCTGCACAGGAGACTCAACTCATGGTCGATTTAAGTATAGATTGGCATTAGCATGTTGTTAAGCTAATAAGCACAAAAATACATGGCACACACAAATACAGGGAAAACTATTTTAGTAACACAACTATGTTTATCTATCAGTATTGAATGGAAATAAGCAATTAATTCTCTCATTTCATCCACCATCTTGATTAGAGTGCTGCAGGGATGACCTATCTTGGAGTAATCTTTTGGCCCTTATGAAAATTAATAATGCATTTATTGAAGTAAAAGTGTAGTAACCATGTTTTCTTTTTTTTTCTTATTGAATTCTTATTTCTGCCGCAGTGTCTTCCAAGTTAAACCCAACTTTTATTTTGACGGGTTGCCGTGAATACCTTTACAGTTCTGTGTATATGATATGATGCTAATTTTACTCAAATCAAACGGTAAAATGCAAATGAAGTGACTCTCAGAGCAGTTCTGGAGATGTTGTTCATGTGTTTATGTCCTCATTTAGTGAGACGGCAGAAGCTGAAATCACCGCGAGCGTCACGCGCTTCAGTGTGTGTGAAGTAAACAAACCGCGATATAGAGAGCAGACTTCTCCATACGCTTTCGAGTCTTTATGAGACGTTTATGAGATTAACACCTTAGGTATCGAAATTTGGTACCAAACGACAAGACTTTTTTCGATACTCGGTGGTATCGAGGCCATTCGGTCGGTGCCTAAAAAGTATCGAACTCGATACCCAGCTTTAGTTTGATGTCCCGACAAACTCTGTAGACACATTTAGCCATTTGTTGTATTATTATATTTTATTATATGTGGAATATTTAATGTTGTAAAATACTTTTAACCATTCAGGCATTTAACCAAAAACCCATTGCCTTGAGGTCAGGATGATAGAACCCAAAATGTGAAAATGCAAACTTGTTTCTTTTTTTAATGACTCATTCCGGCGGCACTCTATTGAAAAGATGAAAGATCGACACATACAACATTATGCATATTGAACAGATTGTACTTCTGTCAGTGCTTGTAATTCCTCTCAGATTAAGAATGGTGTGTACTCTGACTAAAATCTATGGTAGCTCAATATTAAAACTGTTCCCTTGTTCTTATGAG
This sequence comes from Spinibarbus caldwelli, assembly GCA_039654775.1. Lineage (NCBI taxonomy): Eukaryota > Metazoa > Chordata > Actinopteri > Cypriniformes > Cyprinidae > Spinibarbus > Spinibarbus caldwelli. Next base: position 16,374,302 of record CM077240.1, on the reverse strand, counting down.
TGAGAGTGATGCTTTTTTTCTGAGTTCTAGTAGTATGTAGGGCTGGAGGACAGAAGATTATAGGACTGTGAGTGATCAAGAATGGTCCATGAGAGGCCGATCTGATGATACCACGGGTAATTAGAAGCTTAGTGAGGGTGGGTAGAGCACTTCTCCAAGCATTTAATTTGAGATATGAAGGGGTCTCAAAGCTGGGAGAACTGGATCTGTGGTTTCTGTGGAAATAGCACATCTTAAATTTGCCATGTGTGAGTGTAATTGGTGGTCTGAAACAGCAACATGCCTGCACAGTGTTAGAGTTAGATATGCCAGAAATGTTTTCATAATGATATTTGCACCATTAGACATTTAATTAATGTCACATGTTAAAAGTTCACAATGATGGCACAAAAAAAAAAAAGTTCTGTTCTTACGTGGAGTTTACTCTTGTAGAACAGTTTTCAAGTCATAAGATTTTAAATCTTTTTTAAAATCTGTACTGGAGCGAATGAATTTAATTTTCATTTAGTCCTTAAAAATATGTTACTTACAAGAAAATAAATGTTAACTAAACATTAAATAAAACTTAAGGTCACACTTTATTTTAAGGTCCAATTCTCCCATTAACAAACCATTAATTATGACTTTTGCCTCAATAAACACCTAATTTGTTTCTTATTAATAGTTAGTGAGAGTTGTTAGCTATTGGGTAGGATTAGGGATGTAGAATATGGTCATGCAGAATATTTGCTTTATAAGTACTAATAAACAGCCAATATGTTAATAATAGGCTTGCTAATAAGCAACTAGTTAATAGTGAGAATTGCTCCATATACTAAAGTGTTACCAAATTTAAACAGATTTTATTTCAGGTAGTTGCCAAAGAAACATTTTCATTTAGTCTAATTTGACATAATAAAATAATTAAAACTAAAATAAAAATAATAATAATAAAAAAAAAACTATACAAGCATAAAAAATTAATAAAAATGACAAAGCAGGCAACAAAATGACTGAAAATTTAACTAAAATTAAAGAATGGAAAATATTAAAATAAAAACTAATTCAAAACGTTAATCAAAAGGTAATAGTATTTCAACGATACTAAAATAACTCTGATGAATATTTGCTTGGTGTGAATAGCCCTTGATTAGCCATTTGTTTCACATTTTCATTTCGCATTTGGTGTGAATAGCCCTTTATCTGCATCCACATTTAAATGGTTTTACCACCTTATGAAGTATATTACTCCCGGAGATCACAAGGGATTACCAGACAAGGCAGAAAATGGTTTGTGCACAGTACCATCAGATAACTTTTATTCAGCTCACTTACAGGTGGAAACAACTCATAACAGAGAAACAGAACAAGTCCTCTGTGTCTGCACAGCTGCGGCCCAGACGTGGCATTGTGCTGCAGGCGTGCGGGGTGTTCAGGAGATGTCTATCTTTGAGAGAGGAGATTGAGATCTCGTTCTGGCTTTGACGGCATGTCTCCGAGCTTGTTCGGTAGCAGATTTGACAGAACATGCCACAGATTTTGGCAGAGAATTGTGTGTTGTAGGAACTGAGCTAAATGATCCATTTCGCTACACTAAGTAGTCTGTGGTGCATGTTACTATTTTTAATTTTTCTACCTGTCAAAAGTGTCTTGTGAAAATTTCTGAAGGTGTTCCATGTACGTCAATTCAATTGGCCACAGCTGTTTAAACCTAAATTGCAATAGAAACATGGCTGTGTCTGGGAGATATTTCAATTATAGTGCTGAGATTATACTGAATCACATGTTCTTTTTTTACAAGGTACAATGACGTCATCATCGCTTGTCTGAGACAGCAATCCAGCTGTTGTTTGAGGTAATCATGATGATGTGTTTTGTGGTCATTGAAAACAGTGTAGTTGACCATGTCGCTCACATAAAATGTATTGTGAAGTGGTTTTGCAACCAGAGCCGCCCCGGGATGGAGGCCTCGCCCTCATCATCACACAGGGATGGAGCTCAGAGGCATGACCAGACCTGCCAATACATCAAGTACAAGTTGCCCTTCTTTTGGTTGGCTGATTTAAGCAGATTTCCAAACAAATCCATTTCATAGCCACAATAAGAGATAATAATCTAAAGTTGCTTAAAATGGGCAGGCGTTGATTTAGTGTTTGATGATTGTTGATTTAGACCTTATAGTCGTCTAAAAAATTATTTTAATCTATGGTTGGGATACACAGTATAATGGAGCCGTATTGGTTATTGGACAGTTTAAAAAATAATATTATATTATATTATATTATATTATATTATATTATATTATATTATATTATATTATATTATATTATATTAGTTCTTTAGTTTTTTCATATTTATTAGAATTTTTATATAATTTATATTTTAATAACTTAACATTTTAAATTTAAATTAAATTTATTATAAAATGAATCTGTAAAAATCTTAAAATGAAAACATATTTCTTAGTTATTTTAAAATTATATGTATAATGTTATATTTTTAATGAATATTTTGAATTCGCTTTTATTTTTATATTTCCAGGCTGTATTTTCATTTAAGTTATTTTTTTATTAATGTAGCATGTGCTTTTGTCTTTTTATTAATTTTTGTTTTTAAAAATATTTGCAATGTTTTATTGCATTTCTTTATTTTATGTTAGTTAGTAATTTTAGTCATTCAAATTTAACTTTTTTCAGTTAGTTACCAAGACAACATATCATTTATTTGATAATATAAGTTTTGTTAAAATATAAGATTTATATAGATGTAGTGAATTTAGGCACCACAACCTTATACCTTTTATCTATCTGTCTGTCTGTCTGTCTATCTTCCTAAATTCACTTGTAGCATTTACTGTAAACATTTCATTTATATCAGAATTTTTTATAACATTGATGAGTCCGTAGATATTTGTATTGGCCAAAACGTTATTAGTTTACAAATGCAATGATTTCATCTTAAAATATCAGCTGACCAAAACGTCTATAGCACTTCCACATAAAAGATCTGCACCCTGCTTTACAACCCTATTAGCTTCCAGCCTAATAGCCCACCCTCTCCTCTTCATAGCCATAAGGTTTCTTCCAGTCTCTCTCGTGGCTATTCCAATGGGAATGGGGCTCGTCTGTTTTTGCAGCTGCTGGCAGTGCTTTTGAGATGGAAGCAGATGCCTGTCATGTTACCGTGTGGTTGATTAAACAGGTGAACTGAGTTTAGCTGTTAGCATATTCCTTATACATTGTCAGTTATTAACCAAACCTTATGAAGTGGAAAATAAACACGAGAGTAAAAGCTTTGCCAGAGGGACCAAAATACGATCATATAAAGTAGGCTGTCTCCGAAGCCATGGACCTCTGTAAAGCCCGTTACACACCAAGCCAACGGTTGGCCGTCGGGCAGGTTTTGTTCGTCGGCTGACTAAGTTTTCTCAGTGTGTTCCATGCCTTCGGCTGAAGTTGGTCCTCGTCTGTTTTTCTTCGGCCGATTCGACGGCGTTGGAGCTCGTCGGACCATCTTATCATTCTGATTGGCTGTTCAGCTGGCGAACCAGTGCGCGAGAAAGGTGCAGAACGGCCGTGCTGCTTGGCCGTTGGGTGTCGAGCATCGGCTTGGTGTGTTAGGGCAACTTTGGACCCAGACGCTGCCGACGTGAGCCGACCCCACAGTCTGCTTTTGTCGCCACTAGTTCGTTGGCGTTGGCTTGGTGTGTACCGGGCTTAAGGAATATTGTTTGGCCGTATGTTAGTTTGTTTATACATTCCAGGCTACAACTGTAGGTTCTGAACTTCTAGCTTAGAGACTCCTGTACATGTCATGCTTAACTACCATAAACACAGAACTAGGACAGACAGGAAGAGCAAACGCTCTTAATTATCAGTTGATTGACAACTACCACACTTGTTCCACTGTGTTCAGGCTGTCATTGGTTGACCACCGAGGGTCGGCAGAGGTTGTGGGTACTTTCAGACAAGCTTTCCACAAGCTCCACAGGAGGGTAGCTTCAGTGTTTTGTTCCCTGCTCTCCACAGTTAGTATGTCTGCAGCTGCCACACAGTCTCCTGTGCCAAAAACCAACAATAGTTATTACACCCCCTACCATCAGATTTTCCTCAATTTGCTATTTAAGCCATTAATCCAATTTTCTGCTGCTTGAAGAAGAAAATTGTTGAAGCTTTTAGCATTAAGGTAGACCATTTGTAGATTCAAAGATGGGCGAAGTTGAGTTTTTTTTTTTAGTTGTTTCACTGAATTGTTTCAATAAACGATTTATGTCAGCTTTAATAAATTTCCTGGAAGTCTCTGCAATGCATATTTCATAAGTCTCTTTTGTTCACCAAGGCTGCATTTTATAAAATCAAGTAAAAACAGTGATATTGTGAAATATTATTACAATTTTAAATAACTGTTTTCTATTTTAATATATTTTAAGATGTAATTTATTCCTGTGGGAACAAAGCTGAATTTTCAGCATCATTACTCCAGTCTTCAGAGTCACATGATCCTTCAGAAATCATTCTAATATGGTGATTTGGTGCTTAAGGAACATTTCTTAATATTTTTGTGGAAACTGTTATTTATTTCAAACTAATAAATTCATAACAATATATTTTTTGCCCCATGCTTAGTACACCACAGCCTGGGAACCCAAGATACTTACATGGGACTTGCTAATGCTTGTCAGTGGCAGGTGGTATTAGGGGGAGGGTACATTGTCATTCTAGCTTTTTGTTGGACAAACATTTCTCCACAAGTTGCTCTGTATTTTTGGTCTCTTTGGTCTCAACAAACTGATTAGTTGATTGATCGTTTGTTTCTTTTTTTCTCTTACAGGACTTTTTTTTGGCTGTATGCTTTTTTTTTTTTTCTTTGGCTTTGAACTGAAGGCATCTGCTAACATACTCTCTACAAAAGAATTGAGATGATGATTAGCCTGCTAAAACCACAGATTCATTAAGTCTTTCACTCTCCCTTAAAGGGATAGTTCACCCAGAAATGAAAATACCCCATGATTTACTCACTCTCAATCCGGTGACTTTATTCTTTTAGATGAATATAATTGGAGTTATATATAAAAAAAAATATCCTGGCTCTTCCAAGCATCTGAAGTGAAAAGATGCATTTGTGTAAGAAAAATATCCATATTTACAACTTTATAGACTGTAATCTCTAGCTATGCGTACGTCCTATATCATCCACTGGAACACCATTTTCTCATGAAAGCGCAGAATGCCTTTATCCATTAAGCATGTTTTATTGGATTGTGCTGGTTTCAACTCATTGAGAATTTTTTTTTTATTCAGTTAACTCTTTTGAAGAGATTTTTAACAGAGTTAAGCTAAATACAGTTTTGGAGTTTTTAGCAAAAATAAATGATAAAAACATGATATAATTCAGTCATAATATTTCTCACCATGAAAATAGCCACAGAAGCTGGAATGGTGTTAAACACAAACAAACAAACAAACTCATGAAAGCGCATACGATAGTTAGCGGAAGCTAACGGATTTATAAAGTTTTAAATATAGATATCATTCTTACACAAATGCATCAATTCGCTTTAGAAGGCCTTTATTAACTCCCCAGAGCTGTGCGTAGCAATTTTTATGATGGATGGATGTACTTGTTTGGGCTTCAAAATCTCAACAGCCATTTACTGCCATTATAAAGCTTGGAAGAGCCAAGACATTTTTTAATATCACTCCAATTGTATTCGTCTGAAAGAAGAAAGTCATATACAACTATGGATTGAGGGTAAGTAAATCAAATTTTAATTTTTGAGTGTACTATCCCTTTAAGCGGCCCTCAACATGCACGCACACACACACACACACACACACACACACACACACACACACACACACACACACACACATTTACTTTGGTAAACGTGTGGAAATTTCATAGATTCTATTATTTTTGTATATAGCTAGCTATAAAATCTAACCTTACCAGAAAACCTTATGCGTTTTTAGAATAAAAAAAGCTACACATATTAAATTTTTATAAATGAGGATATTCCAAAAGGTTTTGTCAGATATAGCTCACTTCTAGGTACAAAATATGGTTAAGTGCACACACGCATACACAAACAAATAGCAGTGAACACACACACACACCTGTTTTGTCCATTTCACAGCCCTTCTCTAAACAAACTGTAAACAGTGCTGCAGCAGAACGCAAGGAGAGTGAGAAAGAAGTGAAGAGCAGTGGGCGGAGTCTTACTCTGCCTGTATCCTATGAGAGACCTGGGTGTTGAAAAGAGGTGTGGCTTGTCAGTAATAACATCTGTGCCTGTGTCCTCGGGGAGAGAGAGAGAGAGAGAGAAAGGAAAAGACAAGGGGGTGCATTTGTATGAGATGGTCTGTTGAACAGCAGGGAGACGCTGCATGTGTGTTTACCGGTCAGCCGATGAGGATCGCTCACGCCGGCTCTCGAATATGGAAATGTTCTGGGACTGATCTACGGCACATTTATGTTCAGAATGACTGAAGTGACATTCTTGAATTTACATTCTTCTCAAGCCTTTTAGAGAAGATCCTTTGCGCTCCTGGAGCCAGTCTTGATTCCTCTTGAGGGATGTAACATTAAACGGACCGTAAGCAAAGGCATAAAGGGTAAGTTAACACAAGCAGAGGTTTTTCAATCTCATGACAGTCTGAATGAATGTTTGTGGTGCAATTTTCCTGTGTTGTTCTTTAGCTGTGACGGCAACTGAGCTGTTTTAATAGCTCGTAAAGCCTTGAAGGGCAGGTGTGCGTTCTCTCACTGAGCGCTGTGGACGTGTACGGCTCTGCAGTGTGTCCGCTGAGGTGACAAGACATGCGGCTCTCCTTTAATCATCCGAATTATGCATACAAATATTAAATGAGAGTATTAAAAGCGTCCGAGGCATCCATTTTACTATGACTGGACTGGGTGAGTGGAGATCACCTTGAAAGCAAACTGCTTTCACAAATTGATGAGTCTTTCCTTGCTGTATTCCTTATCTTGAGCATTTTTTTTTGGTTGCATTTATAGGAGAACAAGTTGTTTGGTTGCTTAACTCCAGCATGAGTGATTATTTTCATGGTATCTTTCATGCTCTGAGCTGTCATATTGAGATCGCTTATGGACTTCTGTTCAAAATGTTGCTGTCACATCTGTTTCAAGTGCTGCCCCACCCTCAGAGGTATCTGGGTTAAGATTGAGGCAGTTATGGGTTCAAAGCTGTAGCTTCTGAAGCTTTATCTCTCTCTTGTCCTTTATTTTACCTTTTTATTCTTTGATATATTGCCATCTTTCAGCTGTAGAGCTCTGGATGGTGTCGTTCATAATTAATGTAAATATTCGAGCTGATATCAAGGGAGAATTCTGCTGACCTATCAAATGTCTCATAGGTTAATGGCTAATTTAAATATTAAATGGTTTTTAATAAGAGGGTGTGGCTCACCTTCTGGATTTAAATTTCGCTGACAGATTCTCATTTCACTGGGTCATCTGAACATTGTTAGACAGAAGTTATCAAAAACTCAAGTTGATAATTATTATTATTATTTTATATTGTGGTTGTCCTTGGATTAGTGCAAAAAAAGAGGGTTGAATGCCAGTCCACGATACATGTGCTGGTTGCCATGGCAACAGCAGGGCAAGGGAGGGACTGATAGCATCCTCAGTGCAACGCTTTTGCTACACTTTTGCCATATAATGCTTTCACATCACTGAATTTATATGTTTTGTCTGTGTTGTATTATATTTATGTCCAAAGTGGGTAGTACAATTTTAAATGATTTAGTTTATGTGAATGGAGAAAGATGGATTGTAGGCTATGTAAAGTGTATAAAACCTATTTTCTCACCATAACTCATTATCCTTTGTGCTTCAGAAAAATTGACATGTTACGTGAGGATGTCTCTAGCCTCGGGGGAGTATAGGATCAAGTTAGCATTCACAGTGGTCAAAGGAGTCAGTGAGCCGCCATACATCTGAGTCAGGTGTCATTTCCTGTCAGTCGGGGTCTCAGAGTTCACCGGTATCTCTCCACTGAACTCCTTCCATCACTTATCCGTGGCCAACACAACTCTTGTGGCCCCCAGGCCGAGGCAAGTTCAGACTGCCATCTGCAAACATGCCTGCTGCGTTTGAGCTTAATGTGGGCTACATTGACTCACTATTTCAGGGCTTTGCTGTGCAAACCAGAAGAGTGCATTAAAAAGTAAAATCAGGCCTTGCTTTTGCTAAAATGCATGGTGGGCCATAGGCCTATAAAGGTGGGCTGTACAGTTCGTACAGAAAAAGTATTTTATTTAAAATTCTGGCCTATGCAGATAATCTGCAAAGTATTTTTATGCTATGCCTTATAACCAGTATTATTTTTCTACTTATTTTAATATTGTGTTATTATTATGCATTTATTAATATTTTGAATATTTTCATTTTATTTTTATATTTATTATTTTAATTTTTAGTTTGTTTAGTTTAGTTTGTCATTTTATTTGTTATGTGCTTTTGTCGTCTTTATTATTTTTAGTTTTTAAAAAATAGTTATATCTATAGCTTTAATTTTAATTTAATATAGTTTGTCTATTTAGTATTTAAACTTATTTAAGTTAGTTGCTAAGGCACTATTTCTAATTGTAATTTTAAGTTTTTCATCTAATATTTATTTTATAAATATGTTTTATCTAATATTTTATATTTTATTTTATGTCAGCTTAATTGTAACTGCATAAAAAAGATTTTAAAAGTTTTAGTTTTAGTTAACAGTAACAACACTGCCGATAACTAAAAAGTGGCCAATATTAAAATTCTATTCCGTTTTGTTTTAATAAATAAAAAATACAACAGTAAAAACAAAAACAAATTGTTTTAAAGTGAAAATTAGGGAAAAAGCAAAAACATATTGTTTTAAAATGAAAATTAGAAAAAAAGTGAAAACAAGGCATCACAACAATTTTAATGTATAGTATGACAAAAGGATAAATATTTTGACATTTGATAAAGATTACATTGTGCAGAGTTATTAAAGTATTAGGGGTTTTAACAATTAACTTTAGGTGAACATTAGTGACAGCATAGGTAATCTAAATTGTTAAAATTAGAAATTTATATATTTAGAATATAATTTATCCAATAACAATAATTAAAGGATAAATTCTAATATTGACCAATAACCAATATTGTGCATCCTTATAGGAAAAATAAATATCTACATTTACAATAATATGATCTAGATGGCAGTAATTTGAGTTTAACTGCTTGTACATGGAATAGGGTTGGGTTTTGTGTCAGGGCCAGGCTAGGATAATGAACCCCTGATAAAATGATCACCATTCTGTTAAACCCAGTTTGGCCTGGCCTCTCAGATGGGAGTGTCAGTGTGGAGAGGAATGCTCATGCTTTTGACTGTTGTGTGTGTGTGTGTGTGTGTGTGTGTGTGTGTGTGCAGTTTGTGCAAGTGTTGAGAGGGGGGATGGTGGTCTCATTGTCTGCAGAACATGTTTGACAGGCTGTCTGCAAGGGGGAGCAGCTATTCAAACCTCTTCATCTTCTCCTCCTGTTTTTCCTTCTAAATTACTCCTGACAGGAGGGAGTGTGGAATCTGAACCCCAGCTTTGGGTTCACGTCGTAGGAATCCCTGCCTGGCCCGTGCCTTGAAGCTCACTATGGTCTTCCATCCAGATACTGTGTTCCTTAAAACATGAGGGGGAGACCTAGCTGTTAGCTTGATAGCTACCACCACCCTCATGATTAATGAAGGGCTTTTCTTACTCAACACCTCTTTTGAAAGCTTCAGTCTATGAGTCCTCATGCTGGGAAGCAGTCAATGGTTCCCCAGTGCTCCTCTCCACAATGTTGATTTAAGAAGCTATTTTAAGTGTAAGCATTATGAACTTATCAGTGTGTGAAATGTGTGCTGGCCCCGTCCCAAATGACACATTTGATGTGGAGTGGCCTTGTGATCTTTGCTTCTGTACATTCATGAAATCCACAAGACCATATAGACTGTCCTATTTGTCATGTTAGGTTTGAGAAGGGTGTTCTTTTTAAACCTTTTGTTAACCTTTGTGGACTTCATAGAGGAATATTACCCAACAATCCTTGCGAAGGACATTGAGAACTAATGTTGTCATTTCGAACACATCCATTATTTCTCTTGCATTAGGCTTGTCCCTTTTTCTTTTAATCGAGAGTTTTGTTCTGGTATCTTCAGTATTGATTGACAATAAAAGCTGGTTTTATCAACCAGGCATCAAGTGTAGACTTAGAAGACAGTAAGGGGTTGACACTGTCATTTGGGACGTGTCCATTATTTCTCGATTTCTAGGCAAGGATTGACCCCTTTATGTTAATTGAGAGTTTTGTTCTAGTATCAGTATTGATCGACCTTAAGAGCTGGTTTATCAACCAGGCGTCAAGTGTAGACTTGGAAAATGGCAATGTTGTCGTTTGGAACACGTCCATTATTTTTTGATTTCTATTGTAGGTTTGACCTGTTCTCATTTAATTGAAAGTTTTGTTCTTGTATCAGTTGTTTTGACCATAAAAGCTGGGTTTATCAACCAGGCATCAAGTGTAGACTTGGAGGATGGCGAGGGGTTGACGTTGTCATTTGGGACACGTCCATATTTCTCGATTTCTTGGCTAGATTTGACCCCTTTTCTTTTACTTGAGTTTTATTTTTGTTCAGTATTTATTGACTATAAAAACTGGTTTTATCAACTAGGCATCAAGTGTAGACTTGGAAGATGGCGAGGGATAATGTAATTTGGGATGCGACTGTTATTTTTAGATTTCTAGGGTAGGTTTGACCCCTTTTCTTTCAATTGAAAGTTTTGTCCTGGTATCAGTATTTATTGACCATAAAACCTGTTTTTATCAACCAGACATCACTGTTTGCTGCTCAATAATATCAATGTGTGATTGCCATTACTTAATAGCTTTTCACACTGACATTGATTTGCAGCAGCAAATTGACTGGAAGATATTCTTTTCAATGACAGTTGGTGATTTGTAGTGACATGAGCAACATTAATTGATGATGCCACAAAATTGAGCAGAGGATAACCTTATGCAAATAAACAATGAATGCAACAACTATCAATGGGAATGAGAGAGAAATCAAGTAGGAATGTGACTATGTGACCTTTATGATTTAATCACTGTCAGTGTAAACACCTTTTAGTTGTATAAATTGCATTAATTGTAAATGTTTCGGACAAGTGAAATGGCGTGCTTGCAGCTATAAAACAGATTAACACATGGCCTGTACATGTGTAGTAAAAAGCCGCTACCCCTTAATGCCCTGTTGTCAGCTTTCTGAGAGAAAATCTGATTTGGCAGTCACTCCCAGAACGGTCCCAGGGCACTGCGTTATAATGACATTTGCACCCCAGAAACACTCATGTTGACCCTACGGTGGATACAGTCATGTACAGAATCCAAGCAACCAATTTAAACATAGACCACTGAGTTATTTTGTTTCATTTTATTTTATTAAAAGAGATGTAAATTGTGGAAGACACTGTTGGACTAGGGATTGAACTTATTCTACTTTAACTGCCGCTGTTTCAGTAAAGCAGTTGTTTGAGACTTTTATTTTATTTTATTTTATTTTTCAACTGTAAATTAAAGCAGACACTGTTGGAGTAGGGATTGCAAGAGCTTGCACTGTGGCAGTTTTGGCACCGTGTTGTTAAATTTGTACTAGTGCTGTTTTATTTTATTTCATAAAAACAGAACTGTAAATTGTTGCAGACACTGTCTAGAGATTATAAGAGCTTATTTTGATTTAACTGGATTTTCGGTGTAATCGTTGAAAGCTTTTCTTGGTTTGGGATGTGTCCATAGCTCTTATCATTCTTTAAGAAACTAGGCCAAAAGAGGCGTTCATTTCACTTGACTGCGTATGCTGCTGCTAACCTACTAATTGTGGACTACTAATAATTGCCTTTATTTAATGCTTAATGGTTTTCCTAGTAGTTATACTTGAGTTAGATGAAAGACTGAGTCATTGTGGGTTGAATACTCAACAGAGAACACAGCCAGATTAGTTAGTGATTTGGTTTGTTCCACAGCATATATTATAATAAAATGTAATTGGCTATGTATATGTTGATGCTTGTTTTGCAGTTTTAACCTTTTTCTGTGATGAATCCTATGTGTATAATATAAAGTCTTCCTTGTCCAATCTGGGCATCACTTCAGCCAAGTTATCAGATTAAGTGCACTTAGTTTGGCTGAGTAGGAGCCGAGAAGACAAATGGAAATATAGATGGAAAGAGAAAAAATAGAAGGCTGAAACGGTAGGACAGAAATGGCCTTGTTTTGTACAGGCCTTCCTGATGGGGTGAGGGGTGTTCAGCCTGTCACAGTGCATAAAGTCACCGCCGGTACTTCCTGAAACATGTCTCTCAGTCTTTCTACTTTTTCTTTCATTTCTTTCTTATTCTGATGACCTGACTGACTGGAAGAATGTTTATGTTGACTTCCAAACCAACACTAGACACTAAATGTCACTGTATCTCCAACCTTCGTCTGCAGGTGTATTGTTATTATAGTTGGTTTACAATGACTTGGGTGTGTGTAACAGTCTCTTATACACAGAGAAGTATATAATGAAATATATGAATGGAAACAAACAAATAAGTGGCTTATGGCACACAAACTGCACTTTCTATTCAGTAACTCTGACTGAATTCAGATGATGTAAGCTGTTTACAGCTAGATCTTGGGGTTTGGATTCTGTTTTGTGTAGATTAATTACCAACTGTATGCACATACAATTTATGAATTAGAGAAAATAATTGTTAATGGCAAAACCGGATAATTATTCCAAAATTTAGAGTTCAGATTCAACGTAGCAACCCAATTTTCTCTTTATTTTCTCTATGGAGCGTCTGATTTGCTGTCAGTGTTGTTGTGGCTGATTCACTTACTACTTGTGCATGTGGTGCGAAACAGTCTTTGGCACTGTATTTTTCAAGGAAGATTGACTCATTCTGTGACGCAAAAACAACAGAAGCAGTCTAACGAGTGTTGGATTCGAATGCAGACTTGAAACCAATTACCATTAGCGCCCTGAGGACACAGGAAGAGTGACAAGAGGGTGCGTGGTGAGATGGCAGTGGGGTTGAGCAGAGCTCGGCTGGCTATGTGCGGAATGTGGCCTGTCAGGACAGGCCCATGGGGAAGATAAACCCTCAGCAGGGCCAGAGGTGAGCGAGTTGAAAGATTAATGCAGCTACTGTATCAATGTGAACACCAGTGGGCTTGCAGTGGCGATCTACACTTAACTTCTTTGTATAAATCCCTCAACAGTACCCCTCTCCCTTTTTATTGTCACAAGTAAAAGGTCTTAGTAACTGAAATGCTTAGTAACTGTGCTTCCTGCTTGTACATTTTGGCCACTGAAAACATGTTTTCAATGATGACAAAGAAAACGATATTTGTAACATCAGTAAGTACTTCAGAAATGCTTCTTCTTCCTTCTAAGGACAATGTTGTCAAGAGTTAGGGAAGCTACTATGAAACTGTAAGCTTACAAGCTATGAGCTACATGTGAAAATATAGAGCACAACAGTTTTGTTTTGGAAGTACAACTTCCATTCATTTTCTCCACTGGGTAATTGATTTTGAACAATAACTTCTAAGTCTTTAAAGACAGACCTACTGTGAGCTACAAGATCAATGGCATAGCTTTTGTTGAAGCCACCTGCCTGCACTATACTGTTTCAACTTATTTTTTAAATAATCAGGTTCCACATCTGATTTCCTGTTAAAAAAACATATTACCCATGATTCTGCTGAGAAATCGCAATGAATCAGAGAACTGGGACAAGCAAATTGCACCAAAATAACTCTTTAGTGAATAATGTAGAGTAAGTCTCAAAATTACTTAAATATTTGTATATACAGGTGCACCTCAATAAATTAGAATGTTGTGGAAAAGTTCATTTATTTCAGTAATTCAACTCAAATTGTGAAACTCGAGTATTAAATAAATTCAGTGCACACAGACTGAAGTAGTTTACACACCAACACCATGGTCATTTAACCAACTTTTGGTGTGTTTGGCAGTGTGGGCAGGTGCCAGATTCTGCTGGAAAATGAAATCAGCATCTTTAAAAAGCTGGTCAGCAGAAGGAAGCATGAAGTGCTCCAAAATTTCTTGGTAAACGGGTGCAGTGACTGGTTTTCAAAAAACACAATGGACCAACACCAGCAGATGACATTGCACCCCAAATCATCACAGACTGTGGAAACTCAACACTGGACTTCAAGCAACTTGGGCTATGAGCTTCTCCACCCTTACTCCAGACTCTAGGACCTTGGTTTCCAAATGAAATACAAAACTTCCTCTCATCTGAAAAGAGGACTTTGGACCACTGGGCAACAGTCCAGTTCTTCTTCTCCTTAGCCCAGGTAAGACGCACAAGAGGAATACGACAACTGTAGCCAAATTCCTTGACACGTCTGTGTGTGGTGGCTCTTGATGCCTTGACCCCAGCCTCAGTCCATTCCTTGTGAAGTTCACCCAAATTCTTGAATCGATTTTGCTTGACAATCCTCATAAGGCTGCGGTTCTCTCAGTTGGTTGTGCATCTTTTTCTTCCACACTTTTTCCTTCCACTCAACTTTCTGTTAACATGCTTGGATACAGCACTCTGTGAACAGCCAGCTTCTTTGGCAATGAATGTTTGTGGCTTACCCTCCTTGTGAAGGGTGTCAATGATTGTCTTCTGGACAACTGTCAGATCAGCAGTCTTCCCCATGATTGTGTAGCCTAGTGAACCAAACTGAGAGACCATTTTGAAGGCTCAGGAAACCTTTGCAGGTGTTTTGAGTTGATTAGCTGATTGGCATGTCACCATATTCTAATTTGTTGAGATAGTGAATTGGTAGGTTTTTGTTAAATGTGAGCCAAAATCATCAGAATTAAAAGAACCAAAGACCAAAAGAACCTTAAACTACTTCAGTCTGTATGCATTGAATTTATTTAATACATGAGTTTCACAATTTTAGTTGAATTACTGAAATAAATTAACTTTTCCACGACATTCTAATTTATTGAGATGCACCTGTATATTCATATTTTGCAGTAAAAAAAATATAAAATATATTGTCTCAATATCTGTATATAATCAACATATTTAAATCAATAGTTTTAGATTTCTCCTTTTTTGTCATTAGCAATTATTCATTGAACTAGTTTTCACTCTCACCACGCAAATACCATTAAAGGAATAGTTCACCCAAAAATGAAAATTTTGTCATTTACTCACCCTCATGTCATTCCAAACCCGTTTAAGTTTCATTCTTATGTTGAACACAAAAGAAGATATTTTGAACCAAACAGTTATTGGTCCCCATTGACTTCCATAGCAGGGAAAGAAGTACTATGGAAGTCGATGGGGGACCATCAGCTGTTTGATTACCAGCATTCTTCAAAATATATTCTTTTATGTTCAGCATAAGAAAGAAACTCATACGTGTTTGGAACGACATGGAGGTGAGTAAATAACGACAAAATTTTCATATTTGGGTGAACTATACCTTTAAGTACACAGTCATGTACCTTTGTCTTTTTGTGTGATTTTCAAATCATTTTTTGTTTAAAATCAAAGTGTATGTTGTGATTTTACCTCGTAGGTTGGTTTGGTTTGTGGTTTATAATGAATACTTTTGTACTCTATTACACTGAACAGATAAATCTACAAAACAACATTATTTATATAATCAAGTCAAAACCAATTTATTGATTGATTTGGTGGATAATTTAATTGAACCTGTTCATGTTAACAAACAAACTGATTCAAACCGCTTACGAACATTACATCTGAAAGTGAGTCAGAGAGGACCGATTACCCTAGCTGTGTTTGCGTAGCTTTACTACGTATGCTATATAGACTGTGATGAAAAGTGTTGATTTGCTTTACAAAAGTAACTTTTTCGGTACCGTGACAGTATAGCTACGCTCTTTTAAAAATAGTCAAGCGGTAGTGTCGCTTTTATCTAGTTACTTCTCAACACTGGTTGTTAGAGCGGTGACATCTGTCATAAAATGTGTTTTTCTCACTCTATTACCTTCCTTTTTATCTTCTTCAGACCAGCTCATTTTTCTGGTAGTTCATTTGTTATGTTGACATTCTTTCCATTTTGTTGGAAACTTTAAACAACAGGGTTAATGTTTAAAGAACGTCGTCTCAAGGTAATTAGATTTTTATAATATTTCTTTTTGAGGTCTGTGTTTTAAGGTTACTAAATGGAACAATTACAGCCAGCAGACCATTTTTGATTCTCCTGATAATATCTGTGTTTGAAGTCTCAAATGTGTCTCAGTAAACACTTAGGACTGCTTGTTCCTGCTCATGTGTCTTCCAGCTAAGTACACCTTGCACCTCTATGGAAATAACAAGGAAGTTATTTACAGTAAACTCTTGACCCCACTGCATTTGCCTCTAATGCTGCAGGCACATACTGTAAAGCCGCTATCACAGTTTAAGTCTTTTGCATCAGCAGTAATTACTTATTGCTTAATCATAATCTGTCTGTAAAAGATTAAGCGGCGGCCCCTATGGCAGTCACATGGCGGAGCGGGGGTTTGTTTTTTACTTTATGCAAAGTAGTCAGGTCACATGACCAGCTCTGTTTGTTGTGTCAGCTGAATAAGAAGAAAAGAGCGATTATAATGTGTGTCAGCAAGTCATAACTCCTCTACACAATGGTTTCAGTTTGAAATCTGGCCTGTTAAACGGCAATGCGTGAATGTAATAAAACTGAGGGAATTAAAATATCATGTTAATAAACTAAAAAAATCTCTTTCTGTTGACAGTAAACATATTTTATGCATAACACTTAGGTTGGTTTGCTTTCACTTTTGACGTCACTGATACTTAATGAAACGAATTTTAGATTAGCAAGTTTTCAAAATGTGGAAATTTAGGCTGCTTATAAATATGTGCCAAATGTTGAACAGTGATGGAATCAAATATCATTTTTAGGATGTATGAGGACAGGTTATAGCCTCTAGGTTACACGCTTAATGACATGTTTTTGTGATTTAGTTCTGTGTAGTAATCTGCTATAAAAAAAAAAAAAAAAAAAAAAAAAAAAAAACATATAAGTTCTGTCTGCTTGTTTCTGTCAGTTTTATTAATGGTTTGTGACTTTGCCAAGAAATAATGTTGCAATAAACATTTCTTAAGTAGTATTTATTTCTTCTTTTCCAGTAAAACATTTAAATAAAAAAATGCACACATATTCATGGCATATTCTCAGAAAATAAGCCTTATGCAGTACAAATGTTTAGCAGGTTAATTGATCTTTTTACGCGAATACAAAACAAAAAATATTTGTTATTTTTAATATATAGTGTATTTTTTAAAGCAAAGGATATGTTTATTTAAATTATGTGTGACTGATTGACTCTGTATAAAGACACTTGTATTTGTGCTTGTGTCTGATGACAGTGAGAATGTCAGACTTTGTAACAATAGTTTATTCCATATTGGTGAAAATGGAGGTAATTTGTATGTGCAATGAATCCTCATTCATTTCATCATCTCTTACTGTTGCAGTTCCAGCCATAACCACCTTCCTTTGGTTAGGGCCACTTGCAACGCAGCTCTCCAAACACCATTTTGGAATAAACCACAGCACAGATTTCCAAAAACTGGGCAAGACACTGAAAAAAAACCAAAAAAAAAAAAAACCAAAGACAGACTAAGTCCAAAATCCACCCAGTCCATGTTAACTTACAGGAAACATAGCCCCTCAGGGTTTTGGCACAGAGTGGATTTTCAAGAGGAAAGTTGGAGATTTTACAGGTTTTGGAGATTTAAAAAATCTTAATCTGACAGAAAATCCTGTTTTCTAGTAAAAGTATAATTTTTTTCATAATATTGAAATAATTTTAATAAAAACAATTAAATGTAAAAAATATTTCAAAATAATTTAGAATAGTTACATTTTTAGCATATAATTTAAATGATTAATAATTATTATAATAATTAAAAAAAAATTTTTTTTTTAGTAATATCTTAATGTTTTTCAAAACTTGAAGTAAAAAAGCAATAAACAATCAACAATCAAAAAAACCATAACCCTCAATATTTTGATTAAAAAAAGATAAAAAATGCCAATGGTATGAAAAAATAAGCTTAATTAACTTAATAGTAATTAATATAAAAAATAATATTAAGAAAATAATTAATTAATCAACTCAGAAATCAATTAAAACATTCATTTAACAGATGTTTAAATATTTTTACTGTAAAAAAAAAAAAATTTGTGTGAACACAAACTGTCAGTTGGTGGCATTTCTGGTATTAGAGACACTGATTACTTACAAGTCAAACTGTCTTGATGCTAACCTTATGGTCTAATGCTGTTAAAGGTTATTTTATTATCAGCTTGAAGTCAGCCAGAGGTTAGGCAGAGAATCTGAGCGAGTGTTGTTAGAGTGTACTCCAGGGCCACAGGTCTCTGCCACACGGCACATGTATTGATATCGCACCACAGATAGGAAGGGATGCGTGGCGGCTTGTGATCTTTCGTGGACTGAGGGATGATCTCAGAGTTCACCCAACCAGATCGCTCCTGTCGGTATGCAGGATGTCAGTAAGTGCAACCAGATACTGACTGCTGGGTGAGGCGAGTAACGGCTCAGCTGGATTAGTATTATGTTGATAGGGTCGGTAAGATTGAAAAGAAGTCTTGTGCTCACCAAGGCTGCAAAATAGGATTGTTTTAGATTTATAAATATCTTGACCGTCACTTTTGAACAATTTAATGAGACCTTGATGTATTAATTTCTTCTTTCACACAAAAATTGTACTACGTCTTGCATGTTTTAGTAAAGTTTTCCTAAGGATAAAACATATTACATACAAAACTCGTTTGAAGTTTGCAGTTTCAGTTGGGATTCGACCGACTCCATTTCCAGGGAGGGGCAGCTGGGAATTCCACTGTGGCAATGGACTGGTGGAGGGGTGTTATATTCAGCTGTACTCCAGCTGTGTGGATTTATATTGGTGACCGACAGGCGGTGAAGGGGCATCGGTGCCAGACTCGCCCACTCAAGGGAAGACTTGGCTAGGACAGTCTACATCTCCACCTACATAACTTTCTCTCATTCACTTTATTTTTTCTCTTAAGTTCCTCGTTCTTTATTTTTTCCTAGAATAATCCTCACTCTTCTTTTGTCAGGTTTTTGTCTGGAAGTGCTGGCCGTTCTCTCACAGTGTGTTTTTCAGTGACCTCAGGTTAGCCATCTGTGATCAGAATCATCTTCCTTGGCCCACAGGGCAAACGGTTCCTCACTTTATCGGTGCTGACATGCCTCACAGGTGTTTGCACACACCTGCACGTCTGTACACCTGTCCAAGGCAGAGAATCTTGCTGGTTTTGCAGATTCAACTGTGGTGACTGTGGTGTTCATTGTTCAAGCCATGTGTTGTTTGTTTGTGGTTCCACACCCAAATGCAAAGCTGTAAAGACAGCTGATGGACCTTCTGCTGCTGGGATTGAGTGACAGATGTTTCTACACAAATAAGTCTGTCGTACACTAATTGCTCTTACAGCAGTTGTTCATGTTGCATTTTTGGAAAGTATGAACATGAGAGGCTATTCTTGGATTATTGGGTTTATGGCAATAATGGCAGTGGCAATAGATTCAATATGGTTTAGATTTATTAATTTATTCAAAAACACAATAAAATAATAATGTAACTTTTCAAACCTTTGAACATGTTTTGAATTAAAATTAATTTTATTTTTTGGGGTAGAAAGTCAAAAATGTCAGGGTGATGCAACTGTCTTTATATCATCATGGGAAAAAAAACTAATTGAAAAATGAAATTCTTAAAAAGAATAATAACAATTTTATATATTTTAAAAGTGTGTGTGTGTGTGTGGTTTTGTGTGTGTGTATAATGATATGTATAGTTATCATATAATGAAAAATTCCATCATTCCACTGCTTTTGATTAAGGAATTAATAATAAAAATTGAATACTTTTTTCAACTTTTCCTTTAAACATATATTTCAATATGGTATTATAAATCTTATTTTTTATATCTAAGACCTTTAAGTATATTATCATTTACTTTTTGGTATTATTTCTTTTTTTAAATTTATTTATTAAGTTTTACGAAACAATACAAAAATTGCATATCTAAAATATTGGCAGGTGTTTTTTTTTTATAAAGATAATTTTTTTCTTTATTATAAACACATATATAATGACTTATTTGTCATTAACTTGCAGTCTTCTGTCCTCTTATTTGTCATGTTTGGATCTTATAAAAGGCTTGTTATTTTTGTTTGTGGTCACTGGAACCCAGGATTTCTTTCTATTGTCCTAAATATAGATGTGGCCCAATACATGTGGATGCAAGCTGTGTTAATTTGCACAGCCTCTGTAATCCTATGTAGGGAGTGATATATTGTGGTCCGTAGTCGCTTCTGTGATGTGGTTAGTTGGAATGAGCCAATCTGATGCACGTTATGTGACTACTTGTGGTGTTGACTAGGTCTAGGGGAGTCTTTCTGGTCTGACGTCTTGATTTAGAGTTTTAGATGAAGCAGAACTGTTAGATCATTGGGTTGTTGCCTGGACTTGATCAAGGCTGATGAAAGTCTTTGTCCTGAGAAAAGACCTCATGTCTTGACAAAAGTTTTTTTTTTGTTTTCTTACAGGGCTGAGTGACCCAAGCGTAGCTCTCACCTGGGGGAGGACCAGCACTCCCTCATTCCCATCATCCCTTGAGCCCCCACTCTGAAACAGCCATGGCACCAAGGAAACGCGGGGGCGGAGGGCACGGTATGTCCTTCTTCTTCTGCTGCTTCCAGAGCAGTGACCACCCAGAGATCACCTACCGTCTGCGGGAGGACTTCGCCCTGCAGGCCATGGAGCCGGCGCTGCCCATCCCCAGCTATGACGAGCTGGACGCCATGTTCTCAGAGCTGGTGGTAGGTGCCAACTTCTAACATTCCTGTATAGTTTTATCTCTGCTGACTTCTGTCAGATAAGACCAATGCATCGGACTTTATTTCAGGGACAGATCTATATCGGCCAGGATGATTACTCTTCCAGTATTTATCAATCATTACATTACATTACATTACATTACATTACATTATATTATATTATATTATATTATATTATATGTGACCCTGGACCACAAACCCAGTCATAAGGATCAATATTTCGAAACTTAAGTTTTATACATCATCTGAAAGCTGAATAAATAAACTTTCCATTGATGTATGGTTTGTTAGGATAGGAAAATATTTGTATAATATAAAATATAAATCTGGAATCTGAGGGTGCAAAAAATTCGAAATATTGAGAAAATCACCTTTAAAGTTGTCCAAATTAAGTCCTTAGCATTGCATATTACTAATCAAAAAATAAGTTTTAATATATTTATGGTAGGAAATTTACAAAATATCTTCATGGAACATGATCTTTACTTAATATCATAATGATTTTTGGCATAAAAGAGAAATCAATAATTTTGACCCATTTGATGTATTGTTGGCTATTGCTACAAATATACCCGTGCTACTTATGACTAGTTTTGTGGTCCAGGGTCACATAATTATATTATATTATATTATATTATATTATATTATATTATATTATATTATATTATATTATATTATATTATATGATATGATATGATATGATATGATATGATATTTTATTATATTTTATTATATTTTATTATATTATATTATCATCCAAAAGTTTGAGGTTGGTAGTAATCTTTGGTAACATTATATATGTTTTTACTGCCACTTTTAGACAAATTTTATGCATCCTTGCTGAATAAAAGTATTAATTTCTTAAAAAATTCTTACTGATCCCAAACTTTTGAACAGTAGTGTGCATTATGATATTATATTATATTATATTATATTATATTATATTATATTATATTATATTATATTATATTATATTATATTATATTATATATTATATTATATTATGTTATGTTATATTATATTATATTATATTATATTATATTATATTATATTATATTATATTATATTATATTATATTATATTATATTATATTATATTATATTATATTATATGATATTATATTATATTATATTATATTATATTATATTATATTATATTATCATCCAAAAGTTTGAAGTTGGTAGTAAACTTTGGTAACATTATATATGTTTTTACTGTCACTTTTAGACAAATTTTATGCATCCTTGCTGAATAAAAGTATTAATTTCTTAAAAAATTCTTACTGATCCCAAACTTTTGAACAGTAGTGTGCATTATATTATATTATATTATATTATATTATATTATATTATATTATATTATATTATATTATATTATATTATATAAATATTTATTTAGTTATGTATAAATATATAACATTTATATTAATACTACTACTGATAATAATAATAATAATAAAGTAAGCATTTTTATCATCACACTATGGCTGACCATAGTCACCATTTTTATGTGTTGCATGTGGAGCTAATTAACAAAGAACCAAAGCATTATTTTTCACATACTCAGTCCCTCCTTGTTTGTGCTCCAATTTAGCATAATTAAAGAGCTGTAATTGATCCATCAAACATGTTGTCTTTTATCCTTGCTTGAATAGAAATCGCAGCAGTGTCGCGTTCTGCAGACTTTGCCTCTCTCTCTCGTCTCCTCCTTCATCTCTGCCAGCTTCCACTTTGCACATCAATGGGTTCCATTGAGTGGCCTTGTGTCTTGGCCTGCACTGCAGAGTAACTGCTTGTTTTTGGTCTGACCCGCTCTTAACCTCCTTTTCCCTGTACTTGGGTTCAAATTGATGTACAACACAAAGCAGCAGCAGCAGTTGCTCTCTTTTCACAGCCCTCATAGGAAGATTTCATGCTCTCAGCACGTGCCGTTCTGGCAAGTTATTATTGAGTTTGTAAACCGGTGTTGCATAACTGGCAACCTGCCTGCTTATTCACATGCTGTTTTTCATGAAAAGTACTATTATGTTTAGTAGAAGATAAATGGGTAATTATTTGAAATACTGTAGCTGACATTTATTTAGTTTATTTAGAGGTTATTATGCAAATTTCCCTTCATGTCAGGGCTTGGCAAAGTCTTCTTAAAAATTCATCATATTCAGCACACTGAGTGCATTAGAATTGCAAAAATATTCTTAGAACAAAGGGGCTTTTCAGGATAAAATGAAAATAATGAGGTACATGAAGGGAGTTTCCATGTGATTTAGCCATGATATGTCTTTTTTTATAGAATTAGATTAGGTCTTTTGTGTTATGATTGGCCCCAGATATAACATTTGAGACTCAACCAAAATTATTGCGTTATAATCCTTTTATGGCATAGAAGGGATAGTTCACCCAAAAATTTAAATTGTCATCATTTACTCACTCTCATATTTTTCCAAACCTGCATGACTTAGAAAAAATTATTTTTAAAGAACGTAGGTTACTCTTTTCCATACAATTACAATAAATGTGGGCATATAAATATAAATATGACCATATAAATATCGTGAAAGTGGTCCACATGATTGATGCGTCATATTACAAGTCTTCCTCGAGTAGAATTCAGTGAGCATATCAGTCTGATTGGGCATTGCTATTTCTCTCGTGACTACACCAAAGAGAGCTAGAGTGGATGTTGTGATTTTCATTGAATAATGACTTAAGTTTCTGAATATTTCTCACACATATTATCATATAACTTCATAAGGCTTAAAAATGTTGCACATGACATTTGTGGTGTTTTGTATCCTTTTTGAAGGTCCTATGTTTACATCAAAAGTTGTGAATTTAAAAATTGGAATATCGTATAAAACATTCGCAAATAAAGCACTGTTTCCATCTCATGCGTTCAGTAAAACAAAATAGTTGCTTCCTGGGAAACTGACGCAAACTATAAGTAATAAATATGGAAGTTGAAGAAATGGAAGCCAATGTAGCTTTTCCTGCCTCAAAATGCACAGACAAAATGATAACAAAAGCTGTCATATTATTTTGCGTTTAGAGGCGTATGCAAAATGTGTGGGAAAGTAATCGTGAGAGACAATTCTGGGAGGTAATTATACAAAATCATTTTGATGACAAACTTGAATGACTAAAATAACATTTGAAATGGTGTGCATTGAGAGATTGGTCAGCTGGTTAGTCCAGTTATCCAGTCATAGAGCTGTTGAGGCAAAGTCTCATGAGAATTATTATTTTTTTGTGCATCCTGGAATTAATTCTGTAAATGTTTACATCATGTTATGCACATATCTTCTTATCGGATTTAAAAAGTTGTCCATCTCAGTTAAGCATAGAAATTGTTTATGCACATATTAAGATTTTATGCACATCTTGGCCTTTCCATTCAGCTTTTTTAAGTGATATCTCAAAATGCACATCAAAATATGTGAATGGAAACAGCTAGTATAATTGCATGGAAAAGAGGGACAAATTTCACCTTTTGTGTTCTACGGGACCAAGAGGTTTGGACAGGTTTGGAGTGACATGAGGGTAAATAAATAATGACAGAACTTTTATTTTCATGTGAGCTATCCTTTTAACATATGTATAAAGCATGTAGGCATAGTTAATGCTGTATATGCCTTCAATAAACCACTATAGTGTAATAAATGACTTTTGTAAAAACACAAACTATTTTCTTTGATGTAATTCGAAAGTTATCCAACTGTATTCTCCATTAGAGTGCAAGTTTATTTTAATCAAGACTTGATTTGACAGCCCAATCACTTACAGTCTACAATAGAGAGTTTATGTTCTACAGTGGACGTTTTCCTCATTATTAGTGCTGAAAGGTTTGCTGTGGTGATGTAGAGCATTGATAGATTGATGCACACGGCCCAGGCTTTAATGTTTGTTCTGCAGCTGAATGCTGGGGCTTGATGTGGCATGTTGGGTTCAGATAAGGCAAGGTGTGGTTTTCTGCATGAATGGAACATCCTGGTTGTAGTCTGGTTGCCCTTGACTGTAACAAAACACTGTACGCGTATGGTCTTTTGCGTATATGCCGGGGATGTCTAGACTTTCTGCTGACTTTGCAGCTCGTTTCCACTAAAGGCCAGGGGATTCGCAGGAAGATGAGAGATGGAAGAGACACCAGACCGGATGTGAGGAACAGCAGCTCTTCCTCTCTCCTGCATCCCTGTGGAGCATCAGGGACATCACTGTCACCAAGAACTGCCAGACAGGAAGCCATAACCAGATTTGGCAGACAGTTCTCTGTGTAGCGCTACATTCAGGGATTTACAGTGAGAGATGTACGCTGAGAGGCCTCTTTATTAGGTTCTGCTGCTGAAATGTGCTGGTCGATCCTTGAATGTGATCCAATTCAGTTTGTAGAGTTCACATTCAATTAACTTTGACTGCTGAAACTGTCTTTTTCATAGGATTGATATGATAAAAATCGCATTTGCTTATATGAAACAAACACACTGAGATCTGCATTGGTGGACTGCTAGCTTTATTGAACAATGTACAGTGGGGAAAAAAAATTATTTGATCCCCTGCTGATTTTTTACGTTTGCCCACTGACAAAGAAATGATCAGTCTATAATTTTAACGGTAGGTTTATTTTAACAGTGAGAGACAGAATAACAACAACAAAAAAAAAAAATCCAGAAAAACGCTTTTCAAAAAAGTTATAATTTGATTTGCATTTTAATGAGTGAAATAAGTATTTGATCCCCTATTAATCAGCAAGATTTCTGGCTCCCAGGTGTCTTTTATACAGGCAATAAACTGAGATTAGGAGCACTCTCTTAAAGGGACCACAACCTGTCCACAGAAGCAATCAATCAATCAGATTCCAAACTCTGCACCATGACCAAGACCAAAAAGCTGTCCAAGGATGTCAGGGACAAGATTGTAGACCTACACAAGGTTGGAATGGGCTACAAGACCATCGCTAAGCAGCTTGATGAGAAGGTGACAACAGTTGGTGCGATTATTCACAAATGGAAGAAGCACAAAATAACTGTCAATCTCCCTCGGTCTGGGGCTCCATGCAAGATCTCACCTCGTAGAGTTTCAATGATCATGAGAACGGTGAGGAATCAGCCCAGAACTACTGTACACGGGAGGATCTGGTCAATGATCTCAAGGCAGCTGGGACCATAGTCACCAAGAAAACAATTGGTAACACACTACGCCGTGAAGGACTGAAATCCTGCAGTGCCCGCAAGGTCCCCCTGCTTAAGAAAGCACATGTACAGGCTCGTCTGAAGTTTGCCAATGATTCAGAGGAGAACTGGGTGAAAGTGTTGTGGTCAGATGAGACCAAAATCGAACTCTTTGGCATCAACTCAACTCGCCGTGTTTGGAGGAGGAGGAATGCTGCCTATGACCCCAAGAACACCATCCCCACCGTCAAACATGGAGGTGGAAACATTATGCTTTGGGGGTGTTTTTCTGTTAAGGGGACAGGACAACTGCACCGCATCAAAGGGACGATGGACGGGACTATGTACCGTCAGGGCCAGGGCATTGAAGCCAGCCAGGGCATTGAAAATGGGTCGTGGATGGGTATTCCAGCATGACAATGACCCAAAGCACACGGCCAAGGCAACAAAGGAGTGGCTCAACAAGAAGCACATTAAGGTCCTGGAGTGGCTTAGCCAATCTCCAGACCTTAATCCCATAGAAAATCTGTGGAGGGAGCTGAAGGTTCAAGTTGCCAAACGTCAGCCTCGAAACCTTAATGACTTGGAGAGGATCTGCAAAGAGGAGTGGGACAAAATCCCTCCTGAGATGTGTGCAAACCTGGTGGCCAACTACAAGAAACGTCTGACCTCTGTGATTGCCAACAAGGGTTTTGCCACCAAGTACTAAGTCATGTTTTGCGAAGGGGTCAAATACTTATTTGACTCATTAAAATGCAAGTCAATTTATAACTTTTTTGAAATGCGTATTTCTGGGATTTTTTTTGTTGTTATTCTGTCTCTCACTGTTCAAATAAAACTACCATTAAAATTATAGACTGATAATTTCTTTGTCAGTGGGTAGATGTACAAAATCAGCAGGGGATCAAATAATTTTTTTCCCCACTGTATATTATGTTCAAAAGTTTGGGGCCATTATGGTTCTCTTTTTTGAAAGAAATTAATACTTTGCAATAAGGATGCAATAAATGATTAAATATGACAGTAAAATCTTTTATAATGTTACAAAAAACTTCTGTTTCGAATAAATTATATTTGAACTTTATATCCATCGATGTATTAAGGTTTCCACAGAAATATTAAGCAGCATATTTTCAACATTGATAATAATAAGAAATGCTTAATATTAGAATGATTTCTGAAGAATCATATGACACTGAAGACTGGAGTAATGGCAGAAAATTCAGCTTTGCCAACACAGAAATTAATTATATTTTAAAATATATTAAAAT
The DNA here is from genome assembly GCA_039654775.1 of Spinibarbus caldwelli. NCBI lineage: Eukaryota > Metazoa > Chordata > Actinopteri > Cypriniformes > Cyprinidae > Spinibarbus > Spinibarbus caldwelli. Next base: position 16,346,923 of record CM077240.1, on the reverse strand, counting down.
AAAAAAGTTATTTTAAATTTTAATAATATTTTATAATATTACCATTTTTACTGTATTTTGATCAAATAAATGCAGCCTTAGTGAGCATAAAAGACTTTCAAAAAATGCAAACCTTTGAATCATTCTACATATTTTTTGACAATTATTTTGCATAATTTTAGATATTTTAACAAATTATTTAGAAAAAAATCTCAGGATTTTATATGAATCAACAGTGGAGTACACTATGGATATAGGAGTCTATGGGAAAAATCTTGCAGTGTCTCTGGAGGACAACAGAATGCTTTGTAAGAGGACATTAAAAAGAACAACACCCTTGTCACAAAATATCCTTTCTGATTGTTGATAGATCTAGTTGCATCTAAGGGAATGGATTTCTGTCTGATATACATTGTAATATGAATATTTTTGTTTGTGTGCGTGTATACAAGTGGGAATTCTCAGTGGAATCATCAGTTTGCATGGGACTCCCATGTCGAGAGCAGCTAACAAACAAACCAGGGCTTTCTTTGTAGAAACCCACACCCACTGTGAGGACGAACCACAGCACAGTGATTGTTGTGGTGTACTGCTATTTCAAGGACAAAACAAAAGGAAATTACAAGTGGCTGAAGTTTATGTGTAGGACTTTCAATGCCAAAGCCATTGATTGTTCTGTCGTCAGTTGTTCAGTGTTGACAGATGGTTTTTGGCAGAATTCACAATGAGCTGTAATAAATTTTAGGCACACCACAGAATGCTGAATTGGACAGAAAAAGGAAATTTTCTGATTTTAACATAATCACAGATTTTTATTATGAATATTTAACTCATACTAAAAAGATAAATGCATAAAAAACTACACTTACAATAGCTGTATTATTTTCTTCATTTAATTCCATCATATTTATACAGTCTTACTTGCAGTCTTAATTCTTTTTGCCTCTTCAGTTCATATTAATTTTAAACTCAGGATTGACGCACAACCCTAGCTTTTGAATATTAAACAAGCATTGGCATTTTCATTTGATATGAAAAGCTTTCATTAACTGAGATATATCCACTGTAATCCATATGATTCATTTCCTTTGCGTTTTCCAATCTCAAGTCAAGTGAAGTTCAAGAAAACTTTGGTTTATTATCATTCCAGCCATATATAATTCTACAGTGGAAAGAAATGTCATTTCACCAGGTCTGCAGCACAAATCACCACTTAGTCTGTCTGCTATCATGGACGTTTTGTTCTCTTTCTGTCAATTTCCTCTGTTTCCTCTCTGCTGGAGGATTTGAGGAAGTATTTGTGGGTAAAGAGAAAGTTGAAAAAACATTCTGTGGTTTCCACATGCTGTTATCATTGGTTTGTGGGTGGATATCGACCCTGCCTCGAGGGGTTTACAGTTTGTTTTTGCCATGTCCAGGTTCAAAAATATCTAATCTTTCTTTTCTCTTTCTGTCTTTCTTTTTCTTTCATTTCAGGATGAGCTGGACCTCACAGAGAAGCATAGAGAGGCCATGTTTGCCTTACCAGCAGAAAAGAAATGGCAGATATACTGCAGCAAGAAGAAGGTTAGAACTCTCCAACATTAGGTCATTGTGTGTGTGTGTGTGTGTGTGTGTGTGTGTGTGTGTGTGTGTGTGTGTGTGTGGGTAGGTGGGTGTGTATTTTGCCCTCTTATCCTCGGTTGAAAGTTTAGTGCGCTAGATTACACTGTCATCCTGTCAGGACAGTCTTTAAACATCTCATATATCAAAGTGCTTAACATAATCACCTCTCTGTCTGAAAGAAACTGATTCTGGGTTAATGCCTCTTATCTGTACTTTCTTTGCTTTAAAATGGCTAATCTATTAAATGTTTCCATTAATCTTTTCATTAACAAATTAAGTGTCAGCAACGATTTTGGAAAACTGGACATGTTAGACTTCTTAGCAGATACTTTCAAACCAAAGCGACCTAAAACAGGGCATGCTGCTCTTTAGGATACCCAGTTTGTTGCTGCAGAGAGAGTTTGGTAGTGTCTCAGTCAGCCTGTTTCCTTAGGTGTTACTTTCATCAACATCTGAAAACTAAACAAATGATGATTCACAACTCGTTCTATAATGAGAAGCTACTTTCTGCTTGAGAAATGCTCTACTTTACTTATCGTTTGTAGCTATACAAACTAAGCTTAACAAAAGCATGTTTTGTTTTTTGCTTAGTTTAGTTTAATTTTTTTGTTTTATTTTGTTGGCCGGTAGAGCTACCACAATATACATTTTTATATTTAAGATAAAACTTTTTTAGTTTTTTTCGTTTATTTCTATCTCAAATGTTATTCCCAAAGCCTTCTTTAAGCTGTTTTTTTATTATATGCTAAATACTCTTAACAAAACAAAGTTATAACAAATCAATTGTTTTTCTCATTTGCAGTAATAGCTGGACTTTTCATTCTGCAGTATCAAAACATAACTATGATCAACAAATACAAGATGTAGTGACAAATAGATCATCGGGGGCTCAGAAAACTTCAAGATGAGTCAAAATTATTTTAAATAAGACAAAACAAGTAAAACAAGACATTTTTTAGTTTCATTCCCACTGCATTGAAAAACCTGGATATATGAGGTAATTTAATTTTAAAAGTGTGATTTCTAGACCTGGAAAAGTCATGTAAATTAAAAAATCTTAGAAATTGAGAGTAAAACATACTTTTAAAAGTCCTTATCCCTAATCCTTAGCCAGTAATTCATAAACAACTAGAAACATCATGAGGCCTTTGAATATTGTTACGGTCTATGGAGTTAAAAGGGTTGAGAATCACTGCATTACTAGCCCTGGGTCATCGACCCACTGTTGAGTTGTGCTAGAACAGTTCTTTATCCTAAAGGGGTCATGACATGGATTTTTAAAATTATTTTAATATGTTCCTTGAGGTTTACTTATAATCTTAATAAAGTATTTTGCACACAAAAACCAAACAAACAAACAAATAAATATGTGGATTATTTTTAACAATCATTCTGACTCTCTTTCTAAAACTACCTGTTTTTAAGGGGCGGGTCGTTTAAGGCTTCTCAGTAATCGACCACTGTTATGATTGGCTAACGTCATTGCATAGGAAACAGTATCAACGCCCCCTCACTATTGCATGTGAGTGTTTTGACATCATGATCAAAATAAAACAGTCATTTCCAGACAAAGCATTATGAAATCATTTAATTACAATTTGTGATGCAGCTGCTTCATCTTTCAACAAATGTTTATTTGTGAACTCTCCATGACACTGTGCCTCGTTTACAAAAGAAAATGCTCTGATCAATCCTCTGACATGATCCGGGATGTCATTAAAATTCAACTATCCACTTGTTCCTTTATGCTGGGATTCTTCTGATATCTGTACAAAGACGCGAACAAGCTGTTTAAACCAAACGCATCAAAGCGAACGTTCTTTCACTCCATTTGTCCTATTGACAACAGACTCAACTGCGTGAACTGTGTCAGAAAGTGAACGCACATCTGTATACTGTATCCAGTGTAGACAAGATATCATAAATTCTATTTGCTTTTTACGCGATGCAACATTTGATTTAGCGTGATCAAGAGTCAGCCGTTAAGTGACTGAATGCCAGTGGGCAGGGCCTATGGTGAGAATAAGACTATTCGTCGATGTCTTGTTCTTGAGGCTGGGTTTATGCAAATATTTGTGACTGGGTGATGTCATCTTGCACCTCATATCCAAACGAGCCGTTTTTGGACCTTGATTAAATAAATGCTTTGTTTATAATGAGGACGACGTTTTAAGCTATGAAACTTGCAGAATATTTTAATGGTACAAAGACCTCTAATATGCCAAAAGATCAAGGCAAATTTGATTTCTCATGTCATGACCCCTTTAAAGAAAGGATTTAGTCTTGATTAGCTTGCGATGGGAACAGAAGAACTTACTGTGTCCATGTTGTATTTTGGCATACACGAGGCCATCGCATGCGTCTGGTGTTACCACCGTGTGATTCTGTCAGTTTCCTCTTGCGTAATGTTTTTTTAACAAGCAAATCCTGACACCGCTGCATATTTAAGTATGCAGGAAACAGTGGGGCCAAGTCATACCATTTATCCTCCATGACCTAATGGAGCTCAGAGAGCAGAGATACGCCGGTGTGTATCTGAGTTCATTAATGACATCAAACCCTCCATGATGCCACAAACATAAGCCCTGCCAGACTGTTCTTCTGATGTGAATCCATGTGTTTAACTCAAGACAGCACGAGCGCTGAAACATGACGCGCACACACACAGACACAGACAGTGGGTGGTCGATGGTTACCTGCCAGTAATGAGACAGCAATACAGTCAGGGTGATAGAAAGCACACTGAAGTGACAAAATCCTGCAGGTCTATAAACTGCAGGCACTTCGATTGTTAATGTTGACACAGAAGTGTAAAGACCCAGTGACTCAGTAAGCAGACAGTAGCTGTGTCTGAAAGTGCTGTTGTGTACTGCATTTGTTAAAATGGTTAATAACATTTGTTCTGTAAGTGTGCTTGTGCATAGTATGAATAGAGTCTGGACACACTGTATTCGCCATGTCATGTGACCTACAATGTCAGCTGATGTTCCCTGAAGTGTACAAATATGAAAGCTACAAAAGACTTTCTGTGAAAAGCAGTGAGTGATTTTATCCTTGTCTTTTGTTGTTTGATAAATATTAAGCACACAGTCGGCAGCAGGAATATAGCCCGCTGTCACTTTAAAACATTAAAAACATTAATAAATCTAATCAACTTTAATAACTCAAGCACGTCCCATTTTGCAAAAGTCACGTTACATGATTTTACTGATTTACACGTGAAAATGGGCTTTTATGGAGGAGTGAAAGCCACTGCTGGAAAGGGAGCGGAATGGGGCACAATAATCGCTTTATCTCGGTTATTGTATTTTCATAATCGTTGGAGGCCGAAATCGAAATCGAAACTGAATTTCGATTAAATGCATAGCCCTAGATGTGCACTTCAGTATCTCAGTGGAAGCAGCATGTCAACTAGGTATTTTTGAATTTATGAATTGTACATATTTGGACATGTGTATGATTTGATGTATGGCTTTTTGTACATAGGGAGTATGTTGTATGAAAAAGTGTGTTTGTCAAAACATTTCATGGTGCTTTCAGTAGATATTTATAAGCATAATTTGATATTCTGGATGTTACCAGAAAGCCAAACATTATTTTGTTACCACTGTTAACATGAATGGCTGATATTCTAAATCTGTACTTTGTTTAAAAAAATAGAAAATTAAAACAGACTAAAGTTATTATTAAACTATTGTTACATGCACACAGCGACTCACTCTGACATGCTCTTAAAAAGAAAATAGTCTTAAATTGATTGTTCCCTGCTTTTAAAGGGTTAAATTCACAAACTTTTTTTGTCAGCTGAACCCGTTTGACCTAAAATATTTCATTGATTTCAACTGAGATGTTAAAGGGATAGTTCACCCTAAAATGAAAATTCTGTGATTAATTACTCACCCTCAGTTGAAATTATCAAACGCACTGGACTTAATGACAACAGACCTGTGACTCTAATGTCTGTGGCCATGAAATCATTTGAAAGACTGGTTTTGGCTTATCTGAAGGACATCACTTGACCCTTACTGGACCCCCTGCAGTTTGCCTACAGAGCAAACAGGTCTGTGGATGATGCAGTCAACATGGGACTGCACTAAATCCTGCAACATCTAGACAGAGCAGGGACTTATGTGAGGATCCTGTTCGTAGACTTCAGCTCTGCTTTTAACACCATCATCCCATCACTCCTCCAGCCCAAATTAGCTCAGCTATCCGTCCCCACCTCTGTCTGTCAGTGGATCACCAGCTTCATGACAGACAGGCAGCAGCTAGTAAAGCTTGGAAAATTCTCATCCAGCACCCGTATGATCAGCACTGGTGCCCCCCAGGGTTGCGTCCTCTCCCCACTGCTCTTCTCCCTCTTGTCTACACCAATGACTGCACATCTGAAGACCCCTCTGTCAAGCTCCTAAAGTCTGCAGATGACACCACACTCATCGGCCTCATTCAGGATGGTGACAAGTCTGCTTACAGACAGGAGGTTAAGGAGCTGGCTGTCAGTGCAGTCTTAACAACCTGGAGCTCAACACGCTCAAAACTGTGGAGATGATCGTGGACTTCAGGAGAAACCCCCCTGCTCTCCCCCGACTCACCATCATGAACAGCACTGTGACTGCAGTGGAGTCATTCAGATTCCTGGGCATCACAACTTCTTAGGACCTGAAGTGGGACAATCACATTGAGTCCATTGTGAAAAAAGCCCAGCAGAGGTTGTACTTCCTTCACCAGCTGAGGAAGTTCAACCTGCCACAGGAGCTGCTGAAACAGTTCTACTCCGCCATCATTGAATCCATTCTCTTCACTTCAATAACAGTCTGGTTCAGCTCAGCTACCAAATCTGAGCTCAGAAGACTACGGAGGGTAGTCCGGACTGCTGAGCGAATCATTGGTACAACCCTCCCCACTCTCCAAGAACTGTACTTATCCAGAGTGAGCAAAAGGGCTGGCAAATCACTCTGGACCCCTCACATCCAGCACACTCCCTCTTTGAACAGTTGCCATCTGGTCGACGCTACAGAGCTCTGAGCACCAGAACAGCCAATCACAGGAACAGTTTCTTCCTTCAGGCAATCCATCTCATGAACACTTGACAATAAACGTGGAACACACAACACTATTATACATTATTTATTTAACACACATACTTATTTACATTTCAAATTTGCACATATCATACCTGTACATACATAATTGTCTATATTATATATTGTGTTTTTGCTATTTTGTACATTGTCTATTTTGTATATTTGTATATTATTCTTTTTATTATCTGTGTCCTGTCCTGTTGCTGTCATTTTGTTGTACTGTGGAGCTTCTGTCACTATAACAAATTCCTTGTATGTGTAAACATACCTGGCAATAAAGCTCATTCTCTCTCTCTCTCTCTCTCTCTCTCTCTCTCTCTCTCTCTCTCTCTCTCTCTCTATCTCTCTCTCTCTCTCTCTTTCTCTCTCTCTCTCTCTCTCTCTCTCTCTCTTCATTCCAAACTCGTAAGACCTTCGTTCATCTTAACACAAATTAAGATGTTTCTGATGAAATCCGAGAGCATTCTGCCTGAAGGCTGACATGGAAGAGAAGAAATTGTTAAATAAATTTGTTGTTTTTGTTTTCTTTGCAGACAAAAAGTATTCTCGTAGCTTCATAAAATTACGGTTGAACCACTGATGTCACTTGGACTATTTTAACGATGTCCTTACTACCTTTCTGGGCCTTGAACATGTCAGTTGCATTGCTGTTTATGCAGAGTCAGAAAGCTCTCGGATTTCATCAAAAATATCTTAATTTGTGTTCTGAAGATGAACGAATGTCTTACGGGTTAGGAACGACATGAGGGTGAGTAATTAATGACAGAATTTTCATTAATTTAACAAATTTGCATGTTCAGGTTAAGAGTCACATTGACATGCTGGCAAGGAAATAAAATATTTATTTTGACTGTTTATTTTGAGTTTTTTTATTTTTATTTTTAAAAGATTTATTTATTTTAATTTTGCATTTTATGTTTAATTATTAGCTTTTTATCAACTCTTGAACCACCAGGGGATCGCAAACCCCAGTTTATAAACCTTGCCATAATCTGTCTCCGTCTGTTTGATATTGCTGGGTTGAATTGAATTTTAAAACAGGTAGAAAAACAAATAATTATCTGTTACTGCTTATATGATTAAAAACAATGTCTAATACCGATTAATAAAAAAAAAAAGCAGATGTTTTCCGATAAGTGATATGGAGCAGATGTGCATCTCTTGTCTTTAACTGATATAGTTTCAGAGGGATGAACAAGAATTCGGACTCTAGCTGACCTCCAGTTATTCTCTAGATATGTGATATGAGAGATTTTTTGTTTTGTTTTCAGCTTCAGCACAATGAAGGTAAAGGAATCTCCCCATGCTTGATATACCAAAATACAATACATTAAAAGAAAGCGCCCCATTGAGATTTTCTTAGATGTTCTTATCTTTGAGTTGTAGTGGTTCAAAAGCTGGTATTGGTTACAGGTCGGCCATCTGTCTGGCCATGACATCTTTTCTTGTATAGCCATATATGCTGTGTCCCAATTACAGACCTAATTACTCATTGTCATGGGACACCGAGCTGAAAGAGGGCATGACGTGAAGTAGGGCATTCAAAATTGTCTTTTGACTTCTAGTTTTAGTGATGAGAAGGCTTTTTTTTAATAAATGTTTTGTAAATGACCTGATTTCTGACCTGATCCTCATTTTTGGAAGTGTATCAGAGCGCGCGGTTGGCCAGATCGGGATGCTGTTTCTGTGTTTTGATAAGTGTCTTTCAGCCACATTTAATTTCACTCTACTTGCATGAGGAGGTCATGCTCCGCGATTCAACACATGGAACCAATGAAAAAGATTTAAGACGGTGAGCAGATGGATGAGATTAAGGAAGAATATGTCTGTCGTGAGACGGCCCGTGGCTGTGCAACAGCATTCATGCAGACTCAGCACAGTGCCCAGCCTGGGACTAGTAAAACAGGGGCTTGGCGCTCTTCCCTAGGGCTTCGGTCTGGGATAGGAGGGTGGAAGTATAAGGGAAGCAGTGGTTGGTCCAAAGCAAACAGGAAGGCCTCCATTTGCAGGTGCAGATTATGTTATCTGCAAGGACTGGGAGCTTTGATAGGTCTGTCAACCCTGGGAAACAACACTCACAGCAGTCATCTCTTTTATTACATTCTCTTACCACATATTTATAAGGTGCTGGACTGTTAATGCAATATGTTAATTTATGAATAATATCTTAAAAATACACTACCATTCAAACATTTGCAGTCGGTAAGAATACTTTTAATACTTGTATTCAGAAAGGATACATTAAATTGATCAAAAGTGACATTTGCAGTAAAGACATTTGTAATACAAATAACTTTTATTTCAAATGCTGTTCTTTTGAACTTTATATTCATCAAAGAATCCAGAAAGAATGTGTTATGTTTCGACTTATATTAAGCAAAAATCTGTTTTCAACATTGTTAGTAATATATAAGAAATGTGAAAAATGTTTCTCTCTTAGACCCAAAAAAAGTTTTTATTTTTTATTTATTTATTGCTTCACCCGAAAAAGCTAACCTCGAAAACTGGCATCCTCCAAACTCTGCTACATTAGTTTGTTTGGAGTTTAAAGTCAAAACCTTATTTGGTCAGATGATCTGACCAGATAACTGTTCGCATTGTACTTTATGATATTTATGATATGAACCTCTCACAAAATGCATGCTCTGCAAAGAGGTAGTTATTGCAGGATGGGGCAGTAAAAATCTATTTTTAAAGATGGCAAACCTGCATCCCAGGCGAGAGAACAGCATGTGCAGTTGCTCATTTCACAATCTAAACAAATGCTGTATGTCTGTGTAATTTCAAAGTTCAGATAGTATTTGAAAAACTTAATTCTGACAGTTTTTGGCACAAAAACTTTATAAATGTAACAAAAGAAGAAATAAAATGATAAAAATGCTCCTCTAAAAAGGACATATCATGTAGAAACTAGATTTTTTTGCTCTTTTGAAAATTAAATATAATATTTTTGCATTGAAAGCTGCTAATGGTATGTGTAATGTTTGATATGTCATATCAAAGATTAGTTACATAATCATGTACTCTATGAAATGTTTTATAGTCTTTTTATGTGCAGTTGTTAATTCTGAGGGTCAGAAAAGTGCTTAAAAATGGTCATGCAAATCTATGACTGAACTTCAGGGAAAACACAATATGTTATGGGCTTTTGAAGTCTTGAAAGCATCTTTTGTGCCTCTTTGGTGCTTCTGGAAGTGTAACAGGACAGTATAGTGCTCTTATGACCCCTGTGAAGGGCGAGGGCTATTTTAAGCTTGATTCCCAAACTGTTCTACTGACGTTTCTTTCTAGACGGTGTGCTGAGCACAGTGATTATTCACCTGTGCCCTGAACTCAATGTCTCAGTGCGCTCAGGTGTGCAAGCTCTGCTGGCTCAAGACCAAAGATTGAGGTACGATATCAGCTGTCCTGCTCCTGGCAAAGGACCATTAAGAATAGTCAGTCTGGATATCCATCTGACTCGCCTCAATTGTCCCCATTGTGGAAAAATAAATATCTGTAATCAGAACTCTCTGATTTCTACAAAATAAATTGATGCCATTGTAATCTTACACTCTCTATCTGAATGCTTAAGCATTCAGTGAACTGGGCTGAAGAGGAAGAGTCTTGTACTCTTTTTTTTTTTTAGGTCAGGGGCTATCAAGCTTTTTGCCAGAGTTTCTTGGGCAGTGGGCCAACAAATACTTAGTCAAGTGGGTTCAATCGAGCAGAGTGAGTCTCTGACCCGCTGCTGTCTGGCAGATGTGAAAGATTAATCCTGGAGCACTGCAGTCAACATTGACTGTTTCAGTCCGACTTACGAATATAATCAATGCATAAATCTGAATATTGCAAAAAATAATTAGCTAACAAATCATCATTTTTATTATCTTAAAGAATTTAATTGCCGTTATTTATTTCGCTCATTTGTGTCTTTGGCCAGTTACATTACATTTTTTGTTCCATTGACTTCCATTTATATGCTTGCAAATGTGGGAGACAAGAGACGTAAGCTCGTTTAAATTTCAGTGCATTCCAAAGTTCAAGTTTGTTGTTCATATGACAAGATGATGTGTGTCTAACACAAGATTGGCATGATGTATTAGCGGCATGATGTATTTTAAATCTTCAGGATTAAAGCAATGCAGTGAAGTAAAGTAAAATAATTTATTATATGCAGAATTGTTTTTTTTAAAAGACGCCAGTGAACGAGATGTCATATTTTGAGCATTGCAGTGTCCATAGAAATTTTTTGTACACAAATTCTAGCGTGAATGTTCGGTGTGATAAACATTTGAATTTGAATGAATGGATTTTGCATGCCATCAAAGAGAGTTTTTATGACAAGGTTCTTAATTTTTAAACTCTTTTCCATCGAACTGCAAAAAAACTGGCCAAAAGAAAAAAAAAAAATGCAGTTTTGGTCACATGCCTAGAACCACTGCTGTAAAATGACAACTATTTTTCTAAACAACAGTGAATAGCAGAGAAAGAATCTGGAATCTTGTTTCTGTACTCTTGTATTAGGTGTTGTTTGATAAACATCATAATGAATACAGAAATTTGACTGGCAGTTTGAAATCACGTAAATGCTGTGTGACTTCCTTCTCCATGACAAGCGAGTGTCTGAAATGGAAAATTGTGCAGTGTTGTTTTGTGTACCAGGGTAACCAGGGTATTGCTGCTTAAAAGAGCAATCTGTTGTCAGAAAGTGAAATTGCATTTTCATTCAGCTTGTCTGCTGTTTTTTGCACATTGTTCTGAACAGACAAATCATGTTCGAAAATCACACTGAATATTCATAGAGAACAATCTTTTTGATGTGAATAGGCCTTTATCTTTTTGTTTCCATCCAGCATTTTTTGTGTGATATTTCAAAATATGCTGGCTAGATTCACTCCTATGCATCAATTGAGATTGTTCAGCTCATTTTTGGTGGTTATATAAAAAATGAGCTTTAAACTGCTTGTTGATGCTTGTCAGTTGGGTATTTCAGATCTTTGGGCTGATTCATCTTCCTGTTATCTGATTTCTTGAAATTGTAATTATCTGAACTGAACACATTGAAGCACGGCTGGTTCCTAGAAAGAGCGTCTCTCCAAACCAACCTCAACCAACAATATCAACAGTCGTTATGACATGTCTGTCTGAGAATGAAGTGCTCATGGGATAAGAGCAGAGGAAAGTCCTTCCACAGCATGAGAACGAGTCCTGCCAGAGATCCACATTAATGCTTTACTCATTAAGGCCAAATGGTGAGTGGGGAGTTGAGGAGAAATATGCAGGACAGTGGAAGATCAGGGGTCTCAGGCCGGCATCCAAAACTCCCCACTCGTCTGAACAGATGCCCATTTGTGAGATGCCATCATCTCCCAAAAGACTTGGCAGAGCCGGGTGTGAAACGTCCCACGCAGTTGCTGCAAAGGAGCTCATTGCTATGCCAGATTTTTTCCTTTTCTGTGTGTTCGGTGAACATAAGCTACAATTAAACTCCCTATTAGTGGCCGTGCGGGCAGCCTGTGCTTGTTTTGAGAAGGAAGTCGACACACTTCACAAGTTCCACTCCTTTTTGGTTCATTACTCCCTATGTAGCTCCCTGCTTTTCTTCTTGTCTTCTGAATCATACTGCATTTTCAGCTCCTCAGAGCTGTGCTAATGCGGCATTGGCTCAATCTGGGATCCGTGTTGTTTCTCTAGTGTCTGTGAATCTCGGCTGGCCTACTTAAAGCGTGTGCTATTTCTGCCAGCGCTTTGAGCATGATGTTCTGTTTCAAATCTTTTTTTTCTGAATCTGTATGTTTGGGTACATGTGATGATCACATGGGAACATATGCAGTGTGAATCTTATTGCATGTTCGATTTGCTTTGGTTACATATAAGCAATAAATGTTACTCAAGTGAAATGAGATATGAAATAAATCCCAGCTTCAAACTACTAAGAAATAATATGAAAAACAGATTAAAGGGCAAAATGAGCGACAGAGTAAATAAATGCCTCTTCACGCTTTTGTCAGCTGAATATTTGGTTTCACAAAACTGGCCAGTATCAAAATAAGATCTTTTCAAGATAAAGATCATTTTTTATTGCTACGGACTCGGGAACGTCTCATTCCCACTGAAGCGTCCAAATGATGTCATTCCCAATAACATTCCGAAACCACAGATTCCTTCTCAGCTCATTCCCAATATGTTGTTTCACATTCCTCTATTCCCAGTGTCATGTTCCTGTTGTGTGGGCTCTGATCGGTGTGTACACACATCTCGTGTCCCGGCATCATGCAGAGGGCAGCGTGGATTAATGACGTGTGCTTGAAGTGAAAACAAGAGCTGTATTTATGTTTGGTTTTTTTATATACTCATGCTGACATGCTTAAACTAATGTCTCAAAGATAGAATTTTAAGGTGATGTGTGTTAATTCTGTGCCTTTTGATCCTTTTTTTAAATTTCTCTCAGGAACAAGAGGAGAATAAAGGTGCTACTAGCTGGCCAGAGTACTACATTGACCAGCTCAATTCAATGGCAGCTGTAAGTATATCTTTTTTGAAGACTTTTCTTTGTCCTTTAACATTCATGAACTCGTCTTCTTTTAACAACTGATTATACATTTTATATTGCCATTGGATGTTGAGGACTTAAAGGGATAGCTCACCCAAAATTTTAATTCTGCCATTAATTACTCACCCTCATGTCATTATAAACACGTAAGACCTTCGTTCATCTTCGGAACACAAATTAAGATATTTTTGATGAAATCCGAGAGCTTTTTGACCCTCCATAGGCCGAGAAGGTACCAAGAACATTGACAAAACAGTCTATGTGGCATCAATGGTTCAACCATAATTTTATGAAAGAGAATATTTTTTGTTGTACAAAAAAACTAAAATAACTTTATTCAACAATTCTTCTCCTCTGAGTCACCCTAACGCCATTTGTAGAGTATCAAGACGCATGTGCATGCTTTCCTCTGAACGTAAGCAAGGTGCAACACGTGCATGTTCTGCGTCAGCAGCACCATGCACATGTGTGTTGCAAATCAAAGCACGCATATGCGTCGTCGTAATTTCCAAAGTGGCACTAGGGTGATGCAGAGGAGAAGAATTGTTGAATAAAGTTGTTATTTTAGTTTTTTTGCGCAACAAAAAGTATTCTCGTAGCTTCATAAAACTACGGTTGAACCACTGATGTCACATGGACAATTTTGTCGATGTTCTTGGTACCTTTCTGGGCCTTGAACATGATAGGACCCTTGCTGTCTGTGGAGGGTCAAAAAGCAGAAATTAAGAAATATCTTAATTTGTGTTCCGAAGATGAACGAAGGTCTTACGGGTTTGGAACAACATGAGGGTGAGTAATTAACGACAGACTTTTCATTTATGGGCGAACTATCCCTTTAAAACACGTGCTATGTAATATCCATGGTTAGAAATGTACATAACACGTGTAAGTCTCTAGTGTAAGAATGGTATCTCATTTTATTTTACAGAGGAAAACTCTGTTGGCCTTGGAGAGGGAAGAAGAGGAGGAACGCAACAAGACTATTGAAAGTCTGAAAACGGCACTGCGGACACAACCTATGAGGTCTACACATTGTAACACAAATAGATGCACACGCTCTGTCTTTATCAAATATAAGTCCCCTAAATCTGTATTTGATCAATATATATATATATATATATATATATATATATATATATATATATATATATATATACATACATATAATGGTATTTTTTTATATAATATCAAGAAACTAATATATAAGATTTAAATGTGGTTTTAAGTGTTTATGCTACTGTTCAGATTTCATTTTTAATTAATAATTTTATTCAGCAAGGATGAATTCAGCTGATCAAAAGTGACAGTGAAGACATTTAAAATGTTACAAAAGATTTCTATTTCAAATAAATTTTGAACTTGTATATTCATCAGTCCTGAAAAAAAAATTGTGTCCACAAAAAATGTTAAGCAGCACAACGGTTTTCAACATTGATAATAATAAGAAATGTTTCTTAAGCAACAAATCAGCATATTGGAATAATTTCTGAAAAATCATGTGACACTGAAGACAGGAGTAACAAAAATTCAGCTTTGCTATCACTTATTACATTTTAAAATGTATTCAAATAGAAAAAGTTCTTTTGTATTATAATAATATACAATATTACTGTTTTTACTGTAAAACAAAATGCAGCCTTGGTGAGCATAAGAGACCTATTTTGTGAACAGAAAAATAGAAAACAGTTATTTTTGCATTGCAATAATATTTTTAAAAAATCTTTTTTGGTTCACTTTATATCTCAAATGTCCATACTTTCTCTAAGCTTGCATTATTGCTTTTACTTAAAGATGAGGACAGCTGTCTCAGGGCAATAGTTTAACACGTCAATGATTTTTCCATTGGCAAGCACCTCACTCTGTTATTAAACAAACGCTTCCCTTATGGTGTGTGCTTTGGGTCTCATTATGCAAATGAGATTACTTCTTCACACACATGCTCACAGACACATGCGTTTGATTAGGGGTTCCTGCATTCACCATTTGATCCTGGGGTCACAGGTCATCAGCATTGACCTCTGCAGGGCTCGGGTCAAAGCACTCCAGCCCTCTTTGTGCCTAATAACATTCAGGCTGCATATCAAACCATTCCTTTCACAGCTTAAGGCAATTGTATTTAAAGTCAAGTGCTTTATAGGGGCTATAAATCAGTCTAGCTACTGATGTGATATATTATTTCACATTCATCACCTCCTTGTGGAGTCAATCATTTTCAGATTTACAGTTGTTTTCAGAGCGGTGGCCTGGTGGTTAACACACATGCTTGAGTTGGTGCTCATGTTGCAAATTCACTGTGGGTTTGAATACAACCCATGTCATGTGGCAATCCCATTGCATCATCTTGTCCCCATCATTTCCTGTCATCTCTTCATTTTTGCTAATAAATAAAATTAAACTTTTATCTAAAAATATAAATGTATTTTAATTTTAAATAAAAAATATTTACATTTAAATCTATATAAAAATTAATGTGTTAGACAAGAAATTGAGATATTAGAGAAAAAGAGACATATTAGGTATGTCTTCTAATAAGAAATATTAGATATTTTTTATTCAGTATAATGACATTTTTTATCTTTTAGAATTTTATCTTTTGGAGGCCCAATCTTGCAGAAATTTAAAATAAATAAAGTTAAAAATAAACACAGAAAATAATAAATAAAGGGCAAAACAGCTAATAAAAATAAATACAGGACTATATATATATATACACACACACATTACATTACATTTAGTCATTTAGCAGACGCTTTTATCCAAAGCAACTTACAAATGAGGACAATAGAAGCAATCAAAAACAACAAAAGAGCAACAGCATGCAAGTGCTATGACAAGTCTCGGTTAGCCTAATGCAGTACACGTTGCAAGGTTTTTTTTTTTTTGTTTGTTTTTTTTTTTTGTTTGTTTTTTTAAAGAAAACAAGTAGATAGAATATAGAAAAAAAAGAAACCTAGTGTTTTTTTTTTAAAGAAACAAGTAGATAGAATAGAAAAAAAAGAAAGCTAGTGTTAGTTTTTCAAGAAAAGCTAGCAGTTAAAGAATAAATATGCAACTGATAGAGGGTCAAGTGTGTGTGTGTGTGTTTTGTTTTGTTTTTAAATAAAAAGAAGACAGATAGATAAAACAGAATTAGAATAGGTAGTGCTAGAGTTAGAGGGTCAAATAAAGATGGAAGAGATGTGTTTTTAGCCGTTTCTTGAAGATGGCTAAGGATTCAGCTGTTCGAATTGAGTTGGGCAGGACATTCCACCAGGTGGGAACAGTTAAAAGTCAGTGAAAGTGATTTTGTGCCTTTTTGGGATGGCACAATAATGCGTCGTTCACTTGCAGAACGCAAGCTTCTTGAGGGCACATAGGTCTGAAGTACTGAATTTAGGTAAAGGGGTGCAAAGCCAGAGATGGTTTTGTAGGCAAAAATTAATGCCTTGAATTTTATGCGAGCAGCTATTGGTAGCCAGTGCAAATTGATGAATTGTGTGACGTGCGTTCTTTTTCGGCTTATTAAAGATTAATCTTGCAGTGGCATTTTGGATTAGTTGTAGAGGTTTGATGGAATTGGCTGGAAGACCTGCCAAGAGAGCATTGCAATAGTCAAGTCTGGACAGAACAAGAGCTTGAACAAGTTGTATTGGATGTTCCGAAAGAAAGGACCTGATCTTCCTAATATTGTATAAAGCAAATCTGCAGGACCGGGCAGTTTTAACAATGTGGTCTGAGAAATTCAGCTTATCATCAATCACAACTCCAAGGTTTCTGGCTGTTTTTGAAGGAGTTATGGTTGATGAGCCTTACTGGAAGGTGAAATTGTGATGAAGTGATGGATTATCTGAAACAACAAGCAGTTCTATCTTATCTAGGTTGAGTTGAAGGTGATGGTCCTTCATCCAGCAAGAAATGTCTGTTAGACATGCTGAGATGCGAGCAGCTATCGTCGGATCATCAGGATGGAATGAGAGGTAGATTTGAGTGTTATCAGCATAGCAGGGATATGAAAAGCCATGTTTCTGAATGACAGAACTTAGTGATGCCATGTAGACAGAGAAGAGAAGTGGTCCAAGAACTGAGCCCTGAGGCACCCCAGTAGCTAGATGTTGCGACTTGGATACCTCACTTCTCCAAAATACCTTGAAGGATCTATCTGAGAGATAAGACTCAAACCACTTGAGTGCGGTTCCTGAAATGCCCATTTTCAATAGGGTTGACAGGAGGATCTGGTGGTTGACTGTATCAAAAGCAGTGGACAGATCCAGCAAGATAAGTAATGAAGACTTGGAAGCTGCTCTTGCCAGTCTTAGGGCTTCAACAACTGAGAGCAAGGCAGTTTCGGTCAAATGTCCACTTCTGAAGTCAGATTGGTTGCTATCCAGGAGGTTGTTCTGTGTGAGAAAGGCAGAGACTTGGTTGAACAGAACTTGTTCAAGTGTTTTTGCAATGAAAGGTAGAAGGGAAACCGGTCTATAGTTCCCTAAAAGAGTTGGGTTAAGAGTGGGTTTCTTAAAAAGTGGGGTT
This sequence comes from Spinibarbus caldwelli, assembly GCA_039654775.1. Taxonomy (NCBI): domain Eukaryota; kingdom Metazoa; phylum Chordata; class Actinopteri; order Cypriniformes; family Cyprinidae; genus Spinibarbus; species Spinibarbus caldwelli. Next base: position 16,329,211 of record CM077240.1, on the reverse strand, counting down.
AAACGAGCCTGTTTAAATGCTGAGGGAAAAACTCCAATGTGAAGGGATGTGTTAACGATGTGAGTGAGTATAGGTACAACTGCAGGAAAAATGTCTTGAAGGAGATGAGATGGAATAGGATCAAGTGGACAAGTAGTAAGATGACTGGAAAGGATGAGTTTAGAGACTTCTGCCTCAGAAAGTGGAGAGAAGGATGTGAACAAGTGTATGTTTGCTGGTAAGATGTGTTTGACAGTTTGTGGTGTGGAGAATTGTGCAGTGAGGTTTGTAATTTTATTAATGAAGAATGTGGCAAAGTCGTCAGCTGTTAGAGTTGATGAAGGAGAGGGAGGAGAAGGACAATGGAGGGAGGAAAATGTTTTAAAGAGCATGCGAGAGTTAGGCGAATTGTTAATTTTGTCGTGATAGTATGTTCTTTTAGCAGTGGAGACATTAGCAGAGAATTCAGAGAGGAGTGATCGATATAAATTAAGGTCAGTAGGATTTTGTGATTTGCTCCATACCCTTTCTGCAGCCCAGAGCTTAGAACGATGTTCGCGGAGAACGTCAGATAGCCAAGGGGCAGAAGGGGTGGTACGGGCTGGCCTGGAAAATAAGGGGCAGAAAGTATCTAATCAAGACGTCAGAGTGGAACAGAAAGTATCAGCAGCACTGTTAGCATCAAGAGATGATAACTGTTTAGGGGGAGGAAGCGAAGATGAAACCATAGCACATAGCCGAGAGGGTGAGTGTGAGCGTAAGTTACATCGAAAAGTGACATGTGGAGGGGTATGTTTTGTGTCAGGAATCATGTTGAGGTTAAGAGTGAGTAGGATGTGATCCGATGTGTACAGTGGAGTAACCAGCACATGATCAGTGGAGCAGTGTCGTGTGTAAATAAGGTCCAGTTGGTTGCCTGATTTGTGAGTAGCCGTAGTTAACACTCTCTTGAGATCAAAAGAGGCAAGTAGAGTGTGGAAGTCTGCAGCTTGAGGTTTATCTAGGTGGATGTTGAAGTCTCCAAGTATAACTAAAGGAGTACCATCCTCAGGACACATCTAATTCTTCCACAAAGTTACCTAGTGGTCCTGGAGGTCGATAAACAACTACGAAATGGATTTTTAGAGGGTAGGTAATAGTAATGTGATTCAAAGGAGCTGTTGATACTCAGAGATGGTAAAGGAGTAAATTTCCAATTATTAGAGATGAGCAGACCAGTACCTCCACCTCTTCCAGTTAAACGGGGGGTGTGGGAAAAGGAGAAATTATTGGAGAGTGCCGGTGTAGCATTGTCGTCTGGTTTGATCCAGGTCTCTGTCAGGTTTAGCCTTGAATGACTAGTAATGGAAGTAATGAAATCAGCTTTGTTGACAGCAGACTGACAATTCCAGAGATCAATAGAAAAAGAAAGTAATGTATTAGCAGACATAGGCGCAAAATGCGCAGGTTGTTAGGATTGTGCTGCCTACAGTGTGTGATTGCATGGTTTGCGAGTGGTAGTGATAGTAGTAATCTGAAAATACATAGTAAGAATTGGTTATAAAAACTAAAACAGAAGTGAAACAAGTAGTAGGAAAGAGGATAAATAAAAAGTGATACTTATATCCCTTGCCGGGGTCCCTGCCCGGCGGAGTCGCATGGTAGAGTCGATGCTCTTTACACTCTTCGGTCTTCATGCGACCGCTGCTGTGGTAAAATAACCTTTTTTATACCCGTCTAACAAATCACTAATTGAATTCAGCTGAACACACTTTCCTGTTTATCACAACAAATGGCCAAGCAAGTGCAGACACTGACAAGATACGCGATACAGTACAAGACCAAATGCGATTTCAGCAAGTCTCAACACAGTAAACAAAACAAGCGTTTCCTAGCAACGGCAACTGCGCTAAACACTAATGACATAAGTAAATACACTTACGAGTTGCTTTTAACTTCCGCTGATAGACTGCTTCTCTCAAAGAGTATTTCTTTACACTGTCTATATATATACTATATACAGCCATGGCCAAAAATATTGGCACCCTTGGTAAATAAGATCAAAGAAGGCTGTGAAAATTAATCTGCATTGTTAATCCTTTTGATTTTTTATTAAAAAAAAAAATCACAAAAATCTAACCTTTCATTGGATAATAAGAATTTAAAATGGGGGGAAATATCATTATGAAATAAATATTTTTCTCTAATACACATTGGCCACAATTAACGGCACCCTTTTATTCAATACTTTTTGAAACCTCCATTTGCCAGTTTAACAGCTCTAAATTTTCTCCTATAATGCCTGATGAGGTTAGAGAACACCTGACAAGAGATCAGAGACCATTCCTTCATCCAGAATCACTCCAGACCCTTTAGATTCCCAGCTTCATGTTGGTGCTTCTTCTCTTCAGTTCACCTCACTCATTTTCTATAGGGTTCAGGTCAGAGGACTGGAATTGCCATAGCAGAAGCTTGGTTTTATGCTCAGTGACCCATTTTTGTGTTGTTTTTGAGGTTTGTGTTTGGATTATTATACGGTTGGAAGATCCAAACATGGCTCATTATAAGATTTCTAACAGAGTCAGTCACTTATTGATTTTTTTTATCTGTTGGTATTTGATAGAATCCATGATGCCATGTGTCTAAACAAGATGTCCAGGACCTCCAGCAGAAATATAGGCCCACACCATCAAAAATACAGCAGTATATTTCATTGTACACATGGGGTACTTTTTATCCCTGTGTTCACCAAACCCATCTTGAGTGTTTGCTGCTAAAAAGCTCATTTTTTTAGTTTCATCTGACCATAGAAGCCAGTCCCATTTGAAGTTCCAGTCGTGTCTGATAACTGAATATGCCGGAGTTTGTTTTTGGATGAGCTAGGAGAATTTTTCTTGAAACCCTCCCAAACAACATGTGGTGATGTAGGTGCTGTTTGACCATTTTTTTTTAAAGGTTTTCTGACCCCGAGACTCAGCTATTTTCTGCAATTCTCCAGCTGTGGTCCTTGGAGAGTCTTTAGCCACTCAAACTCTCCTTCTCACCGTGCATTAGGACGATATAGACACACGTCCTCTTCCAGGCAGTTTCGTAACATTTTATGTTGATTGGAAATTCTTAATTATTGCCCTGATGGTGGAAATGGGAATTTTCACTGCTCTAGCTCTTTTCTTAAAGCCGCTTCACTGATTTGTGAAGCTCAATTATCTTTTGCTGCACATCAGAAATATATTCTTTGTTTTTTCTCATTGTGATGGATGATTAAGGGAATTTGGGCTTTGTTTTCCCTCCTATTTATATTTCTGTGAAACAGGAAGCCATGTCTGGATAATTTCATGTTCATAATCACCCTGGAGTGCTCAAAATTGTGAATATGAATGGGACTATATTTCAGAGATATTTTACTCATAAGAATTTCTAGGGGTACCAATAATTGTGTCCAACGTGTATTAGAGAAAAAACATTTATTTCATAATGATATTTCCCCCTATTTTAAATTCTTATTATCCAATGAAAGGTTAGATTTTTGTGAATTTTTTAAATAAAAGATCAAAAGGATTAACAATGCAGATTAATTTTCACAGCCTTCTTTGATCATATTTACCAAGGGTGCCGATATTTTTATTTATTTATTTATAATTTCTGTAGTAGTAAGAAAATATACTAGGAAATAATATGGTAACTTTCAAAGAAAGCATTGCAAGTGGACATCTGGGAAAAATAAAAAATAAAATTATGAAAACATCTATGATATGACAGCTTTAAAGTTAAAGCTTTTTTTCTATCTAACTTCTAAAATTTAATTAGTGAGAAAGATCTTTAACGAACAGCTGAATTCATTCCTTATAGGTTTGTAACACGGTTCATCGATATGGACGGCCTGACATGCATCCTGAACTTCCTGAAGAGCATGGATTACGAGACCACCGAATCTCAGATCCACACTTCCCTCATCGGCTGCATCAAAGCCCTGATGAACAACTCCCAGGGTCGAGCTCACGTGCTCTCTCACTCCGAGAGCATCAACATCATCGCTCAGAGTCTGGCCACCGAGAACATCAAGACCAAAGTGGCGGTGTTAGAGATCATGGGTGCTGTGTGTTTAGTGCCGGGAGGCCACAAGAAGATTTTGGAGGCCATGTTGCACTATCAAAAGTTCTCTTGTGAGCGTACACGATTTCAGGTGGGCTGGTTTGTTTATAGCATGATAAAATATCAAGAAAGTCTGTATCAGGATGAATGTCAATCCCATTGTCATCTTTCTTTTGTCACAGACATTGCTGAATGATCTGGACAAAAGCACAGGGCGGTACAGGGACGAAGTCAGCCTGAAAACGGCCATTATGTCCTTCATTAATGCTGTTTTAAGCCAAGGAGCTGGCGAAGTAAGACATTGTGGTTGCTTACACACTATTTTAACACATCTTAATTCTGTCCAGATCTGTGCTTTAATATATAAACATCTACCAAAATAAGTCTCCTAATTCCCCTCGAAGGAATAGTACTGTATATCCCATAGTTCACCTTTTAGAGGTTGTTGTTTATAAAAACACACAGTTCTGTCAAGTTCAATAATTAAGTGTTTCTTTAATAACTCATAGGCCAGCCTTGAGTTCCGGGTTCATTTGCGATACGAGTTCCTCATGTTGGGGATTCAGCCCATCATCGACAAACTCAGGTCACACGAAAACTCTACTTTAGACAGGTAAGGGCCACAATTGCTAACTTAAGCTTTATTAATGGAGTCTTATCAGCAAATTTGAGCAACTTGATTTTGCTGTTTCTCTTTTTTTGTCTTCTCAGGCATTTGGATTACTTTGAGATGCTGAGAAATGATGATGAGCTTACATTATCCCGGCGGTTTGAGTCTGTGAGTAGATTAAAAATAATAATTCTAATAATGTTTTTATATTTTATGTATAGATATATTGTTTACAATTATTGTCAAATGATTAATCTCAATTAATCGCATCCAAAATAAAAGGTTTGGTTTACATAATACATGTATATGTATGTGTACTGTGTATATTTATTATGTATGTATAAATACACACACATACAGTATATACAGTATTTTGAAAATATTTACATGTATATACAGTTATGTATTTATATTCTTATATTTTGTATTATATAAAAATATATTTAATATATAAAGATAACATATTTTTCTTAAATATATACATGCATGTGTTTGTATTTATATATACATAATAAATATACACAGTATACACACATATATTATGTAAACAAAAACTTTTATTTTGGATCGTTTAACAGCACTAATATATATATACATTTTTTTCAGATCCATATAGACACAAAGAGTGCAACACAGGTTTTTGAGCTTGTACGGAAGAAGCTGGCCCACACAGATGCATATCCGCACTTTATGTCTATTCTTCACCATTGCCTGCTCATGCCTCGTGAGTGTTTACCTTATTGTTTAGATTTTCTTAGTTTTTAACTGAAACAAAGCTATGCAGACTTTTTCCACCAGATGCTATAAATGAAGGATGATGTATAGTCAACTGGTCATTTATGCAAAATCTATTCAGTTTAATGCCACAAATGACCAGTCAGAATTAAGTATTAAGAATTTATTGAATTAAATGTTTGAATGTGCACTTTGTTTTAGATAAGAGAAGTGGGAACACAGTGCAGTACTGGCTGCTCCTGGACCGTATTGTCCAACAGATGGTCCTGCAGAATGACAAAGGTCACGACCCTGATGTCACGCCATTAGAAAACTTCAATGTAAAGAATGTGGTTCGAATGTGAGTTTGCCTCTTTTTTTCAGGCAACTTTATCATAATTGATTTTCTCTGGCATCCATATGTTGCTGTAGTGTATTTATAGTAATTGTAGTTTTTTTAATGCCCTCATTAAGTCTTTGCCAAATAAATCAAGATCTGTTCTGAAATAATGAGTTTTTCCTTAAATCACATCACTTACCCTTTTTCAGGCTTGTCAATGAAAATGAGGTGAAACAGTGGAAGGAACAGGCGGAAAAAATGCGTAAAGGTCAGCACATGTTGTACACATTGATGTTTCTTTTACAACAGACTGCATTTTTGCATTAAGATTAAATCCTCTTTAACTTTTAATGCATTCACATCAAGTAGGAATTAAAATTCTGACTTAACGATTAAAAATGTCTTTGGCAACCTATAAATTACAACTTAAGAACTTGAATTTCATGTGAATTTTAATGACTTGCCTGTCATGACTTTATGCAAAATGGCGTCATGAAACTTTTTATCTATACCTTTTAGCATTTAATAAAATGTTTGTTTATTTATATTTTTTATATTTTTAATTTCATGAAACTATTTTTAGCTGTACTTTTAAGCATTGAATATAATTTGTTTGTTTGTTTGTTTGTTCATTTATTCATTCAGATTAATTTTTTTATTTTGTTTATTTTATTTATTTTGCAGACTGTTTGTATGCACTTTTTTCTCATTTTCATCAGTTCATGCAGGAATTATCACTCTGATTAGACAACAATATAAAACATCATCAAAATTATAAATTACAATTTGAAAATTGACTAATGAATGACTTGACCATCATTCAAAATGAACCAGCATGTGGAAGTGAATTAATATAAAAATCTGACTGTCATCAACAACATATTGCCATATAAACTAATAATTTCTAAAAATGAGAACATCATCAGCTCAGAATAGATTCTCTGAGTTGTCATCTAATAATTATGTTAATTCTGACATGAGAATGTAGCCTATTTATTTCAGTTTGATTCAGTTGGCTGGAATGCAGTGTCTTTATTGTAGAGACCTATAACATTTTGACCTTTAACCTCTTTGTCTTGTAGACCACCATGAGCTTCAACAGAAGCTGGAAAAGAAGGAACGAGAGTGTGATGCAAAAACTCAGGAGAAGGAAGAGATGATGCAAACGCTCAACAAGATGAAAGAGAAGTTAGAAAGAGAAATGGGGGAACATAAACTAGTCAAGCAGCAGGTGGCAGAAATGACTTCCAGACTACATGACCTCAGCACGGTATGCTAATGATGTCTCAGATATTAATAATAATAATACAAAAACATGCAAACATAAAGACCAACCAACCACTGTTCATCCCTTTTGTATTTCTAGAGACAAGTAGCCAGTGTTCCCGGAGGTCCTCCCATCCCTGGTCCTCCAGGTCCTCTCTTGCCCCCTCCACCTCCTCCACCTCCACCGGGTGGCATGATGCCTCCTCCACCACCTCCTCCACCAGGCAGTGCTCTGATGCCGCCGCCTCCACCACCGCCCCCTGGTGGCCCCCCACCACCCCCTGGATGCCCTCCTTTCGGTGCAGCTCCGCCTCCGCCAGGAGCTCCCGTGGGACCGTCCCTGAAGAAGAAAAACATTCCTCAGCCGTCCAATCCACTCAAGTCCTTCAACTGGGCCAAGCTGTCTGAGGTGAGAGTGGCATGGATTAGAGGAGCAGACTGGGTCATCCTGACACTCACAGAGACTAAAATCTATTTCTTAAGCCTCCACTTTTAATCAAGAAACACTTTTGAAAGTCTAGTGACACAAATTGGTTTCAAAACTGTCTTAAATGTTGCCAAGTTGTCAGCATTTGTCATAGATTGTCATATGGGTAGAGGACTAGCTTTACAATTTTCATGAGACTATTTTTATATACGATTTTAATAGTGTTTATTTTGTATTATTTATTCACATTTAAATTTAATAAATCTGTTATGTATACTTTTTAGTATGAAATTTTATTGAAATTTTTCAATTCTTTAAACTATTTCAATCTATACTCTTTAGAATTTAATTGAATAAAATTTTATTTATGTTTTTAATTTTAAGAAATCATTTTTATCCATACATTTTAGCATTGAATAAAATGTTATTTATTTAGACTTTTAATGTAATGAAACAATTTTTATCTATACATTTTAGCATTGAATAAAATGTTTATTTATTTATTTTGGAGATTTATTTAGATGCCTTTTTTTCCAACTTCATTTTAGATTTATTTTTGAATTTTGCAATGCATTTTCTACTTGAGATTCAGAGTTTTACGATTAACAAAATATAGCATGTGGCTTACATGTGACTTTGGACTGGACAGTAATTGAGTTACGCATCCCACTCTCTTCCACAGAACAAGCTTGAGGGAACAGTCTGGGCAGACATTGATGACAGCAAAGTTTTCAAAATCCTAGATTTGGTGGACGTTGAGAAGACTTTCTCTGCCTATCAGAGGCAACAGGTCACTAAACAATGCTTCTTTCACTGGTTTTCATCTAGAATGATCTCACAAAGCATTCACTGTCTCTCATGCATAGTATTCATACGTTTACCCACGGTAATCCTGCATCACAGAGCATGGGGTTTGAATTAGCAGACTGTAAAATGCACTGATATCACCAGCAGTTTTCTATGAAAAGCAGACACTGGCAAACCGTCCTCATTATGCCTGGTAAACCACACACTTAGTCTCATTATAAAGAAATTACATACATTTCTCATGGCTTTACAGTCAAATTAGAGAAGAAAAGGAAAAAAAAAAAGCTAGGTTGGATACAGCTCAAAACTTGACCGTGTCTTTATAATCATATTTTAAAACAATGCAGAAATTACTTTAAGCTGGTTTTAAAGTAAATTTTTGTAGGCCTTGAAAGCATGCTAAATGCATTAAAACAGAGTTTCATAAAACCTCTCCAATTTCATCAAATTCTCAAAATTTATTAGATTTATTTACAGAATTATGGAAGCCAGATTATTACAGTATGGAAACCATTTTCTGTCTCAGAGTAAAAAAAAAAAAAAGTTTAGTTTAAATAATTCATATCTAACACCTGGAACATTATATTATGTATTAATTGCAAATTAATTTGTCACAGTTGCAACTTAACTCAGACTTTATTTCTTGTAGTTGCAGCTATTTTGCATGATTACTATATTTTTTGCAATTGCAATTTTATTTCCTGTCACTGCGATTATTTGTTGTAATTTCTCAGAATTGTGGCTTTTTTTACTGTGCAGATTTCCAAATTATGAACAGATATTTTGATTTGCTAGAGAAAAGACAAAATTTGTCCACTATTGCACAGGATCTAGATTTGATACAAGGTGGAATTGGAGGGGTAGCTTGTGACATTTACCAGTTGTTTAGACATTAACCAGTCATGTGTGATCAACTAGCATGCATCTTTCAGTGCACACACACATTTACACTGCATTTACAGACCTCCCAGAAGGCTCTGCTTTCATGCACCCTCACGCTCACCATTCACCACCCCAATAATGTCATCATGTGCACATGCCTGTTTGAGTTTGTTTTGGCTGAATTCACCAGACTACGCTGTCTCTCTAACATGTGCTGCATCTTCCTTGCTTCTTGCCTGCATTCTAGGACTTCTTTATGGTCAATAACTGCAAGCAGGTAAGTGTGGTTGAACAGATCTAATAGTGTTTGCATCATCTCTCCCCCACTCACTCTTTCTGTGTCATTCATTTTGTATCCAGACAATATATAAAAGTGGAAACCTAATGTGGCTTTACTGATAATGTTTATATAAACTGCCCATACACACTATTGGTCAAAATTTGGAAATTAGAATGATTTCTGAAAGATCATGTAACATTGAAGACTGGAGTAAAGGCCGTTGCACACCGAGTCCGAAATTTTTGCACGTTGAAAAATAAATACGACCTCATGTTGTCAATCGCGTTTACACACTGCCTCCGAAACTTTCGTCCATCATAAAAAAATTTGGATCAGGTTCGATTTTCTGCGTTTTTGCATCTGTAGCAAGCATTTTGATAGGAAAGGATGACGAATATGAAAAAAAAACAAAACAAAAAAAACGCATACGAAAATTTCAGACTCAGTGTGCAAGGACCTTAATTGCTGCTGAAAATTCTGATTTGCATCACAGGACAAAATTACATTTTAAAATATATTAAAATAGGAGACAGTTATTTTAAATTCTAATAATATTTCACAGTTTTTACTATATTTTGGATGAAATAAACAGCCTTGGTAAGACTTTTGAAAACAATTTAAAAATCTCAAATATTCCAAACTTTTGACTGGCAGTGTAAGTTTGAGAGTACATCAATTCTTTTATTTTAAACCTGATCTTTTAAGTTGCTCTTGAGTGAAATGTATCCCTTTTGTGATTCCGACCAAACAGAAAGAGACTGAAGACGATGGGCTGAGCTCCAAGAAAGTCAAAGAGCTCTCTGTCATCGATGGCCGCCGGGCTCAGAACTGCAACATCCTTCTCTCACGGTGAGTGATGTGTCTGCCCCGGGTATGAGTTCACCTCCGGCTGGTGTGTGTGTGTGTGTGTGTGTGGACTTCACTGGACCTCCAGATGTAATGTCATATCCTGTGGGTAATGCCTTCTGGTTCCCACATCCTGGTTTGATAGTACTGTATCTTCCATCTTGGTTATTGTACCATTTCCCATCAGTGAAAGACATACCGCCCCTTAGTTTCTTCACGTCTATGCAGTATGAGGTGGCGTCCTTGAATTCTTTGTAAATCAATGCAGCATGGGGCTTTAAAAATGAACAGGAAACATGCTTCATTAATTAAGAGTCTTAAAAAAAATGCTTTTCTTTTGGAAATTTCTATTCATCATAGAATATTGAGAATTAACGTATCATGGTTTTAACAAAATTATTATGCAGAACAACTACTTTCAACATTGATAATAAGAAATGTTTCTTGAGCCGCAAATCAGCATATTAGAATGAGTTCTGAAAGATCATTCGACACTGAAGACTGAACTGATGACTTTTTTTTTTTACTGTATTTTTGATTAAATAAATGTAGCCTTTGTGAGCATAAGAGACATCTTTCAAAAACATTTAAAAGTCTTACCACCCCCAACCCTCTGAAAAATAGCGTACCATAATTAAATCTAGTCCTTTTTTTTCTAGAGTCTAGAGTTTTCCCCAAAATCTTAGCAGAAAATGTGGAAGAATGGCCTGCTAATGGGTCCTGATGTTTATTAGCTTTCAATTTCCTTTGAAAATGGAAAATAAATAAATAAATAAATAGCTTATTCAGTCAAATCACAATTAAGATTTAGTATCTATTCAATGTATCCAAGCTTCATTTATTGAAAAGACCAAAGATTGATTTATTGAATATTTGTATTGGATTAATTTGCCATGTCACATCCCTAAGAGAGTTATTAGCATTTCTTTTGAAATAGTTTTAGTGCAGATTTATATTATTTTAATTCAGCATGTCTCATTACTTCGATTTCATCTTTAAAGAATGTATTGTCAATTCAAAACTCAGTTATAATAGGACAATCATGCCTCTCTAACCCAAAATATATGACATACTAAAGGAAAACACTACTGCAGGTCCTAGCTGTGGAGCTCCTGGGTAGTTGAATATTATTCAGCGTTTACATATTTCCCATTTACAAGCTTTATACAGATGTGACTGAAGTGTCAGAATGAGTTGAAATTAAACCATCTTCCATGCAGAGCTTAATACTTTGATTATCCAGGGTTCCCACTGAGTTTCTTTTTCTTAGTTGTCTTTATAAATAGCTTTCATTACAGGATCTAATTCTTATTTTAGGTTACATATCTGTTTGTCACCTCAGGACTACCCTTTCTGCCAATCCAGACAGTGTCAGATCTATGACAGCTCACTGACTGACTGTGGTTTGGCTTGGGACCAAAACATAAAAGGTTCTCGTAAAGCAAGATTCCAAACTAAATGAAACAAACCAGACCAATTTCAGTATTGCCAGATTCACTCCAAAATCCTCCCTGCATTTTTATTAATGACAGTTTATGAATGACCGACATCGAGACCCCATCTATCACACATTAACAATTGACTTCAGCACCATCTGTAGATCGTGGCCTGTGGATCTATTACACTCTCATCCTCCCTAAATGGTCTCTTAGGAGTCTCCACAAGCAGAGATTGGGGTGTAATCCATTGTACAGCCACCGAATGGACCACCCAAGCTGAGATTCCCAGGGATTTTAATAGCTTCGCTTCTCAAGTGGAAGCCTGTAGAGTCATTAGTGTTGGTTTAGGAATGGTGAATGTGGTGCTGGACGTCAAGGCAGTGGAGGGTGAGATGGTGGTCTGGCTGGAGGGAGATAACATGGCTGAGGAATAACATGTGCTCAATGATAGCTAATTAGAGCTTAGTTCATATTAATCAACTTAGTGTTGAAAGTTCTCAATCAGAAGAGGAAATGAAACCTGCTAAGCCAGATGTACAGACATAGATCAGAAAGGACTATACACTAGAAAAAAAATCAATATCTAAAATAATAATAATAATAATAATAGTAACAACATACATTTAAAAAATTGGGGTGAATTTTTCAAATCTTTTTATTCAGTAAATTGATTAAAAGTGACAATAAAAACATTTATGATGTTACAAAAAATTCCATTTCAAATAAATGCTGTTCTTTTGAATTTTTTAGTCATCAAAGAATCCAGAAAAAATGTATCACGGTTTCCACAAAAATATTAAGCAGCACAACAGTTTTCTACATTCAGTATTGTTTCTTGAGCACCAAATCAGCATATTAGAAAAATTTCTGAAGGATCATGTGACACTGATGACTGAAGTAATGATGCTGAAAATTCAGCTTTGCCATAACAGGAATAAAACTTATTCAGTGGAAAACAGCTATTTTAAATTGTAATAGTTTTTCTTACAATTTAATAAAATATTACTCTTTTATTGCATTTTTGATCAAATAAACACAGTCTTGGTGAACAAAAGAGACTCCTTTCAAAAACATGAAAAAAAAACAACTTTTTTTGAAGATTTTGAACGGTAGGCCAAGCTTTTGAACTTTTAGCACAAGTTTTTTTTTTTTTTTACAGCACTCTTTCAGCACTTATTAAAACTAAATAATAATTTTTTTGATAAGGAAAAAATAGTTTCTTGATGAGGAAAATGCCTTGAGATGAGGATTAGGGCCAAGCAATAGTAAAAAAAATAAAACCATCTTGAGATCTTAAAGACATTATGCAAGGTTAAATTTTAAGTAAAATGTCAACATAAAATGTTGAGAATAAAATCATTAAATTTTGAGAATAAAGTCGGTGTATTTCGAGAAAAAAAAACTCTTTAAATTTCAAGAAACAAGTCAAAATAAAATGTTGAGAATAGACTCAGTTTCGAGAAAAACTCGTTAATACGCGTTATACTTATAAATAGTGACAGATACTATTTGCACCTCAGTATTGTTGTACATTAACAGGATGCAATAATAACAAAGTGCAAATGATTTTATTTATTAAAATTATTAAATAGATGCTGCCTTATTGGGACAACAAAGCCCTCCCTATAGCCTACCTACCCCTAAACCTACCCAATAAACACATCATTATTAAACACTCATTAGACAATTGATTTTCACTTTTCCGAAGTGATATGAGATGAGAAAAGAAAGAAAAGCGAGTTCGGCAAAAGGCATATTCGAATTCTGGTCGATCGCATGTATGCTACATCTACGAGCATTACTTTCTACGACCTACACCACTGTAGACGCAGTTTAACACTGTCCAACGAGATAAAATGAACATGACACGAGTGTGTTCATTCTTTTACTTTTTTTTTTCTTGAAATTTAATAAGTTTTATTTCTCAAAACACAATCACTTTATTGTCTGATTTTTTTTTTTTAAAGTTTATTCTGAACATTTTGTTTACACTTTTCTTGAAAAACTGAGTTTAATCATATAATAATGACTTCAATCTCGAGATGATTTAATTTTTTTATTATTGCTTGGCCCTAATCCTCTTCTGTATATCTGTATATCTGAAAGTGAATTTTGTCAACATCAGCACTAGCATACAGATGGTCTCAAAGCCATAACACATGGACTAAAGGTTAAATGTGTGACTTAAACTTTGATTTTGATTTCATTGGGTCTCTAAAGGTTTGATTCATGGCATTTCACACGGTAAAGTGTCTGTAACCACATGAAATGCAAAGTCTTCTGCAAGTCCACAAGATTTTCCTCCCTCTGTGTCTCCTGCTTATTATTCGCTGATTAAACAATAAAGAGGGAGTCTTGTGGTTACACTAATGACCTCCTAATAATGACTTTGACTTGCCTCTGAATGAACTGAGGCTCCCTTTATTTCTTTCTTTTCCTTCCTGAGTTCAACTTCACTCACTCCTGTAAGCATGTGAACTTTATTAGAAAGAACTCAGTAACACAGAACGCTGGGAATTGGAAGGGCTGTTTGGCACAAACACCTCGACTCGAACATGGAAAGAGCTCTGGCCGTGTTTCACGTCACCGCTGTGGTTTGCAGTCTCTCTGGATCCTGGCTGGGGAACGAAGGCTGCTCTCCAACGCTGATCTCAGACCCGTCAAACACCTGTTCTTCTTGGCCTAAAGTCTGCACACAGCTATCTCTGGATCAGATGCATCTCTGTATCATTAATATGCAATCTTGGAGGGTGGGCTGCACTGATGGATTCTACTCTGGGTGGGTTTGACCATCTCTGTCGGAGGGCTACTAAGAAGATCTGCCAACACCTTCAATTATAGGAGGATGATATTCATCTTCCCTAGATTGTCAGCTTGTTTTACAACATACTTGTCATTTATAGCTCAAACAAATTGGTGGAAAAGCCAGGAACTCACATACGACAAACTGACCACAAATGTCATGTTGCTGTCGAGACACAACCAGTGATGATCACAAATTATTTAAAGCAGGCAAATGCTGGGTTAACTTATATGAGTCATGCGATAATATCACTTCTTCACTCCAGTAATGATATATAGTGTTAGCCAGGAAATTCTTGGTAACTGGAACAAACATTGGGCCTCAAGATTAATAGCTCTTCTAAATAACATACACTAATTTATTTATACTATATGCCAAAGGAAAATTTATGCAAGCGGAGGAATTTCCCAGCAATTTCCTTTTCTCAGTGTGATTAATTACAGTTCACTGAGTTTTCTGCTGATGTGGATCTATCACTCGGATTTCATTTGTGAATTCATTTCAAATGACTTTATTTGTCCCAGTCTGCTTGATCTGTATGTCCTATGCTTGTGTTTCAGATTGAAACTTTCCAATGAGGAAATAAAGAGAGCTATTCTGACTATGGACGAACAGGAGGATCTGCCCAAGGACATGCTGGAGCAGGTGAGTGTGAACTGATGGGAATGTGAGGGACTGAAGGAAAAGCATTCTGGATTTAATACAGCTATCATGGTTAACAAACATGTATGGAAACCTAAAAAAATGTTGTAAAAAATACAACAGGTAATGACGAGAGCAAGTTTAATATAAGAAAATGTCACATTGTGAGTAATAAAGTCATAGTTATGGACAAACAGTCATATTTGTACAATAAAATACCAACTGTGAGAAAGTCGCAATTGCAATTATGGCGGAAAAAGTAGCAATTGTGAGATACTAAGTCACAGTTAGTGGAAAATAAACACAATTAAGGAAAAAAGCCACAATTGTTAGATATAAAGTTGCAGTTGTGAGAAATAAGGTAGCAATTATGGGAAACAAAATTGCAGTTGTGAGCTATAGAGTCTCAATTGTGAGATATAAAATCCCAATTGTGAGATATGAAATTGCAAATAAGGAAAAAAGTTGCATTTTTGGGATACATAGTCACACTCATGGAAAATAAACACAATAATGGAAAAAGTCATAATTTGTGAGATATAAAGTCGCATTTGTCAGAAATTAAGTCACAATTATGGAAAAAAGTTGCAGTTGTGAGCTATATATAACGTTGCAATCATGAGACACAAAATCACAATTGTGAGCCATAAAGTTGCAATTATTGAAAAGTCACATTTTCAGATATAAAGTCCCAATTGAGAGATATAAAGGCACGATTATGGAGAAATATGCAATCGTGAGCCATAACGTCGCAGTCATGAGGGATGAAATCACAATTGTGAGCCATGAAGTTGCAGTTAGGGAAAACGGTCACATTTTGAGATATAAAGTCGTAATTGAGATATATCAAGTGGCAATCGTTAAATATCAAATCACAATTATGGAAAAATTCACAATTGTGAGCTACTGTATAATGTAGCAGTCATAAGGGATCAAATTTGCAAAAAGTTCCAATTATGGGAAATAAACAATCATGGAAATTCACACTTACGAAACAGTTTAAATTATGAAATATAAAGATGCAATTACTAGAAATAAACAATTGTGAGATATAAAGTTGCAATTATGGAAAACAGTTACGTTGTGAGATATAAAGTTGCAGTTGTGAGATAAATGTAACTAAGAAACTTAGTTTCTTAAATGTAAAAGTTACATTTACTACCAAGTAACTTTTTTATTCTAAAGCGGAAATAGTCTTCCAAAGTAATATCACTCAAGACTGGTTAAGGATGATTCTCTATTATTAATGCTGTTGTAATTGATGGTGTTTTCTTCACTGTTCCAGATGCTGAAGTTTGTCCCAGAGAAGTGTGACATGGACCTACTGGAGGAGCACAAACATGAGTTGGACCGCATGGCAAAGGCAGATCGTTTCCTCTATGAAATGAGCAGGTAGGACATTTAATCATCATGGTGACAGTTAAAGGGGGCTGTTCATATAGGACACGTTTTATTTGTTGTTGTATGTAAACATACACAAGTCTTTGACCATTGTAATGCATCTCAAGTAAAAAGAAGTTAAAAATGTATCATGAGTGTGAATGGACCCTAATTTGATTCACTTTTTCCTTTCTCACAATTCTACTTTTATCATGAGGAGCTTTATTTAATTAGATAAATGTGATGGCTTAACTAAGTTAGTCTTTGTCCATTTGAAAATAAAGGCTTCCCACTCTCTAAAAAGGAAGACGTTTTTATTAAGGAGCTCAAAAACCTTAACCTGATACCTAAATGTTGCTGCGCACTACCTATAAGCCTCATTGCTGATTGGCTTGGATCTTTATTTCATCTTGGCACCACGAAGAGCATCGTGCTGTTCACCTCCACAGTCCCACACAGTGGATTTTATGATGTTGGCTTTGTATGTAGTATGTAAGGAGTATCTCATCCGTGAAGGCCACCCACCACTGTACAGTGACTTATTCAGATCTGTTTCGTTTTTACACACACACACACACACACACACACACACACACACGTGGTGTTAGAAGTAAATGCGATTTCCTGTAGGAAGGAAGGAAAAGGGTTATGAATCCTGGGTGACACATTGATCTGGTCAGACTGAGGATCCCATTCAGCATTAATATTTTCTGTAACTAAATAAGTACTATCTTATCGTAGATATGCAGCTTTCAGCAGAGGAGCTTAGCCAAACAAAGCACAGGTGCCTTGGCTTGCTTGCTTTTTCTTCCTCTGTTTATGAGACCCTAGTGAGTTTTTTTTTCATTACGCTGTGGCTGATGTGTTTGGAGTATAGAGGATGGAAGACAAATCTTTCCAAGAATCGACTGGCTTGTCCGATTTTAGTCTCTAAGGTTGTGTTTGGGCCCTCTGCAAGTGTGGTAACCAAGGTGATGGTCCCCGACACAAGAGTGCTGAATGCAACACATCAGCATCAGGTTCAGATCACTGGCTCAGACTGTTTGTTCTTTATTCAGTGGAACCATTAATGCTGTGTATACAGATCATGTGTGTTTTATTGTGTCATATGGAAGACAGTAAATCTCTACAGCTCATTTAGAATCTATTATAGGTGATGTAGTGTGGAATCCTTTTAATGGACCTTGCTTTTATATTTTTAATGTACTCTGTCTTTTCCCCTGGCCCGATCCTCTTTCTTTGTCCTTCCCACAGAATAAACCATTACCAGCAGAGGCTACAGTCTTTGTACTTCAAAAAGAAGTTTGCAGAGAGGATTGCAGAAATTAAACCTAAAGTTGAAGGTTTGTGCATGTGCACTTTAAACACATTTGCATTGCAAAAATCAGTTGATCATTTTTTTTAAACTGTTTTTTACATTTATTTGCTTATTTACATTTTATTTATTTACTTGTTTTGAACTGACAGTCCTATTTTTAGTGTGTAAGAATTACTGTATTCAAGTGCAGAATATTCTGATTAATATTTAAATTAATTAATGTAATGTATAATTAATAAAATAAAAAGAAATTAAAATTATATTATAGTTTGTCAGTATGTCAGTAAAAAAAAAAAAAAAAATAAAAAAAAAAAATATATATATATATATATATATATATATATATATATATATATATAAGCACTTTCCAAAAGTTTGGAAACATTACGATTTACATGCAGTAAACTTATATTGTGAAATAGTGTTGCAATTTAAAACGACTGTTTTCTGTTATATTTTTTAAAATGTATTTTATTCCTGTGATGGCAAAGCTGAATTTTCAGCATCATTACTCCAGTCTTCAGTGTGATATGATCCTTCAGAAATCATTCTAATATGCTGATTTGCTGCTCAATAAATATTATTATTATTATTATTAATGTTGAAAACAGTTCTTCTACTTAATATTCATGTTGAAACCATGATATACTACTATTCAAATGTTTGGGTGGGTGTGTGTGTTTAATAGAAATGAATGCTTTTATTCAGAAAATATACATGAAATTGATTAAAAGTGATAGTAAAAAAACATTTACAATGTTACAAAAGGTTCATTTTCAAATAAATGCTGTTCTTTTGAAATTTCCATTCATCAAAGAATTCTGAAATAATGTTTCCACAAAAATATTAAGCAGCAAAAACTGTTTGTAACATTGATAATAATAATAAGAAGCATTATTAATAACTGAGCACCAATTCATCATATTAGAATGAAGGATCATGTGACACTGAATAATGGAGTTATGGCTACTGAAAATTCATAAATAAATTACATTTTAAAGTATATTCAAATAGAAAATAGTTTCAATTTGTAATAATATTTCACAATATTACATATTACATTATAATGTCACAATTAACAGACTATTCTACTAATATTCTACTGCTTAAATTTGCTAGCGATAATAATTACAGTATTGTTACAGTATAGTTCATGAACATTAAACATTTTAGGCTTGTTTTGCCTTGTGTGACTCTTTGTGTTTGACTTTCCAGCTCTGTCCAAGGCCTCAAAAGAGGTTCTGCACAGTAGAAATCTCAAGCAGTTGCTGGAGGTGGTGCTGGCCTTCGGCAACTACATGAACAAAGGACAGAGAGGCAACGCTTACGGCTTCAAAATCTCCTCACTCAACAAGATTGCAGACACCAAGTCCAGCATCGACAAGTGAGAAGATAGAAAAAAATAAACAAGACCATTATTTCTAGCTTTTATATTCATACATTTATTGTGGTCTTCGTCCCATTGCAGGAATATCACTCTCCTACACTACCTGATCACCATTCTGGAGAAGAAGTACTCTAAAGTCATGATCTTCTCAGAGGAGCTGCAGAACGTGCCGGAAGCTGCAAAAGTAAAGTAGGTATAGCTGCGGAGTGGCTGGTGTGTGCTTCTGTCGTCAGCTTTACGATTTACAGGCCTTTAGGGTCTACTTGTGCTAAATGGATTTTGGAAATAGTTTTTGCAGTGTCACTCCCACCCACCACTGGGCTTAAATCCATGCTGTGGGTCATACAAGCTTTTGGTTACTCACATATGCAGAGCAAAACCCTAAATTATAGTTGGAGGAAATGGGGCCCTCGCCTCTCCTGGCTCCTGGGTGCTGAAATATATAAGTGGAATAGAGATACATGCATACCACTATAGCAGAGAGATCTCCACTCGATGACCTCTCGAGATCTGCATGCTGCTGTGAAGTGCGTGCCAGCAAATTTGGGCCAAATTGTGAGTGATTCGCTTGTGACACTCTCACCCTTTGGAAAATAGTTTCTAAATTTGAGTCATTGCCTTAAAGGGACTATTCAAATGTACAGTAGAATGGCCACTAAACTACTTTGTAGTCGCGCCAGCGAAACTAATGTAATCATGCTCGGTCCACAAGTGAAGTCACAAGACCGTGATCTCGTTTGAGGGGGTAGAAAGAATGAAATAAAGGATTCTGTTTGTTTGACTCAGTCTATAAGTCAGTGTCATTTATTCAGCAAATAAAAATATGTTCCAGGGTCACAAGGTACAGTGAGTTTGAGTGGCCAGTCAGCAAGTTCAGACAGGTTTTTCCGTAATCATGTCTCTGTGTACTTTGATGGTTCAGTGCGTTACAATGGCCTGTTTGTGTGGAGGGAGGAATAAAGGCTGCACAGATTGAAGACAAGCGGCTATCAGTCCTACTGAGGTCATTTGTGCAGCTAAGAATAGCTCGGCTCGAAACAGAGCCTTTCACACACATTAGATGCAGTATCTGACTAATGGAGTCACTTTAGTGCTATCACAGGGGTTAAAGTTCAGATAAATGCCTGTTAGACATATCTGTGCTTCTTATCAGTGTGACCTGTTTGGATAAAAGGCTAAAAATGGTCAGCCTGTATGGCATATGGAGATAGTTGTTATATGGCCATATATTTAAAAAGGGCCCATATACAGCTGTATATAATATAATATAAAATTAGTATTAAAATATAATATTTAAATATGATATAAATATTAAAAAACACACTTTGGTAAAAAAAGATAAATATTTAATGTAATTGTTTAAATTCGATTTAAATTTCAACATTTGGATTATTTCCACAAAAGTTGTTTTCACTGCGCTCTTCTGTCGCTTGATCTTTCGTTTAGGTGGGTTGATCCATTAATCACTTATTATACAAAACCATGATCCGCACTCACATGAAACAGTCTTTTCTTTTCATTTTATTCTGCATTTTAAGAAAAGACTGTTTCATGTGAGTGCGGATCATGGTTTTGTATAAGATTTGCATTATTAAAATCAAAAGTTAGGTTTTTTTAATATATTACTTTAATGGACCTGAGATAACAAACTAACTATTGTACTGAAATTAATAAAGATGAATAAATATTGCAACAAATGTATTGCTCATTGTTAATTAATTTAGTTAATTTAATGCATTAACTAACGTTAACTGTTGAGACCTTAATGTAAAGTGTTACTCCCCTTTTTTTAAGTTAAAATGCAAGTACAATAAATTTATGGAAAATGAAACAAAAAGTGTATAAAAATGCATTTAAATTTAATTTATATAAAAATAGAATAATTAAAAACATTAAAATATATAATACTTGTTGGTAAATTTGAAGTGGTTTCAATTATCTAAATTATAGATCACTGTCATGTATTAAGAGATGAAGCATTTACAGAATAGTAGCTGTGCATGGGGTAAATGTGTCAGATGCTGCAAATATTAATTAATAATTGTAAGATCTGTCTCCAATTACAAGCTTTCTCTCATATTTTTAACTATTAAACACAAATAATGTTCAATAGTTAAATATATAAAAAAAGTTTAAAATTGTTTCACAACATTCAGATATTCTAAAAAGCATTGTTTTTTTTTTTTGAAAATGAACTTGTTCACATATTCAACTTGCTGCTTGCCACTTTTTTATATCCTATTTCTGTGTCCCTTTGTTATGGATTTTATAGTAGACTGACTAAATTATGTTTTTATATAATTTCTCCTTACCTGGAGGACAGCTTAATTTAAAAGTGTTACAGTTTACCCTAATCTCCTGTAGAAATTCATTCTTGATTACACATAAAATGACTGGGATCTCTATGATTGTGTCTTTCCAGCATGACTGAACTGGAGAAGGAGATCAATAATCTTCGCAGTGGCTTGAAGAGCGTAGAGAGCGTAAGTGCTGCATGATTCCTCTTTTTTTAAGCTTAAAAGCAAATCATGTACACAGTTTCTGTCTCTCATGCAGGAGCTAGAATTCCAGAAGAAGCGTCCTCAGGAGTATGGAGATAAGTTTGTGTCAGTAGTAGGCCAATTCATCACAGTGGCCAGTTTCAGCTTCTCTGATGTTGAGGACTCCCTCAGCGAGGCCAAAGAACTGGTGAGTGTGTGTTGGACTGCATTTGTTTGTTTGAGTGTGTATCTTTAAGATGCACATCCTGGTGCTCAGCCTTTCCTTCAAAGGCCAGCTGGAGAAACAGGCTGCGGTCACTCTGGACGTCCTGCTGCGTGCAGGAGCTGATCTTCAACCTCTCGCTGTGAACGCTTCCTATGTAGTGACCCTGGCACTTTCACTGGCCTCTGGGGGCCCCACAGGACACAGAGAGGGAACAGAACATATAACTCTTATTGCTTTTGAGAGGTCCATCTGTGCAGAGGGAGGCAGACAGTTGTTAACACGCACGCTACACAATATTGTCCAGTCCCGTGAGGGGAAATGGGTATATAAAATGTCAAGGTTTTCTTTTTACATGGTTTTTAAAAGGTAAAGTGCCGCAAATTCATGATATTGGGATTTTATGACAGGATTGTGACTGTTTCGAATGTTATAATCTCTCATAAATGGGACAGCCCAATTGTATTTTAATGCATATGTCTTAACAGAGAGGACCTACACATAAATGCACAATAACATGCCACATGCACTGTATAGCAGAAAAGATGCATCTCCAACCCAACCTAGGCCTCCTGTCTGAAGTCTAAGACAGATAAAAAGAGATATAAAAGCAGGGCAAAGGAGAAATAAAAATATGCCCCTTGACTCATACAGGCCTACGGAGGAGCTGTTTCATATGGCAGTGATAAAGGCACATCAAAGGCATTGTGGGAAGACTAGGCCTCCTCCCCTGTGGCGAGACGGCACGAGGCAGCAGCAGTGCCATGGCAAGACTCCAGTCCCCTGCGTTTAGGCTGTAATCAGTCACTGGAGAAATCTGGGTTAACAAGACCACTTTATGCTTGGCTACCGGTGACTGGATAACTAGCAGTGCGTCACACACTTCATTTACCAGAAGTTCATTAGACCCCCAGAGTTTGTTATGCTACCGGCTGCCCATTTCACTGCAATTTGTTGTTCCTCTTGGTTTGCACTTTCTTTGCACTGTAAAACATTCTTTATATTTATATTTTTTAAATATTATGAACATTATTTATTTCATTGTCACTACATCTCACATTCATTCTATGTTTTGTTACACAAGAGTAAAAATATGGTTTTCATTATTATTATATAGTATCATTATGTAGCAACATTGTTCAGTGTCATGTAAATGATTGAGTCATTTTATTTATTATATTTAAATATTTATCATATTATCTAACAATTTTTATGGTACTTTTACTTCCTTTTTAGAAATGAAAAATTGTCTCTCAGCTGCATTATGGAGCAACAACCACAATTTTATTTTCTTACAAGTCTTACAAGTCTCAGAAATCAGTAATGTAACAACAACAAACCAGTAATTTATAGCTATTATTTAAAAAAAGTAGTACACATAGAAAGTTGCAAAAAAAAGAAAAGATAAATACATTTTGTTGAGCCATGTTTGTGCCTCTAAAATATTTTAAGAATATTGAGTGTTTGAGTTTTTCTTGAGTTTTTTTTTTTTTCAGGATTTTCTTGAAGTATTCATGTTAACAGCATTACTCTGAAAGTCATATGACCGGTACTTCTGTTCTCCAGTTCTTAAAGGCGGTCAAGCACTTTGGTGAAGATGCTGATAAGATGCAGCCCGATGAGTTCTTTGGGATATTCGACCAGTTCTTGCAGTCCTTTGCAGAGGCCCGTCAAGAGAATGAGAACATGCGCCGACGCAAAGAAGAGGAGGAGCGCAGGGCACGAATGGAGGCTCAGGTCTGTAAAGTTTTTAAATTAAATTAAATTTGAAGTTTTGGAAATTAAGAATTAATCTCAATATCATTTATTTGTTAATACATACTTAAGATTTTTTTTTTTTAGTTTTTGAAAGAAGCCTCTTGTGCTCACCAAGGCATCAGCATATTGGAATGATTTCTGAAGGATCGTGTGATACTGAGGACTAACGGCTGCTGAAAATTCAGCTTTACCGTTATAGGAATAAATTACATTTAAAATATATTCAAATAGAAAACAGTTGAGATTTTTTTTACAGTCCATCAAAACTGTTACAACAATTATATTACAGTATATATAAAACAAAAAACTCATTGTTCGGAAGGTGGAAGTTATGTGCTTATTGTAATTGTAAATTAGTAACAATTGTTAGTTATTGTTATTTTAAATTAGTAATAATTATATTTGTGAATTATTAATGTTTTTTAAATGTTCGCAAAGATACTATATTTTACAACAAATATTTTGCTACTTTTATTTCTTTTTTAAACGTAACAGTCTCAGCTGAGAAAGTCAGGGTGTGTTCACATTTGTAGTTCCGTTCATTTGGTTCGTTTGGTCCGGACCAAAAAGGAAAATGATACATTTGGTCCTGGTCCGCTTAGCATTCACACTGGCATTTTTGACAGCGAACCTATAGATACCGAACCTAGAGGCACAGTGATATGTCCATAACCTGATTGGTTGGGTTGAATGACGTATATTTCGTGACGGAACTCATCGAACACTCCAAACAAGAGGAAAAGGTGCATTTGACTTAAAACGGCACTGCGGGTGTATAACATCAAAAACTTTCGTCCATCATAAAAAATTTGGATCAGGTTTGATTTTCTGCATTTTGATAGGAAAGGATGACGAATAGGGGAAAAAAAAAAGAAAAAACGCATACGAAAATTTTGGACTCAAGGACCTTTACTCAAATGAGCCGCACTAACAGAGCAATCGCACCAGAGTTTGTTTTAATCGAACCAAACATGACAAGTGTGAACACACCCTTAATCAACTGACAGCATCTGCTGCAATACTATAATAATGCAATAATGCTCAAGCCAAAACACTCAAGAGGTCCACAACTCATCTCTTCATTCTTCACCTATTCACTGCCAAATCTGACATCATCTTTTCGATATCTTTCAGCTCAAGGAGCAAAGGGAGAAAGAGAAGAAGGCTCGAAAAGCCAAAGAGAACGGAGAGGACGATGGGGGCGAGTTTGACGACCTGGTGTCGGCTTTGCGTTCTGGAGAGGTTTTTGATAAAGATCTGTCGAAGATGAAGCGCAATCGCAAACGCATCAACAGCCAGACGTCAGACACCGGCAGGGAGCGTCCAATTACCAAGCTTAACTTCTGAACGGCGGTCAAGCAGACCAACCACTGAGACGCATTTCATTACAACCAAACAACCTCCCTGTGGTGGTGAATGTCTGGAGGACACTCATTAGCTCCTCTCCTCAGATTAAACTCGATCCTGGGTAGCGGAGGAAAGCATGTTTACCCAAAGACAGTCAGGTTATCATGTGTCATGTGACTGTAATGGGAAACCTGTCTTAATGCAGAGAGAAAAGACTCTCAGAAATTAGAAATACGGCTGCCAAATGAACCTAATTTAATGATTTATTTCATAAAGAGTGCTGGAGCACCAGGATATTATCAGAGATTGAGATAACTGTGGGTTTACTGATTGGATATGAATCAGAAACTCAGGCTCATTTGACCATAGAATGGCCAAATTTTCTTACTGTAAACAAATCGCCAAAAGTGACACTGAGTCTTGGCATGCTAAAGCGTCACTCATCTGAACTCCTCCATTTCTTGCTTTTCTGACTGATTCAAAGTGGGAATGGATGTTATTTAAAGATTCAATGACAAGTGTCTGTACATAGGTGTTTTTTTTTTTTTTTTTTTTTTAATACATATAGAGTGTTTTAAAGGAATATTACTGACATTAATAACCAGGGCTGTGGGTTGCTTTTTCAGAAAGATGACTGCATTGTGATATCCGGTACAGGCTGACTGGGAATGATTTTTTAAAGGTGTGTTTTTAGGGGCCTCTGGAGCCCATGTTGTCTTAAACACTGTGGACGGTCATTGTACAGACTCTATGCAGTTTCTGATGTCAAGTGTTGGTCTCATTGTTTGAGGAGTTTTCATGTGAAATGTAGTCATATTTAAAATGATCTGTAAGTAACTGGATCAAGGCAATACTCTTCATCCCTTACGTTCTTCCTTCCTGTCTGGAGTCTCTCCTGGTTTTTCATCAGCAGCCTAGTTGTATGGTGTAACAAAGTTTCCTTTTTCAGTGTAAGATACCTCCATTGGACTTTTATAATTTAAGGAAAATACAACCTTCCATTGTAAGATGAATCATAAGAGAATAAATGGAAGAATCTGAGTAGTATTTTCTATTATGCTGTCAATTTAAGTCTGCTCTGATTGTTAGTGAATGGTAATAAAAAAAAACAGGATTTATAATAATCATAAATGATACAGGTTTTTTTTTTTTTAATTAAAAATGGTCAAAAAATATAAATGAAATGCCACCACAACCACAAGTAAATCATATAAGCAAACACACAGAATCTCACACACTTCTATAGCTTGTGAATCACATTTTAATACAATGTTTCAGTCATGCAGTCTTCATTAGGCAAAAAAATTCCAAATGTTATATTAAAATGATTCAAAGCAGTGTCACCACACTGTTCCTACAGTCAGATGATGTCCCCTGGTGGGCAATATTAGCAATTACAATGTTAAACTTGTCACTTTTTTTTATATTTTTTTATATACATACATCTACATTTATTTATACAGTTACAGCTACACTACCAGTCAAAAGTTTTTGGACAGCAAGATTTTTAATGTTTTTAAAGAATTATCTTCTGCCCACCAAGCCTGCATTTGTTAGATCCAAAATACAGCAAAAGCAGTAATACTGTGAAATATTTTTACTATTTAAAATAACTGCTGTCTATTAGAATATATTTTAAAATGTAATTTATTCCTGTGATTTCAAAGCTGAATTTTAGCATCATTACTCTAGTCACATGATCCTTCAGAAATCATTCTAATATTCTGATTTGCTGCTCAAAAAAACATTTATTATTATTAATATTATTATGTTGAAAACAACTGAACAGAATTTTTTTAGGTTTCTTTGATGAATAGAAAGTTCAGAAGAACAGCATTTATCTGAAATATAAATATTTTGTAACATTATAAATGTCTTTATGACTTTATCAATTTAATGCATCAGAAGAGGGTCAAAGCTCTCTTGGGTGAAGCTGGCCACACCGCAGTAGTGAGCATGACCTGTGACCTCCACTACCACAGCCCTGAAGTCCCCACACGTGGTCTCCTTCAACAACAAACCAGCTACAATTACTGGTTTTGCTGAAGAATATAAACTACATTTCCAGGACTAGACATGGTTTATATTTTCCACAGGTACCTCTATTGCTTTTCCCATAAACACTGATCCTGTAGCTCCACTCTTGAAGTTTCTGGTCCGGTTGAGTTCGATCAGGCCTTTATGGTACTGAAGAGCTATACGAGCAGTGACGCCTGACCCTGTAGGACTTCTGTCCACCTGGCAACCCATATAACAAACCTCTGTCACAAAGAGCAAAAGACCAGTCGCCATCAACCAAATGATTTCATATTAGGATGAACAGTCCTAAAATCCAGAACAACCTGTATATGGATTCATATAAACAACTGGTTTTACCTGTGCATCAGCAAACACACACATATAGGCTGTGGGCTCTTCAGAAAAAGCATCTTTGCCGTCAGTAAGGATTGTGCCATAGAGGAAGGCCAGATCCTCACTGACTGGATGGTACAGCTTTACCTAGAGTCATTTCAACAATTAGTCTGGCCAATCATGCAAATTATCATACAAGACTAGTAAAACACATTGTAGAATGAAGTAGGTTTATGTTTCTTTCACTTGCCAAAAAAATCTTAGAATTATTTATAGTATGTTTTTTATGTTTTGAATTAGCTTTATTTTTATTTATCAGTTTTAATTTTAATTCGAGTTAGTTTTAGTCATTATGTTATGTTTTCAACAATTATTTGTTTGTTTGTTTTTTCCTAATTAGCTTTATTTTATTTTAAGTTTTATTAATTTTAGTATTTCAACTTAAACCTGCAATTAATTGCTGAGGCAACATTTCTATTTTTTTTTTCAGTTTAAGTTTTTAAGTAATATTTCTATTTTATTTTAGCACATTTCAATGAACAAAAATGCTTAGAGTTACCTGGGATTTGACAGCATCACTCACAGCAGTGGCTGCATCCACCAAATCTCTGGTCTTGGACTTGCTGACATCCAATCCAAATTTCTCAGCACTCACAAAAGCATAAAGAGCTCCACCATAACTGATGTCCACAGTGATGGACCCATATCCTGGTACTGAGACACTCACATCTAGAAAACCAGGATGGCAAAGAAGAAAACTGTTCTCTTAAAGACAATTTAAATATGATATTTATTATTTTATAAAAAGCACATTTTCTTACATTAGGCCATTTAGACCCCTTACCCTAATCCTAAAGGCTAATGCACAAATATACTTGTACCAGCTGATAAAGCTGTGTCTTTTTTTACTGAAATAATTTGAGATAATGCAAAAAGTATCTTACCGTCACAACTGTACACTGTTGATACTTATGAGAAAGGCAACACGTTCAGTAAAAACGTCAACAAACAGAAAACCTTAAATTTTAATAAATGCAGCAGTTTACTAAAAACTGCTCGTTTTACGACCTTTTAGTGTTTTGCTTTTCCAGACTCCAGTTGGAAGGTTGTGCAGTGGCTCTTTATTGCTTCTCTGTGGCCTGGATGAGAATGACACTTAAACTGAATAATGTAATTGTTATCATCCCGAAGGACCACAATATGTTTAGTCCTTGATTTTGTTATGTTTTGAAAACAAAACAAACAAAAAAAAAAAACTTCTGCATGCGACCTGATGACGTCACAAATAGAATTATCGCGCGCATATAAAAAGCGCGAATCTTTCTCGCTCACTTTGTAGGTTTTAAGTAGTCGGATATCAAAGTATAGTTTATAAAAGGATTTTTATAAAAGTATTTATAACAGTATTGTCGATAAACTGTGTAAAATGGGCCTATTAAGGAAGGCACTGAACCGTCTAAGGACTTTGTTAAATAGGACGTCTGTACAAAAACCCCAACCCTACCCTGATCAGGATAATGAGGGGCCTGTTGGGACTTCTGCGGCGGCAGATGGTGGTAACGTTAGTGGTAGTGAAGCAAGGAAAGAAAAGAGTACGAGAAAGAGGTGGCACTCAAGAAGAAAAAAGTACAGTGTCGCTAAGGCTGAGAAGCTGTACCAGACTTCTGTTTCGGAAACAGGAACATACCGGAGTCATAGTCAAGGTAAAGTTGAATTTTTCTCAAACAGTTACTTCATTGTTTGCATTGACTGATGTATGACTTTTAAATTTGCGGGAACTCCCCTCGTGTACAATTGTTTTTCCACAAAAAACACACAAGAAACGAATGAAAATGAAATTGTGTTGAGGAGTTTGATATAAGACCGCTTTTAAGTGTCCTTGTCAATATTTGAGAATTTTAAGATCTAAACATCAATTTACATCATCTAGAAAAGTTTGCTTTTTCAAAATCCAAAAAAAAAAAAGTGCCTCTAAGTGAAGAAACTATTGAATGTGGATTTGCAATATTTTATTCATAATATTTATTTGCATTTTAGGCCTCAAGGAACTGATCTCCACTGCTGAGTACACTGAAGAAGTCCTCCAACCTGCGGTCCTCAACACGTCAGTGTGGTCAGATAAAGACCCTGACTCTCCAGTGCATCTGACAGCAAATGGCAGCTTTGACTCTGCAGTGAACTCCACAGCACACAATGCCATTGCCTGTGCAGTGGGTCCCAAAGTAGATCGGGACGTTGCTTGTGCAGTGCGTCCCAAAGTAGTTGGGGACATTGCCTCTGTAGAGCGTCCCAAAGTAAATGGAGGCATTGCCCGTGCAGTGCGTCCCAAAGTAGATGGAGACGTTGCCCATGCAGTGCGTCCCAAAGTAGATGGAGACGTTGCCCATGCAGTACGTCCCAAAGTAGATGGAGACGTTGCCCATGCAGTGCGTCCCAAAGTAGATGGTGGCATTGCCTCTGCAGAGCGTCCCAAAGCAGACAAGGGCATTGTTACTGCAGGGCGTTCCAAAGTAGACAAGGGCATTGCCTCTAAAGAACATCCCAAAGTGGTCAAGGGCATTGCCTCTAAAGGTCGTCCCAAAGTAGATGTGGGTATTGCCTCTACAGGGCATCCTCAAGTAGATAGGGGTATTGCCAGTGCTGTGCATACTCAAGTAGACTCCGTTCCAACAGGAGAGATGGACAAAGGTAAGTTTACTGCCATAAGCCAAAACAGCTGTAATATATATATATATATATATAATTTTTTTTTTTTTTTTTTTTTTTTTTAATACATTTAATCACCATTTAGCTTTGTTGCAGTTCATTTAAATAGTCCTCCAGTGTGTCAAATTAATTTTAATTATAAAATGAATAAGAATGAAATGTTACTTTATTGTCATTTACATTTACTTTCTTTTAACAGATCACATTTGTTGGCGGTACAAATTTGGTGGCAGGCTGGGTGAAGGAGGATTTGGATCAGTTCGAAAAGGGACTCGCTATAAGGATGGTCTTAAGGTATGTTTTTTTAATTGCAATTTTTTTGTACTGCAAAACTTTTTAATGAATCTTATATTCACTTTTTAGAGAACTCAAACTTTTTAAACTGTCAGAATGACCAAACATACTTTACTAGGTTTTAATTTACTGCTTGTTGGTTTACTTCTCTTCAGGATTCATGACTGGAATGAAATCACCTCTGTACACATTAATTGTTTATTCTTTGTTTTGTTAATCAGGTGGCTGTGAAATATGTCCAAAAGACGAAACAAACGACATATATCAGCACTGTGAGTATGCTTCGCTCTCTGCATTTTTCTACTCATTCACTGTTTATCATCTTATGATATAGCATAATACCATATTATATTGATGTTAATCACATTTCAATAGGCAAACTGTCTTTGACGAACAATGTGGCAAATGACAGCAATCTAATGGTCATATTTTCATTTTTTTTTAGGCTTTTCACACCAAACCCCTTCCTTTAGAGATTGCATTGGCAGTCATCATCAATAGGAAACCCAACTGTCCACATATAATTGAAATGCTGGACTGGCAGGATGACCCAGACTACTACCTCATTGTCATGGAGCGCCCTGTACCAAGCATGGATATGGGAAAATTTCTGAAATGCAGTGGAGGTGTCCTCAGCGAGCAGATAGCACAGTACATCATGTGGCAAGTAATTTATGCCGCTAACTTTTGCTGCTATCGTGGCGTTTTCCATCGTGATATCAAGCTGGAAAACGTGCTTGTGAACCCGACAAATTTGGAGATCAAATTGATCGACTTCGGGTGTGGGGACCTCGTGAAGGATTCAGGCTACAGCGCTTGCTGTGGTAAGTATTACGCATCGCTTTGCTATCAAATTGATTAGCTCACTCAGACTCATCCTGTATATAGTCAACATGCTTGTGTTATAATTTTTTTTTTTTTACGAAATTTCTTTCCCCCAGGTACAAAACCGTACTTCCCTCCAGAATATCATGACAGAGGCAGATATCATGCAAAGCCTGCAACAGTGTATTCATTAGGTGTGCTCCTGTTTGCAATGCTGCATGGGCGTTTTCCAACAGCCAGAGACTTGTACTGCTTGGGCAACAACCAGTCTGTATTTGCGGTGTCACAAGGTAAGATTTTCACCAAAGAATGAATAATTATTTTGCATGTATAAAGTTAAAGATAACATGTGTAAAGTTAAGGTAATAATCAAATTTCTCTCATTTTTTGCACAGAATGCATCCGTTTTTTATGGGCTTGTCTGCAGCGTCATCCAGAACACAGGATTCCCCTGGAGCAGATGCTTTACCATGACTGGTTTGTGTTGGGTTTTCCTAATCCCCTGCCAATTAACCGGAATGCATCTAAACAGCATTCATGTCATCGATGAGAAGTAGGTTTATACTGTCAGTGTTGTTTCATGAATGGCCTTTCCATGCCTCGGCTTAAGCCTTATTACTAGCAAAATGTATTTAGGGATGTTTAAATATTGTAAATAGTTGTAAGGCTTTTTGCTTTTTAGATAATATCTCCACTTAAGCCTCATTACTGGCGATATTACTGATTGGCAGTATTTAAATATTGTATATAGTTATATTGTAGATTTTTTAAGTAGTTTTATACTTTTTATATTTAAAATATTTATTATAACATCCCTCCACTTAGGCCTTATTACAGACTTAAGGATGTTAAAATATTGTATATTATATATACTATGAATAGATTTTTACTTTTTTTTAATTCAAAATATTTATTATACCATCCCTCCACTTAGGCCTTATTACAGACTTAAGGATGTTAAAATATTGTATATACTGTAAATAGTTTTTTTTTTTATTATTTTTATTAAAAATACTGTTTATTGTTTATATTGTACATAGTACAATCTTACATTTTATATTTAAAATATTTATTTAAAATATGTTAAATGTGTTAAAATATGTTAGGGATCTTAAAATATTGTTTTAACAAAAATAATGTATATTGAATATATTGTAAATAATTTTATACTTTTTATATTTAAAATATTCATTATACCATCCCTCACTTAGGCCTTAATACAGGCTTATGGATGTTAAAATATTGTATATTGTATACATTGTAAATAGTTTTATACTTTTCTATTTAAAATATATATATAATAACATCACTCCACTTAGATTATAATACAGGTTTATAGATGTTAAAATATATATTGTATATTGTTACTGCCCGGTCCTGCAGATTTGCTTTATACAATATTAGGAAGATCAGGCCCTTTCTTTCGGAACATGCAACACAACTCCTTGTTCAAGCTCTTGTTCTGTCCAGACTTGTAGCAATGCTCTCTTGGCTGGTCTTCCAGCCAATTCCATCAAACCTCTACAATTAATCCAAAATGCAGCTGCAAGATTAATCTTTAATGAGCCGAAAAGAACACACGTCACACCTCTATTCATCAGTTTGCACTGGCTACCAATAGCTGCTCGAATAAAATTCAAGGCATTAATGTTTGCCTACAAAACCACCTCTGGCTCTGCATCCCTTTACCTAAATTCAGTACTTCAGACCCATGTGCCCTCTAGAAGCTTGCGTTCTGCAAGTGAACGACACATTATTGTGCCATCCCAAAAAGGCACAAAATCACTTTCACAGACTTTTTCATTAACTGTTCCCACCTGGTGGAATGACCTGCCCAACTCAATCCGACCAGCTGAATCCTTAGCCATCTTCAAGAAACGGCTAAAAAAAACACATCTCTTCCATCTTTATTTGACCCTCTAACTCTAGCACTATCTATTCTAAATCTATTTGATCTATCTGTCTTCTTTTTATTTAAAAAAACAAAAACAAAACACACACACACACACGACCCTCTATCAATTGCGTATTTATTCTCTAACTGCTAGCTTTTCTTGAAAAACTAACACTAGCTTTCTTTTTTCAATTCTATTTGTTTCTTTAAAAAAAAAAACATAAAACAGTAGGTTTCTCTTTTTTTTTCTACATTCTATCTACTTGTTTTCTTAAAAAAACAAACAAACAAAAAACCTTGCTATGTGTACTGCGTTAGACTAACCGAGACTTGTCATAGCACTTGCACGTTGTTGCTCTTTTGTTGGTTTTGATTGCTTCTGTTGTCCTCATTTGTAAGTCGCTTTGGACAAAACCATCTGCTAAATAACTAAATGTAAATGTTGTACATATTGTATATAGTTTTATACTTTTCTATTTAATACATATATATATATATATATATATATATATATATACATCCCTCTACTGAGGCTATAATTCAGGCTTAGGGGTGTTAAAATATTGTATTTAGTTATATTGTATATATTGTAAATGGTTTTAGTAAATAACTTTTTATATTATCTTTTATAAATTTATAAATATTTATGTATTTATATTATAAATAATATATATTTCTAATAAAATAAATATATATATTAATAGTAACTCCGCCACTGGAAGAGTAAACCCTGACAGTGCCGGTCCCAAGCCCGGAAAAAGGAGGAGGGTTAGGCGTGGGGCTAGCAAGCCTACCCTGTAAAAAAAAAACACCTTTCTTGCTACTGAAATGTCAATCAAATCTCAATTATCTTTGGTCGTGATGAGACCCGTTTCAGACAGAATCATCACCGCCTGCTTCCAAACCCACCACATCAAGATCTCTGTGGTCCAATTTTATGCCCCAACGGAAGTTGCAGAATACAGGATGCATTCTACAATCAACTGCAAGAACAACCAGGGGCGGACTTACCCATTAGGCAAAGGTAGGCGACTGCCTTGGGCCCCCAAAAGCCAAGGGCCCCCTAAAATGCTTTTCATATAGGCCTACGAGATGCGCATCATTAAACGCGGACACGCGAACGGTTGCTGTTTACGGTGTTTATTACCACGACAACCGTCTGCTTGTCCAAATTGAACGTGCTTCTTGTGTATCCTGCTTGTAGCAAATGAAAATATTATGCATCTGAAGCTGACTGCCGCACGAGTGTGAGGTCTCTTTCCCAGCGGGCACACACCTCTCTCTCTCTCTCTCTCTCTCTCTCTCTCTCTCTCTCTCTCTCTCTCTCTCTCTCTCTCTCTCTCTGCGTCTGCTCTGTTCAGCAAGCGGCTGAAAGGAGCTGCGCTTTCAGTTAAAAACACAGATATGTTGCTTCTCTAATTTTACAAGCAAGTATAGCTGAAATCACAGCACAGCCATTGTCTTTATCTTATGTGTAGCCTATTTGATTTTTATCAGACGACGGCACGATTATAAATCGGGATTTTTGTGCAGATTAACATCTTGGAAGGGAGAGCTGGTTATGTAGTCTTAATGTGTCGCGTTTCAGTCACTATTTCATATTCATATTTAGCAGCATCAAAATACAGTGTGGCACAGAGAGGCAAACAAATGTAATAATAAATAATAAATGTACATTTTGCATGTTCAGAAGAAGTGAGCTGCCCTATCATGTGAAAATGTAAACAGGTTTGTGTCAGTAAATTGCTCAGTGCAAAGAAAGAATAATAGGAACCTGGTATTTCAATGTTCTTTTTTTTCATGTGTCTAATTCTTTGAAAAACATCTATGACCTTTTGTCTAGTCTTCATGCTCTGTTAACTATGGTTTCACTAATAATAAACATATATTGCATAAAGCATCCATATTTGTCCATGCCCATGTTGATTAGAGTATTAAAAACTTGAAAAGTATTAATTTAAGGTACATTTAGAACAGATAAAAATGTGCGATTAAGTTGCGATTATTCGCGAGTTAACTCATGACAATCATGCAATTAATCGTGATTAAATATTTTAATCGATTGACAGCCCTAAGTTAAAATGACTAAACTTAAATGTAGGCTTACGATGGTAACTCATCAGTAGACTTTCCTCTTCAATATAGGCTATATTTTTTTACACTTTTCTCATTCTCGCTACTTCAAGTTTTTATATGAATGAACCTCTGAAGGGAACCAATAGTCTTCAGAAAAGTTTCGATGGCATTTTCATTTTACCTGATAAAGTATCATTTATGAGCTGAGTGCTCATAAATGATACCGGGGAAACCACTATATTTCTGATGTTACAAAAGCACCTCCTACTGGCAGAGAATGAATGTGCATTTTCAATAATCCAGTCTGCAGTTTTTGTTCAGACCAATGCGAAAATCCACCCACATAAACCCGTTTTAAATAATATAATAATTTATACTTCTGACTCATCCCTTTTCTTAAAAAAAAATGGTTTAAAGGTTCAGTTGTGAGGTTCATCATTTTATAATTTATTTAGTTTTTTGTTAAAACTTGTATCTCAACGGTAAATCAATTGCTATTTCGTGGTCTACAACATGAAAGAATAAAAGTGTCTGCTAAATGAATAAATGTAAATGTAAATGAAAGAATCCCATTATAACATTGTGCAGCAGCAAGCATCACGACAAAAAAGGAACCTCAAGGTTGATCTAGGTGAATGTGTGCAAATGTATAGGGCCCCATTCCTATATTTGCTTGGGGCCCCCAATTCACTAAATCCGCCCCTGAGAACAACTTGAGCTCATACACATACACGCCATTCCTCTTTCTCCTTGTTATGGATTTTGTCATGCGATATACACTCGCTCACAGTGACCACGGCCTACGGTGAACAGACGAAGGACAATTTGCAGATTTAGATTTTGCAAATGATATTGCATTGCTTGGATCTACACAATGATCACTCTGCGAGCTAACGGCTGCGCTGGAAAGAGAAGAGAAAAAAGCTGGACTCTGGATTAATGCGTCCAAGAGTAAGATCCTCCGTATAGTCATTGTGAGTCAACTTGGGAAGGTCATGGCAGTTATGTGGCGGACTACGGTTGATCTGGAATGAACTGAACTAAACGCTTGTTTCGTTTAGCGGGTCATATTCTTCGGCTATCCCAGGAACGATTACCAAAGATGGCCATGATGTGGGTGCCACTCCAAGGGAAGCAGAAGCAAGGATGCCTGAGGCAAACATGGTGCCGTACAATCATTAAAGACCTACACGCCATTGAATTATCATAAACAGTTGCGACTGACCGAGCTCGCTGGAGACTGCAACACGCACACCCCTATTCAAAAATTACACTGGCAAAGCAACCTGATTGAATTAGTTTGGAATGGTTATACAATAAACACACTGTATTAACATCACATCACTTTAATAGCACATCAACAGATCAATCGCACGATATTTGGTGAAAATTATTTTATATAAAGAAATATATAAAATATTTTATAAAATTAAATTTTATATATAAAATGAAAAACACAGAGTACTGTAATGATCGTAATAAGTGTTTCACTTTACAGTTTTAGGCTTTTCCCAAAAACAAACAAACAAAAAAAAAAAAACACACATGATTGCACAGTCTCATTCTTCAGGAGAACACTCACCCCTCAAAGCCCAATTCAAAAGAACACATAACATAAAAACAGAATATACATGCACTTAAATCACTCATGAACAGAACATAACACACTCTTCAGACTTGTTACAATACATGATGTCTTGATGTGGTGAAGAACTATTTTATAGGCAAACAAAACATTTACTAGAGGTTCTGACAAAATGTATGTTGCTTCAGTCTGTTTTAAAAATAATTTCAATGAAATAATTAAATAGAATTTTAATTTGGGCAGCAACAAAACACAAGATTGCAATCTTTTAATGCTTAATCGTGCAGAGTATACTGTCATGGATGCTGAGGTTCAAGTCATGCCAGTGATCAAGGCTTGTTGTCTCAGCCTCCCCCCAATCCCAGATGTTCCTTTCATGGCTGCTACAGACGTTCCTGCAGCTGAAGATCCACAATCCGGTTCCTGCCGTGGCTGCAGACAGAACTGACACTCTGGATCAGCAAAGATGGCAGATGCGGTCTGCAGGCAAAAGGGAAGATAGTTGTATTCTTTAACTGTAAATATCTTTGTTTTTATGCAGTACTAAAAATTGTTTTATGATGTTACGTTAGTAGTCAACAAAAATAGTTGCCAATATTTAATAAAAATGATCATTCTCACAAAAGCTGTTAAAAAAAGACATTTCCAACTCACCATGTTAGTAACTTGTTGCAACATTGAGTTAATGTGAAATTACATGTTGATCCTTAATAAAAACTTAATGTTGAACAAATCATGTTGTTGGTCCAGTTAAATATTTTAAATTGTATCATCACTTTAAATCAACCCCACCAAAAGATATTTGACAAAAATAAATAAAACTATTTCAACGGAGAAGAAGAAAAAAAAACCTTATTGATTATAGCGATGAAGTTGTGAATGTCAAAATAACACGCTTGATATTCAGGGTTATTATTAAAAGCTCAATATGTCCATAAAGAGGTCTTCAGCACCAGCTCTGCTCAATCTCCCGCGCATCTGCATTTGAATCACTCACACTAACGGTTTTTTCAGGTTTGTGTTGCGCATGCGCCGTATATATATAGTTCAAGGCTGTAGGATTTGTTCAGCAAACACGGGAATTATTTTTTATTTATTTATTTATTTGTTTTATTTTTTTTTTACACTTGTATTCACTGGAGATTAATCTGGTAATCACTTTTCTTACAACTCTGTTCTATTTGCACCAGTGCTAATATTTTGAATAAGAGCCATTTCTTTTAAAGGGTATAAATTCTACAGTAGAGAGTTACCGTGTTCTATTCAACTAAAAGTAATAAACATTATTTGTTAAAAAAAATAATTATACCCTTTAAATTAAATTTATACCTTTTAAAATGATAGATTATAAATGTTTACAATTATGCTCTTACAAAAGATGAACAGTACAGTCATATCGTTTCATTCACATAATGGGGAACACAAGAACGTGCACAGCACTACCGCACTAACATTACCCTCTTCACATCAAAACAAACTTAAAACACAAGTTCCATTTCATATATCATATAGATTTTATTGCAGTGTTTGTAATATTCTGTTAGAATTCATGGCTGTTTTGAATGTGAAATGAGAAAGATGCAGCCAGATGGCGCAGTTACATCCAGGAAATATGTCAGATATGGTGCACCACCAAAAGTCAGAGGAGCTGCCCACATTTTTAGCCAATCAGAAAATTAATTACGTTGGTTGCCGGTTTAGATCCCTGATAAGATGATATGTATCTGATATCAACAGTCACTGTAAGATACCATTACTGGGTCAACTGAACGGAGTCAAAACACACTGAGGGTCATAAATGCATCAGGTGGCTAATTTGTATTCCTACAGACAACAAGGGGCAGTGCTTCTTTCTTGGTCGTTAGCTGTTTCTGCAAGCAATTAGTAATGCATGGCATGCATAACGAGATTAGGAAATATGATTCATACAAGCTTAATAAACTGAAAACATAATTTTTCACTTTTTCAAAAAGAATTGATTATTTCAATACCTCAAACCTCTTCTCCTCGCTTTTTCCAGTTCACTCCCATACATACAGTGGATATAAAAAGTCTACACATCCGTGTTAAAATGCCAGGTTTCTGTGATGTTAAAAAAAATTAGACCAAGATAAATTTCAGAATTTTTTCCACCTTTAATATAAACTATAACCTGCACACCCTTAAACTAAAACTTTGTTGAAGCACCTTTTGATTTGATTACACCACTCAGCCTTTTGGGTATGAGTCTATCAGCATGGCACATCTTGACTTGGCAATATTTGTGCACTCTTCTTTGCAAAAACGCTCCAAATCTGTCAGATTGTGAGGGCATCTCCAGTGCACAGCCCTCTTCAGATCACCCCACAGATTTTCAATCGGATTCAGGTCTAGGCTCTGGCTGGGCCATTCCAATACTTCAGTCTTCTTCTGGTGAAGCCATTCTTTTGTTGATTTGGATGTATGCTTTGGGTTGTTGTCGTGCTGAAAGATGAAGTTCCTCTTCATCTTCAGCTTTCTAGCAGAAGCCTGAAGGTTTTGTGCCAGTATTGACTGGTATTTGGAACGGTTCATGATTCCCTCCACCTTGACTAAGGCCCCAGTTCCAGCTGAAGAAAAACAGCCCCAAAGCATGATGCTGCCACCACCATGCTTCACTGTGGGTATGGTGTTCCTTTGGTGCTGTTTTTGCACCAAACATTGAATCAAAAAATTCAACCTTGCTTTCATCAGACTATAATACATTTTTCCACATGCTCTTGGGAGACTTCAAATGTGTATTTGCAAAATTTAGCCAGGCTTGGATGTTTTTCTTACCACCCTACCCCATAGCCCAGACATATGAAGAATATGGGAGATTGTTGTTACATGTACTACACTGCCAGTACTTGCCAGAAATTCCTAAAGCTCCTTTAATGTTGCTGTAGGCCTCTTGACAGCCTCCCTGACCAGTTTTCTTCTTGTCTTTTCATCAATTTTGGAGGGACGTCCAGCTCTTGGTAATGTCACTGTTCTCCACTTGATGATGACTGTCTTCATTGTGTTCCATGGTATATCTAATGCCTTGGAAATTCTTTTGTACCCATCTCCTGACTGATACCTTTTAACAATGAGATCCTTTGGAAGCTCTCTGCGGACCATGGCTTTTGCTGTAAGATGCGACTAAGAAAAAAAAAAAGCCTACTAGAACAGTTAAACTTTATTTGGGTTTAATCAGAGGCACTTTAAATGATGGCAGGTGTGTACTGACTCCTATTTAACATGAGTTAGAATGTGATTGCTTAATTCTGAACACAGCCACATAGTTATAAGAGGGTGTGCACACTTATGCAACCACATTATTTTAGGTTTTTTTTTTACTTTTACTCCCACTTTCCTAAAAGATTTCAGTTTGTTTTTAATTGAGTTGTACAGGTTATAGTTTACATTAAAGGTGGAAAAAAAGTTCTGAAATGATTTATCAGAAACATGGCATTTTAACAGGGGTGTGTAGACATTTTATATCCACTGTAGGCACACACACAGACACGCCAGCAAACAGTCAACAGCTTTTTGAAAGCTATGAAGATAGCGGAGGCCCACACAGTGGTTTAAC
Organism: Spinibarbus caldwelli; assembly: GCA_039654775.1. Lineage (NCBI taxonomy): Eukaryota > Metazoa > Chordata > Actinopteri > Cypriniformes > Cyprinidae > Spinibarbus > Spinibarbus caldwelli. Next base: position 16,288,906 of record CM077240.1, on the reverse strand, counting down.
AACAGGCACTGCATTTAATCAGTGATTAATGTCAGTTCTCATATGCACAAATAATAAAAAGCACTCTTATTTCAAAAATATAAATGATTCATTATAACCATTTCGCACTTAAATTGTGACATGAAATGATGAACAAACAACAACAGCACACATACAAAACTGCAGTGCTAACATTTAAAGAACAGAACACACAAAATGTCACACACTCATTAGTGATGGTTCAAATGATTCATCTTTTTGAACCAGTTCATTGAATCGAGCGAACCGATTCTTTAAAATAGTTCGAACGTCCTGGAGCTCAGAAAGGTGTGTTCTTCTTCAAGTTCAAGCGGATTGAAGGCGGAGTTAAAACACTTCAAACAAACCTTTGCCGCGACGCCGCGCTCAGTGCTCGTTTTCACTTCCAAAGGTGTAGTTTGGGAAATAATTGAGAGGAATTGTCAGCAACCTGAGACAGCAAACCGCGTTCATTCATAGTGAGTTTGTAAAACTTTCTGTATTAAATGAGTGGTTGAACTGCAAGCCATGAATTGTGCCAAACAACATCTTTCTGTCAAGCACGTCGCATGGCATTAAAATTAACCACAGCTTCAGTTCATTAACTTTGCACATCAGATTGTATAGTTAGTTGTTTTTAAATAATGATTATTTGATGAAAACTAGTTCGACCATTTAGACACTCTGTGGCTGTAGTGAGAGAGAGCTGACTTGTATTTTGCGTGAGAGTGAAGGTTATTAAACAGTAAAAGGTTAATCGTAAGTAATTAAAGCATACATTGTCATCAGTTTCTGGACTAATGGTGCTTTTAACTTTTATGTGTCTGCTCATGTTCATTTATTTCACACTGAATTAATGCAACTATTTGTAACGCAGTTTAGTTTTGACACAGTATTTGAGTATTTTGGTAATTTAAACAAGAAAAATGACACATAATGGAAGTTTAGTAGTTAGTTTTCCTATTTTCTCTTGTGCAAGTGATCAGCTCATGTGTAAAGATCTAAGATGAACAGATTGTACCAAACACACCAGGTTTGGTCACCCACCTCATGTCCTGTGTCGTCTTATTTTTGATTGGGCATGGGTTAAACAGTACTGTCCTTATGTATAAGTAATATGATTCTTCCTAACTGATTATCAATGGCATCCCCACCCATGCCTGTATCACACCGCACCTTACAGATCTTTTCAGAATGAGGCTTTGTCTGGTCTTGCTGTTCCACTAATTAGATTGTTTTGGGGCTCAGTCATTATTGTTATGTAACAGATGTGTTTGGAGGATGCAAAAGAAAGTCTGTGTATAGCACAGAAATAAAGGAAACTAAGTTTGACTTGAAATATGGATTTCTGTTTTTGCATGATGACACTAAAATGTGTTTTAGTTTTGTGAAACTGAAGCCACCTTTGAATGAGTGTCACATTGGTAACCGTGTCCTTGCAATAATAATAACACCACAGGCAGTGTCATCCGATACAGTTTCACCTGAAGTGGAGCAGTGAGAATGAGAACGTGTATGTCATCTCATGACACTGCGCATTATGAGTTGTATTTATGAGACCCTAAATACAGCGGTGCTGTAATGTCACTCGTGTAAAGGGTCATTTGTGGAATTAACATCATAGCATGTAGGCTAGATGCCCTTTGTTTGATTGAACTTAAGTACTTTTAGTTGGTGAAAGCTTGTCAAGAACATTTCTGTGATTCTTCAAATCAAAAGTAAAACTAACAAACAAACAAAAACAAGAAATTGTATTTCCATGAAGAACGAAGGCTGTTTTAGGACCAATGCATTTAATTTAATTTAATTTGTTTTTTAATTTTTAATGATATTATTAATGAAATTTATTTAAAAATTTCATTTAAATTAAAAAATATTAAAACCAGACTAAAGGCAATCCTGCAAATATTAAATTTAAATATGCAATGTATAATATGCATGTTTCTATATGTCATTTGTTTATACACATATATCCTACACTAATATATGTACACATACATACATAAGCCTACGTGTGTGTGTGTGTGTGTGTGCATATATAATGTATACATACATACATACATACATACGTGAATGTGTGTGTGTGTGTGTGCAATTGTTTTTTAATTTGGGGTGAAACTTTGTTTAATCTTAGTGTCAGTTACCAGGGAGGTGGTTTGGATTACAGAAACAATATAGGTGCAGTTTTAGTCTCAAATGCTTAAGGGAATTATGGTAAATGAAGATGAGGTTTACGCATATGCACAATGCATAGTGCAAGTATTAGCTGACACAGAATGCTTTTTGCATGTCATCAATTTATCCTATTAATAGCATCAGATTCCACGCCGGTCTCTCCATCTATCTTGCCCTTTGTCTTACTCCTCTGTCAGTCAATCTGTGCACGTATGTGGAAAAAAGTACATGGACAGCTGGTAACAATGTCTGTATATTCCCAGTGCTGTATTTGCCCTTTTGATGTCAGTATTGGCAGCAGCAAGTGAGGCTGCTGTTTCCACATCTATGACTGTTTTAGATGGTGAGTCTGAATCTCACCCAGAAACAACAGGTGTGTGTGTGTGTGCGCGTGCATGTGCTGAATGAGTGACTGTATTCTGGAAGCATCAGGAGTGATTCAAGCAGTGCCCTCTAATGACCATTTAGTAATTTTCACATTTAATAATAAGGTCGAGCGTTCAGGAGAGTCCTTGAGGGTGCCACTACCTGTTATACTTTCAAGTAACTCATTCAGAGTTCATATGAGCTTGCATTTGTGTTGATATCAGCATGTGTATGTGCAAGAACAACTTTTTTTGACACCTGTTAACAAGCTTTTTAGAAGATATTTCTCTTCCTTTAAAAAAAACAAACAACAATAAAAACAGATATTCACTCTTTTCTACTTAATCTTTTTTTTTTTTTTAATCTTGAGTCTATCTGGTTGATCTCTAAAAAACAGAACAGCGTTATAAAACATCCGTTTAACAGGAAACAATACAGGTAAGGCAGCTTTAATTTTGTAATATGGTGTTTGCGTAATTTTATTTATTTATTTTTTTTACTTGATAACCAAAAATATGTTATAAAAATACTTACATTTTTTAATATGGTGCTTGTATACATTTTCTTTTTAATTTTTTTTTACTTGACAACCAAAAATGTGTTCTAAAAATACTTACATTTTTTAACATGTTGTTTGCATACATTTTTTTATTTGACAACCAAAAATGTAATAAAAATACTCGAAGTAACATTTTATTTTTAAAACATTTTATTTTTGTAGTTTTTGAGAACAACATAATAATAGATGATAAATATAAATGTAATATATCATATGTATATAAGTCTATGGTCATTTTGTTATTGTCAATAATGATAATAATAATAGTTAATATTATATTTACTTTTTCATTTTATTGTTATTGTTGTGAACAACAATAAATTGTTAATATAAATGTAATATATAATACATTTAATATATCATGTTCATAATAATACTTATTGTCAACAACAGCAACAATAATGTTAATTGTTTACTTTTTAAATTATCAGTATTATTGTGAGCAACATAAATTCTAAATATAATGTCATATATAATATTAACAACAATAGTAATTATCATCATCATCATCATCATCATCATATTATTATTATTATTATTATTATTATTATTATCAAAATTATCACAATTAAAATTCCATTTGAGTGTATAACGCTTATAACCACTTCTGAATATACAGTAGTCAGTGTAGCATTTCAGTAATGATAATGATCATATCAAGTCATAAGCCCTCAGGCTGCCTGTGTGACTGTTCATATGTGCATTTATTATTCACTTCCCTTTGAATCGTACTTCCGTCTTGATTCACTTAGTAACTCACTGTTCTGTATTCATTTATTAGACATTATTGGCGTTGTGTGTGGGTTTGGAATATGATTAGCCTACTCTCACCAGGACACTTCCTCCTTTGCTTTCCTTCTTCACAATTGGTACTTTATGCTGATGTTGTTTATCTGTTCATGAGCCCTTTCTCCCCCAAACTAATTCACGTTACCATCAGAATTATTTGTGTAATTAAGAGTCTGTTGATGGAGCTCTTTATGTTGCATCTCTGCAGTGTAGTATTTGAGACCTCGCCTCAGATTGCGCCTCGCAGTTTTAATCTGCATATAATTAAAGAAAGGGTCAGCTATTGTGCCATATGAAACTGTATTGCTGTCTTTGTCATGTTCTCATATTTGCTAACTGATGCTGAATCAGTCATGTGAAGTTGTTTGTCTCCTGATCAATATCAAAATAGGCAACAGTAAGTTCACTGTTTTTTTTTTTTTTTTTTTTACTTTATCAGTGTGTCTCCAACAGCACAGGAGGTGAAAATGTAAAATGTTGTGCTTACTGATTTAGAAAGAATGAGATCTAATGAAATTTTTAGAAGTGTCCTGCTTATGATAACAATAATTATCCATTTTTATTTATTTATTTATTTTTCATCATTTTAGTGGGAATGAGCGTGTGAGAGTGTTGAATCAGCAGTAATGGCATCAGGGGGAGAAACCAGCGCTCCTGCAGGGGACGAGGGGGGTGTCCCACTGGACATTGATGATGTACATTTACTCTTACAAGGTCAGTCTTCACTTCTTATAAGCTTTTTGGTCATTTTTTTTTTTAAATCTTTATCTACTTCATTTTTATCTTAATCTGAACAAAACAAAGAAAGGACTTCATTTGATGAGTCTAAGTGGTCATTTAAAAATGTTACTTTTGTGGTCAAAATTGATATACCATAGGAAATTTAATGGGAAAGAACATAACACTGAGTAATCCTTTTAAATATGTGTTAAATAAAATCTATATAGCATACTGTTGAATGAACTCACACAGAAATGGGGTGAGACTTTAAAACATCCAGATTGCAGATGATTAAGACAGGTATAGAGAGTGTATATATATACTGCTTTTCAAAAGATTTTTAATGTTTTTTAAAGAAGTTTCTTATGCTCAAGGCTGTATCTGTTTGATCAAAAATACAGAAAAAACTGTAATTTTGTTAAATATTATTGCAATTTAAAATAACAGTTTAAAATACTCCAGTCTTCAGTGTCACATGATCCTTCAGAAATCATTATAATATGCTGATTTATAATCAATGTTGCAAACTTAAGCTTAATATTTTTGGGACCTGTGATACTTTTTTCAGAATTCTTTGATAAATAAAAGGTTAAAAGAACAGTGTTTATGGGGTAATGGCTGCTTCACAGAGATAAATTATATTTTAAAGTATATTAAAATAGGAAACCTATATTAGAAATTGCAATAATATTTCACAATATTACTGATTTTTTTTGTTTTTGTTTTTGATCAAATAAATACAGCCTTGATGAGCAAGAGACTCCGTAAAAAAAATAAAAAAATAAAAAAACCTTAAAAATCTTACTAATCCCAAACTTTTGAACGGCAGTGTATATATTAAACTTTGGCAAACTTTGACATAAAATCTAGAGTTATTGCAAACAAAATGGATGCATTGAACATTACCTTATTTTCATAAAAAAACTTTTTCAACTTATAGAAATATTTACTCTTGTGAAGTTGAAAAAGTTGAAAAACACTCTTACTGGTCAAAAATGTCCATGAACAGCCATGCAGTAAACATTTTTCGAAAAGCTTATGAGGTTTAATGTAAAATTATACTTTGACTAGATTAAATTAAATGCCCTTTATTTGACTTGAATCGTAAAGAAATAATTAGAAATGAATGAGTCGTCATTTTCTAAAAGGATCCTCTTGTGTCTACTGACTAAAGAATCGATCGCAAGATAAATGCACTTATCACCACCTGAGGCGGATTGTTTGCCGTTTTATTTGTTCTACAGTCTCTTTGCCATTTGTCTCCTCTTTCGGAGGTTTAGGGCGGATTCCAGACGGCGAGTGGGAATCGTAAACTGTTGACTCACCAAGTTTTCAAACAAAAACATGTTTTGGGAGGGTGTGCTAGACGTTTATCGTAAAAGTAACTTGCTTTCCTTTTTCTAGAACCTGTTCATCACCAACCTGAGTAAACATGATCTTGAGTACACACTTACTTTAACCAGCCAACTTTATCGTTACATTGTCTTTTCTGCACCATGAAACAATTTGCAAAAATAATGAATGTTTTCCCAAATACACTCCCCGTCTGCTATTGGTCGGCCAAAGAGATAATCCCACCTTAAACACCTCGTGAGAGCAATAAGCTGTATAATTCTTCTGTGATGTATTATTCATTTTTCTGAGTGATCATTCATTTTCATACCAGCTTTCTTCACCTCAGCTGTAACTGTTTTCTAAAGCCAAATCCCCTTGAAGACCTTTGAAGCTGAAGTTGTTGGTGTCTCTTCTTTCATTTCCTCTGTGTCATGTATCTCAGCGTTCCTGTCAGTTTAAACCATCGGTGTGTGTGCTGGACTCGCTTCACACAGCCTTTGCTCACTGGTTTGCGGTTGCCAGGCAGCTGGATGTTTGCTGTGACGACAGGCCAGTCTTAAAGAGAGATAGTCATGTTTGAGTGACATCACATGTTTGTCTTTTGTGCAATGATGACACTTCTGTCATCTGGAGAAAGATTTGCACGTTACTTTTAACAATTAGCTGCTGTAATTAGACTAAATTTTATGAATGTAATAGAGTTCTGTGTTGGAATGTATATTATATGTTTTTGATAACATATACAAAGGCCTTCCCCAATTTATAAAGCTAGTGCATTCAAGAGCATGTTTAGTAACGCCAGTGTTATTTTAGTTTTTATTCATATTTTGAATCAGTTTTTGTGTTTTCCATTTTTGTTTTAGTAGTTTTGTCATTATTTTGTAATTTTTCTAATTAAATTTTATTTCAATTTTATTTATTTTAGTACAGTAAAATGAGAAATGTTGCCTTGGCAACTAGCTTAAATAATTTTTAATATTTTACTTTATTTCAGTTATTTTCATTTTTCTTTCTCCATGGTTTTAGTTGTAAGTATTTTTTAACTATAATAGCTTTAACTATATTGTAACCCCGAGTAACACCACAACATTCTAGGGGGAGTATTCCATTTTTCTGAAATTTATTTATTATACAATTTTATTTTAGTTTTTCCTCTTATATTGGTGAATTATATTAAATTTTTAATTAAAATTTTTTTGTTTAATTTAATTTAAATATTTATTTGTTTTTAATTATTTAAAATTCTAAATCTTTCAATTTTTTGAACTCCATTGTTAATTAAAAGATATGGACTTATATTGCTGTATGTCATTAGGGAACATCATTGTACAGCAGTTAAGTGCGTTTGTGGCTGTGCAAACAGGATGTCCGTAGTCTTATGGCCCAGCGCTCATATCAAGATGAATTACTGACTCAGCCTGTTGGATCTTGTCCCATGAAATGAAATGAACATCTCCTATTGGGGGAAAGGCCCAGTCTGCCTTTTATAGCATGGGAAGAAGTTTAAATTAAATACAACTGGGATGGGATGCTGGTTAAGCCGACCGAGCGTCTGCATTGGCGTTCAGGGAAACACTAAATGAGGGAAAATTTCATACAGAAACGAAAGAATATGGTGTCTCTCAAAACTTTGTTTGAGGTGGAGGCTGTTGGCGGCTCAGAGATGGGTAAGTCGAGCCAGGTTTCCAGTGGTCATGCCATGTTCTCGGCTTATAAATAGTTATGTATGAAGACATCCTGTGTTTTTGATGTGCTATAAACCAGAAAGCCCCAAAGCTGTTCTCTGGCAAGATGTGTTCATTCTTTTGCATAGATGTATTGTCATTGTGCTCATACTGTTTCCTACACATATACACACACACACACACACACACACACACACAGTTGTTTTTTTTTAACTGAGTTTGGTCCAGGAATAAATCCTATCTGATGTAATGTTATTTTATTAACAGTGGAACAGGAGCAAATTCAAAAGAGGACGTTCACAAACTGGATCAATGCACAGCTCTCCAAGGTAAACCCAAGAACAACTCATAACTTATTGAAATGGCTCTATGTAGTCTAGAAGTGTTAAAAGTTGAATTGAGGCCGTAGCTCAATCGCTGACTCACTGGTCAGCAAGGAAGGTCTGTTCTGCTCTGTCTGCCATTGAGCATTGCATATGGCAAGGAGCTTGAATTATTTATAGTTCTTCGCCCGGCAGCGGTGCGCTTCAGCGACCTGTAACATGAGCCATTTAGCCCGTCCACCAACACTTGGCCACGTTTTAAACGCAAGCGCTTTTAAACCTCCTGCAAGTGATAACCTGTGTAGAGCTCCAGTGATCTCTGTATAGCTAGAGTGTTGCATTATTTTACATCAGATTAACTCTTTGGTGCATGAATTACTATTCAGAAATCACAAAATATCAATACTCATTTCCAAACTACTTTTATTGTTAGAGACTATCACATCAGTCTACTCCAAAAGAAGATTGTAATAAATATTCCAAAGGTACTTTGTGCATCAGCACTATTGTCAGTCAATTTGCATGTGCATTTATAAATAAAAAATGCAATATCATATAAAAAGAACAGTTATACTGAATGAATTATGATTTAAATATCCACCACTTGCAATTAAAATGTATTTAAATAAAAGATACATAAAATAAATTGAATTTAATGGTATTTTTAATGGAACAGTTTCTTTAACCTTTAGACAAAATATTATAAAGGTTTGTGCACCTGTATGTGCTTTCTATTGAGTATCATCTATGATACATCAGGCTTTTATAGTTTTTAAAGGAATAGTTCACCCAAAAATGAAAACTGTGTCATCATTTTCTCTCCCTCATGTCATTTCAAACCTTTATCAGCTTCTTTCTTATGTTGAACACAAAAGAAGATATTTTGAAGAATGCTGGTAATCAAACAGTTGATGGTCCCCATTGACTTCCATACTACTTTCCCTACTATGGAAAACAATGGGGACCAACAGCTGTTTGGTTCTTCAAAAGTCTTCAAAATATCTGTGTGTTCAACATAAGAAAGAAACTCAAGTTTGGAACGACATGAGGGTGAGTAAATGATGACAGAATTTTTGGGTGAAATATGCCTTTATATACAGAGCTTATACTCGGACTCACTGGAAAAAAAAAAAAAAAATAACTCCTCAATTTTATTCAGAGGCCAAACTGAGCAAAAATATGCAATTTAGTGCCAAAAAAAAAATACAAACTATCTTTTAGATGACAGAAAGCATGTTGTAGATTGTGTACAACTGTTTTTTAGCTAAATTTTGATCATGTTGATCATTTAGAGGCTGTAACAGTTTTCGATCAAATGATACAGTAGGCTTTAAGGTTAATATAATAATAATAATAATAATAATAATAATAAGTTTAATAAATTTAAGTTTAATTAATAAATAAACAATATATTCAAATATTTTTTTGTTCTACATTTTTCTGTTTTTGTTTTGTTTTAATCCATGTTTTGTTTATTTCACTGTTTATTTGTACTTCGGCCAGCATAGCTTGACCCTGTGAACACCTTTAACACGTTCAGATAAAATACTGATGTGTGTTTCAGAGGAGCCATCCAACTGTTGTCCAGGATCTGTTCTCAGATCTTCGAGATGGGACTCGACTGCTTGACCTACTGGAGGTGATGAGTGGCCAGCGCATGGTGAGTGCTGAATATCACCATCATACCCCTGAGATTCAACCAAGAAAGTATTTGTTTATACTGAATCATTGAAATGTTTAAAAAATGCTGCTTACAGTAGAGTTTGTTTGTTTCTCTGTAGAAGCGCGAGCGGGGTCATGGTGTGTTTCAGCAGAGAGGCAACATCGAGACCGCTTTGAACTTCTTGAAGAATAAATCAGTAAGAGTTTTTGTGATTCTTACAAGACTGATGATGATTTTCCATCTGTTTGTATATTAACATTTATATACAAATGACATAAACAACTGTTTACGTTCTCTCAGATCAAGCTGGTGAACATAAACATCCCAGACATCATAGAGGGGAAACCTTCCATCATTCTGGGCCTGATATGGACCATCATTCTGCACTGTCATGTGAGTGTAGCAGTGAAGACACCATGGGCCAGCTGCATAAACATAGCCTCTATGTTAACTTAAGAACTAGTCTGACAAACTATCAGTTAGCCAAGAGGTAATAATTTTTATTTTTTAGATTCAATTTACACTTTTTTCAATCTACATTTTTATGTAACTGAATTAAAAAATTAGAGAAAAAAATTAGCTGACTAACTTTTAAGACTAGTCTTAACCTTTTTATGCAACCGGTCCCATGCGTTTTTACAAAAACTAGCATATCTTATACAGTATACTTACATCTTTCTTTGCCTTGTTGTTTTTTGTTTGTTTGTTTGTCATTGTTTACTTCAAGACCTTTAGCATTTTAGCTCAGAGTGGGCATGTACTTTTTGTGATGTGAGATTCTTTTATTTCTTCCAGAACAAAAAAGAATATCAAAATAACGATGCACACAGGTAGCATATAGTATTACAGAAGATTCTTTTATGTCAGAGAACATGGGTTGAATGAGTTCAGTGGTTCTGTTTAGTAATATAAGTCTTATCATTTAAGTTTACAGTATAAAAAAAAAAAAAATGCTAAATTGTATGCCATCATTACTGTTCAAAAGTTTGGGGTCAGATTGATTGTTTGATTGATTTATATTTATATGTTTTTAAAAGAAGTATCTTTATGCTCACAAAGACTGCATTATTTGCCATGTGTCTAAACAAGATGTCCAGGACCTCCAGCAGAAATACTGGCCCACGACATCAAAAATACAGCAGTATATTTCATTGTACACATGGGGTACTTTTTATCCCTGTGTTCACCAAACCCATCTTGAGTGCTTGCTGCTAAAAAGCTAATTTTTTTAGTTTCATCTGACCATAGAAGCCAGTCCCATTTGAAGTTCCAGTCGTGTCTGATAACTGATTATGCTGGAGTTTGTTTTTGGATGAGCTAGGAGAATTTTTCTTGAAACCCTCCCAAACAACATGTGGTGATGTAGGTGCTGTTTGACAATTTTTTTTTTTAAGGTTTTCTGACCCCGAGACTCAAATTTTCCAGCTGTGGTCCTTGGAGAGTCTTTAGCCACTCAAACTCTCCTTCTCACCGTGCATTAGGGCGATATAGACACACGTCCTCTTCCAGGCAGTTTCGTAACATTTTATGTTGATTGGAAATTCATAATTATTGCCCTGATGGTGGAAATGGGAATTGTCACTGCTCTAGCTCTTTTCTTAAAGCCACTTCACTAATTTGTGAAGCTCAATTATCTTTTGCTGCACATCAGAAATATATTCTTTGGTTTTCTCATTGTGATGGATGATTAAGGGAATTTGGGCTTTGTTTTCCCTCCTATTTATATTTCTGTGAAACAGGAAGCCATGGCTAGATAATTTCATGTTCATAATCACCCTGGAGTGCTCAAAATTCTGAATATGAATGGGAATATACTTCAGAGATATTTTACTCATAAGAATTTCTAGGGGTACCAATAATTGTGTCCAACTTGTATTTGAGAAAAACATTTATTTCATAATGATATTTCCCCCCATTTTAAATTGTTGTTATCCAATGAAAGGTTAGATTTTTGTGAATTTTTTAAATAAAAGATCAAAAGGATTAACAATGCAGGTTTATTTTCAGAGCCTGCTTTGGTCATATTTACCAAGGATGCCGATATTTTTGGCCATGACTGTATGTCCTCTTGTGAATGTATGAACTGACATCTGTATTAAACATGCTCACTTCTCATTACTACAGATAGAGGAGCTAGCCAACACTCTCTCTTACGGATCCCGTTCATCCTCCCTGGACTCTCTGTCCAGTCTGGATTCTGTTCCTGGATCTCCAGGCAGTAGTCCTGTTCCTCGAGGAGCATCACCGCTCCACATGCGTTTCCGTCTGTCTGCTAAGAAGGCTTTGCTCCTGTGGGTTCGGGACCAGTGCAAGAAGTGAGCTTCATCTAGCTAATGCTTTCATGCACTGTGAATGTTTGTTGAAACTGTTTAGTCTGTTTAATTTCCACACCAGTTGTTCCTCTAAAATGATTGTTTTCTTTCTCCAGAGTTGGTTGCTCAGCCAGCGTGAGGGACTTTAAGTCCAGCTGGAGGAGTGGTGAGGTGTTTCTGGCCATTCTCTGCTCCCTTAGACCTGATCTGGTGGACCTCTCTCAAGCACAGACCAGCAGCCACTGGGAAAACCTGGAGAGGGCGTTTCACCTCGCTGAGAAGGAGCTCGGAATTCCCAGACTGCTCGAGCCAGAAGGTGAAAGCTATTAGCAGCATTATCCATTATCCTTTATTTATTCATACTGTTAATTTTTTAACAAAGAAATAAGAACATTTAATTTATTAATTTATTTCCTAATACAGTGGTTCTCAACTAATTGGGCCTCAGCAAACATCCAAGGTGGCCTTAAGATGGTTTAATATTTAAATTAAGACAAAACAGCTACAAAACAAGATATTTTTATCTTATTAATTTACACTCTCAATAGTTCTCTTGAAAAACCTGGATTTATAAGGTAGCGATACTTGCGAATTTTAAAAATGTTATTTCTAGAAAAGATGTCACTTATGAAAAAGCCATGTAAATTAATACATTTGTTAAACTACAAGCATTTTTATCATACATATATACTTTTCTAACATTTTTCTACTTACATTTTTCTTGCCAAGTTAAAATATTTTTTTTTTAAAACACATAATGTTTCTTTTCCAGTAAATTATGAACAACTGGAAAAGTCATGCGGCCTACAAAGATTTTTGTGAAAATATTAGTAATAATAGTAATCTAATAGTGGGTTGAAAATAGATGAATAATCAATACTAAGTAAATACTAAATAAAATATAATAGTAATAATATAATACTAATATGACATAATAAATTACTAATTATAATGACACCATAAAAGGCCATTTAAATATGAAGTTCATTTGCAAAAACCGATAAACGCCACTTAAAAAAAAAAAAAAAAAGAGCTAATTGCCGCGCATTATTCTCCACATATAGCGCGATCTGAACCCTAAACACATTTTGTCAAAAAAGCCTCTATTGTCCACTTTCAAGGCATCGCGAGTTCACGTTTTACTGCAGAAGCTGACAAGCACCCTTGTTGTTTTTGAACAGAAGCCGATAAGTCCATTTTAGCCAATCAGCGCGCTGTATTCAGGTCAGGTGAATTGGCTACTTTCACTTTTAAAAGACGTGCTAGCTGAGAGGAGTTTCGTCAAAGCTGACCAAAAGTGATCGAGGATGGATAATTTCGACGAACTTGATGAACCTGTGATATCTTCTTCAGAGTGTAAAAGGAAAATAAAAGCTGAAATGTTTTCATGGAACCTTGCAAAAGCAGCGTGTTACAATGATGAGGGAAGAGCTCCGTGTATTGCGTGTAATCACATCCATACAGTTTATGATCACAACAACAACGTTTGTCAGGCATCTACATTGTCATTTGAAGAGATTACAAAGTTTAAACGAGTGTTGTTTTTTTGTACTCTAAAACATGAAATGTGGAGTTGTCTGCTTTTGCTATAAAACAAACTTTTAATATGTAAAAAAAAAACATACTTTCAATGAACTTTAATTTTGTAAATTGCCTGTATTTGTTTAGTAATTATTACTTAATCAAAACAACCCAACTGCAGTTTGATTGATATTACTTGGAATGCGCAATAAAAAAACGTGATTTCTGAAAAAAAAAAAACTCAAATATCTCAAAAACCTCATATCTATACAATACTTTTTTATATTTTTCCTACAATATAAGCAAGTCTTTATACATGAAAATATGCAAGAGCATTTATATTTCAGTAATGACTTCCTTTGCAAAGGGATGTTTTACTGTAAATGTAGTGTACAATGCAATGTGTTTTTTTAAGGTTATTGACAGTTTTATGTACATCTGAATTCTCTTTCCTCTCAGACATTGATGTCAGTAACCCTGATGAGAAGTCTATCATGACATACATCGCTCAGTTCCTGCAGTACTCCAATGATCTGCCCGCAGCTGATGACGATTTTGAGGTATGGCCATCTCCAACGGAATCTCCCATCTAGATCTCTGCTTTTGTTTTTTCTGCCTTTTTTTATTCATTCCTACCTTCTTTCTCTTTCTAACCCCCTTTCCCATTTTGTGGCCCTTCAACTCTGCTTCCTCCTACTCTCTGTCACCCCCTCCTGGTTGGATGCAGCTTCAAACTCTGCTCTTTCCCACATGCCTTTCTCCTGTCAACCTCCCTACATACTTCACTCCTGCTGTGCTGGCCTCACCAATCCACCAGGTACAGACGTCGCAGAGCTCTTGTGAATTCTTCCACAGTTTTTCTCTGTCAAAATATCATTCCAGCAACAGCCTCTACTAGTTTCAACATGCTTTCTGATTTTACAATCAATCTCGAATTCGGTTCTATGTTTCCTGCCCTGCCCTCAGGCTTCACACAGTCAGAAAGCCAGAGAGATGAAATGCTGGCTAGATCGAGCCTATCAGGAGTTACTGGAGGCGTGGAATTCCACAGAGGGGAAGGGATATGCAGAGAGGTATCAGGTATGCTGAATGTAAAATGGTAAATTATCACTTCCTGATATGTAACATGCATCTTATGACAAGCCCTGAATGTGTGTCTATGTTTTTTATCCAAGGCATTTCAGAACTTTGTGGGGACTTATTATGATCAGCGACGTCCAGTTATTCCATTTCTCAGTGCAATGAGACACTGCGCTAAACCAAGTGAGGAGCAGATGGCACTGAGAAAAGCCTGGGACACCATGGAGGAGAGGGTGAATTCTGCTTATTAAATATGTCACCAAATACAGATTGAAATTAGGCAGTTTTGATAGTCTTGGGAATCGACTGGAAATTCCAAACAAATGACCAATATTGTTTTTTATATCAAAAGTGTTTATAAAGTTAAAGCTGTCAAAGAAAAACTTTATATCAGAATATTATTTTTTTAAACATAAACCCAGAAACAACCTTATAGCAGCATAACATCCAACTATTCTTTGCTATAAAAAACATGAATGTAAATAAACATAACAATCTTAATAAATAATTCCACTAGAAATTAAAATTAAATAAATTTAAAATAAATTAAAACCCTGAATGAATTAAATAAACATAACCTACAGTAGTCTAGCTTTCTTATAAACCTGGCATTGTGTACTATGAAATTTTTTTTTTAGCTCTGAAGGAGGATATTAGGTATGTTGAATGTAAAATAATAAATAATACTTATGTTGCTCCATTGTAAGTCATTTCAGATAAAAGCATCTGCTAAATGCATAAACATAAATGTAAATTCAATTCAATTAAAGATTCAAATGTAAAATTCTGTAACATTTAATTAAAAATAAATGTTTTTATATATTTCATATACAGTATATTCTTAAAGAAATATTTTTCTTTCTGACATAAATGTGCGAAAAATAAAATGTGATGGGATCAGTAAAAATACTGGCAGGTCACATATTGGACTAACAGGACAAAATATTAGTATAAGTAATATAAGTACTTTTCAAATAATCAAATGACAAAAAAAAACCAAAAACAAATCTTAGATTATTTTGCACACTTCTTCTCCCCAGTTACAAGAGTATAGAACAGAGCTTGATGTTGGTTTGCCAGCCCCTCTGAACACACTGGGCCGGTGGCTCCAGCATTTGGAGGCTGTGCTATCTGAAGACAGCGGTAGTGCTGAAGATCATGCAATTGCTGCCAGAGACGCCAGACACAAGCAAGAACAGCTGAAGGTCAGTGTGCAGACAGGTATTATCATGCTTTAATATATATTTTTGAATTATGTGCATATCTTTGTTTGCTCTTCATGTTTCCTTAGGTCTCGGTTGAGGACTTAAGCCAGCACTTGAACACCCTTCATCACTACCATAACACAGATGAAGTGCCAGTCGAGAAGCTGGAAGAGATCAAGAGACGGTTGGAAAACATAATCTATTCAGTTCTTCCTGCTGAAAAGACCAGCATGTGTATTGTTTAGAACATTAGATGCTGGTATGTCCATTAGGCATCTTAAGTAGTAACAAGACAGACCAGTTTGCTGTTCTAAGATGGTCTTTTCAGCAGGGCCATCCTTCAGTTTCTCTTAATGTTGTCTTCTTCAAGATATCCAGGTTTCTTGCTAATGTTCCTCATTCTCCTTGATAGTTTCACCAGTGCCAGAGTGACAGCCAAGTACCACGGCATCAAGCTACAATACAGAGAGCAGATGCACCATGTTTATGACCTGCTGGGACATCTGAAGTCTAAGCTGAGCTTGTGGAGAGGGCCTTATGGCTCCCAGGAGTCTGTGCACTCTCTGCTACAGGACTGGCATGTATGTGGCCCTATAGATCAGTCATTGCCAATTTGCCATTGCTGCTTTTTTTTAGAATGGCAGTTTTCGATTTGAGTAAAATAAAGTCTGTGGTAAACATTACTTCAAGACTTTCACAGTTGGTTCGTCAACATAAATTGTGTGCAGTCAGCTCTCAAAAGTGAATTTTGAAAATGTTTACTGTTGAGGACTGCAACCACGTGAGAACTTGCTTGCCTTTTTAAACTGTTTGTTGACAACTTCTGCATTTAGTAAGGCATAAAGTAGTGAAGCCATATCTAAACAGGATTCTAACAATAAAGCATTGCAGAGATGAAATAAACATCACACTGGTTCCCTTGACAGAAAGCCATTAGGATTTTTCAGTTGGCTTTTAGATTATTGCATAACACAAACTAAATCTTACAAATTTGTCAATCTCATACATTTTGTTCACCAAGGAAATCTTTACAAATGAACAAAACTTTTGTTAATTTTGAGACCTAAATACAATACAATTGCTAGAAGTCAAAAGCTGCAACTTTCTTTTTAAAAGATTAAATAATTAAACAATTTAAAAATTAATTTAAATTAATTTAAAAATTAATTTAAAATCTATAAAATGGTAAGTTTGTGTTAGAATAGTTTGCAAGAACATAAGTATAAACACAAGAAGTCTATAAAAGTGGACTGTTGAGTAGTTTTATGTCCCTGACAACCTAAAAACAAAAGCTTAAATTAATTGTAAACTATGCATATTTGCCATTTAGGACACTGTTGACAAGCAAGGTCAGGTGTGGATGTTGAAGGAAGCACTTCATAAGCTGAAGGACACAGCAGCCATCTATACCAACAAAGCAGCTCTGGGTAAGTATATATTGTTGGCAGTTCTGTTATACTTTGGTTTTTATGAAAGCTAGTGCTTTTTCCTGTAACTTCTATCTGATTTACCCTCTCTCTTCTGTTTCTTTCCCAGCAGACGACTCACCTGTGGTTAACAGGCAGGTAAAAGAGGCACATAGTGAGACGGGAGTCAGTACAGAAGCTGCAGAATCAGTAAGATCCACCATGGAGCGTGTGCTGGCTGCATGGGAGTCCTACAAAGACTGCCTGTATCTATTACAGGTCTGGCTGGGGCAGGAGAAACTATCAGAGGCTCAAGAGGTACTATAAAGCATTTGTCATTGAAACACAGGATACAAAATACAGTGACCCAAAAAGTGTTTGAACACCTAAGATGCACTTGAAATGTCATTTAGTTATCTTTGTTGAGATGTTTGGTATGTTCATGAGGGTAATCTCTTAGGTGAGGGCATGATGTTTGAATGCGGTTGCTTTTTTCAGAGGTTCATTTGTCAGTTGTCTTGTGATCTCTTTCACGATGCAGCACAAGCATTTTTCCTCCAGCCTGAATGAGTGGAGATCACGTCAAGCCCAGCTGAACGAGGTGGGAAACTTTCTCATTGAGATGAGTGACGCCTCCACCAGCCACTCTCTGACTGAAGAGCTCCGCAAACTGAACATGCAGTGGGCTGACTTCATAAAAAGGACCAAGTTTGTGAGTTTGTAAAGATAGAACACTCTAGTTTCCAGCAGGGTCCAAAATTAACACTTGCCAAACGCCAAATTGCAAGTAAGAGTTGTCTTTGTTGAAGAAATAAAGCAATTTCTAGTAACTTTAAAAGAAACTGCACCTTATTACTATAAATTTGAATTATAATCTGAGTGATTCAAAACAAAAGAGACAAAACCACAAGCAATATCTCTTATAATTTGAGTTCTGGCAAACATTTTCAGTGGAAATTGTTCTATCCGTTTATCTAGGATGCCTGTTATAAAACTGACATGTATAATGTCACACATAATATTTTTCACATTACACCACCAATTTCAGTATATAATTTGAGTATGAGAACAAAATATTTTGTACTGGCAACAGAAAACATGATGCAGCTGTTTCTCACAAAATATTCAAGGAAAAAGCTAAATATATCCCATTGTTAAAGACAGAAATAATGCAAAATAAAGTTTCATAGTTGGTAAGAAATATTTATGGCTGGTGCATTTGCTCCGTTCATTCGCAAGCGTGTCAAAGAGTTTATTTTGGATCCTGGTTATTTGTCAATTCGAACTTGTTCTACTGGATTAAAGAGTTTTGCCTTTAAACTGCCAAGACCCAGCCTTTTTTGATTCTCTCTTTAAGTTGCATAACTTGTTGGTGGATCTTTGCTACTATTTTTCACTTTCTTTGAGTAATACACTGACAAGCTAGTACTTCAGCCCATTGTGTTTCAAAACCACAGAAGCATTCTGTTTCATCATCTGTGCTTACTCTTCATCAAAGCATGTGACTGCTCTTGTTCTTTGTTTTTTAACATTCTACACCCTTGAAACGATTGTGATTGTTGATTTAAAAAAAAAATGTTATTGTTTAACAATAAAGTGCTTATTCTGTTGTAAATGGCATGTTTTCAGGCAGTGGCCCCTCAGCCCATCTCTGCAGTCCCAGGTGTCCAAGCTTCCCTGATGCAGGAAGCTAGCTGGGTGCTTAGAGAGACAGTTGAGGTGTTATCTGGACCTCTACGTATTTACAGAAAGAAACTCCAGGTATACTGATCTTTCTGTCATAGCTGTAGTACTTCATACTGTTTGTATTGTTATATTAGATCAGGGGTGGGGAACGTTGATCCTGGAGGGCCACTCTCCTGCAGAGTTTAGCTCCAACCCTGAAAAAAACCTGGGGAAAAAAAACCTAACTGCCTCCTGAAGACCTTGATTAGCTGGTTCAGGTGTGTTTGATTAGGGTTGGAGCTAAACTCTGCAGGAGAGTGGCCCTCCAGGATCAACGTTCCCCACCCCTGTACTAGATGTTTCTTCATTGTTTTATCTTTCTTAAGGTTATTTTTTTTGCCTTTGTCTTGGCTGTTTCTCAGAATCATTTTCTTCTCGACTCTTGTCAAGGTTGTTTATGCTTGTCTTTTTTTTTTTTTTTTTTAACTCAGGGCATAACTAAGAAGATGTCTGAGTTCAATCTGAACTCTTTGTCTCCATCTCCAGACTGCAAAGAGGAAACTCTTCAAAAACTCAGACAAACTCTTCCGGAGGTCAGGCAATATTTAGGTTAAACGTATGTGAATTGTAGATGTGAGACACAGTTCACCCAAAAATGAAACAGTTTTTTTTTTTTTTTCTTTTTTCATTATTTACTTGCTCTCAGTTATCCCGTGGAACCCACAAATACAATTTTGAAGAATCTCCATGAGTCACTGAGTTCATTCAGTCAAATTTATCTTTAACATTTATTTTGCATTTTCACAAAAAAGATGTGTTGGGAGACAGAGAGAGTATTTGTAACAATAACTTTACAAAAGCATGCAAAAACAGCTTACTGTTCATCGTCACTTCTTGCAGAATGGGGGGGTCTTACACCCCACCCAACTTTTTTACAGAATCCAAAAATCTCTTACACTGGGAATCTTTATTCTGGTAGACTGTCTCTCTTTCATTTGTCATCTACAGGATTTTGTGTGCAGTAGTAGCTACATACTATGTCAGTGTCTTTTTTATTTATTTATTTATTTATTTATTTTTTGCCATTTTATGACAGGAGGCAAACAGATTTAAGGTGCAGTACTGCCTCCTATGTTGGAGTGTCTACCAACGATCTAAACACTCTGTGTCTCTAATGAGAATAATTGATTTAACTAGGAACTGAGCAAATCTGTGGACATGTTTCTTGGCAGACACTTGAGATTTTGACCCGGGCGGATCAGGTGTGTGAGAAACTCCAGAAAGCGGCATCTCTGCTCGAGGGCAGGCTGGCTGAGCTTGAAAACTGGAGCACTGAAGCCCAAGAGGTCTGCCACCACCTAAAAAAAAGACAGCGTAGGGGCCGCCGGGGGCCACATCCCAGGACTAAAGTGAGTACAATTAACTAAGTTATGGAGTTCATTTGGTTGATTAAAACAGTGCTTTCACATTGTTGCCTCTTTCGATTCCCATTGCAGGCACTGATCTCCAGAGGTTTGCAGTTGGAAGGACAGGTGGTGGCAGAAGGTGAGGACCTGCAGGTGCTTGTGACATCGGTGCAAAAGAACTCCTCCCTTCCTTACCTCAGCACATCGGCAATACAAGACCGACTGAAACGAACTGTCTCACACTGCCAGGTGAATTTCATTGCAGGCCAGTATCGGTTAATGAATGCTTAAAATCATGATGTTGTGACTTCTCACACCCTTTTTTTATGTCCGTCAGGAGGTTACTGAGATGCTCAGTTCTCATGGAGTGAAGCGTGAAGGACAGCTTGTAGGTGCACAGCCTGCTTCCAAGGTTTTTGTGCAGGCACATTCTCAGCCTGAATCCCAAACTAGAGTCATTCAACACCATCAGGATCAGACGTTCTTCCAAAGCAGCAAACTTTCTCTAGAGAGCCAAGTAGAACCTCAAAACCAAGAACTCCATTCTTCTCAGCTGCAGTCACAATTGGAAACCACCAGTGGCATACAGCCCCAGTTTCTCCCCCAGGTTCATGAAAATTCTCCAAAAGCTCAAAAAAGCAAAACTATATGCCAAGTACAGCATGCAGAGCTCAAACAGCCTTTGCTGTCATCTGTTGTTAGCAGGCAGGTTCAGTTGAAACCCCAAACTGACGTTCAACTGATCTCTGTAGACTCAAGCCTAACCAATCGCTTTGGACCATCAAACCTTCAAGCTGCCTCAGTAAATGCAAGCCAATACAGTGGCTTTGGACATTTACAGGTTATCTCTTTAGACCCAAACCAATCCAGTGACTTTGGACCATCAGAGCTACATGTTGTCTCTGCAAACTCAAGCCAAACCAGTGGATTTAGACCATTAGACTCTCTCCAGGTTATATCTGTTGACTCAGGCGAAACCAGGGGCTTTGGACCAACAGACCTTCAGGTTATCTCTATAGACTCAAGCCAAAGCAGTGGCATTGAACAATCAAACCCTCTGCAGTCTCTATCTTCAACTGCATCCAGCCAAAGCATGTTGCTTACATCAGTTACCATGACTCAACTGAGGATGCCAGTCGAGGAGCATCTTGATTCACCACCAAATTGGCAACCACAAACCAAAAACCCACACCAAAGACGAAAGATTCTGGGCAAAAGTCACAGTTTTCCAAAGCCCCATGAGCCATCACAAACTCTGCCTGTTACCTCACTTGCATCCTGCCCAAGAACTTTGCATACACCAATAACAGTGACTCAACAAAGGACGCCAATCGAACAGAACCTTGGTTCACCACCGAAAAGGCAACCTCAGACCTCTGTGATGACCCAACATCAAAGACAAAGGGTTTTATCCAAAAGTCACAGCTTTCCACAGCCACCAGAGGCTCCTGGTGTTCCCCATGTCCCAGTACAGAATGAGGTGTATGCCAGAGCTCAGGCCTTGGCCAGGAGCAGACTGGATAAAGCAAAACAGCACCTGCGTGAACACATACAGGATGTCATCACAGTGATCAGTACCAGAGATAAATCTAAAAAACAAGCCAAGAAAAAACAGGTAAGGCCATTCCAAAATGTGGTGAGTTTTCAATCCAATAATTATTTAATCAAATAATGGTTTAAAAAAATGGTTTAAAAAACATATGGTTGGTCAAAAAACCACATACACAGAAGCTGATAATGACTGCTGATATCTTTTTGTTCTATAGGCAGTGTCACGTCTTCTCAGGCCTTCAGTGTTGGAGGCGTTTCTAGAAGCTGTGAAGGGAATGGGTGATTTCTGCTCCGATGCCCAGCTCAGAGACATGGACCTCCTCTCTCAGTCAGTCAGAGCCCAGTGGGAGGTAAGAAAGAGATCATGGTCCTTCTAGCTGTGCAATAGTGCATACTACTCAGTACAGTAGTGAACACAAACCAGAACTGAATTCTTGTGATAGGTTTAGGCAGTGTTTGCTAATTGCTCATATTTACCTGACATTTATGTTTTCCTGAAAAGTTTTAAAGGCGCATTCGATAGTTCTTTATTTAGCAATAACAACCCACACCATACATAATTAAAACGTGGACATGTATGGTCTGTTTGGACATATTATTAATAAATCTTGAATTATGCATGAATATGTTTGTTTTTATTTAAAATCACATGCATGCATATGTACTGAAATGTGATACAGTGTATGTACCTAATCTATTAGTCTTTCGTTTGTTTTTTTGTTTACTAAGCGTTGGTATATTCCGATACTGGGTAGATCAGCTGGCACTCTGGAAGGACAAATGCCACCATGGTCCTTATGTGACCTTGTCCCAGCATTAATGATTAAATCATAGCATCTTTTGATGGATCTAATGCTGTTATATATAACACCCTGTCCTGTTATTTAGGCAGTGTAATTCTGTGTGTGTGCAGGTAACACATTCCTTAATCTACATGCCTCTGCATGTGAACATAACTGTATTAAGTCCAAATTAGTCTCTTCTTTGCTCAGTACTTGTAACTTTTACTCAGTTTTACTTCTTTTTTTATCAGTTTATGAAGATTATTCCTGTCCATCAAGTCTCTGAATGTTATTAAACCTTATCCAGTAGTTTTTATTTAAACCTCAGTTTTATCATTTTAAAAGGGTTAAATCATCAACAGTTGATTTTGTTGTAACTTTGATCATTTATTGACTGCATGCATGTTTTGACAGGTTGATATAGACGGTTACTTGTTTTCCTTTCAGCTATATAATCATGTTTTGCATGCATATCTCTCTTATCACTACCAGTTAGCCAAGTTAGCAAGCCTCATTACCTGTAATGGGAACTCCCAGTAGCATAAATCTTGATGCTCATCCCTAAACCACAATTGTAATTAATATATATATATATATATATATATATATATATTTATTTTTTATTTTTTTATTTTTATGGTAGTCAAATTTTATTGTTCGATTTATATAGATAAAAATACGTTTCATTATATCGTCAAAGAGTTTGGAATTAGTTTGTTTTGGGTTTAAACCTCAGGTATGTGCCACAGCAGCTGAGCGTTCAGTGCATCTTGAAGCCTTGAGAAGAATTACAGAGAGTCTGCAGCCCACAGAGAGTGTTCTTCTCAGCACCACCCATCTGAGAACAGACACAAAGAAGGTGGAGAACGTTCAACGCCACACAGACTCCACAAGTGACTTGGCACCATGCCAGGATGGGTACGTAAGAAACTGAGTGGAAATATTGGGATTACATAATGGAAATATCTATTGTATTAAAATAATAATATTCGGATACAGTATGTGTTTTAGAAATTAAATATAAAAAAGTAAAAAAAAAAAAAAAACAACAACTTGATTTTATGATCATTTTAATGCTCTAAGACCTGACTCTGACATGTACCAGCAGTGTTTTTTGTTTTAAAGAAAAAAGTAACTTACAGTACACTACTGTTCAAAAGAGTGAGGTCAGAAAAATTTTATTTTTGAAAGAAATGAATGATTTTATTAAACAAGAATACATTAAATGGATTTAAAGTGACTGTAAATACATGGATAATAGTAGAAAAAAATCTATTTCAAATAAATGGTGTTTTAAGTAGTACAACTTTTTCGGTATTGACAATAATAATTTTTCTAGAGCACTAAATCAGTATATTTGAATGATTTCTGAAGGATTGTATTAGAAATTAGACAATAGTTATTTTAATACTTCACAATATTACTGTTTTTACTGTATTTTTGATCAGTGCAGTCTTAGTGAGCATAAGATATTAAAATATTAACAACCCCAAATTTTATGTACTATTACATGTCTCTTTCAAACTCTGGCTTTTCTTATAGACAGACTAAACTAACAGAAGTGGTCTCTTATATATTTGTGTTTGTGTACAGCACATACCTCAAACTCACAGTATATACGCAAACAGTTTTCTTAAGTGTTAGGTTTAGTATATAGTAATTATAGTTAGCTTTATATAAATGTCGATGGTTCTGTATGTCATTAACATAACTAAGTAAACGTGCACGTGTTCACAGCAGGGGGGGAGCAGTCAAGGATTGTGTCCTGCTGAGAAAGACTGTACTGGTGGATGACCTGAGCCGTGTCCACTCAAAGGTACATGTGATCATGTGCTGTGTGCGCGACATGACTGTTTTATCTCTTTTAAATCAGTGCAGTATTTTTTAAGAGTATATTTCATTATTCTTTCTCAGTCTCTCTCACCAGCATGACTTTACACTGGCAGGTACTTTACTTGAGCATCTGTGAGCTCTATACCTGCCCGGTGTTAACATGGCACGTTTTCTTGGCATGGTCAAGTTTGCTTGTAGCCAAACATGGAGATAAACCTTATGAGAATTTCTCAGCTCTGATTGGATGTGGCTGACCTTCTTAAGCACAAGACAGCTCAGAGGAGTTAATCTGTTGAGATTTGCTAGGGCTGCTGAAGAGTGTATTCGCTTGTTCTGGGGTCGTTTGGCCCCTAGTAATGACGCTATTGTCGTTCTCTCTCATAGGCTGTTGTCCAGACCAAAATTGTGGAGATAAAACAGATACCAGAGAGGACCGTCATCCATCCCTGTTCAGCACAGGAAGAGGTTACAGCACAGGAAACTCAGAGCAGGTAAACATTTTTATACAATTTACCTTCAAGAAATGGATATATTTCCGTGTTCTGTCAATACTATATAAGGATGTAACTGGCTTTCCTAAAAATCAATTTTAGGATTTTCTATATACAATTTATATGCTGCTACCTTTTAAAATGCTCATAATGATTACTTTATGAAATAAATAAAAATTTGTACTAAAAATTCATCTTTATAAGCATTTTATGTACACATTTTTTTTAGCTACAGTGCTGCACAGTCTGTCCTCCAGCAGCAACTGCTTAACAACAGTCTGCAGCTGGAATCAGAGTTTCCCATCAGCCCCGGCAGCAATGCCAGTATCTCTGCTTACTCACTGAGGATTCAACTCCAGCACGTACTGGTTAGTCTCCTTCACCACTTTCCTGCATTTTGGGTGTGTTTTGTATACAAATAGCTGTGCGCTCATTTAGGATCTTAAGGACCGGACGGAGGCTCTGTGGCGTGAGTTTGAGCTTCAGTGTTCCCAGAGCTCTCAGCACATGGAAGATGGCTGTAACATGGAGCAGGAGAAAGCTCAGCTTATTCAACAGTGGAGGGAACAACAGATGTGCATTCAGGCCAGGTGAGACACATGTAGGCATCCAGAATGAGACAAACTCTGTGCATAAGGAAAAATGTTGATTGCAAACATTTCTCATTCATTTCTGAAAAGTATCTATGAAAAAGTTTAGAGTAAATAAATAAAAATGAACTAATTTGTCAAACTCAATTGTAATCTGTTCTCAGGCCTCCTATGTGGAGCTCTATTTTTTTGGTCTTGTCATTCGAAAGCAGGTTCAAATCTGTCACTTGTAAGGTTCCATGACCATGTTGGAGCAGAGCTACTGTTAGCCATAAGTGTTTAAACTCCATTCACACCAAGGACGATAACTGTAAAGATAACGATAAAGATATAGTTCAAAAAATCATTCTCAATATTAAAGAATAGCAGTGTCCACACCACAACTACAACGATAAAGGCACAGCGAAACGCTATCGTTGGAATCATTTTCAGAACAATTTTTTTCCAGCTGATGAACGATACAAACATTGACAGCCAATCAGAATCAATCCTGCTATAACGAGCTCGAGAATTTAAAGCGGCAGACGAGCGTGCGCTGAGAATAAACAGACGATATCGTTCGCTGGTGTGGACGCTAATATCTATATCTTTATAGTTATCTTTATAGTTATCGTTCTTGGTGTGAACGGGGCTTAAGTGGCACAATTATAATCTTATGTTATATATTGCTCAGGGTGAAGTCCCTTGAAACTGCAGTAGAGCTGCTGGAGTCAGCGGACATTCAGATTGGACTGATTTCTGATCAGATCAAACACATCAGTCAGAAACCTCTGAATATTAGAAACTTTGCCATTGCTGATCCCAAAAATCTACATGAAGAACTAAAGGTACATTATTCTCCAAATTCATCTTCATGCTTGCTGATAATTGTAGATCTAAATGTTTTTCACACCTCACAGTCAGCTAATCGGACAACTGACACAAAATGTTTTTTTTCTTTTAAAATGTCCAGCTTGTGCATATTTAGTTAGTTGCGTATTTTAGATCCTTTCACATGTCCTGATTTTTTGACATTTTGTAGAACGTCTGTTCACAGGTGAAAAGATCTAAAATGCTGGGCTTTCCTTAGGAAAATATTACTTTTGATAACTTTACCTTTTAAGAAATGTTTGTTTTCTCATTCAAAGCATACATTCAAATATTTGCATAATGTACCTTATATTTGCATGTTCAAACTGACCTCTTTGTTCTTTGTTCAGCGTCTAGATGAAAGTATTGAGAAAGAGCTGTTTCTGCTTAATAAGAGTGGTGGTTCAGTGAGTGACGCTGCTGATCTGAGTCACATTGAGCTCCAAGCTCATCTTCCCCTGCAGCAAACTCTCCACGACCGCACAAAATGCTTGGACCAGCAAAGACAATGTCTGAGAAAGAGTGAATCGGCCCTGATGGGCCTTGTGAACCTCCTATCACATCTCCAGCAGGTGAATGCTGACCTCAATGCAGCTCACAACACATCAAATCGCAGTTTAGTCTCCATCCGGCAAAGCCTTCAGCAGGCCAGGGAAGAATCGGTTCAGCTAGACCGAATGCTGGATGATGCTGGCATGAGAATAACTCTGGATGACAAACCAGGCAGCTGTCATGAGATGGTGTCAGCTCTGGCCCTGCGTGCTGAAGAGGTTGAGACCAGACTGGCTGTAGGGCTCAAGCAAACTGACAGAGGAGGGAAAGGAAGAGCGGAGGGAGAACAGAGGGACAGAGCGTTCGGTAGGAAGAGGATGGGCCTGCAGGTCGCCCTGAGGGAGGTGCTGGCGGCACTCGAAAAACATGGGCTGAAGGAACCCACACTTCCTGCACTACAGCACAGGTCAGCAGACTTTAAAACAGGACTGCTTATAGTTTTTTTTTTTTCTTCTTTGTTTTGTATACAATTTTTTGAAAGCTGATTTAACTTAAACCAAAATTGTTAAAGTAATATTTAATAAAATAACAGTTGCAATATGCAATAAAAAAATCAATTTAATAAAACAGGATTTTTCTTCTTGTTGATAGTTATGTCAATTAAAATAACAGTTGTGATATATACACACACACACATACACACACACACATACATACATATATATATATATATATATATGTATTTTTTTTTTTTTTTTATAACATATACATACATGAAGTTTATTTGCAAAAACAGATAACTGTATTTTTTTTAACCTAATCAAAATAACCCAACTGCAGTTTGATTGAGATTAATTGGAATGCACAGTGAAAAAACATGATTTTTGAAAATTGTTAAAAATGGATTTATCTGTTTTTGCAAATGAACTCTTCATATATATAATAGAATAAACTTTCACCACAATATATATAGACGTATATAAATAAGATAAATTTATAAATGTCGTGATTGATTGCATGCGTGCTTTCTCACAGTAACACCTATATTTGATCCATTTCAGATAGTTAAAAAAAATAGTTTTGTGGAATGACTTCTGAGAATTTTATACCTCTAAATTGATTACAGTAAAGGAGACGATATGCCTCTGTCTCAGTCTCACCAGTGTCTCTCTCTTTCTCAGGTTACGCTTCCTGACAGACATGGAGAGCAAACTGGTTGCACTACAATCAGAGATTCAGGATCTGAGAAATACTTGTGCACAGACAAGCACCTCAGAGACTGCCATCAGCGAGCTGCAGACGCAATGGGAAAACGCACACAGAGCAGTCACAGAGAGGTGATGAGAAATGCACACGAGTATAGGAAAGCACTTTGTGAAATGCCATTTTTCTACCCATATTTCTGAACGGACAAATTTTTCATGCTTCTGTTTCAGTCGTGAACAGTGTGTCTCTCTGAGCGAACTACTGAAGAAGTTCCAGAGCTGCCGAAATCGCTTGGGCAGCACATTGCAGAAAGCAGAGCAGACTATTAGTGATCAGGCCTCCTATATGGGCAAAGACAACCTGCAGCTCCTGATCAGTAAGGTACAGAAATACTGAAAAATCCTGAGTACAGTGCTTCCATTTTTGGTGGACTGCAGATGGCAGTATTAACTACGTCAGTTTAGATCATTTTTAGTATTAACTGCAGACTGATATTTTGTAAAATGTATACAACACATTCATTAGATAAAACTGGGGTCAGAATGAGTATGAATAAATGCATGACTGTTTATATTTTGTGTGTGTGTGCAGGTGACCAGTATAAAGTCAGATCTCAGTGGCCTTGGGGACGGGGTGGAGGAGTTCAGAGCTGTGTGTCGACAGCTGCAGTCTCTGATGAGAAGGATCCCAGACTGTGCAGATGCTCCATTTGAGAGTGAGGCTGACACCCTCATGGACCGCTGGCTTGATGTATGTTCCCTCAGTAATGCCATAGTGTGATAGAAATACTCTCACTCTGTTTTTCTAATAATGTTCAGTATTTGCATTAACCTGCTATTTCAGGTCACCGAGAAGACAGACTGTCATCTGGACAACCTTCAAGCTGGCTTTTCTCTTTGGGAAAAACTCCTACTCTTGGCTGGAGAGGTGGAGGGCTGGAGCGCCCAAAAGCTGATGACACTTGCTGAGTCACACCCCTTTCAGACAGAGCAGGATGTGTCTGCCATGCAGGTAAAACCTTCGTCAGCTGACAAACAATTTTTGGTATAACTTTCAAATACACTTATTTTTAGAATTGGAGACCAATGGAAATATTTTGGATGTTAAATGAGAAAAATAAATCATTATAGCTTGTAACTTGTCATCAAGTGAACATTTATGGAAAGAAACATGATATTTACACTACCATTCAAATGTTTGAGGTAAATAAGATTTTTCTTTTAAATAAAGGATGCATTAAATTGATCAAAAGAAAATAAAAAACAAAATACTAAATACTTCTATTTCTAATAAATGCTGTTCTTCTAAACTTTGTCTTAATCAAATATGTATTATGGTTTCCACAAAAAACAGCTGTTTTTATCATTGATAATAAGAAATGTCTCTTGAACAAATCAGCATATTAGAATGATTTAGAATATTTATTTCTGAAGGATCATTTGACTCTGAATACTAGAGTAATAGCTGCTGAAAATTCAGCTTTGCCATCACAGGAATAAATTACATATTACAGATTGTATTGTATTTTTGATCAAATAAATGTCAAATTTTGTCAAATGTTTTGCACAGGATGAACTCAGGATTCAAGAGGAGAACATTGAACATTTCCATCGCAGATCCTCTGAGATCCAGGAGCTGCTGCAGAGTCGCGAGTTCCCACTGGAGCTACAGGTGATTTCAGACACACCAGCAACTTTCACAATGCTAATTTTTTTTTTTTTTAAATTAATGCTAGAGAATGTGTAATGACATTTGTATACAAAAATGATGTGATATACTGTGGTAAACCTATATATACCTCATGTATTAGTATTAACCAGGCTAGCTCATTGACCACTCTTCAAATTTCAGCAAATTCACTGTAGTTTATTTTTAAAGGTGATTGAGAGCCAGCTGAGGAAGAAGATGGCAGAGGTGAAGGAGCTCTTTTCTGAGACCAGTGATGTTTTTAGACAGCTGGAAGCTGCCAAGGGGAAGGTGGCATCTGATATCGCAGATCACCTGTTCTCCATTCAGACTATCACAAATGCACTGACCACATCTGAAAGTCCACAGGTCCTCAAAACAATCCAGGTGAATGTTTATGCTTTAAGACTAAGATGAGAACGCATTCAAATGCAATGCAGTAGTGTAGTGAAGTTCACTTTTGATCTACATGTGCACAATGCTTCTGTCACATACTGTACTTGATTTTAAATCTATTTAAACCTTCAATCAGTTCACCTAAAATGTTTTTTTTTGATGAACTAATCCTTTAATGTAACCGTTTTGGCTGGCAGGGCTTATCGGAGAAGTTGCAAGCAGAGGCAGAGCAGGCAGATGCATTACTGCAGCAGGTAAGTCTTCTGGCCAGCATTGCAGGTCTAGAAAACCTGCAGATGCTGGCTGAAGATGGAGCTCACCTTCAAGAAAGCATCTGCATGGCCAGAGAGCTGGTCATAGAGAAGAGAGAGCAAGCAATGAACCCCAACAGATCTGACAGTCAAATGGTCCAAGACCCTAAGCACGTCAAGCCCTTGATTGAAAAAACAGAAGATACTGCGCCAGAGATACAGTCTGAATCTAATGGTAAAACAGAGGAACAGTCAAAAGGAGGCAAGACACAAGATGAGTTGAAGGGCTCCCAAAAGCAGGCCTGCAGCTGGGCCAGTGAACTGCATCTGAAGGGAGATTTGCAGGTTTCTGAGGATGTGAACAGAAGGGTCACACCTGAGGAGAAACTCACAGCAGTGCAGGTAATTTTCCTGTCATGGGTCTGTTTGTCCTCGAAGGATATGCGTCTTTAAAATGGCCTGAACTGAAATATGAACATTTTTAGCTTTGAGAAGTAGAATCAGACCCCACTTTTTGACTTTTATTGAATGTACAAAAAATTAGACATTAGAGAAAAAATTTGAGCACAGAATCACTCTATCCTAGCTAAAACCTGCTAAATGGAGTACCCACTCTGTTCTTCGTCTAGGGCCATTAATGTAGACGTCACCTCATTGCTTTTAAGTGCTTGTTTTTTACCTGTTCTCTGAGAAAAATGCTGGATGCTGGATGATTTGCTTTGTGGCACATCACTTTAAGCAGGTGCATTTCTGATGTCAAAGCTTATCTTTAGACTACATTATCTGCATTATCCTGCTTTGCCTGATGGCTTCTCAGAACAATTTATTTGGAGAGTTGGAAAGTGTGGTACAGTGGGTAGTGCACATGCTAACGACATAAAGGGTCTTTTTTAATCACTAGGGTGCAGGATTAATAATAATAATAATAATAATAATAATAATAATAATAATAATAATAATAATAATGAATTTTATTTATAATGCACTTTTCTTAAACTCAAAGTGCTACACAGTGTATAATAATAACAATATAGTAAAACAAAATAAAGTACACTCAGACAGTTTTGAAAAGTCTTTAATTTATAGACGGCTGCTGAAGGCTGCTGAAGAATACACGAACCAGAAAACAGAGAGAACGAGTTGGAGAATAAGAGGAAACTAAGTTACAAAGATAAGCAGGGGCTGTCCAATGAATAGCTTTATATGTCATAATCAATTTTTTTAGTTCAATATGTGCATGTATGGGAAGTTATAAGTGCAAGTTATAAAGTATCTGGGAAATTTGCTGACGAGCAGTAGTGTAAGTCAGTACCTGAGCGTCTATATTCAGAATATATTGCAATTTCTTTATAGACTTATCAGAGAGACCAAAATAAAGCCTTGACATGATAAAGGCATGAATAAGCCTTTCTGCATCAGCATGATGGAGAACACTGAGAAGGTCTTAGGTGGAAAAATGCAGTTTTCGAGACTATTTTAATATGGGCATCAAAAGAGTCCGTAATCAAATTGGAACTATTAAATTTATGCAAAGGCGTTGACATACCAACAAATAAAAGTTCAGTGTTTGACTCAGTTTAAGCAACCTGCCTCAGTGTAGAACTCAGTTGATTTAGACTATTTAAAACAAAGATGGTTTCAGATAAATGTTGAGGTATGCAGTATCCGTTATAGTTTTATATTAAAAGAGTCATATAACAAATGTTCAGGAGCTGAATAAGCACACACATATTGCTGAGTGATGTTTATCAATTTTGGGTCATAGTAGTTGCGTTTTTGTTTTGCAGGTTGCCGCTGACCGTGAAGTGGATGACATGGATCGTATGAATGTAAAATTCTTGCCCACAAAGGAAGTCAGTGAAACAGAAGATCTATCACATTGCTCAGAACAACAAGCAACCGAAGAGCTTGGGAACCTTCCATCAGGCCATGACACAAATAAGCAGCAGTTCATGCCTGGACCTAAAGAGATTGATGAAACTGGATCTGTATTAAGAGAAGGTGGCAGCAAATCCACTCATGGCTCATCCTGTGAATCATTAAACCCTGTCTTTACCATAGTGCTGGACTCTGATCTTACCAAACCCAATCAGAACCCTCTAACACAAGCTGTCCCAGCTTCTTCAACTGAATGGGATACTGTTTCAGTTGTTCATAATAGGACCGCAGAGACATCAGAGGATGGCTTGAAACTCTTAGAAGTCAAACCAAATGTTGATGTAGCTGTAGATGAAGAACATGATGCAGTAAGCTCTTCTGATGAACCTGTTCATTTATGTGCAGATCTTTCAAAATCAGAAGTGCAGTTTGAAGAAAACAGCCACACCGATGATGTTGAACCCACTCATTCTGATCTAGACCTTGATTTCAGGCCTGAATCAGAGAAGGACTCGTCTACTCAAGCATTTGACCCAATGCTTTCATACCCAGAGAAGCATCAAGGAAGCTCTGGAACTGCTAAGAAAGTATTTACCATCATCCTGGATATTGATACTCCTACATTTCCATCAGACAAGTATCAATCACTGCAAGAGACACAGTGTACAGGTCCTGAAGACTCGACCACAGATGAATTCTCCCTTTCAGATGTAAAAAATCAACAGAGGATCTCCTCTGATACTGAGAAACCTGATGGCCAAATGGCTGAGCTAGATTTATCAGAAGAGTCCAATGTGAAATCAGGTAGCTCTGAAATGCAGCCAGGACAGAAGGCAGCTACGCTTATCCAACCCCAAACCCCTGAGATGATGGAGATTGACGTTCAAAAAGATGAAAAAAAGAAACAACTTGAAGTCACCAATGCAGAAACATCAAGCCAAATGGATGTCCACACTGGAGAAGGCAATGAGTCAGGGTCCGTAGTTCACCAACAGGATGTCCCAGTGTTGGAGAGTCATGGTGAGGATGACAAAAATACATTTGAAGAGGCTTCAAATGAAGCAAACACACTTCAAAAGCCTCCAAAATTTGCTAAAGGTAGGAAGAAGAACAGAAAACCAGCTGGTGCAGAAAAATCAAACAATATCAGTAAAAAAAAGCTGAACACATGTAAATCTGAACATAAGAACACAACTGACTCAGAAAGCCTTCAAACTTCTGAGGTCAAGCTGCCGAACACCACAGATGCTTCACTGACTGTGTCTTCAGACTTAAGTCAGCCAAACACTCCAAAGCCATTGAGCACACAAGACAAACTAACAGTGGACACTGTACAGAAAGAGACCTTGAATAAAACTGAGACAGAGTATGGACATTTTGAAAATGTTAGCATCTCACTTGCTGAAGGTGCCTATATTAGTACCACAAATAGTGTGGGTTTAGCATCAGTGGAGTCTGTACAGTCAACACATATAGAGGACTCAGAATTAACACCAACAGATTCTTCATCTGTTGTGACAGCTGACTGTATAACACAAATTCCTATCGCAGTCCTATCAGAGTCACAACTCAGCCATGCTGAAGCTCGGAGGACAGAGGATTCAGATGGCAGTTTCCCTTTACAGGTAAGATTAACATGGTTGTTTTCTTATAGAAATACAAAAAGAAATCTATTGCACAAATCTCATTTAACATCACTCTCAGACATCATGGTGATCGTGTTCAGTTAATGAATGAAATCTCTTTCCAGCACTTTTAATGTGCCTTTTGTCATTAAAAATCATTTTTAACTTGTTTAACGATTCAGGTGGACATCATTTGTATAGCTTTATGGCACATTGGATGTGAAATTACCGTGCCTTAGATACAAGAACAAAATTATTTATTTTCATGCTCAAATGATGCCTTTCATTTTACATTTTGCACTATTCACAGTTCATTCAAAGAAGGCTTTTTTTTTAAAGAATATCAGTGAATGAAATCATTGAAATGGTCATTGAAAGGGTTTTGAAAGCTGTATAATTTGCGCTGAGACAGTTAAACTAATTTTCTTCTTTTGAAATATGTAAGATGCCCACGATCTCAAAAAATGACCTGAAAGAACTTTCATCATATTAATGTGTCCTAATTATTCCAAGCTGTGCGAAGACTGGCATTGACCATTTTTATGTGCATTCAATGCAGTTAGTTCAACAATTGTGAATGTTGTACTTGCACTTTTTGCCAGTGCAGTTTAACAGTCGTTTTACACCAAAATATTATTTAATGAATGCATGATTTTATTTTATTTTACTTGATTTGATTATTTTCCATAGGCATCATTCGCACATCATTCCATGTGTTGGCATTCTAACAGATATCTCTCTCTAGCCTTTATCATGGCTATAGTGTGGCACTTATCCATTTGCTTTGATAACAGGTTATTCAGTATTGTTTCTGTGAGCAAGAACTTTATTAGGCTTCGTTATACCAACTACATTTTGTTAGCATTACTTCCTGGAGTACCGCCTCCTCTGAGTTTGTTTTAGGCCTGAAGGCACACCACGCCTTTTAGAGGGAAGACTCAATTCCCAACTGGGCAGCATTCCTTGTTCTTCTGATACCGTGACTTAGCAAGTCAACAGCAGAGCTGTTTCTCTTTTAAACGATCTCTGAAAGCAGGTGCAAGCAATGTTGTGGTGAAATTTTTCATTGAAATATAAACTGACGCTTTATTGTAGTATGAAGAAATGCACAGAGTCAATTCAGATCCATCTGCCGGGAACAAAATGCCCCAAAACAGAGGATCAGTACCAGACGGTGAAGATAAAACAAGGCATGTGGAGCAGCCTATTGGGACACATGTGTGGGCCACTTTACTGAACACCATCACTAATGTTCAGCCACTACTGATGACCAGTCATCAGGTATGTACCTGTATGTAAACAAATTATGATTTTATTCTGAATTCTGAATCAAGGAACCACTAGAACTCAAGCAGCTTCAGTGAACTTTTGGCTTTTGACGGAAAAAAAGGCTTCAGAAAAAAAAGTACAAAACCAAGATTAACTTTTTCTCTCAAATATAACTGTTATCTGTTAATCAGCTCATTTTTGTCAGTTTTTGACTTGACCATATATTCCCTAGTCTTCTGGGAGGAAATTGCACAGGAAAGAGGAATTTCCTGTGATGTACTGATTTTAACTGTACTATTTTCTTCCTGTCTGTTTTACATTTTTCATTATAGTTTTTTTTTTTTTTTATACAAATGTTATACAATTATTAATTTATTTTTGTACAAATTGTAATATTTATTTATTTATTTATTTATTTATTTATTTTATTTTGCAGGAATCTAGAGCAAGGAAAGATTCCTTGTTTCAAAACTCATCACTCTTAGAGTCTGAGAGCAGTCTGTCATGGACTGTCCTGTGGGTGTTCAGATGTCGGTACCGACCGACCCAACTCAGCATTGCACATATGGCTCATCAGCTGGAAGAGGCTGAGGTACAGTACATTACTTCATTGTACTGGTTTCTCCAAAACCTCCAGCTGTGAACAGCTGGTGACAGTAAAAGCTGTTAGTACTAGTCATGAAGATCTAATCTACTATTTTCGAAAACAGCCGGGACAATCCCTCACTACCAGTGGCGTAACTTAGTAATGACGGGCCCCAGTGCAGGCTATTACAACGGGCCCCTTGGGCTGCATTGTTATGAAGCACATACAAACACACAGTGCTCGTGTCTAGAAGGGAACCCATATAAGCGAATTTGTGCCTAACCTACTTAATTTAGACCAACTAAAATCAGTATCTTATCTGTTTCTTATATTTAATTGAACAGTTCTCTTTGCGTGCATCTCTCTCCAACACACGCACACGCAGGAATCACGGCAACCGCATTCCTCTCCGAGAGGCAAGAGAGCACGACCCCACCACTTTTTGCAACATCTCGTGGCACGCACGGTCGGATGTACCTAAAAGAAAGAAACATCTCCATTTGATATGAAATTTGTTGGTCAGTGTTATATAACAGGCGATCTATCACTGGAATGTTTTAGGACGAGAGCTCGTTGCCGCTGTAATCAGTTCTCTCTTAGTGCTCATGCAGAATGCGCAGTCTTCACACAGACGATCGAGTGCTTCGTTCTGGTAAAAGCACAAAACAAAATGCACACAGAAGTATTCTTGCCCTTGATATACAATCACTGGTGAACACCGCTTTGGTTTTAATGAGAGAAAAAAAATAAAAGCTATCCGAGAATGGATTAGAACCCGGAACCTCAGAAATACTTGACAAAAGTTCTACCACTAGACCATTACAGCACAAGAGTGGTTGATGGAAATTTATATATTGTATTATTAATATTTCTATATATATATATTAC
Organism: Spinibarbus caldwelli; assembly: GCA_039654775.1. NCBI lineage: Eukaryota > Metazoa > Chordata > Actinopteri > Cypriniformes > Cyprinidae > Spinibarbus > Spinibarbus caldwelli. Next base: position 16,252,326 of record CM077240.1, on the reverse strand, counting down.
TATACTTCGTCGCCAGGGGCCCGCTTGCGATGTGGGCAGGCCCGCAAGCGTTGCGGGCCCCCTCGCCACACGGGCCCCAGTGCAGCTGCACTGTCTGTAGTTACGCCACTGCTCACTACCCTCAGGAGATGTCTGATTACAAAACTTATGACTTAAAATGAAGCAGAACTTATTCAGATTTCCAGGTCACATGTAGTCAAATTTATAACTGATGATGTCAACAAAGGTGAGATGTTCTTGCTTCCATTGGAGCTCAAGATGATCCTTAGCTAAGTCATGCTGGTGAAACATTACTAGGTTTTACATAAACTTCTGGAGTTTATGCAGCTTGAGTGCTCCTTTAGCAGAAGGGACAAACCAAATACTAAAACCTTCTGAAATTTATATGCATTCATGTATCATGCACCCGAGTTAAACTTTCTAACTATAACCATTTAAAATGACAGTAAACGTTATGACATGATGTCTATCTGTGTATCATAGATCTGCTGGCAGTATGTCTTGGAGCAGGTGGCTAGACTGCCTCAAAGTGAATCTAGTGCAGGACGCTCTACAAAGCCTGAGCAGACCATAGAGGGCAGATGGAACACAGTACTGATGGATACATCAGCTATGGTGGAGTACAAAAAGACACAGCTCCAGCTTGTCACACAGTACCACCAGCAAAACCGGGCTCTCGCAGATACTCTACACAACCTGGAGGCTGAGCTCAGCACACTGACACAGTGAGCATCCTTGACATTTTCTGTGTGTGTGTTCAGGTATACCCTACAAAGATGGGGACCCTTGTGGGGACATTTTTTTTAGTCTCCATGAGGAAAACAGCTTATCAATCATACAGAAAAAGATTTTTTGAAAATCTGCTGAAAGTTTTATGTGAGGGTTAGGGTAAGGGGATAGAAAATACAGTTTGTACAGTCAAAAAGCATTACAAAACGGTGGGGGGGGGTGTAAATTCATCTTTAACATAGATAAGATGATTCTAAAATGTATTTACCTTTACCTTTAAATGTATTTACCTTTATCTGTGCCTTAGTGTTCAAACTGTACTTGAAAATAAATTAATTTGTTATAGAATTAATATTCTGAAACAGTAACATGGAAGAAAGCAAAGTTAAATATTTAATTTAAAGGGATACTCCACCCCAAAATGAAAATATTGTCATTAATCACTTACCCCCATGTCGTTCCAAACCCGTAAAAGCTTCGTTTGTCTTCAGAACACAATTTAAGATATTTTAGATGAAAACCGAGAGGCTTGTGACTGCCCGTTGACTGCCAAGTGAATTGTACTGTCAAGGTCCATAAAAGTATGAAAAACATCGTCAAAATAGTCCATCTGCCATCAGTGGTTCAATCTGAATGTTATGAAGCGACGAGAATACTTTTTGTATGCAAAGAAAATAAAAATAACGACTTTATTCAATAATTCGTCTCGCCTGTGTCTCTCCGCAATCATTTTCTATGTGTATTTACGCTTTGATTTGAACAAAAACAGCGCATCCTTGTGGCGCGGCTGATACAGAAGAGTGTACATGGTGCGTTCAGTGGATATTCTCCAAAATGGCACTATGGTGATTGCGGAGATTATTTTTATTTTCTTTGCGTACAAAAGTATTCTTGTCGCTTCATAACATTCAGATTAAACCACTGATTGCAGATGGACTATTTTGACGTTTTTCATATTTTTATGGACCTTGACAGTGCAATTTACTTGGCAGTCAATGGGACAGTCACAAGCCTCCCGGTTTTCATCTAAAATATCTTAAATTGTGTTCCGAAGACAAATGAAGCTTTTACGGGTTTGGAACGACATGAGGGTAAGTGATTAATGACAAAATTTTCATTTTGGGGTGGAGTATCCCTTTAAAAATTAAGATAGATAGATAGATAGATAGATAGATAGATAGATAGATAGATAGATAGATAGATAAAGCTTCTTTAAAATTAAATGCTCTTGTAAAATAGTTAATGAAGTAAACTGCTGGAAATAGTCATAATAAAGAATGAGTGGGTGTGTCTATTACTTGTACTGTACCTGTATTGGTAGTGTAGATATTGTACAACATTGAAAAGTAACCATATTCTCACATTTTTGAAGGGATTGCATTGACAGCAGCACCTTGCAAGTGGAGAAGCTGAATGCATTCCTGAAGAACATGCAAAAGAAGAGAGGCATACTAGAGGATCTCCTACAGACATGCTCTCAGATTTCAGCCCAACTGGGTGAGACCGAGGGACCTGTGGCCTGCATTGAACCTTTTAGGACTTTACAGGAGAGATGGCAAACTATGGAGCAGGTTGCTTCCAGCAGTTTGTGGTGTGCTAACATCTGCACAGCAGAAGTAGCTGCACTCCTGCAAGAAGCCAGAGAGCTGCACCATGAACTGGAACTTCTGGAGAAGTCAGTTTCTCTTCCGCATCCCTCTCAAGGACAGATGGACTGCCAAAGTGCGCTACAAGAGACCGTCAGAACTGCAGACCTGGCAGTGTTAACTGAGCACTACTTGTACCTTCTTGAGGTCTCTCAGGCTCTTTCCTCAAGTCCGCTGGGAAAAAAAGAGCTCAGAGATGTGGAGGACGCAATGCAGGGCTTGAATTCTCAGCTTGCTCTGACTAAGGAGAAGCTCAGCTCTCAGACTTCAAATGGCAATGGTTGCTCACCGATTATGAGGATTATCAGGGACTATGTTACATGGGCTAAGCAAACAGAGAGCAAAGTCAGTAGGAGAAGGAGGTTGTCTCTGTTTCCTGAAGAAGCAAGTCACCAGGTCAATCACATGAAGAAACTGCAGTCTGAAGCATCTCTTAAGAGGTTTCAGTTGGCCTCTGTTTTGAAAGAGCTAAGAGAGGAAGTTACAGGACTCGATGAGGAGCTTTCCATGTCACCCAACCTCGATTACCTAGAGGATTTGTATGTTAAGCTTACAGAGAAGACTGAGTGTGCTGTTGCAGAAATTAACAGAATGTTTCATATTAGAGAAAGACTGTGGAAACAGATCACTGACAGTAGCTCTTGGTTGACCTCAGTATTAGAAAAAGAGTCTGGTAAAACAGTGGCTTCTGAACCTAAAACTACTATACCAGAATTGAGGGTTCAGCTTCAGGTATGCACAGAGGCTTTGAAGGATGCTGAGAGACAAGCAAATAATCTGGAGACTCTGTTAGATGAAATCAAAAATGTGAATCACGGTCTGAGTGTACCTGAAAGCTTTCAGCTTATCAATAGGCTAACAACCTTACAAGAGGTCTCTAGGGTTGTGAACCGTAAGTGGGCCTTGCGCTGGGTGCTTGAAGAACTCCTTCATGCTCAGGAATCTTCAGCTGAGGAACAGAACACCATTCTGAAGAGCTTGAGACAGATGAGTGCTGATGTCACGAGGCAGAAGTATCCCTTAACAAGGGACTCGCTCTTGGATCTTGAACCAGTTAAGCACATGCTGATGGAGCTCCTCTGCAAGGTGCCGGAAATTCCCCACTGCCCAGATTCTCGGAGGAAAGAGATGCTCAACGCTGTACTAAATCTACAAAGGAGAATACATCTGCTGGAGTTGCAAGCCAAAGAGCATGAGGAGTACCTCGTTTTAAGGCAGCACATGGAGAACTCTAGAGAGGCAGTGAAGAAGAGCTTGTTGCAGATTTTAGACTCAAGTGTAGGAGCTGAGGTAAGGCTCAGCTTTTGTCAGACTCTCCTGGTGGAGTTGCCTTTGGTGAGAATGACATGTCAAGAGGCCGCTGACCACCTTGAGGCCATTTCGAAAGATCTATATCCATCCCAGCTGACAGCAGAAAGGCACAAAATCCGTTTGGTCATTGAGCAGCTCGCCTCTTGGGAGGTCACAGTAAAAAATGAGGCTAAAACCATTGAGTGCTCTCTGGCGGAGCGACTCGGCAGTCCTACAGACCTCAGTCCACTCACTGAGCTCTTCAACAGTGTCCGGCAGCAGCTGAAGGAGACCATCTGCTTGGAGCCAGATAATAAGACCATTGATACACAGCTACGAAAGCACTGGATGCTAATCCAGACCGTTGAGTCTGTTCTACGAATGTTGGAGCACTGCAGGAAAGAAGTAGATGTTGAAAGCTACCATATGACTATTGATCTCGGCCAGAGAACTCTTAATGATTGTGGTATGCATATGGTAAGCTCCATGCGTACATGTATGTTAAAATCACTAATACCACTAGAATGCTACTTTTTGTAACCATTGTAGTTTAAGCATGCATGTGACTTCATTGTTATTTTGTAGTATTTTTAGTAGGACTTTGTGTAGATTTCCCAATTTAGTTAGTTTGAATTCACATGCTCTTGATTTGTTCTGGTTTTGTTTTTGATTTGATTTTGATTCTTTTGGTTATATTTCGCTTATCTCAGTTTTCTCTGTTTTCTAGTGTTGTATACAGATTCAAACCAGTAATTCATCTTTTTTGAACTATTCATTAAAATAATCTTCTTAAAAGAGTCAATCGGCAACATTGGTCACACTATGTTTTTGGTTAAAAAATAACCTGCGACATTTGTTTTTGAATTGGACTATACTGGTAATGTTTTGTTGTTTTTGCATGCAGCCCCTGACAACTACTTAATACAAAGCCTTTTTTTCAATTAGATGTACAGTAATACAGACTGTGATATCTGCTGCAGGGGAAGTGCTATACAAACAGCAACATATCTTGGAGTTTTAAAACTCAATATTGGGGTTGTTCAAATTAACATCACAATCATTTGGAAAACTATATGTTTACCCATCTCTAGTTTTTAGAAAGCTATGAATGTTGTTTATCTAATTTCTAAATAATTTGTGTTTCGTTGTCCAGGACAAGCTGCTCCAAGCTCGGGAGGCACTGAAGCATTACCACTGGGCTGTTCAGGGTGCAGAGAGCTTCTTTCAACAGATTGGATCCAATCTTAACATCTCCTCTGATGGCTTCAGAGGCTACAAAGAGGAGCATCGCTATGTTCAACAGATTTTCAGCACTCTGGTTGAGGGTTTCCAGGCCCGCATTTCTGAAGTTGGTGCTTCTGTTCCCCAGCAGACATGCCTCTCCATCCCTTTAACTGAGCAGCTTCATATCGAGGTTTTGAGTCACCTTCTAGTACAAGATGCCAAATTAGAAGCTCAGGCTCAGCTCAGACTTGAGGCATTACAGAGGTTAGTATAAAGCATGTTATGGATTATTTTTCTTTAAAAACTTTAACAACCTTGACCTATGATTCAGATTGCTGCATTCACAATGCACTCTGATTGTTGTTGACATTTTTATATCAAATTGGAAAATCATTTTATAATTGTAAATAATGGAGACTTTACATTTTTGGATTATTGGGGAAAAATACTTCTACAAATAATCAAGCATTTTCTCAGAAAGCTCTGTAATTGTTTGCCATATACTGCAGAGTACTTGGAAACATTTTCCTCAGAAAACAAGCTCTGAAACAATTAGTCTGAATGGAATACATCTATTTGGTTAAATGAAATGTACTGGAGGCACTTTTATTTAGCTGCCTTTAACAGTTCAGTCTTTCTGCTCCAATTTAGATCCATGAAAGATCAAATTGTTCACATGGGTCACCATGAAGAACTGAGTCAACTTCTCAAAAATGTTGATTCTCAAATCTTGAAATTTTTAAGTCAAAAACCAGCTGATTCTGAAGCTTGCCAAGATCAACTGCTGAAAGTAAAGGTTTGTGGTCATTATTTACCATTAACAGGTTAAATGAGTAGCAATAATGCCTATGGAGATCTTAAGATGATTTGGGAAATGCTTTTGCTTCCCTTTTGACTTTTGAAAATCTGTTTTTATGGTTCCTTGTGCCACTTTTCATCTCATAACAATGCATGTATGCTAGATTAGCATGCACTGAAATTGTCTTCATCTGCAGGTGCTCCAGACAGAGCTGAAGAACCTCGCTAAAAAGCTGGAGGAACTGAGGGAAAGCTGCCCAGGTTTTCGCTGCAAAGCACCTGTGGATCTGATGCTGGGACAACTGTGGAGGTCTTGGGCAGTGCTGCAGTGCAGAGTGGAATCACTCAAAGCCAGCATGTCTCATAAAGAAGCAGAATGGAGAGACTTTGTGATACGTGTATGTAAAAATAGATTTTTTTTCAGCTTGTTACAATGTTAATTTTCTTGTAAAATGATTAAGTAAGCTGTTGGTTAACTCATTTCTCTTCATGTTTGGGTTTGCTCTGCAGCTGAATAAATCAAAGGAAGGTCTTGACAGACTGCAGAATGATCTTCCAGACTCATCTACGGCGACGGGATCCCTGGTGGATCTTCAGGGTGTTCTGAGCCTCACTGAGAGCCTTCAAGATGGGATTGAGCTGGAGCATCACACTTTGGCATCTCTACAACACCATGTGGCACGATTGCTTGGGGTCTCAAATTTGCAGCAGCTGAAAGTGTGTCCTCAAATCTGTCAGGACTTGCAGTCTCTACAGGGTCACTGCAGAAGGTTTGACTTGTACACACATGCACAAAAACACAGAAGTTGAGAAAATGTTCAGAATCTACATTTACAGACATTTTCATGCTTAGTCTCAGAGATCAGAGCAATAACATCCGTCGGGAGGTGCTTTTTGAGATCCAGGAGTTGGGTCGTGTGCAGGAGGAGCTGAGTGCCATTCAGCAAAATGTTCTTTCTCTTTTGACGGCTTTACAGTCGGAGTCAGCTGCTCAACACTTGCAGGTTGGTGTCTGTGTTTGACAGGCAGGGTGTCTGTTTCTGCAGTCCTTGGTGTTGATATTGTGTTCACTGTGTTGTATTGCACTGTAGGAAGTCAAAGTGGAATTGGTTTCACAGAAGGCTCGACTGCAGGATGTCATGGACAGAGTGCAGAAGAAATGGAGCTGTGTACCTACAGAGATTCAAATCTTACACAATGAGCTCAACGTGTCCATGCAGGAGGCTAAGGACAAAGTATTCACTTTATTTATTTTTATAATAAATACTTTATAATAAATGCCTTGAACGTGTAAAAGAACATTTTTGTCCTTTTAGAAAATATATATTTAATATGTCACCTATAGTTTCAGTGTGTTGTGTGTTAATTTAAATTAAAGCTAATACAATTGTATCCTTTTTTTTTCAGTTGGTCATGGTCATGGAGAGAAGTGGTCCTCTCTGCAAAATGGGTGAGCTGATTGGAGAGGTGACAGTGGGCTTGAATTGTGTGCAGGCCCTGCTGAAGCAAACCAGTCCTAATATTTCTGAGGCTGAACGTACACAAAAGGTACTTCTTTCTTGCTTGACATCACATGCACATTATTGAAAATATCTTTCTATCAGTAGCTTAGTTTTTCTTTTCTCTCTCCTTATTTAGTTTTGCATATTACTTAAATATTCTTTTATTGTATTCTTACTGTATAATTGTAAAAATATAAGTATAAAACAAACAAATTATGGTGCCATTTTCATTGTAAACAATGTTTATTATAAATGGCAAAACTAATTAATATAAAGATTTTAAATCTTAAGATTTGAAAAGTCCTGTAGTATATTCCAGCCTCAAACCTGGGCTCACATATTTCTTTCATTCAACACAAATCCAAATTTGTGTGGTTTTCACGATTTGCATACTTGATGGTAATTGCATTATATAATTTGCTTTAGAAGTCTCAGCACGTTTCAGATAATTAAAATATATATTTGTATTCAGGAGTTTGTACTGTATATAGAGAGAGAATATGAACACTTGTGAACAAAACTTCTGTAAAGCGCTTTTCACTGTTTTACTTTTAAAATGTCTAAAATTCTTTAATTTTTAAAATGTACGATAAATAATTAATAAAAAATATATTTAAAAATAAGAATATGGACCAGTTTTACTAAACAGGGCAAATTAGCGCGAGAGCACAATTCCAAAACAGCGCCGATGGGAAGGGAAATTTCTGAGGGTAAGCATAACAACAGTTTGTTGTCTGTGCCTGTGTGTGCAGCGCATATGGGATGAGCTGGACCAGTGGCACACTCGGATAGCTGAGCTGGAGGCTGAGGTGCAGGATCTGGCTGAGCAGAATCCTGAGAGAGCACACATTCTCATGGACCAGCTCACGGAGCCTCTGCAGCTCTACCAGACTACTGCCAAACAGGCCGAGCAAAGGACCGCCCTCATCAGCAAAGTCAGATGATTTCGCGACATAAGCCAACAAATAATGCAACTGATATTAAACCTTGACTGATTATGTCTTTGTGTTTTGGTCCCATCAGATCCCTGCTTGTCTGCAGGACTATGAGGGTTTACTCAATAGCTCCAACTGCTGGTTGAGAGAGGCTCAGTCTTGGCTGGTCGCTCCCAGAACCTACACCACTGCGAAATGCATCCACTGTCATGCCAACTCCCTCAAGGTCAGGTCAAAACCTCACTTTAAAGACATTTTGCCTTTATGGAGTAACTTGTTAGCAGCTCTTTTGATGTGTCTGTAGATGATGCTGGATGAATCGGAGGGATACAGGGCAACTCTGGAGGCCTTCCTGCCTACTCTGCAGGAGATCACTCCAATGTGTGACACCACCCCTCAACAACAACATCTCCAACTGTGTGTACAAAACATCACACTCATGCAGCAAAGCGTTCTGGATCCTCTCTCCCACCTTCAGCACCTAGCAGCTGTAAGAAATATCATTACGTTCAAAAAATGTTAAACAAATTGTATTTACTGTTATATTCACTATAACATTCATCTAAGGATTTGCAGTGTCAAAGCTTGTCCCAATACTACGTTTTTAGTTGTATCAGTTCCAGTGAAATTTCTTTATTCCTGATACCAGTTTCAGTACCACAGCTGTTAAACACAGTGGTTTTATATAAAATATATTAACATAAATATTAAGACATTAAATTAAAACAATAGTGTGTGCATAGCCTTCACGTATTTCTCATTTAGAAAACATTTTTGTGAACATAATTAATTGACACTAATTAATAAATATGAAGTAAATAAATGATGCTTGACTTTTTATGATAATTTTCAGTAAAATCAAATGTTCAAGAAGACATTTGAACTTTTTCAGAGATTTTTTTCTGTTTATATTTACATAAAATTAGCAATACTGTTCAAAAATTTGGGTCGGTAAGAATTTTTTATATTTTTGAAAGAAGTCTCTCATACTCACCAAGGCTGCATTTATTATATCAAAAATATAGTAAAAACATTGTTATTGTGAAATTAAATTTTATTACATTATATTATTTTTTGTGAAATAATAAAATAGTATTTAAATTTAAAAATCTAATTTATTCTTGTGATGCAAAGCTGAATTTTTAGCAGTCATTACTCCAGTCTTCAGTGTCACATGATCCTTCAGAAATCATTGTCATTTCTAATATGCTGATTTGCTGATCAAGAAATCAACTTCTTATCAGTGTTGAAAACATTTGTCCTACTTAATAATTTTAGGTTTCTTTTATAAGTTGAGTTCAGAAAAATGTATATATATTTTTTAAAACTGAATTTTATTTTTTATTTTATTTTTTTCCTTTTTTATTATTATTATTATTTTTTTTTTTTGCGTTCACTTTTGATCAATTCAATGCATCCTTGCTGAATAAAAGTATTATTTTCTTCCAAAAAAGTCTTACTGCAGCTTTGATTTGTAACTGACTTTGTTTGCGTTAATGCATCACAAATATTGGCAAATTGGGATACCAGAAAAACTGGTGTCATAACACACACATAAAAAAGTATTGGATCTTTTGTCATTCCTAACAATGTATACATAATTTATAGTGTTTTATGAGATTGCATTACTGGAATTACTTACTTTGATACTGTGATGACATTTCTTAATTATGTTGCCTATATTTTAATTGGAATTCACTTATAACATTTGTTTAGGAGATGGATGCCATTGAAGCAGAGGTAAAGACAATGGAGAAAAATATAACTAAGATCAGAACAATCCTTTCAGACACTGACACTGAGAACATTTCTCCTGAGGAACATCTCGAGAACATACAGGTACTGTACATCATGTCTCACTAATCCTCTGTTTGTACTGTAAACATTTACAGTACCTCTCTCTCCTATCCTCTGTAACAGGTCATTCTGGATAATGTTCAGTCCATGAAGAGGACCATTGATGAGATTGAGAGCTGCAGGCCAGGCCTGGGGCTTCCTGCTGGGGCAGAGCAAACTCTCACAGCCTTCCATTGGGCTCAAGAGCTCCTGCAGCCCATCCAGGAGCTGCAGCATCTCAGTGTGGAGCGGAGCACAGCATTGAGGGTCTGTCGCTCTAATAGTTTGTTTGTGTTTACCAAGAGTCAGTGGTTTCCTGTTTGCTGAGCTGGAGTGTGTTTTAACTTTAGTTCATGAAAAGCAGATTTCAGTAGTTAGGGTATTTTACAAATACCTCGTTTTTCACACAACATTAAAATGTCAAAAGTTTACAACTTAAATATTTGCAAAGGAAAATGAAGTATATATATTTTTTAAAGGTGCAGAGAGTAATTTTTGTTCATGTTGAGCTGGCAAATTTAGCAGTCACCTCTCACCTACAGGAGTGTTCATTGATAGTGATTGCTACATATAAAACTACATTCTTGCTACATTCTTTTCTTGTTCTTAAATACATAGAATTCCATAGCCTTTCTATTCCTAAGGTGTGAATGGCTTTTTTAAAAGTTCAAACATTTCTTGTCGTCTTTATTAATATGAGACCATAAAAACTTCATAAACAATAATTATACAAGACGTTGAATTTTTTTAAATATTTTTTTAATTAAATATGTAATGTCACTTTGCATGGCAATGCTTGAAATGGCGATATTAGATGATAGATAACTTTTACATGAATTATAGTTGTCATAAGAAAAGACAGCTATCCAGTTTCAGTGTGGGCTTCTCCTTAATAAACAAAGAAAAATCAAGCTTTGAAACTATTTTTCAACTCATCCATTTCCAGGATTTCCAGCATCAAATAAAGAGATTTCTAATGCAATATTTCAAATGACTTTTGGTCTAGTTAGTTCTAGTTAGAAAATATTAGTTCATCTCATGAAAGTGCAGTAAATTTGTAGTGTTTTTAGTGACCGTGACCGGCAAGTGACCTCTCCTCTTCGCTTTCATGTCTGTGGGAATGAGAGGAGGAGAAAATCCCTGCATTTAAAGCCAACTCACAAAAGGGATGTGTGGGAACCTTGAATTTTCTGATTGCACTTAAAAAATAAAGTGCTTTAAAACTTCAATATGGTGCGGCAGCAAATCATTACAGGCACAGCTTTATTGGCAAAGGCAATAGTATCTAGTTAAGACACTCTCTTGGCTTTTCTCATGATCTCTATCATGTGACCTTGCAACAGTGACTTTGGTTCGCCCAAGTTTTACAACTTGATGAAACGAAGTATTTTGCTGATTTTCTTTTCAGGCCTCTATTGGACAACCAGCTGAAATGATTCTCTCTTCAGACCAAACCACAGAATTCACGATGCCACATCTTTACACTGGAGATGTGAGGGTAAGTCCATCAACTCAATCAAAAATATACCTCAAAATCATGTCCACTCTAACTCAGAAGACATCTAAGATGAGGAGGAGTCAGTTTTACGACTAAAGACTAAATCAGCTCATTAGTTGTGTCACTATAAAAACCTACAGTAAAGAATAATATGTCGTTGCATAACCCTGGTGAAGCAGGTCTCCATGGATGGCCCTTACACTGAGGAGGAAGATGAAGACAATCAGTCTTCATCCTCAGGAACTCTCACATGCAGTGTTCCAGAGGTAAAACCCTCAAAACCTCCAATTTATCTCCCAGGCTTTGCCAAACCCTGAAAAGGAAACATTTCTGAACTCTTGCCTGAACTCTGGACCTCTTTGCTATGGCTGTTCATTTGCATGTGTTTAATTTTTTATTTATATACATTTATGAAAGGAAGCTATTAATACAAATCTGATTGTACATCTAAATAACTATATGTAATATTTATATGCATATATATTTATTTATTTTTATTTATTTTTAGATAATGCTAAGGTCTTTTTTCTCTATAATTTCACAGGAATTGGTCGTGGATGCTTTTGCTAGTCTCAGAATTTTTGTTGTTCATTTATAATTCAGTCAGCTTTGCAAACAAGTTCTTTTGCTTTTCTTTTCTGAAGAGCAAGGCGGCACTCATTGCAGAATGCTGAATATAACTCCATCTCTTCTTTCAGTAACAGCTGCTTTCTTCATTTGTCTTTAGGGAGTCTATTCTTCTAATACACTGGACCGTCATCTCAAATCATTTCTAATCATTTCATCATCTCTAATCATTTTTCCTTTTTCTGTACCAGGACCCAGATGAGACCGTAGAGGAGGAAGATACTAAGTCAGGCGCTGCCTCTGCTGTAACGGAGTGTGTCACTAAGGTAAAGACTGACCCCAGTAGAGTTATTTGACTTTTTCTCTTTAATTGCAGGCAGTATGATTCATTATCATTATTCCTCACATTTCTTATTGTGAAATAGATAGTTTCGACTGTTTGAATGAGCCCTGCTCAAAAACAATAAACACACACATAGCTGTATATTCTGTATTAATATGCAAATTTGCTACAGTGCTTGGCAACCACAAGTAGCCTTCTGTTAGAATAATGAACTTCATTCGAAAGTTTGTGGTCCGTAAGATTTTTTTATGTTTTGAAAGAAATGCTCACCAAAACTGCAATTTATTTGAACAAAAATACAGTAAAACAGGAATATTATTACAATTTAAAAGAAGTTTTCTATTTGAATATATTTTGAAATGTAATTTTTTCTTGTGATGGCAAAGCTGAATTTTCAGCAGTCAATACTCCAGTCTTCAGTGTCACATGATCATCCAGAAATCATTCTGATAGGCTGATTTGGTGCTTAAGAAACATTTCTTTTTATTAGCAATGTTGAATTTTTAGTTTAATATTGCTTAATATTTTTGTGAAAACTTTAAAGGAATAGTTCACCCAAAAATGAAAATTTGATGTTTATCTGCTTACCCCAAGGGCATCCAAGATGTAGGTGACTATGTTTCTTCAGTAGAACACAAACGAAAATTTTTAACTCAAACCGTTGCGGTCTGTCAGTCATATAATGACACTACAATCTCATTTAGGAGTGTCAATGGTCCATTTGCAACGGTTTGAATTAAAAATGTTTGTTTGTGTTCTACTGAAGAAACATAGTCACCTACATCTTGGATGCCCTTGGGGTAAGCAGATAAATATCAAATTTTCATTTTTGGGTGAACTATACCTTTATTACATTTTTTTTCAGGATTCTTTGATTTAATAGAAAATTCTAAAGAACACCATTTTTTTTTTAATACAAATCTTTTTTTTAACATTATAAATGTCTCTACTGTCACTTTTGATTAATTTAATGTATGCTTGCTGAATAAAAGTATTAATTTCTTTCAAAAAAAAAAAAAAACTTGACTCCAAACTTTTGAACAGTAGTGTTACTTGGTGGAAAAATTATTTTGTTATTTATTATGGCTAAGGTGGTTTTAGATGCATACATCCTTTTTTAACCATGGTGAAATCACTACACAGCTGCCAATGACTTACTGCTTGTTTTTGTCTTTAGGAATCATCTCCTGAAGAAGAAGTTGATTTTCCTGCAATCGAGCATGTAATTCAGGACGCTGACACAGGAAGTTGTTTACTGGAGCCTTCTGACTTCTCTGAAATGCCTGGCATAGTCAGCAGACCAGTTACTGAAGAGACAAGTTCCCTACCTGCACTAACATCCCAACATTTGAAAGAATTTACAAATGATAGTTGTCTGAAGCCTGAAAGTGCAAATATAGCTGAGGAAAAGCAGAATGAGTGCACCAAAACCAAATTGACTGAAGCAGTTCCAGCAAAGCAAGGAATATGCTCAGAAATCACCATGTTAAAAGCAAGTGATTCCAATGAATTGACTGAAAAGTCTGAATCTGTAGATCAATATGAAGTATCAGTAAACACAGGAACGGGTACAAGTGATCAAGTGAAAACAACAAGCCCAAAGCCACGTGACACAGAGGCAATAAATGTTACTGATGCTGATCAGACCCAGACAGAGACTAAACCCATCGATGCCACAGCTCCTCTTATGCTCTCCTCAAAGCATACAGAATGTGTGCCACAGGAAGAGACAACACTGGTAATTCTTTGAGAAATCTAGGTGTAAACTGACATGTATCATTTTAAGTATTTTTTTGTATGACTAAATACTGCCCTTCCAACTCTTTAGGAAATACATAGAGATGTTATTGAGGCCATGATTCACCAGAGCAGCAGCCAGTCTCAGGACCACACAATTCAGCACACAGCGTCTATCAGTGATCTGTCACAGTCTGAAGGAGGAGCTGAAGATCAACAGAGTTTGGTCCAGCTTCTCACCTCATGCCAGGATATCAGTTCTTTAGAGGTCAGTTTCAGCTCAGCAAACATGCTTAACTAAAACCATAGAACTACCCTGAGAGTGAACAAGTGTCTGTGTACATTTTCTGACATGTCTGCATCACCACAATAATTCTAGATCAATCAGTTTTTAACATTTACACTACTGTTTAAAAGTGAAGATTTGTTAATGTTTTGAAAAAAGCCTCTTATGCTCACCAAGGCTGCATTTGTTTATTCAAAAAAAAAAAAAAAAGAGTAATTTATAAAATATTATTACAATTTAAAATGATTTATTTTAATATATTAAAATGTAATTAATTTCTGTGATGGCAAAGCTGAATTTTCAGCAGTCAATACTTCAGTCTTCAGTGTCACATGATCATCCAGAAATCATTCTGATAGGCTGATTTGGTGCTTAAGAAACATTTCTTATTATTAGCAGTGTTGAATTTTTATTTTAGTTTTGCTTGATATTTTTGTGAAAAACTAAATTATTTTTTTCAGGATTCTTTGATTAACTCTGGTGCTCTTCGGTCACTTTTGACCAAAACATTTTCTGTTTTGAATTTTTAAAAATCACACCTTCATTGGAATGGTACAAAACTTGTGACTTTTATGGCTTTTGGAATGTGAACACACAAAGAAAATGAGGGCATGATTCTAGCAGGCTAAGTGGTTGAAAAAAAATAGTCACATTTGTGGTCTTCGGTCAAAAATGACCGACCATAGGAAATGAATGGGAAATCGACAAAAACACAAAAATTCAGAGAATCTGGCTTCAAAAATTGGATTTTAAAGGCATTGACTCGGTTTTAACATGAAATACTGCATTAATTGAAAAGTATTATAAAAATTTATATTAAAAATATATATATATTTTAAATGGGGAGAAATTGATCATAATTATTGCATAAATATTAATTATTACCATGAAATTATCTCAAAATACAAAAGAAAAAATTATTATAGAACAAAAATATGTTACATTGATTTTACTGGGGGGTGGGGGAGTTACATTTTAGGTGTCCTGTCACTTTTGACCGTGAAGATCATAAGTGTGACTCCCAAATGAGGAGCACCAAGAGGGTTAATAGAAAATGCAAAAGAACAGCATTTATTTGAAATTCAAATCTTTTGTAACATTACAATGTCTCTACTGTCACTTTTTTTGTTCAATTTAATGTATGCTTGCTGAATGAAAGTATTCATTTCTTTCCAAAAAAAAAAAAAAAAAAAATCTTGACTCCAACCTTTTGAACAGTAGTGTATATTATTTGGCAGAATAATTATTTTGTTATTTACTATGGCTAAGGTTGTTTTAGATACATAAATCATTTTTTAACCATGGTGAAATCACTACACAGCTGCCAATGACTTACTGCTTGTTTTTGTCTTTAGGAATCATCTCCTGAAGAAGAAGTTGATTTTCCTGCAATCGAGCATGTAATTCAGGACGCTGACACAGGAAGTTGTTTACTGGAGCCTTCTGACTTCTCTGAAATGCCTGGCATAGTCAGCAGACCAGTTACTGAAGAGACAAGTTCCCTACCTGCACTAACATCCCAACATTTGAAAGAATTTACAAATGATAGTTGTCTGAAGCCTGAAAGTGCAAATATAGCTGAGGAAAAGCAGAATGAGTGCACCAAAACCAAATTGACTGAAGCAGTTCCAGCAAAGCAAGGAATATGCTCAGAAATCACCATGTTAAAAGCAAGTGATTCCAATGAATTGACTGAAAAGTCTGAATCTGTAGATCAATATGAAGTATCAGTAAACACAGGAACGGGTACAAGTGATCAAGTGAAAACAACAAGCCCAAAGCCACGTGACACAGAGGCAATAAATGTTACTGATGCTGATCAGACCCAGACAGAGACTAAACCCATCGATGCCACAGCTCCTCTTATGCTCTCCTCAAAGCATACAGAATATGTGCCACAGGAAGAGACAACACTGGTAATTCTATGAGAAATCTAGGTGTAAACTGACATGTATCATTTTAAGTATTTTTTTGTATGACTAAATACTGCCCTTCCAACTCTTTAGGAAATACAGAGAGATGTTATTGAGGCCATGATTCACCAGAGCAGCAGCCAGTCTCAGGACCACACAATTCAGCACACAGCGTCTATCAGTGATCTGTCACAGTCTGAAGGAGGAGCTGAAGATCAACAGAGTTTGGTCCAGCTTCTCACCTCATGCCAGGATATCAGTTCTTTAGAGGTCAGTTTCAGCTCAGCAAACATGCTTACTAAAACCAAAGAACTACCCTGAGAGTGAACAAGTGTCTGTGTACATTTTCTGACATGTCTGCATCACCACAATAATTCTAGATCTATCAGTTTTTAACATTTACACTACTGTTTGAAAGTGAAGATTTGTTAATGTTTTGAAAGTTTCATATGCTCAAGGCTGCATTTGTGTATTCAAAATTTAAAAAAAAAAAGTAATATTGTGAAATATTATTACAATTTAAAATTATTTTTTGTTAATATATATTAAAAAGTAATTTATTCTTCTGATGGCAAAGCTGAATTTTCAGCAATTTACTACTCCAGTCTTCAGTGTTACATGATCCTTGAGAAATATTTCCATTATGATGATTTGGTGCTTGAGAAATTTGTTATTATTGTCGGTGTAGTATTTATTGGAGAAATTTAAATTAAATATTATAAATATCTATACTGTCACTTTTGAGCAACAAAATACATGCTTTCTGAATAAAAGCATTAATTTCTTAAAATAAAATCTTAATGGCCTCAAACTTTTGAGTGGTAGTATAGTTATAATAACTAAGAAGGGACAATATGTAAAGGAGTTAATCTGCAGTTTAGGCAAAATTTAGTAAAGATACATGATTATATTCATATCTAAAAAATTTAGACAAGTGGCTGACAGAATACATTTCACAGAGGCTGATTCTGCCTTTCTGCATCTTTTCCTGCCTACACAGACGAGACAGCATCTGTTAGAGATTCCGTTGTCTGCATTGAATGTCAGTGAATCACAGATGGAAGACTCAACTAAACTCCTCGAGGACCTTTCAAGCATCAAGGTATTACCAATTCACTTCCAAAGTCTACAGAATAAAACAAAACTTTTAGGGGGAAAAACCTAACCCTCCTCAATATGTAAATGACATTAGTAACATCCTAAATGGAGTTGGAGTTTAATCCACAGCATGAGTTTTTAAGATTTATTTAATATTTTCAAAATAAATAAATATTGCTTTTAGCTTCTCTGGGTACCTTTTGTCACTATAATAAGTGACCATGCAACAATGTTATACTGTGTTTTTGGATAATTTCTGTAAAATTATGTTTTAAAACTTTCCAAATACACAAACATACTACTAGAAAAGTGTGTGAAGATGTCTGATAAAAGGGTAGACAGCAACAGCTGCTAAGGTAGAACTGGTCAGTAGCTTCAAGTTCTGATCTAATGTAAGTGTTTGCTCTTTAAGAGTCTACCAGGTGCCACGTGGACTTTGGCACTTGAGCGGCGGAGATTGGCGGGACAGAATAATGTTGAGCTGCAGAGCTGTTCTGAAGTTCTTCTGAAGGGTCTGCGGAGTCTCCTGGAGCTGGGCTCTGAGCGGCTGCTGCGCAGTCAGAATGCACAGCCACAAAACTGCAGTCAGCTGCACAGTCTGCTCACAGAACACAAGGTACACAGCTGATCAGCTTAGTAATTATATTATTATTAAAATAATAATAATACATTTTTGTTTGCTTAAAACATTCTAATAATGTTTGGAATTGACTGTTAACAGAAATACTTCCAAGATTTGGGTCAGGACCTTGTAATGGTCAAGCTGCTATACCAGAAGCTGCCAGAGGGGGCACTGCAGGGCCAAGCAGAGGTGGAGCAGTTAATATCAGCTCTACAGGAGCAAGCACAAGCTCATGGTGTCCAAATGCAGCACAGTTTAGAGGTATAATGAAATTAACTTATTCAGAACTTAATGTTATCAGTCTTTTCCAATTCATAACACTTTCTCATTATCTGTCTGAATTTAGTTCTACTTTAATAGAACAAGATTTTATTAAATGGCATGTATAAAGTGTATTAAGAGAAATGAGCAACAGAAGCTCTCTCATCGCTCTGTATGTGTGTTGTAGGAGTGGTCTCGGTACGAGGAGGTCACTGAGAGACTGCGTAAGCAGTTGGATGAGATGGAGACAAACATGTCCAGTCTGGATTCAGAGCCAGAGGGAGACCTGCAGGGTCAGCTGCAGTCCTATGAGGTTTGTTTCCCCGCATCCCTGGGAACACTAATGGCTGCCTTTCTTTGACCTCCTTTGAGTATAGGCCTCCTTTGATAGTTTTAGCTGTGTTTTACATTCTGTGACTTTGCATGGGAATGACAGAAACAAATTCCGCTCTTTAAGTTCCGCTCTTAAGCTGTTTTTCAACCCTGTTTCTTGAGCAGTGAGCACCAAATCAGCATATTACAATGATGTGAAGGATCATGTGACACTGAAGTCTGGTCTCTGGAGTAATGACTGTTAAAAATTCAGCTTTGCCATTATAGGAATAATTATGTTTTAAAACATATTCAAATAGAAAAGTTATTTCGCAATGTAAAATTTTTTAAATTTTTACTATATTTTTAATCAACTAAATGGACACTTGGTGAGCATAAGACACTTCTTTAAAAAATCACACCAACCCCAGAATTTTCAGTTATATTGTATATTCACTTGGGAATAAAGAAGAGTAAACAAGAGTAAATAAGTAAATTTATTCTTGTTGAAAAATCTACTTTTAAAAAATATATATTTTACTGAAAAAAGAAAACAATTACAGATTAGGAAACTTAATTTTTTTTTCGGTACACTGCCCCAGGTTGTGTTGTAAAGAATAAATATAAAAACCTAACCAAATTCTTGTCTGAATTATTAAATCACATACCTGTAGAAGTTGTGGGATTTTACAGGAATTATTATTATTATTATTATTATTATTATTATTAATTATTTATTTTTATTTTTTTTTTGCTGACCATATTATTGCCTTAGCGATAGAGGACTCCTGTCGATATTAGTTATTTGGTTGGGAACCAACTAAGCAGCAAAAGTAAGAAGTGTCTGAGACATGTAGGAGTGTGAGAGGGGGGTGGAATTAAGGGAGAAAGTCTTCTCTTTTCTTTGGTTGTATGTTGTATGAGAATCTTTTTTGGTCTAGCACATGATGTTCCTGATTAAATTACTCAGAGCGATAGTTGCCATATCTGTGGAACTTCATGTTCTGCAGCCTGCATTGGCCGCTCTTTTATTATTTTCCCCCTCACTATTACGAAAGCTAATTTCTCAGCTACACTGACTCACACAGAACAGTCAGTAGCATACGGTTGGCTGCGTTCATATTATTTTTCTCTTTATGTCTACCAAAGCTCATTACTCAGGTGGATTGGTATAGAAGGAACAGCAAACTACCCTTTTTGTGTCTGTAATAGATGTACATCAAACTCTCTCCCATCCTCACAAGCCACTCCATCTGAGCAAGCAGTTGAAGCTGAGAGAGATGAGGAGGTGGGATGATGAGATGAGTTAAAGCAGTGATTCCCAAATTTTGCTTCAGCTGACCATATCCATATATCTGTGTACCACCTAATCATGTTTTGAATAACTGAGCAAATATAACATATTACTATTAGTGCTGTCAAAGTTAACGCGTTAATGCAAATTCATTTTAACGGCACTAATTTTATTAACGCGCAATTAACGCAGCGCGCGTTTTCTGTTTGACCCGTGGCCTAACCTGTACTATTATAGTTGGAGAAATGGAAATGAATGGAGATGCTGACAGTGTTGCCAACTTGGCGACTTTTCAGACCACTTTAGCAATTTATTTATTTATTTTTTTTCTTTCAAAAAGCGCTTAGTGACCAATCTTTATAGGTTTGCCCAAACTGGGACTCGCTGGTACTGCCGCGCGAGGTCTGTCTTTCCCGGTGCGCACACACCTCTCTCTCTCTGTGTGCGTCTGCTCTGTTCAGCGCGCGGATGAGAGGAACAGCGCTTTCAGTTAAAACAGATATTATGTTGCTTCTCTAATTTAACATGCAAGTATAGCCGAAATCACAGCACAGCTATGGTCTTTATCTTATGTATAGCCTATTTGATTTTATCAGACGATGGCTGGATTATAAATCAGGATTTTTGTGCAGATTAACGTCTTGGAAGGGAGAGCTGGTTATTTAGTCCTAGTCACTATTTCATATTCATTCCGTTGTCTGACAACAGAAACAGTCAAATATATCAATGAAAACAGTTTTATTGAGAATTTAGCTGCATCAAAATACAGTATGTGGGCACAGAGAGGCAAACAAATTTAATAATAAATAATAAATGTACATTTTTCATGTTCAGAAGAAGTGAGATGCCCTGTCATGCGGAAATGTAAACAGGTTTATGTAAGTAAATTGCTCAGTGCAAAGAAAGAGAAGTAATGGGAACCTGGTATTTCTTTTTTCATGTGTCTAATAGACATAAAAAAGTTCTTTGAAACACATCTATGATCTTTGAAACATGTCTAGTCTTCAGGCTCTGTTAACTATGGTTTCACTAATAAGAAACATATATTGCATAAAGCATCCATATTTGTCATTGCCCATGTTGATTAGAGTATTTAAAACATGAAAAGTATTAATTTAAGGTACATTTAGAACAGATAAAAATGTGCGATTAATCGCGATTAAATATTTTAATCAATTGACAGCCCTAATTACTATATAATATATTACAATGTGATTATTATATTATATTACAGGTGCATCTCAATAAATTAGAATGTCGTGGAAAAGTTCATTTATTTCAGTAATTCAACTCAAATTGTGAAACTCGTGTATTAAATAAATTCAATGCACACAGACCGAAGTAGTTTAAGACTTTGGTTCTTTTAATTGTGATGATTTTGGCTCACATTTAACAAAAACCCACCAATTCACTATCTCAACAAATTAGAATATGGTGACATGCCAATCAGCTAATCAACTCAAAACACCTGCAAAAGTTTCCTGAGCCTTCAAAATGGTCTCTCAGTTTGGTTCACTAGGCTACACAATCATGGAGAAGACTGCTGATCTGACAGTTGTCCAGAAGACAATCATTGACACCCTTCACAAGGAGGGTAAGCCACAAACATTCATTGCCAAAGAAGCTGGCTGTTCACAGAGTGCTGTATCCAAGCATGTTAACAGAAAGTTGAGTGGAAGGAAAAAGTGTGGAAGAAAAAGATGCACAACCAACCGAGAGAACCGCAGCCTTATGAGGATTGTCATGCAAAATCGATTCAAGAATTTGGGTGAACTTCACAAGGAATGGGCTGAAGCTGGGGTCAAGGTATCAAGAGCCACCACACACAGACGTGTCAAGGAATTTGGCTACAATTGTCATATTCCTCTTGTTAAGCCACTCCTGAACCACAGACAACGTCAGAGGCGTCTTACCTGGGCTAAGGAGAAGAAGAACTGGACTGTTGCCCAGTGGTCCAAAATCCTCTTTTCAGATGAGAGCAAGTTTTGTATTTCATTTGGAAACCAAGGTTCTAGAATCTGGAGAAAGGGTGGAGAAGCTCATAGCCCAAGTTGCTTGAAGTCCAGTGTTGAGTTTCCACAGTCTGTGATGATTTGGGGTGCAATGTCATCTGCTGGTGTTGGTCCATTGTGTTTTTTGAAAACCAAAGTCACTGCACCCGTTTACCAAGAAATTTTGGAGCACTTCATGCTTCCTTCTTCTGACCAGCTTTTTAAAGATGCTGATTTCATTTTCCAGCAAGATTTGGCACCTACCCACACTGCCAAAAGCACCAAAAGTTGGTTAAATGATCATGGTGTTGGTGTGCTTGACTGCCCAGCAAACTCACCAGATCTGAACCCCAAAGAGAATCTATGAGGTATTGTCAAGAGGAAAATGAGAAACAAGAGACCAAAAAATTCAGATGAGCTGAAGTCCACTGTCAAAGAAACCTGGGCTTCCATACCACCTCAGCAGTGCCACAAACTGATCACCTCCATGCCACGCCGAATTGAGGCAGTAATTAAAGCAAAACGAGCCCCTACCAAGTATTGAGTACATATACAGTAAATGAACATACTTTCCAGAAGGCCAACAATTCACTAAAAATGTTTTTTTTTTATTGGCCTTATGAGGTATTCTAATTTATTGAGAGAGTGAATTGATGGGTTTTTGTTAAATGTGAGCCAAAATCATCACAATTAAAAGAACCAAAGACTTAAACTACTTCAGTCTGTGTGAATTGAATTTATTTAATACACGAGTTTCACAATTTGAGTTGAATTACTGAAATAAATGAACTTTTCCACGACATTCTAATTTATTGAGATGCACCTGTATATTATATTTTATATTATATTATATTATATTATATTATATATGCGATTTGAAGTGTTTAAACTTCCTGTCTATTTAAAAGCACATAATAAGGTTTTGATATTAAATGGCTTTTAAAAATAGCAATAAATAGTTAATGTAAATACTTTTATACATAGCTTAGTGTTTGTTATAATATGATATTAACGTCCCAAGTGTTAAAATTGAACCCGCAAACTTTTCTTTTCCACTTTCTCTCATTGTCAGAGATTGCACAAGGTCCTGGAAGACACAAGGCCTCAGGTGTGGGAGATCCAAGACCGACTCAGGATCCTACAGAAAAAGGGTTGTTTCCGTGAGCGGCCAGGCCAGACTGTCCCAAAATCACAAATGTTGTTACGCTGGATGAAGCTTCATAATCAGCTACAGCAGAAGATACAGTCTACCCAGAAGATCAGAAAGAATTATGACAGGTGTGAGAAAAGCAGTAACCAAATAATAATTTTTAATGCCATTTTGTTGGAGGTGAGGTATGAACAAATAAATAGGTAACAAATAAATGTGTGTTTTTTGTGTATTTGAATGTGTAGGTTCCAGCGTGACTCAACAGAACTAGAAGAATGGATGCGTCATGCTCAAGAACAGGTCCAGAAGTGGAACAGTTCCTCTGATTCTGGTCTCTTGGACTCCAGACTCATGGTGAGTATAATTTTATTTTTTATTTTTTATTTATTTATTTTTTTACACAAATGTAACGTGACCATATGTGTCATACCTAAAATGCCAAAATAGGAATGTGGTTTTGTTTGTGTGGTGCAGGAGTTCTTCAAGGAGCTGGAGGGCCGTTCAGCACAGAAAGCTTCTGCAGAAAGCGCAGGCGCACAGATACTGCAGCTGACTGACAGTGAAGCTCCAGGTCTGCGCAGACGACTGGCTCAACTTGAGCAGGAATGGACAAACTTGAGTAACGTCCTGCCCACTCTCCACCAGACACAGCAACAAGTACGACTAACGCTAAGTTTTTCTCTCTCCCTCTATCTAATCCCTTGTCCATCTGGAGCAAAGCTCCGGCAAACAGATATTGTTTAAGTAAGCATCCTCTTGCCCTCCTTCTAGCTGTTGACAAACCAGTCTCACAGTCAAATCTTGGCCAGCTTGACCTCCTGGCTCAAACATGTAGAGGAACAACTGGAAGATGAAAGCTCGGGGGTCCATTGTGCCCCCGGTTCCTCTGAGATGTCTAGACATCTACAGGCTTTGAAGGTAGTACACCTACTGTACACTTTTAATTCTTTTGATTTTGGTTTCTAATTATTTCAGGGTATAAATGGGAAAACCTTGTTTGGTTCCCCCGTTTTTTTTTTTTGTTTTTTTTTTCTCATGTTCACCAAGGCTGCATTTATTTAATCAAAAATACAGTAAAAATCATAATATTGTGGAATATTATTACTATTAATTACTACTACTATATAATATAATACTATATTACTATTAATAATTAAAAATAACGGTTTTCAATTTAAATATATTTAAAATGCAATTCCTGCAAAATGCAATTCCTGCAAAGCTGAATTTTCAGCATCATTACTCCAGACTTCAGTGACACATGATCCTAATATGTGACCCTGGACCACAAAACCAGTCTTAAGTCGCACAGGTATACAGTATTTGTAGCAATAGCCAAAAATACATTGTATGGGTCAAAATTATCAGTTTTTCTTTTATGCCAAAAATCATTAGGATATTAAGTAAAGATCATGTTCCATGAATATATTTTGTAAATTTTGTAACGTTAATATATCAAAACTTAATTTTTATTTAGTAATATGGATTGCTAAGAACTTCATTTGAACAATTTTAAAGGCGATTTTCTCAATATTTTGATTTTGTTGCACCCTCAGATTCCAGATTTTCAAATAGTTTTATCTCGGCCAAATATTATGCTAACAAACCATACATAAATGGAAAGCTTATTTATTCAGCTTTCAGATGATGTGTAAATCTTAATTTTAAAAAAATTGACCCTTATGACCAGTTTTGTGGTCCAGGGTCACATATGCTGATTTTGGTGCTCAAGAAACATTTCCTATTGTTATCAGTGTTGAAAACAGTTGTGCTGCTTAATATTTTTGTGTAAACTGAGATACATTTTTACAGATTCTTTGATTAATAGGAAGTTCAAAAGAACAGCGTTTATTTACAATAGAAATCTTATGTAACATTAGAAATGTCTTTACTGTCACTTTTGACCAATTGAATGTGTCTGTGCTGAATGAAAGTGTTCATTTCTTTAAAAAAATCCTAGAAAATATTAACATGTCATATTCCACATTTGTATTTTTACATATTAGGATCTTAAGGCTGAAATAACCAGTCATCAGCCCTATGTTGACTTTCTGAACCATCAGTCTGTGGAGGGGGCAGGATCAGTAAATGAACACACCAATCGCAATGAGTGCATCCTGTTTGCTGAGCAGCTGGGAGCTCTCAATCTCAGTTGGCTTATTCTACAGGCCAAAATTGACAGCAAGGTGAGTGCAGAAGTACACCATGGTTGCAGTAACCTGTATAACCTGCCAAAGCCATTGTATTTGAAATGTGATGAATTCTTCTGTCTATAGATACATGATGTTGAGGACCAATGGCAGGCCTGCACGGACAGAGAAAAGCGTTTGCTCTGTATGCGCAGCTGGATCTCTCAACGTATTGAATGGGTGAAAAACAGCTGGCGACCAGAGAGCTGCTTGCAGACTGAGCAAACATTACAGGAGTGTGAGGTGTGTCTCTTGTCTTACAGCTAGCTTGAAGATTTGATATTGCAGTTGTTATTTGTGGGTGTGAGAGTGAGTCAAAGGAATGCTTTTGAGAAGGCTACCAGAAATATATACTGATACCAGAAAACTTGGACATTGCTTCATTGCAGGAGACAGAGGACAGGCTGCAGGTGAAGTCCTCTGAGCTGAAGGCTTTGGGAGCTCTTCACCTGTTCGGGCAGCAGGATGGTGAACATCCCGGAGATCAAGCATTCTCCAAGCAGGTGAATTCAGCCATCCAGGACTGCCAAGCTTTGAGTCAACAAGTAAGTTCTTAAACCCTGTGCCAGAATGCATCAGTAAGTTTGTGCACATTGGCCACATATACTACTTTTCAAAAATTTGGGCTCAGTTTTAAAGAAAATAACTTTCATCAGCAAGGATGACTAAATTGATCAATGTGTCATAATTTCCACAACAGTATTAAGCAGCAGATTTCTTTCAACATTGATAATAAATGTATCTTGAGCATCAAATCAGTATATTAGAATGATTTCTAAAGGATCATGTGACACTGAAGACTGGACTTTGATCACAGGAATAATGTTCAAATATATTTAAAAAGTTATTTTCATTTGTAATAATAATATTTCAGAACATTACTATTTTCACTATATTTTTGACCAAACTCAGTGAGCATAAGAGACTTCTTTCAAAATCTTTACAAAACTTACCAACCCTAAAAGATTTAATGGTACTGAACATACTGCAGCTTTAAAAGCACTATAAAAACACCGTGCTTGTGTAAGTGGTCATAATGTCTTTGTTTTTTCTATTAATATTTAATTTATTGCATCAAAACATATTATCAGAATTTTATTTTTGCATTTTATATTACTATATTTTATCAATAATATCAATCAATTGATGTTACATCCCTTAGGTTTTGGGTATTTTGGTTCGGTGGATGCGGAGATGTAACATTAGAAAGAATTCAATGGATTTGTGTCTTCAAATGTGTCAGATGTTTTCAGTCAGAGTTCATTCATCATTTTTGATTAAGTGAAGAAATGTTATTCCTAGCAGTGTGTGTTTTTTTTCATAGATAAATGCTCTCAAGTCAGATTTACAGCCAATCAAAGATGAATGGGCTCAGTTTGAATCTAAAATGAGTGCAGCAGAACTGCAAACAACCGGGGTGGTCTACAAGATGGAGCTCTGCAGAGTTCCTGTGTTCTCATCTGAGCAGAGCCGAACTCATGTGGAGCACCTGCAAGTGAGTAAACGACTCTAAATGAAATCATTCCACTGGAAAAAAGATTGGAAATGTTGTACTTTTTCTAAATTGTATAATAATTGTATAAATATTCGACATTGCCATTAATGTTAGCAATGCGATTTCTTGGATATTATATTATGCATGCTTCTTAACAGGAGCTTGAAAGGGAGCTGAACCAATCAGAGACCTGGACCCAGTTAACTGAGGTGTTCTCTAAATTGAAAGACAAACTCAACCCTTATGCGTCTAAACGTTTGTCTGATCATCTCGAGAAGGAGAGAACTCGGTAAGTAATTTTAAAGTTACTTTTAAAATGGTAGCATATTTATAAATTGATAAAGTTGAGTGACTCGTTTATTAAAGATGAATAATGCAAACAAACTGATTCACTAAAATGAATCAGACTTTGCAATCAAAGAGAGGGCAGAACATGTTTGATTTTTACGTTTTGTTTGTCTGGACCTATGTGGGTTTTAATGTTGTTTTCTTTTCAGACATCAGGCAGTGACTGAAGATGTGCATGCAGATTTACTAAAAGCCCAGAATGCATTGCGGCTTTGGCTGGAATACGAGCGCCTCACAGGAGAATGCCGTGTTCATCTAAATCAGCACTGGGAGAGGCTTGGAGAGCTTATGAGTTCTTCAGACAGAGAAGAAAACACTGTAGAGCTGCTCAACAGCAGGATGCAGGGCATCAGTGTGAGTAATTAATAGTATCTATGCTCCTTTAACACCTAGCATTGGGATGTTTCCTATCCAGATAGTATCTGGATATTCTATAGCTGGAGAGAATTTACATATTCATTCCATCCACATCTCCAGTGTTATCAGACAGAGGTTTGATCACACTTGCCCAAGAAATGGAAAATGCCAATTGCATATTACTTGAAATTTTGTTAATTAAATGAGATAGTAATTTTAGATTTTAACTCTAATGTGATTATTGGCCACAATTACCTAAAAATGACTGAAAATGCTTGCTAATGCCAGGTGAGCGCTCAGTGCAAATGAGAAATCAATCGAAATACAATAGGTCATAAGTACAGAACACAATCAAGTACATAATCAAAAGGTTAGTGGCCAACAAAAGGGATTACAACAACAACCCTTAAAGCATACCAAACCCATACAATTCACAGCAATGATGCACAGAAATATTTTTATGTTAAACTGCTTGTTTGTAAATATAAGGTACTGGTTTAGTATTATTTTTTTGTAACTGGGAAAGAAAATACAAAGTAACACTAAATAATAGCCAATTTCTGCATGTACTTGTTAAGTGCTGAAAGGTTCTAGTCCTACAGATGGGTCTGCAGTACTTCAGTCCAGTTGTGCTTTTGAAAAGAAGGAACATTGAGATCTGAGCTGGAGCTCTTTTCTGTGGGCTAAAAATACCAAATGAGACCTGTGCTACTCTTACCAAAATATGTTCAACACTAAAGAAAATAGAATCATGAATCAGTTCTTATTCAGTTCGTTTAAATTGGCTATAATCACTGTTTAAACTTAATCACAAACAAATAATATTATATTTAACAGATGTTAATAATAAATATTTCATAATTTTTTGATTGTCTGAATAATGTGCATGTCTATAAAATTATATTTTTGAATTATTTTGTTTCTATAAAATGAAAATTAATAAAATAATGAAAAAAGTAATTTATTTATTGTTTTATTTAATTATTGTTTTTAGTAGCTGCCGTATTTATTTAATAAATGTTTTTTTTTTTGTTTTGTTTTTTTTTTTCCAATTCTACCCTCTACTGATTCAGTCTTAACTTTCAAAAAGAGTTATCAGTGGCTCACTTACAAGTTGAAGGTTGCATGTATTTCAACAGAAATAAAGAAAAAACTGTAATATTGTTAAATATTTTACAATTAATGACAATAATAATAATAATAATAATTACAAAATATTTTAAAATGTTATTTGTTGCTGTGATGGCAAAGCTGAATTCTCAGCATCATTACTCTAGTCTCCAGAACATTCAAAAGAACAGCATGTAATTGAAATGGAAATCTTTTGTAACATTATAAGGGTCTTTACCATCACTTTATATCAATTTAATGCATCCTTGCTGAATTAAATTATTACTTTTTAAAAAAAAAAAAAAAAAAAATACCCCAAACTTTTTAACACTAGTATAAGTCATTAAAAAACTTTTTTATGACGTGATAAATTATGTAATTTCCTTTGTGGCTCTTCTAACCCAATGTCTAAAAAAAAACGATGTCTTTCACAGGCTCTGGAGAAAGACATGTCTGCCTTGCAAAGCAGTGTGGGAAAAGTCCTGGAGGCCTCAAAGCTTCTCACTGGACATGTGAAACCCCAGTCAGCCCCTCTAATCAAATCAGAAACCAGGTTGCTGTCACGTGACCATGTGCATCTTGGCAAGGCACTTTCTGACATTGGATCACAAGTTCAAGTAAGGGCGACAAGTTGATATCTTTAAAAGACTAAATACAACATTAAAGTAATCTGATTGATCTGCCGACCGATGACACATTTATACGTCCTACATAAGTGTTGTGCTGTTCTTGATCCATAGGAGGAGCTGGAGGAACACCGCCGTTTCAGCACTGAGCTGAAGTCAATGGAGCAAAAACTTAAAAACTTTGAGAGCATTATGAGCACCTCCGCTGCAAGCATGGATAGACTAAAGGTGAATCTGTGGCACTTCTTGAGGTTGTTTTCATTGATTTTTTTTTATCCTCTTCTTTGTAGGGCAAACTAAAATGTTACAGTCTGATTTTATGTAAATCTTTCTCTTTTTTCTGTCTCTAAGATGGTTCTGTTAGATCTGAGTGGGCTGAACCCTAACCTCGCTGCTCTGAATCAAACGAGTTTCGGGCTCTCCTTAAGCTCTGCAGAGGAGGAGAGGTTACAGACCCTCAACACACAATGGGTTCAGGTCTTCTCTCAGGCCACAGACCGACACAGGCAAGTCAAACTTCACTAAATTAAAGCTGTTCAATTCTCAAACATTTTGATTTTGTTTTAGATTTAGCCCTGAAATAGACTTGATCCCATATATCTTAGTAAAAGGGATAGTTAACCTAAACATGAGAATTTTGTTATTTACTCACCCTCCGATTGTTTCCAACCCTTTTAAAAACTCTCCTGTTGTGTTCCATTGGGAAAAAAAATACTGGTTTGGAACAACATGAGGGTGGAATTTCATTTTTGGATGAACTGTTACTTGAATTTTTTTTTTTTTTTTTTTTCAGTTTTTACACCTTAAAAGCTGTAACTAAACTGTCTGGTGAATGCCAATGCACATCTCTGTCTGTAGGAAGATGTATGGAGAGCTGCTGCATGCTCAGAACTTCCAGCAGAAGTGCCAGTGCTGGATGGAGCTCCTTGACAT
Source organism: Spinibarbus caldwelli (assembly GCA_039654775.1). Lineage (NCBI taxonomy): Eukaryota > Metazoa > Chordata > Actinopteri > Cypriniformes > Cyprinidae > Spinibarbus > Spinibarbus caldwelli. Next base: position 16,222,236 of record CM077240.1, on the reverse strand, counting down.
AATCGAGGCTGGGCTATCCAATCAGACGTTTGGAAACTCTGCTGCTGTAGGAGAGCAGCTAGCTGCACATCAGGTAGAGAATACAGTTATGAAATCCAATAGAAAAATATGAATACTGTTGCTTCATAATGACCATGTACTCTTGCATAACATATTCCAATTAAGATCCTGTTCTGATAAATCTTAATTCTAAAACAATACTATTGGAATATTTGTGGCATTTGTTATCAAAATCTTCTCCTTTTTTTTCTTTTGCTTGACTCTTTTCCAATGTTTATATCCACATATCACATAGAATATCTTGCATTTAGACATGCATAGATATAAATAAATATTATATTTTGGATACGACAAAGACAAAGAATTGCTAGTTAATGCTAGCTATGATTTATAGAAACCAGAATAATGACTTATTGACTCAACTTAATATTGGGGTGAGTGAAGTGTTTTGTTTTTGTTTTTTACATTTTAAGTGTTTTATGCTCACCAAGGCTGCATTTATTTAAGCAAAGATACAGTAAAATCAGTAATACTCTGAAATAACATTAAAATTTAAAGTTAACTGTTTTCTATTATAAATTGAAAATGAATTTTCAGCAGCCAGTACTCCAGTCTTCATTGTCACAAACATTTCTGATTATCAATGTTGAAAACAGTTATACTGCTTAATATTTTTGTGATAATTGTGTTTCAGGATCTTCGTTGATGAATATAAATATATGGAAATAACATTATTTGAAATATAAATCTTTTGTAACATTATAGAGGTTCCCTAACTCTTTTTAATACAATAAGAGCAACAGGAAGTTTGGGTTATAGAGTACTGTGTAATGTGTTTGAGTCGTGTAATGTGTAATGAGTACTGTGTTTTTGAAATGGTTGTACAGAGCTCATCTATTCATATATTAGTAATAAATCTTCCAGAGGCTGAAAGTGGAGGTCCTCATCAGCCAGCAGCTACAGGATGCCATGGTCAAAGAGGCTTCACGCTTCCTGGAGAGCAGTCAGAATGAGGACAAGTGAGCTTTTATAACACTACACTTAATAACTTATTCCCTAACCTCCAGTGTGGGGCTCTGCCATGGATAAGAAATCAAAGAATGTGGTATAATAATTTGTTCTGAACAGGATGTCTCCTAATGTGTAATTAAAACCGAGGTTCTCCAACTGTTTTTTGTTTTTTTTTTTCCTCGGGGTCCAGATGAGACCATAAATCTTGGAGTTATGTGGTGTGGAAGAGCTCTCTTGAGCTCAGCACTGGAACAAGCTGGCTCACTCTCAGGAAATTAAACTGCATGTGCTACCAGCATGAAATCGTTTTTTCTTTTCAGCTGATAAGTGCTGCTTCAGGTGGAACACCTGCATGGTTGCATTTAAGATGTTTCTTGGGTCTGTTTTTTTTTTTTTCAATGGCAGGAACAAATGTCTTGTAGAGAGCCACATAAAATGTGGTTGGTTATATTTTTCAGATGACTGGCAAAGCTAATGGCCAGTGGAATTGCAGTTCTATGATATTAACATCTCTATTATGTGTTGCTCATCATTTGTGACATCTATGGTCTCTTAAAAAATCTGTTAAAACCACAATTTAAAGGGATAATTTACCCAAAATGAAAAATCTGTCATTCTTTACTCACCTTCATGTTGTTCCAAACCCGTGAGACTTTTGTTCAGTTTTAAAACACAAAAGTATTTGTTTTGAAATCTGAGAGGTTATGGACATTGAAAGTCCATTCACACAAAACTTTCATGGTTCAAAAAGTTCATAAAGGGATTGTCAAAGTAATCCATATGAATTGAACAATGTAATCCAAGTCTTCTGAAGAGACATGATCTCTTTATATGATGATCGATACATATGGATTCATTTTACAATATTTTTATGAACATTTTGAAGTGCCAAAGTTTTGAGTCAGTAGACTTTGAATGGAGGAACAGAAATCTTTCAAGTTTCATTAAAAATATCTTATTTTCTTCTGACGATGGCCGAAAATCTCACGGATTTGGAATGACATAAGAGTAAGTAATTGATGACAGAATAATCATTTTTGAGTGAACTTAACACCTTTAACCTGAGTAAATGTTCTTCACTTTGATAACTTTTGGTTGAATTTACCTTTAACAAACATTGAAAATGTTGACAAACAAATTCCATTGTGAGCAGGAGTCATCTGATCCTGAGACTCACCCAGCTAAAGGCACGATGGCAGGGGACACAGCAGAGGGTCCAACAGAATGGCAAATGTCTGGAAGGGCTGATGGGACAGTGGCAACTCTATGAGTCCGGCTCGAGGAAACTTTTAAAGCTACTCGGACACATTGAAGAACTTCTGCCACCAGCAGGACTGGCGCCATGCAGCTTACAGCAGCTCCAATGCTCTATAAAAGACTTTGAGGTAAGATTATTCAGTAAAGAGAATATAATGGTCTTTTCAACTCTTTCAGATGCTAATGTTGGACTTCAAATTCTAATCCAACACCGTCATTAGTATCCTTCATGTTTTCTGTCTCACAGTGGACAGAGGAGCAACTACAGCTTCATGAAGAACTCTACAGGCAGACTGTGGAGGCAGGCAGACAAATCCTTCTGCTATCGGATGCGCAGACACAGACACGCCTGCAGACTGAACTGGATGCTCTCCAGGAGATGTGGGAGCGAAGCTGTAGCCTTGTGGAGAAAAGAAAGGCTCTTGCAGACACCATAACTCATGTATGTGACCCAGTTCTCACATGATTACTATGTGAAAGTTTCCATTCGCAAATAATACTGTAAATGATTCACATTTACAGTATGTACGGAATAAATTGGTACAGTTTTCAATGTATTTCGAATCTGCCAATATTTGGTATTTTTATTCTGTTTATTGTATTTATTTATTTTTTTTTGCTTGTTGATTTTTCATTTTATTCATTATCTTTTTTTTGTCTTTGGTAAAGGTGAATGTTTTGAATGATTTTGCTTAGATGTTGCAAAAATGTCAAACAAGAATTAGCCTGCTAATTAAAAAATATATAAGCATAACGAGGTTTTGGATCAGTCTGATTAGTGGTCTTTATTTGCATGGACCGAGCAGAGTCAGTGGTTAATATGGGGTCTTTCTTAGCCGCCATTGACCTACATACCCTACTGAGCGTTTCACTAATAAAGTGCTTCATTTTGAGGATGAGAGATCAGACGTAATCTCGCCATAATCCATAAATGAGGCAGCTGGGCCGTATCACACAGAACGAGGGCTTTCAAAACGCGTCTACTAAGCCACTGTGCAGTTCGGTGTCTATGTGGATCATCTCTCATTGTTCACACACAATCCCACAGTGCCCTAAGGCCTAAAGTTACAGTCATACCAACAATAGCATGAATTTTCATGTGAACTTTTGATGACAAGATGCAAATTTATAATCCTATGTAGTTGGTTAACACCATGGAGCACTTAGACCAAATTTGAAGGAATGATTTTGACCATTGCCAAATGTAAATTAGTTTACAGTGTTCACTGGCAAGCAGTGGGGCTCTGTGTCACCCTAAACTAGAGGCTGATCCCCTGTACTGTTAGATATTATATAACATCAGTGTCACGCCCACTCATAACAAGTTCTGAATGGCTCTTCTGTTAGGAAGTGACATCACTGTTTTGAAGGGGGTTTAGAGAGTGATGTGGTTGGAAGTGTGTTTTGTGTGCATTTGCTCACAATAGGTGGGGGATGGTGTATCCCCATGTGAAAGGGAAATCCCTCTTCACTGATCTGAGATAACACAGTGACACTGACAGCACCCAAAATACAAGCACATCAGTGGCTCTCATGATCAGAACTTATAGGCAGTTAAAGAAATGCTCCAAGATCAAGGTCAAAATGATTAAATTGACATTATGCCACACATATTGTTGATAGAGATCAAGACTGTATTTAAACTGGAATTGACTTTGTCTAAAACCGTATGATCAGATATTGTTTTTCACAGTGTAGAAAAGATTATAGAGACAAGCATCTTCCACCGTAATTAAGAGATGCTGCTGTTTCTTTGCAGAACTGGAAGCTCTGTGAAACTGGCCTGGCTGAGAGTGCTCTCCAACTGGAAAAGATAAAAGCAAGACTGAAGAGTCCACTGCCAGAGAAGCTAGAAGATCTAAAAATACACATGCAGCTCATCAAGGTAATATATGTTTCTGAAAGTGATGACAGTAAACAACCAAACAATCAGTTAGAATCCCAGATTCAGGTAATTTTGCTGTATTGTTAATGTAATTGATATGTAATGAAATAATATTTTTTTCCCCCTTGGAAATAAACTAACATTGCGAGGATTTTTTTTATATATATATAAAATAAAAAAAAATATTTAAGATTTTAGGTATTTTTTTTTTAGGACAAAGGTTTGAGAAGTTGGAAAAATATAGAGAAGAACTGAAAGCAAACATTGGCATAAAATAGAGAAAAATTTAAGATTTTTTTCACAATTTATTAACCAATGAAATGTAGGCTAGTTTGTGATGGTATTGTGCAGATGGTCAGATGTTCTTGCTTCCACTTAATAGATTTAGGATCAACTTAAATCATGCTGCAGAACTTGAAGTTATTAATGCAAAAGGGAAACAATCCAAATACTAAACCATCCTGAAATTCATGTACACTACCGTTGAAATGTTTGGGGTTAAGTGTGTTTTTTTTTTTTTTTTTTTTTTTTTTTTTAAAGATGCTCACCAAAGCTGCATTTATTTAATCACAAATACATTAAAACAGCAATAATTTGATATATTATTTATTTAAAATAACAGTTTTCTAAATGTAATTTATTCCTGTCTTACCGATCCCAGTAGTGTGTATTTTAATAACTCTCTTGCTTTCACAAATTGCTGTGTAATATTTAATGAAAAATATATTTATTTATATATTTATTCAATCAAAAATAAAAGTGTTTTCACTAGTGTTCTCAGACTTTTGGACCCTGCTCTATAGTTTAAAATCTATTATAAGATAATATTAAATGTACGCATTGTTTACATTTACTCCTTTAAACATACTGTTAATTGTAGAAATCTGTTGCATGAATTGTGCAAGTTTTTACTATATTACACGGGTAATTTGTCATCAATTGTCAGAGACCGTTGACAATTCCTGCTTGGCTTTGATGACTGTCAAACAAAGTGCTTTCATCTGCCAACTGAATTCTACTATATTTTAATACACTCAAACTATTACCAAGGCCTTTGGTAAAGAAAAAAAGCACCTGTTGATAAAATCATGACACTTTAGAAATGTGTTGTTAACACATCTGCTGAGATTGATTTTTTTTCTTGTTGATTAAGCCCTAATTAGGAACAGTACTTCAACAAAGGTGGGTGAAACGGACAAACAAAGGAAATTAAAGTGTCTTTAACATGTTTGGCCTTTACCCCATCACCCCTTTCCATGCTGTTATGGGTGCTCAGTCCCCCCCCCCCCCCCCCCCCCCCCCGTTCTCCCTCCTGCCTCCCCTCTCCGCCTCCTCCCCTCCCCCGTCCCATCCAAGCGGGCCTTAATCCCGAGCGCTAATGACAGGGACACGGAGAGAGTGAGAGAGAGGACTAGGGTTAGCGTGCGACAGAGGAGGGGAGTTTAACTTGGTGCTGGTTGTTGTGTTATGCAGGAGGACAAGGACTCGCTGCAGATTTGGGCTGGAGGACTGAAAGAGCTGACCACCATGAAAGCAGACGTGTCTCAGTACGTGCTGCCCACAGACACTGTGCTGCTCCAGGGACAGGTGGAAGAACTTCACAGCCAATGGGAAGAACTGTGCTTGAAGGTGAGTGAGTGTTTGTGTTTGAGAGGAGAGAGAGAGAGTAGGAGGGAAAGAGAGGCTGTTGTCCAGGCAGCATTGAAAGGCACACAATGATTCACCGCTGGAAGTTGGGGGGAAACTTCACAGTGCCACATGGCACAGAAAAAGAGAGGGAAAATGAGAATGTATGTGAATTGATCTACATTTATAGTTGTAATAATAGTTTTCTCATCAGAATGATGTCTTGACAAACACATTTGTTTCTGACATAAAAAAATAACACAAGAAAAAAAATTCACCTGCCTTAAAGGGACAGTTCAGACCAAAATGAACATTTTCATTTACTTACCCACTTGCTAGTCCCAACCGTATGTTTTTTTCTTCTTCTGTGGAACACACAAGGAGAAATTTTGAATCATGCAAGTCAATCTTTTCCATGCATTATAAAGAATAGAGAGTGAATGCCCATTCAAGATTAAAACAGGATGCAAAAATTCCCATAGAAGTATCATGAAAGTTGTTCATGTGCCTCATGCGCTATATCAGTTTCAGAAGACTTGGAATTATTTTCATCTGTTAGGTTAGGATGTTACCACTACAGCAGAAATAAGTCATTAACGAACAGTTGAGCTCAAACACACGATCTGTTCAATTCATGATCAGATCATTCAGACCAAATCAGAATCAGACCAGTTTTGTGGACTGAATCAACAAGTACATTGAAAAGATCTGGTCAATTTTTTTTTTTATTGAATAATGCATTAAATTAATGTTACTTACTCATGCCAAGCTATCATATGACTTCAGAAGACTTGAAATATAGCACAAGAGACATATGAACCACTTTTTGGAGCTTGACAGCTCTAGTTCTCATTTACTTTCATAATATAAAAATACTATTGGCCAGGACAGTTCTCAAAAATTAACTTTTTGTGTTCTGAAGAACAAATGTCTTTTGGGTTTGGTAAATGATTAATTTTTATTTCTGGGCAAACAATCCCCTTAACATTAAAACTTTGCTATAATTACATTAGTCGTGCTCTTTATTAAATAAAATAATGTCTATTTTAACTCGCACTTAAATATGCATTACTTATGTTGCTCATTTTTTAAGTTGCTTCCCAGGCAGTGTAAAGGGCTGACTGAGGACTTTTTTCTGAGATTATCTGTGTAGCGCAGGTGTCCGGTCTGCCGTCATTAAGTAAAGTAGCTGAATGGCCCGCTGACATTTGAATGGAGTTGCTCTTGTAACTGTAAACGGCCTGAGCAATTAAAAACAGAAAGGCTACATTTAGGACAGATCGTTGCATGGCCTACATCCAGCCCTTGGACTTGTTGTCACCACAAAACGCAGTGTGCCTTGTTTAATGAACTGTTTTTCAGTTTGTGGAGTTGTTGTTGTGAGTTTTCAGTCCTGTCTTTATTTGAAATCCTGGCCGGACGCCAGGACCGAGTCAATGAGGTCAGTCTACGTTGTGCGTCAGTGTCTGCGGCCAACAGGTTGCAGGTGGAAACATTCCCTAGAATGAATGACAGATGGCAAAGCTAGGCCTTGTTCTTCTTTTATTTGTCTTTGCATATGTGTTGAGGCAAGTGGCTTGGGCTGAAGGAAATGCATCAATAATGCGTTCAACAAAAAGACAGTGAATAGAAGTGATCAACTAACCTCAATGTCCTTGTGCTTTCTTTTAAACTCATGATTAATATTCTTGTTTTGAAGGAAAACTACAATATCACATTCTCTTACTGCTCTGAGTGTGACATTAATGGATCAAGGAAAACGTATAGCCTTCACTGACAAATGTAGCATGGAAAATGCATTCGTTCTTTTTAAAAGGCTGCATGTAAGCCCCAGCAATGTAGGAATGACACAAGCAACAGGGAACTACAAAGTGCTGCCCGTGTCCCCTAGTGTGTCTTGGTATTAATATATACTAATAGACAAGCCCCTTGCTGACAGAAAGCAGTAAAAAGCGAGTGGGCCTTTGCTGTAGACTTTACTTAACAGTCCAGTAATCAATCTCACAGCGTGAGATGAGTTTCGTTAAAAGCCTTTCAGATGGCCAGCTTTTCAAGAATAAAGTCATGTAGTTGTAACCTGACACCTTTGTACTGAGTTGTTTTCAAGTCTTTTCTCACATTTGAATCGGGGTAGTGAACCAGCCACAAAGAGTGCAAGTTCTTCTGTACTTTCCCTAGCACTTGAGAGTAGGCTATATGCTCTCAAAGATATTTCCCGAATGAATAAATGTCATTATAATGAAAAATAAAATGTCATGAAAAAATAAAATGTCATTACCAGTGCTGATATCTGGGAAACTTTTCTGTACTTACTGTAAGAATTTTTTTTTAATACTGTGTTTTTGTCATACTGAAGCATTTTAACCCTTTATTCTTCCTCTGTGTGTAGGTGTCACTTCGCAAGCAGGAAATAGCTGATCGCCTGAATGCCTGGATCATCTTCAATGATAAAAACAAGGAGCTCTGTGATTGGCTGACGCAGATGGAGAAAAAAGTGTCACACAGGAGCGAAAACCTTAGTATTGAGGAAATGGTGGAGAAACTTAAAAAGGTAGAGTTTGGTTTTCTTTATTGCTATGATTTTTTTTTTAACTCCATAAAGGGAAAGTTCATCCAAAAATGTAAATTCCCACTCAGCGTTTTGTTCTATAACCATACAACTTGCACTACCGCCCATCAAAAGTTTGTGATCTATAAGATTTTTTTTTAAGAAATCTCTTATGCTCACCAAGGCTGTATTTATTTGATCAAAAATACAATAAAACAGTAATATCATGGAATATTATTACAATTTAAAATAACTGCTTTCTGTTTTAATATATTTTAAAATTCCTGTGATGACGGTGCTAAATTCTTCAGTCACATGATCCATCAAAAATCATATTATGTCATAGTGTCAGATGTCAAATCATAATATTTTTGTGGAAACTTCATATCTTTTAGAACTGTTTGATGTTTGATTAAAAACAGCATTTGTTTCAAAATTATAATTTTAAATAAATGTATAAACAGTTAAGAATAATATCTTTACTGTCACTTTTGATCAATGTAATGCACCCTTGCTTAATAAAACTATTAATTTATTAGTAATTAATTACATTGCTCAACTCCCTGTTTTTATAGTTACATAACCATAACAACACGCCACTTTAAGATAATTTCAGAAAAAGGCATCACATGGGTCTGTTTCCATGTGCCTTTGTCACAGTTAGTTTCTGTTGTACATTTGTAAGGAGCTTAAGTAGGCCAGTAATATGGTATTATATGGTATATGCTATTATGAGTATCTATGAAGGATTAAAGCAGTCTCAAATGAACAGCCAAGGGAGGCCCCACAGATTTTACATTTCACAGAGGATCTATTCTATCCACTCACATAGAATTTATTCATTTTTACTCAAATATGCTACAAATGTACATTATTTCTAAAAAACATAATTGATTAGCTCTAATCTAGCTTACTGCATGTGCTATAAAATTGAGGGCAGAGTGCTGTACTGCTTAACTGTGTTCATTTGTTTACCTCTTTGTTCATACACAACAATAGCCTTGTATGTGCAGTTACTCTCTCACCATCAAACAGTGCAACATCAAGCACTCTGCAGTCATTAGCACATAGTTTACCGTTGAGGTTTTGGAGAGTTTCAGGCCACGTCACTAATGATCACATATCAGAAAACTGGCCATTGTCTCTTTGTAGCACAGTTACTGATGGCTAGTGCTATAACTCTGCTGCCTGCTGTTCAAAGTGAGCCAGGTTGGACTAAACAAAACAGGTGAACCCTTAAAAGCAGAGAAGAAAGTGAAAAGGATTTGGGCTGCCGAGGGGTCAGTGTGAATCATTGTTCCTCTTTTCTTTTTTTTTTTACGAGGGCACATGCTGAGAGAAGGAACATAGTTTTGACAGCTGTCAGACCCATCTAGAGACAAAGTGCAGTTTTGTTTGGGATGGTTGTGTTAATGATTAAAACACATGAGAGGCTGGTGCTCATTGTGCACATCTCTCTTCAGGACTGCATGGAGGAGATTAACCTCTTCAGCGAGAACAAGAGCCACCTCAAGCAGCTGGGCGAGCAGCTCCTATTGGCCAGCGACAAGGCTAAGGAGGCAGAGATCCACGGGGCCTTGCAAGATGTCAACGACCGCTGGCAGCACCTGTTCGATCACATTGAGGCCAGGTGAGCAAAAAACAAAAAAAACAAATGAACCACACTGAACTGTGGTGAATAAATGCTTTGAGGAATAAATGCTAAATTTATAAAACTCATTTCTTTCCTTTTTGCCTAATGTGCGCTATTGTTGCTCTGTATCCATTGATTAATGGCTGATCAAAGCTCTTTGTTTGTTTGAAAGCCTTAGCCTGCATTATTTTTGGTTTCCATTCAAGGACTGATTGACTGATTGATTGATTCATTCATTCATTCATTCATTCATTCTTCTGTGCATTTCTGCCTCATTTAGATCTGTTGGTGGTGATAAAGCATTTGATTAGCCTTTTATATAAATTTTTGAGGCATTTAACAGATTTTTTATCCAGACTGAAACACAGAAAGTGCTGAAGCTTTCAGTGTGAAACTGTTGTGATCAGTAGATGGTTAGCAAGTAGTTCAAAAAGCTGATGCTGGGAAAATAACTCTTTTCTGTGCAAATGTAATCATGTAGAGGAAAGTGGTGTAAGAAGTGCCTTTGTCCAGCAATTTATGCCTATAGTTAGAAAGAAGTGCATATATGAAAAGCCTTTTTATTGTGTGTGTGTGTGTGTGTGTGTGTGTGTGTGTGTGTCAGTTTTGTTCTGTATGGCAGGTGAAGTGATTTTGATATACCAGGGTTTGTGGGTAAACTGTCACTAAGCTAAAAAAATTGTAATCGTAAGCTTTGCCAAAAAATTCAGGAACTACTAGTATATAACGTTATTATATTAATATGATATTATGCTGTCATAATATTGTTATAATAAGTATGCTTGTGTAATAACAAGCATACAATGACAAGCAAATAATGACAAGCTTGGCAGCAATATCGCGTTCATAATCGAAGGTGATTTGTCTGCGATTATGAGCGTGATATTGCCTAGCTTGTCAGTGAACTACAGCTCTGTGTTTTAAATGCCACTCCATCTGAAAGCAGGTGATGGCGATTTACTACTAATCAAGAAACCGGCTTTACTGACGAGATGCGCATGATAATCGAATTCGATTAATTGCACAGCCCTAACATTCAAGAAGTACTAGAATTACTTTTAAAAAGTACATTTTAAAAAAGTAAACTAAAGCTATATAGCAATGTAAAAAAAATGTATAAAAATGACAAAAGCAAATAACAAAATTAATTAAAGAAATAACTACAATTAAAATGAAAACTTGATGTAAAAATAAAAGCTAATTCAAAATATAAATAAATACTGTAATTGTATATAAATAATACTAAAATAGCACTGGTACTGTTAAAGTGTGTAAAACTGTTTCACTATATTGAAACATTATGAATATTAAACCTTTTCCTCACTGCTTTATAAAAAGACTTTAGAATGGAGATGTTTTTTTTTGTTTTGTTTTTTTTTGTTCTCATTTACATTGAAATGAAATCTTTCATGTGTCCCCCAGTGTTTCAGCATGACCCATGATGCAATTCACCCCTAACGTGGAGCAAGTTGCCTTGCTAGACTGTTTTATTTTATTATTATTATTATTATTAGGAAAGGTCATATGTCCCAGTGTTATAGATGACTTACACTAAGTTCCATTAATAGTAGATATGCTAGAATATGTCATATAATTTTATATTGTAAATCATATAATTTCTCTTTGCCAATTTACTGCAAGGTTTCCTCACTAATAGAACTAATTTACTTATTTTTTTCTCCATGTACTCATTTGTATCTTCAGAATTTGATGTGATCTTCAGTACTATGGATGGTTACCACAGCTGGCATATGCTCTCATAATCATAATCTCATTAAGTCAGTTGGAAATTTGCACATACCGAGTATATGAATCAGGTGGTGGTCCTAAGCAAGCAAACAAACATCTCAAGTGCTTTCCAATCTTGTCTGTGATGTCACCAGCCTCTCCTGTAATTGGTCAGTCCTGCCGTGTGACGTGTTCTGAAGCAGCCAGATGGTGCTAATACTGAAGGAGGGGGGAATTAACGTAGCCCTCACTAGTGTCGTTGGCTTCAGCTTTGCCATATGGCTTGTATGGTTTGTCCTAGTCCCACTGTATAGCTGGAATGGGGTGGAAGGGGTGCTGGGGGGCAATGGTTTGTCACCTCATATTATCTCTTATGAACAGGGGCACAATGGGGGCCAGGGGGACAGTATGTACTCAGGCACGCTATAATCACACAGCCGGCCATCTGCAGGTATGGTTGCTCAGATGGTTTGTGAGGCCATGCGGTCACTCAAACAACAGAACGAGAAGCTTCACACTGTCACACTTAAATGGTTCAATCTAATCCCGATGGGACAAACACCCTTTGTCTGTGTTTGTGTCATCTGACCTGTAGTTATCAGACCTTTTTTTAGTTTAGATTCACGTAGTTCCTTCCAAACTACACAGTCTCCGATACCAAAGAAAACAGTTACTTGACTGATTTATAAAGGGGTTAGTACTTTTTCTTTGAAAGAAATGATTCTTTCCTTGTCACAGAAAATAAAGTTTTATCTAGTGGAGGTTAAAGAGGACTTTTGGACAGTCAGGTTTTCATCAAAACATCCAAGAATATTTATGGTATCACAAGTTTTTTCCAAAATGGTCTTTTTGATAATGCTCTGGATTCAAAATGAATATGCAATGTCTCTCTTTCAGGGTGAAAAAGTTGACAGAAACACTGGTGACAGTGCAGCAGTTGGATAAGAACATGAATAACCTTCGCACTTGGCTCACTCGCATTGAAGCTGAGCTGGCCAAACCCATTCACTACAAAGTCTGTTATGAAGATGAGATCCAAAAGAGACTGTCTGAGCAACAGGTCAGCACATCACGAATTTTTAAAAACTATATAATAGAAGATTTAATTAGCTGAAATACCGGATTGTAGATTAGTATTAGTAAGTGTGTATTGTCTTGTGGGACTGGCAAATTTTTATTTATTTTTTTTTTAATGCATCAACAAGTGAAAAATTCTGCCAATGCAACAACTTATTCCAGATATATGTGGTCCTGGACCACAAAACCAGTCATAAGTAGCACGGGTATATTTGTAGCAATAGCCAACAATACATTGTTTGGGTCAAAATTATTGATTTTTCTTTTATGCCAAAAATCTTTAGGATATTACATTGTTCTATGAAGACATTTAGTAAATTACCTACCGTAAATATATCAATACTTAATTATTGATTGGTAATATGCATGGCTAAGAACTTCATTTGCACAACTTTAAAGGTGATTTTCTCAATATTTAAATTTTTTTTCGCACCCTCAGATTCCAGATTTTCAAATAGTTGTATTTCTGCCAAATATTGTCCTATCCTAACAAACCATGGATCAATGGAAAGCTTATTTATTCAGTTTTCGGGTGATGTATAAATATCAATTTCAAAAAATTTACCCTTATGACTGATTTTGTGGTCCTGGGTCTCATATTGTCTGAAAAGAAGCCTTAATATAGTTTTGTTTTCTTATCAGGTGCATTTGTCTTGTTTGAGGAATGTTGTGAATTTTTTTTTTTTTTTTTTTTTTTTTTCTGGAAATCAGAAATACTTGTTAGGGGATGTTTTTTTTTTTGTTTTTTTTTTTCTGTATTTGAAATGAATTATTATTCTTTTTCATGATATATAGACTGTTTAAAGGGCTAATTCATTGAGTTTTCAATAAAACAGTGTAAACGAGAAAACATTTTGAAATCAGAAAAAGGGCTGCAGCGTTCCCTTTTGCCAAAAAACTCATAATGCACTTCTGATTTGGGTACCACCTCTCTGTCAGCTTTACTATCCATGAGCAGGATTACCAAAAATGTGAAAGTTTGATCTGTAACAATTAGGGATGCATCGATCTGATACTCAGTATCGGTATCGGCTCCGATACGGTCATTTTCATTTGAATTTAAGTCGTTAAATTCAAGTTCACGTAAACAGTTCTCCCCGCTGCAGCTGTATGTCATCCTCCATTCAGCATTCAAACTGCGTGTCACGTTCGGTTACAACAGTCAAAACGGTGAAACTCTCTTCAAGAGCGCAGTAACTGAGATTTAAAACTGTTAAAAGAAAAGGCTCAATAAACTATTGCACAGATTTAATAAACTGAGCATCAATATCTCTTTCCTTTGTGCTTTGAACTTCTCTATGCGGAGCTGCGCGCTGTGACTCCGTGTTGCTTCAAGCGCATCATACTGTGCACGGGATGCACATAAGTGCTTTGTGTCGCTCTGTATAGGAACTTTTCTTATTATAATACTTGCACAATGAAAGATTATTTATAGTGTTTCTTGCTCTCTCCTATTATAAGACAGAAAAAGAAAGACTATTAATAATCTAATGTATAGCACAGTAATGGAGGCAGCAACATGATAGATAGGACTCCATTTAAAAGAAATGTCTTTTAATTTTATAGTGTATATTTATATATAAATACATTTACTCGTTTTCATTAATGTTTTACAACAATACAAATAGCAATTTGTTCACTTTTATTTGTTCCCCACTAAATAATGTTATTTCACTAAATGTTTAGATTTGAGAAAATTGTGCACTCGTGATTTTTCTAGAATAACTTTTGCTGCTAAATTATCCACTAACCTAGTGTATAATAGTATTTTTGCCATAGATTATGATTATATACACTCACCGGCCACTTTATTAGTGCATCAGAATGGGGAAGAAAGGGGATTTAAGTGACTTTGAACGTGGAATGGTTGTTGGTGCCAGACGGGCTGGTCTGAGTATTTCAAAAACTGCTGATCTACTGGGATTTTCACGCACAACCATCTCTAGGGTTTACAGAGAATGGTCTGAAAAAGAGAAACTATCCAATGAGCGGCAGTTGTGTGGATGAAAATGCCTTGTTGATGTCAGAGGAGAATGGGCAGACTGGTTAGAGATGCAACAGTAACTCAAATAACCACTCGTTACAACCAAGGTATGCAGAATACCATCTCTGAACGCACAACACGTCGAACCCTGAAGCAGATGGGCTACAGCAGCAGAAGACCACACCGGGTGCCGCTCCTGTCAGCTAAGAACAGGAAACGGAGGCTACAATTTGCACAGGCTCACCAAAATTGGACAATAAAAGAATGGAAAAACATTGCCTGGTCTGATGAGTCTCGATTTCTGCTGCGACATTCAGATGGTAGGGTCAGAATTTGGCGTAAAGAACATGAAAGCATGGATCCATCCTGCCTTTTCTCAACGGTTCAGGCTGGTGGTGGTGGTGTAATGGTATGGGGGATATTTTCTTGGCACACTTTGAGCCCCTTAGTACCAATTGAGCATCGTTTAAACGCCACAGCCTACCTGAGTATTGTTGCTGACCATGTCCATCCCTTTATGACTACAGTGTACCCATCTTCTGATGGCTACTTCCAGCAGGATAATGCACCATGTCACAAAGCTCAAATCATCTCAGACTGGTTTCTTGAACATGACAATGAGTTCACTTTACTCAAATGGCCTCCACAGTCACCAGATCTCAGTCCAATAGAGCACCTGTGGAATGTGGTGGACCGGGAGATTCGCATCATGGATGTGCAGCCGACAAATCTGCAGCAACTGCGTGATGCTATCATGTCAATATGGACCAAAATCTCTGAGGAATGTTTCCAACACCTTGTTGAATCCATGCCACGAAGAATTAAGGCAGTTCTGAAGGCAAAAGGTGGTCCAAGCAAGGTGTACCTAATAAAGTGGCCAGTGAGTGTATTTTTTTCATTTGTTATTTTTCATTAAAATGAAGTTGTCTATATTTAGTAGATTGTGTTTAACACACAAAAGAATGACGATCAGGTCAACACACAGAGGTATAGAAATTCTACATTGATTTAAAAAAAAAAAAAAGAAAAGAAAAACTGCATCAGATCGGAATTGGCCGATACTCGATACTATTTTCTGGATCGGATCTGAAAAAATGGTATCGTTGCATCCCTAGTAATTCGATTAAATATACTACTGATATTATAACGATACAAAGCTGGTTGAAAATAAGCAAACCTATCTTTCAACTGTTTGATAAAGTGACAGGTATGTCTGTAACGTGTGCATGTTTAGGACCTGCAGCGTGACATCGAGCAGCACACTGAGAAAGTGGCATCTGTGCTCACCCTGTGTGACGTGCTTCTGTGCGACGAGGATGCCTGCAGCAGCAATGGAGAGAATGACTCCATCCAGCAGACCACGCTGCGCTTGGACCAGCGCTGGAGAAATATCTGCTCCATGTCTCTGGAGAGGAGGCTGAGGTAAGGCCATTTATCCAGATGACTCCAATCTCAAGCACACCATCACTGCTCACAGATGTTTAGTCATTCTGTTGCATTCCTTTATGGAAAGAAATTTCAATTCACTCTGGATCCAGATTAAGAAACTGCTTTCCTGATTAAGATTCACAGCTCCCTGCTGAGCAAGAGATATTGGTAAAAGTAAACTTTGCCTGATAAAATGTATTAGTTTTTAATGCCCTGTAACCTCACCAAACGCTTAAGAGTTGAACAGATTATGCTTTTGAGGAAGACGACATCATATCGTTGATAATAAGCATAACATGAATTACAGTACATATAAATGAATGTATTTTAAAGCGCACACATGCATATTGAGTATTAAAGTATTTCATTGTTTATTATTATAATTTACTTCAATTTCATTTTAAATATACATTTATATAACAGACTGTTTGTTTTTAATCACTTATGTCTGTTTGCAGGATTGAGGAGACATGGAGACTGTGGTGTAAGTTTCAGGAGGATTACTCTTCCTTTGAGGACTGGCTGAATGTAGCGGAGCACTCCGCTGCTGAACCCAATTCATCAGACGTCCTGTACACTGACGCCAAAGAGGAACTCCAGAAATATGAGGTTTGATTTCAACAAAATGCTTACCTAAGAGCCTTTGAATGTCTGTGCTACTGGACCATTATGTTTACATCATTTAGTGCAAGTCAAATGTTTAATCCTGATGTTTTAGGAACACGATCAGTACGATTAAGGGAATATCAGATTCCTCAAGCAGTCATCTATGGCCTGTCAGCAGTTTTTCATTTACTGAGTGTTTCAGTCATTCATGCATGACTTCTGAAATGTTAAAAACACACTTACTGTTTGCATGGAAATGGAGTGTTAAAATAGATATTTTTGAATATCCAGATTTAATTTAATAGAGTATACAGTAATAGCAGTTCTGGAATTATTTTTTGTGGTCATAGTTAGTAGTGTTTGATTTGTTGTTTTAGGTTTTCCAAAGACATGTACATGAGAGCCTGACCCAGCTGGAGATTATTAATAACCAGTACAAACGACTGGCGCGGGAGAACCGTGCAGATGCAGCCAACAGACTCAGGGCCATGGTGCATCATGGGAACCAGCGATGGGACACGCTCCAGAGGAGAGTGGCTGCAATACTGCGCAGACTCAGAGTGAGAACACGGACATTATTTTTTTCCTGTGCATTTATGTTTACTTGAGTGCATAAATAAACCTCTTTTTTCTCATTTAGCATTTCACAAGCCAGAGAGAAGAGTTTGAGGGAACCCGTGAGAGCCTCCTTGTCTGGCTGACTGAGATAGACCTCCAGCTGACCAATGTGGAGAACTTCTCAGAGAGCCATCTCCAAGACAAGATGAAACAGCTGAAGGTTAATAAACAGCGTTTCCTTTAAATTAAGACGTTTAGTCTGTAGATAGAAAGAATAAATGATGACAGAATTTAACTGAACTTTCTTACTCTCCAGAGTTTCAAGAAGGAGATCACTCTGAACACCAATAAGATTGATGCTCTGATCGTGTTTGGGGAGGGTCTGATTCAGAGGAGCTGTCCTCAAGACGCTGTTGAAATAGAAGATGAGTTAGAAGAACTGCACACGTACTGTCAAGAGGTATTTGGCAGAGTGGCCCGATTCCACCAGCGCCTCACCAGTCTCCGCCCGGTATTATAAACGCTCAATTTTTTTTACATTGTCTTATGTAACCTACTGTGGTTCTAAATGTATTTGGATATTTTGAGACCCTTTTGAACCTTTTTGTGAATTAGCTTCCTTGAAAAGTGTGTTTGTGCTAAACTACCATTCAGAAGTTTGGGGTTACTTAGTAAGTAAAAATTCAGCTTTGCCATCACAGGTATAAATTATGTTTTAAAATAAATTGAAATAGAAAAAATATAAGAGTTGTAATAATTATTTCACAATATTAACATTTGTACTGTTTTTTAAAAAAATGCAGACTTGGAGACTTAAAAAACATGTGGTAGACAAATGTGGTAAAAAAACGTGCTAAAAATTGTGTAAATAACTTTGGATATGGGGAATGTTATAGGAGTATGAATGCATGAATGAGTTTTTTTTATTTTTTTTTATTTTTTTTTCCTCTTTGAAGCAGATGCAGGAGCAGCTGGACGTCTTTGATGGTGAACAGTCCAGAGGGACACAGGGCACCCTCTCCTCCAGCCAGCCCTCCATGTGCCTGTTATCACCACCTCAGGAGCGCTCGGGCCGTGAAACCCCCATGAGTGTGGATTCCATCCCTCTGGAGTGGGACCACACCGGGGACGTTGGCGGCTCTTCTTCACTTGATGAGGAAGAGGATGCTGCCTTCTTCTCTGCCCTGTCAGGTATGGTCATATTTACTGTTGTTCGGCGAAATCCAGTCATTTCAATAGGAATCCACGTGTTTGGGAATTCTGTGTGAGGGTGAAAGATTTCGCAAGGATTTCAAATTTTCTTAGAATTTGTTACTAGGAGCAACTCTTAGCACTAAGATTTTTCATGAATACGGGCCCATATTTTAGCTGTCAGATTGCAACTGACAATTTTAACCAGCTATTCCCAGTTTTATATCAATTGGCACTCCGTATGAGGCTGAGACTTTTTCCCAGGACTGCTGGAATGGCTTGTCATATTGCTGGTTTAGACATTCATTTTCTCTCCCTCCAGATTTAGAGGTCACAGCAATCCCAGAATTCTCGTCTGAGGTAACAAAGAAGTCTTTGGGAGAGCCTTTAGGTAAGCCTCCATGTCCCTTTATGTGCACTTGGCTTTAGTTGTGCATTACGGCAAAATCGTATTAATTTTTTTTTTTTTTCGTGCATTCACATCTGTCCAGTTTCTCCTTACTTTCTTTCCACATTATTATTCTCTCTCTCTCTCTCTCTCTCTCTCTCTCTCTCCCTCTCTCTCTCTCTCTCCCCCCCCCCCATTCAATATGTGCTTTATTGGCATGACAATTGTTACAATGTATTGCCAAAGCATAGTGTTTACATTAAATATAGAGCAGATATGTATTTTTAAAAATTAATAATAAATAAATAAATAAATAAATACATGCGTGTATATATAATTAAACAAAATAGAACAAATCAATTCTCCTTCTCTCTCTCTCTCCATCCTGTCTTGTTCCCTCATCACTGTTGGTATGCTTATTAAATATCTTATTAAATTTTATTTTTGTGCATTCACATCTGTCCAGTTTCTTCTTACTTTCTTTCCACATTATTCTCTCTCTCTCTCTCTCTCTCTCTCTCTCTCTCTCTCTCTCTCTCTCTCTCTCTCTCTCTCTCTCTCTCTCTCAATTCAATTCAGTTCAATTCAATTCAATTCAATTCAGTTCAATTCGTTTCAATTCAATTCAATATGTGCTTTATTGGCATGACAATTGTTACAATGTGTTGCCAAAGCATAGTGTTTACATTAAATATAGAACAAATATGTATTTTAAAAAAATAAATAAATAAATACATATATGCATGTGTGTATATATAATTAAACAAAATAGAAAAAATCAATTCTACGAATTCTAGAATTATATGAACAATTTAAAATTTAGTGTGTGTTTGTGAGTGCATCATTGATTTGTTGACTCCTCCCTCTTTTTGTGACAAGCGTCAATGTATGTTGCTAAAATGCTGCTAGTAAGATACAATCTTGTTTTTCACCTAATAAATATTGAAGTTGTGTTTTCTTGTTTAACGTTTTGAAGTCAGGGAAAAGTGTTTCAAATTTGGGATAAAATGTCTTTCTAATTTCTTCATAGTTAGGGCAGCTGGTGAGGAAGTGTTGCTCTGTCTCCACTTCCCCATGGGTACAGTAGGGGCAGATGCGGCTCTCTTTGGGCAGCCAGTGCTGTCGATATCTGCCCGTCTCTATAGTCAGAGTATAACTGCTCAGTCTGTACCTCGTCATTTGTTTTCTTAATTTACAGTCTTTCACTGTACTCAGATATTCTGCAGTTGTGTAATCTCTATTTAGGGCCAAATAACATTCAAGTTTACTTTGTTTTTTTGTTGTTTCTTTCCAATAGCTTAGATATTTTTCTTTTTGTGGTTTTATAATTTGGCTGGGCCGAATTTTGTGGATGGATGTTTCAGTGTCCTGATGCTGGATGTTGTTAGTCATGTCAGTTTGTGTTTGCAGCTTCAGGACCATCTGAATCAGGGGACTTTTTTCAGGGTTCACTTCATGGTTTTTAAGGGCTTTAAAATGGTAAGAGTTGGGGTCGCTCATTTGTAAGTTTTTTCCAAAATTTGATGGCTCGTTTCTCAATGTGCATTAGTAGAGGGTATTGGCCTAATTCTGCCCTGCATGTGTTGTTCGGTGTGTTCCTCTGTACTCTGAGGATACAGAACTCAGCATGCAGGGCTTCAGTCGGATTTTTGTCCCATTTTTCAAATTCGTGATTTAGGAGAGGACCCCTCTCCTAAATCACTTCACTGCCATATAATGCAATAGGTTCTATGACTGATTGGAATATTTTGAGCCAGATTCTAATTGGTATTTCAATTTGGATAGATTTTTTGATGGGATAAAAGGCCCTTCTTGCTTTCTCTTTCAGTTCATTCACAGCCAAATTTAGCTTACCAGTTGCACTTATTTTCAGCCCGAGGTATGTGTAGTTTGTGGCATATTCAATTTTGGTCATACCAAGGGTGAAATTGTGTCTCTTTCCCTGAAGTCTGGGTCTTTTCTGGAATGTTAGTACTTTAGTTTTATTAGGATTAATAGTCAGGGCCCGGGTCTGACAGAACTTGTGTAAGATGTCTAGGTTCTGCTGTAGACCCTCTTCTGTTGGAGACAGCAGAACCAGATCATCTGCAAACAACAAGAACTTTATGTTGGAGTCATGTAGTGTGAGACCAGGTGCTGTTGATTGTTTCAGGAGTTTCGCCAATTCATTAATGTAAATATTGAAGAGGGTCGGTGATAGTGGGCAGCCCTGCCTCACACCCCACCCTTGAGTGAAGAATTGTTCGTTTATTTCCCATTTTAATTGCGCATTGATTGTTTGAATACATTGTTTTTGTAATATTGTATGTTTTACCCCCAGTACCTGATTCTAGAAGTTTTGACAGCAGACCTTCATGCCAAATTGAATCAAAGGCCTTTTGGAAATCTACAAAGCAAGCAAATATTTTGGTTTTGTTTTGGTTGATGTGTTTGTCGATCAGGTTGTGTAGGGTGGAGATGTGGTCTGTTTTTCTATAATTTGGTAAGAATCCAATTTGACTTTTGCTGTGTACATTGTGCTCTGTAAGGAAGTGTACAAGTCTTGTGTTGATGATATTGCAGAACAGCTTCCCCAGCTTACTGCTTACACAGATGCCTCTGTAATTGTTTAGGTCTGATTTGTCTCCACTCTTGAATATGGGTGTTATGAGTCCTCGGTTCCAGGTTTCAGGGAAATGACCAACATTCAGAACGAAGTTGAACAGTTTTAAACTTAATTTGTCCTCTGTGTTCTTGAGCATTTCGTTGAGGATGCCATCTAGTCCACTTGCTTTTTTGTTTTTTAGGGCCTGGATTTTTTCAATCAGTTAATTTTCTGTAATGGGGTAGTCTAATGGGTTTTGATATTTACCAATTGTATGTTCCAAATGAATTATTTTTTTTTCAAATTTTTGGGTTTGTTCTGGGTTCATTTTAATTTCACTGTAAAGTTGTTCAAAGTGATTTTTCCAGGTGTCTCCATTTTATATGGCTGCTTGTTCATGATGTTTTTTATGCAGGTAATTCCAGTTGTCCCAGAAATTGTTAGAATTTACGGATTCTTCAATAGTTTTTAGTTGATTTTGGATGTACTGTTCTCTCTTTTTTCTGAGTATACTTTTATACTGTTTAAGTTCTTAACAATATTGATGGCGTAAATCTGCATTGTTTGGTTGTCTTTTTTTCATTTGATAATTGTCGTAATTTTTTCCTTATGGTTTTACAGCCTAAATCAAACCATTTTTCATTTTCTTGTGTGGTTTTATGGATTTTCTGAGAGGATGTGAGGTTAGATAAATTGGCCAAATATTCAGATATATAATTTATGTTCTCTACTGCTAGATTGACACCGTCTCGATTGTGAGGATAAATTCTGCCTAGAAAGTTGTCTATAAGTAAGCATACTTTTGGATGGTCAATTGCTGTCACGTATTTTTCTGTGCTGTTTTGTGCCCATCTGTAATTCTCTCTAATGTTGTACAGCTTACTGGGCTGTGAGTGTATGTTCGTATTTGTTGTCCTTTTTAGGTAAACAGTAATTTGACTGTGGTCTGATAGGGGTGTTAGTGGTTTGATTGTGAATGCTTTGAAAGAGAATGGATCTAGATCTGTGATCATGTAATCAACTGTTGAGCAACCATGAAATGAACTATAGGTGTACCTTCCAAGAGAGTCCCCTTTCACCCTGCCATTGACGAGGTACAGACCGAGGCTTCGACAGAGCTCGATCAGAAGCTTTCCGTTTTTATTCACTTAGTCATGAGAGTTATTTCTTGGGAAGTTTACAACGTTTTGTGGGAAGCTCTGTCCAAAAATATAGTTATTCCCATTATCTGTGGTGTAGTCGGGAAGAGATCCTGTCATGGCATTTAGATCTCCACAGATCAACACACTTCCCTGGGCCTGGAAGTGATTAATGATGTCCTCATTATAGTATGGAGATGTCCTCAAAGATGTCCTCATTATAGTATGGAGATTCAGAGGGAGGAATATAGAGAGCACATAAGAAAACATCTTTAGTGGTTTGGGTAAGGCGCTTGTTGATTTTGAGCCAGATATGTGATTCTTCTTTTTAATTATTTTGGATGTATTTGTCAATTTCTTGTTTGTGCCAGATTACGATCCCCCTTGAATCTCTTCCATGTGTGATTTATTTTATTTTATTTTATTTTATTTTTTTTTTTCATGTTTTCTAGAGGATAAAAATATCCTGGGGCACAAAGAGTGACTTCATCAGTTTTGCGCCATGTTTCCTGTAGTATTATTATGTCCATGGTACTATATTATGTCCATTATTACTATGTTGTGTCCATTATTATGTCCGTGGTACAGGTCCAGGGTGGTGGGCTGGGTGCATATTGGCTTGGCCATAGGGTGCAGGCCTGTGGGTAGGGTTTGTAGAGTAATGCTCAACTGAGCCTGGAGAGGTGATGTTTTTGTGGTGCTGTTGGGGGAAAGCGTCTCACTGGCAGAAGGGTAGTGGCTGCTCTAGCGTTCTTTGTGGGGCTGCTAGGGGTTTGGCCCAGGGCCACGTCTTTAAGAGTTTTGGCAAACACACGAACACTATCTTTACGGAGGTGGACATGGTCGCAGAGATGGCAGAGGTCCAGTGTGGGATGATGTGCCAGGTGAACATTTGGCATTCCAGCACATCTACGTGAGATGTCTGCATTCAGTCTTTGAATGGTGCGAGGATGGAAGTCTGATCTGGGCAGGATGGTGGAGATAACTACTTTTGAAGTTGGGAAGGTTTGTGTTGCTTTTATGGCCACCTGTGTCACTGAATCTGCCACTCGCTCCTGCTGTGCCCGCAGGTCATTCGTGCCCACATGGATGATGATGTGGTTGGGTTCACCCAGATTCTCCCTGTTCAGTTGTTGTAGGGCAATATCTTTTTTTGGGCACCAGAGTTTTAATGTTTTGTGGCCAGGAAAGAGCTGTTTTTCATTGATGAACTTGCCATTTGAATCAATTAAGATGATGACTTCTGCATTCTGTGGGTCACTCTCTTGCTCTCGGGGCCTCTCAGGGGCCTCTGCCTGTGGTGTCAGTGGTGCTCCTGCTGTGGTGCTGGACTCAGGTGATGGACTGTGGGCTGCTGTTGTGGTGGGAGAGCTGGGCCGCTGCTTACAGGTGTGTGTGAGGCTCTCTGTATGTTCTCTCAGGCTTTGTATTTCTGCTTCTCTGAGCAGCAGCTTCTGCCTGACTGTTTTCAGTTCTTTATTCAGGGTCTCCCTATCTTGCTGCAGCTTGCATATCTCTCATTTTAGCTCCTCAACACTAGCTTCAAAGTCTCGTGTGAGATGATTGAACACCTGGTTTATTTTCCAGGTGTTGTAGGCGTTCACTGGATATTGCATGGGAGAGTGTTAGTTCCCTGAGCTCCACCAGCTCTACCTCTTGTAGGCAGAGGCTATTTCTGATCTGATTGACAGACTGTTCCAGATGTGGGTCGTGTTCAGCAGGGTTGAGCTCCATCTCCTCTAGCCTCTCCCTTGAGCTCTGGGTGTCACAGCCTCCTGCAGCGCCACTGTTTGCTCCTTGTGTTTGTTTCTTAGCCTCTGCCAGAGCTTTTAGGCTGGTGAAGTTTGCCTGAACAGAGCTGAGACATGCTTCAGTCCCCTGGAACATTATGGTAGATATTTACAGTTGGAAATGCCTTGTTAGTGTCATTTTCTTCATAAATTTGGATTTGTCTTCCGTTGCAGATGCCTAGTTTTCTATAACTTTTGTAGTATTTACAGATGACGGTGTGCCAAAGATTGCAGTCTGTTGTGTAGAGAGGAGCAGATTCTGTCCTCTTTTTGTGAAACGTCTGCCATTAGGGTCTCTGGGTTGTTCTTCAGCAGGCTGTATTTATAGGCTTTCTTGTCTTTTGCGCTCTTGACAGTCTGTGGGTATGTGGTAGAGTGGGGGAAGGGCTCTCCTGCAATGGCTTCCGTTGTTGTTGTTGTTTTTTTGGTTTTTGTTTTTTCCTGTAACTGTCACATTTTAACTGTCACTCTCAGACTGCTAGTTTTCTATGCTATATTTCAACTTAACTAAAATAACTTTTAGTTCTGTCTCACTAATTTGTAATAGTCTTTTAAAATGCAGTGTAGATGGAGATTCAGATTCAGTCTTGCCTGTTATTTGGATGTGAACTGATTCCAGTATCTTCTGCTTTATCCAGTTTTCCTCCTGATTGCTCTGTTTCAGTGCTTTTTAGTTGCCTTGTTGAAGAAGCAGCAAAGAAATTCACAGCTACATTAATATTCACCTTAATATTCCTCTCACTTTTTTCTTAGGTTTTATGTATGTTTTGTTAGGCCTGTTTCACTCTAGAGATAAAAGATTGCAAGAAATTTAGGAACTCAAGTGGATCATGACTTTCCAGTTCATGGAACTTCTCTCTCTCTCTCTCTCTCACGCTCTCTCTCTCTCTCTCTCTCTCTCTCTCACTCTCTCTCTCACGCTCTCTCTCTCTCTCTCTCTCTCTCTCTCACTCTCTCTCTCTCTCGCTCTCGCTCTCGCTCTCGCTCTTTCTCTCTCTCGCTCTCTCTCTCTCTCACGCTCTCATTCTCTCTCTCTCTCTCTCTCACGCTCTCTCTCTCTCTCTTCTTCTCTCTCACTCTCTCTCACTCTCTCACTCTCTCTTCTCTCTCTCACACACTCACACACTCTCTCTCTCTCTCCTTCTCTCTCTCACTCTCTCTTCTTCTCTCTCTCTCTCTCTCTCTCTCTCTCTCTCTCTTTCTTTCTTTCTCCTCTCTCTCTCTCTCTCTCTCTCTCTCTCTCTCTCTCTCTTCTTCTTCTTCTTCTTCTTCTTCTTCTTCTCTCTCTCCTCTCTCTCACTCTCTCCATCCTGTCTTGTTCCCTCATCACTGTTGGTATGCTTATGAATAGACTCGGTTTGCTGGATCATCAAAGGCCTGGTGTTTTTCTTTTCAGAGCAGAACTTTCTCTCTCAAATCAAAAGATGCAAGCATCCTCCCTTCACCCTGTTCTGCTATGTGCTCTTATCATGAAAGACTTTGGCCTGTGGGGAGATTCTGTTGGTAAAGAGGATGGTTGAGAGCTGGGCATGTCCAGATCTCAGGGAGTATAAGAGAGGGCACAGGAAGGTTGCGTCCCCTCGTCTCTCACACGGCTCAGTGCAGCAGCTTATCCCCCTCCAGAGCTTTCATGCTCATGCAGAAGATAACATTCATTTTTTTAGAACTTTTTTTCTTGAAATCCACTTATAATTGTTTTTCATTGCAATAACATGATTATTTAATGTTTTCGTGACAATTTTGATGCTCTCTTATCCTTAGAATAAATGGTCTGGTTTTTATTCTAAGGATAAGAGAGCACGTTGCAATTTTGCCTCTGAAATGAGTAACACAGCTTTGGTCCATTAGAACATAGGCTGTGGATTTACTGTTGGATTCAATATAGTTCCAACTTCACTATCCTACAATAACAGCCTCTGTCAATTTAATGTCTGATTTGATTCCTCTTGATCCCAAAAGCTAAATAATTCCACTTCTTGTGTCCATTTCTGTCATCACAGCCCAAATGAAGTCTGTTTTGAGCACCAAGTTAAATCTCTCTCTCCCTTTCTCTCAAACTCACAGGACAGAATTGGCACTTTCAAAACACACCTGAAAAGAAATCCTTCCAGCTGGACTCCTCCTCACCTACAAACACCAGCACTCCTTATAAACAAGGCTACGTGAGTTATATAACCCTTCCTTCTTAATCCAGCACTTTCATAAACACCAAATTTGCGAGTTGTATTCTTCCTCAGGCAGACTTTGAAAGCATAAACGTGTAGTTCCTGCATGAAGGGTGATCATAATGGTGCATGTGTGATGTGTTTGTGCACTGTGCAGGTCCAGCTGATGTCTGAGTGCAGCGGCAGCATTAAGAGTGTGAAGCGGGTCTCTATGATTCTGGATGATGAGGAACAGCAGGAAGAACAAGGCCTCACTGGCCTCAACACTGCAGACAAACAGTCAGGTACAGACAATTTGTCCAACACAGAGGGACATGAGAATGTCTGTCCGGTACTTGTCCTGAGTAAGTCATGTAATAAGACTCTTCACAAATAGTTGGGTACAGGCACTGATGCAGATCACACGTGCAAGGGACTACTTAGCCCCTTTTCCACCGCAGGAACTTTACCCAGGAACTAGGGACTTTGGGCCGGTACTCGTTGTGTTTCCACCACAGGAACCAGGATCTAAATAAAGTTCCGGGTACAAATTTACCCCTCAGAAAGTCCCTGCTCCTGCTCGGGGCGGGACTTGGGCGCTGAGCATGCTGATTTGTTGAGTTCACGCAGCACTTTATTTTAACCACCATATTCGCATAATTTTTTTAAATATTACTGTAATTCAGGCAAGAATGTAGTTGTTTAAAACTCAAATCTGCGATTTATTTATAAAGACAGCGCCTATTTGAAAATGTGCTTCTCCGATTTCTGAGACGTGAGCTCCACGCGATCACCGGGCGCGTGATGCTCATGTTATCCCTCTGAGAGGAGCATAACCTCGGCTAGTCCTTCTGACATTTGCCGCTGGCTCTGATGTCTCTGTAGTGGTATAATTAGCTGGTATAGTGATATAATTTGCTTTGGGTAAATCTAACAGGGAATCTTTTGTCTTTATTCTATTATTCTATTAATCTATTAATATGTTAAAATGAAAATATTGTAAATACAGTGAGGAAAATTGCAGTAGCTGAGGCGAGCTGACTGATGTTATCAAGTACGCTGCTCTTTGCAGAATTACCGGACTTGCGTTGTCCTGACTGCGGGAGCTCACACTCCCGAGTCGAACTCGCAAAGTCAGAACTACCGAGGACGCAAGTCCGAAATTTGCGTACTTGATATTGAGAGACATGTGCAGACCTACGTCACCAGATTATTTGCCTGTTCTTCTCGGTACTTTAGACCGTGATGGAAACGCAGACATCAACAGGTCTGGGGTAAAAAAAAAGTTCCTGGGACAAATTTTTCCAGATAATTTCGGTGGAAAAGCGGCTCTTGTCATTTTACTTTGAGTCTAAAAACATGAAGGCTTCTTATTTATCAAAAATAGCATATAATTACATTTTCATGCCACCGGATGGATGGATGGATACATAGTTGGATAGGTGGGTAAACAAACTGATGCATAGATAGATGAATGGAGAAATGGATGAGTCAATGGGTGCATAGTTGGATAGGTAGGTAAACAAACTGATGCATAGATAGTTAGGTAGATCGACAACGTTGACAATTTAAAATTTGTCGACAAATATTTTTGTTGTCGAGTAGTCATTTGATCTCATATGACCTAATGCAAGAGCCTGCAATACTGTGGTTTGACCAGTGTGGCGCTGTAGCGCAAGACTAATTGAGCCCTCCTGGATGCAGTCTTAGAGAAGAAGACAACGAACCTGAAGCAAAGACCATAGAATACCCAAGACATGTCACTCGTATATTTTTGAATGGGGGAAAAATGCAACGCTCAATATGGCCGCTCAATCGCAGGAAGCCCTGCCTTCTGAATGAAAGAGCCAATCACTAATCAGTAAAGTCAGCGCGTCACTGCAGCTGCCGTTAGAAGTCCCGGTTGCTATAGAAACAGTCAGCGCT
Organism: Spinibarbus caldwelli; assembly: GCA_039654775.1. Taxonomy (NCBI): domain Eukaryota; kingdom Metazoa; phylum Chordata; class Actinopteri; order Cypriniformes; family Cyprinidae; genus Spinibarbus; species Spinibarbus caldwelli. Next base: position 16,193,733 of record CM077240.1, on the reverse strand, counting down.
CTGAGACTTGCGCCGAATACTGCGCATGCGCACTGGCTGATCTAGCCTGAAAAATAAGCTTTTTAAAACGCTATTTGAGCAAAAGAAACAATATTTATGATACAGTTGTTATCAGATTTCATTGGTAATTTCAAATATGAAATTTAATCGTAAGATTAGTGAACAGTTTAGGAGAATTGGATGTTTCCCCATTCAAAGAGATAGGAGCTGCACTTGGATGCCCGAGAGGCGTTTCAAAGATGGCCGCCGAGTGACATGACTTGTCTTAAAGAGACTTTGCCTGAAGCTGCTGAGCGGCGTTTGGATGAATGTGTAAATATATGCTGCGCGCTTTCCTCTCAATAAGGAAATAAACACAACAAAAACTGACAGCGGTGTGAAAACACCAGTTAAAAACGCATCTGATTACAGCGATGTGGATGTTTGCACGAGCTCTGCAGTAAAATCCAGTCACGTCATGTTTATTTATGTAGTACTTTATGCAATAGATAGCCTTAAATCAAGCAGCTTTACAGTATTAATCATGAAAAACCAGAGTCAGTGTCAATTTCAGTTAGAATTACAACTTGATTTTCTTTTATAAAGCAGCTCTCCAGCGTGGAGCTAGCTGGTGATAAAATCTTTTTATTAGTGGGAAAAAAAATATTTAAAGTGATAGTTTAGTTTGCAAAGATCAAAGCTTGATCTAGCTCAGGACTGTTTTGGTTATCATAACCCTATAAGGTATTTTAAGAGAGATTATTTTGTGAATAAAATAGTTTATCCAAAAATAAAACGTCTTATTACTTACCTTTTATTTTGTTTCTTATCCATATGACTTACAAAAGGAGATGTTAGGCAGAATGATGTCATTCAGTTACTTTTTCACATAGCTAATTACATGGTGAATGAGAGAGTTTCTCTGTCGGTCATCTATTTTGTGTGCCAAATATATATATATTTGCATAAATTAATTGTATAATAATTGTAATTACATAATATGGCTTTCAAAAGCTTAAGTGATTACCGTTATACATTTGCTAGAATATGCATAACTCAACATTGTAACTAAATACAAAAGCTGAATAATCAGTCAATGTCTACTGATTAATCAGTGAAATAATCAACGATTAGTCGATTAATCATTCTAATAATCGTTAGATTAATCGATTATCAAAATAATAGTTTGTTGCAGCCCTAGTGTGAACTTCTGTCTGATTTCTGAGTTTTCCGAAAAAGAGGGCCGCTATGTTTTAGTGAAGGGATTCTTAGATCAAAAGGAAGTTACTTTAGTTAATGTGTATATGTCCCCTGATCAGGATAATTCATGCATTAGGGAAATTTTCCAATTAATAGCTTCTGAAGCATCTGGAGTTCTAGTATGCGGAAGAGACTGGAATACCCAAATGCAGCCTAAGCTTGATTCTTCTAACACCCTAAAGAAGTTAACTCCTAGAGCAAGGGTAACTAAAAAACTGTTGATGGAGCTGGGATTGATTGATGTATGGAGGGCTCTCCATCCAACAGACAAACAATTCACATTTTACTCTGCGAGTCAAGTCGCATACTCAAGAATTGACTTTTTTTTTGTTCATAATTCAGATAGGCATAGACTTACAGACTGCAAAATAGGAGCCAGTGATATCTCTGATCATTCACCTGTATACTTGACTATGCATTTAGATAATAAAAAGGAGGATTCATTGTGGCTGCTTAATACAAGCATTCTGAATGATAGTGCATGCAAAGAATATATTCAAAAAGAACTAAGGGATTATATTGACAATAATAATGGGGAAGTATTGCCAAGTGTCTTATGGGATGTGTCAAAATCAGAGATCAGGGGTAAACTAATAGCTCTTACATCGCATAATAAAAGGAAAAACATAAAAAGCTGGTTGATTTGCAGGAAAATCTGAAGATCTTAGAGAGAGAACATATCGAGAAAAAGAAACCTCCCGTTCTAAATCAATAAAATAATGTTAAGAAGGAAATAAACAAATTGTATGAGGAAGAATTAGAGAAAAAAGCTACATTTGCTAGACAACGATATTATGAAAATGGCTCAAAGGGTTTGAAGTTGTTGGCATGGAAACTAAGGAAGCAACAGGCAGAGAGTACTATATTTGAAATTAGAGACCCTAAAACCAAAAACAATTGCCACAAACAAGATATTCACAATTTTTGAAACCTAGTATAGAAGTCTATATAGCGAAACAAATACAACTAGCTCCAAAGAAATAAATACTTTTTTAGAATCACTGGACATACCTTCTATAGGCAAAGTACAAAATAAAGCCCTTATGGCAGAGATTACTAAGGAAGAAATAGGGAAAGCAATTTCAAGATTAAAAGTTAATAAAACACCAGGATCTGATGGCTTTCCAGCTGAGTGGTATAAGGCCTTTAAAGATCAATTAATTCCCATGCTTTTTGACTTTTAATTATATGCTTAAGGGAGGCGAACCACCAAGAACGTGGAGTGAGGCAATAATTTCAATTATTCCTAAAGATAAGATAAGGTAAAGATAAGAAGGAGTGTAGTGCATTTAAGCCAATTTCTGTTTTAAACATGGATTATAAAGTATAATCATCAAAATTAGCTATTAGACTGGAAGATATAATACCAGAATTAGTGGATTTAGATCAAGCAGGATTTGTGCGTGATAGACAGACACAAGATAATATTAGGCGGGTGCTGCATGTAATTGATCATATCACCAAAGAAAATACCAAAGCAGTAGGTATTAGTTTAGATGCTGAAAAAGCATTTGACTCAGTCCGCTGGGAGTACCTTTATCTGACATTAAGAAGATTTGGCTTCAAAGATGAGTTCATTAGCTGTATTAAAATGTTGTATTCTTCACCAAATGCCAGAATTGGTCACCTTACTCAGAGTTTTAACTTGGAAAGAGGCTGCCGTCAAGGCTGCCCTCTCAGCCCTGCCCATTTTGCTTTATTAATTGAGCCCATAGCTCAGTTAATTAGAAATGATCAGGGAATCAAAGGAATAAGAGTTAGAGGTTTAGAGCAAAAGATTTGTCTATACACAGATGATGGTTCTGTTGTTTGTCGCAACGCAAGAGGTTAGTATTCCTAGATTGATGTCAATTTAAAAAAAAATTTGGCACCTACTCTGGATATAAACTAAATGTTCAAAAAACACAAATTTTAGGTTTTAAGGATGATACTCAGAGAGATATGTTGAATAGATTTAAATTTAAATGGAACTCAACAAGTATTAAGTATCTGGGAATCTTAATAACTAAAGATACTACAAAACTATTTGATAGTAATTATGGCCCTGTAAATAAAATCGTTAAATCAGATATAGATAAGTGGTCCCAGCTGCCCTAATGACGCTTTTCCACTGCGTGGTACGACTCGGCTCGGCACGGTTCAGTTCGGCTCAGTTTGCATTTCCACTGCAGTTTAGTACCGCTTTAGAGTGATTATTCACGTGTCATTATAGTTGCGCCGCCTCTACTGCCGTGACTCCTGAAAAACTTTTTAATTCCGCGTCGCTCCATCACGCTCTTGCTGGATCCGCTCCTCAGGTATCAATGAGAGGACAGTCTGTACTTCCTCAACAGACAACTAAACAGCCATTTTTTGGTTGTTAAGAAAGGTGCGCTCATTCAAAACAGTTGCGTTCAATCCTTCGCTGACTGTGCTGATTTAAATCTAGCGGGTCTGTTATGTCTCATGCCTCAAGTTCAATGACGCATTTTCTCTGGCCAATCAGTGATCAGCAGAGTTTACACGTCACATTTTGGTAACGGTACAGTTCGCTTGGAACCTCGGCTGAGGTGGTACTAAAAAAAAGTACCAGGTACCGGGTACTGTACCCATTGGAAAACCCCCAAAAGTGAGCCATACTGAACCGTACCGTGCCGTGCCGTACCATGCAGTGGAAAAGCGCCATAAGAGATGCATAACAGAATAGATACAATAAAAATGAGCATGCTTCCCCGTCTCTTATACCTCTTCCAATCCCTACCAGTTGAAGTTCCTCTAAAACAATTTAGAGAATGGGATAAGTGGATTTCAAGATTTATTTGGGGGGTAGTAGGCCAAGAATTAAATTTAAAACATTGCAACTGTCTAAAGAGAAAGGGGGTAGAGCACTGCCTTGCTTGTTAGACTATTACAAGGTAGTCTCCCGTAGCCAGACCTTCAGACTGACGGCTGAAGGTCTGGAATCTATGGTAGCTTTCATTAGCCAAGGCCCGCCCATGAGGCTGTTTGACCGACATGTCAAACAACCAATCACAGTTCGTTTCGTTCAGTGTCACGTTTCGGGGCGTGGAAATGTCACCACAATAACAGACAGGTGTGTAAAACTCTTCACTTTCTGTAAAGTAATAACAAATTTGCTACATTTTTCTTCATGTTTTGATTTAGAATAGAATGTCCAATGTTCCCAATGCGTATTGTGTGTATTGAAGTAAAAGTTATTATAAGGATTTTGAGCATTACTCGCTTTTTTAAACACACTGCTATTATTTTGAACACAACTGTACATTGTAAGTACATGTAAGTACACGTACTGTAAAATAAAGTGCAACCCAGTATTTTAATAGTTTAAATCAATGGACTAAAGTTCCTTTTTAGAATCTGGTTTAAAGAATGTAAATCACCTTTACTTGAAAGACAGTTTCAATCTTGGTATAGCCTTGGCATCACTAATTTTAGTTCAATTTCCTCAAAGGGAGAATTAGATGGTTATCAGGAGATCTCTGATATGTATGGTCTGGAAAAATGTGATTTCTTTAGGCATCTACAAACCAGGACTTATTTCAACAGTGAAATAAGATATTTGGAGAAGCATGACCCCAATTTAGTAGATTTATTCATTGAAGTCTGTAAAAATAAGGATAATAGGAAACTTGTCTCAAAACTTTATTTATCTATTCAATCCAATAAAGAACACTCAACTAGGGAGGTTAGAATAAAATGGGAGAGAGAAGCCAGTCTTGCTATTTCAGAGGAAGAGTCACTACGTCTACTGTTAGTGTTTTCTTAACTGTATGCACCATGGGTCTGAGAGTCACGCAATTTCAATTCTCTGTATGTATGTGCTGTACATGTGGCAGAATTGACAATAAAGCAGACTTTGAATATCTGTTCTGTTCAGGCTACTTCTACTAGTTCCGGTATGTGGAGAGAATTCTGCTGGAGGAATCTTATTAGATACTTTATAACCCCCAAGTTAAAATCTATTCAGAATGGTGAGAAGGGTAGTGGTTTGTGCTGGAGGAAATGTGGGGAACAACTAGCAGATCACTTTCGTGTATTTTGGAGCTGCCCAACCATTCAGCCATACTGGCAGGAGGTAACACAAGTAATATACAATATTTTTGTTGATGCAATTGATTATTTTTTCTACAATTTATTTGGGTAACTTACCAGCTCATTTGACGATGAGAGAAGTACTTATTAAATATACTATTAGCATCCAGCAAGAAAGCTGTAACATGAAAGTGGCTCCAGTCTGAACCTCTAACAAAGTCTGAATGGTTGGACATTGTAACCAGTGTTCAAAATATGGAGAGATTCACTTTCGCATTAAAATTACAGATGGACACATATCTTCAATACTGGGAAAAATGGATTGTGTTCATGTCTTTGTTTTGTAATCTGACCTCTGTATGTAACTGTTAATAAGACCTACTGTATGTAAAGATGCGAAGGTGACCAGTCAACTGTTTGCCAAGTTTTGTTGTTATTCTTTAAAAAAAATAAAATATATAAAAAAAGAATGAATGGATGAATTAGTGAATAAACAGATGAAAGAATAGTTAGGTAAATAGATGGATGGGTAGATAGGTGGTTAGATAAATGAAGGGATGGGTGGATAGACGGAATAATGGATGGATGGATGGATGATAGAAAGATAGTTGTGTATAGATGGATGAGTGGATAGGTGGAAAACAAATTGCTGGATGAACTGGTGGATAGTTGCACACGGTTGGCTGGCTGGGTAGATAGATGTGTAGACAGATGACTGAATTGGTGGATAAACTGATGGAAAAATAGTTAGGTAAATAGATGAATAGGTGGTTGGACAAATGGAGTAGGAGGTGGATGAATGGTTAAATTGATAGATGGATGGACGGATGGAAAGGTGGTTGGGTATAGATGGATAAGAGGACAAACCTACCTAGGAATGCCTGAGGTCAATTAATTGTTGGATAGAAAAATGAAGGAAAGGTTGAATAGGTAGATGGGTAGATAGAGAGTTTGAATGAGTAGACAAATGAAGGGATGGGTTGGTGGATGGATAAGAATGGATGGATGTACATATAGATTTTTTTTTCATGAACTTCATGTTCTCCGCAGGAGTGATTGAGCGCTGGGAGCTGCTGCAGGCTCAAGCAGTGAGTAAAGAGCAGTGCAGCTCCAGAGACCCCCAGCAGCTGACCTCTGACCTGCACAACATCACTTCCTGGCTGGATTGTGTCACCCCTGAGCTGGACAGACTGCAGAAGCCTGAGACTGCCGTCAGTGTCGAGATCTTAGAAGAGAGGGTCAAACAACTTAAAGTGAGCATCACAGCTACAGTTCTAAACTACATCCGATCTTTTAGATTATTGATACAGAGACACCGGAAAGGAAAAGATAGTCTTCACACTCTAATTTGTTCCACATTGCACAGGAAATGCAGAAGACATTTGCTCGCTATAAGACCATGATGCTGTCTCTGAACCTGTGTGGGCAAGAGCTGCAGCAGGGAGCTACAGGAGGAGCACCTGAGCTTCAGGAGGGTCTGCGCAGCATGAATTGCCGCTGGACAGAAGCTTGTGCGGCACTAGAAGGGTGGGAGGACAGTCTGCGCACTACCCTAGGACGTTGTCAGGTGAGAGATCTGTCAAACATTTATACAAAACCTCAATGGAAAGATTGATGCTGTATTGGGATCGATGCCACATGAAACTTCATCTCTCACCACTGACAATCTGCACTCGTTTAGGAGTTCCACGAGATGGTCCACTCTCAACTGCTATGGCTGGCCCATGCAGAGAGCAGACGCTACACAGTGAACATGAACGACCCTTCTGTGCAGCCCTCCACGCTTCAGGAACACAGGAACACCCTGAAGGTGAGTCAGAGATACCCAAACCAGAACAACATCAGCTTCTCCATCAAGACTGACCTCTAGTTTGTGGTGTTATCTTTGTGCCGACCTTATGTTTTGCACCCCCTGGTGGCAGGATCTGGCAGAGGAGCTGCAGGGCAGACAGAAGCGAGTGAGCTCCCTGCAGGAGATCGTCTCCAATCTGCTCCCTGAGGCTGATGGGGAGGACAGCACTGAAGCCCGGGAAAAACTCCACGTCATTGGAAGCAAACTAAGACTACTGTCAAATCAAGTCAACCAGGATCTCCAGACGATTGACGAGAGATTGGTAAGACCGTTATGCAAAACATTCTTCATCCATTTACACCACACAAAAAAATTAAAGGGAAGCTCACTTCCACTAAGCATGCAACACATTTTGTATTTATACTTTTTTTTTTTAAATGCTTTACAGTATTTCTTCATTCCAACACATGGACGAATAATTTAAATTTAAATATATAACCACTTTATGAGCACGTTTTGCTAAAAAAAAAGGGAACTGTTCATGGAAATCCCCAAATGGTTCCTATAGGATGTTCTGAGAAGCTTCATTGATTGAGGGGGCAGAGCTTAGCCTAAGGTCAATTAATAGTCAATTAAAATTTTTGAACCTTGAGTATTTATCAAACCCTTGAACATTTTCAGCCCTCAGAAGTGCATTTAAAATAAAAATTCATACAGACCTTTTTTTTTTTTTTTTTCACCATTCAAAAGTTTGGGGTCAGAAGGATTTAAATAAAAAAAACACAAAGAAATTAATTATTCAGCAAGGACACATTCAATTGATAAAAGTAACAGTAAATACATGTATGTTCTATCTTTTTATTTCTGTTCATCAAAGAATCCTGAAAAATCACAAAGGCTTCCACAACAATATTAAGCAGCACAACTGTTTTTAACATTGATAAATGTTTCTTGAGCAGCAAATCGCATATTAGAATGATTTCTGAAAGATCATGTGACACTGAAGACTGGAGTAATGGCTGTTACAATATATTGAATTTTAAAAAATGTACAGTGTATTAAAATAGAGAAGTTATTTTAAATCATAATATTTCTCATTACAGTTTTTACTGTATTTTGATTAAATAAATGCAGTCTTTTGTGAGACATATTTCAAAAACATTAAAAAATCTCACCAACCACAAAATTAAAATAATTTTTGTTTGAGAGCATTTTGCCCATTCCACCATATCAACAAATATAATTAACTAAGATAAGGCGGTTACTGTCATATATAAATAATATTGAAATCAAAAGTAAATAACATGCTCATAATATAGAGCAATATGATATGGTTGAGTATTTGTGGTGAAGTGCTGAACTCTTGTATGTCATGTGTTTGCAGGAGTCCACAACTGATGCTTCAGGAGACAGGAAATCTGCACAATGCTCTCGGTATAGTGGCACACACACAAACCATTTCTATTTTTTCCCTTTATTTTGTATTTTATTTATTTTTGTACATTAAATAGTATAGAATATTATAAAAAAATATATACCATTAACCAAAAATGCATAAACACAGTATACATATGTATTTATGTTTCAAAGGAGATAAGAGTTGATAAAAAGATCAGCAGTAAAACATTTCCTCTTTGTTTCAGGTCAAAGCGTGAGCCATCACCTCAGCGTTCGTTCTTCTGTCGGGTCCTGCGAGCGGCTTTCCCTCTGCATCTCCTGTTCCTGCTGATGTTGGTTCTGGCCTGCTTGGTCCCTCTTTCTGAAGACGACTACAGCTGCACCTTTTCCAACAATTTTGCCCGCTCGTTCCACCCCATGTTACGCTACACCAACGGTCCCCCTCCCACATGAGCCTCTCATCAACTGTTCTCACGTTTAATCAACAGAGCTGTTTTCATGACTCAAACATGCGAAGCACCTCACTTTTGTCCAAGCAATATTTTAACGGTTGTATTTATATAATTGATTTTATACTATTTATTCCCCTTTGAGAGCCATACTAAGAATTTTGTTGATCTATTTTTTTTTTTTTTGGTCACAATGCTGTAAAGAAAAATATCAATCATTGTATGAGCCTGAATGTAAATCACTGACAACTTTTTAAAATATTTCTAGATTTAAGCACGTAATGCACTGATTAAAAATTAAGTTTGAAACTGGAAAACATCGACTCATCAGCCACAGTTTGTGGTGACTTGATGGATGGCTGCTATTTTGAGATTGTGGTCTGATTTTTAATGATGATATTTGATGATACGTCATATTTGCAAAGCCCCCCCCCCCCCCCCCCCCCAAATAAATAAATAAAAATGTCAAATGCACATGGAAACATTTTAATACACCCCTGTGTAAATAACGGTTACATATGCACTGCGTACAGAAAGTAAATTTCGAAAACATTTTACAAATTAAACTTTTGTTCTGTTTAAAAATAAACATTGTCTACAACAAATCTGTATTACAGCTGGTCTTTAATCCTTAGGTGCCAAAAATTGTCAAATCAATATTAGAGCTTCATATCAAATCCATTACAATTCAGATGGCTGCCGGCAGGTACAATAACACTTATAAATAACCTGTGCGTTTATTAAAATTAAGTACTTGTAACATCTATCTTTATCTTCAGATCTTTAAGGTAGGTTTGGTTTATATCAATTAATCCAGTTACTATATTTTTTTAAGTGTCATCTAGGCTATAATCACTGTAGGCACTGCAATATATATATATATATATATATATATATATATATATATATATATATATATATGTGTGTATATATGTGTGTGTGTAGATTGATTCTCATGATAGGGCTTCAGATATTTCAGAACTATTAAAGTGCAATATCACAAGTACTTTTTTTTGGTAGTTGTGGTGCATCTTACAAACATAGGTTTTCACAGTGGAATAGTAGCAATAGATTGAGCTGTCTCTAGAAAATATATAAATGCTTTGTACAAGGCCGTTATGGTGTTAAAGGGGTTTACTGGGTAGAGAGCAGGATGAAAGAAGTTCTTTAAGCACATTTTAAGTGTTTTTTTAAACATGTTCCTCCATAATCTGTTTTGTCAAAAGTAATAGATACAAACAAAACATCCAGCTGTCCTGAATTAGGCCCTACTGAGTGTGACATTCACAAGTCCCTGTTCTGAGAAAAAAAAGGCTTGATTCATTTCTTCTGAGCCTTTGGTCCAGAATTTAGTCTCTGCTCCCATTGCATACAAACCTCTCATCTACGGACTGCCCATCCTGTCATTTTGCAAGTGAAGGAATCTGATCTGTCTGTTCTGACAATGTCGTCAATAGTCGCTCTATCTACAGCAGAAGCTACAGCTGATGAGGGCATCAGTGTGATTTTCTTTTACAAAAAAAGCAAGAGTTGCAAATGTCCTGTTTAGAAAGAGAAGATGGTAAAGTAGAAACTGTACATTTCACTGTGGTGCAGATTTCATGGGAATGGGTGCATGTGGTGACGCTGTCAGATAACTCACTGCATGTTACACTGAAATTCAAAATCGAAACAAATAGTAACCGGTTTTCAAACCACCAGCAATTGATAAGGTTTTGTAAAAATTAAATTTCTTTTCTCTCTTTTTTTGTGGTTCCGGTTACATAAAACCAAACAATTGTTCAAAATGAGTTCTGTGAGAGAAAAAAACAGGATTTCACTGCAAACACCAAATTTTTAAAAAAGAAAAATGTTTTTCATCTTGAGAAATCCTATTCCACTCTTTTTGCGTGGCTGTTTTTGTTGTCCATTCCCCTGAAACTATAGATCATTCTTCAGCTCTGGAGAGAAAGAAGAGCAATTTAATGTGATTTTTTTTTCAGCTTGTAGTTATTTTAAGATTTATGGAAGAATGCTATCTGGCAACATCCTGTGAAATGAATGTACAAACTAAATATTTTATAAAACAGCATCATTAAAACTCTCTTTTTATTTATTTCACTGTCATAAAACCTGCATTATGCAAGAAACTACTCTTTCTATGTCTCACCAGAAATGCTTCAGGGTCCTAAGGTCCCTCCATGCTGAGAAGTGCAGGCGAAGGCCTCCTGGACGGCTTTGCTCTCTTTGGGAGCAGGAGCCGCTCGAGGGCCGGAGTGAGACAGACGGGAGCTGTGCATGATATGAGCGTCCAGCATCTCCAGAAGCAGGTCATACAGAGGAACCATCTTCTTCATCTTCATGCAGTGGAGGTGGTCCATGCCTTTGTTACTACAGATAGTGGATATACAGTCAGTGGAAGCTTTTGCACAGATCAAAAGTTACAAATAGAGCCAGGCTATAAGCTAATTTGTTAAAAGAGTATATAATACAAATTGACCTTTTAGAAAAAGTAATTAGATACATTACTATATATATATATATACACACACTGTAATTTTGTGAAATATAGTTGCAATTTAAAATAAGTTTTCTATTTTAATATACTTTTAAAATATAATTTATTCCTGTGCTCAAAGTTTAATTTTTTTCAGCATCATTACTCCAGTCCTCAGTGTCACATGATCCTTCAGAAATCATTCTAATATGCTGATTTATAATCAATGTTGGAAACAGTTGTGTTGCTTAATATTTTGGGGGCCTGTGAAACTTTTTCAGGATTCTTTGTTAAATAAAAATTTAAAAAGAGTTTTAATTCAAAATAGAAATTTTTGTTACAGTATACAATACTATTCAAAAATTTGGGGTCAGTATTTTTTTTCTATCTTTTTTTAAAGAAATTAATACTTTTATTCAGTAAGGATGTGTTAAATAGGTAAAAAGTGATAGTTAAGACTAATGTTAGAAAATATTTATATTTTGAATAAATGTTCTTTTTAACTTTTTATTCATCAAAGAAAAAGGATAACAGGTTTAAAAAAATATTAAGCAGTACAACAGTTTCAACTTATAATAAATCAGCATATTGATTTCTGAAGGATCATGTGACACTGCAGACTGGAGCAATGATGCTGAAAATTCAGCAATGTGTCAGAAATAAATAATATTTTTAAAGTAAAAAATAGGAAATCAATATTAGAAATTTCAATAATATAATATTCACAATATCACTGTTTCTCTGTATTTTTAATCAGAGCTATATTTCTCTGGCTCAAAAACAATGAGGGTTTTTGAATGAATTAATCGCAGTTTACACTTAAAACAGTGTGAACTGGTTAAAAAAGTGATGAAGCATTTGTGCTACACTGCCAATTTCTGGACAAATTAGCAACTGGAAAAGCTTTTTTTGTAAGCACTAAACAGCACCCCAAAAACGGAAAAAACCCCACTATAGGTACTTGACAATGTTTCAAATGACAATAACTGCCTGATGATCATAATCATTCCAACAAAAAAATGGTGGGTAGCAGACTAGGTGTCTGAATGAACTGTAATTGTAATCAGAGTTTAATTGCTCACTGCAATTTCTATGATTTTGCATCGATAATTCTTGAGCAATGAAATACATTTCACAGTCTTCAAACAAATTACTGTATATGAAGCACAAGACATTTTCTGAGTGAAAATCCAGCACGATGTGCACTGTCACCTGCATCGAAAGTTCCTTATTCCAGGTTTTTATTGTCTGTACCTGAGGTGCCTTATGTGGGAGAGCAGCATGAGCAGATGAGCTAGTCTGGTGGAGCGCTGCTGGAAGCTCAGGCCTGTCTTTGAGATGGCCCACACCAGAGCATCCGTCACCGAGTCCAGCAGACACAGCAGCTTCGACCGGCTCTGCAGCTCCTCTCCTCCCTCCGACGAACTCAGGCACATGTCTGCAATGACGCACAAGCGCAGCTTCTCAGAGATTAAAGCCATGAGACGCTGACATTTACAGCCATTCAAAATAATAGAGGGTGATACCCAAATAAGCATCCAATCTAAAGAATATCCCGTTCAAAAACAACGCAACACATCTGGAGCGATCAAATAAGTGATCCCGAGGAGACAAAGTGAAGACAGCTGTTGGGGGCTGAGAATGAAGAGATAATGCACGAGGAAAAGACCAATCAAAAGTTCAGAGGAATCAGAGCAGGATCCTTCAGATGATAAACACTAAGCAGGTACTGCCTGTTACTTACATAAGCGTTTGCTATGAAATGGATACTTGGGTTGAAAGCGTGGAGCAAAGGCATGTTGTCCCCATTAAGACTTTATACAGTGTGCGAGCGTTTTTCTTGCCTGGCCTTGCCAACACTCCCTTGACATTAAAGCAAGTATAGTTGTAGTAATCTTCTGAGTTATGGGCCTCGAGTGAACGCTATTTATTACGGCTTCGTGGAGGTCTGCAATTTGTTTGGATTTTTGATGTTTGAGACCGTAAGAGGACAAGAAATGAAAGGGAGTATGATCGCTGCATGACTCCAGCAGGAATCGAACCCACTTCTCCTGTGTGAGAATCACTGCTATATGTCTGGAGCGTAATACTCATTGATGATAAACGGAGCCAAAAGACTGCTCAAAGTATATTTGTGGATGAAATGACAGCTGTTAACTATACTAGATCTTTTTTTTTGACTTTACAATCCAGTGCTAGAGACAGAATGTATACATTTGCTGACGTATTCAACTTAGCCTTTGTCGTTGCTAAAACATGAAAACATAAAAAATAGATCATTTACAAAGTTTTAGAACAGTCAGAAGATTCAAAATGTTGACAGATTTGATAAATCTTTTATGCTTTCCATTTTTAAAAAAAATGTCATTTTGTATATTGCAGTGAATTTGACTATATTTAATTTTGTTAACTGAATGATAAAAAAAAGGTTTACATTACTTCATCAAAATGTTTTGGGTCAGTAGGTTTTTCTCTTTTTTAATGAATACTTTTATTCCGCAAGGACGCAAAAAATGCTGCTCTTTTGAACTTTCTACGAAAGCTGTTCTTTTGAACTTGAGCTACACATTCAAGCATCAACGAATCCTGAAAAAATGTCAGTTTCTACATAAATATTCAGTACAACTGTTTTCAACATTGAAAATAAAACAAATGTTTCTTGGTCTGCAAATCAGTATATTAGAATGATTCCTGAAGGATCCTGCGACACTAAAGACTGGAGTAATGATGGCTTTGTCATCACGGGAATAAATTACATTTCAAAATGTATTAAAATAGAAAAGTTATTTTAAATTGAAAGACTTGGTGAGATCAAAAACATAAAATGTAAATATACAGTGTAAATACATGCATATATCCATTAAAATATTTTATGATTAAAAAAGGTATTTATGGATTTAATATTGAACATTGATTAAATATTCAATATATCAAATTTTCAATTTGCTAGCAGCAGTATATCATGGGTTCTTTGAGAAAAAATAAATAAAAAAATTCAATGTGTACATTACAACAACAGCGCTTGATATTATAATCAAATAATTTAATATTAGACAAATTTAATGAGAAAGTTTAAAAAAAAAAAATAAGAAAAGAAGAAAGTTGTTTTTAGGAATGAATTGTGAATGCATTCTATTTAATCTCCTTGCTGTCTGAGAAACAACTGTCTTATTGGGAAGGTAAAAAAAAAACAAAAAAAAAACATACGCATTCATTTTTTCTAATAAAAAATACATTTGTTTTAGTAATACAAGTGGTAAAAATGCATGCACATTTGATAAAACTTTTAATGAGAAGAACACTCACTGGAGTTGAGCAGGATCATGGCTTTGAGACACACGTACTCTTCTCTCTGTAACTTCAGTTCTCTGAACCTGGACGTGGCTGCCAGCAGCATATCAAAGATCTCCACAAACCCCTGCACACAGCTGCCTTCGTCCCTGACAAACACAAAGACATCGTCTCGCAAATTAGCTTCACACCATCAGAAACCCGGGACCAGGCCTCAATCTCAAACCTAAGTAGTCGTATTCCAAACCTGGCACCTACTGAAAGTACGAATGGCGAAGTCTGTATTAAGCGTCAATGGAAAATCAGAGTACTAGTGCTCTCTGAGATGCTGAGAGGTGCTACAGCAGTGAATGAGACTGGGAACGGCACTAACACTTCATTAAAACTTGTGAGAACAGAGAGAACAATGATAAGGTTACTTCCATTTAGCTTTAAACAAGACTTAGTCACAAATGCCATTGTACTTCATTACTATTTTTAAGAATTATTTTTTGGAATTTGTCGAATAATAAGAGTCATTAATGGCAGCTATAGTCAGAGAGCTGGCATGTTCTGTTTTTGGCCCTTTTTTTGATGTTGACAAGCAGTACACCAAGTTAAACTCAGGGATTCAGTTGGCTATGAATTCCGTATCCAAAATGAAGCCAATGAAAATACAGTAAATGTCTTGCAGCATATCAGATGGTGAGCATATTTACAGCCCACCCATGACTGGAACGGTTTGGAAGTGTAGCCCGGTATAAAGTCTGAAGCATCTGTAACCCTGGCCCATTTATTTTCTCACATTTCAACACTGGTACACACCATGTTAGAGGGTACAAAGGGCAGCAGAGTAGAGAGGGGCATGATAATACATAAGCCATGGCAGAATCAGTTCCTATCTTCCCACAGCTCTCTAATTCCCACCACACAGAGCCTCACACTTGCTCTGACACATCTGCTCAAACTGCTGATTTTGTTTCACAGCTGTATTCTTAAGATATTGTGATATATTCTACATAAACAACTGTTATGTTCTTTATACCATGCTTATGCAGTTCTTTATACCATGCTTATGCAGTGTGAGAAGACATGTTAGATTTTTATATTACATTATAAAAACAAAAATATTTTAAAATTCCAGTGAAAACACAGGTGGCAAGTTAATAGTATGAATGTTGGTTTTTCGAATGCATCAGGAGTTTCTTTTAATGCACCATTGATAGGAAAGTTGCATCACCCTGACATTTTGAATTTTACATCCCCCCAAAAATATACAAGTTACATTTATTTCAGGAATTAAAACATGCTAATCATATGTATTCAGGTCACTGTATGTATGAACGGCATTTTTTTTGGAATATATATACATTTTTTTTTTTATGAAAAAATGGACACCATGTCATGGACTGATTATATTAAGGTTGGCATGCTAACTTTAAATAACCATGGCTAAATGGCTTTCAACCTTGAAGTGACCAGAGGGTTAACTAAAGTCTGTAAATCAGAATGTTACCAACATGTAATCAGTAACTTAAATCGCCTGTCTCATATACCATACTGGCATACCGAACTAACAGCTGCAAAAAAATACTGACCATCCAAAGCACATGAGAATAAAAAAAAATATATATATATATATATATATATATATATATATATATATATATATATATTCAAAGCACAGAGAGATGGATGTGCCTGTTCATAAATTAGGCAATGGGAAGGATAAACACTATTAACTGACACTAGTTACCTGCTGAGACTGAGGTCTGGGGAGAAAATGAGCTTTCCAGGGTGATTAACGGATCGCCACATCAGTCCCAGCATCAGCACCTCTAACCAACAGCACTCCAACAAATGGACCTGGTCAAAAAGACTGAGTTCCACAAAACCTGCAGTGAGAAATAAAGTCAATTTTATTTATATAGCACAATAAAACACAACCATGGGTTGACCAATGTGCTGCACAATAAAAACAATTCAAATAAGACAATACAAAATAATTACTAAAAGACAATACAATAAAAAGTACTCATTGATAAAACGCCAAATCAGAAAGGTAGGCTTTCAACATGGATTTAAAAACAGATAGTGAAGGTGCAGATCTAATAAAGAGGGGCAGAGCATTCCACAATCTAGGGGCAGCAACTGAGAAAATGCGGTCACCCCTGCATTTCAATTTCGACTTTGGGATGCATAATAATCTCTGGCTGGACGACTGGAGAGACAAGAGGGGCCGATGTTCAATCAATAAATCTGATAGATAGGCAGGGGCCAAACCGTTTAATGATTTAAACACTAAGAGAAGAATTTTAAAATTAACTCGATAGTGCACAGGCAACCAATGCAGAGAACGTAAAACTGGTGTAATATGATCCCGTTTTTTGGTACTCGTTAAAAGCCTTGCAGCTTCATTTTGAACTATCTGCAGACGGAATAGGGCTGACTGAGCAGGACTTAACCACTGTATTTGTCTGTCAAATTTTAAAACATCATCAAAAATAACACCCAGATTTTTTACCCAAGGCTTCACGGAAGAGGTTAAATCGCCAAGATTTACTTTCGGTGTACTACGAGAATCCGAAAGAACAACCAGAATTATTTCAGTTTTACTCTCATTGAAATTAAGAAAATTTAAAGACAACCAGGCTTTCACATCAGACAGGCATGACATAAGTGCTTCCAGACCATTAGAACTCGGTTTTAAGGGCAGATAGATTTAAGTGTCGTCTGCATAGCAATTGAAAGACAGACCATGCTTCCTAAATATAGAACCCAATGGGAGCATATATAATGAAAAAAGAATAGGAGCCAAAATGGATCCCTGGGGAACACCACATGACAAAGAAGCTACCTCAGATGAGTGTTCACCAATATTAACTCCAAAATTACGATTAGAGAAATATGATTTAAACCATTCAAGAGGACTTCCTTTTATGCCTACATAGTGCTCAAAGCGAGCAAGCAGAACAGCATGGTCCACAGTGTCGAAAGCAGCGCTCAAGTCTAGGAGCACAAGCAAAGCATGATCCCCAGCATCACCAGTTAGTAGAATATCATTTAAAACCTTCAGAAGTGCAGTCTCAGTCGAGTGGTGTTTTCTAAAGCTTGATTGAAAGACTTCAAAGATCTTATTTTCATCTAAAAAAAAATTGTAGCTGTTGCAGGACTACTTTTTCCTAATATCTTTATAATAAAAGACAGATTAGAAATGGGTCTATAATTGGCTAAAACAGAAGGATCTAGGTTCGGCCTCTTAAGCAAAGATAGACTGTAGCATGTTTTAACACATCAGGTACAGTACTAGTCTCAAAACATTGATTTATCATGGTCACAAGATAGGGACCCACTGCATCAAAAACTTGTTTCAGGAAATAAGGTGGAATAGCATCAATGGAGGAGCCAGATGGCTTTAACTGACACACTATTTCTTGAAGATGTATACAAGAAATAGGTTCAAACTGGCTGAACTCAACAGAACAGACTGAAGAAACAGAAGGATCCAAAGCAGGTGGAGATATCCCCAACCTGATATCACTGACCTTATTAATAAAAAATCTAAGAAAGTAATCACACAAAGTATTTGACACATCTGGGTGCTCACAAACAGTTGGATTAACAACAGCATTAAAAATAGTAAAAAGAGTTTTAGGTCTGTGGTAATTCTTGTCAATAATTGCCGTGAAGTACTTGGATTTTGCTGCTCTGACTGCCTTCTGAAATTTGAATAATGAATCTCTTAAAATTTCAGAGGAAATTTGGAGCCGATCCTTTTTCCACTTAAGCTCCGCTCTCCTACAGCTCTGCCTCAGAGAGCGTATGTTGTCATCAATCCAGGGCTCAGATCTAGGTTTAAGTTTTGAGGATTTTACAGGAGCAACTGAATCTAAGACATCCACACATGTGGAATTTAGCCTGAGGAACTCCTCTGCACTCAAGTCACATTGACTGACATCTACTGATTTAATAGCATCACAAAAAGCTAATAAGAAGGTTTCGCTAGTAGTAGAGGTAATTAATCAAGAGTGACGGGTAAGTTGAGTGACTTTAGGTGTATTAGAAACCTAGGGAACAGAAAACAAAACAGATTTATGGTCAGAAAACCCATTTCAAATACTTCAAGATAGTACAGAGAAAAGCCATATGTCAGCACAAGATCAAGTGTATGTCCCATCTGGTGAGTGGGGACAAATGCATTTAACAGAGTAATAAATTCTATGGCTAATGAGTTCAATGTGCAGCATACATGAACATTAAAATCACCAAGAATCAACAGTTTGTCATATTTTGGTGTAAACTCCCCCAAAAAGTCTGCAAACTCATTTAAAAAGTTTGTGTTGTGTTTTGGGGGGCGGTAAATCTGAGCAACCAAAAGTGGGAAGTTCGGATCCAGTGTAAATAGCTGCAGCTCAAAACTCCGATAGTCATTAATCACAATTGACCGGCAAGAAATAGAAACCAAGCCTCCCCCGCGACCAGATTTATTTTAATTAAAAAACAAGCATTTTGGGGGTAAAAGTTCGGAGAAGGGGCTAAGATCCCCGGTAGTAATCCAAGATTCTGTAATAAATAAAAGATCCAGCTGCCACGAAGTGAAAAAGTCGTTAATAATAACTGTCTTATTTACCACTGATCTGGCATTTAACAATGCCATCTGAAGCCGAGGCGGATTCTCAGATGGCACCTCAGACTGCCGTGTCCAAGAAAATGCACGAAGATGGTTCAAACATCCCAGCAAGCAATTTTCAGTTTAAAAGATGTCTAATAGCCGTCTAAACACAGCCCAGACGTCTAGGCTAAAATAAGGTTAAATTTGGGCTGTCAGTGAAAATTTAATAGACGTCTAACCATAGCCCAAGAATAGACTAGTCATCAGATAGACAGCTAATGAATGACTACATATATACATCTAATAGACAACAAAATGGCAATCCATCCAAACAAATTAAATACAACAACTTAAAAACAACTTAAGACAATACAAAATTATAAAAATACAAAAGAATTAATGACAAAATAAAATATTATAAATACAATACATTTAAATATAAATATTATGGAAAAAATCTTAAATTTTTAAAAACATAAGATAATAAACATATAAAAATGAAAAAATATATATTTTAAATAACTAAAGATATTTAAAAGAAAAAAAAATCTAATACAAATCAAGAGCATGTTATCACACTTAATATTAAAACATTACTGATAAATGACAACATAAAAAAAAAAAAAAGATTAACCCTTTTGCTGGTTTACTTATTTTAACAAATAAAACAACTAACAGTGAACTTAAAGGAAATGATTAATTATTGGTTTTATTTCTTGTTTAAAATGCTTCCTAACTGCATCCCTCAAGTCCAACTCTGTTGCTGCCGGGAAGTTGGTCATCACAGCATCTGCCAAATAAGAAAAAAAAAATAGCATAAGAAAAGTTTTTGACATAATTTTTTACTTTAATTACACTAGAAGCACTGTGGAGCGTGTGTTAACTTGCTGCATTGCTGTGTGGTTTGGCAACAGCACAACACATGACAGAAAGGCTTTACAGAGGGTGATAAAGCTGGCCTGGAAAATCACAGGGACAGATCTCCCCTCACTGCAGGACATATACAACGAAAGGATGTACAAATGGGCTTGCAACATCATCAAGGACACCACCCATCCCATCCACAATTTCTTCACCCTCATGAAGTCTGGCAAGTGGTACCGGAGCACTGTGGTCAGAACATCCAGACTCCAGAACAGTTTATACCCCCAGGCCATTAGACTGATAAATAGTCAAAACCCACTGCCACTTCCACCTGTATCATCAGGATAAATTCAGCCTGTTCAATGGCACTCTGCACTTTACCAGCTGGACCATCATACACTCATAAGGCATTTGACTGACAATCATGGTCAGTTTTAAACACTAGTCACTTTAAACATTTTAAAATTGTCACTTTATTGCTACTGCACTGCACATTTATACTGTGAAGAATTTTTTATTGACAGTTGTTTTTCTAATTAGCATACGGGTTCTCTTCTTTTTCTTCATCACTTTCTTTTTTTATGCTGCTTTATTTATATTTTTGCTATACTTTATTGTATATTCTATATTTTCTACGTATTTTGTATTGTCCATGTAAGTTCTGTTGTTCCCCTTCTACCCTGTCATTCTCGAGAGATGTTAACAAAGTAAGAATTTCATTGTACTCTAGTACATATGACAATAAAGCTCTTGAATCTTGAATCTAATTGTGACAGGGAGTCATTCTCTTTTGCTTAGATGCCTACTAAAAACAAAAACGAGATATATATTGTGTATCACCATTCAGTGTATTAAAAAAAAAGAGAAGCTCTCTGGTAACTGTTGTGTGTTGTATACACATACATACCTCTAATGACCGAGAACAGTGCAGTATTTTCAAATGCCCCCTTCTGCAGCGGACCACCCCCTTCATCTTGAATTTGGACATGAGGGAATTTTTTAAAACCCTAAAATATAATACAGATTGAGGTGGTTAACAATTGCGGACAAAGTTTGACATTTCAAAATGACCAGTAAAGAAGTTCTTTATTAAATTTCTGATTTGTGTTAGATACTTATTGAGTACACCACAATGTTTGATTAATGTGGCACATTTTTAAGGCTTTACCTGTCCAGCATGCTTCTGGCACTGTTTTTGAGGTTTCTTCCTTCAATTCTGCACAACTTTGACATCTGAATAACACGTCAATGTCAGGCGGGTAGTATTATATGCGTCAGTGTACAAGTGTTTACCAACCTTAAACATTGATGCCCATTGACCTGCAAGTTTTCCATCATTAACCCTTTAGAACTCTTTATTCCAGCAGTTTAAGATTTCCCTATTAGTGCCCCCCACAATCTGTCTCTGCCTCCAAAACTGTCTGGCACAACTGATTTCATTACAACACAGTAATAGCTGCTGTAACTAAAAAGTAGCCCAGTACACATTACCCTCAAATGTACATGGAATAATAAATTCACCCCTACCATTTTTATTACAATGTTTTCTGTTTGAACTGTTTAGGTTTTAATGCTGCATTGCACATCTGAGCTATTTGCACTATTTTAATACTGCTGCAAACTTTTTATAATTGATAATTTTGTATTGCCATTTCAAATCATTTCTATTTTTAAGCTTTACCATCAATTTGGAAGTTTCAAAATAAATCTTATTGTACTTGTACAATGACAAAGATATTCTATTCAATTAGCTCATGCTCTCTCTGTATGTAACAAGCCATTGTTCACTCACAAATTCAATACAATAATTAAAATAAATGACGGACTTTGTCAAAGATGAGAGCTTTAGTGAGGAAATGTTTAGGAGTTTTTTTTTTTGTTTTTTTTTTACCATTGCCAATTTCCAACTGCTTTTCCAGATGTTGAAACTCCTTCTCAGTTTGTTCAATTCTTCTGTGTTCACTGTATAAATTAATGCAGATTAATCTTTGTCAAAGCTATGTTTGTTCTGTTGTTTGCTCTTTCGCCTCTTCTTGCGCTGTTTTAAAATCGCTTGAGTTTGTAAACACGTACAAATGATAAAACTATTACTCTATTATCCATTAAATTTCGCAATTAATCCTCTGAATACATACATGCTAAACCGTGGGCCTAGTCACGGATCACTATCAACTACGATTGCTCCCTTCACTAAAATGTCATGATAACAAATAATATAGAAAAATAATGAACAAGTCAAAACAAAAACACAGATACTTACAAGACCAAGTAGGAATGTCCTTTATCGTTTGTTCTTTGCCCGCTGCTCTCCGCCAGGTAAACTCAGTGCTCTCTCGTGTAAAAACTAAATTCAAACGTAACTTTCACGTATCGCGTTGACAGGAGTCATGTCTCAGTAGGGCTACAATTGCCATCAAGCGGTTGGGAATTGTAATAGCATTTTTATTTATAAAATGAAAGAGCCGAATAATATCAATAATATCGTATAATGAATGTTACATCAGCTTGTAGGATGCATGACATCATATTATCAAATGAAACATTTCAATTAGCATTATTTTTGGCATAATAAATAATGCTATATTTAATAATGCTGTAAAATAATTAAATAAAATATAAAATATTGCAAATTTAAATGTTTCAAAAGTTTACTTGCATTTGATAAGAAGCTGCGTGGGCGAAAATTACATGTAAACAATTTTAAGGCTATTTTGGCTATGCTCATTGCTGGTCTGGTATCCACCTTATTTTTTCCGTTAGAGCGGACGCGGCCATTTTTAAATTGAATGTGTCTGGCTTCCGGTGTCATCGGCTTCCAGCTATTTTTAGCTGTACAAAATCGCTCGTTTTGCCGCTTGATATTGCAAATTGGTAAGTCTTACCATATTATTTTAATGTATTATCTTAATTATGAACACACTCGTTTGTAGTGCAAGCAGTTTTACCGTTTACTGCACTTTCTTATTCTTCTCGTTATTTCTCTATGGCGGCTTATGAACCGGAAGTCTCTCACATTCACAGAAAATGGCTTACTTCCGCGTTGAAGAATAAGGTGGATAGGGCTATAGCCAAGCTGTTAAAATTAGACTACAGATTGCCTCGATTTCACCGGGTGGGCTAAAAGCAGACTACACGTAGCCCATCCAATTTAGAGCTAAAACATGGCTACATATACACCATGTCAAGAAATGACACTTATATCTTTGTAGATATTATTGACACTGAGAACATGATGGAATATCAACCATCTCATGCGCTGCCTGGCCAAAAACTACAGTGAATCAGTTTTGACTATAAGTGGGCTACAAATAGCCGCTTGACTACGAGCTAAACCGAGGCTATAGCTCAGGCTAAGTGTTGAACATGTCAAAGAAATGAAACCAAACACCTTGTAAACGCTGTTGACTTTGCTTACATGATGGAATATCATACATCTCACTCACAAGTTATTTTGCCAAAAAACGACATGTAACCAAATTCAGGGTTATTTGGGCTAGAAGTGGGTTACACATAGCCAGACTATATCAGATCTATAGTTAACCGAGACGGTGAAATGACGGCTATTTGCTTGCTGGGATGCTCCTCCACGATGGACTCGGGGCGAGCCGCAAGCAGGGAACAGAGCATTGGCGAAGGTAGCCATAGGTATTGACATCAAAAACGGAGGAGGTAAGTGATATAAGCCATTTCGTGCTTGAAACAATAAATCATTTGCACTAGGTTGTAAGCTTAAAAGTGTTGATTTGTCATAGACCAGTAAAGACAAAGCACACTGTGTTAAATATGACGTAAAACAGAATAAATCAAACAAACTGAAGATTAGACCACGAGACCGACGGCAAGCCACATACACCGGCGCCGCCATCCTTCAAATAAGCACTTGTTAATAACTCCATACACATCCAAAAACAGTTTTGTACAAGACGCTCACCCTTGGGGATCTAAAATAACTTGGAAAGATGGGTCTGAGGGAAAGTTTGCTCATGTTCTCAGAATAAACGAACTGTTCATGTTCAGAATCTAATAAAAGACTCTCCCATCTCAAGAGCCAAGTATTAATTAAAATGAAAAATCAGCCAAGAAAACAGAATACATCAAGTACATTAAAACAAGTTTAGAGGAAAAGGCCTCTTTACGGTTCTTTCATTGCAGATTTCAGGCTGCTAAATGGTAAATCATTTTGATATACAGTGTGTGTATGTGCATTAAACATTAAATTTAATGTTAAATCTGTTTAATCCATCCACTACTAAAGTTCAATATTAAGATATTTTTGCAGTGCTAAACTATAAAGTGAATTAGCATTATTGAGCCACATATTCTCTCAGGAATTTCTAATGTGCTTTTAAGAATAGTGAGTTTTGATTGATGACATACAATGTTCAAATTGCTATACAGAACAAACATTTGAGTTTACGTGCTTGATGAATGAAGTGAAATTCAACTGTTGCACACCTGATGCAGCAACTCGTTAGCAAAATTTTAAAAGCACAGATCAGCTGTAAAGTTAGTTTGAACCTTGGTATGATGTAATAATTGTAACTGTTTTCTAAATTCAGAAGATGACACATTCTACTCAAGTAATGTTAACCACATCCCTTACAGTACTCATAAATCGAAAAATGCTATTCTAAAAACCCATTAGAAATTCCAGAGGGAATCCACAGTGAATCAGCGTTGCGGGTTTGGTCTACAAATTGACGCTATGACTGACGAGCTCTTGTCCATGTGGATTTGCAATTAGGCAGATTTGTGTTTTTGGAAATGTAGTAACACACTGAGCTAGTGTTATAACTGAATGTTTTTTTCTTATGAATCTGGTTATACATTCACCTGGGATCTTCTTGGCCCAGCTGATCATGTGAACGAGCTCTTTGTCAGCCAGGTTGGTCAGTGACATCATGACGTTGGCCTCAGTGAATGGCTTCTTCACGTCTTTCATGAGGTAAATCTCAGGTGGCTCTGCATCCATGATTCGAGCGATTAGTTCCTCAGGGCTCAATGCTATGCTAACCACCTTATTTCCACCGAGGGGACATGGGACACTTTTGATTTCTTGAGATCTCGGGCCACATGTTCTCATCCTGCCAGAGAATCGCGCCAGTCGCTTCTGCTGTGCTCCTCTTTGTTGGTAGCTGCTACGATCTCGGCGTAACCCTGTGAAAAAATACCATGTAACTGCACGATTCACTTCAAAACGATCCATGCGGGTTTAAAGGATTGTACTAAAATGCGTAAATTATTATTAATATATTCATATTAAGAATGTGTTGGACAAAGAGCCAAAAAGGTTGAGAACCACTAGCTTAAACCAAAATTTGTTTGAACAGAAAGCAAAAAGCTGCAAAAACTTATTTACAAAACTGTAATTTATATGACGTTTGATGCAGGGCTCAAAACAACCACATCAACCAATGAGATGAGAGTACATCACTTTCTCTTCTAACCTTGAAGCAAAGCTGTGAAAGTAGACTCCACTAAAACAACAATTACAAAACCGGATGAGGATAGATGTAACAGTCTCCACAGCAACACATACTTAATTTAACTCGCACAAGCCATCCAAGATTACACACAGCTCAAAAGACAACATGCAAGACCATCTGGTTCAAATATGTGCGTGAATTATTATAATGTGAAATCATAAAACTTATGTATGATGAGTCATTTATCTGGATTTTTTGGTGCAGCCTTTGACCAGCATCTATAAATAATCAGGGCTCTATCACATTATCATTACAATGGTGACGCATATCAAAACTTCACGGCACGATAGCTGCTTAATATTGGGATATACATTCCAAAGTCCATGGCTTTGGACAAAATTCAGCAGTAATCTGAGATGAAGTGTTTGGTAACTGTGTGGGTGTAGAAAGGGTGTTGATAGGGAGGAATGGAAAACGAAAGAGTCCCACCACATTTCATCATTCCAACTTCATAACATTTTCGCAGACGGCAGGCCTGGCAGCTTTTGCGGCGGTTCTTGTCGATGGTGCACTGGTTGGTGGCAGGGCAGATGTAGTCATTGTGTCCTGAGAAAATTAATCAGATGTTCATTATTATCCACTGAGCAGTTGCTTAGAACTTAACAAGTCAAACAATTCTGTTACTATGTTTATGGACTGTAAAGCAGAGTGGCCTTGTAGAGGCATTAAACTAGCACAGCTATCTACAACATTGGTTGTCTGGGACAATGAAAAAAAAATAGTAGTTTCAAATCATTAGAATCAATTATTCCAGAGTTAAATGACCATTTCTGAAGGATAATGTGGCTGTCAAGGCATCATTGTACACTGTAAAGATGGCTAATTATGGTTAAATACATGCAAGGAAGACAAGACCATTGACAATTCAGTATGCGATCACATATTGAAGTCCAATATAAAAGTTCAATCACAAACCAGTATGCAAATGTATGATGACAACTTCACCCATCACTCTGTTACATTTTGAATGCTGAAAATTCTATCAACGTCTATAGGAGATTTCAACCTTTAATCTTAAATTTTAAAGTAGGGATGGAAAGTATATCAGTATTATTTACCAAAACTGTCAATTTTATTGTATATAACATAAGCATGCTAATTTCCCCTATTTTTACATTTAGATTACCCCTGTCATCAACCAAACACACATTTAATCTTTAAAGCTCAAAAAATGAATATCACTTTTTCATACTTTACATTATAATTCTGAGAAACCTTAATTTTAATAAATAATTGCATACTTATTTACAGAATTCAAAATTAGCTTTTATTTTTAAGTAATTCAGACTGCTTGAATTTAAATATCAGCCATGTATTGGTTATTGGTCATTTTTTGCTTTTAGTGTTTTATTTTTTTATTAATTTTATATTAACTGAATTTTACTATCAGTCATATATCGATTATTGGCCATAACATTACAATGACTGATTTCAGTTTTTAGTGTTTTATTTTGTATTAATTTAGACTAACTGAATTTTAAGATCAGCCATTTATTGGTTAAAGGTCATAACATAAAAATGATTATCGGATGATCAATATCGGTGCATCCGTTAATAATAAGCACACAACAAAGTACAGGAGTAATTTCAGAGAACAATACCTTGTATACTTCTCTTGAAGAAGGCTTTGCATCCTTCACACGACCACACACCATAATGATACCCAGAGGCGTAATCGCTACAGACGGCGCAGTAGTGCATGTCAGCTTTACCTCTCAAAGGGGCAGAAGTCTCCTCTGCATCTGCTACCCTCTTTGCTAGTGGTTTGCTATAGAGGAAATTGGGCACATGCATCTGAGCCAGTATTAGGTAATTGTCTGAAATAAAACATAATTGAGTTACTACATACCAGTTTTCCTCTTCGCTGTAATCATGTGGTGTAAGTTCTGTCCAAGTCCCACCAGCTGGATGGTTCTGTTGTAGTCGAGTCTGTTGCTGATGCAGTGCAATTGAGGAAGCGTGGCTATGAGGTGGCCAAAAGAGGGTGGGGCTTAGCGACTGCCGCACTGATGGACAGTCGGACAGAGGCGATGCGCCGTAACCCAGCAGAGCGGGACTGTAGAAGGGCAGGGTGGTGAAGTCATGGCCGAGGTCTGTGTAGGGTGATGGGATGCAGATGGGGTGGCTCTCCACTGGCAGGGATGGAGAGGAGGAGTTAAAGACTGGAGAGAGGACATGACCTCCCACCCTGCTGGAGTCCACTTCCTGCAGCTGAAGAAGAGGACTGTCTCCCTCGGGATACTCGGACATGGTGAAGGCGGATGAGTTCAGTGCTGTCGTATCATCAACAGGGAGCTGTTGATGTAAGTCATGTTAAACTCCTCAGTCATCGATACTGAAACCTGATGCAGCCTAATGTACAATCGACAGGAAGCCTTTCGTTTATAGTGGGAAATTAACAGGAAAAAAATGCAAATATTATTCATTCTGTATCTCTTCTAGCGAGCAGTTATAAGCAACTCTCTTCAGGAAAAGCTCCAGCAACTTTTAAATCAATGGCCAAATATGATATAATCAGTCTAGAAAGCATTTTCCAACTTAAAATGCATTTATAAAATGTCAAGGTCTGTGGTGGTCAAGGTTTTTTAAATACGTTTCAATATCTGTATATAATCACATTATTTTTTACACGCAGTGTAAACTAGTTTTTATACAAAAAAATGTAGTATTTTGGGAAGTTAGCTATATTTAGGGGTCCTTGGCATCAAAAAGCTTCTTCACTGGAAGATATAGGTTCATAGATGTTGCCACTGTTTAGTCATATACTCAATAGTTAGGTGAATACCTTTCATGCCATAACCTTTACTATATTGTGTACTTTAGCAGAGCCAGAATGCAGCATCAGACTGGAACTCTTATCAACACTTCAGTTGAAGTTTGAAGTCAAAGTAAGATTTTTTTTAAATATTTTTGAAGCTCTCCTATGCTTAGCAAGGCTGCATTTATTTAAAAATAGAGCTAAAACAGCAATATTGTAAAATTGAAAACAATTTACATTAATGATTTCTGATGTAATATACTAAATTATATTTATTGTCACTTTTGATCAATTTAATACATCCTTGCTCAAAGTATTTACTTTTGGAAAAAATACTAACCCCAAACTGTTGAATATTTTTTCATTAAGATTCAACTAGAGAAAACAAGTATCCTTATGTTAATAACTACTGGCAAGTCATTCAAAGTGCAGGCTGGATGACAAGATTGAATTGGGGAGGACTAAATTATCACAAAAATAAAAATGATTTCAATCAAACCCCAATTAATATATATTTTTCTAATTAGTCTTATTCTTTAGCAAATAACAAATGCATGTAAAATGTGTTATTAATGATCTTTATACACAGTATACATCCTTTACATTTGAACGCATTTGGCAAATGCTTTATCTAAGGTGACTTACATTGTATTCAAGTTATAGATTTTCATTCCTGGATTGAACCCATGGCCTTAACATTGCTAAAGTCATGCTCTAGAGAAATTGTCATAAAGCTAGTCTCACTACAATTTAATAGCAGATATTTGTTTGAATGTATTAGCTTGGGGACACTGAAAAGCAGCTGCACGTCTTGCATATCTGCCTATTTTAGGTCAGTTTAATAAACTTTCAGCCTGTTGCACACAGCTCAGTGATGGTATGAAACTAAGTTGCACTCGAAAAGGCCTCAGGAAGAACTCTGCCTCAGGAACATTTACTTTTCCCTTACACAGAATATCCATAAAAATGAATTGAGGCATGAAGACATTTTTATTTCTCTCAGCTCTTTGCAATGCTGTCTAATGGCACGTTAGTTCTTAGAAGTCTGTGAAAGTGAATCTTACCTACACAATGTTGTAGACTGTACTTGCGAGAGAGGCAGTTAGCCACACTGTCTCTTCAGACTGCCAACGGTGAGTCAGCCGAGGACTTTTGAACCCTTGTTTTAGTGCAGACAGGCAACTGGCCAAAATATACCCTGCACAGAGCACAAGCACCTGCAAAATGACAGAAAGAGAAAAGTATGATGCTATGTTGTGAACTGCAAACATGTTATTTCATATAAAACGGTAAAAGATTTATTTGTATGTACTATTTTTATAAATAACTAACATATTATTTGTTGTTATTGTTATTATGTATGTTTTAATTAGTGACACATAAAGATTAATATCCAAATTATATCCTTCTTTGCACATCACACACAAAAAGACTATAAAATGCTACAGTAACGTTTAATTGGTTAAATGTAAGTTACTGTACTGTATATGATGAATGTAAATGATTTAACATCACATAATACATTATTTTACTGTAAAATACAGTGCAATGTATGTTTTTTTAAAAGTAAAACTATGAATTACTATTTAATTAATGCTAAAAAATTTTATTATTTACATAGATTTGTTTATTTTTTGTTATCAGTAATGCACTTATGAATGATTTGTTTTACATTTTTTGTTATTTAATGTTTATCAAATTATTTTGGTATCATCATGCTATTTTGTCTATATACAAGTATTGGCCATGTTTTATGGACGGTCCACTTACAATAAACTGCAGTTTATTGATTCATCATTGTGATATATACAGGCAGCAATATGCCATGGAGTAACACTGGAAACATTGTATTTAATGGTGAATTTCTGGCATTCACAGTTGCCATTTGTTAGTGTAAATTTGATGTAAAATGCTAAATATGCATTTAGAATGCAACTTAATATCAATTACAGAAATGTCACTATGTGGATGACCTTTTCACCAGCTGTAGAGGTTGGACAAACACCTACAGTAAAATCCTCTATTCACTCCCACCATTCTGATAATGGGAAAACTATTCATCCCATTAAAAGCCCAGTAACCTCACACACTCTAACTCCTATAATTCGTCTGAGATGAGACTAAGAAAGATGAAGATAGAACGGAAGACAGAGAGAAGGAGGAGACTTGGAAAGTGGGACAGACTGAAGCTGCCTGCATCAACTCTCTCCTGACAACCAGTCTGGCATGATGTGTGCTCTTGAGGCAAAAGAGCGCCCGGCCACTGGCCAGCAGTGCATAACTAAAACAAAAGCCCAAGGCCGCGGTGTGATCTCCCCTCTCACTCCCTTCTCTGGCGGAAAACGGATAAGGGAGAGAAGGACCGACGGAAACCATGCCCTGTGCAGGAGTTGTGGGAACAAGGGAGTAGACCACCGTTGAGCGTGATGCAAACCCTTAAGGCTATGAACCTTCTAATAATATAGTGCATGTTAAAATGCAGTGCTACAATATAAGTCTTCCTGTAGTTTAAACAGCAGAACGCTGTGTTAACAACAGCGGTCATAGGTTTGATTCCCAGGGAATGCAAGAACTCAATGCAATTTGGATAAAATCATCTACCAAATACATAAATGGTAAATACAGTATTTTATATTTAAGACTGTTTTATGCAGAATGACATGCATTTCACTTCATCTACATTACCATAAGGTAGATCTACATTTATTTATAGACCACAGTCACTGTGCAAAATGATGCTGCTGGAGCTCATTTTTTATGTATTCCTTATTTCTTCTGTGAATGCTACAAACTATTATCGTACTTCCTGGAAATCTTACCAGTATGTATTACTGTACTTGGACTTATATTTTCACCACACATTAAAAACTACACATAACAGCAGCTGACCTGTACACCAGATTGATTTGTGTTACTGTACAACAACAGTTTTGTAAGAACATTGCATGTCACCACTTGCTGAAGCTACAACAAGGCCACTTACTTTACTGACACCATTACCTACTTCTGGAACAAAAGTACAAGTAATATATACAGGTGCATCTCAATAAATTAGAATGTCGTGGAAAAGTTCATTTATTTCAGTAATTCAACTCAAATTGTGAAACTCGTGTATTAAATAAATTCAATGCACACAGACTGAAGTAGTTTAAGTCTTTGGTTCTTTAAATTGTGATGATTTTGGCTCACATTTAACAAAAACCCACCAATTCACTATCTCAACAAATTAGAATACTTCATAAGACCAATAAAAAAAAACATTTTTAGTGAATTGTTGGCCTTCTGGAAAGTATGTTCATTTACTGTATATGTACTCAATACTTGGTAATTTGCTTTAATTACTGCCTCAATTCGGCATGGCATGGAGGTGATCAGTTTGTGGCACTGCTGAGGTGGTATGGAAGCCCAGGTTTCTTTGACAGTGGCCTTCAGCTCATCTGCATTTTTTGGTCTCTTGTTTCTCATTTTCCTCTTGACAATACCCCATAGATTCAGGGGTATTGGTCTGGTGAGTTTGCTGACCAGTCAAGCACATCAACACCATGGTCATTTAACCAACTTTTGGTGCTTTTGGCAGTGTGGACAGGTGCCAAATCCTGCTGGAAAATGAAATCAGCATCTTTAAAAAGCTGGTCAGCAGAAGGAAGCATGAAGTGCTCCAAAATTTCTTGGTAAATGGGTGCAGTGACTTTGGTTTTCAAAAAACACAATGGACCAACACCAGCAGATGACATTGCACCCCAAATCATCACAGACTGTGGAAACTTAACACTGGACTTCAAGTAACTTGGGCTATGAGCTTCTCCACCCTTCCTCCAGACTCTAGGACCTTGGTTTCCAAATGAAATACAAAACTTGCTCTCATCTGAAAAAAGGACGTTGGACCACTGGGCAATAGTCCAGTTCTTCTTCTCCTTAGCCCAGGTAAGACGCCTCTGACGTTGTCTGTGGTTCAGGAGTGGCTTAACAAGAGGAATACGACAACTGTAGCCAAATTTCTTGACACGTCTGTGTGTGGTGGCTCTTGATGCCTTGACCCCAGCCTCAGTCCATTCCTTATGAAGTTCACCCAAATTCTTGAATCGATTTTGCTTGACAATCCTCATAAGGCTGCGGTTCTCTCGGTTGGTTGTGCATCTTTTTCTTCCACACTTTTTCCTTCCACTCAACTTTCTGTTAACATGCTTGGATACAGCACTCTGTGAACAGCCAGCTTCTTTTGCAATGAATGTTTGTGGCTTACCGTCCTTGTGAAGGGTGTCAATGATTGTCTTCTGGACAACTGTCAGATCAGCAGTCTTCCCCATGATTGTGTAGCCTAGTGAACCAAACTGAGAGACCATTTTGAAGGCTCAGGAAACCTTTGCAGGTGTTTTGAGCTGATTAGCTGATTGGCATGTCACCATATTCTAATTTGTTGAGATAGTGAATTGGTGGGTTTTTGTTAAATGTGAGCCAAAATCATCACAATTAAAAGAACCAAAGACTTAAACTACTTCAGTCTGTGTGCATTGAATTTATTTAATACACGAGTTTCACAATTTGAGTTGAATTACTGAAATAAATGAACTTTTTCACGACATTCTAATTTGAGATGCACCTGTATATATATATATATATATATACATATATATATATATATATATATATATATATATATATATATATATATATATATATATGTATATGTATATGACGTTTCTCTCTCTCTCTCTCTCTCTCTCTCTCTCCCTTTCTCTCTCATCCCCCAAAACTATGAACTTACAACAGCAGGTCTGCATTAATGCGGCCCATTCATTGAACCATAAGTAAACTATTTTTATACGATTTCTGGCAGTTTTCTGTGCAGTTCCGTCATTTTTGTCTCATTCGCTTAAAACAAGAGTTATTTTCTATTAAATTGTAATAAATATAGGCCTACATTACATGCAACTATGATCACTGAGAGTAGTTTTATTATTTTAATGAAAAAAAAATGTACTGAAAATAATAATAAATGTACTGACAGGTTATTCAGAAGAAAGACTTAGGCTAATTATCTTCCAGTCAGTAATTCTAATAGGCTATGAATATTTATCACAGTTGAGTACAACAGTTAAAATAGTCAAGTTTTTGTTCACTAACTGTAATATATGTAGCCCACGTACATGTAATAATATTGTAATGTAATATTCAAAACCAAACATAGCTTACTTGCTGAGTAAAATAACTGTGAAATAGAAAAATAAAGCTACATAATTATCATTCCTACTGTTTGTTAAAACACTTCCAATGAGAGGAAAAATATCAGTATTAATGCTTGGGTCTGAGAGGGTTAAAACGTCCTCATGGCTCGTATTGCCGCTTAAAAAGTGAATGAATAAAATCTTCTGCGTTCTTTCATTAATTAACCCGCTTGCGTCATTTTATAGTGAACACTGCACGCTTACTGTAAGTAAACACGCGCAGAATGAAACACTGCAGTGCGATTGATAAAGGACGAAAGTTTACCCGCATTACTACAAACGGGAGATGCAAGACAGGGAACCTACCTGTTGCAATCGATGTTTAGTTGATCAACAGACGGTCCACTGTAAGGCTCGGTTTCTGAGTCGATAAGAATCCCAAAAGAGAATTTTATTGCTTGATTTGATTGCTGTTAAAGTCTGTGTAATGGGGAAATGGCCAGTGTTTTGATGAGCTGTCAGGATACATGTTAAAGTGTGCTCTGCTCCGTCTGTCACTGAACGCTCGTACTTATTTGAGAGTCTGGACGTCACTGACCACACCCGCCTGAATCACCTCCTCCTCCTGACCCAACATCTGCTGCTCACTGTGTACTCTGTAGGCTACTAACCTGATCATTGTCCGCTTGCACTTAACAGCTGGATCATTCCTGTTATGCAATATCTTTTTTGAAAACAGTATTAAAAAAAAAAAAAAGAAAGAAAGAAAAGAAAAGAAAGAAACAATGCTTGTCAAATCACTTGAAGAAAGTAGGCTACTTATGTCAGAAATATGTTTTGGTCAAACGCAGGCAATGAAACTTAATCAAAAATACCTTGATTATTAATTCAATGGCAAAAAAGAGAAAAAAATGAACGGCATTTTAACAATTTGTACTTTTATTAAACTGCACAGAATGTGCAAAAAACAGCACAAAACATCACAGAGTTCATCAAATCCTTTGCCAATGTTTGCATGTTTATATCATGATAGATAGATAGATAGATAGATAGATAGATAGATAGATAGATAGAAATTGTACATACAATTTATTTATTTTTCAATTTATTTTTCAATTTTTGTCTATTTATATTTACATATGTGTATTTTTTTTATTCTCATCTTATTTTTATTGTCTGTGTGTTGTTGTCTCTGTGTATTGGAAGCTTATGTCACTAAAACAAATTCCTTGTATGCCCAAGCATACTTGGCAATAAAGTTCTTTCTGATTCTGATTCTGATAGAAAAGTCACCCCCAATATTATTTTGAGATTATTATTTTGTTAAATTAAAACAGGGACATAAATAATAGTGACATTACTCATTGGAAAGAATTTTCTCCAAATGTATAATATAGTCTGCTTCATTTATAAGCACCACCCCACAGATTAGAAACTAAAATGATTTTTCATGTCGTGGCACCATGAAAAGTAGGCTGCAAAGAATGTGAACACTTAAAATTACGTGTAAAATTACAGTAAAATGTTTTTTTGTTTGTTTGTTTTTTTTTTTTGGCAAAGAGCATTTGATTGAGAACATCACAGCTGCTCTTTTGCTTTCATAAATTCTGACCTTACAGCTGCAAGGTTAGTTATTAACAGGCAAACTTTATGCAAGTGCACGTTGATATTAATGACTGACAACATATTAATTCAAGACAAAATTAACAGCACAGGCATTGTGTGCATCCTGTCTTTATCTGCACATTCACTGGTTATAATAATTTTAAAAATAAACTAAATAAAATGTATTAAAATAATAATAAACCACACACAACTGACAAAAATATTTCTCATTTCATTTTCCCTGTTGTAACTCATCAAATAATAAAGCACAAGCAATCCTGTGTGATTTACACTGCCGCTCAAAAGTTTGGGATCAGTAAGATTTTCATCAAGGCTGTATCTATTTGATCAAAAATACAGAAAAACAAATTGTGAAATATTACTGCAATTTAAAATAACAGTTTTCTATTTTAATATACTTTAAAATATAATTTATTCATGTGATCAAAGCTGAATTTTCAGCATCATTACTCCAGTCTTCAGTGTCACATGATCCTTCAGAAATCATTCTAATACGCTGATTTATAATCAATGTTGGAAACCATTGTGCTGCTTCATATTTTTTGGGGGACCTGTGATTTTTTTTTTTAGGATTCTTTGATTAATAAAAAGTTAAAAAGTATAGCATTTATTTAAAAAAAGAAATTAATACTTTTATTCAGGAGGGATGTGTCATAGTAAAGACTTATATTGTTAGAAAAGATTTCTATTTTGAACAAGTGCTGTTCTTTTTAACTTTGTATTCATCAAAGAATCAAAGAAAAAAGTATCACATGTTCCAAAAAACAATATTGAGCAGCACAACAGTTTCAACACTCATAATAAATCAGCATATTAGAATGATTTCTGAAGGATCATGTGACACTGAAGACTGGAGTAATGATGCTGAAAAATTCAGCGCTGCATCACAGAAATAAATTCTATTTTTAAGTATATTAAAATAGGAAACCAATATTAGAAATTGCAATAAGATTTCACAATATTACTGTTTTTTCTGTATTTTTGGTCGAATAAATACAGCCTTGATGAGCAGAAGAGACTCCCTTAAAAACATTTAAAATCTTACTGATCCTAAACTTTTGAGCTGCAGTGTGTGGTGAGGCAAAGCTTGCCACAAACCACTGGAGTTAGTCAAACTTGACCAAGTAACAACTGTCAAAACCAATACACTGATGATATGAAGAATGTGCAATTTCAGCACAATTTACAAATGCTTCATCTAATAAAACCCAGGCCTGTCATTTCATTTATGTAACTGAAGTTAATGCATTTTTTTTTTTTTTTGGTTCAAAAATGGTTTAACCTAATAGCCAAAAACAATATGGGAAAAAACTCAAAACACATCTAGCAGCACAAATGGAAAACAAACAAATAATTTAACTGAAGAAGTGCGACTGATACGTTGTTGGCCTATTTACAGTCATAGTTTTTGGACTGCAGGGAATGGAAGTGGATGGTGGTAAATTGTGCACTTTAACAAGGGCTTACAATGCACTGTAATGGCTCTGTAAATGTGGCAAGGTAGGGTCGTCGCCACTGGAGACCTGGGCTTTAAGCAGAAGCAGAGATGAAATGCTTTTCTCCTACTCTCTCTTGTGCACCTGCATTCAGGATGTCAGATAAGCAGTCATGTGTCCTGCTGAGATGATTGCCCCTGTTACTCCTGCATCTCACAAACCTCTGCTCTTAGAGGTCTGGAAGTAGCCTACATGTCTGGTGATTGCAGCTACCTTGTCAGCACAGGAGACTAACGTATTTGTTGGGTACCAAATTTGGAATAATCAAGACTAAACTGGCCACCTGACTTGTTTAGACAGGCTTTTCACATTTCCAGGTTTGCAACACGGATGTAAACTATAGCACGGTAAACTTCTATGGAGGTAAATGGAAGGCCATGCCAAATTATTATTTTTGCATTCTTATTTGCTATAACAGAAAAAAAAAAAAAAAAAAAATCATGATCATTCAATGACTTTCCACAAGAGGAAAAAAAATACTCTAGAGAGATTGATCACAGCAGTCACAAGAGAGAAAGAGGTCACATTTACTTTCACTAATGTAGTAGATTTTTACTATTTACAACAGAGTTTACTATTTTATTTGTTTGTTTTATGGAATTCATTCCCAGTGTAAAATAATGCAAATTATAGTGTTATAAATATTATTTGATCAAAAAATACGGTAAAATATTGTGAAATATTTTTATTTGAATATATTTTCAAATGTAATTTATTCCTGTGATCGCAAAACCATCATTACTTTCATTACAAGATTCATTACTTCAGTTTTCAGTGTCACATGGTCCTCCAGAAATCTTGCTGTTCAAGAAACTACCATTCAAACGTTTGGCGTTAGAAAGGCTTTTAAAAAAAACAGCAAATTGAATTGATTAAGCTGATCAAAAGTGACAGAAAAGGCATTCTTAAAACATTTATAAAACAAAACAAAAAAAATATATATAATGTTACAAAAAATTTCTGTTTCAAATAAATGCTGTTCTTTTCAACTTTCTGTTTACATTGATAATAATAAGAACCATTATTAATAACTGAATGAGCATGTGACACTGAAGACTGGAGTAATAGCTGCTAAAAAATTTAATTTTCCCATTACTGGAATATATGACGTTAAAATAGTTATTTTAAATTGCAATAATAAATCGGTGATGGGAAGAGATTGAACCATTTTTTTTATCTTTGAAACTTCAGAAAAATTGACCTAAGTCGTTTTATTTGAGCAGAATTAAAATTTTATGTTTTATGATTAGTTCACATGATATAGCATACCTATAAATAGATCAAACTTAAATTGTACATGCTTGTGGGGTTAAAAATGATGGCTACAACATTTAGATCATTAAAACAAAGCTGGCAACTAAACAGTAATGTGGGCATAGATAAACCATGGGTTAACTACACCTGAGCTTGTGTTCTATTGTGTCCTCCTCCGCGCACTGTGCTCTAGCAATCTCGATGAAGAGAGTCTGTACCTCAGAAGCGCTGTTCTCTCCTCTTCAGATCTCATTATTGCTGCAAGAAATGGGCCCTGGTGATGAAATGAAATAGAAGAATAAGGAAAAGATGGGGCCAGCTGGAGTAACAGCGATGTATCTAATCGAGACAGGTCTGCCTTGGTAACAATCACCATTCAGTGATGGAGACCCCTTCCCAACCTTTAAGGAATATTTCAATAATCACTATCATGAAGCACTCTGAAGCAAGGTGGAAAATGGAGGGAAAAGTGGGAATTAGCTCTATAATATGAAAAACAGGTCAGTATTCAGTTTGCCTGCCTACCAAAAACTATATCAGTGATTGGCAGCTAAGGAAACTGTTGTGACTCAAAAACGATATTTGTACCAAAGCCAAGATGCAAGTGTGATATACAACAGTTCAATAAGCAAGTTAATACTGAGTAACTTACATTTAAGACACAGTTAGGTCCATATATATTTAGACACAGGCACAATTTTTATTATTTTAGCTGCTGACCAAAACATATTCAAGTTACAGTTTTATAATGCTTTAATTTGAGGGTGTTCTCATCAAAATTGGAGGAAATTTTTAAGGAATTACAACTCTTTAATATGTACCCCCACCCCTCTTTTTCAAGGGACCATAAGTAATCTGACACTTGACTCAAAAGCTGTTTCATAGACAGGCGTGAGCTATTCTTTCGTTATTTCTATATCAATAAAGCAGGTAAAAGGTCTGGAGTTGATTCTAAGTGTGCTATTTGCATTTGGAAGCTGTTGCAGTGAACCCACATCATGCAGTCAAAGGATCTCTCCATACAAGTGAAACAGACAATTGTTAGGCTTCAAAAACAAAACAAATCCATCAGAGAGATAGCAGGAACATTAGGAGTGGCCCAGGGGCAGTTCTAGGCCCTTTTTTAGGTGGGCTTCAGCCCCCTATTGTTGTCTTAGCCCCCACTAAAACTATGATATCTGAACGATCAGGCCAGTGCTGCTTCCTCAAGAAAGTTTATCATTCTCGCTTTTAAGGGCAAGATGGCGCGCGAGAGATCTATGTTTCTATCACCCTGCAATTTGCATCTAATGGTCTCTCTGAGGGCTAAGCCCCCCTGAGGATTAAATCCTAGAACCGCCCCTGGAGTGGCCAAATCAACAGTTTGGTACATTCTGAGAAAAAAAAAGAATGCACTGGTGAGCTCAGCAACATAAAAAGGCCTGGACGTCCACGGAGGACAACAGTGGTGGATGATCGGAAGATCCTCTCGATGGTAAAGAAAACCCTTTCACAACATTCAGCCAAGTGAAGAACACTCTCCAGGAGGTAGACGTGTCACTGTCAAAGTCTACAATCAAGAGAAGATTTCACGAGAGCAAATACAGAGGGTCCACCACAAGGTGCAAACAAGGCCAGATTAGACTTTGCCAAAAAGCCAGACTGGAAAAGCATTCTTTTGACGGCTGAAATTAAGAACAACCTGTACCAGAATGATGGGAAGAAAAAAGTATGGAGAAGGCTTGGAACAGCTCGTGATCCAAAGCATACAACATCATCTGTGAAACATGGTGGAGCAGTGTGATGGCATGAGCGTGCATGGCTTCCAGTGGCACTGGGTTGCTGGTGTTTAGTGATGTTGTGACACAGGACAGAAGCAGCCGCAAAAATTATGAAGTGTATAGGGATATACTCTCTGCCCAGATTCAGCCAAATGCAGCGAAGTTGATTGGACGGCACTTCATAAATGGATGATGACCCAAAACATACAGCAAAAGAAACCCAGGAGTTTTTGAAGGTAGAAAAGTGGAATATTCTGCAATGGCCAAGTCAATCTCGTGATTTCAACCCGATTGAGCATGCATTTCACTAGCTGAAAACAAAACTAAAGGCAGAAAGACTCGAAAACAAACAACTGAAGTCAGCTGCAGTAAAGGCATGCAGGGAAAAGCATCACAAAGGAGGAAACCCAGGCTCTGGTGAGGTCCATGAGTTCCAGACTTAAAGCAGTAACTGTCTGCAAAGGATTCTCAACAAAATATAAAAAATGAACATTTTATTTATGATTATATTTATTTGTCCAATTACATTTGAGCCCCTGAAAATGGGGGGACTGTGCATAGAAATGGTTGTAATTCCTAAGCATTTTATTTTATATTTTTGTTCAACCCCTTGAATTAAAACTTAAAGTCTGCACTTCAATTTCGTCTTGATTGTTTTATTTTTTAATTCTGTTCTGGAGGCATACAGTGCACCCCTGTCAACAAGCTTGGCCTCCCCTTTGGCCCCCCTAAATTTGGAATCATATTACAGCAAACAATTTTGGGTGAAATGTGTAGTTTGTCCTGTAAACTATATGTATATAAAAAGAATATGTATAAAAAAATCACCAGCTGCTAAATTCAAATCTGCGTTCGCTGGCTGGCACAGAGCCAGAGGTACGCATGTTTTTAAAGCGCTGCGCATTATAACCAATCACATACGATTCTGTTGAGCTTATGAATGCAAGGACCAATCAGAGGCTTTCAGATGAGTCATCGCTGAAACACGCTGTTTCATCACCGCGCGCGCTGGCTGACTGAATTCTATTCTCTCATCAGAAACAACAAAGTGAAGAAGTACGAATGTAAGTAAGATATTAATTTCACAGTGTAAACAGCTTTAGAGATTATTATGACAGTTTTTGAGAGTGCTTGAACTCACTGGACTGAAGTGAAAATGTTCTTTGATATTGTAAACGTTCTTTGCTCTCTTCTAGTACACTGAAAATGTTATAGGCTAATTAGTAACATACAATGTTTTTATTAAATTCACATTAAATACAAAGTCAGTCATATTAAAAGTATTTTATGGCATGACACCCATATCTGGTACTTACGTAAAAAGATGGGCTTTTATGTGTAGTTAATAGATTACAGTATTAGGCTACTTTGCCCATCGCCCATTATAGATCAAATAACATAATCTATAAAGGTGCTAAATGCATTTACTTACACATATTTGAGAATCGAGATATTTCATGATATATTTTAGGGATATATCGAATAATAAAATAAAATAAAACATCTGCTGAAAAAAAAACAATAGACACCATTACAAAATTAGTAATGGTTTTACTGGTTATAATGGGACTTGTAATGGTTTTAGTGGTTATAATGGGACTTGTAATGGTTTTACTGGAAACTGTAATGGAACCTGTTGGTCTCTACTGGTAATTGGTTGCCTTTTATTGGTGGCTTGTTAAAACCAATAAATCCTAATGGAATATGTCCTAAAACACACTACAGAAAACCATTTTTTAATGGTTAAAAGTTGATGGTTTGTAATGGTATTTGTAGTGTAAACCATTAAAATTTTCTGTGATGGTTTTGGTTTTGTGGCTGCTGTGTGTCACGTCACATGACAAGCGTGAAAGATCCCCCCCCCCAAAATAAATAAAACATGATGAAATATTTAATTTAGTTGAAATTGCTATAGATTACTTCCAGAGATTGCAGTGATACGTGACATGGTGAAAAATGACTGA
Source organism: Spinibarbus caldwelli (assembly GCA_039654775.1). Classification (NCBI taxonomy): domain Eukaryota; kingdom Metazoa; phylum Chordata; class Actinopteri; order Cypriniformes; family Cyprinidae; genus Spinibarbus; species Spinibarbus caldwelli. The sequence goes on along the minus strand of CM077240.1, from coordinate 16,152,092 downwards.
ATGAATAATACTTAAAGTAGGTTAAGATGAATTTAAAAATTGTGCCCCCTAAAAGCACAAGTGGCCCCTGTCTGGCCCCCCCAGTTACTGTGGTCTAGAACCGCCCCTGCCTAACTGTACTTGCTGTCAGTCACCTTCTGGTGTAGGGATGTAACCTGCAGAAAGAGTCACTGAAAAACACAGTAAACACAGGCAGTTGGAGTAATACAGTGAACAGTACCAATTAGGGTGACCACCTGTCCAGCTAGAGTGGGGAAATAACCAGCTAACGCATTCATAGAGGGGGATTTTTCTGCTGATGACGACTAAGTGGAGCAAAGGAATCAGTGTGGACCTCATCAAAAGTCATTACAGTAACATCAGCCAGGATTTCTTATAGACACATGCTACATAAGAACATTCTGATCAAACCTGCCAGATCTTACAAGTTCAAGATGCACTGAATCTGGTAAAAGGCATTTAATACTTGCATTGTCTAAAAAAGGAAACAAACTAATCGTTTTATTGTTGCGCATTTAAACCAATCACACACCATTCAGCTGAGCTTAGGAATGCAATGGCCAATCAGAGGCGTTAAGATGAGTCATCGCTGAAACTTTGATTTGTTCAGTGCACGCGCTCTCTGACTGAATTCTGCACTCTCGCAAATTCTCACATCATAAACAACAAAGTGCAGATGTATGTATGATGTAAGTAAGACATTCATTTCACAGTGCAGACATCTTTATTAATTAAAGCGGGCGTTGTTTAGAAAGTGCTTAAACTCTCATTAGACTGTGATAATATATTTGCTCGCTTTCTGCAGGCCTAATTTATCCACTGTTTGAATAACTGTGGAAATGGAGCGCTAAAATTAGTAACTCACAATGTTTGCGTTAAATTGTGATCACGTGAAACACAAATTCAGTCGTATTCAAAATATTTTATGACACAACACCCGTATCTGGTAGGCACCTTGCCTAAAAAGACAGGTTATGATGTGCTACAGTATTAGGCTTCTTTTAGCTTTGCCCTGCAGTTAGTTCACCCTCTGCCTTCCAACTAATGTAAATCAATATTTAACCAGGTGGTCCCCCTAGTACCAGTGCTGAAATTTTAAGGCTGGAACTAGCTAGAACTAACTTTGGACACTGCAGAAATTAGGGGCCAAGCACGAAGGTCCGATGGCACCTATTGTATCCGTTGGCGTTCTATTTCGTCCTCTTCTTCTTCTTCTTCCGTTTCTTCTTCCGCTCTTGAGTCTATGGTAGCCCATAGAACCGCTTGCGGGAAAGTTGTGAAATTTGGCACACTGATAGAGGACAGTCTCAATACTAACCTGTTTGGAGTCTCTAACTCAAACCGTAAGGCACAGAAGGAAAATTCTTTTTCCTCTGAATCATTGGCTCATGCCGAGTCGAATGAAGTCCACAATTCAAAAATCGTAAGGTTTAGTTTTTTTGCTATTTTTAATTGTTCGAAAAACCTACTTTTTCGAACTCGTCCTAGACGGTTTGTCTGATTTTCACCAAAATTGGCTCAGTTCATCTTCAGACCATGCTGGAAAAAAGAATTGGAATTCAGTTTGATTCTTCAAACCGTTCTCGAATAACAGACGAACGAAGTCTACGAAAAGCATGCAAAAATGGATCTGAGGCTATATCTCTGCAACGGTTTGGTGTATTGGTTTGTGTTATAACAAGCATGACCTGAGGCTACCTGCAGTGTTTCGGCACTGTGCCACCTAGTGGTCAGGAGATACAAAAAAATGGCTATTTTTTCTTATAACTTGTGAATGGTTTGGCCAAAAATCACAAAACTGGTCTCTTTAGATTCAGTGCATCATGCTGATTCGAACCATACCCAATTTTCCCATGTCAGCCATTTTGGGCTTCGGCCATTTTGAATTTTGTCATAAAATGCTATATTTTACGAACGCATTGACGTATCGTTACAAAACTTGGTATGTGTCTTCAGCATCAAGCCCTGATGGTACGAAAAAAAAGTTATAATGAAATTTCTAAAAATGCTAATAACTTTTGTTTACATTAGCCTATTGTAATGAGACTGATGTTGATAGATTCCTTGGTTCATGCCGAGAACATTGATACCAATTTTGCCATAATTGGCTGAACTTCCTGTCCGACATTTTGTATTATGTTGAAAACCTACTTTTTTGAACTCCTCCTAGACCGTCAGTCCAATTTTCACCAAATTTGACTGGTATCATCTTCAGATCAAGCGGGCAAAAAGTTATGGATTTCGTGTTGATATACGAAATGGTTTTCATTTAGCGCATCAATGAATTTTCTGGAAAGATGCCAAACTGCATCTGAGGCTGTATCTCAGCAAAGCTTTGACATATTTACACCAAACTTTGTATGTGCCATTGTCACCTCAAACTGACCACGCCATATCAATTTAGTAACAGCGTCACCTGTTGGTCAAAAGTAATAACCCATTAAATCATTACTAGAGGTTGTGTTTATGATTTTTCAGCCATTTCAATAACAATCATCCTAAAACTGCTTTAATTACTCATTGTTGAAGTTGGTCTGATGCTCCATGCCATGCTTAGCTCCTCATTTTGCCTCTGGAGTGCTTGGGCCCGTAATTGCTGCTTGCAGCTATATTTTGTTATTGTAAATTGTTATTGCAGAAATCATGGAAAACACGACCATAAGCATTGATATAATGGCGTCAATTATCATCATTTATTCCAGTCTAAAAAGACATCTTATTTTAAATAATGAGTGGTAATGGTGGGCTATTTTAATGTGACAATACAAATTATATAATTACATTTCTTGTTGACATAGGAGTCAAAACATAAATTGCCGAGTCAGAGTGAGAAAATGCCAGTGGGCAGAAAAATGCCTTCCTTTTAATAAACGTGCAGCAAATGTGCCACAACATCAACAACTTCCTCTCTCACTTCTACAAAGCTTCACGCTGACCTCTGATGCCCTTGTGGGTCATCTTGAACCTCTGGCATTGGCATGACCCTGGCAGCACAAGTCAGGAGGTTTTAATTCCTTGTTCAAGAGGCCCTGTGTCACTGAACCAATGTTCTCCATGGTTGTTTGTGGCACGGGGTCCGGGATCTTCCTCTTCTTTACAAATCAATCATTCTCTGGAAGCTGATACTTCTTCTTTTCTTGTCAGCTGTTTTCCGGTTCCAGGGCTCTTGTGACCTGTGCAGCAGATGGTAAAGATGAAATGATGGTGGGATACTGATTTGTTGAGTATTGCAGATAAGATACACACTCAAACAGGTTTGCTCAGTCTAACCGTATGGTTGCTGGTCAAACGATCAAATTCCAAACTCTCTCAATTAATTTAGATTGTGTCCTCATTATTACAAGAATGACATTGGTATTCCACCATCTGCTATCTATTATCTGTTAGTTGTATAGATACTTTGAACACAAAAGCTGTTTTACTCAAAGCTTCAGTGATTTCTACATTCAATAAAAACATAAAACAAAACAAAAAACAAATTAAATTAAATTAAATTAAATCTGTCATGGATGCCAGTAGAGAAACTTAAAGAAATAATAGCCTTTTTGTATCAACAGAAATAAATATGCAAAAAAGAATGTCCATTAATTGTTTTCCTTACTGTTATTCTGTGGCTGCACTCAGAATATTAAATTATAAAATATTACAATTTTACATAATTATGTTTTGATTTGCATATTTCTCTAATATTCCACCTTTATTGTAGGAAAAGGGAAAAACAAACAACGACATACAACATGCAGAAAGTTGCATATGTAAATTATTTATTTGAAATAAACAAAACATTAACGAATATTAAAGGTAAAAGTTCAAGCTGACTAAAATGACTAAACAGATAATAATCACCGATAATCACGTAGCTTGTAAATTAACTGAATAATGTAATCTAACCATTTCTGACCGTAAATCAAGACTTTCATAACCGGGCCTATTATTTAATCTGTTATGTAATGTATTATATTTTAATAACAACTGAAAGGCAGCAGTAAAGTCAGACCCTTTGAACAGCATACCTACTACTCCAGCCGGTCATTAAATTCACAGTCAATTGAAAGGCTCTCTAACTTCAATACTGTCTGAGTGGGCCTTAGAGTTTTTTATTTTATGAAGGAATTTTAACTTGTATGACAAGGAACTTTCAGTGAATTGTGATAAAATCCGATTCTTCAGTGAAAAGCGCAGTTGAAGAGTCTGAAGAGTTCAGGGTCTCAGGCATCATGACTTATTCAAATCTGAGCTAGCACTGTCAGTTTATTGAATTTCACTGGATATCTGCTGAAAACACTATTATAGTTGATATTCTGACAATATTTTCATAGGCATGAATAAATTTGATTCCTCTGGTTAAATAAATGCTTTCTGGAAAATATGAACAGCTGCAGAGGCCATAGAATTATAGGTTTATATCTGTGATTAACCACAGAATCTACCCAAATATAACATATTATTATTACATATCACAGTAGAGAAATTAAGCATGTGCTTAATGTGAAACAGCTTACGAGTAGTGACAAAAGAAAAGTAGAAAACACTGTAAATCCTTCATGAGACAAGGAGAGTGAGACAGGGAAATGAAGACAAAGAGAGAATGAAGACATTTCAGAAGGCCACAGTCCAGGCTGCACAATCCCTGTTGATTTATAGAGATTCTTGCAGGCCAGTTTAAACAGACATTCACTTATATAAACTCAATGAGCATTAGCATCAGAACACACTCATTCAATAGTTTGTTCAGTAACACCTCCAGGTTTGTAGATACATGAGCCAGTCTTGCAAAAAGCTGGGAAAACATTTAGCTAACATAAAACATATTAATGCCTTAGCGAGCTTATTCGGTATTTTCACTTTGAGGAATTATTAAATAGGATAATTCTACAAATCATTAATAAATAAATCATTTAATGATCAAATAAAGTGTATTTAATACCATTTCGTTTTAATCAGTATTGTTACAACATTAGCCAAAAAAAAAAAAGAAAAAGATTTTGTAAAAGAAGCATCACCATTCCGATACTAATATTCTCTAAATAGATTTTTAGCCTCCATATCCTAATCAAAAAGCCCATAAATAGGTGCATAGGTGCATTAATTGATGTTTCAGGAGGCCAGTATTTCATCACAGTCACCTGCATGTAGCTTGTCAGATTTGTGAAATTTTCTACAAAATTTTATTGTCCATTGTCTGCTCTTACATAAGTTACTTTCAAAACAAGCAGCTTTCTGTTGGTCAATAATGCGGCAGATTTGCATGATCAACTTGAACATGAGTGAAACTTGCATGGGGAACGTTTTTGCTCTTACATGAAACTCCCCATATGGCGCAAATTATTTTCGAAATGACTGCTTCGTCCACATACGCACGCATTGATACTGTTCTTTTTCACTCACATTAAAGAAGTAAAATGAGCTGTAAATGCCCATTTCATGCTTTAATGCATTTAGCTCAATTTGCACTTAGAAGCAAATGGACAAGAATGATCAGATGTTTTGGCTCTCACATCATGCATTAAATGACTTAGAGCTGGTACATGTATAATGGTAGAGCGACTGAAAGCATGAGGAATTTATACAGCAGCAAAATATTATCAAGAAAGAGAGATCAAAGAAAGAAGTGAGGGATGCTGACAGAGAGAAAAGCATGAGGCAATATTGTAACCCAGGCTTGGGCTCCTCTGATGGCCTGATTTCTTGCAGTGAGACAGCTGGATTTATTGCCAAGCCATGCTTCACATTCTCCACTGGTACATGCTGTGACGTGGGAGTAGGTTTTTGATTCTGGAAAACCAATAAAACCACAAAAAACAGATAAATAAAGCCATAACTTTGATTTTGCTGTCACAGATTAAGAGTTATAATTTACTTTAGAAAGAACTAAAGGTAACAAATCTATCTTTGTTCCATATGATTGTGGAAGAACATGGTGAAGGTCAAACATGATGCAGCAGCAGAGTGGAGTATTGGATCTGCTCATAACACCCTCATTCTCTGGGCTGACTGACAGGCCTGGATTATTTAACATTGTAAAATTAATCTGTACATAGCAGTTACTTGATATGATGTCAGTGACTGCTTTATCATTTCATGCAAACCCTTGATGATTTCATCCAAAGAGAGTGGAAGCTTGTATTAGTTTTGATCTTCAATCTTTATTTGACAAAAAAATGTTCTGCTGATAGCAAACAAACACTGGTTGCTAACATTTGTCCACTCCCAGCACTCCTCTCCCTCTCACAAGGGGGCTGGTAACCTCAGATGACTCAGTTTTCAACAGTTTCGCAATTTTACACTAAGATTTTAAATAGCCATAATAATATTGATTATTTTCTCAGTTCTAAACATTATTGTGTATTTTATTTTATTTTATTGGTTGATAACACTTTACTTAAAGCCTTTATGTATAATGCATCATGAAAGGTTATTAAAGGGTAGGCCTATAATGCATTATAATTATTCATAATTTGTGTTGCAATACATTAATATAATTATAACCGAATTATATAACAGAAATGTATTAACTGTAGTTATAATTTTTCATGAGATTGTACAATGAATTAAGGTGCATTACAAGGCATAATTAATGCATAAAACAGTTTTTATTATGCATTATGTATTAAGGCTTTAAGTAAAGTGTTACCTCTTTCAATAAATAGTCAGTTTTAATGGGGGAAAGTTAGAGTATATTTTCACAATTTTAATGCACTGTTATCTTTTGGATTTTTTAAAAAGTATAATTGGGGAACAATATATGGTGATCAATTACACTAAAATTCTATTTTTTAAAGACTCGTGTTTTGCTGTTTAAATTTGTTTTTCTGTTTTATGTCTGTACAGTGAATTTACAAAAAGAATAGTACATTATAAATGCAGTGCATATCTCAATCCATTGAATTATTGCTGCTTGACAGATTAAGTGCTCGTAAAATGGCCCGTAGATATTGGCACAGGTTTTACAAATGCTCTAAAGTGCAGTTCATTCTGATGTTACAACATGGGCCCATAAAGAGATCCTGCATCTGTATATTACATTTACATTTTACATTTACATTTAGTCATTTAGCAGACGCTTTTATCCAAAGCGACTTACAAATGAGGACAATGGAAGCAATCAAAATCAACAAAAGAGCAATGATATGCAAGTGCTATAACAAGTCTCAGTTCACTTAACGCAGTAAATGTGGCAAGGTTTTTTTTTTTAAATTACATAATAAATAAAAAGGAAACAGATAGAATAGAAAAAGAATAGAGCAAGCTAGTGTTAGAGATCTTTTTTGATTTTGTTAATTGTATAATAAATAAAAAGAAAACAAATATATAGAATACAAAATGATTAGAAAAGCTAGTGTTAGTTTTTTTTTTTTTTTTAAGAATAGAATTAGAATAGAGAGAGCTAGAGCTAGAGCTAGAGTTAGAAGGTCAAATAAAGATGGAAGAGATGTGTTTTTAGCCGATTCTTGAAAATGGCTAAGGACTCAGCTGCTTGAATTGAGTTGAGCAGGTCATTCCACCATATTATGTTATGTTTTAATCACAGTATACAGTCACACTTTTATTCCTTCATATACCAAATTTCATTTCAGTATAGCACAGTTCTAGTGTACAGTGGTGAGCTGCAGTGACAGGTACAGCTGTTAATTATATGCATAGCAGTGAGAGGAGCAGCCATGAGACTCTATAGCCAGCCTAGACATGTTGTTTCAGAGTTATGTGTTTATGAAATAATCAGAGGTTATTACTTTTTGGACGGACAGACATTCTGGGCACAAAGTTTATGCACATTTTCCATTTTCTTTGGTTATCTTTACAATCTTTTACTGAGACTGCTGATCAGTTATTTGAGTAAGCAACCACCCCACTGGTTTATTGTTGTTGTATCATCAAATTCAGATTAACCAACCCCTCTATGTTTGCTTTACTTTTTGGTTAGACAGCTCCTTTCTGTGTTAATGACCAGAATACACTTTTATGTAGACCAGACTTTATGGTGATGACAAGGGCATTTATTCCACCATATTTGATCATGAAAGTACATGACGTTCTTGCTCCAAAAAGAAACCAAATTATTGTCACGTGAAATGACACTTAAATTTTCTGGTGAGGAAAAGGTCAAAGAAATATGATATTTAAGCAGCACTTAAATATATCTGCAGTCAATTAATCATGCAGCAGTAAAAATAAAACTAAGTTCCAAAATTTTGTCCTTTGCAACAAACAGACAGAATGAAGAGAACATGTGGATGAGCAGTACAATGGCGCCCTCTTCTGACACCACTGCATCTTCATAGGACTCCCAAAAGTATTTAACTAACACACTCACCTTTTTTCGACAATCTGTACTATAACGCTAGCCTTTGAGTGCTGTTGCTGTTTGATTTCATCTCTCTCAGTTAAGTTACTGACCTGTTTGATGTCAGGTAATGACTCTGAATATCTCAAAGACGTTTAAGATAAAAAGTTTTAGGCTAAATCTTTTCTGAATAAATCAACAAAAAAATATCCTGCTTTCCCCCTAATTAAGATATGGCAGCGGCTTATTATTATTATTAAATTGTAATAATATTTAACAGTATTACTAATAATATTACAATAAAACTGTATTTTGGATAATTCGTTATTACTCTTATTATTATCAATGTTGAAAACAGTTGTGCTGCTTAATATTTTATGGAAATCAAGATAAATTTTGCAGGATTCTGTGATGGATAGAAAGTTCTAAAAACAGCATTGATTTGAAACAGATTTTTTTTTTTTTTAGATTATTATAAATGTATTTACTGTCACTTTTTAATCAATTTAATGTGTCCTTGCTTCATAAAAGTTCATAAAAGTATTCATTTCTGTCTTTCTTCTTTCTATCTTAATCTTATTCACCACAAACTTTCGAAAGTTTTGAACTTTTTTTTGTGCATCATGGTCTCCACAAAAACTGTATCAGCCTAACATGAAATAGTGAATATTCCTGTATATTATGAGTAAATGAGTATATTAGAATGATTTTTGAAGGATCACGTGACACTGAAGACTGGGGTAATGATGCTGAAAATTCATCTTTGTCACCACAGGAATGAATTCTAATGAAAATAGTACTTTAAAAGTGAAATACTTATAGTACATCGCTGCAAAACTACGTTACCACAGCTTTTTTTTATTTTTATTTTTTTTTTGATAAAAGCACAACCTGCCTTTGTAAATCATGTTTGGGAAAATCAACTACCAATCAAAACCAGTTTAACTTTTTTTTCTGTGGTTGCCATTAGTACATGCTGTTGTGGCACACAAAGTGTTGAACTGCAATCTCTGCTTGAACTGAAGAGGGCATTAGCACACAACAAACAGCTGAATTCACCAGCAGCTATTTTGTAGTGTGTCTCTCTTCTAACAAGTTTCAAATCTGGGACATGCTTCCTTAGGGAGTAACTTCACAAAGAGCTTTTAGCAAATAAGTTTGATGAGAAACCAGTCATTTTAACAGCCCCACCTCTTCACACTAAACAGTAAAATAGTATGCTAATTATATATGAAACTATTGTGCTAAGTTCTTACGAGACAACTCCACACATCTACACCTCGTTTCCTCTGCATCTGATTGCCAGCATGAGACAGAAGGTTATCAGTAAAGCAACAACAGGGAAACAAGCTGTCCACCTAAGGGGATACAGGACTGCGCTGTAGCCATCTGAGTGAAAGGAGGCTTGAGTTCAGCCGTGGGCTGTTATCTCGTGCCTGTAGAGACAGGCCGGGCTGACGCGAGAGAGAGGGTGTGCCAGCACAATGCCTACACACCCTGCACAGGGCCGGCACGTGTCAGCCTCCACCGCAGCCGCTGTGCCCACACTGCACCCACACTTGCTGTTATACACAAAACCACAGCCCTTGGGGCTCAGGCTTGCCATCTGATCCTCATCTGATCACTTTACAATGCACTCTATACCTTAACATGACTAACGCATACTAGAAAAAAGAAAACACAATTGGCTGTGTTTTTAATTGAGTGGCACCACAGTTTCTGAGGCTTAAAAAGAAGCACATGCTGGTAAATCTGGAAATAAACTGAAATTTTAATGCTTCTTTTACTGTGGTTTGACTGTTTATCTATATACAGTAGTATAGCAGTCATTGGCGCTGTAGCCTGGCTCCATCAACACTATAAAATTTCATGAAACTTAAAGGGATAGATCAACCAAAAAAAAAAAAAGAACTCACCCCCATATCGTTTCAGAGCTGTACGAGTATTTCTTCTGAAATATCCCAAAAGAAGATATTCTGAAGAATGTTTTTGCTACTTTTCTTTATATTATTAAAGTCAATGGGCAGGTAATGTAATTAGGCTATAAACATTTTAAAATAATTTGTGGAGAAAGTATATTTCACAGATTCAGTAATGATATGATGCTCATTTTTGGTTTTTCTTGGCGTATTAAGCTATTTTAAATACTTCTACTACTGTTTTTAAAAGTAGGGTGAGTGAATTTCTCTTTCACAAGAGATTAATTGGTGTGAATTGAATGTAATGATATTTTTCATACATTTAATAATTTACTCACCCTCATGTAGTTCCTAACCTTCTGAGGAGCACTAAAGAAGTTATTTTAATGAATGTTTCAGCTGTTTTTGCCCATATTATTAAAGTCAATGGGATCCAAAACTTCCAAACTCCACTAAGAACATAAGTGTAGTGAGTTTTGGGTCCCACTGACTTTAATAATATGGGCAAAAACAGCTGAAACCTTCTTTTGTGCTCCACAGAAGGTTTGAACTACATGAGGGAGTAAATGTTGACCGAATTTTCACTTTTGGGTGAACTACCCCTTTACGATCAGTGTTTTGTCAGTTATGCTTATAAGCACACAGTAAGGGTTTACAAAGAGCCTTGTCCTATTTGAAGAGAGCTCTTGATGGGTGAGTGACTTAAACACGGGCTACGTAATAGGTTTGAAGACTCACTTCATGATTAGTAATGTCTAATGCCAAGGTGTGTAATCAGAGGTCTTTCGAATGATAAGAACAGGTCTGGTAAAAGAATCAGCGAATGCTGTCGTTACTCTCTTTCCTAATCGTTGCTCATATGCTGGCATAACTCTCTTTACAGGCCAGGCATGCCGTTGCATGATTTCACCATCATCATTTCTACAATACTCCACCCGAGAGGAATTATATTGCCTCTGAGGGATAAAAATCAAACTTCAGTTTGTTGCATAAGCTCTGTGTTTTTCAACAACTTCAAAATTCATGGAATTTAATGGGCCACGATACAGCACAATCTGGGGCATGAATGATTTAGTGCTTTCACTCTGTGGGGGTGCTGGTTAAGGGTCCTAGATGGTGTTTCAAGAAGAGGTGACCCTGTAACTGGAGAGTTGTTGTGATCCCAATCCTCCTCTCTTACGAATGTGCCCTTAAGCAAGGAGCTCTTGAGGGACTGTTCCTGCAATCGGCAAACTGTACAGTAAGTCGTTTTGGATGCAAGCATCTGCTAAATGATTGTGGTAAACTGCAATGGGAGGGATAAATGATTCAGTAGCTTCATGCCCCAGTCCGTACCTCACCAGCGCAGCTATATTGTATGTTCAGATGTAAATACAGAGAAAAAGGGGGTGGAGAGAGAAAGCAGGTAATGTAACTGGGTTTTAAAGAAAATGTAGACATGAGAAGCTCATCTGTTTTGTCTCTGTGTATCAAGTTATAAAATAATTAAAAAAATGCAATTAATCCCTTGTGAAAAAGAAATCTATTTTAGCATGCTTTTAAAAAGTACTTATAATATAAATAATATACTTAAAAGAATATACTTAAGTGTGAGCTGAATGTAAAGTTTTTAGACACTTAAATTGCTATTAAATGAAAAAGCATCATAGTTCAAATAGATATTAATCTGCTACTCAAGTGGTCATTTATTAATTAAATGTTATATTATCTGTAAATTCAATATAGTTTTAGAAATATACATTTAAGATTTGAAGTACGCTACATGTGCACATTTACGTAATACAGTTAGTGCACTTATTTTTCACAAGGGATACAATGAACTTGTTTTCTATTTTTGAATTAAAATTCATTTTAATAATTCCTGTGGGGCTTAAAGTCACATGGCTAGGTGGTGTAATTTTCCTGGAAATGGCACAACTATTTGTATAAGGAGTTTAGTATATTTTATATTATATAGCATTAGTTTTTGATAATTACAACACTTAACATTTTTGCGTAATTAAATCAAATATTTCCACATGCATTTTAAACTAAATTCTATAGGATTTTATTATCCCGGACATCCTTATTTATTACTGACTCATAAAATGACATGAGTACACATGCAAATACAGGTCTAGACAATCCATCTGTGTAAAAAAGCCATCCCACACAGCTAAACTTGAACAACATAGCCTTACTCAAACTTGAACAACATAGAGCACAGGGAATCATACGTTTGTTTGATTTAGAAGATGTAATGCCAAGTGAAAGCTGTATAAATTAAGGGCTTATGAGCTGTGATTCAGTCAAATAGAGACCTACACCCTACCTGGAGTTACTTCTGAGTGCCAAAGTGTTGCCCAACAAACATGTAAACACCCAGAGTCCTTTTACCTCACACTGATTGATTCTAAAAATGAAAGCTGATTTCTGTCATAATTGTGGGTGTTTAACAAACACTTACATAAGAGTCTATAGATCTTCATGTCACTTTAACTGCCAGCAATCACCATGCCAACTGAACCTTGACTAATAGACATGGATATAATAATGGTTTCAAGGTTTCATTCAAGTGTTTACGATCCAATTCACGTAAAAGAGTGAACTCAACCCTGAATTATCATTTATGGTTCATGACACTCAACTCTCAAAGGATAGCCGTCTAACTTTCACTTTGCTTTCTCTGAATGCGTTCTTTAAAGAATCATCATGGAAATCAATAAATATTATTCCACGACGTGCCTAACATTTGTAGGTGACGATCATTGCTCAAAGTAAACTATTTCCTTGGAAATTGGTCTGCTTGTGATCAGCAGTCACTTGTTTACAATCCCTTCAGTATCAAATGCAATTATACAAATATGCATGCAATGTTTCTTAGTCTGAGAGTGGCACTCCTTTGCCGAATCAAAACCTCTGTGTTTTTGAGGATGGTTAAATCTCCTGAGGCTCTCTGAGTGAGTCTGCATCAAGCATCCCACACACATTTCAAATATAAGCCAAGCAAGACCATCTACTCGAGTTAGATGAATGCTCAAAGGCTATGAAAATAGTGTTTCTTGGAACTGAAAGACATAGTTCAAGATTATAATTCATCGAGATTATAATCCAGACATAATTCATCCATCAAGATCTCAAAAATGAAGATTCTGTCTTTATTTACTTACCCTCATGACTTGTATTTGATTTATACCTTTCTAATGCAGAACACAAAGAAGAAAACTTGAAGTATATTGCAATAGTTTTTGTCCATTACAATGAAAGTCAATGTGGTCCAAAACAACACTGATTTACTGCATGGAAAAAACCACTGAGACATTCTTCTTCTTTTTTTTTCCATGTTCCACAGAAGAAAGTCAGTCATGCAAGTCTGGAAGAACATGAGGGTGAGTAAATGATAACAGAAATTTCATGTTTAGGTGAAATATCCCTTTAAAGAAAGGAAGAGTGTCTCCATCCATACTCAGAAAGTCTTAACCTCAACACGCCAACGCCACTGTCAAGGCTTTGCACTCAAGTTACCATAAAACTCAGTGACATCAGCTGAGAGTTCCCACATCATAGTGTGAGAGTGATTTCACATGGTCTCATGGTCTATACGAGTCCATTGTGTCTAATGCCTCACCAAGAATTTCTGTCTGGCTGAATGCAGTAAAAATAGAGTTGTTGCGATAATAAGAAATGCTGCTCTGAATGGAGCTATAATGTTGCTAATGCAAGCGAGAAGCTCTTAGCAACCCAACAGCAGAAAACGAAACTGCTCGGATGTGTGAAATGATAAATGATGCATATTGCTTGTCAGATTCTGTCACACACACAGTATGCTGCTGTCTAAGCAACATCACCAGCACTACACACCAGTTTCATCTGTTCCAGCTATAGAACAATCATTGTGGTTTGTGTCCTTATCACATTGACACTTAGCAAGATTCATGCTGTGCTGAAGTGTTATTGAATCAAAATAAGACTCCTCCACAAATCAAGACAACTATGATCTTATAAGCAACAAAAATACAAGGTTTGTATGCTTTGTACTCTTTTGATTGATTGCATGGCAAATGGCGGTGTTGGGCTTGTCAGTAGGAGGCATGTAAAATTAGTTTAGAGTCCTGCACAAGCTCTGTATTTCACAGCAGTAACGCTATCAGATCTCTGTGCTGGCAAGTCTGTGCAGACATAGCCATTTATCAAGAAGGTGTGAATATCTTCCTGTCTATCACAGCCCACACTGTGTGGACCACATCAGTCAAAGAATGGAGTCCTTCAATTGAATGTATGTGAATTATAAATGGCTATTTTATATTGAGCAATAATATGGAACTTTTCGCTGATTGAATCGTTTTCTAGACTGTGGTGAGCATTTTGCAGGGACTATTTCTGCAGGTTACATTGTTACAACCAGTAGGTGGCGACCAGTGACTGTCTTTATGAGCGAGTCATTTTTGATTCTCTTAAAACTACTGATTCATTCAGGAATGATACACATGAGGGGTTGCGTCTGAAATCGCATACTCTCTTTTGAATGAGTATTTGTTTTGTGACCATTAAAAAGTATCTTCTATATAATATGAATGTTTGTAATATGAATGTAATCTGAACATACTGCGTTTGTTGTATTGTAATTGTCATGCAGCTCCATTTGCGTTGCTTCACTGCTATTTACATGCTATTACTCTCCTGTGGCCATTAGATAGTAATGTGTCCTCTAGTCCACCTCAGAAACTCAATGGAAGCAGTAGGTCATCCAGGTACTTTTTGACACTTGTTTTATAAATACTATGAATTCAGACATACTACTCTTCTCATGTTTTTAACCTATACTACATAGTAACCTAAGATATAGCCATGATCTTTATGAGTAAATCATTGAATTGTTCACTCAACCAATTCAAAACACTGATTCATTCAAGAAAGAAACAGCACCTATTGTGTGTTGCTTGGAGGTACTGCAGCTCAACTGAAAAAAGCTGGTTTTGTTTGAAATTTTTGTTGGTGAACAAATATTGAGTCTAAAACATAAGTGACATAAGTGTTTATTGAACTTCTGCGTAAATGTAATGTTAAGAGGCTTGACACTCACGCTTCTGATATGAACATTCTCAGTTGTTAACATTGGCCAAAAAATATTCACTGCATAAGTCACTTACGACTGCATAATGAAACAAGTGTTAAATTTCATGGTTACTTAATTGGTTAGGTTTTCCTAAGTAAAAGCAATTTGTAAAATTGGAAACTGAGCTGAGTAGGTGTCACTGCTAAAAAGCCACCATCAGTGAATATACGACCAGTTAAAGTGGGTATAAATTTTACTAGCTGTTGCAGGTTAAGTACTGTGGCGCAGGTGACCCCCAGTCACCACTAACAACAGCTTTTCAGGAAAGCTCCAACCATGAGTCCAGTAGAGGTCAAAGGGCAGGACATCCGTGAGAGCAGCTTCTGACCTCTATACAGAGCTCACTAGAGACAATAAGAATAGGTTTCGGACTGAGTATACCATCAGAAGGCTTTTCTGCATCTGTCTTCGCTATTCCTTCACTCCATTTGTGCTATACCTTTTTTTTTTTTTTTTTGTGAATTTAATTAATTATCCCATTTAATTGACTTTGGTATAGACATAGTATGTATACCACAGTATGTCAATAGAATGTAGTTATCATTAGGCTAGAGTAGTTTACCCCAAAATGAAAATAACTACTTACATTTTGGTCTGTTTCTTACACAAATCTCTCTTATGGTAAAACTTGTAAATATACTACACTCTTAAAAATAAAGGTTAGAAAAGGGGGTTTTCACAGCGATGCCATAGAAGAACCAGTTTTGATTCCCCAAAGAACCTGTAAGTGAACAGTTCTTCATTCTTAGTATGAAGAACATTTTAATCTAAATAACCTTTTTCCACTGTAAAGGACCTTGTGGAATAAAAAGATTCCATGGATGGTAAAGGTTCTTTGTGGAACCATTGATGCCAATACAGAACCTTTATTTTTAAGAGTGTACTGTTCAAATATTTGGGGTCAGTAAGATTTTTTAATAATAATAATAATAATAATCATAATAATAATGCATTAAATTTATAAAAAGTAAATTGACAATATAATACATTTATAATGTTATACAGTGATTCCAATTTTAAATAAATGCTGATCTTTGAACAATGGGTCATGGTTTCTATAGAAATATTAAGCAGCACAACCATGTTCAACATTCATAATAACAAGAAATGTTGCACCATAGTAGAAGGATCTTGTTTTTGAAGAATTACGTGACATTAAAAACTGGAGTAATGACTGCTGAAAATTCAGCTTTGCATCACAGGAATGAATTACATTATAAAATATATTAAAAGAGTTATTTTATATTGTAATAATATTTATATTACTGTTTTTACTGTATTTTTGATCAAATAAATGCAGCCTTGGCGAACATACAAGACTTTGTTCAGAAATATTAAAAATGTGAAATTTAAAAATATGATCTTACTGAACATTTGAACAGTAGTATATGACACAGGAGTTGTAAGAACCACTTTTGTGACTTTTATTTTTCAAAACACTTTCAAACACATTGTTTTTACACTCACTGATTAATGTGTAAAGTTATACCCACACAAAGTGCATTGATACGTTCAGTGACTGATATTACAGGAAGAGTTCAAGAATCTGACGTCAACATTAACTGTCAGAGAGAGCATTCGGAGACTTTAAAGCATGCGTACATGCAGCTAAACACACGTAACGGATTTAAATAGACCAAGATGGGCAAATACAACTCCATTTTGAAAACATTCCAACCGTCCCATACGTGACGTGGGGATCACCATTTCGTCTCCGCTATCCCAGCTGCCCATCCACATTTCAAAGGGAAGTCAACAGCGTATACATGTACCCTTTCAGCTTGGTGTCATCCCTCTCGCCGTCCTCAGCTCTTGTCTTCACTAAGAATTATAGGTCACAACTGCTTCCTCTTATAGGTTCAATCAATATCGTGATATCAATATCCTCTGTTCTTGGGGGTTTTCATGAAAGCTTTATAAGGCTGAACAGAATCACCCCTTCCCCCAGTTAAGAAACCTGTCCCTCGAGGCGTGGGCTTGGGCTTATTCAAGACTTCCACCCTCCTGTCAGATTTAATGGGACATGTCTTGCTGTCTTGAACAAACAGATGTGTTCCATGTCCATCATCAGGAGTAAATGGGCCATATGCTTGTCCTGGCCTACAGCCTGCCAAGTTAAAATGGCTTCTTGACGTGCATCGGTTCTGTTCCCGTCCCCACGTTTGATTGATAGCCACAGTCCCTCGAGTTGTGTGAGCTGAATCAGCTCCGACAGAGCCGAGGCTCCTGGGGAGCCAGGGGTCAAAGTTCAAGCTGGACTCTCTATGCCGTTACACTTCAACGGTGCGTCTCAGAAGATCTGTGCAGCGGGAGAGGTCACATGTCACCCCATGAGGTCACTGTGAGACAGCATGGACCATACACACACATTCCCTGCCTTTTACAAAGTTATGACTAGTCCTGTGTTAGTGGGTCTTAGACAACATGGGTCAAGGTCAATATGGTCTTTTCGCCCACCTGTCCTGCTCAAAAGAACATGTAGAAATCAATCAATGTGATGCAAAACAGTTATATGTTAAACACAATGCAGTTGTTTAGATTAAGGTCCCACTGGATAATGTTAAGTATTTTCATGTTATGGCTATGTACACAAATTATATAATCTATAATTATTTAAATACTTCAGACACAAACATTCAAATAATTAGGGTCAGTAAGATGTTTTTAAAGAAACTTAACCTTTTATTTAGCAGGGACACATTAAATTGATCAAAAGAGGCAGTAAAGACATTTATAAATGTTACAAAATATCTCTATTTTGAAAAATGCTGTTCTTTTAAATTTTCTATTATTTAAAGAATAAAAAAAGACTGTTTCAACAACAACAACAAAAAATATTAAGCTGCATAACTGTTTTCAACATTTTTAATAATAATATTAATAATAATTGAGCAGCAAATCAGCATATTAGAATGATTTTTGAAGGGTCATGTGACACTGAAAACTGGAGTATTGACTGCTGAAAATTCAGCTTTGCCATCACAGGAATAAATTACATTTTAAAATATATCAAATGAGAAAAAAGTCATTTTAAATTGAATTAATATTTTTACAATATTACTGTTTTACTGTTTTTCTAATCAAATAAATGCAGCCTTGGTGAGCATTAGAGACCTCTTTCAAAACATTTAAAAATCTTATTGGAACCAAATGTTTAATGTTTACTGAAACCAAATGTTTATTCTGAACATTATAGTTTGAACATTATACAGTAGTTTTAAAATCTTAAAATCTTTAAAATAAATAAAGAAACAAAAATAATTAATATTTTAATATTTTTTATATCAACATGGTTAAAAGATAAAAATTACACAGCACTAAAAACTATTTTACATGCACGACAACTCACTGTGACGTACTCCTAAAGGGTTACATTTTCATAATTCATTATTATCACTTTGAAATAGTAAAACTAGGCAGAAACAAATAAATAACGAATATATATATATATATATATATATATATATATATATGTATATATATATATATATATATTTACAATGAATAAACATATATATTTATATACAACAATGAATATATAATTAATTGACAGATAGATGGATGGATGGATGGATGGATGGATGGATAGAGAGATACAGTGCCCTCCACTAATATTCGCACCCTTGATAAATATGAGCAAAGGTGGCTGTGAAAATAAATGTGCATTGTTTATCCTTTTGATCTTTCACTCAAAAAATTCAGAGCTGTTACCCTGGGAAAAGGACGTTGCAATAATTGGGTGCCAATAATTGTGGCCAACATGAACTAGAGAAAGCATTTATTTCACAATGAACAAGTACACACAAGTATTTGCTCTCTGGATCCATCTGAAAGTATAACAGGTGTCATTATGATGGGGCAACTGTGCGTCATCCCTACAACCTCCCGAAGGCATTATGTCGATGCTTGTCTAAAAGCCAAAGCTGGAGCTGATTGGAGCCCTGGATCTCCCATGTTTTGTTTTCCCAACGGCTGGATGCAGGAGAGGCCCGGATGGAGGAAAGGGTCTGTGTGTAGGCCATAAGCCCACAGGAAATCAATATCAGGAAAAAGAGATCAGCAATCCCAACATGATGCAGTGAGCTAGCGGAGAACTCCACACCAGAGCAAATCCCACCGACAATGAGCGCGCTCCGAAAACAAGCCATCAACATATGACAGCGGTGATCGACAGCATCAAACTCAACATACTTTTAAGAATTTTCTTTTCACTTTAACATCTAAAAGTAACTGTTAGAAGGTTTGTGGATGACTTTAAAGTCTAAAGATCAGACCTAGTGCTTAGATTGTCAAAATCTGTGTCATTTAATCACTGAAGACCCATGTAACATCAGCCCCACCCCCAGCTCTTGTGGGCTAATGCGACAGGTAGTTGAGGCAATTTTAAGGAATAGAGTTGAGGACAATGTGGATTTGAGGGCAATATTGATGGGAAAAGGCAGAATGTGAGATGAATGTCAGGTATTGTGAGGGATGATAAAGGAGTGAGCTGTGGACCATGAGGAGGTCAGGCATTAGCCATGTGGAACGCTGATCCATAGAGGTGGGGAGGGGTGATTAAGCACACATCAGTGCCCAATCCCTGCTCCCCAGTCCCATCCTGTGCCGGTACAGACACCCAGAGAAAAAATGGGGAGAAAAGAAAAGACAGAACAATGGAAAGGAGAGGTGCTCAGAGGGTGGAGAAGATTGACAGGGAATGAAAAAAGGTTCAGGGGTTCTTACCTTCTCATATTTCCAAATGATATTTTAAAGATGACTACTACTACGACCATCCTTCAACTATCCCAGCAGGCACCAGACGTCCATGTAACGTCAGGTTGACGTTGGACATGACGTCGGACAGACGTTGCATTTTGGTTGAAAATGAAAATCGGGTTGACGTCAATTTGACGTTGACTTAACATTGGATTTTGGTTGCACAACCTAAAAACAACAAAATCTCAACGTCAGTTGACGTCGGTATTGGACATCAATTTAACATTGACATAAGACGTTGAATTTTGGTCACCCGACGTCGCAACCAAAATTTAACCAAATATCAACATCTTATGATGTTGTGTGCCTGTTTTGTGCCTGCTGGGATTAGCCTACCTGCATAAGAGAGCGCCATGCCTGTACAAGGTACTAACACATAAAAAAAGGACCTTGCAAGTGCTAACAAGCAATTGCAGCTGAAGACACTTCGCACAATCACCACAAGAACTGTAAAATGAAAGTTGCAAGAAAGAAAGGGGTATTAGACAGATTTTAAACACAATGATTTTGATTTTTCTTAATGGTGTGACTGTGAATCAAGAAGGTGACTTCTTGGGTGACTTTTATATATTTATTTTTTAAATAAAGTCTACAACTTTACTTAATTTGTCCACTTATGGCATTTGTTATTTTGTGCTGACATTTTTTTTTTTTAATAAAATGGTTGACTCTTGCCTTACTAAGGCTTCTTTCATAGCCAGCATTTATGTATCCTAAATATGACAATAATAATAATAATAATAATAATAATAATTATTATTATTATTATTATTATTATATAATTTTTTATCAAAGCTTGATTGGAAAAGCATATTTACCCTTTTTTTCTTAGATTTTCCCCCACACATTTCAGACTTTAGCTCTTCAGTGGTGTTGTGGAAATGATACCTCAGCTGTGGAGGAGTCATACTTTTTGAAAAAATTATAAATGAAATATTAAAATGGCCCCATGTTTATTTTACTATTTGTTGTTTTGATTATCATAGTTTTCAACACCATAATTCCTATTTTATTAATCTTTTATTTATTTTTTTATAATTATTACTATATTTATTAATTAAATAATTGTATTAATAATGACGATTTTTAAGGCATTACAAAAAGTTCATTTAATGTGATGTTCAAATGTAATATCCTCCACCCCCCACCTAAAAAAAAAAAAAAAAGTTGAAATCTGTTAATTTCAAAAAATTCAACCCCTGGGACATAAAACCTTCCAAAGTTTAAGAGACACCCATTTACATTGTATATATGTACTTCCTTTCCCTGTGCTTTGTTGTTGAACTTACAATACATCAAAATAATCCACTACTGCAAGATTTACACAAATTCTGCAGAAATCATGACAGGAGAGCATCAACATTTAATTAGCATTGCTGCACTGATAGCTTGTTAGCTCAGTTTTAACAGGGGACCCATACTAGTGCCAGTCCCACGGGGCACAGAGGGCCAGGGACCACCTCCCTCTACTGTCCTCCGAGGGACAGTCACACAGCCACATTGTCCTGCATTGTCACTGGATGACATCACCGACTGATTTATAACGCTGCCTCAGAAAGGGATTCTTTGTGTACAAACAATACGGCTCTAAATGTATGACACCCCATTAATTGGCCTGCTCTGTGTATTTGCATAGTCGGATGGGTAATGATTAAACTACGGCCCACCTCCTGCTAAGCTGAAGAGTAAGAGCGCTTCAGCTTATTCAGTGTCACCGGCTGGCTGAAATATTGCCTGAGCATGAATATGCTTTCACTACTGGAAACGTGACAGATATTTCTGAGTAACTTTGATTGCCAGCCTCAAGCTATGCATGTCCAAGCATTATTTGAAGAAACCTAATTCCATACGGACTTTTTTGAGTACTTTCCCGATGCCTCACATATTATTCCATGACCACAGCTTATTAATACTGTCTAGTCCTAGTCATAAATTGTTACTAGAAGATTCCCTTTAGCTTAAGATTACAGATAAGATGTAGCTATGTCTGTTTCTCTGAACATGTGACACAGGCCGGCAGGGGGCAGCAGGAGGCAGTGTGGTTTTGACAGGATTCAACCAGCTGTACACAACTGACTCCCATGAAACCCAATACCACTGTGAGCACTCTCAAACATACAGCAAACACAAACACACACACACAAACACACACACACTCACACACACACACACACGCGCGCGCGCTCAAACGACTGGCTCTGTTCCACACTACCGACACACTCAAACTCTGTTTCACATAATGATGCAGCTTCAGGGCAGTAAAACCTTTTGCTTCATCCACATCTACACCCTCATCAGGGTTTCTGCTGGTGTTGCCTGGACTGGCACGGCTATAACAATTAGAGACAGACTGTCTTCTGGCTTCTCACTGTTTCTTTGAAAGAAGTCCAGAATGGTATGAAACATCAAAAATCAGCAGTAAAAGCTTTTCAATTTTCTACCAAGGTTAGAAATTATCCAAAATTAGGGGGTAATAATGTAGCAGATATTTAAAATGTGGAGACAAAAATGCCCCTGCAGTAGGCTACATTGCATATTATTTTAATAGGCTTATATTGTTATTTTTTTAGTGCCTCTGTAAACACTATATTGACCTTGTGGTCAAGTATCTGTTTAATGTGAAAATGTGAAAGTGCTTTTCAAAATAATAAAATAGAATAAAATAAAATGTGACGAATAAAACGACAATTAACAACAAAGCTGCATAACTTAACATTTGACATTGCTGATTTTGAGGTGAAAAACTGCTCTAGCGTTATTTAATTATTTAAAGCTACTTTGTATTTTATTTCATCCAACAATTTTTGAAACAACAAAAACAACTTTACATATGTTATTCATTTTAATTTAAATTCATTTTAAGCATCTGACATAAATGTATAGTGTTTTCTTACATTTTACTTTTTATTTTACATTTTTATTTACATTTTATGATGTATAAACACCCTCATAAATGGGTCAACCACTTTTTAAAAAAACACTGGTCCTTAATGAAAACAGTGTTATTTTAAATGCTACTGGAATGGCTAATCACTTATAATTACTATATTGTTATTGCTAACAATTTGTAGAATATTCCAAAAATAGATGGTAGACAACTCTCAGAAAAAAAGGTACAAAAGCTGTCACTGTGTTGGTTGCCTTTTAAAAGGTACACCTTTGTACCTTATTTATGCCTAAATGGTGCATATTACCTAAATGGTACATTTTAGCACCTAAATTGTGCAATTTAATATCTTTTGAAACTGTACCGCCCCAGTGACAGCTTTTGTACCTTTTTTTCTGAGAGTGGAAAGCAAATAGGAAAGCATAATGTTTTTCCTACAGCTGCTTCCACTAAATCTACTGTCTGCTTGATGCACACTAGAGCCAACTGCAGCCTCCAATGTTGGCACTTTCTCCTGCATTTGGCTGTTGCGTCATCCTCCATGCACTTGGATGGTGAAATTAAAGAGGTTTACTTCCTATTCTCGTCTTGCTCAGAAATCTAGTCACCCCACAACCTAGTCAACAGTTTTGGAGAAGCCCTCCCAATGACTGTTCAGCATGAAATCCCCACTCTTAACTTCTGGGCAATCCTGCTGCTGCGGTGCCAATCCCCTTCTTGCTCAGCCCAGCCCTGGGACCAGAGGAGTTTTTCCCACCTTTTATAAGATCAACCCCTTATTTACCCTGTTATTTATTTAGGGATGCTTCTGGCCTCCGTCTTGGCTGCATCACCTTATTAATTCTTCTGAGCACCTGAAGCGGGTACACGATATCCTCTTTTTTCAGCCGAGCCAGACCCCTGCCAGACAAAGTTAACTTTGCCCTGATGTCAACGACTCAAATCCAACTTGGCCTATGCTTGTGGCTCTGCCTGCAAAAAAATGCTGTTAACATTTGTCAGCAATGATGCAAATTTATAAAGACGAATAGTGGCCCTTTGGTGTGTAATATTTGAATATACAAAGCCAGAATGTGCCTTTTTTCAAAAAAAGTTTTTGTGATTAGTACAGTTATACTCTAGTTTAAATGTTTGGAAAATAATACGATATACTAAGGGTTTGATTCAACTATTTGCAGACATCCAATGTAGAAAGAGCACATTTTGTGTAAATAAAAGATGATGGTACACTAAAGTGAGAAATCATTCTTATAGGTATAAAAATGTTATCTGTACATTTATAAATACAACAAATATGGATGCAAAACAGAACCTGAAAAAGGATGTTCAGATTTTATGACTGTTATATATTACAAAAACAATAATAATTATATATAATACTGTTCAAAAATTTGTGGATCTTTTTAAAATGTTTTTGAATTCTCTTATTCTCACAAAGGCTGCATGTATTTAATTAAAAATACAGTAAAACAGTAATATTGTGACATATTATTACAATTTAAAATACCTGTTTTCTGTTTGAATATATTTTAAAATGTAATTTATTCCTGTGAAAGCAAAGCTGCAACTGCAGCATCATTACTCCAGTCTTCAGTGCCACATGATACTTCAGAAATCATTCTAATATTCTTAATCTGGCGCTCAAGAAAAACTTTAAATGTAAATTTGTCAACGTAAAAAGTTTTACTGTAATTTTCACTTTTTCACATTCACTCTCATCAATTTAATGTGTACATGCTGAATAAAATTATTTTATTAATTAAAAAATAAAAAATCCCACTGACCCCAAGTTTTGAACAACAGTGTATAATAATACATATATTACAAAAGATACATATACTTTTTGCTTGTGTGTGTATATTTTATACACATAAATGTATCTATATATGTATTTGTGTAAAACTTTAAAATAGAAAATAAGAAGTAATTTTAGAAAAATAATATTCATTTACACGTACTTTCTGATTGCATGCTTCATTTAAAGTAAGAATGAAATGAGCCCTTTCTGACACCTGATAAACCATCATCCATTGTGGGTTTGCTTGTCATGTACAGTAAGTAAATCTTCTGCACTGACAGAAGCAGTCAACACTGGAAGATGTGCATTAAGAGCATGGACCCAATATACTCGACTAAGCATATATTTTATTTATAAGGGACATTTTACTGTCAAATAGGGACTGGAACAGGTTCATTAGCTCTGACAACCAGTGTCTTGTGGTGTTGAAATAACCCCTATTCTGCCACTCAGGTCCTTCACCGTATAGGTGCTGCTGTGAAGCACGTCGGTCCCTGCGCAACTATATTCCTGACAACCACTGCATACCCTTTTATCAAGTGTGAGTTGAGAAGCTGCCATCTGACACAAAAGGAGATGCAGAGGGCTAATCATTCATTCTTTCCACACAGGCGTCTCAGTTCCACACACATCAGCTACCCTGAGCCCTCTGCATCCCCTCTGGGTGTTTCAGACTGGCTGCTACTGCTGGAGCAGCTCTACTGCTTGTGGTAAGGTGGGGTGCGGGGTGCAAGAACAGCTGCAGTCACAGGACAAACAGAAGCTGGAGGACGCTGGTCTACCCTGACCACAACCACCACTGAAAGCAATGCCAGAAAAGACAACTGGCAAGAGTTATCTGATGCAGTGGGATCAACACTCTCACATCTTGGACATTTTCAGCAGTAGTTAACATAAAATTACGTCATAAACGTTGCAGATATTGACTGTGACTAATTCTCAGGCTTACTCGCAGGAGTACTTTTTAAGGAAATAATATTTTAAAAGAATATATTACGGTGCAAACAGAATGCAATGTTTTCAGACACTCTATTTACAGTTAAATTAAAATCTATTATAGTTTAAATTTATATTAAATGCAATTAGTTGGCTTTTTTACCCTCTTAAGTATGCAAATTAAGTTCATTCATTATTTATAACTAAGAATTACTATACAGGTTTGTAATTAATTTGAATAACGCAAAATGTGTAATTAATTCTAAATTGAAGATCATGGCAATGACTAGTATTACCAAGTCATTCATTACTCAGTGAATTACTCAGTATTTGGATCAGCTTTTAAGGTATATGTAAGTTTTTGGATAGTAATGACTCAAGTATTACTACATCCTTCTGAAAGAATCACTAATTATGGATCAGTATTCTAAAGTGAAGATCATGGTATTCCACTAGTAATGACTCAAGAGTTACCAAATCCATCAGAAGGAATTACTGCCCAGAAACTTCAGTCATTACTAAGGAGTTATCATGATGTTTACTTCAGAATACTGATCTTAATAATTAGTAATTTCTTTAGAAAGATGTAACCTTTTGAGTCATTACTCTCCAGTACAGTACTTTACAAAACCTTCAAAAGCCTATATTAATTTCAGTTATTACTAGAGAGTTATCATGCATTTCACTTTAGAATAGTGATCCAAATAATAAGGAATTCCATCTGAGGCATTTGGTAATACTTCGTCGTTACTAGTGGGTTACCATTACCTTCACCTTAGACTTAATTATACATTATGCATTATTCATTTTAATGATAAACCTGTTGCAGTAGATCTCTGGGAGATATGAAAATAATAGTTACTGATTAGCTAATAGTGAACTACCACTTTCAACTAAGCACTATTACTTACTAATAACTCCCTAGTAATGACTGAAGTCATTGTAAACCTTTTAACAGGTTTTTGTAAGGTTCTGGGTAGTAATTCCTTCCGATGGATTTGGTAACACTGGAGTCATTACCAGTGGGTTACCATGATCTCTTTAGAATACTGATCCAAAATTAGTAATTATTTCAGAACGATGTATTAACACTTGAGTAATTACTATCCAAAACCTTACATATATGCTACCTCAAAAGCTTATCCAAATACTGAGTAATTTACTGAATAAAAAATATGGTAACATTTTATTTTAAGGTGTCCTTGTTACACGTTACATGTACTTATTATTATAATAACAATAAATTATGCATAGTTACATGCAAGTAACCTGAAGACAAACCCTAATCCTAACTCTAATCATATATAATGTAGGTAATTAATATTTATCAGTACTTAAATGTATAATTACACTGTAACAAGGACACCTTAAAATAAAGTGTAACCAAAAGTACTGATCCAAATAATTAATAATTCCTTATAAAGGACTTGGTAATAGAGTCATTGCTATAATCTTCAATTTAGAATTAATTACACATTTTGCATTATTCACATTAATTATAAACCTGTATATAGCAATACTTAGTACGAAAAAATAGTAGGTACTGATTAGTTAATAGTGAACTACCACTTTCAACTGAGCGCTATTACTTACTAATTCATTAACCAGGGTTTCTTGTTAGTTAATAGTTGTTACTAGAGTGCTAATATTGGGTTACACATGTGTTCCTGTGTAGTTATTCATTAATGATGAAACAGTATTCTAAAGTGTTGCCAATTACCAAGTGCAATTTTAAAAGTGTACCTAAGTTATCATTTTAATGTAATTCTAATTTTCTACATATCACTGAAGGGATCGTTAACCCAAAAATATTGAAGAATTTTTGAACTTTTGAACTTCTTGTTCGCTATATTCAAAGTCTTCAAGTCATACACCAGATTTGTGAAGAACAGACCAAAATAGAAATCGTTATTCACTGAAAACCTTGATATCCAACCCTAGATCCCCTAGGCACATCAGAAATTTTGAAAGAAGTAGTGTCGTCTGATTTGTGAATGAATCACTCTTTTGAGAGTGATCTTTTCAATGAATCAGTGGACAAGTGCATAGAACCGGCCTTCACAAAACTGACTAATCTTGAGTTCAACTCACTGTCTCAGTGATTCTTGGTGGTTAACAGCTAACTAAAAGGAATTACCAATTGAATTTTGGTCTGTATGAAGGTATCGTTTGACTTCAGAAGACTAATATATAACTTATATTGACCACTTCATGACATTTTAATGGCCTTTTTGAAGCTCAAACCCCATTCATTGTAATTATAAAACAGCAACCAGCAGAAATTCTTCAATATTTCCGTTTTTTAAATTTCACAGTAGAAAGTAAATCATACAGGTCTGAATAAATGATGACAGAATTCTCATATTTGGGATAAATATGCCTTTACAACACATCGGACGTGACCATTGCAGACTTCCTCACCTGAGTCAACCTCACTTGGAAGTAAAGCAATGCTGTATTATCCGTGCATGACCTTTAATGCTCTAATATACTCTAATTCATCTCAGCCACAGAGGGAGTCCATGCAACCGACTAATCCCACAATGCCTTTCATGTCTGAAACACCAATTACAGGGGGATGATTTGAAGCCACACACACATTTACAGCGTCCTGACTTGCAGTAGTGGTGATCACGGCCAGGACCAGCGTGGGAAAACTGACATGAAAGAGAGTCTAGGGGTTGGTCATGATTACTTAGATGCAAAGTGAATTAGGGGCAAAGAGACTGATAAAAAGCTTGTTCACTGGATATCAGACGCGTTGTCTCATGCACAGAATTACTAAACATCACTGGCTATTAGCCACTGATATCCAACCAGGAAGAACATTAGACTTTGAGCCAGACAGCCAGGAACGCAAGATGAAGGTGGGGGTGCTGAGGTTTATTGTCAGATGGATCTCTCTTATAACTGAGCTGGACAATGAGCATTGGCTTCATAATGTATAATTATTTGCAATAGTGCTATATATCTTTTTCAATCACTTGGTCTTAGCTCATTCATGGAGGAATAGTTAATCAAAAAAAAAAAAAGATAATTTACTCACCCTCACGTTGTTTCAAACGTGTATGAACTTCTAAAACACCAAAGAAGATATCTTGAATAATATTGGTTGCTGGTTCCATAGTATTTTTTTCCCCCATAGAATGGAAGTCAATGGTAAGAAGCAACTGTTTGGTTACACACATTCTTCAAAATTATTATTATTATAATTGTAACCTTCAGCAGAATTAAACTTAAAATTGCAGGTTTAGAACAACTTGAGGATGAATAAATGATGACAGAATTTATATTTCCGGGTAAACTCTGAGAAAATATCTCAAAACTTATACTTAAATATTAATTTTCTCTCCTGACCCTAGTAAAGAAATATCATAATTCATAAATATAGTTTTATATGAAATACAGCATTTTAATTGGTAACATATATAAGCAACAATAAATAATTGTTTCATGTTTCAAGTCAGGACTGCTAAATGATTCAGATTCAAAAGATCTAAAGAACACGGCTAGAATGTTTTCAATTTTCAAAACTGGTCTGAAGATGTTTAAAATGCATCATAAGGATGTATCATACAAAGTTCAAGTGCATCAAATCCACTGCAGATAACCAAATGTGATGAGAGGCTGATAAGAAGGAGAGTTACATTAGTTGATTCAAAAATGAGGTGTAATTGAATCTCTAGGAGTCATTCGTGTCAAAAAAAAGATAAAAAAAATGAGGAGGGTCAGGTGTGTAGAGGAGTGATGTGAATAAAGGATGTTCTAGAAAGGATGCCCTGAGAAGAGTTCCACATCTCCAATGACATGCTTATATTTTACAGTAGTCTCATGATTGTAACACTCACATACACACACCGTTGTGTTCTCCCACTAAAGTCAAAAGTTCAACTGTAAGATTAAATGGTTACGAATACAGTAACTAATGACACATTCAAACCAAACAAATGACATCAACAAAATTACTTGAGCATGACTAATACATCTAAAAATTACCTAACCATGCATTATTTATTAGATTTTTTGTATGTTTAATGACGTCTTCTCAGCATTACATGACATAAGAAGCTGTTCATTTTATGGGAAGAAAGATAATGACATTACTGGAATAAAACTAAACACACACATATTTTTGTTTGCAAAATGTATTTTATTCAACATCACCTACATTTCTCTGAAAACATTTAATAACACACGATTCTTAATGTTATTCTTAATGTTATTTAAAACATTAAATAACAAAATGTTATTTTGTTATTTAATGTTTGCGAGTCATTCACTTGTTTTGTTGAGGGTTAATTTACAGTTTTTTACAATCATTTTTGCACTAATAACAGAACCTTCACGTCATTTTTCAAAACTCTAGACACAAAATTCACAACTGATGATCAAAATGCACATTTTTCAAAACACTTAACACTTTTTCCAAATGCTTGGATACAATACACATGAGCCAAAGATCTTTTGTTCATTGAACTAAAATCACCGGTTCAAAATGACACAACTTAACTTCAAAGTATTACTGTTTCAAAATGCAACTCACTCATTACATCTGAATTGGGTGTTTATTCATTTCATTACAATGATCTAACTATCAATTGATACAACTGCTCAAAATGTTACATAACTGTTGCATTACTCTTGAAGCATAGTTTTTTTTTTTTTTTATGGAAAATGATGAACAGCTGGAAGCTGATGAAAACCATTCATATTTTTGGATGAGGCAGGTTTTAACCTGGCCATGACATGGAGGAGAGGTTGAGAGCGGTTGAGGGCGGCCCAGAACGATGTTTGTTGGGGGCCTGACCACCCCCCACTGAATGTGAATTTGAGGGGCTTCATAACAAAATCAGTGCAATGGGCCCATAATTCCTAGCAACAGCACTGAGTGCAATCATGGTTTCAGGCCCATCCACAGTTTATCACCTTGTATTTACCCCCATACTCTCCTTTCCTTACTGTAACCCGACTGAGGAGTTTTTCTCCTCATAGAGGTGGAAGGTTCACAATACACCCCCTCACAAACAAGTCCCTCTTCTCCAGGCCATGAATGATGTGTGCAGTGACATCACAGGAGACCAATGTCAGGCCTGTATTTGCCATGCAGGAAGATTTTTTTCCCAAGATGTTTAACTAATGAAAACATCCATTATGTTGTGGATGAGAACCTGCATGTGGCCAAACCCACAAGACAGGGTTGACAAAAACATAGAAGAGCAGCGAGGAACTGTGACTTTTCTAATCTAATTTTTTCTTATTTAATTTTTTTTTTTTAACCTTTTGTGAGTTGATTATTTCATCAATAATTTTCAAATGTTTAATGACTCCAGTGTACTTTTCTTTCTAGTCTATTACAATGATATACAAATGTGTAGAACCATAATGAAAGCTGCATAATGTGTTTTGAACAGCTATATTTAATGATTGTACTAACAACTAAACAGTGAAACTATGGGTATCTTGTGTGTGGGTGATCTAAAATAATGTTCCTATGATATTTCATAATAAATGAGTATTTTGAACCAATGCTTCTGCAAATGCAAGGCTTCTTTAAAGATATGAAGGCAATATGCAAAGTTTTGACCATTGGATGGCCTGTGTTACAAATAATGACTGTTTTGAGTTTTGTGTCTAGAGTTTTGAAAAATGACATGAAGGTTCTGTTATTAGTGCAAAAATGATTGTAAAAAACTGTAAAATATTCTACTTTTTGGTTTACTGTTTGAAGTGATTGCATACGTGCATGGATGAATAAGTAAAAGCATGAGTGCATGATGAATGATTGAATGTATGAGTGCATACTGTAAGAAAATGAGTGCATGAATGAGAGAGTGAATACATGAGCGCATGAGTGAATGAGTGAAATGTGAGTGTATGAATTAATATGTGAATGTATGAGTGCATGAATGCATAAGTGAATGAGTGAGTGCATGAATGAATGTGTGAGTAAAAGCATGAGTGCATGATGAATGAGTGAATGTATGAGAGGATAAATAAATGATTGCATGAATGAGTGAATGCATGAGTGCATGAATGCAGGAATAAATGAGTGAATGCATGAGCGCGTGAATGAATGAATGAATGAATGAATGTATAAATAAATGAGTGACTGTATGAGTGCATGAATGAATGAATGAATGAAAGAATGAGTGCATGATGAATGAGTGAGTAAATGTGTGAGGGCATGAATAAATGAGTGAATGTATGAGTGTATGAATGAATGAGTGAAAGCATGAGTGCATGAATATATGAGTGAATGTATGAGTGCATGATGAATGAGTGAGTAAATGCATGAGTGCATGAATAAATGAGTGAATGTGTGAGTGCATGAATGGATGAGTGAGTGAATTTATGAGCAGTGAATGTATGTATTATCTAGAAATATAAGCAGAAAGTACCAGCTACTTAACAGCTATCATATACCTGACTGGCTCACACATGATTGCGCCATAGCTTGGAACTTGTGACCACTGAAATCAACACTAAGCATCCATTAAAATGAAAGAGAAAGCTCCTCCTGTGCTGCTGGGGTTTGGGGGCCACATCCTGCCTTAGGTGTCCATTAACTCATTAGAACATCTGATTAAAATATCAGACTCCAAGAGCAGCGAGTCTTCAGTCAATCAGCAGCCAAACTGAGAAACCTGAGGCCTCCACATCAGCTCATCAGTCACTGAGAGATGTGTAGCTACACTCTTCAACGCTTCATACTGTAGAGTATTTCAACTGGCAGGACTAATCATGCTCCATTGCTGAGACAGCACACTTAAATGCACATAAACACCTTTTCAAACGCTGGGTACAGCATTTTTCATGTTTTTCAGTTATCATTTGCTAAAACTAAAAATCATTTTCAGTATTTGAATTGAAAGAAAATATAAATATTAGTTAAAAAAGTTTAACTAAAAATTGAAATTAAAAAGTTTGTTGAAGTACTACAAATACTAAAACTGAAATGAAAAGAAAAACTAAATAGAAAAATAACAACAAAAACTAAAAAAAATTAGACAAAACTAAAACTAAAGTTAAAATGAAAACTGATAAAATAAAAAAATAAAAGCTAATTCAAAATAAATAATAAATTAATAAATACTATAATATTATAAACATAAAACTGAAACAACACTGAGTTATGAAACCCTTCTCCAGAACAACAAACTGCATTGCCATTTGGTATAAAGTGTAAAACAATGTAATGCTAAAATGTTACAGAGTTGTTTAGCAACAGAAAACCAATATGTACTTCCTAAATGCTTACTTCATTAAATTATTTATAAGCTTATATCACTCTAACTGGAAGAAAGAAAAGATTACTTAATTATTGTTTTAATATCGACATTAAATGTTAAATTAATTAAAATATTAATTGTTTGTTTGTTTGTTTGTTTGTTTTTTTTCTTTTGGGAGATATTTTGGGAGTCCAATTAGCTTTATAGCCTTTATAATTATGTAATAAGAATGTTAACCCATGGTTTATTATATATAGTGTGAAATCTTGAAAGCTGATAACCCAAGATTAATTACTAACTCCGAGACAAATATGAAAAGCATGAAACATGAAACAAGATAACCCAAGATTATGTTTACCCAGGTTGATTGGCTTCGGGTAAACAAGCAAGCTTGCAGAAGTTTTCTATGAAGTCACAAATGCGCCCTCCCACCCTCATCGGTGAGCATCTGTGGTTCTGAAACCAAAAACCAGCGCTGTGAGTACACAAACTGTCAACTCTTAAACTACCCTGCTCTTCTTTTGGACAACCCAGCTGGAGCAGGTCTACAGAAGAACCCCCACCGTCTCCTTCAGAACCCCGTCTCACGGGTTATTTGATAAAGTGATGAGGGGGTGCTGTGAGCGACTAGACGGGAATAGGCTCTATTTTTAGAGTGTCAACATGGAACACATTCTAGAACATGCTCCTCAGGGAACACTGGCCTTCAAGTTCCTGAAGGACATTAAGCTGCGGTCACCTGGTGACCAAGATAGAATTACTATTGTGAAAATAAAGAGTTATGAAAACCATATTAAAATGCCTAACGAATTCATCATTACTTGACCTATTTAGGTATGCAGTTATAGCAGCATAACCTTTGCCTTTAAGTATCTTCTTCTATTACAACACATATGTTTAGTAAATGCACTTTAGCATAGGAGAGGCAGGAACAGGATAACAGGGTGTATTTCAAAAGTGCCAACAGTTAAATCACTGCATCAAGTTCAAAGAGCTGCTCTTAAGCTACGAACTTCTTCCTGTCTTCTGTAGCACAAGACAGCTGCTGTTGCCATGCTGTAGCACATGATAGTAGTGACATATCAAATAGCGATTATGTTTCACTACACCTTGTGGTTTATGTTTTCAATACTATCTGGAGTAGAAAGTCAGGGCCGAAGGTCTCAAATCATGAAATCAATACAGGCATTTAACTAAATTGTATTTAATTATTCTACAAATTGCAGCTAAGCATCAAAACATATTAGTTCTCATTTGCCACAGCTATCATCTTCAAACATTTTTGACCTTTTTTCTTCTTTTTGTTAGATAAACAAAATAAATTCATCAAAAACAAAAGTAACAAAATGAAAGTAAAACAAATAACAAATCTAACAAACAAATCAAACAAAACCAAACAAATATTTCTCTTTCATTTTGTTTTCATTTTGTTTCATTTATTTAACCAAACAAAAAAGCAAAACATATTGTGAAGATGATGTATTGTTTTAAGTGTATGTTTTGAGTGAAGATGATAGTTTTGTTGGTCTTTTTATCTTCAAGATTAACAACCTTTGATCTTTCAGTAGAAATAATGCTTGATTTTCTGTACTGAGTGCTCACAAAGAAGGCAAATCAGTAAAATTGCAGTTATATAATGCAACTAAGTTACAGTGTGCTGTAGTTTGCACTATGGAAAACTTTGAATGAGCAGCATTATTCATACTCCCAAAACAAATCCTTCAAAGACAGATTTCAATTGAGTTAGAAATAAATGTGTGGGATTAAATTGTTTGTGTGGAGTTCTCGCAAAACATTGTTTATTGGAAGGAATTTTCTGGCCTTTGATGCTTAACCACGCATCGCTATTTTTACACCAACACTTGTTCTCCTCAAACGAAGAGATATTGTTTTCACCCGGCGCATAAACACACATAAACACTAGTTGGCTTGGAATAGCGTGCTGCTTATCAACAGGAAGTCACAGTTCCTACTATGGAAATGTCATTGTTTGACTCCTACAATACACATTAAGGGGCTTTCTGTAATCAGCTCTGGGGACTGAGGGGCTGGGAGCCGTTTCATGCGCTCAAACAGAAAAGGAATGAGTGTACTTCACAAACCAAAGAAAGATTCCTAAACAATGGATTTGACAGGATATAACTTATAGCAGGAAACTCTGAATGGTTACCCACTCTAATGTAATCCACAATCCATCATACTGACCAGTTATATTGTGCCAACAAACAGACCATTTAACAGCCTTTTATGAAATTAATAAGTCTGTAGTTCAATGCATCACGTAGACCCACAGAAACGT
Organism: Spinibarbus caldwelli; assembly: GCA_039654775.1. Classification (NCBI taxonomy): domain Eukaryota; kingdom Metazoa; phylum Chordata; class Actinopteri; order Cypriniformes; family Cyprinidae; genus Spinibarbus; species Spinibarbus caldwelli. Next base: position 16,116,887 of record CM077240.1, on the reverse strand, counting down.
CTACCATTTATGTTCAGCAGGACAAAAGAGGCCTAAGCAGAGCTTGTACTCAAAGTTGAGATGCAAAACAAGAACGTTCTTATTGACAGCACACAGCATCATCTTTCCTTTAATCATTAGCCTTATGGCGACAATCAGACAGTCTTGTCAGAACATTAATCTGGTTACTGAGGCCTTTTATGACAGCTTAAGCTCTGCTAAGTCTCATAACCCATGTATCACATTTCCCTATCAGAAGCGATGGTACGTCAACTGTGTAATTACTTCCACTCGCAAGCAAACAGAGAACTTCACCACAAGTATTTTCTCCATGCATTTCCTTTGCTTGTCTTGATGTAATTAGGTTGAGTCAGAACAAGTGGATTTTATAGGCAAGATAGGCTTGTCAGAATACAGGGGGGTTTGACAGCATTGACAAACTAAACAGGACTAAACAGGTCAGCTGGTTCACTTTAAGTAATTCTTAAAGCAATGAGAAGAGAATATCTCATTAAACCTACAGTTCACTGAAGAAAAAATATTTGGTTTAACTTATATTCAGTTGTGGACAATGGAAATGGGTTTTCTAAACATTAAATTAAACTGTGAACTCTTCTCAGATGCCTTGTGTAGCAGAACCTTAACTCAGTTGAGCAAACACTGTATAATTAGACAAAAGCCAAAACAATTTATGCAAAAGAAGCTCCAACTGATTTGAGCATGGAGATTTTGAGTGAATAAACAAATGCAATTTTTTTAAACAAAATTAATCTGGGAAGAAATGTTGGAATAAAGCACATGGACAACTTTTATGGTATTTTTATATGCTTTTCATTATTCAACAAAACAATGAAAACTGAAATAATATACAGTGTGCAGTTTCCATTGCATGTTTAAACAACTACTATAAACAAATAAGTCTGAATGAACATGCAGTTCACTATTGTCAGTATTTTTCAATAAACACATAGTAACTGCTAATATTCCATTTTCTTCCCACATGTATGCATCACCTTTTAATTAATACATTTAAATTAATTTTATTTATTTATTTATTTATTTTTTACATTTTTAAGATCTCCAACACTAAGACAGTCATTTTAGGGGGTGTAAAAGTTTTTCAAAAGTGGAATATCAACAAACAAATAAACAAAATAAATAAATAAATAAATAAATAAATCCACTCATCTAAATATTTTATGCTTTAGTGCAAGACCAATGGCACAATTTCAGCATTTCTTTTTATTTTTTTATTACAACCCAATCACCTGCCTCTTTTTCAAAAACCATTTGCAATCCAATTGGATCTCAGATTTTAATGGGGGCTGTAGCCTAATAAAACAGGGTCTGGAATCAGCAATGAGAACAATAGTTAAAGCTATGCTTAATGTACCCATGTGTATTACATAATGTTGGAACAAAACAACAAATATTCACCCATCCTCACCACTCTTCATCAAAATGGCGAAAACTCTTGTAAATCCCTAAATCCAAACATAACATAACATAACATAACATAACATAAATCTATTTTTTCCTCATCATGCTCAGAAACCCATCATTCAGTTACGCTGAGATAAACCAACCTTGGCCTGAGCTAACCTGGGCTAATATTCTTTCTCAATAGACTTTCACATAGGTCACATTGAGGGGAGATGCTGCAGCTCTTCTTCTCTGCACGGCTCCTCCCTTAACTCTGCAGTCAAAGTGAAGATGCAGTCTGGCTCGACTTGATCTCTGTCTGATATTCGATACATCAGAAACATCCTCAGACTGTTCATCCTCAGACTGTTGAGGTGCAGGGAACAGGATGGCTGTTTGCTGTCTTAAATGCACCTGGATGGAGGGGAGTGAAGATAACTGAAGATATGGAGAGGAGAAAAATGGCACTTCACAGTCTGAACACCACTATAAAGTAACTGTCAAAATACACTTAGAATGACAAGCTGTCTTAGTACTGTAAGTATAGGCTGGCCATGGGAGGCGGTGCAGCACTGCAGCTGGAAATGAGCAGAGAGACACAGGGAGAGATGTTGATGTGAAGAGCCCCACACAATGCCCCTGAAACAGATTTATCTTTAGAACTGATCAATGGCCTCCAAATACAGAACAAGAGCACTTAAGCATAATTTCATAAAGAGTACTTATTACGGACATAACATACTTTAAAAGAAGAATACACTTTAAATGTAGTATTTTCATTCACTTAATTGCAAATGCGTGATGAGAATGAAAATGTGTTCAAATTTATATTAAAATATAATTAGCTGAACTTTACACTGCCTTTTTGACCCACTCAAGTAGAACTTAAGTATTTTTATATATAATGTATAATGTCTTTTGTCTTCATGCAATTAAATATATTTGTAATTACGTTACGTTTTATAAATTACTTTAAATGTAATTTCAAATAACACTAAAATTACTTTACACGTGCTTTTAGTATGTCAGTCAACTTATCAAAATAATTGTAAAGCACAATAAGAATTTAAGATAAAATTTAAAGTTAACCTTTTAATTTGACATTATTTAAGTCCACTTTTAAGTGTACTTAAGCGTGTTAAGAAGCAGTCATGAAAGTCTCTTTTTAAGAACACTTAATTACTCTCTTTAAGTACACTTAAGTGGCATTTTATTTCAGTTTTAAGTTATAATACATTTTATTTTTATGTTAAAATTAACACTCATTTTTTTCCTCCCTTTTGGAAAAAAAAAACAAAAAACTCAACAGTGGCTGGTAATGTTAAAAGAAACTGTGACATAATAGCGTAGGTCAGACAGTACGAATAAAACTTAACTGACCAAAATATGAGTAATAAAAATAGATGCTACTTTTAGTACTTTTTAGTTAATCTTGAAGACTAGTATCCATACATGTGAATAAATTCAAATCTTACAGTATTATAACGTGCAAGCAGTGTGCACGTAAAGATATTTTAACAACAGAGATTCTAGGGGAGGGTCTGTGTCTCAACAACTGTCAATATTACAATCAATTTATTAAAGTTGAAATGGCGTCTATGACCGTGCTGTCCTTTGACACACAGAATGAGATCTGTACAGCGCAGAGTGTTTGCCTGGGTCATATCGCAGTGCCTGTGATAAGTTAAGGGCTCGAGGTATCAAATCAGACACCTTGTCAAGAGAGCGCTATCAGCCTCTGTCTGAGTGTGGCACTGAGTGCCAGACGGCTGGACAGACACAGGAAGGAAGGCTGCTGACTTCATAGTTGATACCTCTTCCAGCCATACAGGATGAAAGAAGCATTTCGCTTGACCTCGACTACCGCAGTAACCCCAAAAGCAATGGGGATCCTTCTCTCTCTCTGTAGTAAGTCACCCAGTATTCCCCAATACCTATTTTTGCATTATCATTGGCAGTGCTGGTCAGTGCCTCACGCTGGCCTCTTTGAGGTAGTAATACAGCCCTTCCGAAACTACTCACATCTCATTGACCCAGTTGGACAGAGTAACTGAGAGTTTGTAAATACACAGTAGGCCTACGTCAATGAAGAGACGATAAATGTAAAGTAAAGGGACGGTCCCTCTACTTTTCGTTCCATTGACTTCCATTCACATGCATGCAAATGTTATAGATCAGAAACGCAAGCTCATGCAAAGAAGTTTTGTGAACTCTAGCCTGTGAATTTGTATCACATGAAGAGACTGACCAAAAGTCACAGCGTGACCTGTTATCTGAATTATAAGAATTATAAGAACACTTTAAAGTTACAGGTTTGCAGCATTGCAGGAGACTGAAACATTATTACATATTGCATCCATAATTTAAGATAAAACACATAAAACACATGATTGTGTGTTTACATTTTTAAAGAAGTCATATCTCATTCCTTGCAGTGTCTGAAGAAAGTTTGCATGCTCAAAATCTAGTGGAACTGCAGCTTAAGCTGGTCATTATTGCGAAATACAATAAATCAAGATACAGTGTAGAGCATTCATGGTTATTACACATCTATCATGAAATAAAGAAACACGTAACTGTATATTATCTGAAAACATGCTCTAAACAGTCCAATACAAGTGCAAAACAATCAAGAGACTGAGTATGCGGTGTGATAAAAGAGATAAAAACGTAATGCCAGTTTTAGTCACTAGATGAGAAGTCTGAGATACAATGTTGTGATTAATGACAGCAAATATTATGAAAATATGCAACAGTTTGCCCACATTTTCATTGGCTTTGTTTCTGGAAGTATTTTTCCCATATTAACTTTTCCCATAGAAAAAAAAACCTTTGTTAAAACATTTATAAGCTTTGAAACAAACCAAAAAACATGACAAATACTGATTTGAAGCAAAAATAATAATCACGGTTGACCAATCAGAATCAAGTATTCCGGAGAGCCATGTAATAATCAGATCTAATAAAAGCTAATAAAAGGAATACAGTGCTTAGACATCATGGGAGAGACAAAGATGTGGTGCAGAATCCTGAAATCAGATGCAACCCATATTTCCACCAGCAGACAGTATTCCCAGGGGAATTCTGGGTACCATCAGCTCCACATGTTGTGCAAAGGATCAAAGAGCAGCATTCGAGCCAGCAGGGCAGCGTGCCAGCATACATGGTGACCTGCCAACCCCAGTTGTTCCTGCCATGCCCACGTCTATCGTGTTCAAACCTGACCTTTTGCATAACAAGCTACAGCTTCATGGGGAGGTCCCTCTTCTCCCTTATGCCAAAAATCTCAATTACATTAGAACCCCAGCAAGTCTTTTTAACTAATTCACATGACGAATTAGTGCCCGTTTCCTGTTTGGGCTTGTGGAAAAATTGGCTAAAGTAATGTTTGGTGGATCTAAGTTCCTTTTCAGATACAACTCAAATGAAGGCCACCACTCCCCAAGCTTTTGTAGAAGCAGCTGTTGGAAAACACAACATCTGCAGTCCAGAGCAGCAACAGGACCCAACCCTACTGCGGCATGTGACCAACTCCTTGGGCTTAGTTCACCCCACGCACATAATGCCTGAGTTCTGCCCTCTCTAATGGACACGACACAATAAGGTGTGAGAGAGAGCCGGATTATGATTATGACAGTTATTGCACTGAGACACGATATCTCTGTACTCACTAGTCAACATTTTATTCGATGCCCCTGGTGGGTTTCATACCTTTCGCTATTCAGCGCTGTGTCAAGTATGTGAAATCATTCTTTTGAAACGTTACACTAAAGTTGAGGGTGCTCAAGACAAGCCTGAACTGACATTGGAATGTAATATTACAAAATGATTCTATTAGATTTGTTCATTGAACTACATTTGGCAGGAAAATATTACAAAAAAACAAGATCCAGAGGGAGATAAGAAAAAGTATAGGCCTATAAGGGTGTTTCTTGTTTCTTCAAGGAATCAAGGAATAAAATGGCCAACTCCTTTGTTTGCTAAGGTTAATTTCATTGTTAGTACTGCCCAAGTGACAGCTTTCATACCTTTATTTCTGAGAATGAGATCCTATTTTGTATTGTCTTGGGCAATGGCAATTTATGTATCCTAAATACATTTTTTTTTTCACGTTTGTTGAATTATTTGACAAAATTACAGACAGATTAAAAAATGGGTGAATTAGAAATATTGGTACCACTTTACAATAGAGTTCCTTCTATTAACATTAGTTAGCTACATTAGTTAACATGAACTTTTCTAGTTATGTTAATTGCTGACAAAATCCTTCTAAAGCATTTCTTAATGTTAGTTAATTTCAACATTTACAAATACATGATTAAAATCAAATAAAAAATAAACATTAAAATCTGATTATAAAATAAAAATATAAATGAATATTAAATTAAATTTAAATCTGTTAATATTATTTAATGGACCAATAAGCAAATGTATTTTTTTAACTAATAATAACAAAGAATAATTAATACTGTAACAATTGTATTGCTCATTTTAGTTCATGTTAGATAATTCCAAAAAAAAAAAAAAAGTTATTTATACTTAAAATGAGCAAAAATATAACATACAATTAAAAAAATAAATAAAAATAATAAAATGTCTGTAATCCTAATGTCTGTAGTTATAATGACCTCTTCAGGGTAACCATAATGCTAACGAACATAACTTCTTTCATGAGCATCTATTTAGCATCTGAGAAAAGCTTGTGATCTTACCATGTTGTGTTCTACTTTTTTGTGTGTATATAACATTTAGAAGTGCCGTTGAAATGTTTCATATATACATTATTGGTAGTTTCCACAATCCCACTTGCAATCTGATAAAGATATTGGTGACTCAATAAAGCCATCTATGCAAATGTTTGTTGTTCTTTAAAATGAGGACGTGAAAAAGAGACAATGAGATTTTGTGCACAAAGGAAAACATTGTGAATCATGTTATAATTATGTGAATGTTTCCATTCAGATCTACAGAATCCGTAAAACAAAAATAAATGAAAACCTCCAGTCTCATTTTTTACATCTGAATGTGTTGTTCAGTGTTATTCCCCTCTCATCAGTTGGTATGGATTGTTTTTTAGTTGACTAAAATTTGCTAATTTAATCATCATATTAACATCTTAAGGTTATGTTACTGAAGTCTACACAGTGAGGATACTGACAATGCAGGCAAAGAGACACAAAACTGAAGAAAAAGGAATCAGGAACGGGAACTTGAACAATGAATAAGTCCCATCAAGGTCAGGAAGTCTCTTTCAAGTCTGTTTGATGTCCATGGGCAGCAAGGGCCTGTGGATATTTGAGAGGTGAATCTGTATGAATGTGTATGTTTTGGAAGGCCCTCTCTTTGATGTCAGTGGGAATTTTTTGGTTTCTAGGTCACCAAGACAGTGGCCAACAGTTATTCCATCCAAGCTGAGAAAAGCATTATTTGAATGTCAGCTGACTATGAAAATAGGAAGATCTGGCTTTGAGTTGGAGGAAGCAAAGCCGCCCCAAAATCAACAGATCAACTCAGCATGTTCTCAAGGATAGGGCATTCGGCCTGCACTCTTCTTCCTTTTTAAATTCACCTTCTTCTGCAACAATAACATTTCAGCTGGTCCTTGGCAGCATGATGAATTTCCCAGTAGCCTCTAACACTGTGGGACACAAGCAAACTGGGCCAATGATGTGTCTTATCAAGTGAATTTATGGATTGGAGCAGAAAAACAAGGTACACAGCACAGCCATCTTGAGCTGCACTAGATGAATCTGAACATAGACGCATGATGACAGTTCCTGCCATGGGAGTAATTCTTGATCTTGTATGGAGGGGGCGATGCTTGCATGGGGGCTCATGACCTTTATCGTGCTGCCAAAGCCTTACTCATGAGACCTTGCCGCATAATCCATGCCTCATTGCTGGAATAAAGGCCCCTGGGTGGAGTTCATCTGCTCCATCCCATATCTAGATGGAGGTAATGTGGAATATGCACACCAATAAATTATATAAAATATCTAGTAATGCCAGAGATTTGGTTTATTCAAGATCACAAGAACTTCCACAAGAAGTGCATAGTGCAATTTGGTGTCAATCAACACTACTTAAAAACACTATTGTAACATTACTGTTCATATCCAAAAGAGGTGCAAACAGCATCTTGGTGCACAACCCAACCCCCATTAACTCTTGTTTGGTTAATCGCCACCACTGGCTTCAGGCCAGAACACGTGCGCTTGTGTGTTGAGCCCCGCCAGCTCTGCCACAGGTCACAAACGCTGTGAGGAAAGCCCTAAAAATATATACAACGTTATGCAATTCTGGCAAATTTTGTCCCACCAACAAACGCATGAGTATTCCTCATGTCCTGCATGTGTAAGGCTATAAGGAGAGGTTCTATTGCTGGTGGGAATGGTGTACGGGATCTGAATCCGTACACCCGTGTGATGAGCATTTTCTGCTCCTCTGGGATTTGTTGGAATGACCTCACTGCTTTGACATCCCAATCTCATTCTTCTAAAGGCCAAAGCAGTAGCAGGATGAGTGACAACCTTTGATCGAATTATAATGATCTGACCCACCAGACAGAAAACGAGCAAATGATTCTGTCCATCAGTGGATGACGATGACAGTTGGATATTGAGCAACAGTGATTGCCTACACTTCAACAATCCGGTATCAGCTTTCAGCCACATGCAGCCGTCTTGTACGGGGAGATGTGGAGCAACTTTATAGACTCCATCACATATGTAGGTCACTCATGCCTTTGAAAACACATCAGTTTAAAGGTGCTTTATATGAACAAGAAGGTTATACTGCGGTAGAATGATATACCAAAAAAAGTATGTTTCAACTAATGAGACATTTTTGCAAGAGACTACATTTTATAACAAAGCAGACCTTTGGTGGTGTTTACTTGAAGCTACTGTATACTGTCGGATACAGCACCAAATTACCATAATGATTTCTGAAGGATCATGTGACACTAAATTCAGCTTTTTAAATTAAAAAAAAAAAAATGCATAGATAATGGATTGATTATATGTGCTTTACATTTACACCCTGAAAGTTATTGTAAAACTTTATTTGACATTCAACAAAATCAAGATACGTACAAATAAAGCTCATGCATAATATTTGAAGCTCATGCATAATAAAGACTTTAAGGGAATCTGTGTCACTATTAATTTGTCTCATTCCTGTCATACAGTACACTTTGAATGCCATAACTTTGTTGTGTATATTAACAGTAGTCAGAATTCCGAAGAGGATAGAAATAACAATAATAAAAAAGCTAGAGTTAACTGGGGCAACAGTTAACTCTAGCTTTTTTTGGGGATTGAGGATTAGCTTAAATGAGGGGGTTGAACTGAAGCTAGTTTTTATATTTTAAACATTTTTTTAAATGTTGATATTATCATAGAGTTTCTGCAAATTGTAACAGGATTGAATGTTCTACAGTGAGACAAACCAACACAAAACTTAAAACAGATCCACTGCTAATACTTACTTGTGTTATTGCTGTTTTCCGTCCAAAGTAATGTTACTTCCTGAGCATGGAAGGATTTTCCGGACTATTTTCAAATAGAATTGGAAATTGTATTTTCAATTGCTTTCCATATATGGACGCATAAATTGTGACACAATCCAAATGCAATTGCAAATCTTGCATTACTGTTAGCATTTTCGCTTTCGCGACCACACAGTGACTGCCACATTTCAAATGAAAACGCAAAGTCTATTTGCAACTGTTTGCAACATGTCTTACGAGTTATGAGCCTGTCATATTTAAATAGCAATATTAATTACTAAATTTGCTTTTTCAATCTCTCTGCGCCGCGCATATAACCTGCCAAAACTCAAATGGAATCTCAGTTCCTTTTACATTTGAATTTCCGATGTCTACACTGAAAGCTGTCAATCAATGCGAGGGGGCGGGACTAAACTAGGGGGCGTGTTTGTTTTGGGAGGTGACGTCACTCACAGACGACCGTGCCGAATGCTTTGATCAATGGAGGTAATCGATAAAGCCTCCGCTAAAGGCAGCTGCCAATCAGTTCATTCCTGTGTTAACGAACAGACAGTGCAACCTTCTTGGCACAATACATAATTCTGTCTTTTTTACCCCAAATACAGCGATTATCCCCTGATAACAGAGCCACAACGGTAGTAAGACATGTTGTAAATAGTTGCAAATAGACTTTGCTTTTTCAATTGAAATGTGGCAGTCACTGTGCGCTCGCGAAAGCGAAAATACAAACGGTATTGCAAGATTTGCAATTGCATTTGGATTATGTCACAATTTATGCGTCCACATATGGAAAACGCAATTGAAAATACAAGTTGCAATTCTATTTCAAAATAGTCCGGAAAATCCCTCCATACACTCGATCCCTTTGGTAGAATTTAAATTGTATCTCCTTTAATAAAATATTAATTAAATGTTTTTTTCTTTTGTTTCCTGGAAGTAACAATGCTGATGAACTTGCTTTTCTTTTTTTTTTTGCATGTATTGTTAATTGCAAATATTGTTTTGTTGCAAATGTATTGTTAACAAGGACACATTTCTTAACATTTTGCTTAGATTTAAATTCTATCTTAATGTCTTTGAACATACTGTAAAATCTGTAAATTTTCTTTCTTTTTCATTTTGTTGTTTGCATTTAAAGTGCTGTTTTTTTCTTTGCAATCAATAAGTAAAGAGATATTAGTTACAAAAGGCTAACAGGATGAACATATGAGGAAACTATAAATTTATTAGCAGTTAAAAAAAGGTTTGGTTTGAATAAATATCAAAATGAAATGCTATATATATATATATATATATATATATACACACACACATACACACATACAGGTGCATCTCAATAAATTAGAATGTCGTGGAAAAGTTCATTTATTTCAGTAATTCAACTCAAACTGTGAAACTCATGTATTAAATAAATTCAGTGCACACAGACTGAAGTAGTTTAAGTCTTTGGTTCTTTTAATTGTAATGATTTTGGCTCACATTTAACAAAAACCCACCAATTCACTATCTCAACAAATTATAATACTTCATAAGACCAATAAAAAAAAATTTTTTAGTGAATTGTTGGCCTTCTGGAAAGTATGTTCATTTACTGTATATGTACTCAATACTTGGTAGGGGCTCCTTTTGCTTTAATTACTGCCTCAATTTGGCGTGGCATGGAGGTGATCAGTTTGTGGCACTTCTGAGATGGTATGGAAGCCCAGGTTTCTTTAACATTTTTTGGTCTCTTGTTTCTCATTTTCCTCTTGACAATACCCCATAGATTCTCTATGGGGTTCAGGTCTAGTGAGTTTGCTGGCAAGTTAAGCACACCAACACCATGGTCATTTAACCAACTTTTGGTGCTTTTGGCAGTGTGGACAGGTGACAAATCCTGCTGGAAAATGAAATCAGCATCTTTAAAAAGCTGGTCAGCAGAAGGAAGCATGAAGTGCTCCAAAATTTCTTGGTAAACAGGTGCAGTGACTTTGGTTTTCAAAAAACACAATGGACCAACACCAGCAGATGACATTGCACCCCAAATCATCACAGACTGTGGAAACTTAACACTGGACTTCAAGTAACTTGGGCTATGAGCTTCTCTACCCTTCCTCCAGACTCTAGGACCTTGGTTTCCAAATGAAATACAAAACTTGCTCTCATCTGAAAAGAGGACTTTGGACCACTGGGCAACAGTCCAGTTCTTCTTCTCCTTAGCCCAGGTAAGACGCCTCTGACGTTGTCTGTGGTTCAGGAGTGGCTTAACAAGAGGAATAAGACAACTGTAGCCAAATTCCTCGACACGTCTGTGTGTGGTGGCTCTTGATGCCTTGACCCCAGCCTCAGTCCATTCCTTGTGAAGTTCACCCAAATTCTTGAATCGATTTTACTTGACAATCCTCATAAGGCTGCGGTTCTCTCGGTTGGTTGTGCATCTTTTTCTTCCACACTTTTTCCTTCCACTCAACTTTCTGTTAACATGCTTGGATACAGCACTCTGTGAACAGCCAGCTTCTTTGGCAATGAATGTTTGTGGCTTACCCTCCTTGTGAAGGGTGTCAATGATTGTCTTCTGGACAACTGTCAGATCAGCAGTCTTCCCCATGATTGTGTAGCCTAGTGAACCAAACTGAGAGAACATTTTGAAGGCTCAGGAAACCTTTGCAGGTGTTTTGAGTTGATTAGCTGATTGGCATGTCACCATATTCTAATTTGTTGTGATAGTGAACTCGTGGGTTTTTGTTAAATGTGAGCCAAAATCATCACAATTAAAAGAACCAAAGACTTAAGCTACTTCAGTCTGTGTGCATTGAATTTATTTAATACGCGAGCTTCACAACTTGAGTTGATTTACTGAAATAAATGAACTTTTCCACGTCATTCTAATTTATTGAGATGCACCTGTATATATAAAGTCAATTCAAATGCGTTAAATAATTTCAAATTCACCCTATGTTCACATAATTGTGATTAAAGGAGGCTGTGTAATGTTCTAATAATGTATCATATATTAAAAACTGCAGTAAAACTTTACATCAGGTCATGAGATCTAAGATTTGAGAAACTTAGAATTTTCTGTTTTTTTTTTTCTGTTGTGGCATAACATTCACACAAAAATGCAAGAAGTTTATGGTATATGAGAGCACTGTTGATACAATCCTTTTCATAGAATATCTAAGAAGAGATGCAATAAGGTTGCTAGTTTATTTCATTTATGGCCATTTACCATTAAAACATTTACAAAACATCATTAGCTATGGCTCCCAACAGCGCTGGTCTCCTCTTCTTCATCGGGTTTTTCTTATCTCACAAAGTACTTTACTTCTACAACCCAAGTTCAATTACATCATCAGAGACACCTAAAACCAACACTACGGTATTGTGAGTGATGTGAAACACGACTCCAGGCCTCTGTCCCATTAGGGCCCGTTACTTATGGAACAAAACCATAACAAACTCACTGCATCATCATAAGCATCCTCATAAAATATTCACACAAGATGAAGCCACGAGAAACCCGTTGTCCATTGGCCAGCCAGCAGTCAGCCGAGAACAGGAGACCAGTTACCATTGGCTGCTCCCTGTCAGTAGCATCTCGACTGGAAGCACAAGTTCCTGTATCGATCCGGAGTCGTCCTCACCTCTGGCAGAGGAAGGGGGATTATTTTGTAATACGATATGATGAAAAGACTTACCACAAACTCAGACCAGTGCCTTTAGTACTAAATACCAGCAGACAGTGGTTTTCTTGAGCACATTGTTATAAAATGCTTTAATAAATAGTCTGATTTATTTCTAAGAACAAACATAAATTCCACTAAATGAACCAAATAACTTTTTTCAGAGCAATTCTTCTGTACAAAAAAAAAAAATTACAGCTTAAAAAACAAAGCAAAACAAAAAACTCTCCTGCAGCTCCACCCCATTTCCCTTCCATAACGGACATTGAGCTTAACTTGCTTATTTATACTTGTTTACTTGCATTTGATTGTGAACCAATTGTTCAGGAACAGTTTTAAACGTTTCTCATCTTCCCACAAGCCAAAAACCTAAATCTTAAATTTAACATCTTGATGAAAGAAATCAAATCACAGCCAGCCATTTCTGAGGTAATCCATTTCTTTGAGCTGGTACCTCGAGTACAAATGCTTTACAACATTATTGTTCCCTTCATGAAGTTTTGTTCCAACCAAACAAACAAACAAAAAAGGAGAAAACATAATTTTGACATATCAGCATCTTTACAAGAAACAAGAAGCATGGTTTTATGATCAGCAAGAAAGGATAGGTGTGGAAAGGGAATAGGGGTCTTTAAGGAGGCGAACACACACGCCACAATACAGCACACGATTGTATGTGTCTAAAGAAAACAAAACAAACAACATAATAGGATGATCTCTGATTATATTTTTGTTCTGACTGTGGGACGCTGTATACATCTAACAAAACCTGCCATATCAACTGGCATAAATAAAAGGAATGGTGTAAAAAAAGAAAAAAAGAAAAAACAATAATAATCATAATTTTTAAATCATAATAATAATAATAATAATAATAATAAAAAAAGTGACTTAAGTTACTAAATTCAAATATACACAGCGACTCCTTTATTTTATACACATATTTACAAATCTCTTGTCTTTGTTGAATACCTTGATGGTGATATGGGAGCTGCTCTTAAGACCAGCCTCTCCTCTTTGTTGTGATCTATCGGGTCAGGAGACCCTGAAACTGAGGGGCTTGTCCGAAGGCACTTGCGACCGACTCAAAATACTGCAATCCGTTTTTGAAAGAGCGTTCAGCCAAGACGACAGAAAAGACAGAAAAAAACAAGGCCACTTTATAGGCACTGTAGCCCTCCTCATGGACGATGAGCTCGGTAAGGCAGGCGTGGAAGGAGAACAGATGAACGGTTGAAGGGGGATCCCCCGAAGCCAGCATCCCCCACCCCCCGCACGTGGTCTGCACCGAAATTGGGCCATTCGAAACAAAACCAAAAGCACAACCATTTGTAAACAACAACGTAAAAGTCTTTATACGGTTTCTCTCATGAGTTCCTTAGTCCTGCTCCTAATCCAGCAGTTTTTTTTCTCCGAAAACAAAGCAAGGCTTCTCACCGCCTTCTTATAAAGAAACAGAATTTGCTTCCTCTGTACACAAAAAAAGGAACGAAAGAAATTTGCCACTTTATCAGCCTCAAAAGAAATCAAAAATAACAAAAAACTCAAAAAAAAACTCAGTCTTTCTTTCTGAGATGGCCTTGGTCTCCTCGTCCTGCTCGTCGGAGCTCATACGCAGTGTTCTTTGTGCTCTTGGCCAGAGGTGGCGTTATTGACATTTTTACAGTTGTTGTCCTTTGGGCTGAAGCCTGTCCAGTAGGGTGCTTTGAGGGAAGGGCTGCTGCAGCTGCTGCTGCCACTGCCGCTGCCCCGCGTGGTGCAGATCAGCCCGTTCTTGGTCTGCGCTGCAGGTTTAGAGTACTTTTGGATGGAACGCTTGCCCACCTCTTCCACCAGCTCCAGCTCTTCCTCCTCCATCTCCTCCTCGTCCTCCCCGCTTGAGCAGGTCCGATCCGGGGAGCCCATGAGCTTGGTGCGCTCGTACTGCGTGTCCCGGTTGTCCTTGTGCTGCGGCCGCGTCACGGGCCTCAGCGGTTCCCACTGGTTGTTGACGCTCTCCTCCACGGGCACGCACTCCCGCCTCTCGCGCTCTTTTCGTCGCTTACGGGTCCACCACACGCAGACGATGACGCAGAAGACCCAGAGTACGCACAGGACGACGCACAACACGGGCACCAGGTAGTCTGTATGAAAAGAGAATCGAGTCAGACATCACAAAACTGGGATTCATGCCAAAAATACTGAACAGAAAATAGGGATGCACGACATAAAAATTATATTGGTTACTGGCCGATGTAAGTCAATTTAAGATTGTGGATATTTCGATTGGCCAGCATTTGATATTTAATTGTGGACACTCATTCCACCAATTTTTTTTTATATTATTCAAGACAAAATAGTGTGTATATTTTAATAACATAAAATGGTGCGTATACATGATATAAATATTAGTCCTGTCAAACGATTAATCACATCCAAAATAAAAGATTTTGTTTACACAATGTGTGTGTACTGTGTATATTTATTATGTATATATAAATACACACGCATGTACATATTTTAGAACAATGTTATTAGTGCTGTCAAACGATTAAACGCGATTAATTGCATCCAAAATAAAAGTTTGTTTACATAATGTGTGTATTATATAAATACACACACATGCATGAATATATTTAAGAAAAATGTTACGTTAAATATAAATATATTTTAAATATATTTATATATAATATAAATTATATGAATATAAATATATACATGTAAATATTTCCAAAATATATACTGTATGTGTGTGTATTTATATATACATAATAAATATACACAGTACACACAAATATATTATGTAAACAAAAACTTTTATTTTTGGATGCGATTAATCGCGATTAATCGTTTGACAAAACTATTAATAAATACATGTAAACACTATTTTGTCTAATTCAAATAGCAATAAACGCTCTAAAACAAAAATTAATACAATTTATATAATTATATAATTAAGATCAAGTCACTTATTTAGTCACTCATTAGTTACTGACAAGTTTTTTAATAATTAGACAAAATAGTATATATTTTGTAATATCGGCCGTAACATTACACAAAAATAACCATCATCTTAGCGGCATTGGCCACAACTTAAAAAAACAGAATTGAAATAATAGATACTTCCATGGGCCAGCATTAGATATTTAGCTGTGTACACTCAATCAATCAATTTTTCAATGTTATTTGAAGCAAAATAATATATAATATAATATAATATAATATATAATAATAAACACGCTATTTTGTATTCACAATAATAAATATAATAAACACTAAAATAATTATATAAATTAAATTATAAATTATTTTTAAGATCAGAAGCCACTTAAACATTCATTAACTCTTGACAAGACTTATTTTAGGTTTTATTTAGTATATAGGTTTTATTTAGTATATTTTTTAATATTGGCAATGACATTACAGAATCAAAATGAGGGAGAAAAAGAGCAAAGCATTTGGCTTTAATTCCTATAGGTTTCAAATATTATAATTTTTTTAAAAACACATTTATAATTGTCTTAACCAAAAAATCATTAAGTTTGTCTCATCATTCTCGTTAATGTATCGCTGTGGCACGACAGATGACTGTGGAGGAGTTATATATGACTGTGTCACAGGTTTATGGCCTCCTGCCCACAACTGCTGGATCCTCTCAGTACCCTTCCTCCTGTGACTCACAAAGACATTTAAGCTGCACTAATTGGTGGAGACGGGGAATTGACACTCGGTCGGGGGATGAAGGCTGGCTTTAGCCTTGAGGCCAGTTGGCCCCTGCTCTACTCACCCACTGGCTGGGACATGACCGGCATCTCCACTTTGACCTCGATGACGGCAAGCATGACGGTGCTGTTGTGCCGCTTGGACAGCGTGCTGACTATGGTACTAGCTGCCTCCTGGATCTGACTGTGGTTAGGCTGCTCGTCCTGCTGGAACGACTGCAGGAGAAATAGCGGGGATTAAAAATATATTAGATTGCATTCCAAAGATCCCAAGTAAAAACCACCTACAATCTATAATTATTTACTGTAAGTGTGAGGTTTCGGGGCGTTGCTGCGATGACACTCAACTATCCTTTATTTGTTGATCTTCTACATCCAAGTTTGTTTCTTGTAAACCAAAATATTTGGTTGTGGTGGAACCAGTGGGCAATGGATGGTTAAACCACGCCACAACTCGAATGTTTCAAATTTGTTTACAAGTATTGTGGTACAGACCCTAAAAAACTAACATTTTGATACGAGAACATAAAGAGACTTGTAATCAATCTATGACAATACGCTCAATAATATAACTAAAACGAGAGCAGTCTTTATCCAAATAGCAGTAGACTCAATAATTTCAACTCTATTCTGTTTTCAACATGCAAAAACCTGCAGCTGTTCAAAGTTCCTGCCTACAGGTTCCATTTTAATGAGTCAGGCCAGTTAGTGACTTGTTACAACACTGCACGGATTTAGTGAAATCTGATCGAGGATAAAGGAAGCATTTTTAGGTAACCACTATTTGTAAGTTACTTCCGTAAGGCAAAATGTTTCATTGAACGCAGGAAACACGGCTTCAAATTACACAAAACTTGCCTGGCAGCACAAAGATATTAATTTTCATATTACCCAAGTATGTCTTTTTCTGTTATTTCAAGGATTACTTCAAGATTATTTGGTTGTGCAACATTTCATTGTCTGAAGACAAAAGTGTATATCCTAAGGCCGTGTGTGATGCACTGAAGCCCAGTTCCAGTGCTCTACGTGTGGGTGGAGGGAATGCTGCAATGCAGTACGGCCCGCTGCTGGTCAGTCAACTGAATCTCATTACAACATAATGGGCTGGTTTGAAGAGGAGGCCGGTTGGCATTGCTCTGGGCATTTCGAGAAACTGCGTTCGACTCAGTGAGGAAATCAAATTCGCATCCATTAACAGATCTGTGCGATGAGTATCCAGGACCCCCATGGTTTTGACTTTCTATTCCACTGATAATAGATTTTAGGGGCCCACACAACACTGCTGTGTGAAGGATACAAGCGTGCAAAGGACTCATGAATATAAAACGTGCAAGCGCAGAAAGCTCTCCTTAGGGTCTTTAAAATGTACTTACGATGGCCACCTCTACTGCATCCTGGTTTTTGTAGGAGAGGTCACAAAGAACCAACAGCGTGTGATCTTTCGCCAGGCTCCGCGTGGAAGGCATATACCTCAGCTCTGAGCAGACGTTCTCCACTGTCGTTCCCTAGAAGGCATAGTGCGTACTTAGAGGAATATTTCAGAAAAAACACTATTGTGGATCATAATGTAATTACGTTAGGAAAAAGATCAAAAAGGTACGGTACCATATAGCACTACCATGTTTTTTTGGACATTGTGGCTTGGCAATATAACATTTTTTGGACATAGACAGATTACTGGACATACCAAAGTACCACACTAACACCATTGCTTTGTGGACATGGTACCCTGGTAATATCATATTTTCTGGAATTTTTAGACAACTACAATACCAAAGTACAATGGTATTGTATGACATTTTCAGAAATATACCAACGTTTCTTGAGATAAGGCTATGGTAATATTAAAGTAAAGTTACTGCTATGTCTTTGTGATCATGTTACCCTGGTAATACCACGATTTTCTGGACACAAAACCGTTCAAAATTAGAAGTCGGTAAGATTTTGTACGTTTCTTATGCTTACCAAGGAGGCATTTATTTGATCAAATCTACAGTAAAAACTGTAATATTGGGAAATAATGTAATTTTTTTCATTTGATGACAGCTGAATTTTCAGCATCATTACTCCAGTCTTCAGTGTCACTTGATCCTTTAGAAATCATTCTAATATGCTGATTTGGTGCTCAAGAAACATTATTATCAATGTTGAAACAGTTGTGTTGCTAAATATTTTTGTGGAAAAACTGCTGTCTTTTCAGAATTCTTTGATAAATAGAAAGCAAAAAAACAAAAACAAAAAAAAAAACATTTATTTGAAACAGAAATCTTTTGAATGTATTCACTGTCGATCAATTTATTGCATGCCTGTAGTCTGTAGTGTCTCTCATGAATTGGATGCAGACAATGGCAATAACAGTGCTATTATCATGTTTTCAGGACATGGTAGCTTGTAATTACCATGTTTTTTTAACGTATCTCATAGACTATGGCAATGCCATGATATTACCATCACTGTACCATGGTACCACCACAGCGTTTGTGTGTAATGGAACAAAACACCAACTTATAGGTGAATACTTACTGTGGGTAATTTGTCCCTGTTGAATATAAGGGTGATGCGAGCACAGCTCTTGTCCAGATAGACTGAGTTGGGCTCACATTTAGTTTGAATGGATGGGGCGGCATCAGGGCTTGAACAAAACCCCCACTGGTGGCAAGGGGGAGAGAGGCACGTCAAGAAGTTGTGCTCCAGGCATTCACGACCTCCTGGACAGGAGTGAAGCTCTCGCCCTGGTGTCCCTGGCAACAGGCACGGCCGCCGGCCACACACCACCTGAGAAAGTGTCATGAACACATTAATTTATTTCTATAAATAAAGAGAAAAAAAGACATGTTTTTGACATGCTTTCTTCAGACACTTACCTTGGTGCACTCCACTTTGCCGTTGACACATTGACAAGTGTTGCATTCTTCCTCCCAGCGGCTGCCATGCGGGAACTGAAGTCCAGCATAGTGACACGTCTTCCCAATGCCAATGACTGCACCACAACACAAACACAAACACCGTAAGGCTGGGGCCAATTCTAATTTAGGAACAGATCCCTTTCCTGTCTGGAATGATTTAAGTCACATGATGCCAGGTCAATGGTCCTACGAACGATGCCGTCTGCCTTTCATGTCGTTCACTCCTTAGGAACCATGTTCCTTGTTTATTGGCTTTAGATCCATATCTATTAGCTTTTAGCTCATCTATATGCTAGAGTGGCAAATCACCATATTATAATGATTTCTGAAGGATCATGTGACATTGAAGTAATGGCTGCTGAAAATTCAGCTTTGCCATCACAGAAATACATGACATTTTCAAATATATTAAAATAGAAAACAGTTGTTTTATATTTGTAGAAATATTTCACAATATTACTATTTTACTGTATTTTTATCAAATAAATGCAGCACTGGTAAGCATAAAAGACTTCTTTTAAAACATTTTAAAAATCTCACCAACTCTGAACTTTTGAACAGTAGTATATGCATTTAAAATGTACAGTGTTTATTCTCCAGGAAACATACAAAAAATATTTATGACTTATCCTGCACTAGAGAGATTTTTGTCCAAATGTCTCACCTGCTTCCAACTAACATGTAGAAATAATGTTCATGACTGTGAAGTAAATAAACCATTCAGACTACTTTTGAGGCTCTCACTAAGTAAAGCACATGATTTTATGGGGTCTTTAAGTTCCATTTCTCAATATCAGCAAGCTGAGAGATAAAAAGAGATTGACTGTTTTAATGATTAAAAAATAACTCTTACACTCTTGGCATTGAGGTCCGGTGCGACCGAGTGGGCAGACACATCGGAAGCCATTGATCTCATCCACACAGGTGGCACCGTATGCGCAGGGTAATGACTGGCACTCATCAATGTCTGGTGAAGCAAAGAGAACATGCATTCTCATCAATACGCCTACAGCCCAGGGCAGAAATGTCAAATGGTTAGGAAAGCTAAAACTGTGATTTGAAATCAATACATAAAGTGTCAGGATTGATGGCGTTCCCATGGCTGCACCTCAGAAAATGAGGCTGGGGAAATGCATGGAATCCTTAAAGAGAAATTCAGAGCCATCAATGGACACAAGAGACACAAGGAGAGGAATTTTTCCACTGGTTGAATAATTTATCTCCTCTGTCTGTTTGTGAGCCATGGCTAACCTTTGACCCCTGAGGAGGTCAAAGGCCACGGGATGCTCGGTAATCCACCAACACCCTCTTTCTATACATCCCTATTCTTTCCTCCCCGAGATACTCACTGATACGACAGTCGGGTCCAGCGAATCCTGGGGCGCATTCACAGCGGAACCAGTTCACCCCGTCCACACAGATTCCTCCATTGTAGCTGCAAGGAGGACAATGAGGTTATCAGGCCAAAGAGACACCGTCGCCCCAGTGATTGACATAATACTTCCAATATACATGCATAGAAGTGGAAAGGCAGGAAAAAGGGGGAAGAGAAGAGTGAAAGAGAGATGGACGAAGTGGGATGCGGGATACCGGCACCTTTCAGATGCAAATCCCCACAGTGGCTCCTTGCTGGGATCCCCACCCCCTACTCCCGCCCCACCTCCCAAATCCCTTGCTCCCAGGTCAGCGATGAAGAAAGGCAGGAGGACAGAGCAGGCTGGGAGAAAAAGAGCCTGTCCGTCCCCTCCTCCCCTCACCGCTGGGGGTGCTCTTTTAGAGCCATCGGCTCTATTGTGGTCCCCAATAAAACCAGCCCGGGGTCTCCTGAGCTGTCGGATTTAGGGGTGATTTTGGGACATCTTCTCCCGTCTTTACAACCAGCATCCCCCCTCGAACCCCTCCCCTCGGTGCATCCGCTCACAGAGAATGGGGGTTAGCGGGGCAGGAACAACAGGGTGGAATAGGGCAGAGAGCCACATTAGAAGTGTTATTCCTAGCCGTCTATGTTGTACAGGGAAGGGGAGGGTCGCCCCAAACAGAGGGCACAACAGATCTACCAGCGTCCCGGGCCAGAATAGAGTAAATAAGAAGGGGGACAACTGCAGAGCCACATAGGTCTTCTTACCAGGGGTGAGGGTTGCAGTCGTTGATGTCTGCAAGGAAAAGAGAGGAAGAGGGTGTCAATGCGAGAGATTTGCACATCGATCAGATGTAATTTAACACTTTTGTGGATCTTGATATTTGCTTTCGGTGGTATGCAGACATGCACTGGCAGCTAAATTGTGAATGGTGGAATTCACTCACTCTGAGCGCAGATGGGCCCCTCCCAGCCGTCTTTACAGATGCAGGTGAACGTGTCACCACCACCCACGCATGTTCCTCCATTCAGGCAGGGGCTGGACGCGCAAGTGCTGTTCTTTGCTGAAGTAGAAAGATGAAATGGAAAAGTTACAGCAAGTGGGCATGTGATTCTGTAGACTAGTCTATGACAAATTAGGGTCTTCCAAGGGCCAAAAGCTAGGGGCTCTGAAGAAAATGTCAGAATATGTCACTAAATCAAAAACAATTTTCATTTTCAACTAAAATTACATTCTTAATTAAGGTTTTAAGCCTTGAATCAAATGAACCAGCTCCAAAATAAATAGCAATATTTGTTTTGAAGCAAAAAAGACAAAGATAGACGACAGACTGTGTACTTTTATATACATTGTGTTAAATAAAAAAAGCTACCATGATACAATATAAAACTGAAAATAAGTATATTACTAATTATATTAGATGTTTACTAGAAAAGTTTGGGAAAAAAGTTAAAAAGTTATTTGGGAACTGATATTTATGCGCGCACACACACACACACACACACACTTAATATATGTATTTTATGTATGCATACTATTCATAAATGTATGTGCCATTTAATTATTTGGAAAAATATTTTGGATTCATTTTCTGTATAGGCATTTAAAAAAAAAAGTTTAATTTTTTCAAAAAATGTTTTTAAATGGTTACCATCTCTGAACCAAATTAAGAAGCAATAATAATAATATAAATATATGAATATAAATACATCTAAATATAATGAAATAACAGAATGAATGAAGAGTTACACTTTATTTTAAGGTGTCCTTGTTACAGTACAATTATACATTTAAATACTGAGTAATATTATTAATTACATCTACTTACTATGTGGTTAGGTTAGGATTAGGGTTGCATATTTGCATATAATTATGCATCAATAATTGTTATTATAATTGTAAGTGCATGTAAAGTGTAACAACGACACCTTAAAATAAAGTGTTACCGAATTAATTTTAATTTATATAAATTAAATCAGCATCCACAATACAATATAAAACTGACTACACGGTATGTTTAATGAGCGTTGAGAATGCAGGATTCCAAAACTGACTGAGAGTGCTGAGAGGGACTGATTTGCTTATATACTTTGTAATGCTTCGTGTAAGTGATGGGAGTCTATGAATAGTTTGAGCTTATGTTTTTAGTTCAAAATGTCTTAGAAACCCGACTGTGAATAAAGTGAGTATGAAAACTGAATTTTCACAGAGGTCTACTCACCTGTGTTGCATGTACTTCCTCCCCATCCAGGAGGGCAGGCGCAGCGGAAAGTGTCTCCGTGGTCATAGCAGGTCCCTCCATTACTGCATGTAGTGGCATCACATTGACGTTCACCTAAAGACACAAACAATGATTTAAAATATTACCAGTCAGTTGATATATGCAGTTAAACTACATAATAGAAAAAGGAAGTACTTTGATATAAAACAAGGAGAGGTAACTCACGTGAATGACAGGTCTTTCCTTTCCAGCCATTGGCACATTCACAGTAGAAGTCATTGACCAGGTCCACACAGTGGCCGCCATTCTTACAGGGGCTCCGACTGCACTCGTTCACATCTGAGTGCAGAAACACAAGTGAAAAAGGTAAGATACTGAATGTAAAGAAGATCAAGTTGATGAGGAAGATGAAGACGGACACTCACTGAGGTCGCAGAGGTCACCCTCCCAGCCGTCTGGACAGAAGCATTGGAAAGAGCTGATCCCATCGATGCAGGTGCCTCCGTTTCGACACTGATTGCTCACGCAGTCGTTTACATCTAGATAGTCGATATAACAAATTTCCATGAACATCATGATTTTAGAACAAAATGTGCATAGACAATGGGGTTCAAAAACCACACAAATCGGATTGATCGTGTGAATTTTGTACAGATGGTCAGATGTTATTGCTTCCATTGATGCCCAAGATGCTATTTGAATTTTATTTTTTATATAATAATTTTCAGCTTAATTGGCTTTGTGGCCAATTATGACAATTATATTTTCAAATACACTATGCAACTAACGAATACAAGTTTATTTACAAAATTATTAAATCAATAATAATGACTACTAATAAAAGAAGTGTCATTTATTTTAAAATTTGTCTTAATTTTTTTAATTTTGAGGGAGGATGCTAAAATGTCATGTCAATTACCCATCTATTATGTAAGGATAAACAAAATTAATTGAAAAGCAAACAAACAAGGATGAATAGGCATCACAAGAATATGATTAAAAAAGGAAAAATGGTAAAACAGTAAAGATGACTTACTCTCGTGGCAATAGGTTCCTGTAAAGCCGAGCTCACAGGTGCAGGTGAAGTTGCCGCCCGGCTGGCTGATACAGCGGCCATGAGGACCACACACATTAGAGTTGATGTGTCTCACACCCCCATCTGAGCTGTTACTCGCCACAGCAATCGTACAGCTGTCAATCACTGGGAATGAGAAAACAAGACAAGCAGGAATAAGACCAGATGGCTGTTAAGGTGGACTATTGTGCACTATTGTACAAAAGCAGGTCATCTCTGGCTATTGCATCTCGGTCGGCAGCAGAACAGGAAGGGCAGTACCTTGGCAAGGGGTTGTCTTGCAGTGGTCCTTGCGGTTTTCACAGATCTTGCCCTCGTAGTCTTCAGGACAGGCGCAGTAGAAGTCACCCCGCAGGCTGTAGCACAAAGCCATGTTCTGGCAGGGATTCGGTTCACAGGGGTTTGGGTGAAACAGACTCTCCACCTTCAAATGAGACAGGGAGCTTGAGTTAGACCAGTCTTCTTAAACTATAGTGATAAACAGTCAGGTAAGCTGTGGAGGGCTCCCATTAGCCTACAGCTAAAGGAGACAGCACCATTATACTCACACAAGAGACCAATCAAAACAAACTCTGCAGCTAAATTTAGACATCCTTCCTCTCTTACCGAGCATATTCAACTGGGACGAGGAACACTTTTGCACATCTAGTTCTTCTTCTACCTCGACTTGGCCTTGTTCTGGTAAATATTCTTAGAAATGAATTTCTAATTCAGACAGAAACTCATGACTCTTACTATGTTCTTTTAATATGTTAACAAATTAAATATAAACTTTACATAATTTTATATAAATTAAAAAATATATATATTTTTTATATATATATATATAAAATATATAAATATATATATATCTTTAAATGGCCCTATGTTATGACCAATGAATTTCCAAAAATGCCATGTAATTATTTAATATGAGCTTAATTATAAAATTATTTATATCAATAATTATTACTATGAATACCAAAACTATTAAAATACATCATATCATATCATATATTATATTATATCATATTATATTATACAATACAATAAAATACAATACAATACACAAAAGTGGCTTTAGAAGAGGCTTTTCTGACCACAAGTCAATCACTGGTCTTCAGTCCACAGCAATCTATCATTTTGCAATTGAGTTTGCCAATCTGTCTGAGGTAGACTAAGGACACGTTCACATGTTCTGTTCACATGCGCTATTTGTTAACTATGGTCTAGGACACAAGCAGACGGACGTCTTTACCCATTGCATCACGTCTCTCGCCATGGGTGACACATTTTTAGGATGCTGTGTCAAATTCTCTATGGGTCAAGGGTATTATTATTATCCATTCATTTTTTATATAATTACTTTTTCTAAATTAATGTGTTAAATTGAAAGCCAAATACAATATTATTTTTTAGTGAACACTTTTAAAATAAAAAAGTTATTTTAAATTAACACTTCACAATATTACTGTTTTACTGTATTTTTTGATCAAATAAATGTTGCCTTGGTTAGCATAAGATACCCAAAACGTTTGAATAAATTAGAAAAGAAAAGAAAAAGAAAAAGAAAAAGAAAAACTCACTACAAACACCTGTTCCAATCATGTTTACTGATTAATGTAGGTTTCTGCAGCTATGACCCCCTTAATATTTCAACTTCCCATTTTTCTCACAAATGCATTTCTAGGGAGATGAACCTTTGTTGGAATGTAAACAACCTCTCTAAAGTACACATCATGCCAGCTGCCATGTAAGGTGTCAGTTCGTACTATAACGCTATTCTCACGAGCTTCAAGACTGCTAAATTTATTTTATTAGGGATATACATTGTATATACTGGAAGTCGAACGCCTGCACAAAGCACTTATTCACAGTCAGTGATGTAAGCGGAGCGTCTGCAAACCAGACTGTATCAAGATACATTAAACTGCTAGAGCAGACACATGTAAGAGATAATCAGCCATCTGTACCGGATCCGAAGAACAAACCCAGTTGGATGGGTTTCATACAGTGGTATGTTGGTAGTCAAAACTGGTCAACATAATTTTAAAATATGAATCTGAGGCTTACTATCAGAAGTAAACAGATTTTTAGATGATTTTATATAGTTGTTTAAGAATTTTACTGCATCTAGAAGTAGTACATCACAGATTTATTTTAATGACTTAATTGATTTAGTTCAATTAAACAGATCTGATCCCATATCAAAACATGTTAGATGTCAATACTGGACCAAAGCTTTATATGTAGCCTCACGTGCACCTGCACTGAAAACAGCTCTACCAGATCAAAAGCTTCCCTAGTATAGTCTCACTTCTCCAAGAGACTGCAGACGGTATGGTCTAATGAGAGCTCATGGCACGCCAGGCATGAATATAACGTGAAAATCAAGGCCTTCTCTTTCCCGGGCTGATTGTGGGTAAGCAGCCAGGAGGGCAAGAGAAGAGTTGCCTCATTCACTACAACTTATTTTTAGTCTGCACAGTAAGATGAGACTGGCTCAGGACCAGCTTCCAGCACCTCTATGGAAGTCCATCTTTAGCCTGCCACTAGACTTAAACTGGCTCCAGACCAGTAATAATGGGCACATGAAGAAAAAAATACTCCAGCCCTCCACCCAAACCCTACTCTAGTTACCCTGGCGCACCCGTGGCAGAATAGCAGGCTTGATCTGCCTTACACCAAGGCTTTAAACATGCATACATGCAACGGCAGGGGTGCTGACCAATTTAGCCGTGCCGAACGAGATTGTGAGCAAAGCATGAATGGAAAAGTGACCATCTGTAGTACTAAATGTCATCGATTAATCAAGACTGAGCCCCACTGTTTCCATTAAATGTTTATAAACCAACAGAAGCATTCTGACTAAACCTGAATCACCGTCATTTCCTGTCTGCTTTACCTACTATTTGTAAAATAAAACGGAAAAAGGCAAAGGCAAAGGCAAAAAAAAAACAAAATAAAACAAAAACAATAACAATACAACAAAAACATCTGGGCATAAAACACAAAGCAAAATTAAAAAACATCTGGGCATAAAACAAAACAAAAATTAAAACATCTGGGCACAAAACAAGAACATCTGGGCACCACAAAACAAAATAAAAACAAAAACAAAAAACATGAAAGCAAAGCAAAAAACAAAAAAACAAAAAACCATGTGGGCAAAAAACAACAAAGCAAAACAAAAAATATCTGGGCATAAAACAAAACAAAAATGAAAACATCTAGGCACCACAAAACAAAACCAAACATGCTATCATGCTGAACAATACTGACAAATACTGTAAAAAAACAGTTTTGCACTATAGCAATGTCTTTAACACTATAAACTGTAAAGATTCTCACCTCACAGAGCATCCCTGCATAGTTTGGCAGGCATTCACAAACAAAGCTGTCCAGAATGGCATGGCAGCGGCCGCCGTTTTGACAAGGACCACTGGCACATTTGTTCCTTGAGACTTCACAGTGCAAGCCCACAAAACCTGGAGGACACTGACAGTGGTAACCTCCATGAACCAGCTCCTGCACAGACACAAATAAAATGACACCTAATATAAATAACACAATTAATTGATACGCTACAGTAAACCAAGAATTGTAAAGGCTGTACCTTGCATGTTGCTCCATTCTGGCACTGTCCATGGCAGCCATTGAGATCTGCAGTCATGGGCAAAGTAAATGAAGCAATTAATCAATGGCTAAGTGGAGGAAATCAGGACAGCAGTTAGGGGCAGCTGAAGACGTGCAATTAACTCGAATTAGATGAGCTTGGTGAGTGCGCTGAAGATGGAAATGTTAGTACAATCAACACAAACGTGAGGTACAACCAATAACCCAGCATGCAACAGCAGGTGAAGCCTAAAATATACAGTGTGCAGAGCCCCGCAGGATATCAAGTGTCCAAAGAGGAAACCCTGAGTGCCACTATAGTGTATGCGGTTAAAGACGGAGAAAAGGAGAGGAGAGGAGCATGAGGAGATACTGACTGATGTCACAGTTCTGTCCAGCCCATCCTTGAAAGCAGTCACAGTGATATCCACCAATCATGTTTTTGCAAGAGTGAGCATTTACACAAGGCTTCCCCATACATTCATTTGCATCTGTGAAAGTGAGGGAAAGAAAGAGTTGGAAAATTTTGTAGACAATTGGTAGATTGGGAGATTGAAGAGAAGGAGATGGGAAGTGTAGAGTAGCAGGAGAGGGGCAGAGAAATTTGAGATCTCGTTGTGTAACCCCACCACCATTAAGCCCATTGAACAGTCTGCTGGCTTGAAACTCTAACAGTCTCAAGGATGCCAGTCTGTTTGACTTCCTGATCAATGACCATTACACAGCAAAAAACAAAAAACAAAACAAAAACAACCTTTATCAGTATATGTCTTGTTCTATGAGAAAAAAAAAAATCTAAATATCCATAAAACGATAATTTTACTTAAGATATTAAGACTTGTATTCAAAAGATGCATCTTAAATGACCCTACTGTATTATAATAACATAACATAACACATAACATAACATTTTCAATTTGAATATATTTTAAAATGTAATTTAATTCTATGACGACCAAGCTGCATTTTCAGCAGCCATTCAGTCTTCATTGTCACACGATCCTTCAGAAATCATCCTAATTTGCTCAAGAAACATTTCTTTTTATCTATGTTGAAAACATTTATTTTCAAAACTAAGATATATTTTTTACAGCTTCTTTGATGAATAGAAAGTTCAAAAGAACAGCGTTTATTTAAAATATCAATATTTTGTAAATTCCTTTACTGATACTTTTTTTTTTTTTTCAATTTAATGAATCCCTGCTTATGAATCCCTGCTCTTAAATAAAAACTCTTACTGACCCCAAACCTTTAAAAGTAGTGTGTGTCTTGAAGAATATTCTCTGAAAACAATTAAAATAAAATTTATATAGAAAATAAATAGAAAATATACAAAATAAATAGATCTTGTTTTAAGGATGTTTAAAAAATTTTACTGAAAAAAAAACAACAAAAAAAAACCAAGACAAAGATTTTTCGCATCATAAACAAATTGTCCACTCGTAACCACCCCTCCTTCTGCTCATCTCTCCTCTATTAGCCTACAGCAGGTGACCAGCCAGTTCAGGGGGCTATGACTCTTTTGACTTTGCCATGAAAAAAACTAGTGCTTATTAGATGTTTAATTATTCATCAGGGGCCCCTAGTGAGGTGCGCTCCGCTCCCCTGCACACCTGTCCTCCAGGAAACACGACTCCCCATCATGCTCAGGCCTGGCTCTTGTGAGTGAAACCCAAGCTGGAGGCTAAGGTTCGAAGCGTAAAATGAGCAGCCCGACTCCTATTCCCACCCCACGCTTGTTTACAGGTCACAATCCACTTCCTTTCACATTCATCATTTCCCCTGATGAGGGCTGCACACTATTGTGAGCAAAAGGATGACGGAAACTCCAGTGGCGCCAGCAATGCCATCTGATCTAGTCTTAGATCCAGGTCTAAGGCAGGCCCTCCTTGTTACATATGCATATATGGCTGTCTTACAGTCAACAAGGATCAGGTTGCCAGTTGCCACTATTACAAGTTCTTCATGCAGTCTAATCAAATCACTTGTTTCAACTCTTGCTTTGCCTAAAACACATGCAGGCTTGTCAAGTGCATGCTATTTAAATCTAACGCACCATATTCAACCATTCGGATGCATAATGGTTCATATTTTTCAACAAATGGCAATGCAAAAATTAATAATATGGTATGAGTGGATGGTCCAATGAACAGTGTGTATATTAAAAACTCAAAATGCTACAGTTCAAAACATGACTGCAATACAGGAGGATCTCAATCATACCGATTTGACAGGTCTTCCCAACCCACTGAGGAGGGCAGACACACTCAAAGCCATTTTCCAGGTCGATACATGTTCCGCTTTGTGCACACGGGCTGGAGGCACATTCATCCATGTCTGCAACATCAACACAAAATCATGTTTCATTATGCAGATATGAAAAACACACCTGAAATTGTACTTTAAAATAACATGCCGAGAGACAGTTTGGATAAAAAAAAAAGCTATTACAGGAGTTACATATTATGGGATGTTTTCAGTTTCATGCATATAAACATTCAAACTGGCCAATTTTACACCCAGCATGTGTGTGCAGGCTATTCACCGCCCACCCCACACACACACACACTGCAGATACACATAATAGAGAAAGAATCAGTTACATTGATTAAAAATGATAGAAAGTAGGGCAAGCCATTATGATGTATACAGTGCAATGGAAACGTCAACATATCTGCTTTATTGTTTATATTGAAAACAATAAATGTGAGCAATTTAGATGATGAATTGTCGGCAAGGTAGATCCCAATCTGGTGCAATAATAAACAATTCAAATGATGTACAGTCACACAAGTGCAAGTATAGGGATGTTTCATAATGGCTTCACACATATCCAGTCATATTTTCACATATTATTGTTTTTAATAACTTGTTACTTTACGTAATGTGAAGCTGTGTTTGTCTTCTCCTTTGCATCATTCAAAAAAATGATGCATTATATATAACATAACATATAACATAACATATAACATATAACACATAACATATAACACATAACATAACATAACATAATGGTGGTTAAACGGCTATGGAGAAAGGGCAGGAGAGAGTGTCAGTGTGTTCATCAGAAAGAGCAAAGGCTTTTCTTTATGCAAGACAGTAACACGATTAGAGTTCGATATAATCCAGGTCGCCAGATTAGCTGCTATTAGAGCACAAATCATTACAGTTTTAATACAGGCACAAAGGCACAAAGAACTGAGCAGCAGCCATTTGAAATTTGGAAGAAAATAGGAGGAAACAAAAACAAGAGAAATTCCTCCCTCCTTTCTTCTCGCTTTAGTCTTATACATATATTGTGGTGAATGGGGTGGAGCGGGGTGTGTAAAAGGGTCAGACAGACAAGTGAAGAGGGAAGAGGTGGGGGGAAAAACCTTTATGGGCGAAATGGTGGGGGGGGCAAATGTCCAAATTCCAGCAGGGGACCCTGCTGTTGCCATGACGATGGAAACACAGCCCCATATGTGTGGTGGATGAGACCGAGGAGGTAGGATGTGGAGGGAGCAATGAAGAGTGTGAGAAATACCAAAAATTAAAACACTGGGCATCCTGGAGAAGAGAAACACATTTGCAACCGATCAAATACGAGCTCTGTGGCGCTAAAGTGGGATGCTTTGTGGAATGGGAGGGGTGGAGAAGGAAGGGCGGCCCATGACACACTGCGTTCTCAATTTGTGAAGCCAAATGCTGGTTCAAAGTGAAGACAGATTATGCAAATCCCCCGTCTCAGTGATGGGTATCACCAGACTCTAATCCGGGACCCGTAAGAGCTCAAGCTACGCTCGCCATGCGATGGGACCCCGCTGTGCTGCCAGGATCCAAGACCGGCTTCCCTTGCCATATACCTGACACATCCCAGCATGACAAGCAGCCAAGCAGCACACTGGCAACAGCATCTGGACACATGTTGGGGAGGGGACGGGTGTCTGTGCTCTAGTCTAGGTCTGTAACTAGGTCTCCAGACAGAACAGATTGAGCCCGGAAAAAGACAGACGGGAAGGTGCACAGAAGGTTTACGCACCTTTAGCACAAGTGGGGCCCTCCCAGCCTGGTGGACACTGGCACTCAAACCCGCTAGAGACTTCGTGACACGTGCCTCCGTTCGCACAGGGGTTGGAAACACATGCATGTTCAGCTGCAAAACACAACAATGCATCAAATTCAGACAGAAAAGACTGATAAAATGCCCTGACTTTATGATTTTTTGCTCTATCCATCCAACCAGCAGCCATAGAATTTTATATCTAATTATCAATCTATCCATTTATCAATTTATAAATCAATCCATTTATCCTAGCATTCAATTATCCATTAGTTCATTCATTTATCACTATCAGGCCATCTAACATTTTTCCATCCATCCATCCATCCTTCTATCCATCTATTTATTATCCATCCATCCATCCAATCCCAACATTAATTCATTCACCCATTTATCGGTCTATCCATTCTTCCATTTATCAATCAATCAATCAATCAATCAATCAATCAATCAATCAATCAATCCATCCCAACACCACCCATTCAACCCAACATCCATCCATAATTTTTTTCCTTTTCATACACCCATCCATCTATCCATCATTTTTTCTATTCATTCCTCCATATATCCATCATTTTTCTATTCATCCATCCATCCATCCAATCAATCCATCAAATTTTCCATTTAATTATCCATTTAGCAATCTTTCCATTTATCTATCCATTTATCAATTTATAAATCAATCAGTTTATCAATCTATCCCTTTATCCATCCATCTATTCATTTATCCATGCATTGATTTATCTATTCCATCCATTTATCAGTCCATCGTTTATCCATCGTTTTCCTGTTCATCCATCCATCATTTTTTCTATCTATCCATCCACCCATCCATCCATTCATAATTTTTTTCTATTCATCCATCCACATATCCATTGAATTTCTATTTATCCAGCCATCTTTTTTTTTTATTCATCCATCCACATAATCATTTTTTCTATTCATTTATCCATACATCCATAGTTTTTCTATTCATCCATCCATCTGTACAAAATCACATAATTAACTGTTCCATGCTCTTTTATTTACTGAATCCTCCATCCATCTCTTACCTATTTCACAGTTCTTGCCCGAGTACCCTTCGGGACAGGCACAGTTATATTCATCCGGTTCAGAGTTCATGCAGGTCCCGCCATTGACGCAGGGATGGTGTGTGCCACAGTAGTTCAGATCTGTAAAGACATATTAAACAATGAATTGGGGTACTTAAGGCCATGGGGAAAGCAATACTAACACTATATTCTGATTTTTTTTAAGCCTGCAAATATTTGCTCTTTAAATGAAAACAGTTGGCAGAAACTATTGCTGGGCTCCCAGCAGGCCTTGTAAGGCGAGGCCATGCGCATAAAAGCTGGTAAATAAATAAAGAGAACTGTAGGCACCACTCAGCTGCTTCTCATTCCTAACCACCTTCCAGGACGCACACTGACCAACAGATCAGATATCCGAGCGCCACTCCAATCACAACCACAATATCCAGAGTGTGTGTTTGTGCGTGCGTTGTCACATGATGCACAGCCTGTGCTAACATTGCAGCCAACAAACCAGCTCAGTGTAAGATGCTGTAATTCTATTTAACACCACAATATGAATTTGCTGCCCTGGCACCTCCACAGCTAGATGTTCACAGGCTTAATGTATTCATTCTGATCTACTGCTGACCATTTTATGGGTCAATTCCAGGTTGACCTCGATTTTTCGAAGACTAACTAGGTCAAACCTTCAGTATCAACGTGTTTAGGACCCTTACCTTTATCGCAGAGGAGGCCGCCCCAGTTCTTCTCGCAAGTGCACTGCCAGGGCATGAGACAGGTCCCGTGCAAGCAGCCAGGGTACGGCAGACACTCGTCACAGAACTGGCCCTGCCAGCCGTAGTTGCACCTGAAAACAACATAAGGGTGTTAACACTTAAAGGACTGAACCACCATGACATCTTAATGACAGACAGGAACAAACATACAGCTGCACATCGCTGCGCTGACACCTAATCTTAGACAAGGCAACATTCCGGGCGACAAAGGTTAAGAACACTTTCACGACCGCGCAGACACACGCTCCCCCTTTTTGGCGGTTTGGTCGCACCCTGGGGGTGCAGAGGGAAATGCTGGAGAGGGGTTAACTAATCATTGGTTTATAGCAGCACTCCGTTATTCCAAGGCCAGTGGTGCGCTCTCTCCGTCCACCACCACACCCCTCACCCAGCTGTCTTGTCATTTCTGAGCAGGCTATTTTAAGACAGCTCTCCTGCAGAAGAGGTATGGCCTAACTCCAGCTGCCGAGTGGAGAGACGCTGTCTGCATATCTCGACCTCAGTGTTTTGAAGAGAGAGAAACAGCACAGACCTAACACTTACAAGCCTTACAGATAAGTACTGTGGTGGTACCAGGGTAATAATATGGTAAACAGAGAAACAGACAGCACTGAATGATTATCTTATTTACCATGAGATTCACATGGTACTCCCAATAATAACATGTTTATTTATATATTAAAATTCATATTTTCATGATACATAAAAAACAAGGGTAACACTTTACAAAAGTTAAGCATCAGTTAATGCAATAGGCATGATGACAATAACTAACAATTAACACAATGTTTACAGCATTTATTAATCTTGGGTAGTGTTAATTTCTACATGTTAAATAATAATGCATTTTAAATATTCACATTCAATTAAATTAACATACTAACCTAAACTGAACTAAAATGAATTAAAAGTGGACAATAATAATTTATAAATTAACTTATATTAATAAATACTGTAAAAATATAAGTTACTTTACACATATAATATTGTTTAAATTCATAATACATAAATGAAACAATACATCAGTTTGAATATCAAAAATGTTAATATTTAACATTAAAATAATATTAATATTATTAACATTAACATGTAGAAATTAATACTACCCAAGATTTATAAATTCTATAAATGTATTGTTTGTTGTTAATGACACTAAATGTTACCAAATTAAAGTATAATTATACTTCTTTTATCAGTTTAATATTCTAGTATAACACGCATTTACATTTCACATTTACATTTTTTTTCTCCATTTATCTAAAGGTGATATCAATGCATCAATAAAAATAAAAATAAAAATTAGGACCACAATGCCCAGCTCACAACAACTCCAAAAGCATTTAAGGTGAAAAGCAATGGTGTTTACTAACTAAATAAGGCAAATGTGCTCTTCGAGGAGGTGGGTGAAGTGGATTTGGCCACTGCATACACACCTGGCACATTCTCTGCATGGAGGCCTTGATCCAAATCCACTTTTAACATCTCCAACGAGGTCTCTGAAATAGCCCCCCAGATCTGTGCCCAAGGGGCAGTCCAGAGGCTGGATTACTTACACCAGAGCACACACAGCCTCGTGCTGCCCAGTAACAACCTTACTAGTATTGTATGAAAGAGCATGTAGGCAGCAGAGTGTGTGGGGAGAGTCTGAACCCTGCCTGTGCACGGGGGTGTTCAGCTCTGCCGAGCACTGCCAAACATAAGCTTTCTCACTAACTTAGAGAAAGAGAAAGTTGCATTGCTTTTACTTTATGTGTCAGGACATGTCCATTACTACCATAAAAATACCTTAAACTTAAATCACAAGTGCATTTGTGTTTCATTTTGTTTTCACATATGATTCCCAGCATGGGTTTGTAGAGGCTCCACAAAGTATTAGTGCACTTAAAGGGGTAGTTTACGCAAAAATGCTAATCCAGACATATTGGGCTTTAACTGTGTAGACAAAAACTTTTGAAACAATCTTCAATGAGTAAATGATGACAATTTTCTTTTTTTTGTGGTAAACTAGGAATTATGCTAGACCTTTACCACAAAACCAGTCTTAAAGGGGTCATATGACGTTGCTAAAAAGAACATAATTTTGTGTATTTGGTGTAATGCAATGTGTTTATGCAGTTTAAGGTTCAAAAACACATTATTTTCCACATACTGTGCATTATTGTTGCTCCTCTATACCTCTATGCCGATTTTTACAAAGCTCATCGTTTTGAGAAGCGAGGCGTGCTCTGATTGGCCAGCTATCCAGTGCATTGTGATTGGCCGAATACCTCAAGCATGAGACGGAAATGTTACGCCCCTTACAAAAACGATAAAACCCATTACAAATGAGGCATTTGTTGCATCCAGTGGGGACATAATTACTGGTTATAATGACTTATGCTGTCTTTTTAAACATTACCATGTCTGCATTTGTGATCGGAGAAACGACAAACAACAAGCACTAATCTACACAGCTCAAAACTCGCGTTTGAATCGTCAGTGGCAAATTCTTTAAATATGAAAACATACAGGCTGAGAGTCAGAAGCGTCAGACTGTCCTTGCAAAGTTGGAATTGCCCCACTTTATAGAAACAGTCTTTGAGCACAGCTGGGAGGCTACTCCCAGGTTCAGGAAATAGTCCTCTATAAAATGTGCTGCACACACTCGACTATTTGGGTTGAACTGTTCTGGAACAGTGTTGTCAATACAACTTAACCACTGATTTCTAGTTGTGTCCTCTTTTGGAAGCCCAAACAAAGTACTTTCGCTTTCACAACGAAACACAGTGTCTCCAGGACATGGTGCCGGCGGCAGCAACAATACTACAGTGAGTAGTCCCGCCCTCTTTCTTTGCTTATTGTTTGGGCGGTGTTTTGCAAATTTTCCCACACCGTGACGTAGACGTGGGGGCGTGTTTGAATGAGCCATTTTAGGAGGGCGTGGTCGAGTCTTAACTTTTATAAAGAATATCTCTTTGGTTTTGAGACTTTAGTCTGTGCAACTTTAGGGATCTTATCTATGCACAAACAGCTTGTAACACTCCAAAGAGAAAGGAAAACTTGAAATCGCATCATATGACCCCTTTAAGTCGCTGGGGTATATTTGTAGCAATAGCCAAAAATACATTGTATGGGTCAAAATTATAGATTTTTCTTTCATGCCAAAAATCATTAGGATATTAAGTAAAGATCATGTTCCATGAAGATATTTTGTAAATTTCCTACAGTAAATATATCAAAACTTAATTTTAGTAATATGCATTGCTAAGAATTTAATTTGGACAACTTTAAAGGCGATTTTCTCAATATTTAGATTTTTTTGCACCCTCAGATTCCAGATTTTCAAATAGTTGCATCTCGGCCAAATATTGTCCTATCCTAACAAACCATACATCAATGAACAGCTTATTTATTCAGTTTTCAGATGATGTATGAATCTCAATTTCGAAAAATTGACCCTTATGACTGGTTTTACATAGGGTCACATATGAAAAATAACACAACCCAAACCATACAAATCCAAAGAATAAAACAAGTCGACTAGACTGATTTGATACACTTTTGGCAAAAATGTCCCAACACTTTTTGCAGCCCAATAATAAATCTACTGGTTAATTGTCTGTGGCAACCTCAGTTCTCTAGGCTCCATCTCCTTCCTTCCAAGGACTATCAAGTTAGTGACGGCAGGGAAGCGAGTCACCACATCCTGCAGGGGAGTGAGGCTTCCCAAATACTCAGAACTTCCCAAATATTCAAACTCTGAAATAACATATTGGCCTCTGCTTCCTAGCCCCGGTTCCAGAAACTCTTTCTTCCAGGCCATCAAGAAACTTGGGTACATGATGTCCTCAAGCATGTTTTTGGCCCCAGCGTCCCCTGAGACGCTACTCTTGGCCTTTCTGCTGCCTGAGGCAGAAAATACTCATGCCGTTTTGAAACCACTCAGGTCTCAGAGAAGGTAAAGGAGGCCAGAAGAATGAGGGCAGGTAACTGTGCGCAGTAGTAGTAAGGACTGGAAAACTGAAGCGTGATGGGTCCTTAAGTGTCTGAATGATTTGTTGTCAAAAGATTCCAGTATGTCATCATCGTCTAGAGTGACTTCCTGGTTTAGACA
The DNA here is from genome assembly GCA_039654775.1 of Spinibarbus caldwelli. Taxonomy (NCBI): domain Eukaryota; kingdom Metazoa; phylum Chordata; class Actinopteri; order Cypriniformes; family Cyprinidae; genus Spinibarbus; species Spinibarbus caldwelli. The sequence goes on along the minus strand of CM077240.1, from coordinate 16,079,514 downwards.
CCTCTGGATCTACTCATTCCCTGCCCTTAGACACAGAGAGGTTGTAGGTGGCATGAGCAAAAAGCTTTCTTCATGCCAAACACGAAGAGCTTTTCCTGTGGCAAAGGAAGAAGGCAGAGCTAAGCTACAGGAAAAGAGAGAGGAGAATGCGATGTGGGATGGTGAGGTGGATTTCACGCTGTGCTCAAACACAGGAAGTATCAGAATTTCCTGTGACAGTAAGAGCAAAATACCACCATTTGACATAATTATCATATGCTGACAATGTCCAAAAGGTATGTTGGGTCACTGCTTTGAGCAACTTTCCAAAAGTCCAATTGAAACTAGATTTTAAGAGTTTATAAAGAAAACCGAAGAACCCTAGATATGATTCAGGACTCTCCTTCAGTCCATTTTTTACCAGTTGTATCATCTGCCAGAGGAAAACTGTACATTGGATTGCTTAGTGTATCAGGAATTACATACTGAAGGACAGGATATTTCCCCCAAAATTAAAGTTTCATTAATTACTCACCCTTTTGAACCCATAAGACTTCCGTTCATCCTTGAAACACAAATGAAGATATTTATAATGAAACCTACGAGATTTTCTGTCCCTCTATTGAAAACCCATGCAGGAAAAAACATTGATGTTTTAAAAAGTAAAAAAAAAAACAAACATGTAAATCCAGCGGTTTAATACAAATTTCTGAAGAGACTCGATTGCTTTATATCATGAACAGATTTAATTTAGACTTTTATTCATATATAAACATCAATCAACACGTACAACGTGCTCAACCGCAGTTGTGTGACACTCAAGAACAACACACTGGTTTGAATATGATTAAAAATCTTATGGGTTTAAGGCGATATGAGGGTGAGCAATTGATGACAGAATTTTCATTTTTATGTGAACTAACCCTTAAAGTATGAGGAACAGTAATTGTGATACCTTAATGCATTTCATCCCATCAAATGATAATCGATCACAACTTTTAAGCACTCCAGAGAAAGTATAGCGTGATCAAAAAAGCATATCAAACAAAAAACAGCTTGCACAAACAATGGCTTCAGTGCACTAATTAATTAATGGAAAGGTAAACAAATGAAAAGACCTTATCAGCATGAGCACATATGGCTCTGCTGAAATTAAGAAGCAAGATTAGCCTGGCCAACCGAGCATGAAATGATGCTCAAACACTTACTTGCATTCTCCAGGCACCGTACAGCCTCCGTGAATCAGATTACAGCCCTGCTTGCAGATTGCTGAGAGAGGAGAGGGAGAGAGGGAGGAGAGGTCAGTCTTGTTTGTTTGTGTTGCCTTACAAGAGCGACAAGATAAATTCATCATGCTCGCTGTGACAGAAGACAACTTTATGGCTCGAACACACATATACGCTTGGCCCTTTCCGCCCCTGTTACGCCCATCTACTCGTACCCTTGCTCATTAGGATGGTGGCTGGTGATTTACTGCCTTTCTTTAATGGGGTATATACACACATACGCACTCACAGCACCAAAACAGAGGTGTTTAGGTTGCCTGCAGTGGCCGGATAAAGACATCAAAAACCCCAGCATCACTCAGATTAATTGAGCTAATGGAAAGTGTGACTCCAGGACTGCAGAGGTGTCGTTTACAACAAAATCTCACCTCCAGGCAAAGGAGCATAGATCACAGGCCTGTGAAAACACTGATAACAGCAAGTCTCTCTACAGGGTGGTAAAGGGCAAGATTTAACAGGGTTTTTTTTTTTTTATACACTTCAAGACATTAGCCAGCCCTAGTTCATCCTTCATGAAGGGCAACGTGGCTGATAACACTTGGCTAGATATTGAAGATGCCAGATAAATCATTACCATTAAATGTAATCTCAAAATTAATCTCATTTTTTCATACTGTATAATGCTATGATGCCTAAATTCACTTGTAGCATTAAAAAACAAAACAACAGATTTTAGTGCAGTATTGTTATTATAACTAAGACAACTATAATTGTTTTTGTTAACTGAAATAAAACTGGCATAAAATAAAATTTAAATATTAGATAAACTTAAAACTTAGAAATACTGCCGTTTCAAATTGTAACTGAAATAACTACTAAAAGTACTAAAGTATTAAAATGACTAAAACTGGAATAAAAAAAAAGTAAATAAAAGGTAAAAAATAAAGGTAAAGGTAAAAACATAAAAATAAATATTTTTCAGCTATAACATTAAACTACAATGGTAAGCACAAAATATAGATAGTCAACATAACTCACCTGTCCGGCAGTCCTCTCCCATCCAGCCGTCTAGACATACAATATTTCCTGATGGATCGCAGCGGTAATGGCCAAAGTAGTCATCTCTTGGGCGGCACTGTTTGTTGCACTTACTCCCATAGTAGTTCTCATCACATCTGACCCGGAAGCGGTACTCAATGTGGGCCGTGATGCCGGGGTGCCGGATGGACTGCCAATGGTCTCCAGGATTCACCATGCTGGCATGAATGTGTCGCTCGATCAAATTCTCCTCGCCGGCTGAAAAAAAAAAAGAGTAGTAGACACATAAATCTTACACTTTGTTAATGGTCTGAATGAAAAACTATATTTTGAAACAACATGGTTATAAGAGATGGTCAACTTGTAGTCCAACTAGTAACTATTTAATTAGATTCTAGATTTGATATTTTAGCTGTGATTGATTTAGAGTGTCATTTTAGTCAAAAATTAAGAAATAAAATTTCTAAAATGCAACTTATTCCATTAATTCACGTCTAAGACGGAGCTAAAACACAGTCACACAACCAATACAAAAAATGGGTGCGTAGATCAGCTGTAAGACAAGAGACAGGACAGACCCTGATTTAAAGCTATAAACTCGCTAGTGACTCAGACTATCCTGTCCTTGCCAACTTCCTGCCTCACAAATCCATTCAGACAAATCACTGCACAACAAAGACACTCACACATGAATGACACCATTGACAAAACAAAGGCTTTTCAATCAGCTCTTGGTTAACTATCCAAAATCAAGTGATTATTAAAGCTCATAGTTAACTTAAGTGTGAAATTTTGTCATGGACATGATGATACCTCAAATCAGGAGTGAGGAGAGGTGAGGTATTGTTTTTCTAAGTCAGTGGTTCCTAACCACGTTCCTGGAGGCCCCCCAACACTGCATGTTTTCCATGTCTCCTTAATCAAACACACCTGATTCAGATCATCAGCTCATTAGTAGAGACTCCAAGACCTGAAATGGGTGTGTCAGACAAAGGAGAGACGCAAAATGTGCAGTGTTGGGAGGCCTCCAGGAACATGGTTGGGAACCACTGTTCTAAGTGACCAGACTTTCAGTAAGCAGGCAATAAAATGGGCAAAAAAGACCAGAATATTATACAGACTAAGGGTTGGACCAGTAACCATCAAGCAACCATCCAGAACACCCTAGCAAAACAGCACTAAAATGCCCTAAAATCACTCTGAACACCTTAGCATCATAGCAGTGACTTACACAAGCCAGCACCGTTTGCCTTTGTAGTGAGTTCTAGTCAAAATCTAGTTCTTCTAATAAAAACGTTGATGTCTGGCCAGAGGGAGGGGTGCGAGTTTGACTGCTGTTACCAGGGAGATCTGGGCAAGAGCAGCAGGCAGAGGAAGCCACTGGTCTCCATAGTCGACCACTTTCAGCTTTTAGCCCTAGCTGTCCTTGAAGGACCTGGATCCCACCCTAGTCCTAATAATCAAGCACACTGTCCACCAGGACATGGACCCTCGACACGACAGTGAGAGCGGTTAGCGTTCACATTAAGAGCTCCATTTTCCCAAGCTTTCCCAGCCTCTCTGCAAAGAAAGCAATCTTTATCGCAGTGGGATCGGAGACGGCAAACAATCACGGTGGAAACGGGGGGCCTGCGATTTCCTCTGTCCCGACGTGCAGAGCGCGTCCGCGTCTTTCTCCTCTTGCAAACACACATGCGGGGCCGCACATACACATACCTTCCCCTCCGTCCCCTGACAATGTCGACCGAATTAAGCAACAAAAACAGAAATAGCCCTGGCGCTTCCAGATAAAGAACAATGGAGCAAGCTTTTGCCGGCCCGTTCTGCCCAATGTCTAAACACTGGGCAGTCCAGAGCCCTTCCTGCAGAGTAAACAATGCTACAGGACTTTTCCTGCGGCCTACATGGCCCTACCACGCACACGTACATATATGAACCGTTCTGACAGATGTAACAGAATTATTTAAAGCATCTATAAAAAAATGCATGTCGGCTAATTCTGTCAGTTCAACTAGATTCCCAAGATGACGTGACGGGTTGGGCAGGCCAAACTTTATTCGCCCCAGCGAAAGAGTGAGAGACATTTTTTTGCCCTTGGGTTTCTGACAGACAGACAAGGAGGCATGGGGACGTGTCCGGTTTAAGAAAAGAGGTGCGGCAGCTCTGAGCGTTCACACTGCATACTAAACAAGTAGTATCAAACGGCATTGGCGAGAGGAGGATATACTGGCGCTTTTATTGCCAAGCTTTGCGTGAGTACAGACTGCAGATAGTCGCATCAGACAGACCTTGGCAGCATTCTCTCTCTATGACAAGATCATTAATGTCTGGCACGCCTCTGTACTATGGGCTCGTGTGATAAATGAAGCCACTGTCTCAAACTGAGCTCTGCCAAGTCATTGAGAGCGCTCTAGATCATCAAAGAGAGCTCGTCAATTTCAAGCATTTCTAATCAATGGGTCACTAGAGCTTACAGATGATCTGGTGAAACCTAGAGATTTATAGTTAAAGGTGCACTAAGCAATTTTTGAAAAACGCTTTTGACCGCAGTGTCGGGCCATTTCCCAAAACACACTTGCAGCCAATCAGCAGTAAGGGGGCATGTCTTGTAATGATACAGCGCTCAATTTGAGTGTACAGAATGGATATTAGCAATTCGACTATAGGTAGAGAGAACTGGAAGATAAAAAGATGAAAATATCGGAGGAACAAAACATTGAAAAGAAGGGTTACGATCAGGCAAGAGGTAGGACCCGCATAAATATCGGAGCAGCCTTCCAGCAGTGGAGAGAACTCAAGGAGTAGGAAGGGCTTGAATCGGACGCCGAGGCTGCATTGTTTCTTTTTGATAGGTGAGTAATGTTGATTTTGCATTGTTTCACACAACTTATCTGTGTTGGCTTTTGTTCAGATATGCTTGTGAGTCATCTTCGCTTGCTTCCGCGATCGTCGTTATGCCAGGGTTGTGTACGTACGTGTGGGGCGGAGATATCAAAATAAGGGCGAGGTCCTATTGGGCTATGGGCGTGTTTGTTTTGGTGCTTTCAAATATCAACATCGTTTGGCAAAACTCGCTTAGTTCACCTTTAAAGATTTAAATTTATACTTAAAATTGAATAGCATTAAATAGAAAATGGTGTAAGCAAGTTTACGAGTTTTTATGTGACTATCATATAACAAAAAAGAAATAGTAATAATAATAATAATAATAATAATAATAATAATAATAATAATAATAAAAAAAAGACAGAAAAAAAACAAACAAATCAAAAACAAGCAAAACCAAACAAAAACAAAAACAAATGAACAGGTTTCACTTTATTTTGATGGTCACTTTAACACATTCTGTTGACTAAGTAATATTGCACCAACTTGTCTACTAATTCGTCTAGAGTGTTAGTAGAGTTTTAATAGACTGGTATGGTTAGGGTTAGAATAAGTTGACATGTACTTGCAAAGTTAATTATAGTCAGCAGAATGTCTGTTGGGAGACCATCACAATAAAGATTTAGCAGATATTAATCAGACAGTCTACTAATACTCTAATGAGAGTTAGTTGACATGTAGGTGCAAAGTTACTTATTGTCAACAGAATGGTTAAAAGGGACCATCAAAATAAAGTGTTACCAAAAAACAAACAAATTTAGTCAGTCTGGTGGTCAGTATAGCTCAAACACTGATTAAACAAAACCAGACACCTGCATTGCGTTTCTCTAAAGTCACTCTCAGTGGACTCCTAATGAGCAAACTCCATGGAGAAGCTACTACAGTGAGTCAAACAAGCATCCTCTGGACCACTGTTTGGGGCTGAAATGCACGCAAAGATGAAAACGAAAAAACAGGACGTAATGACTTCAAGCAGAGAGAGAGTGTTTGCATTTGGAGTTTTACAGACGCTGGGATATACAGTGATTCTACAGATCACATCCGCAGATCAAAGCCAGGCTCCCCCTCTGTCTCTCCCGTTTTACCAGCGTTCACCTTTCTTTTGCATACGTCGAATTCCTCCGCCTGACCCTTTCCTACCGACAATTCCTCAATCCAGACAAAGGCGGCGGGGGAAAACAGGATACAGCTGTGGAATTATGGTGTCAATGTTGTTTCCCCAAGATCCTTACACGATGGAAGCCCCCCAAGAACCAGGGTTAGGGGATTACAGCCCAAGATCTCATATTCAGTTGAGATTTTCACTCAAGTATGAAAAAATTTGAATGCATTTAACACATTTGGGCCTGAAGGAACTAAAAATAATTGCAGTTCTGTTTGCTTATTACTCTGATCAACAGATCTGTCTTACAAACCACAGTAATCCAAACAATTGAACATTATCATGCTTGTTGACTATGTGGCAATAACTCATATCTGTAATTTATGAGTATGACTCAATATTCAAGATCCTCGGGGCATTTCACCCAGCAGCTACAATCCATAAAGGCCTTCAGATGCTCAGGTTTATTGGGAAATCTTGGTGGACTTGTGTGCACTACTGAAGCAGGTGTGGAAGACACAAGATTGTGCTCGTTTGAGCCTTAAACCACACATTTGTGTGAGGTTCCCAGCTCTGGAATGCTTTTGGAAGCTCAGGTAACGATTCTTGGGTATGCAACACATCATCTCAATAATTCTGTCAAAAATGATGAGCCCCTGTTTAGTGCGGTTAGAAATATCAAACTCAATGCATACCTCCAACCCTCTATATCAGTACCTACATGAAAACTGACAACTTTTACACTTAATGCACACAACGAAATCCTTAAATAACCCCATGTATGCCCAATAAAACCCTGACACGCCCCAACGAATTCCCCCACGCTAAAATTACAGCACGTCAGCGTGGCAGCTTTAACGCTTTCATCTCATCCTCAAGTATCTCCACATATGAAGTCACTCTCTAAAGCACAAAACTATAGACTAACAGCGCTCAACAGCCATTATCAAACCCAAACCAGAAAGGCCACAGCAGCCTGCGGCAGTAAATCATATTGCGGTTAAAGAGGAATACTCACTGTTCTGAGTGGAGTTATCCATGTCCCAGGCTTCCAGGATGAGTGTGTAGGATCGCTGAGGGAGAAAGAGACAGAATGCCATTATGAGATGAAATATTAAAATGCTACTGAAGAAAACATAACCAAAAACAAACAGATATTATATATTATATATTTTAATGCTAAAATATCCGGGTCAAAAGGTCCCAACCTCAAGATATTCTGATCCCTAGACATGGGTCAGGTACATCTTCCAAATATAAATGACCTGTTTTATCATCTTTCAGGTGAGGGGAAAAAAAAACAAAAAACAAAACCAAAAAAAATAAAAAAAAGAAGAAAGGAATAGCACACCTCCTCTAAACGAAACCTGAGGTGGCAGAGATTGTGCCAAACAATTTATGCAGTTTTAATGCGCTTTGGATTAAAAGTGTCTGCTAAATGTTAAATGTAAATGTAATACAGAGCGTAAGAGGTTTATTCAAATCTCTAACCTCAGGTATGAGCAACAGAAATAGTGATGTTTGTCTTAGCGAACGGCACTAATGAAATGACAGAGATGCTAAAGCTCCATTACAGTCCTCTCTCGACAGCGGGCAGCATTTATAAGAGTTGAGTTACGTTACACATGAGCTGGAGGGAGGGAGGGAGGGAGGGAGGGAGGGAGGGAGGGAGAGATTTTCAGCCACACCTTGAATGCTCAAACTAAATCTGGAAACATTCTCGATGCTCGTCTGATATCTGAGAGTCCATCTACTAAAATGTTGCCCATAATCCCTACCTGAACAGATCAAATGATCAACTTTCATGGAATCAAAAACAGGCCACTGAAGCAGGGCATCTTGAAATGAGGAAAAGAAAAATGTAATTGATGCGTTTCCTTTAGAGACGAGTTTATTCACACCATATTCTTACTCCTGACACTAGACAGGTACATGACACCACTTTTAGAACTTTATACAACTTCACTAATCCTCCTGAAAAGATATCTTTTCTCTCTCCAATTCTGGGGAGAAAAAAAAAAAAAAAAGTCACGCGTTAACTGCATGTGCTAACCGCTAGGCTTTCATCTCCAGGCATAAACTTTTAGTTGTGAGAGTACAGACTGAAAAGTGTTTGTTCTTTTAAATTAAAATGCATGTTTGCGTGCTAGTGGAAAGTGTTAATGCTTCTTCACACCAAGACAAATAACCATAAAAATAACTATATAAGCCTCCACACAAAAACATGATAACATTTTGTTGATTATAAAGCACACACTGCAGTTGTCATTTGCTCAAGCTCTGTAAAGTCAGGTGGATTCTGATTGGCTGTCATTGTTTTTAATGTTCATTAACTGGAAAAATTATTGCTTTTGGCTCAGACTTTATTTTAATGTCCCATTCTAGCCAATAACAGCCATTAACTACAACTTTTGCCTTAACCCTCAAAGACCGAGACAGAAAAATAACTATTGTTCTTAAATGTTTCATAACTTCTGAACCACTAATCCTATCTGAAAGTGTTGTAAAGTGGAGATATCGCATTTGTCTCGTTTAGATAATCAGACGCTCCATAGCGTACGTGATTACGTCATCACATTTTGACAACATTGATTCGTCAGAAGAAACCAATGCATTTCGTCCCTCTGAGCCAAACAGAAACGATTGCTGACGCTTAGTCCCACCCCCATGCCCAGATTGGTTCAAACTGTCACATATTCAACCAATAAACATAGGTTTTGGTCTTTTGAACCACCATTTACAGTGTTTCATTGGAAATATAAACAAACGCAAAGTGAAAGTAAAGTCTGTCGTGTGTGCATGAAAACAAACACAAAATAACACATTTGCATGAGAGAACTCTCTGAAAAAGTCTAGAAAAACACAACTGAGTACTTTGACATAAAACAAACCAAAAACAAGGATCAAACATCGGTACATATCGGATAAAGCACTGGAATTCATGTCTTCGCATCGCTAGGCGATGTCCCGGTCATCAATTCCGATGCAGAGTACAGCCAGCGGATCGATCCATTTATATTATTTATATTATGTAAACAATTATATAGTTCATAAAGATCATTTTCACAATTTTTTCTGTTGCACTCTGTATATTTCTCACTCATTTTGTGTGTAGTTTGTGAATCATTTGCACTGTTTGTATTTTTGTTGCAGAAGAATTTGTGCAATTGTTTTCACTATTAGCTGCACGGTTTGTGTTTGTTGTTGTTCATACTCAGATTGAAAATATATTTCTCTGAAAAAGTCACTTTTTTACTGTGTTTTGTTATTATATAACACTGATTCCATTTCTTTACTCCCTAAAAGCTTTTTATATAGATATTGACACATCTATATTGTTAATAAACTACATAGACCTGTTTTTTCACTGAAAAGCGCCTATAACAATATTGTAATAAATGGCTATAACTTGCTTGGGGAATTCTATATGTAGACTAAATTTTATTTGGAAGTGTAAAACACCCAGATAGATTTTCAGCATTTTCTGTTTGAGTACACAGTAAAAAACACCCAATTGTTGCTTGCGTTTTTCTTAAAATTCTGGAATTTCATTCATTCTTAGAGAAAACAAAAGGAAAATTGGGACTTTAAATTAGCTAGACTGAAACTTTAAGTTCTCCTGTTTATAATGATATTTGGCACTTGGTGCTGACTGCTAGAATAGGTCTTAAAAAACAAAGAAAAGTGCAGGTGTGTCAGGTGCCCCAAAAATGTTCTAGGTCTTTAAGGGTTAATCAACTCGGAATTTTCTGCTTATTAATAGTTAGTAAGATAGTTGTTAAGTTTAGGTATTGGGTAGGATTAAGGACGTAGAATATGGTCATGCAGAATATGTGCTTTATAGGTACTAATAAAAAGCCAATATGCTGATAATAGGCATACTAATAAGCAACTAGATAATAGTGAGAATTGGTCCCTATACTAAAGTGTTACCTGTTTTTTGTTATAGATATGGTGTGGACTTCCCCAAGTCTCCTAAAGTTAGAATGATTACAGTAGTTTTCATTAGTTCACTGTCAATGTCATCGCAATATACATTTGCTCACTAGAAATTCCCAGAATGCATTGTGAAACCGAGTACTGGCTGTATGCTCACATTAAACAACGAAGTTGTTAAAAAACACCAACTACTGAAATATTGAAATGGTAGTCCAATTGTAGTCTGAATAATTTGTATACGTGCTATAAATACAACATCTAGGTCTGTTAGTCTGACTTCACAAAAAACAAAAATAAATAAATAAAAAAAGAACACCTTAACCAGACTAACATATTTATATTATTTTAAAAAGACTGCTTTGGTTCGATTGAAATCAAACCTTTAAAGTGCACGTAAACACACCGAGCTAGTTGACCTGTTCGATTTACACACACATCTCATTCATCTCCAGAGGTGGAGTGAGAGGGGCGGAGCCAGACAGCGTGGTTGGAGAGGTTGTGGGCTGGTCTGGTGGATGCAGTCAGGGATTAGCAGCAGCACCAGGTCTGTCTGGATGGGTTGGAGTGTGAGTGGGTGGGCCACATATCCATGCAGACGTACAACAGATGCGTCTTAAAAAGATGGATTATTTGAAATGAACGTGGATCATCCCACGACATGCTGCAGCGCTTCTGACCTCTCCTCCCATCCCCCAACACGAGGGGCGGCCACTGTGAGAGAGCGTATTAGTGGGGTCTCATGGTAGTGAGCATCTGCGTGGACGCGAAATGAGTGTGTTTGTGTGCGCACGCTTATCTGTACATGTGGATTTGGTCCAAAGCTCCATCAGTAAATTAATATGCTGGATTGATCTGGTTGGCCGCGCACATGTGGTCATGCGTAGCGGAGCATGGCATGCGCGCACCCGAGGAGAAAGGTCAGAATGTCAGGGTGTGTGCGCGTGAGAGGGAGAGAGACGCGGTAGCACAGGGACGGTCCTGTTCCCACACACTCGGTCTCTGATTAGCTGGATTATGTGACAGCTGCCCAAAGGGCTAGATGCGGATAAAGACTAGTGGGGGAGGTGACCAATGAACAAAGACCTCCATCTAAAACCCATCACTGCAAGACACCATCAACCTGAGTCTCGTGACACTCAGAGAACATTCTTCCGGCCACACACACACACCCTTCGACCCCTAGAAGTGGCCCAACACGCAACGGCAACACAAACGCACCCAAACAAACTCCCTTGGAGATGTATGTTGCAAGTAATTCTTCCCTCCTTATCGTGGACTACTTTTGCTGATAGCAAGGATATTTATAGTGGGCTGTGAACAAGCTAACACAGACCGCCTGGCTCGGATGTACATAGGAGGGTACGCATCACAAGCAAACCTTCGGGCGATCGAATTCACTCATGTTGGGACGTTAAACCTGTAAACACCCTAAGTGTGTGTGTGTGTGTGTGTGTGTCTAAGTAGGTGGGTGGCTAGTGGGGTTGTGGTGGAGGGAGCCACAGGTGCAAGTTCCCACAGTCAGTGGATGGGGCAGTTTAAAGAGGGGCAGGGCTGAAATTAGAGGGGGCTGACGTGAGAGAGGATAAGAATGACCCTGAAGACCTTTCATCAGGCTTCTCATCAGCTTCAAAAGGCTCCCACGCACAGTTTCAATTGGCAGCCGCGCACACACAATCGGCTGCAACACTGACGCATTCGCACACAAGACCCTTCTCAGTGCAAACCATATGATTATTACATTAAACAATGTTATCTTTAACCAAACTATTATCACATGACAGGATGATGTCGGGATCTTCTCGCTAAGAAGGCAAAGTGTTTTCCACCGGCAGTCACGAACAAGTGACGTCCAGCTAACAGGGAGTGCGAGGCAGTCTGAGAGCTTTCACACGCCTTATCTAAAGTAGCGAAGCCTTCAGCGCCATGTCAATACCCTACAAAGAGAGTGAACGAGAAAAGAAAGAAAAATGGGTCTGACATGCGACACTGAAGGAGTCCAAAAGAAATCAACACAGAAACCGCAAAAAAAAATAGGTCTCTGTTCCTCTGTGACATCGGTGAGAAAACGAGTACTTCATTTCCTCATCTGCTTTTGGAAAAGGAACTGCAGAGAGAGGCAAACTTCCCTTGTCTGACCTGGCAGGAAAATATCATCCTCACCCACTCTGCAGACTAGGTTTGGGAATCGAAAATCGATTCCAATTCCAGAATCGGATACTTAAGGTCAGGAATCGGATACTTGCTGTCAAATTAAAATTTCGATTCCGCCTACTGATTCCTATGTGCTTTTTTTTCTTCATCTGCAAGGACCCGACCTAGCGATCTGCCAGGACCTTGCTCGCTAATCTAAGCACTCCAAAATTTGGCTACATTTGTGATCAGAAGCCAAAAAAGCTAAGTATAATATCAGTGATAGCTAAACATGTTGCAAGAGAGGGGTCACCACCAACATGACAAAGCACTTTAATTTAATAGATCGTTAAAGATCGCGAACACGATTCAAACACCATCGTGATTCTATTCCTAAATTACAATGATTCGTCTGTTTCATTCCTCAACCTTTGACGTGTGTGATCACAATGTTGTAATCACTTGGTTTGTCCATGCAGCATACGATTACATCAGTGTTGTGTTCGCAGCTGTCATGTATATGAATGAAACAGCTTCACAGTCTTTCCAACCACACAGTATCATTATTTCTGTGTTACAAACATTCATATGTTTATAGTTCAGATATAAACTCTGATGTGTACGGTAGGTAAAATCACCTTTTGAAAGTAATTTGACACTTCAAATGAAGATTTATCGATTACATTGTTACACCAGTAGGTGGCGAAAAGGGGCTGTTAAAATTAGTGGTCGACCGATATATCGCCAAGGCCAATATATCGACCGATATTTGGCATTTTTCAAATATCGGCATTGGCCGATAAGTTTTTCCTGTTTGGCCAATGCGTTCGAGGCGGGACTTTTATTTTGACGGTGCGGTTTTATTTTGACTTTTATTTTGACAGCGCTGACAACGGCAGGGCCTGAGCACACAGTGCTCACATTCTCCCTCTTGTTCGTTGTCGTCGTTAACAGTTCTGTCTAATACGGATAGAAGTCTGTCTAATAATCAGAACGGTTAAACAAAAGAATTAAAATGTATACAAAAAAGTATTTTAATGATTGCTTTTATATTATTAGTAATAGAAAGGCAAACATTATACTACTTTCTCGTTTGCCATCAGCATTCAGCAAATACGCATTTACATAATTTAAACAAATCTTTGAATGTCTAATGAACATTTAATTTCACAAACCTTGCAAACTTAGTCGAATTCAGTTGTGAGATCTCGTGAAGTGTGCAATTGTATTCTGCATGATCGAGTGTGCTCTGTAACGGTCGATCCGTGTGAATTGAATGCGGACAGGAGGAGAGTTTAGCTTCACTGAAGACGTGCGATCGACAAACTTTAAACTCGTGATTTAAAATTATGCTGCGCTTTATGCATTTGCCCACTGTCATATCCATGTCATTTTCACTGTGTGCTGTTTGTAAAATGAGTGTTACCTTGGCTTTATTTGAAAAAATATGATTCCCAATGCACACAAACTTCCCAGAACACTGCGTGCCCTGTTGGTTACAGTGTTTAATTCCTTTTTAATTATATTTTTATTAAATATTTATTCATGAGAAATACTTTGTCATCTAAAGTATGTTTATTTTACACATTTATTTTTAATCCATTTTCAAATGACTTCAAATTTCTTAAATATTAATTAAAATAAATACAATTATATCGGCTTTATATCGGCCATCAGTAACCCTGCTTTCCAAGATATCGGCAGTCAGAAAACCAATATCGGTCGACCACTAATTAAAATGTATTTGTCTTTGAATCATACAAGAGATTCATTCAAGAATGCGGATTCATCCAGTAATGAAACAAGTACATCTTGAGTGAGTCATTGAATCATTCATTCATAAATTACATGTGATTTTGTTTAGTTATCTATTGTTTTTTCTTCAGAATCATGAGAGAACCACAACTTCCATTCGGGAAAAAAAAGAAAAAAAAAAAAACCCTTCAATTTATCCAGAATCATGCAGTTCTTTTTTGCACATAAACAGCTCTTAAAGAGTCCAGTTTTTATGTAGCCTGTTGATTTTTGTGCATGGTATTCAGCTGCAACTAAATGTTTGCAAAAAAAGAGACACAGGATAAATGTTTGATATCATTATTTAAACACGTTGGAATTGAAACTGGAAATCGAAAAGAATCGGAATCGATAAGCAGAATCGGAATTGATCAAATTCAAACGATACCCAACCCTACTGCAGACCAACACATTACTAGGGTCAGAGCGGTTCAACAACCAAATATATAACCTACGGACAGAGCTGGGTAGTAACTGATTACATGTAATCTGGATTACGTAATCAGATTCCAAAATTTAAGTACTTGTAATTAGAGTAAGTTACAATACTCGTAAAATACTTGTAATCGGACTACAGTTACTTTTTTACGCATCACATGATTACATATTATTCACACAATAGCAATAAGTTACTCATAATTAATTGATTCTCCCTAATTTCTCTTTTTCATCTTTTAAATTTTCCTTTCTAAAATAGCCTACCGATTATATACATATTATATGTGTGTATATAGTCCAGTTTTGTGGACATTCACACAAAGATCAGTCATTAGTCAGGTGGCGACAGCATTTGACCACTGGATTTACAAAAATCATTTCAGGTTTACGAAGGGTTTCAACATTGCATCAACTACTGATGAACATTTTTGAGTTTTTACTCTGTAGGTTTTTTAACCATGTATTATTAATTATAACTAATTATTTCTTAGTTACATGTAATTCAGGCATTCCAAAACCAAATATATTTGCTTTAAGTACCCCTGAGATTTTAAAATAAATATTTCAATAATTAAGTATCACATTTGCATGTTCACGGTTTCTTTATTGTTGATTAATGAACACATGGCACGCAGGTAAATAAAAATATTTCATTTTTTTTAGTAAGTGTTTTATTTAAAACAAAGACTATAGAAATACAAAGACGGTTCACTCCTATACTTATGAATGGGAGAAACTGCAACGCGCAATATGGCGGGATAGTCCCACCTTCTAAATGAAAGAGCCAAATTTCCCATAGAAACCTGACTAGACCAGCCAATGCACATGCGCAGTCTTAAGCACGTTATGACTCCGCATGCGCATTGGCTGGTCTAGCCTGAAAAATAAGCTTTTTAAACGCTATTTGAGCATAAGAAACAACATTCATGGGGCAATTAATTTCAGATTTTTGTTGCTGATTTGACATATGTAATTTAATTGTGAGCTCAGCAGGCAGTTTTTGAGATTTCAGGATTCCCCTATCCATTAAGATAAGTCTTGTACGGGCTACCCAGAGGCGTTGCAAATATGGCCGCCGAGTGAAGAGACTTTCCTCGAAAGGGAGTTTGTTTTAAAAGGATTTTTTTTTTTTTTTTTTTTTATGATTTAATTAATTGTCAGCTTTTCATTAAACTCACAACCTCCTTGCAGTTCCTTTATGAACCCTAGTTTGGGAAACCTTGATGTAATAATGTTTAATGCACTTTATGTTGTAAATTACAATGAATGGAACAAGTTTTCTTACTCTTTGTAGGGGTGGGCGATATGAGCTAAAATTCATATCACGGTATTTTCCACTGTCCAGACGATATCGATATTATATCGCGATGTCAGGAAAAAAAAAATTGGAATCACATTTTAGTAGACCTTAGTTAAATTACAGGCATAATATGTATTTTAACTTTATATAACTAGAAGAAAAGAAAAAAAAAACATGATTTCAAGATCTAAGGTAAAAATAGAATGGTCTGACTTTAGATGTGTGAAATTATGCTACATAAGACACCTGCGCAAAAGAAAAACAGCAAATGGACTGAAAGAACATGCAAATTCACTCTCTGACAGCAGGTGGCACTTATGGCCTCAATTTAGCGCTCCTTTGGTTACCGCTGAGAACAAAGCTGCTCTGCGCTGCGCTTATGAACACGGAGGTAAGAGAAAAAAGAAAATGCCATCTAAAGTTTTCTGAAGAGAGTTCCCATCAGATATTCATTCATGTTAACCCCCTGCCCCCAATTCATTATTTATATTTTTCTTCCTATATTTTGAGCATTGTGAACAAGTGATCTTGCACTGCCTGCTCCAATATTTTCTCTCTTTGTGTCCGTGTTCTGCGTCTCTGTCCTGTGTTAACGGCCGTTTACAGACTTAGTAACATTACCACACAAATTACATTTTGGGAAATTATTGTAATCCAGTTTGTGTGCAGTTCCGAAGAGCCGATCGTGTGTTTGGAGCAAAAACTATCTGGTTCTGATTTATGTCCGATCAAGCGTGGCATCTCTCTCTTTCTGATGACACACTAACGGCCGCGGGGAAAAAAAATCTTTCTGTCTGTCCATCCAGTGAAATCCATGAATATGTAACGGTATCCACGGTATAGCAAAATCCGTATCATGGCTCAACATAATACCGGTAGTCACGTTAATACTGGTATAGCGCCCATCCCTAACTGTTTGCATTTTTTACATCATTATGGTACAAGATAATGGTACTTAAATCAATATGATAAATGAGTTAAATCAAAAGTAATCTAAAAGTAATCTGATTATATTACCTAAAATGTGTAATGTAACGGATTATGTTACTGACTACAATTTTTCTCATGTAATCTGTAATCAGTAACGGATTACATTTTGTAAGTAATCTACCCAGCTCTGCCTATGGATAACTGTTTTGTTAGTTCAGAAATTTTTGTGGCAATTAGCTTTAGCTGTTAGACTGATAAGTTTTTCACATTTAGATGGATGTCATTTTGTCCCACACTCTTTTTTTGAGCGTCACACCAAAACAGTTTAGACAATAGTGCCAACTTTTAAAAGCTTAAACTGAGACCTCTTCATCTTATTCCTTTGGGATCCGTTTTTGCATGCAAATACTTGTCTTATGTGAACACCTCTTGAGAAACGCAAGCGATCAAGGTCAGGTAAATCTGAAACTGGCCTAATTATAAAGTGCTTTTTACCTGAACTAGCTACCTATGCCTAGTCATTTTTGAAACCAACATTTTACTGTTTAATACACTATATTCAAGTACATGTTCACATACACACACACTATACCTGTCACTCAAAGTTTAAGCACCAGTCGCACAAGTTCTGTGCTAGACTTTGACTGATTGTCCTCAGGGGACCCACAGGTCATTTATTCATTCCATGGCAAGCGACCACAGCATATAATCTCCATTAATTTGGGATGTCAATCCCATCTTTTCAGCTGAACTGTTGACTGACAGAGATTTGGGCCAAACTGAGGGTGAAGAGGCAGTGGACAACACTCACCGCAACCATCAATTACCACAAAATGTAAGACACCACCAGGCCAATTAAAGGACATTGAAAGGCTTTTTTGTATCATCAGCCTGGAACAAGATGAGACGGTTTCCCAAAACTAACGGATAGTTTTGGAGCAGAGCATGTCCTCAAGATTTTGTGAAGCAATAAGAAAAACCTCATTCCAGTTTGACATATTGAATTAGCTCAACGTGATGCTGAAATCAATTTATTTTCAATCAAAATATTTAATCCTTGTTAAGCAATAAGGTAATGAATGCATGCAATTTTGAACTGCAGCTGAGTAAATAGAATATTGATTAGTGATGCACAGTATATCACCATATCGCGCAATATTAGAAATTAATGAATTGGTATCAGCTGATACTGAGTTTAAGTGTGTATGTTCGTTTTCCATATTTTTGCACTCAAATTATCATTGCATCATCTAACACTCACTCAGAGTTAATCTAAAAACTGTTAAATATAATCTTTAGCTAATCTCACAATCAGCATCCAATTGTATACTGTGCATTTTAATATTGCAGTGCAAAAATTGTATGATTTAAAAGGATTTATTTTAGTTTTTAGTGTTTTATTTGTAATTTGTAATTTTTATTTGTAATTTAGAGAAAACCGAACAGAATGGATACTTCATTCTTTTATCAATAATTTATCTGTACATCTATACAATTTCCAACAATTTAAGAATTGTAAGAAAATTATACAATTGAAGAAGCAGGACATCTAAATAAGCCGAAACTCTAAAACAATTGTTCAGCAACGGTATATGAAAAATGGTGGACATAAATCAAAAAGCCAACCCCCTATGATAAATTCAGCACATTAGAGAACAAGAACACCCATCCTCTTTAGGAAGTACAGTGAAATCAGCGGTTTTTTCAGACGGTACAAATTCAGACTCTATGTTCCTCCCCAGGGTCCTAAAGCACAGGTCTGATCACAAATGAGGGTACTTTGTTCTCACCGGTCCTCTAGAACAGGCAATGAGCGATGTGATGATGGCTGTCACCCACCCCAGCATGACAAGGTCATGTTTGTGTCAACCAAGTCTAGACTTGGTCGGGGAGTGATTGGGGGTGTCGGGGAGGTCCAGTCACCTCACAGGGTCCACATCACGCCCTCAGTGGTGGGAAGAGGAGCTTGAAAAGCCAGCTCTGCAATCAATCACTCACAAGAGAAAGGTGTCCCCTACTCCATCACCAATACACAGGGGTCTCGGCCACACTGCAGACAGGGGGTGACCAGGTCATTACATTTGTGCTCTTTCTCTCGCCCCCTCTCCTAGTCTGTCAACCCTATATCGATCACTCATCCATCTTAAATTCTAAACCCACAACCCCATTTTTTTGTCCCAAGCATCCAGCTTTCTCACAAGACCAGCCACAACAACTCTGAGGAAAACAACATTGAGCTTGCAGTCTAATTAAACCAAAGGAAACAGCTCTTTGGATCTGGGTAATGACAGGAGAGCGGGGTGGGGAGGAGACAGGATCAAAGAAAATGGCTGGCAAAAATTGCTAGGGAAGAACCTGGAGGAACACCCTAACCCAACCTGTAGCTCAAGAGGGATTGTGGGTGGCTTTGATGGTCTCTCATTCTGAGAACAATGTGGAAAGTCTTTCCCACCCTCGATGAAAAACCCTTCCTTCAGCCCCAACTGAAATGGTTTAGCTGAAAAGGGATTTCTAGGTGGCTTTGATAGACCTTGAGGCTCTTCTTGAGGCCAACATGAAAGGTCTTTCCCATCCATCCTCATCAACAACCCAACCTTGGATGAGCAATCCATGGCTCTTCCATTCCAGAAATCCACTGCTGCAGTGACCTCTCCACACAACAATTCCATATGACACGACTCGTTTCGAATCAGTCAATTGTCATTTTCCGCCAGGCTTCCAGAGCACAAAAGCCAACAATAGCTTTGTTTAAGCGGTATTATGGCCCTGGGAGGACAGGAAGATGCAGCCCGACGTGCACTCTGGGCCCTGGAGCCAGTAAATGATATTCTGTGCTCGGTAACCTCCCCTCTTTCAGCAAACTCCCACACGGGGGTTAAGTTCCTACAGACACAATAATAAAGCACCATCATCGACCACAATGCATCTAGTTAACCTTGCATACCCATGAGACACCATTATCAATAAAGCAAGTCGGACAAGAGTCCGGTGAGTCTGAAAGGCAGGAACACCAAGCGAGATGCAGAATTATGCTTGCGTGGTGCTTATCACTGCAGACTTGGCAAAAGAAGGGCACGCTCTGGGTGAGTGTGTACACACACGGCCCATTTAGCATTCCGCTGCTATGCCAACAAGATGCCAACAAGATCATTAGCAATGACAATACAACAAACTCCTCCCCTCTGGGTGCTAATTAAGCAGGAAGGGACGGCAGTGGCCGCAAACACACACACACACACAGAGACAGAGACAGAGTTACAGTCCATATAGAAACACAAGCAAAGGTGTGTATGGGTTATCTTACTCACCCTGAGAACAAGGTTAGAAATTAAAGACAAAAAGAAACTAAGAAAGTGGTTGATATTAAAGCTTAAAGTTTTGGAGGTAAAAAATGTGCAAATAACAAGCTGTTTAAAAGGTACAATACAATGCCCACCATGTAGTCATTTCGTGGACAAAATCAAGTTAAATAACAGTCAAACTTACTATCATGTCATCATACAGTATCTATATAATCATATCTGAAAAATCATTTTTTGATGTTATCCAAATCAAGCCTATCATATAACCTAATAATGTTTGCCCTAAGACTTTGGATAAAAAGACTGGAATTAAGCACTGGAATTACAATATACTTGTATAATTTGATTGTATAAATAGTATAAAAATACATATTTTAAGAGGTATAGTATAGTACAGTATAGTAATGAAAAAAAAAGGCTAATAACAAATCAATCACCATAACACACATTGATCGTTCAGATCTTCTCAATTTCAGAGAAGGTTTAACTGCAGCATTTGTAGAAACTGAGACTAGCATGGCTGCTTGGCAGCAACAGAAACAGGCTGTGAGGTTGGAAGCTGCCATATCCCAGTGGGCACAGCTCACATATCTCCCAAAGACGCCGGCCTGGATCAATTCTCACAGCTTTAAATCCATTCAAACCGTGTATTACACATTAGTCCGGCCACACTAATCTAAAGTAGGCTTCCAAAAAATTAACATGAACACATCAACCACATCTGTGAAACTCTTCCACCTGATAGCTGCTCCTACACTGGTGTTATAACCCCAATATGTAATGACAATATTCCATAAACTGCTCATGGGCAACCTCCCATTTGGCAAGCAGCGCAGCCCATCAGTTACTACAGTGAGATGGCCATTTGACACCCTAGACTGCTAGCTCATCATCAAACCATCTGACAAGCCAGTTGTCTCCCTGTTGGTCTTGTCCAGTTACAGTACTGCCGATTACTCCGGTTTTAGCATCTAGTTAAAATGGCAGGGCCATTGCTAAGCAGCTTCACTTCTTGCTGAAAAGCCCTAGTTGCAGTATAGCAAGCTAACAGAGTGCTGTTATGGCCACATGGGCTACAACTCCATTACAATCATTATCATTTTGAACAAGGTCAGAGGTCAAGCGGGAAAAACTTGCTGCGCAGTAATGCACTTTAATCACTGCAGCACACCTGCTCACAATTCATTAGCCTACTAGCTCGCACAGAAAGATGCACATGCATTAGTCAGACACAGTCACACACGCTCCACATCCATGTACGCCAACACAGCAAAAAGGCTCCCCCTGAACATATTCATACAGCTGGAAAGAAAAAAACAATCATCATTCATGCTGTCATTTGTGAAATTGTGCTGAAGCAAAGGAGAAACTTAGTACCAGGGAGGTAGAGCATCATGGGTAGTTGAAAACAATTAGTTGAGCACCAGGGGCTAACAATAGAAACGGTTCTCTCTCACACACCCACACTAGCTTCCAGTGTTATTGGGAAGGGACGTCAGGGTTAAGCTCGCTAACTCCCACTTCTGAAAGGACCCCATGTTTTCTATGACCCTTCTCAGGGGAGACAGAAAGTCTATTATAATTGCACTGCCTAATACAATCATGTCCACCACTGGTGGCTCGGTACATTCACCCTAATTGAAGCTCTTCTGTTGGGAACCTGTTTATCTTGCACACTTCATGAGGGCGACACTCAAGATCTCAACATACTCTAAAAGCACCGACATGCTTTCTTACATACTCAGCTGAAGTACCACACAAAAGAAGAGTGCTTTTTCTTCAGCTCTCCCTTCCTGATGCCAGGCCTAAAGGCTCATTCACAGTAAGAATGGTAATTATAAAGAAAAAATAACTATAAGGATATATATCGTGATGATAACATTCTGTGTATTATAAGCACAAGCTGCAGTTGTTGTCTGCCATTTTAAATGTTCGAGCTCTTTAAAGTCAAGTGGATTCTGATTGGCTGTTGATGTTTTATAGTTTATCACCTGGAAAAAAGTGATTTTTATGACATTGCATTATCATAATAGCTGTGGTGTGGACTTCTCTGTTCTTACAGAATTAGAAGGATTGTTAAAACTTTGTGGTTATAGTTATCGTAGTTGGTGTACACAGGCCTTAAAAAGATAGTTCACTTAATTTAAATTCTGTCATTAATTACTCACCCTCATGTCGTTCCAAACCTGTGAGACCTTCGTTCATCTTCGGAACACAAATTAAGATATTTTTGATGAATTCCAAGAGCTCTCTGACCCTTCCATTGACAGCAAGGACCCCAACACGATCAAGGTCCAGAAACGTAGTAAGGACATCGTTAAAATAATCCATGTGACATCAGAGGTTCTACCGTAATGTTATGAAGCTACAAGAATACATTATGCGCAAAAAAAAAACAAAAAAAGACTCGAATCAACAATTTCGTCTCTTCCGTGTCAGTCTTTGACGTGTTCACGAGAGTACAGTGACACGCATGCTGTCAAATGGATTATTTTAACAATGTCCTTACTACGTTTCTAGGCCTTGAGCAGGGTCAGAAAGCTCTCGGTTTTCATCAATTTGTGTTCCGAAGATGAACAAAGGACTTACAGGTTTAGAACGACGTGAAGGGGAATAATTAATGACAGAATTTCATTTTTGAGTGAACTATCCCTTTAAACTTGTCAGAACCCTACCACAGCAATCATGTTACCAAGAATTGGGTTTTCAATTCAAGCATTCTAGTCATTAATCGATTAACAGCATTTTGGCAGAGGCCCTTCTAAATAGACTGTTTTCATGGGTTTAAAGAGTCCATCATGTGGGAGTGATGGAGTAGGAAGTGCCTGGCTCATACGCTTCATGAAGAGTCCAAACAGTCTCTCTTTATATCATTATTTGAAATCCCCGTCCCCTGTAAAACAGCTATCTTACAATTAAACGTGGTCAAAACTAGGCGGGAAAACTGCCCGTGTTTACAAAATGCAACATAACCGAAGACAACCTCTCTCAACACATATTGTATCATAAAAGGTTGCTTTATAAAGTCACCTCAGGCACATCGCCTCTTAATTGGTCCGGTCTCTCTGTTGCTAAAAATACCTCTACCATGACTGCTGCATTCAGGGAAAATGCAGCCTTTTCCTTCGTTTAATGGGAAGACATGGGTACAAAAAGCCGTGCTCTGCCCCAGGTCACAAGAAAGAAAATGTTTATTGTGGTGGCAGAACAAAAAGCTATTTCAGGGTCAGGAAGGGAAAGAGAGAGAGTCTCACATCCAGCTAGAGATTCTTCATGATCTTAAACTTCCTGGTGAATCACCACAGCGGGTCTCCATGGAGAGACAGGAATCAATACTGGCTCTTCCTGTAACATCACAAACCACTGCAGATGACTGCGAATGGTGCAGCCAGTTAAAACGAAAGCAACTCTGCCTTGCCTCGTTTATTTGATCTAGAGATGTGTCACAGGTCAACTAGTCACATCCAATAACTGACTACTCTAGTAGTGAGGAACTAGCATTTTGGTAACACTTCACAATACGGTTAATGCATTAGGAATCACAAACTAAAGATGAACAACTGTTTTAACAGCATTTATTAATCTAGCTTAATGTTAATTTATAAATATACTTTAAGGAACGTTAAAAATTTACACATTTATAGAAAATGCATTAATTAGATTAATGTTTTGTTAATTGTTCATGTTAGCGATCGCACTTAAGTTATCATACAGAACCTTATTGTAAAGTGTTGCAATACTTTCTAGATTTAAAAGTGATGTGTTAATTAGCATATGCTAATAGCTAGCTGTCAGATAGTTTGTAACTATAAAAGTCTCTTGCAAAAGTTGTATGTCTAAATTTAACATTTTAAAGTGTCACTTCAACATCCATACACAATCAGACAGATGTCTTTGGCTATTGTGTATCTTATCGTGCTGTTTTTTAAAGAATCCCACCACAAACAATGTTTTTTTTAAGACGCTGTGTCAAGTTTTACAATAGTGACTTTTAAAAATGTGTTTTTCCATTCCGTCTATTTGTTTTTGAACACTAGAACTACGTAAATGCTTCCTAAAAACACGTCCGACTGCATATCTTATTTTGTTCCAGTGAATTTGGTAGCATTCTTAAAAGGCAGCATGTGAAAATGTGACACTGTCCCATCCACGACTTTACCGTGGCTTCTGGTCAACCCCCATAAAAGACAAAAACAAAAACAAAAGATGGACACTGCTTACTTGGACATTTTGAAACCTTGGGGGAGCAGCGATCTATAATCAGTCCCAATCAACAGCCACCTGCTCTGATGCTGAACTGGACAATTACTGCTTTTTGTTGACCGAAGTCACAGCCAGCTGTGACTGGCTAATTACACAGTCAATAGTGTAATCAGTTGTGAGGCTCTAGCACTTCTTTCCCAGGTGAGACGAGAATGAGTGGCTCCGCTGAAAGACCAGTTAAGGGGGAAGGGAACTCGGAGGGCAATAGATAATTGTTTACTAAAGGCCCATGTAACAGTCTCCTAGCAACTGCCCAGCAAGCTCCCAATCAGGTGTGGCTGACGCTGCCGTTTAGCCTTGAAGCGTAGTGGTCTTCCACTCTGACGGACGGATACAGCTGCCGTCTCTATCATTCACTGTGCCACCAGAGAGGCTCTCTAACGTCTCTCAATCTCTTACGCTGGAGTTACACATCCACTAAAACTTTAACTCAACTCTGTTTCACAACCGCAAGGGACTAGAACTAACAGATGAGGATCTTACTAACCTACTGGATCAAAGTCTGCATTAAAACAAATAATGAAACAATAAGACTAAGGGTGTATTCACACCTGTCTTGTTAGATTCAATTGAATCTGACTCAAGTTTGTTTGCCCCCTTGGTGCGGATATTTTGGGCAGGTGTGAATACAGCAATTGCACTCAGGTGTGGACCAAAGAACTGTACCGAGTCCCAGCTGAAGGGGTGGTCTCGGTCTGGTTCCAAACGAACTCTGGTACAGTTGAATGGACGAACCAATAAATGGATGTCCTTAGCACACTTGTGGTTTTGTTTACAATTTCTGGTTCACTTGCAAAAAGGGCAGTGTGAAAGTGAACCACACCAAATATATATTATATACACACACACACACACATATATATATATATATATATATAAATAAAATGTATAAAAAAAATCAACTGTATTTGGTCCGGACCAAATCAAGTAAACTAGCGGACTTTCCTGGTGTGAATACACCCTAAACGATAAATTCAACCTAAGTAGCACAGTGCATTTCAATCTTGATATGCACTTCTTAAAAACAAAAGATCAATCTTTAACTCCAAGTGTTTCCTGCATTCCCACTACTGAATCTAAATCCCAAAAACAAAAAAGCCATATTTTACTCTAGTTTGCAGTCCAAATTTTATTTGATATGATAAAAACCAAATAATAGCAAAAACACGTTCCTCACAGGTTGCATGCAATAATACACAGCGTGAACAGTGTTATCTGATTCACACAAAAAATGACTCTCATGAACTAGCTCTAGTTAGTGAATCAAAACAAAGAATGCAACTAGTGTAGCCAAATTCATAAACAAATGACTCTTTTGAGTGGATCATTGTAATGACTCATTCGAAAAGACTAATTTTATCCTTTCAGAGAAGTCTAAGTGTAATTTTATATTAATTTTACACAAGAATAACGACTGAAAATATTAAAAGCATATATGTTCCCACATTGTTATAACAAAACATTGAAAGAAATGCCATTTAAAATGTACTAGAATTCCACATGCATTAGCAAAAGGAATCAAATTAAATTCAAAGCTTTTATCAAATCAAATCGGGAAATCTGTATTTATACTAATAAGCAAACTATCAAGGCAACGGCTTTACCAAAACCAATCTCTGAAATCTTGACAAACAAACCAGAGATAGGCTAAAAGAAAACAAACTGCACCTCCGACAGGTGGCGGACTCAATCGCCAAGCCTCTGGGTGAGGTGCTAGATATCTTTATACAATGCACTCTAGATGAGGTTACGCTGAGCACATCAAACAGATGTCCGGATGCACAGGCACTCAAAAACACATTCTTCTGGGAATTTCATTAGCATCTATGAGACACTAATAAACTGCAAACACACAGCATTTGAAATTCAAACTCAATCACAGGCTTTCAGACACGGATCTACAACCACACATCATGTGATCAGAGTTATACAGGGACATATCTAGGTGAAATTTCAAGCGGTGGTCAGAAGAGAAGCAGGTGTAGCATCAAAGGCGGCCCCGAAAGGGTCAGTTTGATAGCATGTTACACATTAACTTAAAAGGTTGAGTGTTTGTGTGTTGGGTGGGTTAGTCTTTTATGCCTATGGGAGGGTTAGTTTAGGGGTCTGCCAGGTGAGTGTGCGCCTAACTGGGCTGCCGTCCAAAGCTGACAGTCAATACTACACGACATCTCTTTTTTTATTGTTGTTGCTGTTGTTGTTTGCGGGTGTGACACCGAAGTGCATAAAACATTGCAGCAATTTGCTACTTGATATCAGCATCAGTAATGTGCCTGCATGTCTGGAGAGACACTTGATAAGTTTTTCACATATCAACACAAGGGAGAGATGCAAGTAGTACAAGGCTACCCATACAGCAAATTGCCATGGTAACTATATTTCCACTAAAATCCCACAGTTACTAGTTATTGTGTACCAACTAATATAAAAGTGCAATATTAGCCACTAATGACAAAATATACAAACTGATCAAAAATCTAGAAGCTTCTCATATTGTTTCAAGGTGATTCTAAAATAATTTATTAGCGCTGTACAGATGTAGGCTATTTGTTGTTGAGCAACTAAGTTGTCAGTTTTACCGATTAAAACTTATTTAAATTTTTTTTTAATTAAGTTAAAAAAAGTATAATTTCACATCTAGATCTGTGATTATTTTAATAAATGTTTCAACTAATCTGAAGCAAAAAATAATAATTTGGGAATATCAAAGTTTGATTGGAAACCACGTTGAAACGCGTGTTACTTACAACAACACGTTTCCCCTAATAATAAAAACAGTAACTACGGAGTTTTAGCTGAAACTTCGGTTGCCGTGGTACATTTTTATAAACATACAAAGCGACAAAAGAGAGTTTTAACAAATTCACAAAAACCAGTAACACCACAATTACGCGAAATGCAGCTGCCGCTGGACTGCGCGTCGCATTTGAACATCAAGTACACTAGAAGCTTATTTGAACATCAAGTACACTAGAAGCTTATTTGAACAAAAAGTACACTAGAAGCTTTGAGAAAGATTCGCTTCACTCGAAACCAACGGAGAAGTCAAAACCTAGTAAGCTGCCTACCTAGTCAGCTTTATTCTCGCGCCTGTGATGCGCAAAAATGAGACACAACCAGATGCGCGTGATACGTTGTTTCAAACCTGACTTTCTTCCGTTGCGCAGAATGACAGTCCCCATTCACTTACAATGCAAGTGAATGGTGTCTGCCATTCCGTTCAACATCTTCTTTTGTGCTCCAAGGAAAGCGAATAAGTCATACAGGTTTGAAACAACATGATGAGGATGAGAATTTAGATTTATGAGTGAACTATCTCTTTAAGAAATGTGTGTCACCTTAAATGCACCCAGTTTCAAACACGCACAGCAAAGTGAATGAACTAAAGATAACCGTTCTTAACCATTATAACCTTTTTCTACACAAAAATCGTTAGGACACAGCAGGCTTACACGCCCACGATTAAAAAAAGAGACCCTGTCATCACAGTAACAATAGCTTATAGTGCACTCAACTTCCGAGCAGTGACAGCTCACCGCGGCGCTTTATTATTATAGCTCCTGCAGAGACGCGCACTTACCGGCCAGGCGAAGTGAAAGGGAATGATGATCTTTCCCACATCGCTCGTTTTGCTGGGGTTGTTCTTTGCAGTCTTAAAAGAAAATATATTTCCACCGAGAACGTCAGTAGATCCAGAGCCAAAGGTGCACGGCCCAGTGGTGCTGACTTCAGACTGGTACTCCTTCAGACACACTTTAAAGTAAGTATCGCACTCGTCCCGTACGCAGCGCTGGTCCTGAGAGTTCCGCGTGCCGTCGCAACATTCCCCGTCCCACAACTCACCGTTTACATTTTCTACAGCAATCAGCTGCAGCTCAAAATAGCCAGAGGACTGGGACACCTAAAAATAAAATTTGAATAAAAAATAAATAAACAGAGTAGCCGTAATACTGGTTGCTTATTATTGAAATGCAGATCGGGTTTGCAAAATTGAGGTAGCCTAATATTATTTGAGGGTATGTGTTGCGCGTGCATTGAAGTCTCCAGAGAATCAGTCTACAATTGTGCTAACCTGTACAGAGGCTGGAAACAGCAATTTTAAATGCAAGTTAACATTACAATCTCCTGACATTTCCAAATGCATGAGCACATGTGGCTGCGTAATTCAAATATCGATTACTTTGAGCAAAATGCATTGAAATCGTCAGCCCACACCCATCAACTTTTGCCTGCTGATCACTGCTATAGCAATTAAATCGATCTGCAATACTAGAAACAATCAGCGCTCTCACCTTCGTCCATATCGTTAACAGCAGGCACGCGATTGGGAGCCAATTCCCAATCCTGATACAATTCCACATGCCGCTGATTTATGCGTTATGAATGCAAGATGGAAAACGGCCGTTGACCGGCGACAGGATCCTCCGTTCCTGACATGCACAAATTCACAAGCGTGGTGTGTTTGCGCGGTGATGGTCTGGTCTGATCACTTCACAGCAAAATGATGTGTTCACAGCTACCACACGCCTGAGGAGATCTCGCGTGATTGACAGCTGGTTGAACCAATCACAAAACTTCCTGCTGATTCGTTTGGCCAACCGCCTCTCGAGGGCGGGGCATTGTTAAAAACTTACGCTGTCTATTCCCGTTTCACAACGAGCAATAAAACGCATGGTCTTTTTTCATCAAGAATTCTGGCATTTTTGTAACAGAATTTGTATATTATTTGAATGATTACTAAAGTGACAATCACGCAGCAAATGTAACAGATTTTGCATTTTAAGCACACAAACATGATCCCGTTGGCTGGAAATGTATCTATCCATCAACCATATTCGTTTTAAACACTGTGGTATATTCGAACATTTAAATTGACATATAAAATTAACTTATTCCTTTTATTTTGTGATTATGATTTTTATAAACATTACTGGCACTTATTTTATTATTGCTTTAGTAGCCTATTATTGTGTGTACTGATGCTTTGGCAATATTATATGTAAAATAGTCAAGTCAATGAAGTGCTTTAAAATTTTATCGAAATTCACACTTGAAAATATTATGTGAAAAGCACGTAAAGTAGTCCGAGCCTCAGGAAACGCGTATATCCTCGCTGCAGTTCAATGTCCTGATGCGTGCTCAGCCTGATAGTGTGATTTGAACAGGTGAGAGCGCCCTCTACTGTACATCTGCATTAACCTGAAAAGAGAGACCCCAAGAAAACAGAAGACAAACATCGAAAAGCCTTTATATTTAAACTATTTACAGAAAAAACGGTATAATCTAAAGCTATCTTAAAGGAATAGTTCACCCAAAAATTAAAATTTGCTGACTCTCAGCCTCACCTTATCCAACAAGACAGAGATAAGATTGTTTCTTCATATCAACAAATTTAGAGAAATTTTGCATTGCATTTCCTGCTCACCAAAGGATCCTCTGCAGTGAATGGGTGCCGTCAGAATGAGAGTCCAAACTGCTTTATCACAGGAGGAAGCACTATTATGGATCATGGCCAGAAGGAACGATTTAAAGTTTAAATGCTTAATAATGGATTTGTTTCTTACAAACATGCAGATTTTCACTTGACAAGATGGACTGGAGTTGTGTGGATTACTCGTGGATTATTGTGATGTTTTTATCAGCTCTCATTCTGACGGCACCCATTCACTCCAGAGAATCCATTGGTGAACAAGTAATGCTATTTCTTCAAATCTGTTATGATGAAGAAAAACTCATCTACATCTAGGAAGTGTTCATTTTTGGGCAAACAATTACTTTTAAAACCAAGCCTAAAAACGTCTTAAACTAGCCTAAGCCGGTTTGTGGGCTGGTTTTAGAAGTGTTTTGGACACCTTTCAGCTAGTAAAACTAGGAGACCGGCTTGCCGACCAGCTGAACACCAGCTTGGCCAGGCTGACAGACCAGCTAGACCAGCTGGTCCTGGATAATACCTCAACTCTCCACATTTTGCATATCTCCCTTATTTATCACACCTGATTTATATCATCAGCTCATTAATAAAGGCTGAGAGACCTGAATTGTGTGTGTCAAATAAAGGAGTCATACAAATGAGCAGTACTGAGCTCCTTCATCACTTTTAAATATTTCTGATCCTGATTTGTATTAAGAGGCAGGCTGCAAGCTTTTGTGAGCACATGAAGTGACGCAGACAGGCAGCGTGGCTTAACAGGCTCTGGTTTTCTTACGCCACCCAACACCCTCTCACCTGGCAATTGCCATATCACTAGGCACACTGTAAATAAATGCAACGATTACTTAAACACTGGGGGAAGCTGGAGGAAAAGGAAGAAGAAGAAGGTACGGGTGGGTAATAACAGATTTGTGGTGGAGACGATGGGGGAAGGGGGAGTGCTGGACTGCCGGACAGAGATGCTGGTGCTGGTAGGCGTGTTTTGGTGGCTTCCCTCATCCATATTTCATGGCTTTTCCTTTGAGGCCTTGCATATAAACCTATGGCCAATGCATTGATTCCCTTTTATCTCCAATCATGGCCTTGACCCACTTTAATGGCTTTCACAATTGTTAGTTGCTCTTTTCCTCCTAAAAGGCAGCTGCGACTGGGATATCAGAAAATAATGAATCCCTTGTTGCGATTCTGACAAAACCATATGTTAAAATGACAGCATCATTCAGCCATGCAAAAACAAAACAAACAACAAAAAATAAAAAAACAGGGCATCAAATAGCAACATTTGTACTTGCTGACAGGTTATAAATCAATGGGATCCATTTGCTTTTTGAATTGCTGCGCTCAGTTTTTATCCCTATATTTGATGCATGACCTTATTACTGAAGCTTGTTTCCATAGCGATAGGCTTACGATTTTACTGTAAAGCAAGCACAGGAAATTAAATGTGATATAAGTAGATTTCCCAAAGGTGAGAAATTATTGATAGGAAAATCACACAGATTTATTGCCGCTAGACACTGGGCTCTTCGTATCAAGTCACACAGAAGTTACTATCTTTTTTTATAATATATTTTTGATATGCCCTCCAGTTTTTGTCTTAGTTTGAGGTTAAACAACATCTTTTGTTAATATACAGTGCCCTCCACTAATATTGGCACCCTTGATAAATATGAGCAAAGGCGGTTGTGAAAATAAATCTTCATTGTTTATCCTTTTGACCTTTCACTCAAAAAAATCACGAAATTCTAACCTATCATTGAAAATCTCAAGATGAAATAAATGTTTTTCTCCAATGAATGTTGGCCACAATTTTTGGCACCCCTAGAAATTCTTATGAGTAAAATATCTCTGAAGTATATTCCCATTCATATTTACATTTTGCAGCACACCAGGGTGACTAGGAGCATGAAATTGTCCAGCCATGACTTCCTGTTCCACAGGATTATAAATATGAGGAACACGAGGAGTAAAACCTAAGAATATAGTTCTGATGTGCAGAACAAGATTGTTGAGCAAAAAAATAGAAAGTGGCTGTAAGAAAAGAGTTAAAGCATTGAAAATCCCCATTGCCACCATCAGGGTAATAATTAAGTGGTTCCAATCAACTAAAGATGTTAAAAATCTGCCTGGAAGAGGACGTGTCTATATCGTCCTAATGCACGGTGAGGAGGAGAGTTTGAGTGGCCAAAGACTCTCCATGGATCACAGCTGGAGAATTGTAGAGATTAGTTGAGTCTTGGGGGCAGAAACCTAAAAAAATATATATATATATAAAACATCCCCTACATCACCACATGTTGTTCAGGAGGGTTTCAAGGAAAATTCTCCTCACTCATCCAAAAACAAACTCCAGCAAATTCAGTTGTCAGACACGACTGGAACTCCAAATGGCACTGGCTTCTATGGTCAGATGAAACTAAAAAATGAGCTTTTTGGTAGCAAACCCACCAGATGAGTTTAGTACAAACAGGGATAAAAAAGTACCCCATGTCCACAGTTAAATATACTGCAGGATCTTTAATGTTGTGGGCCTGTTTTTCTGCCGGAGGTCCTGAACATCTTGTTCAGATGCATGGCATCATGGATTCTATCAAATACCAACAGATAAAAAATCAAAACCTGACTGCCTCTGTTAGAAATCTTATAATGGGCCATGTTTGGCTCTTCCACCAGGACAACAATCCAAAACAAACATCAAAATAAACACAAAAATGGGTCACTGAGCACAAAATGAATCTTTTACCATGGCTGTCCCTGTCCACTGACCTAAACCCTACAGAAAATGAGTGGGGTGAACTGAAGAGAGGAGCTGTGAATCTGAAGGATCTGGAGAGATTCTGTATGAAGAAAATGGTCTCTGATCTCTTATCAGTTGTTCTCCAAACTCTTCAGGCATTATAGGAGAAAACTCAGAGCTGTTACCCTGGGAAAAGGACATTGCAATAATTGGGTGTCAGTAATTGTGGCCAACATGAACTAGAGAAAGCATTTATTTCACAATGAGATTTTCCCCCCACTTTCAATTGTTTTACTTCAATGATAGGTTGGAATTTTGTGAATTTTTTGAATGAAAGATAAAAAGGATACACAATGCAGATTTATTTTCACAGCCGCCTTTGCTCATATTTACCAAGGGTGCCAATATTAGTGGAGGGCACTGTATATTGGACTCATGAATAAGGCAAAAAATGTCAACCATTCAAATATTGTGTCAAATTATAGGCATGATTTGCAGAATATTTACATGAGATCTGATGAAGAAAAAACACAATGCTAATTTTTGTCATCCTTACCATTATTCTCTCATATAAATGTGTAAAGTATACTGCAGGATACTCAGTAACTGAATTATAATTGCTTCATGAGAATTTCTTAAATGGTAATGAGGTCCAGTGACCAGATTATTATGTGCACATTTTAATTTGACTGCATTTCTAAAGCTATTTTATAGACAACCAAATCCTTTGATACTTTAAGTAAAATAAAAAGTACAGGTTATGCCTCTAATTTTTGCTTTACTGTTAAGAAAAAGAGAAAAAAAGAAAAGATTATGCCTTTCATTTTGCTCGACCTTTAAGGGAAAAACAGTACAGGTTACACACCTATTTTTTTTCTTTACCTTTAGGCAAAAAAGTGGGAAAAAATAAGTACAGGTTTTGCGTCTATTTTTTGCTTCACCTTTGTTCATACCTGGCCAGTGACCTGAGGCAATTTACTTTCATCTGAACATAATCCTTACAAAGCGTGCCTCACATGTAATTTCATGCAAAAGGCTAATCTTGCCATCTCTGACATTAACTAATGTCATCCATGGAGGTGTGACACCCTGCATGAGGCTGTCAATCAATGGTCAGTGAGTTTTAAGTTTTTTTTAGCTCATGTCCATAATAACAAATGTGTCAAAAATGTCTTTTTTTCAGAGCAGATGGGTTTCAGTGAGGCATTATAGCAGAAAGGTATCAAGGAAAAAAATACAAATTATATGTTTATTATATGCAATTATATGCTTTAAACATCTGAAATAAACTTCTTATCCTCCCTTAACTTTAAAAGAGCAAACAGAAGAATGAGGAAATGGCATCAGTTGTTCTCAATGGAATCTCACTCTTCACGTTCCAAAAACGATTCTCCTAGTAAGCTGTTGGACACCAAAGCCTCATTTATGAAGACGTGATAGACAACTAGTGTCACATTACATAACGTGAATGACTCCTTGTTATGCGTTTTAAAGTACTTTTCTCATTTGCTATTGGTAACTAACATTCATCATCTGATTCATAATGTTGACTGAGAAAAATATATCACATGTATTGATGGGAATTGTATAAGGTCAACTGTAAAATAATATTTCTTTTCAGGGGTCAAATTCCTGTCAAGCACTCTGTGACCTCTTGCATGGTAAAAGTGGTGTGCATATTTGCAGTGGTGCATAACATGAGGGCATCCGACACCTGACAGAGCTGCGACTTCCCACCAGAGATTGGCACTCGAGTTAGTGACTCAGACTCGAGTCGCATTTTTATAGACTTCAGACTTGACTTCAGACTCAACCTGAAATGACTCCAGACTTGACTCGACTCTAGGAAAAGGACTCGTGAATATTTTAAAAGCAACTCGAGTCTTTTATCCTTAAATACTTATATAACTGATATTCAAAAGGCGGACCGCAAGCCGTAACACAGCACCATCGGATCACATAACAAGCGATCCGGGTCGTCTCTTGCAAATATCTTTCAGCGCTATATCCTTTAGTATGTTTATCTAAAGCCAAACACGCTTTATTCAAGGCCTTTCCTACATTTAGCATTATTAATCTGTAGGCTAAGAATATTTCAAAAGAATAATGTAATTAAAATTGGGAAAATTGTTGTTAGATGGCTAGAACTTAAATTTCTAAACTGCTAGTTATCTTTGTTTTCTGTTCAAGATGAGAACGTTTTGAGTATTGTAGCTAGCCTACATTGTTTTTAGTAGATGATGCTTTTAAATAAAATATTAAAATAGTATAGATTTCAGGAGGTGTCACGCCCCTGGACTGTTTTGTTGTGGTTTTTGCTCCCCATGTGTTCCCTGTGACCCAGTTTCTCCCCAGTCTGATTGTGTTAATTTGCTCCAGGTGTGTCTCCTTAGTTCTTTGATTGTCCTGTCTTTAAAAGCCCCAGTCCTTTCAGTTAGTGTTTGTCGGTCTTTGAATGTCTTCTTGTGTTCGATGTTCCCTATATGGATTAAAGACTCTCAGTTTGTGTATTCTCCGTGTCTCCTCGTTCCTGGCTCCAGCGTTCGTGACAGAAAGACCGACCCAAACAGTTACCTCCGTGTCCACCCTCCGTTTTGTTTTCCGTTTTCTATCAGTGTTTTTGTTTCCGTTGTGTTGCCCCATGGATCCCTACGTCCGGCCCGAATTCCTCCTCCTCCTGCTGGAGCAAGAGGACCGATCTCTCGAGGACCATACAAGACTTTTCCTGATGTTAGCTAACGCCACCAGCTACCCGGACGGCGCGCTCTGCACATTCTATAACGCAAGCTTGAACACCGCGTGCAGAGCGCTGTCGTCCGAGGATGGTCCTCGAGAGGATTTTGCCGCCTTCGTGGAGTGGACACTGGCGAGGCACGGATCCCCGTTCACCGTCTGTGCCGAGGGGAATCTCGCCAGTGCCACTCCTGACCCAGAGCCCAGCCCACCAACTCCCCACAGTGCGGAGCACCAGCCCGAGCCCACCGATGACGGAGAGCCATTTCCCGCTACGATCCACGAGCCAGCGCCAAGCCGAGCGACTGAGCGGAAGATCGTCCCGGAAGTTGAGCCCAACACGTCAGATCAGGTGCGAGAGCTGATCACGTGGGAGCCAGCCGTGGACGGTGTGAGCGCGGAGTGGAGCTCCGCCCCCTGCACCGCGGCTGAGGGTGAGCTGATGATACATCTGGGGCTACTAGACTTTGAAGGGGATCTGTTGGACTGGGAACATGATCTGGAGGTCGACGCTTCCCCTATCCTCTCTCCGTCTCCGCTGGTTCCAGCCAGCTCCGCTCCTCCCGAGCGCCCCCCTGTGCCCGCTTCCCGAAAGCGTCCTCCAGAACCCGCGCCTCCAGAGCGCCCCACAGTGTCGGCTCCCATTCCTGAGTTAACCCCTGGAAGCCCGGAGGATCTCAAATGCCCACCCTCCCACCCGCTCCTGCCTCCTCCACCGCTGTCGTCTGGCAGCCCCTCTGCTCGCCCTCAGTCCTCCATCAATGCGGTGCGAGCTCCGCGGGTCTGCCATCCTCCATCGCTGTGGCTGGAGAATCCCTCACCTCCACCTCCAGCCTCCGAGGCCCAGACTCCACCTCGGTCCGTAGACCCAGCGGTTCCACCTCGGCTCCTAGCTCCCTCGCCTCCACCGTCATCCATCGATCCACCAGCTCCACCAGGCTCCCTCGTCCCTCCGGCTCCGCCTTGGTCGGGCGTCGACCCGCCATCGCCTTGGGACTCCTCTCCTCTGGCTGCGCCTCGTCACTCCATCCCACCGGCTCCGTTGGGCTCCTTCCTCCCTCCAGCTCCACCTTGGTCCTCAGTCGCTCTGGCTCCGCCGCGGATCTCCGGAGCTCCGCCTCTGCCTCGGTCGCCAGAGCTCTCGGCTCCACCCTGGCCCCCCGGATCCTCGGCGTCACCCTGGCTCGTCGGCTCTCCGTCTCCACCTCGGGCTCCTCCTCCACCTGCTCCGCCTCCGTTGGTCGGCCCCCTGGAGTCGGCGGCCATTCCTCCTCCATGGCTCCTCCCTCCGTCGGCTCCACCGTGGGCCATCATCATGGCTGTGGCCTGGGTCCTGCCAGGCTCCTCCTGCTCCGAGTCCCTCCTGTCTCCTCCCTGGCTCCTCCCTCCTTCGTCGCCTCCCTGGTCTCTGTCTGCCGGCCCCCTCCCGGTTGTCCGTCCTCCTCCTGAGCCGCCGCCATTGCTCCCACCCGTTCCACCCCCCTCTGTTGTTCCACGGTGCGAGGACGCACCTTCCGGGAGGGGGGAGTAATGTCACGCCCCTGGACTGTTTTGTTGTGGTTTTTGCTCCCCATGTGTTCCCTGTGACCCAGTTTCTCCCCAGTCTGATTGTGTTAATTTGCTCCAGGTGTGTCTCCTTAGTTCTTTGATTGTCCTGTCTTTAAAAGCCCCAGTCCTTTCAGTTAGTGTTTGTCGGTCTTTGAATGTCTTCTTGTGTTCGATGTTCCCTATATGGATTAAAGACTCTCAGTTTGTGTATTCTCCGTGTCTCCTCGTTCCTGGCTCCAGCGTTCGTGACAGGAGGAAAACCCTGAACAGAAACAGTATTTTATTCTGTCACATGGCCTCGCATGTATCTAAATGTAAAAATACAATATATGTAAAAAAAAAATATTGTTATTATTATTATTTTTATTTTTATTTTTTTTTTGATTCGGACCTCTGCTTGGAAGAAAATATAGAGGACGCGCCTCTTGGAAATTTGATTGAATACCCCTGACTTATATCATGAAGAAATACTTTATTTGTATGATTTTGTAAATCTGTGTCACATATTTCCTTATGCGTCATGGTAGATCGACTCTTATTATAGAATTAGATTATAGAAAAACTGTTTTGAACATGGTAATGGATTAAAAAAAATAGCCTATAAATAACAGGCTGGATATACATTAACCTCTTCATTAACTCATCTTAACACCTCTTTTTTTTACAAAGCAGATCATATTTTGTCTATAGCCTATAAAACAGCGAAGATTTCAATTCATGAGGATTCTGAATGGGATTTTTTTAGCGAGCCATTAAATGACTTGAGACTCGACTCAGACTCGTGACCAAAGACTCGAGACTTGACTCAGACTCCAGCTATAAAGACTTCAGACTTGACTTGGACTCCAGGTTAAAGACTTCAGACTTGACTCGGACTCCAGGTTAAAGACTTCAGACTTGACTCGGACTCCAGGTTAAAGACTTGTGAACATCTCTGCTTCCCACACCCTGATCACTGATCCCTACTTACTCTTCTTATCTCCAAGGAAACATTACTTCCTCTAGCACTATAACCTAAACAAGGGATAAATCTTAGGACAGACAGAGCTCATCTTCAGTCAACATGTGCTTGTGTAACAAGTATGTAAAACACAGCCTAGTAAAAAATGTAAACTTATTATTAGGCAGTGGGAATTTGATGCACTATTCAGTGTTCAAATTGAAATTAGGTTTAATACAAAAACAATGCTTCAGATATGTCTCATGATGATTTCATGCCCTTGAGAATGACCTGACCTAGATAGATAGATAGATAGATAGATAGATAGATAGATAGATAGATAGATCACATGAGCCAATATTTTATTCACAATAGAACATAGAGAACATAACAAATGTTTAAATGGAGAAATTTTACACTTTTATCCACGAAATGAGCTCATTTCAAATTTGATGCCTGCTACAGGTCTCAAAAAAGTTGGCACAGGGGCAACAAAGGGCTGAAAAAGCAAGAAATTTTGAAAAGATTCAGTTGGGAGAACATCTAGCAACTAATTAAGTTAATTGACATCAGGTCTGTAACATGATTAGCTATAAAAGGGATGTCTTAGAAAGGCAAAGTCTCTCAGAAGTAAAGATGGGCAGAGGCTCTCCAATCTGTGAAAGAGTGTGTAAAAAGATTGTGGAATACTTTAAAAACAACGTTCCTCAACGTCAAATTGCAAAGGCTTTGCAAATCTCATCATCTACAGTGCATAACATCATCAAAAGATTCAGAGAAACTGAAGAAATCTCTGTGCATAAGGGACAATGCTGAAGACCTTTGTTGGATACCCGTGGTCTTCGGGCCCTCAGACAACACTGCATCTCTCATTGGCATGATTCTGTCATTGACATTACTAAATGTGCCCAGGAATACTTCCAGAAACCACTGTCGGTAAACACAATCCGCCGTGCCATCTGCAGATGCCAATTAAAGTTCTATCATGCAAAAAGGAAGCCATATGTGTACATGGTCCAGAAGCGTCGTCGTGTCCTGTGGGCCAAGGCTCATTTAAAATGGACTGTTTCATAGTGGAAAAGTGTTCTATGGTCAGACGAGTCCAAATTTGATATTCTTGTTGGAAATCACAGACGCCATGTCCTCCGGGCTAAAGAGGAGGGAGACCTTCCAGCGTGTTATCAGCATTCAGTTCAAAAGCCAGCATCTCTGATGGTATGGTGGTGCATATGTGCATACGGTATGGGCAGCTTGCATGTTTTGGAAGGCACTATGAGTGCTGAAAGGTATATAAAGGTTTTAGAGCAACATATGCTCCCCTCCAGATGATGTCTATTTCAGGGAAGGCCTTGTGTATTTCAGCAGGACAATGCAAAACCACATACTGCAGCTATTACAACAGCATGGCTTCGTAGTAGAAGAGTCCGGGTGCTGAATTGGCCTGCCTGCAGTCCAGATCTTTCACCTATAGAGAACATTTGGCACATTATTAAACAAAAAATATGTCAAAGACAACCACTAATTCTTCAGCAGCTGGAAACATATATCAGGCAAGAATGGAACCAAATTCCAACAACAAAACTCCAGAAGCTCATAACCTCGATGCCCAGACGTCTTCAAACAGTTTTGAAAAGAAGAGGAGATAGAACACCATGGTAAACATGACCCCATTCCAACTATTTTGAGACCTGTAGCAGGCATCAAATTTGAAATGAGCTCATTTTGTGCATAAAATTGTAAAATTTCTCAGTTTAAATATTTGTTATGTTCTCTATGTTCTGTTGTGAATAAAATATTGGCTCATGTGATTTGAAATTCTTTTAGTTTTCATTTTATTCAAATTAAAAAAAAAAAAAAAAAGTCCCAACATTTCCGGAATCGAGTGATTGATAGATAGATAGATAGATAGATAGATAGATAGATAGATAGATAGATAGATAGATTTTATTTAAATTTTATTCGTCTAGCAAAAATTTACATATAAGTTTGTATTTTGAAAATATACTCAAATAATACAAATAGCAAAATACATAATTTACATTAGTAATATTCTAATGCAGAGGTCTTCAACTCTGCTCCTGGGGACCCACTGTCCTGCAAACTTTATTTCCAACCTGCTTCAGCACACCTACATGTGTATTGTCAAGCAATCCTAAAGAGCTTGATTAGCTGCTTCAGGTGTGTTTGATTAAGGTTGGAGCTTAACTCTCCAGGATAGTGGGTCCCCAGGAGCAGGGCTGAAGACCTCTGTTCTAATGTATTTTGTACATAATAATGTGCATAATGTAGCTGCACATTTGTTTCAAAACAATTTTGCATTAACCCTGGACATGTTTAATGAGGAGCAGCAGCAACTGATAAATTATGTTAACAATATATAATTAGAGCCCACTTGAGAATGTTGATGAGTTGTGTGTAATCAAGAGACTCTTCATCCTTGTTTCATGTGGGTCTCTGAAGAGGGCAGAGTGCAGGGACATGCCTATGCTATTTGTGTCATTAAAGACAATACATCTGCACAGAGGATTCTTTTGTTGTCAAATTAATTCAAGGGGGACACATATCTGTTTATTATCTACATCCCCCATTTTCAAGTATTTTGAATATCCCATTCCCAGCTCATATTTACCACTTGCCTCTATTCATTTTTTATCTACTATATTTCAGATGTGCTATGTATGCATGCTAAACAATAGATTTATGCTATTATAATCACATCTGGAGCTCAAGCCTTAATCTTTTCAGGGTCGTTTCAATCTTATGTACTAAAAAGCAGTATCAACCTCCACTTGAGAAGGGTATTTTTTCCATATATGAAATGGTTATATTTGGGCAAAAAATGTCCAGGATGTCCGTCCTGTTTGTGACATCACACACTGGCTTCTGAATCTCATGAGAGCAGAGCATATCGAACTCTACATGCTTCGGCTGCCCAAAAACAGCAGCAACATGCACTCATCCAGGATATCCTACAACAGAGTCAGAATGGTGACTCCCCTGTTTGCTTGTTTTTATTCTGCTCCATTCCAAGCCCCACATCCGTCCACTGGTTCAAAGAGGGTTCACCGAGTCTAAGAGTACACAGTGGAATCAGAACTCCTTTCTTGCCTGTCACACAGAAAGGGAGAGAAAGATAGGAAGAAGCCGACTTTGTAGGAGACAGAGCAGCAGGGGAGTGTAGTCATCGAAGACTCATAAATATCTACAATGTCTATGATAAGCAGAGAGGACCTTGTGTTCTCACAGCCGGTTCTCTGAGTCAAAACATGCATCATTCCTGTCACCCGAAACAGTGAAGAGTGACCCCTCCATAAGCAATGACCAGGACATGTCTGTAGCTGAGTTACAAAATGATGACACAATGAAAATTGGATGCTTTAGAGGGTACAGAATTTAGTATTTTTAATTATTGTAATAATATAAAACCTTTTTAAATTTTTGTGATGGAAAAGCTGAATTTTTAGCATCCATTACTCCACTCTTAAGTGTCATACGATCCTTCAGA
Organism: Spinibarbus caldwelli; assembly: GCA_039654775.1. Classification (NCBI taxonomy): domain Eukaryota; kingdom Metazoa; phylum Chordata; class Actinopteri; order Cypriniformes; family Cyprinidae; genus Spinibarbus; species Spinibarbus caldwelli. The sequence continues at coordinate 16,038,293 of CM077240.1, read as the reverse complement.
AATCATTCTAATATGCCGATTTGCTTATTATTATTATCAAGGCTGAAAACAGTTGTGCTGCACTGTAATGATTTTATAGAATTCATAGAATAGAAAGAACAGCATTTATTTGTTTACATTTTATTATTATTATTTAATAAAAAATGAAGGAAACTACTGATGCCGTCATCCATGAGATTCCCCCACAGGGATCTGCTTCAATTTTTCATTCAGGATCTGAACTGCAACAATGAAGCAAAAATTCGACACCTGTTGACCACGCCATGTTTGGTGACCACCATTTCCAAGCCAAAAGGCTCTCAGGACACAGGACACAGAGTGGGCAGTCATATCCTATTTCACTGCCCCCGTGTGCACACCATTTCTCATTAGCATACAGATGGACAGTGTTTTGGAATCATATTGTGTGTCCTCCTGCTCTTTGTTTGCCAGTCATAACTCCAGAGGTGGGCACAATGCTTGCTGCTCTTCAAAGAACTGGTCACACCTGGGAGTGTTCTGAGAAAGGGAGTAGGCACCCATAGCCAGCTGCACAGATGGCCTCTCACGCTAAAGCACAATGGGCGAGCTGTAAGAGGTCCATGTGTCGGGTTACATATGAAAGTGCTCAGCAAAATTTGGGAGCTATGACGCGTAAGAGGAGCTCATTACTATTTCATCATCACTAGTGACATAGTGGAAACATCATGTTGTGATGGGCTTGTGTGGTGTATGCTAGGGTTTCTCATTACCTACAAACATTACATTACCCTAACTTCTTGCAGAAGCTTTTTTGCTCCACATGGAATAAAAAAAAAAATAATAATAAAAAGAGTAATTGCAACTTTTCACCTCACAATTCTTAGGGAAAAAAGTCATAATTGTGAGATATAATACTAGAATTATGAGATATAAACTCAGAATTCTAAGAAAAAGTCCTATTATTTATTTATTTTACATTTTTCAAGAAACAGGCTTACATACTTTGTTTTTTCAAGTATTTTGAGCCAATGCGGGTATTCATGATAAAAAAGGACAAAGTCTTTATATATTTTGTCAGAAAATGAGACTATATCTTAAGTAATTTTGTGTCTCAAGTAAATCTATCTTGATGTACAAATGTTACAAAACAAGAAAAAATGTAAAAAAATAAAAAAACATGTTAATGTCATTTCTATTGAAACTTGCATGTCATATATTTAAATATATTTGTAATTTGTAATGAAATTGCATGTAAAATATATCAACTTTAAATATAGACAAAAAAATAAACAACTACCTTACTAACTATTAATAAGCAGCAAATTAGGAGTTTATTGAGGCAAAAGTCATAGTTGCTGGTTTTTTAATAGCGAGAATTGAACCTTAAAATAAAGTGTGACTGCAATAATTAGTTTTATGTGATTTTATACACACACACACACACACACACACACACACACATACACACACGTATATATACATATTTGGTTCAGATATGGTACACAATTTTGATAAGCAGTAAAATTTTATTTTTTTTCTTACCTTTACTTTTTTTCCCTTCTTTTTAGGAAATAAGGCTTCATTATAATGTCAGGACAGTTGTGTTAACCTGATATTTTTTACTCTATGCCCCCCAAAAACATTAAAATGATTTTTAATTCAGAAATTAAAAACATGCTCATCGCTCATCATTGCATTTTTAATATATTGATGAACAAGTTAATAGATGTGCATTATGCCATTGACGTGATGTACATTGATAAATCCAAAATGAGTAAAAATGTGCTTGGAAAATGCAATAACTGATGTTCAGTTAATGAAGAATACTACCACAGCCTTAAGAAGATACACTGAAGGTTAGCAAATGCACTAAGAAGCAAAACAGACAGACTTGCATCTCATTGATCAAAACCCTGAGGGGGTGTTCAATGACCTATTACCATCTCATTCCCTGGCAACAAGTTTTTCACACAGCGCTGGTTGTACTATAGAAGTTTTGAGGAATGCTGTAGGTGGATTGAAGTCGAGTCACGATTCATAAAATCCACCTCTTCCAAGAAACTCAGCCTTCAGGTCTGCAGTGATAACATCTGTTATGTACTGTACCTCAATCCAGGAACTCACAGCATCCATTTCAATGCGATACACCCCAAGGAGCTTCGCTTACAGTGTGGAGCAAACTCAAAATACTTAAGGAAGAACTGAACACAAGCACGTCAGTGTGGGTGATCCATAGCCAAGGGCGGTGGAAAAAGAAGCCCTTATCTGTAACACAAACCCACATGCTGATCATGAGATGCTCAGAAGCTGGTGTAGCTTGAAAGAAACAAATGATCACTTACATGTCAGATTCTGAGTGCCCTGCCCTGAGGCACTGGAAGCAGAGGGAAAGTGAAAGCAGGAATTACTGGGAACCAGGACCAGTCTCATCAGGACAATTTTGAAGAAAAAATAAAATAAAATAAAAAACCTTAATAGACTGCATAGCAGGCAAAGCATGATGATGCCATGAAATTATTATTATGATAATATGATTATTATTCCAAAGGCTCAAATGCAAAAGAGGCCTACTAAAGAATTAAAAGAGCGGTTTTGATGCACATTTGCAAAATACTATGATTATATGGTTAGATAATAATTCTTTAGAAACAGACAGATGGTAAGTTGTGGCTATAACTATAAAAAAGTCTACCTAAAGATTTCATTCCACAGTCTATGTTTGAGAGGGTAGACTTGGGAGGAAATAACAGGAAGGGAGGACAATCCCTTGTTGACACCTGCAGTCTCATGTGCACTGATTACAAGTATTGGTTCTGGCAGCTTAGCTTGGCTTTAGAGTAATCTGTGCATCCACATCTGCACAATTATCCTTATTGAAACATTCCTCTCATTTATTGACATTTTATGCAACTATTAAGCAAGAAAATGAATGCTGAGCTGATGGCATAAAATTCACATTAAGTCGATATTATATGTAAACAAAATCATCACAATTATCACAGCGTGTTCCTTAAGAGGAGCGATGCAAAGAGACTCCAGCGACAAGAATTTCTGTCGATTTGTGCTGCTACCCTGTCAGATTTTGCTACCTCCCATTAAAACAGCAGGTAGTACAATTCGACAACGAAAAATGCTACCTGTCAAATTATACAGCTTTTCCATCACACCTACCCCAACCCTAAACCTATCCTTACAGTAATGCAAATACAGTAATTATGTGTTGTTCAGGGTTATGGCTAGAAGGGATACAGCTACGGCCAGAAACCAACAATAAATAATGTTTCTACCTATTAGATTGTGTTTTATTACTGTCTACACCAGGGGTGCCCAATCCTGCTCATGGCGATCGACTGTCCAGCAAAGTTCCGCTCCAACTCTAATCAAACACACCTGAAGCAACTAATTAAGGTCTTCAGGATCGCTTGCAAAAAGCCAGGTGTGTTTGATTAGAGATGGAGCTGAACTTTGCAGGACAGTCGATCGCCAGGAGCAGGATTGGGCACCCCTGGTCTACACCTACCCCAACCCTAAACCTACCACTTACAGTAATGCAAATACAGTAATTATTGCTGTTCAGCGTGAGAAAAAGTACTTAATATTGATGTGCGCATGCGCAGTAAGCCCTGGTAGGACAATCTGACAGGTAGGATAAAATGGGGCGTGGCGCGATGCAATCAATCACAATAACACAGCCAATCAGAACAGCTTCACTCTGTTTGGCACTTTCTCAAACTCACAACATGCTGCTGCTGAAGACCGTTAAAGTTAAACGTTAAAACACATACCTTTTATTTTCGCAATGTATTTAGCAGTGATTTTAATAGTAGCCTATTAACAGTATTAATTTTGTAACTTTAAGATTTTGTCACAGAAAATCCCATTCTAAACATCTATAGTTAATCAACATGTCTCCGTCCATGTGTGATGCTAATCGGTCCAATGAGATTTCAGTGTGGGCGGGGCTACCTGACGCAATGCCGCCAGTTTTCCGCTTGTTGGTTTTCATATATTTGATGATTCCAAAAAATAAACCCCTGGAGTGTATTATCAAATTTTAGATTATATGAATAAGTTTTCAATTTGTATCCCATACCCTATAATAAAAATTAATTAGACTCCTTCTAAAATCCATTTGATTTTTAACCTCTTAAGACCCTGCGGCCTCATATGAGGACGTTATATTTGAGTGTATTTCTCTGAGACTCTACATAGTTTTAAGTCTGGATGTCCTGTACAGAGCACATTCAGGGCTTTTCAGAGATACCAAATGATTGGATGTTTCACTATGACCACTCCCTCTCCTTGGTCTTCAAAAATGTCTGAAATTAATTTAGTGACACTCTTATGGAAATATGATAATATTTTGTAATTATCATTTAAATCTGTCTAATTTTTAAATTGTGTGTCATAAATCAACATCTCAGGAAAATGTTATGGGGTTTCAAATCAAAATATGACTTTCTGTTACAAAACAGGACGTTGATTTCATTCATGTCCTCATATGAGGACACCGGGACTAAAAGCATGTTTATTACGCATTTTGGGAGACATAACAAATGAATAGGGAAAGAAATTATATTTCAAAATTCTATGAAATATTATATATAATTATGAAAATCTTGTCAAGTATTACTCCCATTATTACACTTCTTTTTTCATTACGTTGCCCCAAAAACACATTAATGTGCAAATTAGATTTAGTTTATAGATACATTGTATATAATGAGAAAATCCGTTTATGACCATTTTACACACATTTTGCAGAAAGAAAAATGGTATATCGAATCATTCTGTTATAACATAGCTGAGAATCATCTTTATACAAAGTTTGGTAAAAAAAAAAAAAAAAAAAAAAAAAAAAAAAAAAATTCTTAAACTAAAAATGTATTGGGGATTTAAAAAATCAATTGTTTTTGCCTATGCATGTTCATTCATGTCTTTTTATTTTTTAAAGAAATTGAGTCCCAATGTAGCATAACTTATGATTGAAATATCATTTTTTATTTATTTTTTATTTATTTATTTTTTTTACATTATTTATAATGTTCTAAACCAGTGGTTCTCAACCACATTCCTGGAGGACCCCCAACACTGCACATTTTGCATGTATCCTTAATCAAACACACCTGATTCAGGTCACCTGCTCATTAGTAGAGACATACAAACTTGAAATGGGTGTGTCAGACAAAGGAGACATGCAAAATGTGCAGTGTTGGGGGTCCTCCAGGAATGTGGTTGAGAACCACTGTTCTAAACAATGTAAAGACATGAAAAAAAAACAAATTTTTTCTTAAAACTTTTTTTCTCGGGTCTTAAGAGGATAAACAACAAAGAGCCTTAGGAATTTTTTTATTGGTATTTTCTTGTAATTGTTCTTGAAATTGTTGTGCGATATGTTTGTTATTAATAAAAAAATATTTTGAAGGCGGTTTAGAATTCTGCTATTGCAGGTGTTTTTTTTTTTGTTTTTTGTTTTTTTTGAGGAGAGCAAAAATGGGTACATATTGTCTTGTCAAAAGCGATAATGTATCAGAACTGAAATTGATTGCTAGATTCGCACCAAATGTTAGAAATGTTTCAGTTTATGTACTTTCCCACGATAAATGTTCCATGGTGGCTTTCAAAGGGGATACATGAGTGGCAGCTAAAGATCACGTCAGCTCTGCAAATAAACTCAGTTGGCTGTAAGTTAATATGACATAGGCCTATCTGTGGCTCGCATAAAAGTAACAATAAGGGCTATCGTTCTACATTTAAAGCCTAAAACAGAAAACAACAGGCCTTAATTAATCACCCTCCTACCTGGTGTGACAGAGCTCCTGGAGGATGTCTGGGTATTCCCCGCTGAAGCCCACTGCAAATCAGTCTTGCCGTAAGCTACTGCTAGAAGCAAAGTCGGCACATTAGAGGGAGCCAGCAGTTGACATCAAGATGGGACAAGTTCATATAAACATTCAGCAGCACCATTAATGCATTAAGCGATATTATCTACAGTGAATCTTATCAGCTGCGCTCGGTGTGTGGAGCAGGATGGGGGAGTGATGACAGATCAGGACTTCAGGGAAATGGAAGTGCCCTTTCCTTCAGCAGAGGGAAAGATTAGAACCTGCATGATATTTAGAAGCTGCCGCTCAACGTGAGCTGAAATGTTGACCTCACCTCCTCATCAAGAACATTGTTTTGATACATTGATTTTCCTCCATGTAGATGATTTATGAAAGCACTGACAGTGAAGAATAACAATGAGAGTGAACAACTCCTTACAAGTCAGCCCGTAAGTTAAGAAATGGAATAATAGAAAGGTTTTAGGAAATGTAACTGGTTGCAATGGAAAACAAAACCCACACTTTCCTGATACAAATAAGTGAGCTTTCTCCAGATTTCCATATACTTTTACTGGAAGCTCAGAAGAAAGGCCTATATTAACAGGTGGACTAGAGTCAAAATTATGTATGCAAATTATGTGAAACTATAAAATGCATAACTGACTGAAGAAATTGGCAGCCTCAAGATAACCGTTCGTGATATTTGCTCACAACACAGGATTCTGAAACCTGTTTCTGCCTCACAGAAGATTAAAAAGGTACTGTAATTGTGAAATGAAGTTTCAGTCACACTGTGAAATAAAGTCACAATTATGGGAAAAAGAAGTCACATAATTGCATAAATTGAGGTATAAAGTCACAATTATATTTTGTGCTTGATAAAGGTATGCAGAGAAAATGAAGTCAGCACAAACCATAAAGTAGCGCAAAACATGCCTCCCACACATCATTTTCATTGTAAAGTGAGTCTCCCTCTGCAAATCAAACCAATGCCAGGCTTCACAAAGACAACATCTGGAATATTCAGAATCCAGTCTGGTGTTAAAGGGAAAATTCAGACAAAAATGACAATTCTGTCATCATTTATTCACCCTCATGTTGTTCCAAACCTGAATGTTTTTTTCTTCTTCTGCAGAACACAAAAGAAAATATTGGAAGAAATAAAGTCATACAATATGAGAGTGAGGCGAACTAGTCTTTAAAGCCACCTTGCGTAGACACAGAAATCAAAACCACTGCAAACTGTGGAAATGATTATTAGATATTTCTAAAAACAAGATGCATAGTTCATTCAGGAATGAAATGTCTTGTTCGGTGTCTTGTTTAGACTCAGTGAATCATTCAGTGAAGGGCGACATGTTCATTCAGTGGGTCTTTAAAAGAAGGAAAAGCCAACAAAGTAATCACATGCTTCAAAAGGGAAAAAGAGACTTCAGTGAAGATAATATGAGTCATGGAAATGAATAAGAATGATTCTTTCACAAATGAAACAGCTTGTACAAATACTCTAGATGTAGATAACCATGTTTAGTTATTGTTTGATGGACAGTTTCTGATATTAAGAGGGTCACTTAGATAAACTGAATGGTCATGTGATCTCAATGGCTGCCTCATTACATCATATTTGAAATGCAAACTTCTAAGGTCGCTAAATTATCGACATCAAATCTTGCTGAAAAACCTGTTGTATGCAATATTCTACATGCCTTGTGTCATCTGATTGAGTGTTTTTTTTTTTTTTTTTAAGCAAGCAAAAGGCCTTTTAGTTTAATTATAAAAATGTCCACCTTCAGGTGTTTCACATTTCAAGATAATCACTAACTGGACTGAAGCAATTTACTTGATTATATATTCAACAGTTTTTACGAAAAAAAGTCATGTTAAAATGTATCAAACATGATACATTAGACTTTTGAGAATTTACTTGTATGTCTCTCAATCATTTAACGACCATACTAAGACACATAGGAGATATAGAGTGACAGTAACTGATTTTTATTTATTTATTTAAATTTATATGCTTTTATGTAAACAGTTTGCAATACTGTTATAAATATCTCACTGATATTACAAGATACAGAATTTCAGAATTGCACTTTTTTGACCATATAAATATCAGCTACTTAATCAAACTGCATATTTTTGCTCATTTCAGGGCTTTTGTTTTTGTTATATGCCATAATATGCTATATATGCCATAAAAGACCAATGTGTTAAACATGATAGTCAACAAAAACACACATGCAAACTTTTTTTTTTTTAAATAATATTTTGTCTAAAATTCCAAAAAACTGTACAATTTCAAACAAATTAAAATGATGTAATATTTCATGTCAGGCATCACAGGGTTAATGATAAAAATGCACCTGAAAGAAACACAACAGAGGCAAAATCGTCATGTAAATTTGTCCTGCCCCCACCATTAATTTCTATTAGCAAGTTAATCCCATTAGTACTATGAAATAATCATAGCATCTCTAGAGCGGTTGCCAGTTCATTACATTAAACGCACAACAAGAAAAGCCCCCAAAAAAGAGCTTAGGGCCTGACAAATGAACGATTGTTTTGTATTGATAATGTATTCAGTCTGCGTACAGTGCACAAGCCCTTTCTGGGTCATCTGAACAAAGCCAACAGTAAATCAAGAAGCATAGAAAACATGCTTAAGTGCCCTTGCCATGTCTTCTCCTCTCTCCTGCCCCACAGATCACACTCATTGTGTGTCTTGTTATGAGGCGTGCGGTTGCTATAGCAAAGTCGTGGTAGTTGCACTCAGTTACTTAATGCTATTATTTGTGACCCCCTCACCCAACCACCTGTTCCTCCTCCACAATCCCTCGCCCCGGACATCCGTCAATAAGGCTGTCTAATGATTACCAATGTGCCTAAAAAGAGCAGAGACGAAAACAAACATTACCTTGACAACTCAACACCTCTCGAAGCTCTACATAACGAAGAGCTCAATCTGACCCCTAGAGAGCTCTGGATGAGAAGGACTTGACGAATTGTCCCTCAGCTTGAACGAAAACATCACACTCGTTTGGCACATGAAAGCCAGATTGCAACCAAAAGGTGTGGTAATGTGGGGGACTGAAGAAAGGAGAGTGACATGAGGGCAAGTGGAGTGGATCTAACCACTATTTGAATATATCTTGAAAAAGAAAATCTTATTTGCAACAAAGGCTTAATATTACCTAATTTGATGATGCAAAGTTTTGTTGATGGCCATAATTCTAACCTTGAAATCAGGATTAGGTGTAAAATAACGTCTTCAAAATCATTCATACACATGATAATTGGCTGAGAATTGAACAAATAGTTGTAACCTGGATAAAGGAAGACTTCTTCACCTTTAAAATGGTTGTCGAAAGCAAAAATGCTTCAGAATGCACATATTTTGTGGAAAAATGTGACGTGCTAAAGCAAAACATGCACTATTTTTGGAATCGGCACTCCAAAATTAGTAATAAATAAGTTATGGATTTCATAATGCAAGGTAGTGTTGTTTATCAGTCATTACAGCACTTTACAATTTTGCATTTGTATAATAATTTTGCATGGATACCGACTGAAACTGACACAAATAGAGACTCCGTGACCTAAGGCAGTAACCTTTTTATTCATTTAAACTGAATGCAGATCAATGTAATACAGAGTGCACATGCAGTATTTCATTTTTGAAATATATATATTTTCAAATGTCAAAAGATACTTAATTGTGTGTGTATATATATATATATATATATATATATATATATATATATATATATATATATATATATGTATATATAACATATTTGAAATATATATATATATATATATATATATATATATATATATATATATATATATATATATATATATATATATATATACACATATATATTCATATATATATATACACATATATATTCATTCGAGGTGACAAATGAAAACAATCAGTAAACAAATGTGAGATTCAAAAGAAGAAATGTAGTGAACACCTCTCTTGAAATACTGAGTCTTAAAACCAAGCATTAATAACAGGGGCACATGACAATAAATCAACAATTTATTAATTTTTAAAAGAAATCAAGCCCTATCCTGAGATAAACGTACAAAACACTCAAACAAGTTCAAAAGTTTCTTTTATAATAAGAGATTAAGAAAATGAGGAAATGATATCTGAGGCATTGTGATATGAAATAATGCTTCCAAAACAAATGCATAATTCTTAAATGTCTCATTTGCATACTTTAAAAGGAGCACTTGGAAGTTAAAAACACTCCTATTGTGGACCAAACCAAACCTGTTTGTCTTTTTCCACACTTGTTTTGACTGATTATATGAACATGGTAATTTGTAAATTTGCACACTGACTGTATGTATTGATAAAGTTATAACACTCAATCACAATAGAATATAGACTACAGAGTACAGTGATAGGACAAAGGAAAATGCTTTACAGTAATATCCAATCAGCTGACAATATTATTCAACACTGTAGTGATCGTTGTCATGATGACAAGTACAAAGATAGTTTTAACAAATGTTTGTGCACATATTAATTTACTTTAATATCATTCACAAAATAATTAAGCCAACAATATATAGGAAAAACAATCGACTGATTAATTGATCGATTGAAATTAAACTTGTGAATGCTTTGTGCATAAAAGAATCTGACCTGAACTACAACAGAGCGAAAATCTGATTCAGAAAGCTTCAGCTCACCTTGCAAGCAGCCTCTCAAATCTTGGAGGTATCATGGAGAAAATTGAGGGCATATTGATTATATTAAAGCATTTACAGTCATCACCCTATATATTCATACAGTAAACTGCAACAAATGATTTTCAAGTATCGTATTCAGAAAGTCACTGTTTTGTTGCTGTGACTTTAGGAGGTACCAGTCTTCTGACACTATATGGTATTTGAAAATATTAATTTCTATTATTTTTGTTTTACTTCAGCGGGCAAGCTCATGCACCCCTCATATATTCTGTTCCATAAGTTCTGAAAGAATTCAGAACAGTGTTATAATATGATGATTATGGCAAAGCAGCTTTAAACCTGTAGCACTAGCACTGTACTCACACTTTAGGTTATTGTAGTAGATATTTCATAAATAAATTCTGTGCAAAACACACACTCAGAATATCAACTTAATGTTAAGCGGCAATAAAAAACATCTCAGTGTTTTTCAGCATCATCACTAACCCTGAATGTCCCAAAGTCAGCTTTGGACCTGAGATATATGCAAGAGCGTAATTGTTTTTCTTTGTCATTGATTGTTTTATAAGAAGTGGCTCTCAAGTTATCTCATTTGTGTAGCTGCCTGTGTGTTGTTCACATAATTCACATTAATTATTGTGATTATTTACTTGCTTATTTATATTTAAAAATGAATGTCATTCTACTATACGGCCTGACTGCAAAATTGGTGGGAATATGGCTAGAGGTCTCACTTTCTGACCACAAAGTACAGCTTCAATCACGATTGATCCGGGTCTGTGATTCTCTCTCTGATGGTCTCAACACGGTCTTTCAGATCTCACCCTCTCAAATTAGAGTGGAATAGATCACCATTACAAAGTCTTTAAGGGTCGTGGTGTGATTTCAAATGGCTGGCTGAAATTCCTGGCATGTTAAAAACAAAGCATTCAGTTACACAAAACAAACTCACAATGAACCTTTTCAGCGGATGGCACACAAGTGCGGCTTCAGGCTGAAATAAGACAATAGCTAGAACCACAACAAACAGATAAAAGTGTAAGAAGTAGCAAAATAATTAACAGTTAGTGACCATTTTGATTACTATATATAAAAATGTATGCAATGACTTGTATTTCTCGATGGCTTGGAACCGTTATTTTACACGTTGGTGGAGATCTTGTATTTCGGTGACATGTTGCTGTGGAACCAGATGAAGCTGAAAATAACGCCCATGGTTTTCGGGATGCTCTCGTCGAAGGCGAAGGTCATGGCTTCATGAAGGGGAACTTTGACCACCTCGATCAATTCGCCCTCTTGGGGTTTACCTCCTCCCTCTCCAACGCGATTCTCATCGGACACCTCAGCGTAGAACATGGTCTGCTTCGATCCGGTCACTCCGACTCCTGACCTGTGGGGGAGGAAACCACAAGAGACTCAGGACACTCGATAATGACAAACCAAAAGGAGCAACACGAGAACACTGAAACCTTGAGATGCCTCAGTTTACCTTCATAAGACAATACAGCTATGAACTATGACTTTTTTTGCAAGATTAAGCTAAAGAAGCAACATTGGAGCGAAATAAATACTAATACTAAATACAACTGTTAGATTTTATTTCTGATTTCGAATGTTATTGAACTGCAACTCTGACAAATAGTGTAGTACATTTTTAACATGATTTGAGCTAAAGAAGCCAAATTGTTGCTAAAAACAGCAAAAACCAGCCTAATCTAGTTAGCTGGTTTTAGCTGGTAAGCAGGCTGGTTTTAGATTGGTTTTGACCATTTCTTTAGCTGGTCAGGCTGGGAAACCAGCTGGCCAACCAGTAGTTTCGCACTGCCAGACCTTCAGACTTGACCTTGGTCGCTTTGAATGACCTAGGACCACCCAAGAGGCCATTTGACTGACAGGTAAAGCAACCAATCACATTTCGTTTTGTGCCATGTCATGTTTAGGGGAGTAGAAATGTCCCCACAATAATAATAATATAATAATAATAAGTGTGTAAAAACTCTTGGACGTATTTTTAAGGGTCTATGCACAAACTTTACATAATTCAAATACTTTTGAAAATCCAGCGTTTAGTTGATTCCGATAAGCGTTCATCATCGCAGTTGTAAACACGATGGATTTCTTCTTCCATGAGGGGGTTTGGCATCACGGCATCTTTGTTTCCAGGCAGAACTTTAACGAATGCAACACACACGTCTACCAGAAATACTGTAGAATTCAACCAATCCGATGACGACTTCGACTTCTGAGGTGTTTCCATTTTTTGTGTGCCATATGCATCAGATGTTCAGCCAACCGTGGGAGCGTGATGTCTGAGGCTGAGACTAGCCAACCAGCTAAAACAAGCTTGGCCAGGCAGAGAAACCAGCTTAAACCAGCTAAGACCAGCCGACCAGCTTAGGCTGGTTTTAGCTGCTTTTTTTCAGCAGGGATGTTAATGCTAAATACAAGTGTAGTCAGACTTTATTCCTGATTTGTAATGTAACCTTGAAAAATAGCTTAGCACATTTTTAGCATGATTTAAGCTACAGGTGTCACATTTTTGTTAAATATTAATGTCAAATACAGTTGATGTTAGAGTGCATTCCTGACTTGTACTGAAATGTAACTAAATAGCTTAGTACATTTTCACATGATTTAAGCCAAAGAAGCCACATTTTTGCTAAATTTTTACTAATGGTAAATACACTGTTATTAGCTTTTATTTCTGACTTGAAATGCAACCTTGACAAACAGCTCATAATTTGAGCGAAGCAGCATAAAGTTTTGCTTAAAAAGTGAAATACTGTACCATAATTGTTGTCAAATTGTATTCCTGATTTGAAATGTTACTGATATGTAATCTTGGCAAACCACTTAGTAAATTTCTGTCTTTCCCCATTCAGTTGGATAGGACCTGTATTGTACTTGTATGTTTATTACCAACCTAGAAACTAGCTGCCCAGGGGTGTTACCCAGATGGTCAATGAATTTACTAACTTCCATTAAAAGCACTTAATCATGAAAAAAAAAAAAAAAAAAACTCCCATCCATTAACTGATGATTCCGAAATAAATAAATAAATAAATAAATAAAAATCATCAGGGATTTACAAATGAGGAACTATACACCACTCAGGTAGCTCCCTGGCTATATTGTGAAATGGCTAGATGAGGCAGGGGCACAGAGGTCTACTCTGAAGACCTGAAGGCATGGGGAAAGACCTCTCACACCTTAATGGACAACAACATAGCAGCATCTGGTAAGGCGCCACTGTGACTGAGGCGTTACCTCACCTGAGACTCTGTCATGGAGACATCACCATGGAGATCTGCCTGACACCCCAGAGCATTACAGAGATGGGAAGCTTCCAAAAGCCCCTTCTTTTCCTAGTATTTTGTAGACTGAAACTGATTTTTTGAAATGAGCTCATGAAATATGGAAGAAAATTACAAGGCCGTGATGCCTGCGCACCATCGAAGTGATGGATGATGGCCTGAGGAGATAAAAATGGAACAAGCCCCGGCAATCAGTTTCTAGGATGAGTTTAAACTAACCACAATGGGTAACATGACTCTACATTTGAGGGACGAATTTCAAGGAAATCTGCAGGACTCCACTGTGTCTGTCACCAATGAAGAATGGGGTCTATGCTGACACCCACTTATGAAGAACAGAGACAAGATATGACAAATGAACTATTCTGAAACCCTCCTGGAGCTCTAAAGGGGCCAGGAGATATGGTACAGTACTTTTACAGTATTTCTATTAAATCTATAGACAATTCTGGTTTCATAATGTTTTCAACACAGAAGACGGAATCCTCCTCTCGTTAGGAGAAAGGAGAAAGACATTAATTTTGCAAATTGTAAACTCAATGCAGATTGCTCCCGTTCCTTCAGTACTGCCCAAAATAACTTGGCTTAAAGGGGTCATGAACTGAGAAATCAAAATTTCCTTGATCTTTTGACATATAGGAGGTCATCGAGCTATAAAAACATCCTGTACGATTCAGAATTCAAAACTTTCTTGTTAATCTAAAAACAGCTTATATTAAAGTCGGTCTGCCAAAACAACAGCTTATCGAATGTACCACTCTATGATGTAATAGTGTGGATAAGCACCACCTCCACAGAAGATGATCAACACCTGCTTCTACATCACTGCCTGTTTAGCCCCACCCACCGATCCGCACATGTAGTAGGTAAATGACGAGAGGCAAACCAAATGATAAAGATGGCTCTGAAAACAACAGAATTCTATGTAGTACCAAGTTGTGGAAAAAAAGTTTTTGCATTGCCTTCCTTCTGATCCCAGTGTTAGGAAAGAGTGGATGAACTTTACTTTTAATGAAGATCCAGGAGATCTTCATTAAAATATCAGTAAGAATCAGTAAGAACTTGGTCCTTTGTTCACTTCATTTTACAGCAGATTCGTTTACAAACAAGGCACAATTCAACGCAAGATTTTCAGAAAGATTGAAACTAAAAGACAATGCTGTGCTGACTATATTGGATCCGACAGTAATGTCGCAGCACACAAGTGTATGTGTGTATATATATTTTTCTAAATGTTTTCATTACGTGATCACTATTGCTTTGTCTGTAATTAAGAGATCGGTTGATATGTACAGAGTATTTATGCAGTTTTAACCTAAAACACAGCAGTGGGCGTTTACTTCTGAGTCTACAATACACCACGCCAATTCAAACAGAATGTTCTTAAGAGGAGGGTAAAAACAGGACAAAATAGCCTATTACTTATAAATTATGATGTTTATTATTTAAAAATCTTGATAACATTATAAGTGGACCTCAGAGAACAGCACAAAATAAAAAAAAACAAACAAATGCAGTTCATGACAACTTTAATTTCTGTGAGCCTCACCAAAAAGAAAAGCAAAAATAATGACATATGCAATGTTTTGATATCCACAGTGCTTACACATTTCTACTAAAACCTTATGGAGTTCAATGTTTTCAAAATTCATAGTAAGAAAAGCTTCTTGAGCATTATATCAGCATATTAGAATTATTTCTAAAGGATCATGTGACACTGAAGGCTGAAGTAATGACTGCTGAAAATTCAGCTTTGCCAGGAATAAATTGCATTTTAAAATAGAAGTTATTTTAAACTGTAATAATTCACTATAATTCACAACATTACTGTGTTTAACATATTTTTGACTAAATAAATGTAGCCTTGGTGACTATAATAGACTGAGGTTAAGAATCGTATCAAATGATAAACAATGTCAGAAAGAAGGAGAGAGAAAGTTCATTTTGGCTGCTTTAACCAAGTTGACATATTTATAAAGCAGTCTGGTGGGTCCTGTGGTCTAGTGGTTAGTGTAAATTCCCATATGGACAATGTGTCATTTCCTCATCCTCTTCTCTACAACATTTCCTGTTCCCTCTTACTTCTAATTATTAAATGTGGAAAAGGAAAAAAGACAATTTCACTGTTTAACACAATCAAACAGAAGTAGGTCATCCTCTCTCTGCATTCCTTCATGTCCCTACCCAGCCCATGAAAGCAGCAGGTGCAGCGTGAGGTCCACAGGTGTTTATGATGGTGCAGTCGGCAGGTGCGTCTGACCGTGTGTGTTTGCCAGTGTGCATTTGAGTGGAGGATCCTTTGCAACATGTGGTATTTTAGCTAATCAGAGATTGTTGTGGCACAGGTCACAACAAACAGCACCAGACAGATGTTGCAGGCTCACACACACACACACACACACACACAGAGAGACAGACAGGTGTGTGACTCTGGCAGGTGTGAGGCGGCAGGGGTTTACGAAGGCCTCATCAATGAAGACTGATAAGAGCATAATGCAGCACTGTTTCTTCTTCTTTTACACATGAGATCGGGACACATTTAACCCCTGAATACTTTATCTGAGGTTCTTTACTCTGGGGGTTTAGGGCTGGCAATGATGGAGATGAAGGTTAAATATTAAATAGGGAGAGAAAAATCAGTTGAGATAAAAATATATGTCAGCCATGACAGAGTGCATTTTACCAGATATTTATACATTCCTTTCTCACACACACTCTCTAATCTACTGTTCAAAAATTTGGGGTGAGTACTATTTTTTTTATGCTTTTGAAAGAAGTCTCTTATGCTCACCAAATGTATTTTATTCCTCTTATGACGAAGTTGGATTTTTAGAAACCATTACTTCAGTCTTGAGTGTCACATAATCCTTCAAAAATCATTCTGATATGCTGATTTGCTGCTCAAGAAACACTTTTTAAATTTTTTTTAATCAACGTTGAAAAGTTATTTTGCTTAACATTTTTGTGGAAATTGTGATTTTTGTTTTTTTTTTCTTTGTTTTTCAAGAATGTTTGATGAATTGTAAATTCAAAAGAGCAGCATTTATCTGAAATAGATTTTTTTTAAATATAAATATATTTATTGCCACTTTCTGACTGATCAGTATTAATGCATCCTTGCGGAACAAAAGTTTATTTCTTTTAAAATAAATAAATAACTGATAGTAACGGCACTAGTATACAGTATAAATAAATAAATATTTTCTACTTAATATGTTAAATATAAAGTCCTGAAGGGGTTTATTCTGTGATGATGACGGGGACACTACAAAAATATCTAATTACAGAAAGCTGTGATTGACCAATCAGAATCAAGCATTCCAGAGCGACATCTAATAAACAAAATAAATAACCCTGTATAAACCTCATGACTTGTTTCATTATCAAGGTATCACTGATGAGACTGCTTGTGTTATTATTAGCCACTTTCACACTTGAAAGCTGCTAAATTTCCAGAACAACTCTCCCACATCCATTATTAGCAAAAGCAGCAGCTGTCAGTGTTTTATACTCACTGACATCACCAAAATACCCTACATCTGACACCATTTGCAAGAAATAACCTACTGAAATTTAATTTTATTACATTTCTTAATACAATGCCGCTAGCTAGCTACAACATGCTAAAAGATTTCGTCTCTGCATCACGTGGGCCTATAACTTTATGTGTGAATTACGCTTATGAACTTACCATAAGATCAGAAATGTGACTTCTTTAAGATGGGTTCTCACCTGTATGACGTGATCTTTCTCAGCTTGGTGATTGGTACATCATAGCCACACTCTTCTAGCACTTCCTGCCTGGCAATCTCTTCCAGAGAGAGGTTGGGTTTGTCCACCAATCCTGCGCAGAGCTCGTAGGTCACGCCGGCCGAAGCGGGAGGTTGGTGGCTCGATGTCCCTTCACTTGTCTCTCCTGCTTTGTCCTCTCCTGGGACTTTATGTTCTGCTGATGCAGCTTCCGCTGACTCTTCCTCCGCAGGCTGCAGGGGCTTCAGTTTGCTGCGCTCCCATTCGCTCATGTATACAGCTGTGGAGAAATAAGACGTGTCACTCATCGTTCAAGAGTGCTTTCAAATAGAGAGTACACAAGCACTTTGATTGATGAGGTCTCAAACATAATGTTTTAGATCATGTAGGCACAAGTATGTGTTTGAGAAGAACGCAGAGGGGTCAATAAGGGTGCCCAAGACCAAAAAAAAAAAAATTTTTTTTAGAAAAGTATAAATAAATCTTTTTATTAGGGCTGTCAAATCCATTAATCACATCCGAATAAAAGTTTACATATCGTTTGTGTACTGTGTGTGTGTGTGTGTATAAGTAATATATTTACAGATAATATAAATCATATATGAACATATATATACACAATATATATATATATATATATATATATATATGTGTGTGTGTGTGTGTGTGTGTGTATAAGTAATATATTTACAGATAATATAAATCATATATGAATATATGAACATATATATACACAAGTAAATTATATATATATATATATATATATATATATATATATATATATATATATATATATGTGTGTGTGTGTGTGTGTGTGTGTGTGTGTGTGTGTGTGTGTGTACCTATGTTATACACTCGTTATGTAAACAAACTTTTATTTTGGATCGATTTGACAGCCCTGCTTTTCAATACATATTTATTATTTACATACCATTATAACCATCACCAAAAATAATAATCCCCTATTATTCCCTATCTTAAATACTCAAGTACATAGAATAATTATTTTCAAAAATGGTTTTAAATATATTTCAAACCATTTTGAAATATTTGAAACTATATAAATAATTCATATATATATATATATATATATATATATATATATATATATATATATATATATATATATATATATATATATATATATATACACACACAGTGGTGTGAAAAATTGTTGGCCCCCTTCCTGATTTTTTTTTTTTTGCATGTTTGTCACACTTGAATGTTTCAGATCATCAAACAAATTTAAATATTAATCAAATACAACACAAGTAAACACAACATGCAGTTTTTAAATGAAGGTGTTTTTTTTATGATGGGAAAACAAAATCCAAACCCACATGGCCCTGTGTGAAAAAGTGTTTCATCCAAGAGGTCACAAAAGACCCCAGAACAACATCCAAAGAACTGTAGGCCTCACTTGCCTCAGTTAAGGTCAGTGTTCATGACTCCACCATAAGAAAGAGACTGGGCAAAAATGGCCTGCATGGCAGAGTTCCAAGATGAAAACCGCTGGTGAGAAAAAAGAACATAAAGGCTCGTCTCAGTTTTGCCAGAAAACATCTTGATGATCCCCAAGACTTTTGGGAAAATACTCTGTGGACTGACGAGACAAAAGTTGAACTTTTTGGAAGGTGTGTGTCCCATTACATCTGGCGTAAAAGTAACACAGCATTTCAGAAAAAGAACATCATACCAACAGTAAAATATAGTGGTGATAGTGTGATGGTCTGGGGCTGTTTTGCTGCTTCAGGACCTGGAAGACTTGCTGTGATAAATGGAACCATGAATTCTGCTGTCTACCAAAAAATCCTGAAGGACAATGTACAGCCATCTGTTCGTGACCTCAAGCTGAAGCGAACTTGGGTTCTGCAGCAGGACAATGATCAAAACACACCAGCAAGTCCACCTCTGAATGGCTGAAGAAAAACAAAATGAAGACTTTGGAGTGGCCTAGTCAAATTCCTGACCTGAATCCTATTGAGATGCTGTGGCATGACCTTAAAAAGGCGGTTCATGCTTGAAAACCCTCCAATGTGGCTGAATTACAACAATTCTGCAAAGATGAGTGGGCCAAAATTCCTCCACAGCGCTGTAACAGACTCATTGCAAGTTATCGCAAACGCTTGATTGCAGTTGTTGCTGCTAAGGGTGGCCCACCCAGTTATTAGGTTTAGGGGGCAAGCACTTTTTCACACAGGGCCATGTGGGTTTGGATTTTGTTATCCCTTCATAAAAAAAAACAAAACAAAAAAAACTTCATTTAAAAACTGCATGTTGTGTTTACTTGTGTTATCTTTGATTCATATTTAAATTTGTTTGATGATCTGAAACATTAAAGTGTGACAAACATGCAAAAAAATAAAAAATCAGGAAGGGGGCCAACAATTTTTCACACCACTGTATATATGTAAAATACACATTATATGCACATTATGTCTATAATTGTAATATGTCTACATAGTTTTTATAATGATTTAGTTATTTTAGTACTTCCAATTAAACTAAATGAAAATCTGAAATCCTTGGCAACTATCTGTAATAAAAGATTTTGATGTGTTATTTTATTTCAGTTAATGACATTTCTTCTACGGTTTTAGTTTTAGTTAAAAATAATAACCGTGAGCTGAATTCATGGTTCACCACACAAGTTTGAACCTACAATCCTACAGATATCTATGCCCAGATCTTTAGTACTACGCCCTTCAGACGAATGTACTGTACATTTGGGACTAACTGAGAGCTCACTTAAAGAAAAGCCATCCTAGAGAAGACTTGTTCTTATGTTTCCCTGCACAAGGCCTGCCTTTTCATTTCAAGCATTGTTTGAAGACTACAGAAAAGAAAAAAACCTGTAGAAAGACGTCTCTCTTTCAATGCAAGGCTTTCCTTCCATTCTGAGAAGCAGGGCGCCGTCCCTGGCAAGCATGTATAGAACAATAGTGTAACAGTGTAGCGCGGGGCCAAAGCTTCACAGAGAGCACTGAAAAATGCTCTGTTTGCACGACGACCATCGACATGAAAAATGTTCCATTATGAGACTGTTATTGTTTTAGAGGCTTTCTACATTGCATTAGGTCAATATATGTCTTTGTGGTTTTCTCTATGTGTAATCTAAACACTGAATGTTACATTTAGAAGTGACTTAAGATGATACAAGGTCACTAGACCAAAGCCTGAAAAAGCCTAAAAAGTCATAGAAAGTGCAACACATTTGAGAGAAATTAACTGAATGGATGTGGCAAGGTCCTAAAATGTTTTACCAGAAAAAATGTCTATCATCCATGTTATTGTCAAGAAAGCATTTCAACATAGCAACACTCTCTAATAGCAGTTATAAAACGGCACCTGATATCTGTTGCGTATCAGATGTTTTTAAAAATCTGCAGCAGAACAAAAGATTTTTCATCATCTCTTTCAAATAGAGATTACAGAGGGATCTGGGTGTTGTACGTCACTTTGTAACAAGATACTGTATAAATGAAGTATGTGTGAGAATGTTTGGATGGGCGTCTTTGTAAAATCAGTGTCAAGCTGTTGTTCTGCTGTGAAAACAAACTACAAAAAAAGTGAGAACACTTTAAAAAAAGATTTTAGGGACGTTTTGAATGTATCTATCCCACACAGGCGCCGGAGTTGTGTAGGATGAGGGGGAGTATAGGTTAGCACAGTCTCAGACAGATATGAAACAAACAGGAAGCATTAGTTTTGGTGCAAAATGCCTCAGAAGCTCTCTTGACAAATTTTTTTTTTTTTTTTTTTTTTGTAACAAGGTTGTGCAAAATTCACAATTGAATTGAAAATGGTTATTAAATGCAAAATCAATTTCTGAATTAATTTTTAATGAACAAACGGATGCAGCATCGCAATTCAAATTTGAGGAAGCAGAATTGCATTACCAGTGCTGGATTTATCTAATTAGAAAGACAGGGAGTGAAATTTGCTGAAATGCAATTCTAATCCCAACACATTAAGTAAGAGGGAGTCATAACCCTGATATCTAAAGTAACTGAAAAACCTTACAGCCTTAAATCTTCTGAAGGTCTCAGGGAAGTAGAAAAATAAGCTGTAAAAAACAGTCATTAAAAAAACAATATTACAACTAAAATCAATCAAAATCAAAGACTCAAGTGTGGAAAAACATCAGGAATTAACAAGGACTGCAGGGCATTACCTGGGCGGAACTGCTTGACCAGGATGAAACAGTGTGAGGTGGTGTTGAAAATCAGCACAGAGACACTGGAAAGAGGAAAGAGGGAAGAGCAACGAATTTAGAAGTTGAGTTGGCATTTAGAGAAGTGGTTCCAGTTTGATCAGTACTCAACGATGGATAGCTTTGTTTCTTGTTAATGCATCCAGTCCTGCCAGAGCAACAACACAAGTGATCCAACAACTCATCTAGGCTTAGTGATAAAGAGAGAAAGTGAACATGAGCATGTGTATGTGAGAGAGAGAGGCACATGGACACCCTTGCTCCATCAAGCCCCAACAAATCACCCAGGATTAACACCTTGGATGTGGTCTTGGCTTTTCACTTTATCTTAGTTTGAGACTGAACATAATGCCCTAAGAAGAAGAGAATAAATCCCTGTCTTAAGGATCTCTGTATAATAGGATTTACCCACTGAAGCATACTGGGATAGCCAGGCCTCGGTGGACTGAAAGCAAGCTAATAGCTCAGCATGGCATGAGGTCAGAGGACAGAGTGTTTCTGTACAGCACTTTCACACTCATACAAGCAACATCTTCCCCTACTCTTCAACCAGGACACATACCTGACATAACATCTGTCTCGAGCATTTATGAGAGTTATTAAAATAGACAAATCATTGATAATAGACTGAAAGTCAAATTTATTTAGAAAAATTGTCTGTATTAATTGAACTTTTAGAGATGGATCTTAATAGTACGGGGCCTTAAAGGCATAGTTCAATGAAAAATGAAAATTTAATGAAAATTTGCTCACCCTCAGGCCATCCAAGATGAAGTTGAGATTGTTTCTTCATCGGAACAGATTTGGAGAAATTCACCAATACATCACTTGCTCACCAATGGATCATTTGCAGTGAATGGGTGCCAATAATTGCAAAAAGCTGAGTGTGTTTGTAAGTAATAAATCAAACAAAGGTGTTTATCTTTAAACCATCGCTTCGGACCCCAATTTGAGTCCATAATCTACTGTATAATAACATTTCCTTCGCTTGTAAATGGTGCTTAATTTATTCATATTTCTTTCCTGACAATGTTTCTCTGGAGAAAGCAATATTATGGATAGAGGACTTGTATTTTAGCTGGAAACAACAGTTTGAAGTTAAAAATGTCTTAATGATGGATGTTTCTTATGAAGACAGCTTTTCTTCATGAAACTTTAATTGATGGACTGTGGACTGTGGCAAGTGATGTAATGCTACATTTCTCCAAATTTGTATCTTTTTGGGGTGATGTATTCCTTTAAGGTGTGGACATTTTAATGAAATTTTGGCAAAATATTGCATATAGCAATGTATGAATTGCAGCTTGCAAAGAAGTCATTTTCAAAACAAACAACTTCCTATTGGTCAACATGGAAAACGCGTGGGCAACTTGAACCAGCTGCAAAATCTGTTTGGGCAAATCTTTCAGCTTCACACGAAATTCCCAATTGTCTGACAGCGCTCTATTGAAATGACTGGATTTTGCCTGCAAAATTCGGTAAATGTGACCGCACCTTTAGAGTGCAAGATTTGCCGATTGTCACAAGCCACAGATCATTCTGTGCTATAATACGTTGTATTAGTGTGATTGTTTCGATGGCAATGGAGAGAGACGGCTCTTTGAGTGGGGAAAGCGGATATGTCTGTAGAGGCAGGAAGCCCTGCCCTGCCTTTCCCATGGTGTATGCGTGCAAGAGATTACCACACAGCCTAAATGTAAACCAACACACACTCCTGAATCTTACCCCCAATATGTATTCACACACAAGCATTTGTTCTCTCCTGTAATATTTTTTTTATATGGCTAGACACAGAAATAAGAGTCTTAGCAAAGGGACGCACAATAAGGTAGATCAGTAGCATTTCAGTTTACCTTATCAATTCTGGATATTTAGTTCATGCTCATTTTCCATATTTTATACTTAGATCACCTTACAGTTAATCTTTAAAAACGCCCATTTGGACGAAGCAGAAAAAAAAAAAAAAGAAGAAGAATTTCCAGTTTCGGTCAAAATTGTTTAGGAAGGCCACAATCATTGACCAAAAAACATTAGAGTTTCTTCAATGATGAAAGTGCTCCTGAATTGATATGACTCAGATCATGCACAAACATTTGGTAGGAAGCGCTATCATCTGGAGACAATGATTTGATGGTTTGACACCTGATTAAGAGCGGTCCTGTAGTTTTCAAGGCACAAATCCAATCTATCAGTTAAGATCCTCCCTTTTTCTTCACCACTGATGAGCTGTGGACTGTCCCGAATGAAGAGTGCAGTCTGGGTCAACCTTTGAAAATTGTGCAGCTGACGGGTCAGTTCCCCAGCGAGCCGAGGCATGTCTGAATGGCACGCTCCTCGCCGCTTCACCTCTCCACCCTGGAAATACTGTCGAAGTCATGCAGGACGTCTCACACACCGTTAAGCATGCTGTCCATTAGGGGTGTTGGGCTCTCACTGCAGGATGCGATGCAACCGGAGCAGCAGGAAAGAAAGCAGAGGACTGGTGCTGGTGATAATAAGAATTACTCGCATCACAACACTGATGCACATCATATCACACACACATGATACACACTCATCCACACTCTTCAAAGTCCTCACAAAAGACAATGGCTACCAACTCGTTACCTCCCAAACACCAGCAGAGCTCTCATTAGACTGTAGCAGTGGCACTAATGACCTGAACAGATGCTGCTTTTAATGGCTTTACCTTTCATCTGCAGATCACCTCATTCATCAAGCCACCAAACAGTGCAAGAAAACAATGACTTGGTCAAATGGTGACATAAAATAAGAGCATGCACATACACAAAGTTCGGGGTTGGTGTTTTTTAAAAAAATATATGTTTATGCTCACCAAGGCAGATTTATTTGATAAAAATACAGTAAAAACAGCAACTGTGTAAAATATTACAATTTGAAAATTAACCTTTCTATTTGAATATATTTATTAATTTGGAAAGCCATTACTTCAGTTTTCAGTGTCACATGATCCTTCAGAAATCATTATAATACAATGATTTGGCACTCAAAAACATTTATTATTATCAATTTTGAAAACAATTGAACCGCTTTTGTGAAAACAGTGATTTCTTTTTCTTCAGGAGTTTTAGATGAACAGAAAGTTAAAAAAAAACAGCATATATAAACAAAAATCTTTTGTAACAATAAATGTCTTTACTGTCACATTTGATCAATTTAATGTGCCCTTGCTGAACAAAAGCATTCATTTCTTCAAAAATTCTTACTGACTTCAAACATTTGAATGGAAGTGTTTGTCAAAATAAAACCACAAACTCCCATTTTCAAATAATTTTTCAACCTTCAATGGATTTACAACAAAACCTCCATGGTTTTGGTGGTGAGTACCTTGGTTTTAGTGGCTTCACCTCAACTCAGTCTTGTCCATGCACCTTGTCCAGAACTGGTTTGACACTGTGGTTTTATATTGTGACAATATTTTCATTTGAGTTTTTCTTCTCGTTGTTGCTTGAGTTGAGATGGTGGTCCAGAATACAAGTTCACGCAGCTATTCTGATTGACTGTCATTTTCTTTCCTTGCTTGGTCATTTTCTCACTTTGAATTTAATAGGGTCGGAAAAATGACTTGTCATGTTGTGAATGGTTAGAATATGGTGTTACAAGCCCACAGAAATCATATTTTGGTTCGCAGACCATTTTCTCACAGACATGGTCCAGACGCTCCTCATCGAAGAACAAAGGCCTTCTTAAGAAACCTAATTTAGGAATGTGCTGTAACTCTTTTTATATTATTGGCCAGAGACTTTGTAGTCGCTTTGTTCTTCCTGCTGAGAATGATTGAATCTCCATACATCTCCATGAGAAAATAAAAGTGTCTGGCAATATTGACACATGGTCCACAGAAGTACTCAATCCTCACCGATAGCTTTAATGAACCCCGTATGAAAGTTCACCCGTGATCTCAAGGCAGCAGTTGACAACTGGAGAGGTACAAAGAGGCTGCTCTTAGGTGTGTAATGACCCAAAAACCTCTTTGGGTCGGTGGGAAGGGGTTGTGTGGGAAACAGAACTGAAGTTTAACTGCTTCTGCCTCTATCTTGGACACTTCAAACCTGGTCAGGGATCAGCGAGTGCATTGAGGACAGGTGGAGGGTTGCAAATGCCTACCTGAAGCTACTAAAAACAGAACTGTGTATCAAAGTTAGAAAAAAAGGGACAGATTTATTGTGACAAAGCTCAATGGAGACATGATCGTGTAAAAGACAGAACTGAAGAGAGATCAAGACTTTTGGGGCAGGGGAGACCTTCTTATTGTTGCACTGTGGTAAGACATTCCAGCACCAAAAGCCTCAAATCCTTCCAGGTTTACAGTTGTCTTAAAGTATTATGTGAAAACATGCATAAAGGGATAGTTCACCCAAAAATGAAAATTCTGTCATTAATTAAGCACCCTTATGTTGTTCCAAACCCGTAAGACCTCAATACACAAATTAAGATATGCACATACGTTGTTTACCTTCAGATCTAAGCATGCACATATTTTGTGAATAAGAGATTAACTGTGATTACATTTAATGTAATTTTACAGTAAAATACTGTTAATTATTATTATTTTTTTTAAATTATGGTTTTTGGAAGTGAAAAAGAACAAGTCATTGTATAAATTACAGTGAGAAACCGTAAATTGACATTTCCAGAATTCCCTGCATTACACTTCACATTTGATGTTTTTTCATTGAAATAACAGTTTATCATCATGTTTTTTTCTTATCAGCTGTGTACATTAGGTTTTTATCTTACATCTAATGTTGTTAAATTAATGTTTACCATGATGGTGTTTGTGATGAGCTTTGATTCATCATGTGACTTTCTCATCACTGCCTGTTTTAGGTGGTTATCAGTGTATTACAATGGTACAAAACAGATTTTAGTACTTCAGTAGGTTGGTATATTAACATTATATCAGTTAATGAAATATGTTTGTTTTTTTTTTTACTGTGAATTTAAGTTAAGTCTGTAAAACCTAAAACGTTACTACCTTATTTTTTTCGGTAAAGTTCGGCCAACCACAGCTGCTGGTATTTTACCATAAATGTTACTGATTTTTTTTGTTTTTTTACAGTGTACACTCCAAAAGGAAAGAGATACAGTCAAACAGAATAAGTCAGAGAGGGTTTACTTGTAAAATTATCTTGTTCAAAAAATAAATAAATAAATAAATAAAAAACTGTAAGACACATTCTCACCTATCATGGGTTTGCATAAAGTCCCAGGACTTCTTTGTTCCATTCTGTGAAAAAAGGAAAATTATAATATCATATAATTTCTAAAATAACAGTTCAGCTAAATATGTAAAACAAACAAACAACTGAGACAGACAAGTCTGAATATTCAAAACTGTAGAAAGCCTTAATCATTGTATTGAACGTGGCTTACGTTTTTTAAAAAAAGAAACCAAACTATTGTAAACTTTCAATGTCCAAAGATGACCTGTAAAGAAATCTGAGTTCCACTGGAAAAGTAGCTCATGATTTTTTTTTTTTTCATGCTGTAACTTGCTGTAAATCAAGTGAAAGTGTAAATTTCCAAGGTTAAAAGAGGTAGCTGGGTTGATGTTTTGAACAGTGCAAATACAACTGCTAGAGTAGCTGCTAAGCAACCAGATGTCTCATGCATCCCAAAATTACATAAAAAGCAATTAGTCACAGATCTTTCATTAATGCAAAGTTTAATGAAAGGGATAAAAAGTTGTTCAATAATAATAATAATAATAATAATAATAATAATAATAATAATAATAGTTGTTGCTTGAGCCAAAAAAAAAAAAAAAACATGCTGGATTGCTATAACAATGAGCATGTTCACATTAAAGATGCTCATGGATATACAAAAAAAAAAAAAAAAAAATTATATATATATATATATATATATATATATATATATATATATATATATATATATATATATATATATATATATATATATATATATATATATATACCAAGGTTAAAGAGATGTTATTGAATCTTAATTAAACTATGAAATTGCAACTTTTGGATTCAAGCTCGACAAGTAGGTTTGTGTATTTGAGTTGTCAAAACACCCCAGCAATAATGGGAAAGGGTGTGCAGCTCTTAAAATGTTAGTAGTAACAGCCTAGGCTTATGTTTTGTGTACAGTGCATGTACAGTGTCTCACTCACCCTTTTGCATAAATCTCTAGCACTTTTGATCACCACAGTGCCTGAAGACAGGGATTCTGTGAGACATGAATCTCACAAGAACGGACATGTTTATGAAAAAGGTTGTTGGTGTTGCTTAAGAAGATGGGGGATCAGCCTAGTGCACGTGCGTTTGTACTCTATTTGAAGGGGCATCACCTCATGTGCAATCTACATACTTGTAAAATGTCACCTTTTCTTTATACTTATCGTTTGGGATGAAAAGTGACTGAACACTCAACCAGTTGAGCTGTGCATCAAAGGTGATGCGCCCTGTAAGATGCTTGGCATCACAGAAGTATGTTCTCTGCAGATCCTGTATCATATTTTCCCAAACAGAACAATTCAAATGATATTAAGACTATGCTTAACTCTGAGACTTTGCAGCTGATATTGGTCTCAACACATACTAGACCATGTGTCATAGCTGTGAACAAGTAGCCTACAGCCTTTATAACAAGAAGGTTTTGGAAATGGGTAATTTTCTTTTCATGGGTGCTCTTTATGCTTACACCCACAGTAACTATTCATTCACCATAAAAGAGTGAATTAGCACAACACTCCCAACTCTGAAAAATTAAGCATAGCTCAGCATAAGCAGCATCTTGCAGGACTGTCAGGATATCTTGCATCAGCTAAAGGATCATGATAACAGGCAGCATCATGAGAAAACTTTCAATTTTTTAAGTGGTTTATCATACAGAATATGGTTCTATAAAAATCAAATAATATGCATGAAGACAGAAATATATTACTATTGGTATTCAATAAATGATTTAAGTCACAATATATTGTTGTAGTTTACTCACTTTCATGCAAAATTTCACTGTGGCCTAGTTAAACCCTTAAATTGACGGTCACTTTATGCAGATTTGACAGTTTTTTATATGCATATGTAAGTTGGTTGGTGTATAAGCACAAAGCCAGAAATAATCAAAAGCTTCATTACACCTCTCAACGAACAGACACTGTGCTATTTAAAAAATGCAGCACCTTTTTCCAGTTGAACAGCTTAAGCGTGACCTACCTAATCATGGTTGCAGGTCTGATCTGTTAATAAGAAGCAAAGCTCCATTAATGGAAACAGTCATCGGTTACCTGAGGCACCAGTGTAAAACGAGAGTGTGGAAAGTGAACCTGCATACCAAGCATGGTCAGTGGATCCGACGGGGTCACGTTTGCTTTGGGCAATGCCACTTTTCGTGCTAATGACCTGTATCTTTTGGCTCCAAAACGTGGCTGTTTTGGAGGGAAGACTGAGAGCGGAACAAACTTCAGTCTTGTTGCTCTGTATGGTGTCAGATCTGCTCCATTAATCCAAGAGCACCTAGTTAAATGCTTGAATAGGGTCTTTGAATTCTTCATACTCAAGAATCTGCTGCTTTGCAACATGAAAGAAATGCATCCTAAAAAACTGTATCCTTTTGACTAATGAATTTCCAGTCATTGGTGATTATGTTTAAAATTCAGTGATTCAGATTTGCTATAATGAATCATTTAGACTAGGGCGGTCACGTTTCCTCAATTAAATTTGAGTAGTCCATTATAAAAGATCCTCAACTGCATTTTGTCCCTATCGATTAACTGGCAAAATAACGTAAGTGGCGCAACTCCATGGACGAGAATCCATGAAAAGCATTATTAGACCATTTTCTAAGGCTGCACGAAATATTAAAACCATTAAAAATTATAATAAAACATAGCGCTATTGTGAATTCAAAAAGGCTGTGATTCAATTAAATAAATATGAGCTTCTGGATTAACATGCCATTTACTTATATGCGTGTAGGTTACGTGCATCTCAGAGCAGCTCCATTCACAGTAAATGCTGCTCCACACAAACAGTTAGCATTTAAATCCCCGGGCCATCTCAAACTTCATCTCTGCATATGCTGTGAGTCTGAGTTGCTTAAAACGTTAATCTGAGAACAATGTGCATCATTTTTATCAGATTTATAAAGTAAATCATTTATAAACCTATGCCAACACAGAACACACCATTATCTTTCTAAATATGCTAACTGTTCAACGTGACTTCAAAATAAAAGTCTCTGAGTTTGTTTTTTTTTTTCTTGCTTTTTTTTTCTTCAGCTCTGAGTTTGCATATTTTGATGTCCATTTGTTCTTGTTCAAGAAATGAAAGTGGCTGTAGAATTTCTACCATAAAGAAGTGGCCAAATATTAAAGATTAAGTGGACATTTAAATGAAATGCTGTTTAGTCGATATTAAACAAGGATTAGATCGCGCTGCAAAGTGTAAAAACAATTGTCAGGCCTTTGGCGCCCTCTGCAGGCATTCGAGTTGTCAAAAGTACCGACTGCGAAATCATTCAGTACTGAAATTTTAAAAATAATAGACGTGGCTGATAGACACAGCCTTCAAACACTCTTTGTGTTTCAGTGTGAGCGCTCGGTGAAGAGTGTAAAGCGATGATCATTGTAGCCAATCACAGTCAATCTGTTGAGCATGTGAACACAATGACCAATCTGCTCTGTTTAAGAATCTGCTCAACAGCACTCAAATGTTAGTAGGAAATGGACGTTTTTAAAATTTCAGTACTGAAATGTATCATGGTTGGTACTTTTGACAACACTAGATCCAATTACTCGATTAATCGTCAGAATAATCGACTGATTACAGCCCTAATTTAGACTGATCTGTGAACCGGTTTAATTGGCATACTGATTGACACGCAAATTGGATGAAACTTGCAAGCAAGATATCTAGCTGATTAAATATTTTGGAGCAAACTGTACAGTAACTAACAAAATGTATATTCACTACTGAAATTTTCTCTGAAATTTCATGACTTTCCAATTATTCCTAGGTTTTCCATGACCATGACAAAAGCCCCTAAAACAATTAAGCTTTGGTAAACGTTGTAAAAACGACTTTTCAGCAAAGAAAATAATTAAAGTTTTACTCAATTTTTAAAACAATATTTGAAAACTTTGGACTTACACACTGCAGAAGAGATGATGTTCACTTTTCAAAAAGTGTTATAAAAACACCTGGGTCAGGAAAGAGGTGATCAGTGAAGTGATCCAAACTTTTTTGTGTAGGTGCTAAATTCTTCAATCTTTCCCGCAGGGTCAGACAAGTGGGGATAAAAAGTGCCTTTTCATGGCAAGTGTATACTTGAGTACATACTTGTGGAGGCGAAAGTGGGTATGTTAATGAATGGAGGGGGATGTAACGTGCAGAGTTTTAGATTGCCAAATGAAAGTCTTTACGCTACTATTATCTGCACATTTCTTTGGTTCATAAGGGATGATGCCAACTACAGTATCTGAAGCAGAGACGACCCGCAGTTTACTGAGAAGCTTGAACATTTGCATTCCATAAATGCAAACCCTTAGTCTTTGTCTGAACACCAGTATTAACCCAACCATCACCAGCAACTTGAAAAAGCACAGAGAGGGAGAGGCTATGCAAGTTCATGCACCTCAAAGACAAGCCCAAAAACGAAAGTACTTCAAATTGAGCAATAGCTCTTACAGGGTAGAAAAAGACACAAGAGCAAAGAGTAAAGGCTTTAAGATGAGGGTACAACAGATTAGAGTTAATGTTTGTTGCTCAACAGTAAACGATGCACACTCACATACCACAGACACCAGGTCTATTGTCTACATAATCACTGCCATGACATCCTGAAGTATAAAAAAATGTGGGATTTCAGCCTCTTTGTAATACTAGTGCTGTCATAGGGAATGCTAAGTATTTCTGAGATAAATGTGTAAAGAAAAAAAACCTTAAAATCAGTGATAAGCCTGTTGGGCCAGCCAACGGTCAACAATAAACGTGAATAATCACATGGAGCCAGCGTCCTGCATTATCGCGAACAGTTTTATGAGGGCTGTTTCTACTAGATGGCACTTTATCAGTAATGGGTTGCTACTGATTTCACTAATTGATTCAATTGCAATAGTGTAAAAAACATTAATACAAAGAGTCATAATAAGGTCTTAATGAAAAAAAAAATCTGAAACGGAATAACTGATTTATAAAATCTATCAATCTCAATACAGTTTCTTAAATTCATGCCACCACACTGTAGAAGAGATACTAAAAATGGCCTTGATTTCAAAGTGGTGGACCAAATGCTCACAATCTCATCTGCAGATAAACTCTGTAGTTGAATAAACATCATGTAAACACCACAGCCTTTACAAACCATGTGAGATATAAGCAACAGATTGAGGCAGGTACACAGATGCCAACGTATGTTGAGAAGACACATTTGCTGTAAACATACAGGCAACTGGGAGCAATATGCCAATAGAATGGGAAAGAACAATACTTTGCAATAAAAGACTTTTTAAAAGTAATTTAATTTATCACTGTAAGTTCTTGATGTTGCTTAATGAAATTCTGCAAAGCATCCCATCTAAACAGAGGAAGTGAAATCAGCTTTCAGAGAGCTGCTCTGCAGGAATGAATTCTGTAGAACCAGACACATCCTAACTCAAAAATTCAACTATGGCCTACTAAACTTACGGCTGTTAAATGCACTAAAGGTAGTTGTTTTTAAATCAAACATTTTGTAGTAGGTCATCACAAGATGATTTACAGAAAATTTATTTTTTAATAATGACACTAAAGCAAAAAACACAATAAGGTCTCATCTAACATAGCTATGAACTAACAATTAGCAATCTACTTTTACATTATTTACAAGAGTATAACATTTAATAGCATATAATATTATGTATAAAACTGCATATTATTGGACTTAAATCCAGGTACAAAGAATTAAGGCTCCTGGCTCATAACGTATACTGTTGAACCCAAGGTCAAATGACTCTGGTAAATAAATTATTCTGTTGTACAAGAAATTCTGGTTTAGTAGAGGGCTATAGGCTTCACTTCACAAAAGAAATGTGGCACACGTTGTATGTTGTAGTACAAGGAAGTACATCATAACATACAACGTTAAGTCAGCATGTGTCTGGGTTCTAGCCAGATTTTGAATCAACAACATCAGGTTCCATGACACTTTTGCATCTTTTTCGTTAAAGCTTGAATCTGCTAAGTATTCACTGCCATTATCTGTACAAGTGCGAGCAAGACTTTTATTTTTCAATTTTCTCCTTTTGTGGTCTGAAAAGACAGAAGGTGACATTAAAATGACACCAGACTGAGTAAAAATGACTAAATTTTAATTTTTGTGTGAAGTATCGCTTTAAAGAGAAACAACAGTGTCCACTAGAAATATTTTTAATCCATCATTCAATTTTATTGCCTTCAGAAACCCTGGTGAGGTTCTCGCTGCTTTTATGGTTTGCCCCCTATAGGTCTATTCTGCGTGGCCAAGCGTGTTTAGGGTCCCTGGTCTTGCACACAGATGGTGGGGGTCCCTCATTATCAGGGCCACTCTCCATGTCAACAAGAAAAGCCTTTTGAGACCCTGGGAATCACAAGCGACATAGATTACAACACAGATTACAGGGAGTGGAAGGAGATGTAGGGCCTTGAAATTATTATGCCCCCTCGGTCCTACTCGCAATAAAGGCTTATGAGTGAATAGGGAGGAGCAAAAGGCCTTGTTCTTTTGCATGCTTAAAGTCTAATTATCATCAGCTTGCAGTTTATAATGCTGTGACCCCGACAGATGCTGAGAATTCAATTGCCGTCACGCTACCATTTACAATCAAGGCCTTTAATTCCCACCATGTGCTGTTCAACTTCCCAAGATTTAAAGCCCTTATCGCACATTATTCCCACCAGGATATCATGTGCCAAACCCTGCTGATATTCATAGTAAGAAAGATGCTGTCTGGATCCGGTTGGGTGTGTTGGTGTGAAATACAAGGGATAATGAGCAAAAGGAGTCATTATTTTTAAATCATGTGCTTGTTTACTGCACTTAAACATTCATTTTCTTCTAGAACCTGAACATCAGCCCAACATACTACTGGTGCTTAAAATGAAAGATGCGTTTCTTTGGGAAAGCAATTATGCGCCACCAGCCCGGAGAGGGTACAAAGGTTAACTGAGTCCTCAACCATACTTCAGATCTCAAAGGTAAACACTAAGATGTCATTACATCGAAACAAACAATGTAACCAAACCCACCTACCACCAAAACAAAACACTTTCTGATAAACAACAAAACCCCACCCTCCGACGTGGACACATGCTGATTGCCATCACAG
The DNA here is from genome assembly GCA_039654775.1 of Spinibarbus caldwelli. Taxonomy (NCBI): domain Eukaryota; kingdom Metazoa; phylum Chordata; class Actinopteri; order Cypriniformes; family Cyprinidae; genus Spinibarbus; species Spinibarbus caldwelli. Next base: position 16,004,180 of record CM077240.1, on the reverse strand, counting down.
CTCATAAATTACGACAAAAAAAAAAAAAAAAAAAAAAAAAAAAAAAAAAAAAAGACAAAAAAACAAAAAAAAAAACAAGCATTCAACATTTTTTGGAAGGTTTCTTGTCAGACTCTCAGGTAGGACCATCATTCTCTTGCTCATCTTCATCTGTCATCTTTTTTTACTTAAATTTAGAAAAAGTAAGAGCAAATGCAGACGTGTCCACCGTTTTAACCCAATTCAAAAGGCTTTGTGTTGCTGCTCCTATTTCCAGTGCTTGTGCTTCAGAGCACAGGGTTAGGGATGAAAGAGATGGAAGAACAGAGGGAGCTCAACCTCTGTGTCTCCATCTGCTTTCTCCTCGCCCTCCACCCCTCATCGACCCCACTCTCCTTCTGCCCTTCCATCCCACAGGTGTGAGCTTACCTCCCCAAATTACCCTCTCCATGTACACCCGCCCCCCTTCAAGCCCCATGCTGGGCTTAAGTAACGCTCAATCCTCTCAGCCTGGGGCCACAAGTTCCTGCAACCATTACATTACAAATGCCTACTGTTGGGGAGGCAAATAAAGGTCCTCAATTACGCTGCCAGTTGATGGAGGGTAAAATAAACTTATTTGGTTCTTACGAAATAGAATGCTATGACAGGCTTTTCTAACTTTAATCTGTCAATGACAAATAAGTGTGTCCACAAAAAGTAAAAGGGTTAAAAAACTAGTTAAATGCAAAATTGTAGAATTGCTGTAGGTTTTATATGGTTTAGTAAACCAGAAAAAAATGATACGATGTTCAAAAATTTTCACAAATCATGGATTTTATTAATTATAGCCTATTATTAATTCATAATAACTGTTAAGTTTTGGGGAGTCTTTTTCAATGTTTTACAACCTGAATTAGCCTTGCCTTGTCATAAAGGTCAAATTATCCAATATTTCAATTGACCCTTGACAAACAGTCTTTAAGATCTGCAAAGATCCTCTCTATGATGCCATTTCCTGTTTTATGTTGGTCTAACCCTAACCAGAATTGAATTTATGTATTTTTTTTATATATATATAAAAAAAAAAAAAAAACTTGTAACCCTTTGTAACTTTGCTTTCACTAGGGAAAAACAAGCATCAGAAAACAACTCTAACATGTAAGGGAAGACAGCAGCGTACATTATATTTTCCACTACACTAGTGATTTATGAACTTTTCAAAGCAACACACATCATTGTTCCTATGAACAATCCACAATCTCACAGGGAAATGACAGGACATAAATACAATGCCCTGAATTGCGGCTGAAAACCTCTAGCCACAAGATTGTGGCTATGCCATGCAATGGGAAAATGTTCTTGGGTGCAGTCACTTCCAGATTCTCACCGTACAAAACCAACATCTGTAGGAGAGAGGATGTCAATGGTGATATGTAGGGCCGCACAGTCTTGGGAAATTGACAGTGTCCTGTTATCAGTTGTGTTATGGGTTTGGAAACAGTGGATAAGTAGTAAGCTTCACTGCGACACACTTACCACGCAATGAAAGATGACAGGCCAGCCTTGGGCGACAAAGAGTACTTAAGGCTTAAGAGCCTTTCTTTCTCTTTTCATCTGCTTGTGCTCTCATTGTTTTAGAGTGTTTCTGTAAAGCTGTCAAAGAGAGGTGGTCTACACAGAGGGTAGGGTCAACGGCTTTCATGGGAAGCGCACATTGGTCGCTCTCACCTTTTTCTTGCTCATTGGGCTCTAATGCATTCATTACCTCTCTTGCGCACATCTGCCTCACGTAAATCCCATTTCCTGTGACTATTGAGCGCGCCCAGTGGCCTGGTGCTGGGGCGATGGCCGCCACACGTTTCACATGGCCTCCTCACCCTTCTGCTCACTCCAGCGTCCCTGCCCCTATTGTTCCTCATCTGTTCTTCCCCACCCAGTGCACACTGTTGTCTGCCCACCAACCCCTGCTTTAATCTAACACCCCACCCTCCCCAATACACTCTCCTTTGATACCCCCCTTTCCTAGCCAAGACCCCTGCTGATAAAGCAGTAGCCTGGCAGCTGGAGCAGTTGACCATGTTGGCTCAGCTGCTGGTTCTCGGGACCCGAGTGACTCTGGGCTCTGCATGAGAACAACACTGGAATCCGGCTCAGGCTAAATTTCATTATCCAACCACTCTAATTAATTACGACTTAATCCACTGGAGGTGGATCCCATGGGAGAGCACTGTATGACTACTGTACCAGAGATACAAGAACCTGCTATAGAAGAACCTGCCATAACAGATGACATGTAAAGGACAGTCAAAAATCATTTCTATCATGACAACTCTCGGAGGGATTGGCATGGTTATGTACATGACAATGTTAGTGTGTTTGGTCTTGGTGGAATACATCTGCTACGTAGCGGCAGAGCAAGTACCGACTTGCTACTGCCAACACATCCACAACATGCTGCTGAGAGCATGTAAGAAATACTGCTGCTACCCATATAACATATGAAATAACTCCCGTATAGCATACATGAATCACCTCGTAGCAGATATAGACAGGTGCAGCTGGGGAAGGTGGAGGGTTTCTGAAGTGTCCTGCAACTGCTACAGCAAGCACTAGCCAAGTATCTGAATGTTGAGCAGCAAGTTCACTGGCTGCTGATACAAAAATAACCAATCAGCTGTGCCATGTGATAATAATGTCATTCTGTCAGATTGAGTTTGACCTATCTGACTGTGCCATCTAGAGTTTGACGCCAGAACTTTGGATTTGGCACCAGTGTTGAGACCAGAACACATTTTCATGGTCTTGGTTTTGTCATGGACTTGGGAGCATTTGGACTTGGTTAGACCCTCTTCCAGTATTGGACTCAACCCTCTTCTGTTCTCTGTTTTGACTCAAGAAAATAAAGTTTCCAAAAGGGGGTGTCGCAGCAATGCCACAGTAGACAATTCTTAAAAGAACTTTGTTTCCTTAGTGTAAAGAACATTTTTAATAATCTAAAGAACCTTATTCCACTACCTTTTTTTTTAGAATAAAAGGTCCCATGGATGTTAAATGTTCTTCATGGATTGATGGCAATATATTTAGCATATCCTAAGTTCTCGACTTGGGACTCAAATGGGCTTGTCTTGACTATAACGCACTTTAGAAGAATTCACATGCAAAACTGTCTTTTGCCACGCACTGAAAAGCATTCCATAAAACACGCATATGTGGAACCTTCTAACTTGGTACATTTTTTCTAAACAAAGACTTGAATATGTGGATGAGCAAGTTTGTTTAGCAGAACACAGTTTGCAGGATGGAAAGTGTCAATGCGCAAATACATTTTCTCACAGTCACTGAAAATTGATTAAAAGGTGTAGTGCCAAGGTGAGATGTGTGCTGGGCAGTGGCAGTATTTGAAAGTACAGGTGGCGGAATGTATAGGCAGCAACCATCTACTGCTACATGGCAGCAGGGCTGTGTGGGTGGTAAAGCGCTGTGACTCAGTGATGCGGCTGGTGCTGAAAAAACTCAACTTCCTTCACACAGGAAAAGGCTGGAGGTGTGGGTGCATAGATTGCACTTATCTTCAGCTGCACCTGAAAAAGTGTCTGGTGTTTTCTGACCTGCACTTTAAAGCACTCACTTTTAATGCATTTAAGACCTCCCACAATCATTCATAATGGAAAAGCAGGACAATTAAGGCCTAATTATTTTTATCGACTAGCCTGAATTCATACACTTGCAATCCTGACAACATTTTGCAATTATTAACATGAATTATATCTATGAACTGACTGGCCTAAACATTTTTTTTTTTTTTCACTCTAATGGACCTATGCAGTATTTCTAACACGAAGAAAATCTATTCAAATGGCGTGCATTACTATGACCTACCACAGCATCAATTTCATAGCGGAATCCTGTCTTTTCTCAACAAACAGACATACTTAAGTGTTTAATCATCACTCTGTGAATAAAAGCCTTACAACGCAAAGGCAAAAAACTACAGCCTGCCAAACATTGCTAGATTTTCACAGGGTAGGGTATACCGCTCAGTAATTCCAACATAGAAATTGTTAGAAGGTTCCATGTATTTTGTACATACGAATGTGCTTGTGAACAGAAATCTAACCAAATTGGGAAATCTTTACCAATAATCAGCCCTACACTCTAGACACCTGTATAAAATAAAAAAAAAATTACATACCGAAACCATTGTCAAGTAGATGCCTTCATCTACTGCATGTTGGCATGGTGCTTGGTAAACATTAACATTAATTTTTATAATTATAATTTATAAGTTGGACTTCCAAAGAAATTATTTACCTGGAAAAACATGTACAAGCTGAGACCTGAAGACTATGAAACATTAAGGTTCTTAATATTGGCACCTCTGTTGGTAATGTAACTTAGTGGAAAAAAATAGAAAAAAAAAAAAAACGGATCTTCAGAATTGCTCTGTCAAAGGTTCTTTGGAGAACCCCAACTGATTCCTTTGACATCACCGTGAAACCCTCCTACTGGAACCTTTATTTTTTAAAACAGAGACTGGAAAAGGGTTGAGTCCAAATCTAGACCAAGACCAGATTTAGACAATGTAAATATGCTAGTACCACGCCACCTAGAAATCATGCTAATATGTTAAAACAGCATTATTAAAATCAAATAAGCCTCTGAGCAGGGCCTGAGAACGAATTGGCTATGCTTTACTTTACCTTACTTTTTAAGAGACAATGTAATCGCAAGAGAATCTGGACAGAAAGCCCCGTACATTCCATCCATGCCCGCACAGAGCAGCAGATGTAGATGACTAAGACACCTCATGTATGAGGTGGACCCAGGGTCTGCTTGTCAAACTATAGCAGGAGGAAGTATTACTATACTCCGAAAAATGCAACACACAGCTTAAGGAGAACAATCAAAGAGGAAACACCTACAGGTGCCCTCCAAAAAAAAACAAACAAAGGTTTTAATGCAATGTTTTAACAGAAGGAAAAATGACGTCAATTCTGGAAAACACTATGGATGTGTTGACATATTTGCTACCACGGTTTCACAGAAAAGGATGGGGATGCACGCCAAAAAGCAGTCAGTACTAACAGGTTAAAAGATTAAACCATGCCCGTAGGCTATTTGAATATAATTGCAAGGTCTACAGATGTGTTGGCATGGGCTTTTTGCGATTAATCTGTTCATAGAAATAAGAAATGGAATGCATCACCAAAACAGGTTAGAAAATAAAACCAGGGTCACAAAGTAAACTCAGTTTCAGGCAAAAAGACACTGAGATATTATTTTAAAATTACATTTCAAATGTATGCACAAAAATCACCTTGTAGTGACGTCCTATAGTGTTTCTGTATTTTCCCCCCCGTTTTGTGATGGTGAGTGTTGTTGAATGTATAGCTACAAGCTAATGTTATAAAAAGTCTGATTAACTCACTCTCTGTCTCTCTCAAAACTGAATAAAATAAATAAATAAAATGATCGTTGCAGCCTGATTGGTCAGTACTGTAGCATTCTGGCTATGCTAAACCCAACAATGAAATAGAGAGTAACAGCTTTGATATAAAACACCTGTTCACCCGACTGCACAGCTACCACAGAGGACTGTTTTGCTATCAACATTCTGCTACGCCAAGAATTATATTCAAGTGAGGAGAAGGATGCCACTTAATGAATTTGCTTGAAAAATGTTTTAATAATTTATCCTTATATTTAAATTTAATATTTATAAAAGCAAAAAGGCCTCTACTAAGAGATGTCCCCATCAATTGCCTTTACCCATGACTATCAAAATACATAATGCCTTGCTCTGTGTGTGTGTGTATCTATATCTATCTATCTATTTATTAAAATCATTATTTATTATTATGAAATACTATAATATATTTTTTTAACAAATTGTATTTTATCATTTATGTTAAAAATTATATTCACACACACATATATAAAGTATATATAGCATTAAAGTAAATCTTTAGATAGATAGATAGATAGATATAATAACATAGCTTGTGTTCTAGCATGTCTCCATCATGTTCAGTCCAAAATCGCGTTTCCAGTATTACCAGCTGTACAGTATTGTGTGCATCAGGCTTTTAATAAAGCTTTCCTAAGCCAGCAGTGCTGCTTGTAATGTAAAGCATGTGCTCGAGGGAAAGTGGCTGCTTTCCTGTCTAACGTTATTGCTCAATAGCGTCTTGCTAGCCAAGCTAAGATGACATTACACGAAATCAGCAACATTTCCTCTGAAATACATCGTTTGTCATCCTGAATAACGCAATGTACGTTATGCTCATTGTGAAACATTAGACGCAGTGTTGGTCGATAAAAGCAATGGCAGAATGAATGGGGGCTGGGCAGCTGACAGCAAAATGATGAGGTGTGACCGCATCACTGACAGATGATAACGTGCGATTAAACTATAGAGACTCACCTGGTTATAATGCACCCTAAACGGTCTCAGATAGTTAGAGCTGGTGCACGGAACCACCTGAATATTATTAATCTGCTCCATGGCTTTGATATAGCTGCTCACGAGTACTTCTCGCCACAGATAGCACAGCCGCAGACTACTGGAGGAGAATAGGGGAAATGTCTACGGAAGCCTGTGAAGGGCAGAATAAGAACGCTCTTAGTCTTTGCGTTGCAGTAATGTTCGGACTATGCGGTGCAGAAAACCGCCAGTCAGCGATAGTTGCGGGAGGATGATGTTATTTATTTATTTATTTAAAGGTTAAACTACGGACTCTGCCGCCTCAGCACACTCCCTGTCACCTTTACCGCGCGCGCGAATGCAGATGTGCCTGGCTCGTGCAGGCGTTACCTCAGATTTAGCGCCAACTTCAGGAAGCGCGTGATTCGCTGAGTAAACCGCCAAAACTCGTATCCTTAATAATTTTCTGTAAATCTTTCAAGAAACGGACACTGCCCAAATGCCTGAATGATTGACCCCTCACCTTCCTCGACAGGACAAATAAGGTATTCAACCATCATATTAGCTTTTGGGAAATTAATAGCCTTTGTAAGGCTGTAGTAGTAATATTGTGGAAAAAGAGAAAATTACAACATAATTAAATACTTTGTACATAATACATTATACAGAGAGTAACAATAAAATGTTTATATTATTTTTTATTTTTTTTTAAATGTGTAAAAATATAGGCCTAGGCTACTAAAAGATTTATTTATATGCGTTCACAAACACATTTCTTTGTTTTCTCTTTCTTGACCCATTTATTTTGTTCATCTGCCAAACAATAGGATTTTTTTCCCACACAAAAGTGAATTAAAAAAGTGAAATAGGCTAACTTTATATTAATAACTTTTGTATATGAATTATGTGAGATAATGAGGTCAAGTGATAATAATGTAGCATAGCTATCTGAAACATTATTTTATAGTCTACTTCTATAAGCAGCAGTATTCTATCCTAGACGTATGCTTTCTGTCTTCCATCTTATAGCAGAAGTATTTCATCCTCATTTTCTGTCTTTTACCCCCACAAAAACACTAAAAACATCTACTATTGCAAAGTCAATCTTTTTGCTTATCTGATGGCCTTAAGATATCAGTAGGGGAACCGTCTAAACATGTGGTTTCAATGTAGTTTGAGGAAACAGAATATCATGATGGGTACAGGTTTCTTATCTGACCTTATGCCCCTCCTAATGTCTCATCAAAACCAGATGAAGAAGCTATCCTCTCTTCCTTGAAACATCTTTACTTATCTTTACTTTTTTTTTTTTTTTCTCGATGGTTGAGTCTTGTGGTGACCGGGGCCGGTTCCAGGCATGGGCAGGGGTGGGCTAAGCCCACCCAAATGACAGTCTTGCCCACCCAATTAGAATTAGATAAAGATTACGTTATTTTTTTATGCAGTGATTAAAACCAATCTGAAGCGGACTGTATTTTAAGAAGTTTAAGATATAGCTGTAGACTGCCCCAACAATAATAAAAATAACACCAGAAAATTGCAGCATTTTTCTTTTATTAGCTGAAAGCAAGGCGCGCTGAATTCACGCGGAGCTTCAGTCTGTTGCATAAAAGCAGAGGCTGACAACGAGCGAAAACGGACAGAAATATTTGCGCGCTATCACGGGGAGTTTGAGCTTCTCTCAAGAGCAATTTTTGAAGGGGACACAAATAATACAGCCAAATTTGTACTTGTAAGGATAGATATGTGTACACAGCATGTGTAAACAGCATGGAGACCGTGTTTAAATATGAGTTCGGTTCATATGGTTCACCACGCGGTCATATTATAATGATTATTTTGCGTCCTCCATAGTATTTTAGGTTTCGTCTGGGACCGAGTACGTCTCTTTAGATATTCAACCGTATTAAGCCTGCCACTTATGCGTTCGTTACTATAGCAACAGTCGGCTCGACTGCAAAACGTAACGTTCCCCTTCTATGACATAAAAGACCAACCTCTGATGCAAACTATTCGACTTCTTTTGTTGTTGTTGTTGTTGTCAAATTCCGCAGTTTTGAATGGAAAGTATGTCTGCCATTTACGTGATTCACGTAATTCATAATTGACTATGACGGCAATAGCATTTTTCTGTTTTGCGTTTTCAACAATACAACTGAAATTGAATAGGTGCATATTTTACATTTACATTTAGCAGACGCTTTTATCCAAAGCGACTTACAAATGAGGACAATGAAAGCAATCAAAATCAACAAAACAGCAATGCTATAACAAGTCTCAGTTAGCTTAAGGCAGTACATGTAGCAAGTTTTTTTTTTAAGGTCTTTTTTTGCTTTTGTTAATTGTATAATAAATAAAAAGAAAACAAATAGAATACAAAAAGATTAGAAAAGCTAGTGTTAGTTTTTTATATTTTTAATATATTTTTATATTTTTTATATTTTAAATATTTTTTGATATTTTTATATTTTAAAATAAAAATATTATTTGCAGTTCAGATTGATTACTTTACAAAAAATCTTATTCTTGTTCTTTTACTGTTCTTTTTTCTTCTTTTAATTTATTCCCCTAAATCCATTTAAATCCTTCATTTATTTAGTTTGTTCAAATAAATACCATTAGCATAGTGGTCTGGTCTTTATATTTCTTCAAAACAACTGGTCCCTCCAATGTTTTAGACATGATTATGGCCTTGTTTGGTATAAATAAAAAAGTTAGTTGAAAAGAGAAAAGAGTCACCAGTGTAGAAACAATAATCCAGAGAAAGAGAACAAAGAGAGCTTTTTTTTTTTTTTTTACTATTCAATAAAGAAAAAAAAAGTTTATTTTGCTGTGAAAGTGCATAATATTCTAGGCTGACCATGAAAGCTTTTTTTCAGTGTACAAATAATATAGTTAATATAGCAATATCTACAGTATAAATATCTCCTAGACTATCTGATAATATGATGACTAAAAATGCCCACCCAGGATATCTGCCAGCCCACCCTTCTATAACCATCAAGAACCGGGCCTGGTGGTGACGTATTTGGGGGTCCCAGCACCAAAGCATCAAGACTGAGGTTTTCTCTGAGGATCTGCTGAAAGTAGGCTCAAAATGATAAATTTGAAGTAATTTGAATTGACATTTTTGAAGCATTTCAATAATGATATAAAATAAGTCTTCAGATCAGTGATGAGGTGAGAGAGGAGGATGCTTGTTTGTCACCATCTATTTCACATGCACACAAAGTGCAAAACTGTCACCTCTATGTAGGGTGACAATTTTCCTTTGTCTGCTTTAGATGCCTGTGATCACAGCTCTCACATATAGAAATGACATCATCTAGTAGGTTCGTCATAAACAGGTGGAGAATATGTCTATTGATGATTTGACATGATTTCAGAAACAGCAGAAGTGGAGCGAATTGCTAATTAGTAATTACACTGAGGAAATCACCCAGGGACCTATATGACTGTCAGGTCAAGGTTACAGACATAAAGAGCATGAAATTAGCTTGCAGTTCTTGAATTATGTACATTATTTTCCACTTTCCCGAGTCTGTATGCCTTTTTTAAAATTAAACATATTTTTCTGTCCTTAATACAAGCATTTGGAGTGAAAGACATCAGATTTTTACTAGAAAAGCTCTAGTTTTATATATTTCTATGTCGTATTGTTTTTTTAATTGATCATCAGTCAAATTTGAATTTGAATGCTTTTTTTTTTTTTTTTGCTCGAACATTCTTCTTCTACTCATATGTTCAGCAATATCTTTGAGTCTTTTGTCTTCTGCAAGAAATCAAACAAATATTATAAACAAAGACACCAAAAAACAAAGACCCAAGTGTTTTATTTCTCATGGTCATGGTTTTCTCTTTATAACCACAGTGATTAATGTGATGGCAATTCAATCCACAATATACTCCACACCCTGTTCTTTCAATCATATTTCTCATACCTCTAATCATAGTTCTCAGAACTCTCCCACATGGACAGTTTCCGCCCCTTGGTTCCTCTTTCCCGCCCTTCCAATCTTCTGAGTTTGACTGGAAAAATACAAGTTCTAATTTGATCTAAATTAAATCTTTTGATGAAGGCTGGGTGGAAGTCGGTCGATAAGGCGCAAGGAAATTCAGCGTGTTCCTTATGGACCCCGGGGTGTGCACCTTTCCAAACATCTTTAGACGCAATACTGTGTGGTACAGTGATTGTGGTTGCTTACATTAATACAATAATCAGTGCAATCACAAAAGCACCATACGGGCCCGGGCCAGGAGGTGTTGAGAGGTGCTGAAGACGTGTAACACCCAGGATGCCCTGACTTTGATGGAGAGAGAATGATGTCACCCAAACTGCAATATGGCTCTTCGTCTCTGATATTCCGAGGGTCCCAATCTCTTCAAGCCAGTTTCCTCCTCGGAGGGCCAGAAGTCCCACCCTCCATACACTGGCAGGATGTAACACTTTTGCTGGCTGATTTACATCTAAATAAACTTTGCCAGACAAAACAATGTGCGACTGGAATGGAAACGCAACCCTTTTTTCTCCACCCCGCCAACTGATATGAGCCGATTGAACAAGGCTGCAGTCTATGATAAGCAGTACTGGGGGTTCACAGTCGTGGCTTTCAGAATCGAAGACGTGGTTCACAGAGAGTTTAAGGGACATTTTACGGGATTTGAATATGTGTATTAATGTGTATGCATTCATATTGGTATTAATATTTCTTCCTTTATTACAAAAACTTTGTTACAAAACTTTGTTCATTTCATAGACATCACTAAATATAACGATAACTTGCAGTTTAGTAGGTGAATTGGATGTTAAGTTAACTGCTCTGATGGATTCAATGCAATGAAGGATTCGTCAGATTGAGTCAAACCGGTAACTTGTGGTTTTGAACTATCCTTTGAGTTCTGACTCATACTGTAAGAGTCATTAATTTGGGAATCGGACTACACTGGTTGCGCTGTATGTTTTTGAATTAGTAAAAGAACCAGCTCATAAGAGTCATTTGCAATGACTCACATTCACGTCTCAGGTAAAAAAATTCGTTTGCCTCATTTATGTCTTATTCTCCATCTATTTCTAGCACAAAGTAAAATGCTTTGTACCGAAAGAGGTTAAACATTCACAGGATTTGGAAGCTATTTATATGAGTCATTGTAAATATAGCCTTGTGTTCTGCGGCAGAGCTTTTGTAAGAACTGCCCGTGTTTTGAACTCCGCACAGTATCCAAATAAGTAGCCTAAGTAGTGAAAGTCTGAGAACACAAGATAACTCAAGATGAGACATGGCTCATTACACAGTCTATCTCTTAAAGCTGAATGGAAAACGGATACTGGATCGCCTGGTCTTACTTTCAGTCAACGTGAGGCCCCCTGCAAGACCCCCTGTATCTTATCAGACCATCTTTTTGGCTCGGGAGCCCCAACAGTGTGCTAATCCCGCACCCCTGTGCGCACCTCAGGGCGTCGCTGTGGTTTGGACCGTCCCTTCACTCTGAATTACACTCTTTGGTGCTGCAACACAAGCCAGGCCACTGCTGGCTCCACAGAATACAGGGTCATGGAGCTTTACACACTCCTTTTCATATTTCTAGCTTTCTCTCTGTCTCCTCTTGTAGTCTAGGCACAGTCGGTTTATCAGCAAGGGTCAAGCAGGGATTTGTTGTTGCTGGAGATGACAAAGGTCAGACTTCTGGGAATGCACTTAGCTGAGGTGCCTGCTATCCTTCTGTTAGCGTTCACAGGGTGTCGAGCCAGACACGACATCCCGTTATAGATTGTGGTCGTGAAGGTCAGTTGCATATGGGTCAATGACATATGAGTGTCCACTATAAAGAAAAAAGATCTTTTCAAAACACATGCAAAATTCGTAGAAAATTATTCTTACTTATATAGGCCTTTTTCACGGTCCGCGTTCGAAAACCGGAAGCTTCGATTAGTTGTGTAAAATAACTTCCGTTGTAGCCTGTATGAATGGCAATGGCAGCAAGGGGTTGTTGTGATTTATTAATGAACAATTCATCATAGATGTTTCATTAAAACATGTTAACCACAGTTTTCAATCATTAATCGGGTATGACAAAACAAGGAAAAATCTTTCATGATTTAAATGTATGTATGTACAATACTTAAGAGACAGACCAGCTTTTTACTTAAGAAATGCAAGAATACCATACAAACATATCACATTAAAGAGCAATAAAATCGGACAAGCTTATATATCTTATAAAACATTAACCACGACTAAAGACTGTACAAATTAAACAGTAATAATGTTACTATTGCTTTCATGCACTTACTTTACTTTCCGATAGGCTATAATCGTCACGTAGATCAAATTGGAGTTGTTCAAATATATTCATATTTTTCATCCCAGAAATAACTGGTTTTACCATATTAAACGTGACATACCCTCCGGGTTTGAGCACAGTGATTGAATAGCATTATACTGTAGATAAGATTGGAGAAGAATCATAGGAAACACTGCACAATAACAAAAACAATAACATTAAAAAATAAAATTAAAACAGTCCGAGTATTTCTCCAGCAGTAACGTGAGCAGCCGCGGGCAGATTCTCATCAGTTGTCTCATGACTGTCGTGACACCGACAACGCTTACAAACGACTCGCTTACATAATGTTTCACGTTAAAATGGAAGATTACACATATGGTAGAGTATCGTCTGTTAAATATATTTTTTTAACTGAGAATCTGCCCACGGCTGCTTATGTTACTGCTGGAGAAATACTCGGAATATACAATGTTTTAATTTTATTTTTAATGTTTTAATTATTGCGCAATGCACTGCTATCATAATAAACACTTGTTGAACGCCGATTTTATTGCTCTTTAATGTGATATGTTGTTTGTATGCTATTCTTGGATTTTTTATGTAAAAAGCTGGTCTGTCTCTGAAGTATTGTACGCAGCGTGCGCGCTCGTGAAATATGCGTCGGAATATCATGAGAACATTTTTTCTCGTTTCGTCATACCCGATTAATGATTGAAAACTGTGGTTAATATGTTTTAATAAAACATCTATAATGAATTGTTCATTAATAAATCACAACAACCCCGTGCTACGGGTATTACCATTCATACAGGCTACAGCTGAAGTTATTTTACACAACTACACGAAGCTTCCGGTTTTCGAACGTGGACCGTGAAAAAGGCCCATTGGGTTCATAGGGTTTTGAACTTACCAGTTTAATGACTCTAAAAATGTGTTTTGTACTTACAGCTCTAATGTAAGTGTGTATATATATCTAATGTGTGTGTGCGTGCATATATATATATATATATATATATATATATATATATATATGACATGGCCATTGCAGAATATTCCACTTTTTTTTTTTTTTTTTACCTTCAAAAACTCCTGGGTTGCTTTTGCTGTATGTTTTGGGTCATTGTCCATTTGTACTATGAAGCGCCGCCCAATCAACTTCGCCGCCCAATCAACTTCGCTGCATTTGGCTGAATCTGGGCAGAGAGTATATCCCTATACACTTCATAATTCTTCCGGTTGCTTCTGTCCTGTGTCACAACAACACTAAACACAAGCAACCCAGTGCCACTGGAAGCCATGCACGCTCATGCCATCACACTGCTCCACCATGTTTCACAGATGATGTTGTATCACGAGCTGTTCCAAGCCTTCTCCATACTGTTTTCTTCCCATCACACAGTTTGATCTTAATTTCAGCCGTCAAAAGAATGCTTTTCCAGAAGTGGTCTGGCTTTTTTAGATGCTTTTTGGCAAAGTCTAATCTGGCCTTGTTTGCACCTTGTGGTGGACCCTCTGTATTTGCTCTCGTGAAATCTTCTCTTGACTGTAGACTCTGACAGTGGAACGCCTACCTCCTGAAGAGTGTTCTTCACTTGGCTGAATGTTGTGAAAGGGTTTTCTTCACCATGGAGAGGATCCTCCGATCACCCACCACTGTTGTCCTCTGTGGACGTCCAGGACTTTTTTTGTTGTGAGCTCACTAGTGCGTTCTTTTTTTTTTCTCAGAATGTACCAAACTATTGATTTGGCCACTCCTAATGTTCCTGCTATCTCTTTTTATATTTTTTTGTTTTTGTTTTTGAAGCCTAGCAATTGTCTGTTTCACTTGTATGGAGAGATCCTTTGACCGCATGATGTGGGTTCACAGCAACAGCTTCCAAATGGAAATGGCACACTTAGAATCAACTCCAGAACTTTTACCTTCCTAATTTTTGTAGAAATAACGAAAGAATAGCCCACGCCTCACTGTAAAAGAACAAAAGTTGAGAAGACTTGTAAGTTTGAGGCAACAAGCTTCAGGAGATTTTTGAGTTTTCTCAAATTGTTTTTGTAGGATATTTTTGAGTTTTCTCAACTTCTTGTTGTATAAACTGAAAACAACAAGTTGAGAAAACGCAAAAATCTCCTGAAGCTGGTTGCCTTAAACTTTTACATATAGTAGCCTACATATATATTACAAATATTTTGAATGAAAATGTCATAAATTCAGGTATTTACATCATAAATTTAGGTATTTATGACAAACATTCTTGTCATAAAAAGGTCAAATTATGGTAATATTTTAAGACACTTATTGACCTTGACACACATCCATGAGGGGACATTCACATCCTCTCTATGATTTCATTTCCTGTTTCCTGTCATGATGTTTTTCCCCTGCATGTGTCTGCATGGTTGGACCACATGACTTGACATGATTTGGCAGCTTTTTAAATATCTAAGTAAGTAGTAAGCAAAGTGATTTTCATTGATACATCATATAATGCTAGATCACTCATGTAAAAAGTAGCAGTTTACTTTTTATTTATCATATTAAAAGTAATATATCGTAAATCTATAAAAAATTGTTAATATTTTATGAACAAAAACAAGCATGTACAACCCGAATTCCGGAAATCTTGGGACGTTTTTTTAAATTTGAATAAAATGAAAACTAAAAGACTTTCAAATCACATGCGCCAATATTTTATTCACAATAGAACATAGATAACATAACAAATGTTTAAACTGAGAAATTGTGCAATTTTATGCACAAAATGAGCTCATTTCAAATTTGATCCTTAAATAGTTTTCATTTTATTCAAATTTAAAAAACGTCCCAACATTTCCGGAATTTTGGTTGTAAATAAGCAGTAAAGAATTATTGTGTGTGTGTGTGTGTGTGTGTGTGTGTGTGTGTGTATTTATGTATATATATATATATATATATATTTGTGTCATCTTGAAAATTACGAGTCTCACCAAAAATATACAAATTAATTTTAATACAAAAATTTAAGTATTCTCATCATAGAAAAGGTTAAAGATAAGTTAAAATGACAAATGTTATTGACCCATATTCCTTCTAGCATTTCCTTTCTATTCCGGTATTAAAAACTAAAAATGCCTTTTTTTAAAAAAAATCTAAATACACAATTAGAATATTATTCAAAATAGAAGAAGTTAAGTGATGCTGTATAGAGAGGTTGCTGAGTTCTGCTACAGCAATGCAATGAATGCACCGTGACCATCACAAGTCAGAAAGCTGGGCTGGAAAATAAAGGGGTCGTACGTGATGCCATGTGGGCAGGTGTGATGTGTGCGGCTTTGGGCGGGACAAGAATGGCCATTGCCTGTCACATCAAACGAGACTTCAACCCTCCTCCCTTTCCAGGTAGGGCCTAAATTAAGGCAACCTGATCTGTGTGGAACTCGCCTCTCCTGAATAGTCCTTCAAAGCAGCAGGCCTCTCTTCCATCCAAGGCCTTTGTAATGGAATCCACCACTGTTATTTTGCCTCTTGTATTTTCAGGCAGGGCTATTATTGTTCTCGGCCCCGGATGTGTTACCCAGACAGAATTCCCGCGTCCTGCTCTTCATTTTGCGCAAAAATTATGACCGGTACAGTCAGACCAACAGATCAAGTGTCACAAACAGAAAAAATATGGTGAAAGAGGCAGTTAGTGATTCTGATGTGTTGAGAAAGGTGATGGTAAAGTGATAAAGGGGCGCCGGAGGAGGTATTTTTAGAAGTGGACAAAAGTGGCAGTCGTCTTTGGGGATTACAGGGCCACAGGCCTGACAAGCCGACTGAACCTTGATCTCTCACTCTCTCAATTTACTAAGGAACAGCTGACCATCTCCTCTCCTGGAGGGGAGACTATTTTAAATGCCTCGAAATTCAAATTCTATTGTTTTTATATGATGCTTGCACACACTCGAGATGGGCCTCAAATGCAGGGCTCCGGCCCAAGTGTGTTTGCGAGATGATTTGTGCCTCTCATCACCATGGGAATGCACGTTCCCTTGCTAATTACTTGCTTGAATTGGCCCACAGAGACACTTTTAATGACATGTAACCTGATCCCAAAAACCTGAGACGCTCCATAGAAGGTGCAGCCTGTATATGGAGTGAGGGGTTACGGAGGGTGGCGGTGGCAGCAGTGGTGGCGGGGGGCCGTAGTGGAAAAGGTGATCGGAGAGAAACATGTTTGGACACACTAAACCAACTGTGCAAACGCAGTTCTGTCTCTAATTCCATAGACCATTATGTGCCCTGTGACGGTGGGGGGAAGATCTTTGCTGGTCACAGTTGTGGTGGATGAAGTTATTTGGTGGTAGGTGGGTTAGGCGCTATGGCAGAGGGCCCTCGGTTGCAGCTGGGTTCATTAACTGCAGTCTAAGAATAATAATTAGTGCTTTTGTTGTAGCAGTGGTATGTTAATAACATGCTGGGCTGTAGTCACTGCATAGAGAAGGACTGCAGCGGCACTGCAGCCCTAAACATCAACTACACATGATGTTGCGTCAAGGAAGCTTGGCTAAAAAAAAAAAAAAACGTCCAAGAGTTGATTAACATCCCCTAAACAAAACTAGAGCCTGGTTACTACCAGGAATAGTCGGCCTCTTCCACAGCTTATATAGCTAACATTTGGTCTAGCCTTACAGTGATATGGTTTATCAATGAACAATCATAGTCAAGGCTGGTAACAGTTTACAATATAGTTGTATTGATTAAAATTTGCTTATGCCACAGCTAATATGAAATAACGACCAATACTTTAACAGCATTATTTGTTTCTTAGTTATTTCAAATTTTATAAATTAATATTCACTAATGTTATTATTATCATTATTATTATTATTATTAGTTTGCAGATTGTACAAAACAAGACAGGGAACATCCAACAATGCAAGAGACATCCACCAATGAATACAAATAATAATTTAAAAAAAGAACGCAAGGAGCAACAATTGAGACAAACAGGTAACAGATAAAACATCATAGAAGAATAAACTACAATAATAAATTATTTGACATGCCTTTTTAAAAATGTTTTAAGCTCTAGAATGTTTTCACAAGCTCAAATATAAATATATTAAAGGAGGAATTAATTTTTAATTTTGCTTATGATATTATACCCAGCAATAAAACTGGATAAACAATAATAAACTGGAATTATTATTATTATTATTATTATTATTATTATTATTATTATTATTATTATTATTATTATTGGTTAATAGTAATTTGTACATATACATTTTTAACATTTAATGTTCTATAACTTAAAACAGCTAATATATTATGAACAAGCATGAACTATAACCTTAAATGTTGATGTTCATTGTTAGGTCATACTTAATGATACCTAATGAATTAACTAACACTAATGAATGGAACTTTATTGTAAAATGTTGCCTCAAGGTTTCATATAGTCCAAAACAGGCTGAATCAGAGCCCAGAATCATCTGAGGCTAAAATTAAAAGTAGAGCAGAAAAGTAGATACAGCAGTACTCAGATAATATGAATCCTGTTCTGGGGGGAAAAAAGCCTTTGAAAGGCAGCCTTAGATCATCACATTCATTATCGAAACTGAGTGTAAAACACATGCAGAAATCATCTGGGGATTCAGAACCTCTTTTAATCACTATGGGGCAGAATTCATTATCAGTGGGAAGAAACAGTTTCACACCCCCACTGAACTACCAGCATTCATTTTCACCTCTGGCTCAGAGAGAGCAAGACACCTTAAGGTATTAAAAAAAAAAAAAAAAAAAAAAAAAAAATATATATATATATATATATATATATATATATATATATATATATATATATATATATATATATCTCCATAATCCAAAAAAAAAAAAGCGAGAGACTGACAAAGATAGAAAGTTAAGGTTTGTAAGGTATGAATAGGCATTGGTGGTTACGATAAAAATCATGACAAATACAGTCCAGAATGCTGTGTCTTCTCATCCACAATGACCACTATTTACATGGAAAAGTTTGTTTATTTGCTGCTTATCTTTCCTGTATGTTTGCACATCACCATTTAGTGTAAATTGATTAGTCACAGATGGTCTTACAGTAAACTGTTAATCACTTATGGCACACACTCATACACACTAATATGTACAATACCTACGCCCTCCAAGCTGATTCTCATCTACGGTAAGAAATTTATCACACAGCTACTTACTTTTCAGCGACAGTCTTTATAGAAGGGACGTGATAAGTCTGCAACTTTCTGAGGGATAAGCGCCATCCATTGGTCAGAGTCCTGAACTGCCATTTTCACCCCTGAAAACCAGAAGATTCATTGTGTTAAAATGAATTCAGAAGCACTGTGTATTCAAACACAAGCATACAAGGACATCTTCAGCTCAGCCATTGTACTCCTCAATAAAACTCTAAATCAATCTTTAAGCAAACACATGTCATGTAGCTGTAAATCCATCAAAAGATCCTGTTGCTGCACAACAATTCCTCGGCTGAGGCAGCCACACTTGCGAGGCCTTGAGAAAAGATTTCCAGAGTCAAGGCCCAGCCAGGGTGTTTTGTCGTGCAGTGCTTTTGATTCTGCAGCCCTCCCATGGGTTCCAGCACTACGTCAGTGACCGGACGGCTGTAAATAAAGCCAGAGAGTTTTGGGTAACTCCCTCGAGGCTCCCTCTTTTCCTGTGCCACCCGCTTCAGAAGGGCAATATTATTCTGTCCCCAGGTCTGAAGAATGATTCCATTGTACTAGAGGTAGAATGCGGCCTTCCTCAGAGCCCACTTTACTGCCGCCGTTCTTTATTTAAACAGCACCGCCTTTATCTGCCCTCCACTGTACGTGCTCCTGCTATCATTCGCCCGGGCTCGGCCGACTTTGGTAGATAGGCCCCGATAAGTGTGGCGCTCTATGCAAACGTCCCAGAAATGGGACTGGGTGACCAGCAGGAAGCGTCAACAAAGAACGGGGTATTAAAAGCTCTCGACAAGTTTGATTGTTTCCCATCGTGATAATCATAATTGTACGGTGCTGTAAAATGGCTGATATCCTGTACGTGCCTTTCATTGTTGCATTGTTTGTCATTAAAGACCACCAGGGAACAACTTATTAATAATAATTAAGAATTATGCATCCGTTCTGTATAAACACGGGGTAAATAGTGCAATAGTGCCTAAGTTATTTGAAAGCTACATTGCAGGTTTGTCAGCCACGGACGGCGCATGACAACAATGTGTTCCTGAATGGCGATGCATTTGTGCCTTGGGGTTGTATTAGGATCTTTTGTTCAGCGTTGGATAGTTTCCTGTATATCACCACACCTGTGTGTGCCCAGAAATCAGCGGAGGGGTCAGACCGCCTGCCTATACATGTTAGCATTTTTCTCTCAATCAGGCCACGGCTTTGGTAATCCTGGAAAAAAAAAAAAAAAGACAAAAAGAATTTTGTAAAGAAGGGATCGGCTTAAATCATAATACACTCCTGTTTTTGGTTTCTATGGAGCATGTGTGCCTCCTTAAAAGCTCAGATCCTGATCATTTGTTTTAAATAACAACACATAAGAACATAGTGTTTAACATCACCAAGGACATTTGGCCAGTTGCTATGGCCAACTGACACAAAACTGCCAGTATGTTGAGATACTCACAGCTCTCCTTAAAGGAATAGTTCTCTCCAAAATGAAAAATGTCATCATTTACTCACCCTCATGCTTTTCCAAACATGTATAAAATGTCATCATTTACTCACCCTCATGCTTTTCCAAACATGTATGACCTTATTTTCATCTGCAGAACATAAAAGAAGATATTTTAAAGAATGTTTCAGCTGTTTTTGTCCATACAATGAACGTCAATGGGATCCAAAACCCTACCCTAAAATTCTACGCTACATTTACACTACCCCAAAAATGTGGGATTTTTGTTGTTGTTGTTTTGCTGTTGTTGTTGTTGTTGTCGTTTTTTTTTTTTAAAGAAATTAATACTTAACATAATATTAAATAATACTGAATTAATAATTCAGGAAGGATGCATTAAATTGATCAAAAGCGAAAGTAAAGAATGTTACAAAAAGTTTATATTTCAAATAAATGCTCTTCTTAAAGCTACAGTCCGTGAGTTTTGCCTCTTTGTTTAAAAGAGGCAAATTTCTCATCTCTGTTTAAAATTCCAATTGACCGTTCACAAAGAGCTTGATTGACAGGCGATCTGACCAATCAGAATGCGGATATTATGTGCCGCCACTGCTATCCGCCATCTTGCCCAACAGCTACGGCCTGTCTCCATAGAAATACATGTTAAAACGGGGTAATAAAGATCGACTGAATTGAAACTTTTTCAATATAACTAAATATAAAAATGTGCAGAGGGTTAAGCTGTGCTGTTGTTGGCTGCCATAGTAATGGGAGTAAGCTAAGGTATTCCTTTAAAGTACTTGTTTTGTGTACCAGTCACGTCCGGTGCTGTGTGCATGGCTTGCAGCGCTTATGTTAAATACTGAGTGTTAAATAATAAAATAAATTGTTAAAACGTGTGCTCTTATCAGTCTGTGGACAAAATCCCGTGAACTTCGCCCCGAATGGGAGCTTTATATGCACATGTGCGCTCATCTGTTTTCAATGCAGGTTAACCGTGTCGCTTCATGTCATCTTCCCACTCATAAAACTATGACAGGTCCTTTACTGCAAAAAGACAGTCACTGCGACACTCTAAAGTGATGAAACTATGGCGCTATGTACTTTTTTAAAACCATTTTTATAGGTTTCACGTTATATTGTTGGCTCGGAAAATATGTAAATACGCATGCCCAGAAGCCGCAGCTGTATCCCTTCCAGCCTTAACCACAAATCAGACAGAAGAGTAGATTAACTTCGGTGGACTTAAACTTGAAAAATGGTGTGTTCCGCGGTTGAAATAAAACACTTTCTGATGTTTATTCATGTTCATTTCGTGCTTTAAGTAAATATGGAAAGATGATCGGTTCACGTGTTTGAACTGAGGCAATACAGTGATCTGTCACGACACATTAAAAAGCCACAAAACGGTATTTATTGTTTGAATTTCTATAAAAATGACTCCATTTAAAAGCTGAGGGTCCTGAGACCTTGTTTCATATCAGAAGTAACCTGCTCTGTCTTCTCTGTCGGTGTGTTGTCAGTTTCCTCTTTATATCGCAGTTATTTGCAGAATTATCTTCTTTACGTGGGTTGTACGTCGACATGAATCTAATGTTATGAGGTGTATATGTGGCTGTCAGTCAAGCACCAGTGTGGATATTTACTGTACTTCGGAATTACAGATACTACATCTTGGAAGTATGTCCAAAATAAGAAGTTTCACCAGATATTGTCATCTGAGCAAGTAACATGTCTGCCAGTTTTGTTCTGACCAACTGGGGAAAAAAAATTACATTAATTTGCGATACCAATGATGATTACATCTAATGATCGCAAAGTTAGCTCAGATCACGTAAAAAATAAATAAATAAATAAATTGTCACGGTTTACTCAAAATATTAGGCATCACAACTGTTTGTAACATTGACAATAAGAAGAATTGTTTCTTGAGCAACAAAATAGCATATTATGATTTCTGAAGGATTATTTGATGCTATAAACTAAAGGCTGCTGAAAATGTAGCACAGCCATCACAATAATAAATTACATTTAAAAAAAAATTAAAATAGAAAACTTTTTAAAGTGTAATATTTCACAATATTACTGTTTACTGTATTTTTAATCAAATCAATGCAGCCTGAGTGAGCATAACATACGAAAACAATAATAATAAAAAAAATGAATAAAAAAAAAATTGTGCTGGGCATCCAAAATAAAAGTTTTTGTTTATATAATATGTGACCCTGGACCACAAAACCAGTCTCAAGTCGCTGGGGTATATTTGTAGCAATAGCCAAAAATACACTGTATGGGTCAAAATTATTGATTTTTCTTTTATGCCAAACATCACTACGGCATTAAGTAAAGATCATGTTCCATGAAGATATTTTGTAAATTTCCTACAGTAAATATCAAAACTTAATTTTTGATTAGTAATATGCATTGCTAAGAACTTTAAAGGCGATTTTCTCAATATCTAGATTTTTTTGCACTCTCAGATTCCAGATTTTCAAATAGTTGTATCTCGGCCAAATATTGTCATGTCCTAATAAACCATACATCAATGGAAAGCTTATTTATTCATTTATAAATCTCAGTTTTGAAAAATTGACCCTTATTCCATAGTTCAATTCATATATACTGTATTCAGTTTTGCGGTCCAGGGTCACATATATGTGTGTGTACTGTGTATATTTATGTTTATATAAAGACACACACACACACACACACACAAATTTTTCTTAAATATATACATGCATGTTTGTGTATTTATATACACATAATAAATACACAGTACACACATATATTATATCAACAAAAACTTTTATTTTGAATGCGATTAATTGTTGCCCAGCACTAAAAAAAAATAAAATATTACCAACCTCAAACTTTTGAACCACAGTGAATGCTCTTTTTGGAGCTTGAACATTTTGGATGCCATTGACTTTCACCATATCAACAAACAGCTGAAACATTTTTCAAAATATTTTCATGTTTTGCACAAGAAAGTAAGTCATACAGGTTTATACCATTTTTATTTTTGAGTGAACTACTCATTTAAGAGGAAACTAATGGCAGGCCCATATACTGTACCAGCCGAAACCGGCATTTGAAGTGGAGTCGGCTTCCTCCCAGGGGAGCTTTGATTCCACCGATTCCACCGACTGATATTGAAGTGGTATATACTGTATTCTGTAGTTCAATTCACCTATTTCTTTTCTCCTTTCTTTATGTTTAATTGCCTCCCCTGATGACAACAATCTCTTATATCGCCGCATTGTACTTTAGGAAGATAGTGTTACAGCAGAGATCATATTTCTGCTCAGCCTTAGCTCAATTATAACGTCCTCCTACTCTCTCCAGGATCTATTGGCTTTACTGGAAATGGTGTTTGGTTTTAGTCTCAGTTCCTCCAACCATGACAGTCTGAGGGAAAGTGTATGATAAGCAGGACTTAAGCTGTCATATGACAGAACTTGTTTAGGCTTTGCCCGAGCAGTCCAGAGGAAGCCTAGCTATATTGAAAAATGATTATGCAGAGAATGGAGAAGTGTGCGGCCGGTGTTAGGAGGCTACAGAACATAATAATAGAGAAGAATGTGCCTTCTGAGTGCCATTGTTTGGGGGTGCACTGGAGGTGGTGTGCAGCTGGTTTATCCATGAGGAGAAGAGCGAGCGTAGGCGGCTAATGGGATGTGTTCCCTCATGTCAGTCCTGCTGCTAGAGAGGAGGAGGGAGGGCGGCAGGCGCGCAGTTTGCTGTAGAGCGGAACTCTTTTTCAGGAGGGATTAGCTCAAGGGAGCAAACAGGCCTATAGAGGCTACCGTGGCACGTTCCGAGAACTATTATTATTAGCTCACGGAGGTACAGCAATGGAAACATGGAATAATCATTAACAAACTCATGTGTCAATCACAACAATGCATAGAGGTGGAAAATAGGTGGAAAGCTGCTGGGGAAAGTTATTTGAGGTGCCTTATGAAAATCCAACTTATATGGCAGTGGTTTTAAAATGTTTTGTTGCCAAGGAAGGACCCCCACATAAAATTATCCCCTTGCAAAAAAAAAACCAAAACAAAACAAAAAAAAAACAGCTTCCTAAACTATTAAGGCAGCTAATATATTTGGGGAAAAAATAGAGTAATGTTTTAAACATGGCACACATACATACATAAAGTATTGTATAATTCTAAAGGCAAATTATTCAAATAACTTCTTGGAAAATATTATTAATAATTACAAATAATTATTAATATTTCAAATCTATATTTGTAGTGATTTTTACAATAAATATTTGTCAAAACAACTTTTTATCCTGCAATTTTTCTGCTGACCCCGGTTTGAAAATCCCTGCACAGGATTTAATTAAATAGGTTTGGATTGAACATTGAACTACTAAATTAAATTGAAGTTTTGTAATAGGAATGAGGAATGCACATTAATGACTGCAATTTTCTATATTTATTATATTTACAATTAAAATTTCCCCGACCAGTTATTAGATAGGTCTGAACAGGTAAATCAAATGTCCTAAAAGGTTTTCCCCAAAGTTCAACAGGGGGGGCTCTACTACCTCTGCTATAGGGCACAATCCTGTCAGTTTTAAGGTTCACAGTAATAACCACAAATGATTTACAGTTTATGTGCTGGAACACCTGCACAGATGACAGGTTCAGAATTTACACAAAATCACAGTGAGGCAACTTAGAAGAAAGCATAGAAAAAACATAGCTTATAAAATAAAGAGAATATATGTCTATCTATATATACATAAAAGAATTTACCTTAAATAATAATTATCAACAAAGTAAACGATTGTCATTAACATAGACCTTGGCTATATTATTGCCCCGTAAACAGTTAAAGCTTAACTGTTTGTTAAACTGTTTGTTAGCTCAGCTTCATTTGTTAAAGCTGAAAATGTGAGGAAAGAAGAAATGCTTTCCTCACATTTTCAGCTTTAACAAATGAAGCTGAGCAGGGCCAGCTTTCTCCTTGGATTCTTTCTGTGTAAATTCAAATATACATAATATGAATATTATTTGGCAACAGCGCCATCTGGCTGTTCACATCACTCTCATGTTTTCATTTATTATCATTTACTCCCATGTTAGTCTTTATTAGCTTTTATTAATGCCTGGAATGGAAGAGCACATTTTGTTATCCAGCATGTCAAGTTTTCACATTATTCTACCATCTAGATCTTAAAAATAAGGACTTTTTCTGCTGGATTATATTTACATATATTTTTATATTTATATATTTATTTATTTATTATTTATTTATATTTACATTTGTAATTTAATTATCTAATCTTACAACTTATTAAAAAATATTATAATTGTATATTGTTTACATATAACTTGAATTTTATTTCTATTAAATGATATGTTTGAAAAGGAAATTTGCAATAGTGGCTAATCCTCATTGTTGAGCCCTGCGCACAGTGGGTACAATGGAAAAAGAAGGAAAAAAAAAGCAACAACAACACACACATTAAAATTAGCCAGAGTTAAAAGATGATTTATACTTTCAAATTCACATCAACGGATTTGATCTGCCATTAAAGAAAAAGGTTTTCAAGCCATTCTGGTGCAACCCTAATATCAAACATGGCCAAATAACACAGGTCTGTGATGACACAAAATGCCCTTATATTGGTTTCCCATATCCTTCTACAGGAAGTCACATTAGTATGTATGAGGGCATGTGACTTTCTGTAATGCAGTGCATGAGACTGACCTATCAAATTCCTTTAAGTGCACATTTAGACACCCAGTCATGAAAACACAAAAACCTGATTCTAGATTTTTACATTTGAACAATAGTGAGCTGTGCTTGCCCATGCAAAAGTCGCCATCACAATGTCACAGTATTGTGGGTTGCTGCCTAAGCCTTGCTATCTAGAGGTTCTGATTGATTTTAGTGGGTTTCTATTTGAACACCAGGGTTTCTGGGTGATTTATAGAGTCCGGACCGAAAAATATACAGATTCTGTTTCTTGATGATAAAAAAAAAAAAATAATAATAATAAAAAAAATACGTAACATGATTTACATGATAAAGTCAGGTGCCTGAGTAGGGTGGTTGTTGGGTTGTTGCTGGACTTCAAGCAGATCAATGGTATTACTTGGCTGAGCTGAAGCATTCACTCATGTTCACAGGCTGTGTTAAAGAGACATTAATGGACGTCTGATGCTCTCACGCTTCTTTCATGACATCAATAAGAATCAGAGGCCGTCTACTGAACAGCAACTCATGAATGCAGTAGATGCCTGAGGCTCTTCTATATATGAAGTAGAATAAATGGAATCATGGGAACCCAGTCACACCCATCTCCATCTTTTTACCAGCATCCCCTTGAGAGTGCACAAAGAAGTGTGCAGATGATTCATAAACACAGACCATTTCGAGACGAGTGGATTATGAATGCACTTCCAAAAAGAAGTGTCATTATTATTAAATTATTAAAATGGTATTTTTTTAAAAAGTTAGAATCTACACATTTGAATGCTTAAATTCTTTTCTGTACAGTTGCTTGCAATTTTGCTTGGTTTGAAAAGATACGCAGTATGTAGATTAGGCCTATATCCACTGAAATTTTTTTTTTTTACTGAATCACAGAAACCAAACTTAAAGTTGTCATTATCCAAAAACCCAAAAATGTATTTTTGGGTTATTTATTAATGAATTAATTAACCAGATTTATTTATAATCAACACGCCAATAAAAACAAACATTTAAATTACACATTAGGCAGCTTATCAACTTTTTAATTATGTAAAGATGTCTCTCACAATATAAACATTTCAATGGTGGCTGTAATAAAAACTTACATTAATGAATAAAGACATATATTTAATAATAAAGACATCACTAACAGATTAAGTAAAAATATACTGAATATATAATATAGTACATATATTTAGTAAATGTGGCTACAGCTATCTGTCATGCCACATTAAATAGCGAAAAAAAACATTACATTTATTGTTTTGATTTTTTACATTTTTATTGTTTGAGACTGTTTCATATCAAAAGTAACAATTGGATGGCAGGGGCACTACAAGTAATGTTTAGTTTTGTTCATGCATCAACAGAAAACAGCATAGACTAAGATCGAGCTTAGAAATTAGGAATCGATATCGTCAACAAAACGAAGATCAATTCAAATCAAGAAATCAATATTGTTAGCGTTCAGCTGACACGTTTACCTATTGTAGCTTTTCCATGTCCACAAAATAGACACTGACACAATCAAAACGTCACCAGAGAAGACTTAAAAAGATGTCACTGTTTCTGCAAAAAAAAAAAAAAAAAAAGATTTATTTATTTATTTATTTTTACATTTTGGGGTAATCTGACCCAACTCGCCCTGACTGTTATTTCTATACTGTATATTCTACTCTGTTTCTGAGGGAAAATGTGGTAAACAGAGATAACTGGTACTGTAACTTCAAGCATTACTAAAATAACCAATTTTCTTTAAAGAAACATTCAGGCAAGGGAACAGGGATTTCAAGAATTTTATGATTGACAGGCGTTCCAATTCTGTGGAAATCTGCAGAGCTTTCTTTGGAGCTCAGCAGATGTAGATGTGGGCCTAAAGGATACGCCTGGCAGGTTTTTCATGACTGGATGCTACCTGGTCACATGTCTGGAACATGAAAGCACAAGATAACGGAAAATATTTCTTAGTTTTTTTATTTTTTGGTTTGACAACATCTTCCAGAGATGTGTCCCCACAGAAGCACTATAACCCTGAGCTTGTGAACTACCACTGTGCCACGGCATGTATTTGATTGACAAAGCCTTTTTTTTAGAGAGACAGAGAATGTCAGGACCAGCAGGCTCATTGTTACACATCTTATCCACATATCAGTCACAGACCTGAGAAAAAAGGGACACCCACACTTTGTTGTAATTTTACCCAACCACCATCTGCATTCATTTGAAGTGTTACGAGTGAAATAATACACCAGCCTCAACTTCTTTCTGATCCACTGACTCTCTTTCTTTCTCTCACACTCTTTTTGTGTAGACACTTACAAAGAACTGAAAGGGCAAAAGGCTGTCTTTCTTAGTGATGCATTTTGCTACTTTGAGAGGGAGGGTATTGCTGTGATTGCAGAGATAACAGACAGAAGTGTAGCTGAATACTGCACTTAAGCATTCACGTCTTTAAAAACGAATGCAAACAAGTAATCAAAAAAGCAAGGAACACGGCAGGATAGAGTTCTCTTGACAAAAGTGTTTTCTTGTTCACAGTCTATCCTGCAATGCATTGGTCTATGGAAGGGACTCAGGGTTCAAAATGTGCTTTATATTCAGCAGAAACCAAATCTTCTGAACAGCTTCTGCAAGATAAGTGTGATAAACTAAAAACATAACTACTCCCATTGTTGCTCTAGTGACTTTCAGTGTCTTTTAACCCACTATTCACTATTTTCTTAAGCCAGTTTACCTACTTTCACACACAAATCTGATTTCATTGTTATTTATTAACATGTCTGCATATAATGGATCTGATCATAACTGGCTACAGAGAAACCATTAAAATGATGAATAGCAGAAGAAAAGTCTTGAATACAGTCATTAACCTAAACCCTACATCTACCAAATGTCATTCCTCCTCATTATCATAAGCGCTCCAAAATCCTTATTTTGAACCATTTCTAATTTTGAGCTTGTAATTACACCGCATTAGAAAGGAATAGTTCACTAAAGCAGTGGTTCTCAACCCTTTTGACTCCAAGGCTTCCTGTTGTCCACAACAACATATGACTTTTGTATTTTTTGTTCCTAATTTACAGGATAAGAATTTAGGACAAGTATCTTTTAAAATATTTTTTACTCATTTTATTCCTGTCTGATAATATTTTAAAGCTTGGCATAAATAGAAAACTGCACATACATAAAATGTTTTTAGGTTTTTTATTAATTTTATGGCTTTTCCAAATCTAGAAATCACATTTTTATAATTAAAAACAAACTGTGTCTAGGGGGTGAATTAAAATAAGAAACATCTTGTTGTTTCTACATATTATAATGCTTGTTTACTCTTGAATTATTTTAAGTCATTTTGAGGCCCCTTAGACGTTTTTAAAGCCCCCTACGTGCCCCTGACCCCTGGTTTAGAACCACTGCACTAAAGGTATATTAAAGTAATAATACACCCTAAAAATTACAGGTGCATCTCAATAAATTAGAATGTCGTGGAAAAGTTAATTTATTTCAGTAATTCAACTCAAATTGTGAAACTTGTGTATTAAATAAATTCAATGCACACAGACTGAAGTAGTTTAAGTCTTTGGTTCTTTTAATTGTGATGATTTTGTCTCACATTTAACAAAAACCCACCAATTCACTATCTCAACAAATTAGAATACTTCATAAGACCAATAAAAAAAAAACATTTTTAGTGAATTGTTGGCCATCTGGAAAGTATGTTCATTTACTGTATATGTACTCAATACTTAGTAGGGGCTCCTTTTGCTTTAATTACTGCCTCAATTCGGCGTGGCATGGAGGTGATCAGTTTGTGGCACTGCTGAGGTGGTATGGAAGCCCAGGTTTCTTTGACAGTGGCCTTCAGCTCATCTGCATTTTTTGGTCTCTTGTTTCTCATTTTCCTCTTGACAATACCCCATAGATTCTCTATGGGGTTCAGGTCTGGTGAGTTTGCTGGCCAGTCAAGCACACCAACACCATGGTCATTTAACCAACTTTTGGTGCTTTTGGCAGTGTGGGCAGGTGCCAAATCCTGCTGGAAAATGAAATCAGCATCTTTAAAAAGCTGGTCAGCAGAAGGAAGCATGAAGTGCTCCAAAATTTCTTGGTAAATAGGTGCAGTGACTTTGGTTTTCAAAAACACAATGGACCAACACCAGCAGATGACATTGCACCCCAAATCATCACAGACTGTGGAAACTTAACACTGGACTTCAAGCAACTTGGGCTATGAGCTTCTCCACCCTTCCTCCAGACTCTAGGACCTTGGTTTCCAAATGAAATACAAAACTTGCTCTCATCTGAAAAGAGGACTTTGGACCACTGGGCAACAGTCCAGTTCTTCTTCTCCTTAGCCCAGGTAAGACGCCTCTGACGTTGTCTGTGGTTCAGGAGTGGCTTAACAAGAGGAATAAGACAACTGTAGCCAAATTCCTTGACACGTCTGTGTGTGGTGGCTCTTGATGCTTTGACCCCAGCCTCAGTCCATTCCTTGTGAAGTTCACCCAAATTCTTGAATTGATTTTGCTTGACAATCCTCATAAGGCTGTGGTTCTCTCGGTTGGTTGTGCATCTTTTTCTTCCACACTTTTTCCTTCCACTCAACTTTCTGTTAACATGCTTGGATACAGCACTCTGTGAACAGCCAGCTTCTTTGGCAATGAATGGTTGTGGCTTACCCTCCTTGTGAAGGGTGTCAATGATTGTCTCCTGGACAACTGTCAGATCAGCAGTCTTCCCCATGATTGTGTAGCCTAGTGAACCAAACTGAGAGACCATTTTGAAGGCTCAGGAAACCTTTGCAGGTGTTTTGAGATGATTAGCTGATTGGCATGTCACCATATTCTAATTTGTTGAGATAGTGAATTGGTGGGTTTTTGTTAAATGTGAGCCAAAATCATCACAATTAAAAGAACCAAAGACTTAAACTACTTCTGTCTGTGTGCACTGAATTTATTTAATACACGAGTTTCACAATTTGAGTTGAATTACTGAAATAAATGAACTTTTCTACGACATTCTAATTTATTGAGATGCCCCTGTAAAATTGTGTCATCATTTGCTCACCTTCATATACAACCCGAATTCCGGAAATGTTGGGATTTTTTTAAAAAAATTTGAATGAAATGAAAACTAAAAGAATTTCAAATCACATTAGCCAATATTTTATTCACAATAGAACATATATAACATAAATGTTTAATCTGAGAAATTTTAAAATTTTATGCACAAAATGAACTCATTTCAAATTTGATGCCTGCTACAGGTCTCAAAATAGTTGGGACGGGGGCATGTTTACCATGCTGTAGTATCTCCTCTTCTTTTCAAAACAGTTTGAAGACATCTGGGCATCAACGTTATGAGTTTCTGGAGTTTTGGTGTTGGAATTTGGTCCCATTCTTGCCTGATATAGGTTTCCAGCTGCTGAAGAGTTTGTGGTCGTCTTTGACGTATTTTTCGTTTAATGATGCGCCAAATGTTCTCTACAGGTGAAAGATCTGGATTGCAGGCAGGCCAATTCAGCACCCGGACTCTTCTACTACGAAACCATGCTGTTGTAATAGCTGCAGCATGTGGCTTTGCATTGTCCTGCTGAAATACACAAGGCCTTCCCTGAAATAGACGTCATCTGGAGGGGAACATATGTTGCTCTAAATACTTTATATACCTTTCAGCATTCATAGTGCCTTCCAAAACTGAACACTGATGACACGCTGGAAGGTCTCCCTCCTCTTTAGCCCGGAGGACACAGCGTCCGTGATTTCCAACAAGAATGTCAAATTTGAACTCGTCTGACCATAGAACACTTTTCCACTTTGAAACAGTCCATTTTAAATGAGCCTTGGCCCACAGGACATGACGGCACTTCTGGACCATGTTCACATATGGCTTCCTTTTTGCATGATAGAGATTTAGTTGGCATCTGCAGATGGCACGGCGGATTGTGTTTACCGACAGTGGTTTCTGGAAGTATTCCTGGGGCCATTTAGTAATGTCAATGACAGAATCATGCCGATGAGTGATGCAGTGTCGTCTGAGGGCCCGAAGACCACAGGCATCCAACAGAGGTCTTTGGCCTTGTCCCTTGTGCACAGAGATTTCTCCAGTTTCTCTGCATCTTTTGATGATGTTATGCACTGTAGATGATGAGATTTGCAAAGCCTTTGCAATTTGACGTTGAGGAATGTTGTTTTTAAAGTATTCCACAATCTTTTTACGCACTCTTTCACAGATTGGAGAGCCTCTGCCCATCTTTACTTCTGAGAGACTTTGCCTCCATAAGACATCCCTTTTATAGCTAATCATGTTACAGACCTGATGTCAATTAACTTAATTAGTTGCTAGATATTCTCCCAGCTGAAGCTTTTCAAAATTTTCTGCTTTTTCAGCCCTTTGTTGCCCCCGTGCCAACTTTTTTGAGACCTGTAGCAGGCATCAAATTTGAAATGAGCTCATTTAGTGGATAAAAGTGTCAAATTTCTCTGTTTAAACATTTGTTATATACTCTATGTTCTATTGTGAATAAAAAATTGGCTCATGTGATTTGAAAGTCTTTCAAGTTTTCATTTTATTCAAATTTAAAAAACGTCCCAACATTTCCAGAATTCGGGTTGTAATTCCAAACCTGTACAGAACAGGTTTGGAATTACAACCTGTTCTGCAGAACACAAAATGTTTTTTTTCTTCTGCAGAACACAAAATATCTTGATGAAAATGCATTTGTCAAAATATTTTCTTGTTCCATAGAAGAAAGAAACTAATAAAGATTTGGAACGACATGAGGGTAAATGATGACAGATCTTTTATTTTTGGGTTAAATATCCCTTCAAGTCTCAAGTCTGCTCTGCAAACGCTGCAGGGTGACACCTGCTGGCTAAAAGCCTAGGATGAACAAACATCTACGTATCTTTATGGCAATCAAATGAAAGAAACCACAGTCAAGAATAAGCCAAATTACCTGGTCAAATAAGAAGCAGATGCGTTACACTTACTAGTTATCTAAAAACATCTAGGCAGAACTGGATCTTCTGTGTACATGACTTTACAGATGTGGTTAGCTGAATGAAAACATCTAAACGAAGGCAACAAATCTGTGAATACTGTTGTGCCCACTGACATTTCCTACATCCCGCCTCTGCATTGGCACCCCAGTGGGGTGTAGTAAATATAAATGCATTAACCCTTCATCATGCCTGCCCCCTGCCAAACACACACATCTACACTTTGAGGGGCATAATTGATTGCTCATTAACACGCTGTTCCTTTTAAATCAGCATGATAACGGTCTCCAGCCAAGAGTCAATTTTGCACAGAGTAAGCAACCTTGAATACTTCGTTAATAGAGGACTTAGCCTTAATCGTATTATTTTGCTCAATTAGTGTCTCTCCAGCACATTCAGATCTGCCTGAAGGACACATGGGCTTATTTTAATGTTTCAGTCTTGCTGATGACCTGAAAAATGTAACTCTTTGAAGTTACTTCTATAAAATATGACGGCTCATGGAGACACATTCAGTAAATAGCTCTTCGACCTGTTTTACATTTCCTTCTCACAGATGAATCACGTGTTTATATTAATAAGCAGCAGAAGAGCTTGGCTCTCAGCAGTGCTTTGGGCTTTTGAAGGCTTCAGGGTCTATGTTAACGGCAAAAAACGACCACCTTTACTGTGCTTTCTTCTTGTTTTCTTCAATAATATCCTGCAGGTGACTCACAGATTTATCCCCAATTAAAATCACCACAACAGTCTCTAATAGAACATATTTTTGTGCACTTAAAGGTGCATTCAGCAATTTACTGCATCCATATTTGCATACTTCCGTGCAGTAGGAATATGGCATAATTTTAATGTTACGATAATTCACTCTTGACATTTGTCATTAAAATAACACCATGTGTAACATCTGTAGCATAAATCTAACTAGATTAAAATGCTAAAAAAAAAAAAAAAAAAACATAAATCATAGTCCTCCCCCCATCCCTCACCAAATAAATCATGGTTCATTACAACAATTCATATTTATTTATTTATTTTAAATTAGGCTACTGATAAGACTGGTCTTTAAACCAGAGGTGCCCAAGCTTTTTAATATGAAGGGCCAAAAATCAAACTTGTTTGAGGGCCGTGGCCAAAAGTACATTTTGCATTATATTCAGTTCTATTATATTAAAATACATTAAATATTTTAAACAAAAAATAAATATATATATTTTTTATTTTTATAAAACCAAATTATTACTTTTTTGATGCAAAAAACAAAACTAAATTAACTAAATTATAACTGAAGATATGCTTCAATGGCATGTTTTTGCCCCCTCTTCTTGTGTTATGGCATGGCATGCAGGCCAAATAGAAGTTTATCATGGGCCAACCTTGGTTTGGGCATCTTGACTTTAAGAGTACTGTTGATTTCATGTTTACAACTTTCTAAATGAGGAAATAATATTGAGTGCAGTTCTGTTTTAGGTAATGTGCACATCATAATATTGTTACCTGTGTGGATTTTGGATGGTGTGTCTTTTGAAACTGCAAAGATCCTCAGGGAAGCATGAGGAAGATTTACCTCAATAAATCCTCGGGGCATAATTATCCTCCAGACCAGCAGAAGATGCTGCAAAACAGCTACAATAAAAACAGATGGATAGTGGTGTAGAAAGAAATATGATCACACATGCAAAGACACAAACTCACACAAACAGAGTTCACCAGTCCCTCAATTTAAAAAAAAATAATTGTCACATATAAAACAATGTTTCTGACAAAGTTATGATGCCTCCAGTATTAAATTACAGTACATAAACATGTCACTGTTTAAGAGGAACAAATTCATTGTCATCACAAGGTGGTGCTGTTTCTCTACAGCAAAACGTCACAGATGCTAATTTTGTTGCCTATGCACACACTTCCTCAGATGTCAAAAATAAGAGCTTATCTAGGTCAGCAGCTATGAAACCGCCCGTTCTGCAAAAATTATTTTCTTCTGCCATTTTAAAATGTCATTTTTCATGTCATAAAGCAGCAGACAATCCCTCAGTGGCCATGTCTGAATCCTGAAACGTTAAGTATTTTCAGAGTGTCAGGTCTATGGTACCCCAGGGAAAACGGCTTCTGAGCATTTTAGCAAGAACAAGGCAGACTGGACTAACTATATTATTAATCTGTTATTTAACTGACATGACATTTCAATCAAAACAATTTACAGTATAGTTATTATAGCAACAATCCACCAGGAGAAACCTGAGGTGAAGTGCCTTGCTCAGGGGCATAATGATAATAATAGATCATGGATCACCCACAGCGACTATATATATATATATATATATATTTGTATACATGAACAGCCCAAAATAAAATCATCTTCTTTCAGTAAGGCAAATGTGAAAGTTAACAAATCCAACAAATCTGATTTTACCAACTGCCATTATGCTGTTCATGTCACAAGTTTTTGCATCTTTTGATTTAAAAAAAAAAAAAAAAAGATAAAATGTCAGTATGTGTGGGTGGAATGAATCTACAAAATTCTAAAGCTTACAACCGTTCACGCACTGTGACATTGTCTAAGTTATGCTGTTAAAGTGGAGACTGACAGGCCTTTTTAGTGAATGTTTCCTGGCAAGGCAGCCTCACAGTGGGCCGCTGCTGCCTGCCTCTCAGGCCTCCTCCAGCGCTCCGCAGTGGGAGATCACTCCAGCTGAGAAACAGAGAGCCAGTGCTGCCTTTACCACAGTTACAGTGCCATTCCTCCCCTCTGCTGTCTGCAAATCACACTGGGATCAGAGATGTCCTATATACAGAGACAAGGGCTTGTGCTTGCTGCAGACGATACTGTACACGGCCGCACTATGACAACACTGACACTATCAGATGAGTTTCAAGTGCACACTTTCATGCTGGATAGACTGACTGAAATGTTTCTGTTCTCACCACACTGTCATTTCCAACACATCTCAAATCATTTATTGTGTTTAACAGTATTGGAAATGAAGGTGGTGGAAATTACATTTTAAACATTTTTGGAATAACATTACTTATTCTTAGCCTTGTTAAGATTGATTTTAACCTAAATACACTCAATTAAACATATATTACAATCTAATTTGACAGATTTACAGCATGATTGGCACATAATACATTTTTTTTATATTCACAAAAGAGATGTACCTTTTTTTTTCTTCATAAATCACACGTCTTACATTTCAAGCACCTTTGTGTCCTTGGTAATCAAGTACGTACTACTTTTGATAAAACTTGGTTATTAATTTGGATTATCAAAGGTTTAAACATAATAATTCATATTTATGATTAATTTAATGTGTAATTGACAGTCTGGGTCTGGCTTATGAATAAAACCTCTATACATTTGAAAAGATGACCAAAAATAAATAATAAAAGTATGATAAAAAAAGTAAACAACAGTGTATACTCTCCCCTCCCTCCACTTGCAGAGCTGGTGCATTTAGATGACGTAGCAAAATCACAATTTTTAATATATTTAGTAACACTTCACGATAAGGCTGGTTAACATTATTTAAAATGAACAATGAATAATACTTAGTTATTTTCAACATTTACTAAAATGTAATTTTTAAAAACTATTATTATTATTATTATTATTATTATTATTATTATTATTATTATTATGCCATGATCTAATTATGAATTAATAATAATAATAATAATAATAATAATAATAAGAAGAAGAAGAAGAAGAAGAAGAAGAAGAACTATTATTGTCATTATTATTAAATAACCTAATTTATTATTATTATTATTATTATTATTATTATTATTATTATTATTATCATAATTCTAATAATAATACCTGATTTTACTGTTACTGTTTTTTTTTTTTTTTGTCACCTTAAATATTCAAAAAATGTGGTTAGTAAGTTTATTGTAATTCCACATTTAAAAAACATGATTATTTACTTCAATAATTTCTTTATTCATTGCACCTCTAAAACTGCCGTAAAAATCCATGGCGAAGATCTCAGTTAGTCTTTTTAAACAACCATTTTAAAGTGGCAAAATAAAAAATAAACATATAAATTTATATTAAAAAATAGACAAATAGGTGGAGTCACGTGACGTGCTCATGAACCTCGTCGCACTTGAGTAGAGCTCTGTACGTTTGGCCCCTTTTAGCTGATTTTTTTTTTTTTCGTTTTATTTTAAGTTTTATTCATTAATAATGCTTTCCCTGATAGCATACAATCGGAAACAACAGGAGTTGTCTCCGTCGGCTTCTCCGATTAAGAAGAAATCCAAGCCACTGACTGCGAGTGATATGGTGGACAAGATGGCGAACACTGTTACACACTTTGAGGAAATTCTAAGAACTGAGTTGACGGCGATGCGGAACGAGTTCGCTTCTCACATGTCAGTTGTTTAGTCGCTATGCTCACAGGGGAGATGAGAGAACAAAAGAAAGTTGTCGCAGATCACGATAGGCGTGTAGCCACGCTCGAGCAACAGGTTGTGAACTTACAGGATCGCAATAGGCGCAGCAATCTGCGTCTGGTCGGATTGCCTGAAGGTTCCAAAAAGGACGACCTTATAGGCTTTTTGAAAAGATTGCTACTGATGTGGCTCCCATCTCTGGCGGGCAAAGAGATTGAAGTGGAGCGATCGCATTGCGTGTACACAAGGCTCTCCTCAGATTGTGCTAAACCACGGGTTTTCATCTTTAAAATGTTGCGGTACACGGACAGGGAACTCAATCTGCGGGCCGCCAGACTTCACGCCCCGGTGAAAACATCTGACGGAGCAACGCTGTCTTTCTTTCCAGATTTTTCTCTGGTCACCGCAAAAAGAAGAAGTGCATTTGCGCCAATTAGGAAGGAAATGAGAGAAGCTGGCATCCAGAATTTTCTTCTTTATCCTGCAGCGCTGAAGGTCATTCTCAATCAAGGTCTACCATGAGTCTACCATTCTTTAATGGTAGACTCAACTGGTTTTATTTTCAAACTTGTATTTTGTCTTATTTTGGAGTAATTCTGTTCGATACCTATGACTGACCTTAAATATTCTGAGTTGTAATATTAATGGCCTAAATGGCCCTCACAAGCATACAGGTTTTCTGAATTTTTTGCGAAGAAGAAAGATTGATATAGTGTTAGTTCAAGAATCCCATTTGAAAGAGGAGGATATACACACTTACGCAGGTGTAATAATAAGTTTTATGAAGTGTCCTAATATTGGTGCGGAGGACTTTAAATATTACTATTTTAGATAAAGGTTGTGATACAGACAGTAAAATAACCCATATAAAAACAATAGTAGAGAACAGGAATATTGTATTTCTTTCAGTTTATGCCCCTTGTACTCCTGACCCTACTTTTTTCTCTGTTTTGTCAACCATTCTCTTGAAATTCTCAGATTTTGAAATTGTATTGGGTGCAGATACGAATTCTGTAATGTCGCATATCCTAGATAGATCTGGGCCAACAGAATCACACTCTCAAGCTTTTTGTTCAGACAAACTTCGGCAATGTGTAACCTCATCCTCATTGGTGGATAGTTGGAGTTTATTAAATCCTTCTGCTAAGTCTTTCACTTTCTTTTCTGCTACTCATAAATCCTATTCGCGAATCAACTATATTTTTATTTCTAGTTGTTTATCTTCAGTTGTTCGTGATGCCCATATCTGTTCCTAATCTCTGTCGGATCATGATGGAAATTTGTGCAGATTATCTTTGATCCCTCGGCCATCTCGTGCCACTAGATGGCGATTTAACCCTAAATTGTTACAGGACGAAAACTTTTGCAGTCAATTCAGAAATAAATTTGCTGAGTTTATTGAAATTAACCAAGGTTCAGTGGATGATCCGCGAAGACTTTTTGGAAAGATAGTTGAACTGGAATTACAGCTCCAGAATCTGACTAGAGATAATCAACGTTGTTTCTCAGACAATACACTCAGTAAAATCATGGCGGTTAGGTCCGAACTCAATTCATTACTGAGATCCAGGGCAGAATTCCTGATTCAAAGATCCAGGCAGAATTGCTATTTTCAAGGGAGTAGACCAAGCCACCTTTTAGCTCTAAGATTACGCAACAGTGAAAAGTTTGCTAATATTTCAGCAGTGAAATCCCAATCTGGGCTC
Organism: Spinibarbus caldwelli; assembly: GCA_039654775.1. Taxonomy (NCBI): domain Eukaryota; kingdom Metazoa; phylum Chordata; class Actinopteri; order Cypriniformes; family Cyprinidae; genus Spinibarbus; species Spinibarbus caldwelli. The sequence continues at coordinate 15,965,078 of CM077240.1, read as the reverse complement.
ATTATGACAGACCCAAAAGACATTAATATCGCCTTCCACTCTTTTTACTCTAACCTCTCTACTTCTTCTGCGGATGGTGACCCTGACTCTTTTGCTTCTTTTCTGTCCAACCTTGATTTACCTAGGCTGTCAGATTCGGATTCAGAATACCTGGCTGAACCGATCACTCTTCAGGAGCTGGAGTCAGCAATCCCATCTATGAACAAGGGGAAATCCCCAGGCATAGATGGTATTCCAATCGAATTGTATACTACTTTTTGGTCGGATTTAGGCCCCCACATGTTAGATATGATAAATTTTTCAGTTAGTCAAGGCTCATTTCACCCATCTATTAATATAGCTGTTATTTCTCTCTTGTTAAAAAAAGATAAAGATCCGACTTCATGTTCCAGTTACTGGCAACTTTCTTTGATAGGGACTGATGTTAAATTATATGCTAAAGTACTAACTCATCATCTAGAGAAATTTATGAATAACCCACCTCCTCTCCACATGGAGGGATGTTGAAAGACGTTCACAACTAGTTACAATATGGCATAGGCATTCGCCTATTTTTTTTTTTTTGTCTTTTGTCTTATCTTCTGTCAGGCAGTACTCCATTTCATTGTCCGCAATGGACTCATGATAAAGAAAACACTCTGGGAGATATCTATGATGATAGTGGTTTAAAATCCTTCCAGAATCTCAAAACTCAATATGCCAGGCACCTCCTTTTTTATGTATTTGCGCATTAGATCAGCCCTACGGGCATTTGGGGTACCTTGAAACTCTCAACTGTCTGTTCACCCTTTGCGCAAACTAATCCTTCCTTCTGAGGAATCTCCCTCCTCTGCTTCAGTCATCTATCTCTTTCGTCTTGAGCATTCATACAAACCTTTATCTATTACAACTGTTTGGGCTAAGGATCTTAATGAGGATGTGCATGTTTTATTTTCGGATCAGGTATGGGGTATGTTTAAATTGTCTTCTAAAAAACCTAATCACCAAATGATTCATTGGAAATTGCTGCTCAAGGGTTTACTTGACTCCAATGAAACGTTTTTATATGAATCTGTCGTCTTCTCCTAAGTGTAATCTCTGTTCGCAAGGATCTTTAGGCACGTTTTTGCTTTTTTTTTGGGAGTGCCCCTCTCTCTCACCTTCTTGGACTCAGCTCTCACAGGACCTTTCATATTTGTTGGGTACTGATATATGTTTGACTCCGCGCCATTTTTTCATGAATGACTTTTGGGACTTCACCTTGTCCGTCTAACAAAGATGTTTACTGTTAGCTGCTCTCACAGCAGCAAAAAAAATTGCTAGTCAACCGTTGGAATCCTCCTCACATAATGGACAGACAAACCTGGACTGTGTATTTGTTGGACATCAGCTCGATTGAACTCTCAACTTCTCGTATACATGGATCTAATGTGAAAACTGTAAATTTATGGCATTCAGCTTTTAATGTTGTGTCATCTTTTCTAAAATCTTTGTAAAAATTATTTTATTATTTATTTATCTATTAATATTAATTAATTAATTGTTATTTATTTTATTTATTTATTTATTTATTTATTTTATTTTATTTTATTTTATTTTATTTTATTTTATTTTATTTTATTTTATTTTATTTTTATTTTTATTTTTATTAATTTAGTTTTTTTTTTTTTAAGTCTACCAGGGGGTGGGATGGGTTCTAAATTTGCACAGTTGCTTTTGTTTTTACTACAGTTCCCAGAAGAAAATTTAATAAAAAGTTAACAAAAAATAAATAAAAATAGACAAAATTAAATAAATTGCCAAAAGTACAATAAAAATGCGGTTGTATATAAGAAAAGAATTAGCATTTGTTAAGTGGAGGGGAAAAAGGCACACATGCATTGGTCAGAGCCTGATCATTTCAGCAAATGGCAACAATTAGAGTCGCAGTGTGAGCAAATGGATCTATACGTCGGAGGTTCATGTCTATTCTGGGAATACACATCTCCCTCACACACTACTAAAAGGGGACATGCTTTTTCACCATGGCAGCTTGACAACATAATGACAACACAGTCAACGTGTCAATAGTCAAAGCAGGCTAGACCTGCACGCTGTTTAAAAAGTGCCATTAAAGTTTGTTCTGTTGGTGTGATTTTTTTTTTTTTTCTTCACATTCGATGGGCTGTAATCATGATCTAATCAAAGCAATGTCAATAAGCCGCTCTAAAGCATGCAGCCGTTCTGGACCTCCACCTTCCATTAAAAGTACAACTGAAGTCCGAAGATTAAATCTTGTGCTTGATTAAACAATGGAATTAATTAGACTGAAATGCCAGACAAGAGGCTATTGGCATCCGTCAATCATCCTAATTGCACTTGATGGGGTTCTGGTTATTGCCACTGGAGAACAAGGTGCTTGCAAAATATGTGCGTATGTTTGTGTGAGTGTGTGAGGAATAATGCTTGTGGTTGGTGAGTTTGATCAGTGACCGCAATTTATTTTGCTCAAGAACTCTTCACAGGAAGTGACATGTCAGGACACCTAACCATTTTTTTTTTTTTTCTTTTTTGTTGGAAGATGAATCAGGACAAACTGAAGGACTTGTCATTTTTAAAGTCTTCTTTAAAAAAGATTAAAATGTTTTCTCGTGGTCTTCTTTTTCCAGACATGCTCCCTCCATCCTGCAAAACAAGCACACTCATAAAGCCTGTGTTATACTTTCCGCATGAGCAATCCAGATGCGTACACGGACAGCGTGGACATGGACTACTTGTATTTATACTACCGAAAGCGTACGCTGGTGGTCCGCTCTGCGGACGTGTTCCATACATGCGCAGTAGATCGGCTTGTAAACAGTAAACAAACATGTGAACAAACAATTGCCCAGAGTTATTGCACATCTGGCTGACTTTATATTGTTTTATCGATGGATTGTACAGGTTCGGGTAACAACAGGCATCGTCACATAGCCTGTGCATGCGCAGTTAGTCCTTTTGTAGCCACCTGGCCTGGTCACAAAAAATGGGAGGCACGCGGATGTCCATGCAGAGCCTCCGCGCACACCCTCCGATGACGATTTTTACATCACACATACCCTAGCGGACTCGCGCACACGGAAAGTAAAACACAGGCTTAAGAGTCAAGCAGACCGGGCCCCTACGGAGGAGCAAATGGGATTTATTTAGAATTTACTACAGGATTTGTATGCCAGTAATAGTCACCTTAAACTAGCACAATGACTATGATGAAAATTATAATTGTCCATAATTTTCCCTGACACTTATTTCTAAAATATATAAAAAAATACTTATTTTGTGGGGGCACTGTGTGGCATATTGTTTACATAACCTACACACACCAAACAAGCTGAAAACCATCCCTGATTGACTTTTAATTAAATTCAAGTTTTTAAAATCAATTGAACTAACTTTATTGTTGTTTTATCAAACAAATGAATAATTCAAATAGGTTCAAGAAGGAAAATGATGAAAATTAACATATGTAATTAATTAGCTACAGTGTCAGAAAAAAATGTGCAAAACTTGTACCTTTAGGGGTACATTACATTAGTACCTTAGAGTAGAATATGGTATCCTTAATGTAGCAATGTGTACTCTCATGGTACTATTATGAAACCTTTAGAGGAAAAGAAGGTTAAAAGGTACATACTGATAGATGAATCTGAACGTAGTGTTTGCATGAATGCTAATCTGATCCAAAGCTGATTTGGATCAAACACAATTGAATCAGTTAAGGTGTTTACATGAAGGGTTTTCATTCAGATTGAGCCTTCGATCCAATTATTTAGTTGCATGTAAACGTAGAGAGTACTGCCACAGTGACAAGCTGTTGTACCCCTAAAAGTAAATTTTTTTGCACAATTTTTCAAGTGTATTATTTTTCTCCCCAAAAAATTAAAAGAAAAATCACTAAATAATATCACTACATATTCCAAGGTCTTGGCTGCTTAGTTATGATCATTATCATCATCATAGCCAATTCTAATTATTGAAGTGTAAACAGTTTGAGTTCTCATAATTAGTTAATTGTAGCGACCACTAATTCATATTCCAAATGGTAATAATTCCATGTTCCAAATGGATTCAAATCCAAACTCCACCTCCTCAATGACCCTGCTATCTGTCTATAGGAGCTGCCGAAGAACTACATCAATTAGAGATGAGTCAACCACTGTCACATGACCATCACTTCTCCCCTGCCACCTAAGGCTCCTGCTAAGAGACCAATGAAAAATTCATCTCCCACACATTCATAATTCAGCAGCAAAGGCAAATAGCCATAACCAGCATGCAGATTCAGGCAGTTGACCCTCCTGTCCCAATACCCCCAACATAAAGTATAAAGCAAACTGTATTCCCAGCAGGATTTTAGTATACATGCTCTCTAAAGCCTCTAAAGTACTCTAAAGTGTGTGTGTGTGTGTCTTTATGCTTGCCAATGCTGCTTTTTATCAATAATACAGTAAAAACTGAATTATCTTGAAATATACGATAAAATAAATGTTTTCTATTTTAACATATTTTAAAATGTAATTTATTCCTGTGATGCAAAGTTACATTTTCAGTATCATTACTCCAGTCTTCAGTGTCACATGATCCTTCAGAAGTCATTCTAATATTCTGATTTGCTGCTCAAGAAACATTTCTGATTATTATCTGTGGTAACACTTTAGTATAGTGACCAATTCTCACTATTAACTAGTTGCTTATTAGCATGCCTATTATTAACATATTGGCTGTCTATTAGTACTTATAAAGCACATATTCTGCATGACCATATTCTACATCCCTAAACCTACCCAATACCTAAACTTAACAACTACCTACTATTAATAAGCAGCAAATTAGGAGTTTATTGAGGCAAAGGTCGTAGTTAATGGTTTGTTAATAGCGAGAATTGGACCTTAAAATAAAGTGTGACCTTATCGGTATAACAGTTGCACTGCTTAATGTTTTTGTGGAATCTGTGATTTTTATTTATTTATTTATTTTAGGATTTTTTGATGAACAGAAAAGTTCAAAAGAACAGCATTTTTGGAAAATTTTTCACTTACCTCCAGATTTAATTTGAGTGGTTTTCACTACTAACCACTTGTGACTGAATCACTCAAAACATACCTTAATATCAGGTGTAAAGACGTCAGATCACCATAAGCTCCTCAGTATCTCACAACAGTTGTTCTATGGTTGATAATGACCTTTCTGTTTTGCATCTGTGCAGATTTATGGCATTCATTAATATGGGTGTAATAATTAGCTGGAGATAGTTTGCGCTCTGTCTGTGTGTGCTGTATGTACGTACGTCTCCAGGAAGACAACTGTGAATATTTGGTGCATACATCTTGGGATAATTAGCATTGTTGACATTGTTCTCGCCTGCCGTGATAATCTGTCTATGAGGGGCTTATTAGAATGAGTGTTTACAGAGTGTGCCTGCAGACCGGGCCTCTGCTAGCTTGCCTCTATTCCTCCCCTCTCTCCTATTGTCCAGCCTGACGCCTGGCCACAAAGCCAGTCCTCATGTCCTTATTGTTCAAGAACAACCAGCCAAGACAGCCATCAGCAGGCACCGGGCAGATGGCCCTATTCAGGAGCTCTCACAATGCCAATATTGCGGGCCAACGGCACTGTGTCTGAGCCCTGACTGGCCCCCTATACGTCCACAACCCAGCACTGATTCACTGAAAACACCAGAAGACATTAATTGCTGCCATGTATCAAGCATTTGCATTTATAAGAATGACTGATGAGTCTCCACTGGGGAGTGGTTAAAATGGCAGACTTTCAAACCAACTAATGGAATGTGAGAAGGACTTTTTTTTTAGGCCTTTAAATAATGATTTTAAAGTGTTAGGTTTAGCAACAGCCAAACATAATCGTAAAAATACTTCATAATTTTTTACACTGGTTTCCCGATCTCTGGGACTTGCTGGCTATTCTTTTTCCACAGTTGCCCATGTACTTATATTTACCTATTTAATTGAGAGAAAAAAAAAAAAAAAAAAAAAAAAGTAAGTAGAATTAAAGTATTTACAACGTATTACTATTTACTATTGTATTACTTATACTAATGAAGTCATAAAATTAACCCTAATAATATTAATTATAATTATAATAATCTTGCTGTTGGTAGAAATAATGAATAAATAAAAACACAATATATTAAATAAATAAAAACATCATAAATAAATAAAAAACACAATATATTAAAAGAAATTACTGATTTAGTATTACTAAAATAATTAATCATAATTATTATATTATTATTACAATCATAAATTTTTAATTAATAATAAATAACAAATATTTTATTTTCATTTTTTTAAATAATAATAATAATAATAATAATAATAAATTATTAGTAAAATATTTACTATGTATTGCTGTTTACATTTTACTACATATTTAATAATAATAGTAATGATAATAATAAGCAGTAGTAGTCATAAAATATTTACTATGTATTACTATTTACGATTTCATTACTATATACTAGTAAAAAAATCATACAATTAATTCTAATAAAAATAATAATAGTAATAATAATCACCTTGCTGTTATAAATAATGAATAAATAAAAACACAATATATGAAATAAATAAATAAAAACAATGTATATAAATAAAAAAACACAATATAATAAAATATTTACTGATTTAGTATTACTAAAGTCATCATTATATCGTTATTATAATTATTATTATTATAATCATATAGTATTAATTGATAATAAATAACATACATTTTATTTTTCAGTTTAAAAATAATAATAAATTAGTAGCAGGAGTAAATTATTTACTATTTATTATTGTTTACATTTTATTAGTAAAGTACTAATAAATTAATATAATTAATCCTAATAACAATATAACAATAATGGTAATGTTGTTGTCATTACTATATTACTATTAACAATAAAACACAATATATTACAAATATTTACTTATTTATTATTATTAATTAATAATAATAATACACATATATTGAAAGATAAGTGCATTTCTGATCACTTGCCATGAATAAAATGTGTAGCCTATGTTTAAAAAAGAAAAATGGGAAAGAAAATGAAAAATAAAACACAGAAGGGATAAAAAATGCCTGCAACATCTCTTCCATGTTTTTTTAATTTATTTATTTTTTAGTCCATGTAACACTGTTGTAAACTTTTGGTGGAGAAATGCCTTCATTATTTCAGTGAGGCACCTGCTCTGATTAAACACACTCAGTGGAGCAAAAGGCCCATCAAATTGAATTAGATATGCTAAATATGTTTTGTTTGGAGGCGACACAGTCAGTTGACCATCAAAGGACTTAATATGTCTATCAGTCTAGACTCTAATCTAATTGTATTAGAACTCACTCATGCAAAATCAAATAAACAATGCAGTGAGTGGGATGTGAAAGAGTTGCTCAGGCTTTTATGTGTGGTCAAACCGTGAAACTATATGAAAACTGATCAATAACAGCTGACATGACTTAGTCATGGGTGGGGATTCATGAAAGTCAAACGTGTATTTATGTGTGTTTAATGTGCTGTGGAATGGTTGTCTTACAGACTTTTTTCAAACTATTTTCTTAATGTACTTCTTGAACAGCCATTTCTTCACACTTGCAGTTCTTTATATACATAAAAAAGAAAATAAATGACAAAATAAATAAATAATATTAAATATATATATATTTACTATTTATTATAATCATGTTATATTGTTTTTATTATAATTTTTGTCTCAGACAAAAAATATACTGAGCTTTAAAATTGCAAATCACCTTTTTATATTTTATACTGACATGGAAATGGGATAATGATTTCTATTAACATAAAAAGACCATCTTGCCATGGCAGTACTTAGTACTTATTGTCTCTTGGCTGATTAGATTTCATTGTTTACTTCTGAAAATACAGGATAATTGAATGGTGAGCACTGAAAGCTGGTGCGTCTGATGAGAGTTGGTGTGGAATGTGATTGCGTGTCTCTGGAAACGGTGATAGGAGTTGTTCACAACCTTAAATGAGGCTGATATGATTTCTGAGTCAATTCTGAATAAACACAGGAAGGTCTTAACAAAAAAGCTTAAAGGTGGTTGTGATAAGGAAGCAACAGAGATCGTTAGTGAGATCATGCAGTGGGGGCACGAGAGGAATGAGACAGCTGCTCTTTTAAGTGACGGAATCCTCAAAGAGAGGGTCCTGCCATCTCTCCATCTGCATGGCTCTCGACCCCCTCTTTCTCCTACATTCACAGGACCTGAGTGAAATAAACTCTAGCTCTGTGGGGGCAGCAGCAGGGAGCCTGACAGTAATGCTTCCGGAGTGTGTGTGATGATTGTGCTGATTGATATGTAAAGGATGAGAATCTTATAACTCATGCTGAATGCAGTTTTCACATTGTTTTTTTTTTTTTTTTTTGGCAAAAGCCAAAAAGTCGTGCCATGTGTCATAAGAAAAAGAAGAAAAACAGAATTAGGCCTGTCAATTATGTGAATTTATTTATTTATTTAAAGAGGCAGTAAAGATTTTTACATTGGTACAAAAAGATTTCTATTTCATTGCTGTTCTTTTGAACCTTTTATTCAACAAATCTTGAAAAAAATGTATTGTAGTTTACACAAAAATATTTTTTCTTGAGCACCAGATTTCTTGAGCACCAAATCATTATATTAGAATGAAAACAGAAACACATCTCTGTGTCTAGTTAAGGACAACACATTTTGTGTTTTCACTTCACCAATGTGTTACCAATCTGCTAATTTCTACACACTAATTGTGTTATAATTACACAATTTGTGTCAGTTATGTACACAAATTGACACAAAATGTGTTAAAATAGTCAACACAAAAAATGTGTTAAAATGAACACATCCTTTTTGAGAGTGTAATAATATTTCTCAGTGTTAGTTTTTATAGTATTTTTGATAATAGAAAAAAAATGCAGCCTTGGTGAGCATAAGAGACTTCTTTCAAAAACATTTAAAAATAGAAAAAATTAAATGGCTTGGCTTCCAAAATAGTGTAATATTTTAAATCATCTTAATTTTAGGTCTTTATTATTATTTAGTAAAATGTGATTTATTGTGAACCATTTGATTAATTAATCAGCATTTCATTAAAAATATTCATTATATAAACAATAGCCTATTTAATTAAACATTATATTAATTTTCAATTTTTGCATCAATTGACAGGGAGTTTGATTGACAGGCAATCTGAGCAATCATAACGCAGAATTTGCCATTTTGTTCAACAAACAAACCAGACAGTAGAGTAGATTAACGTCAGTGGACTTGAATTTGAAAAATGTGTGTGTATTGATGTCTTTCCGTTGTTGAAACAGGATACCTTCTGATGTTCATTGATGTTTATTTCATGCTATAATTAGTAAAGAGGAAGAGATGGTCGGTTCATGTACCGCTTGAACTGAGTCGCTACATCGATCTGTCAAGAGCCACAAAACGGTAAAAAACTACTGAATTTGAAAGTTGAGACGTTTCATATCAGAAATGACCTGTGTCTCTTTGCATGTTGTCAGTTTCCTCTTTGCTCCGTGATGTATTTTTCACTGCGTGGCATGAGAGCAGCATGGCTTGTCGGGCATAGCAACAATAACGAAGGGGGGTGGATTTTTGCGAAGGGTCAGTTAAAAACCTAGCTGCATAAACTTGGCCTATAAGCTACAAACTTGACTAAAAAAGTTGCAAGTTTCTCTTTACTTACTTTCTATTTAATACTAACCAGAAAACTCTTTCCTTCATAAGTGTGGTTGTGTAATTTGTGTCCAGTAACCAGGCATAATTCCTCAGCAGCAGATGAGAAGCTCTGAGTCTGTAATAAGACACCACTCAAAGCAAATAACAGTCACACAGACCTGCTCAGCCACTTCAAAGAGGCCACATTTACTCAGCTCACCAGAGCGAGAGGACACTCTCGGACCAGAGCGAGTAAACGTTTGTCATGGGCTACTGTGGTCTGTAGTTTAGCATGTCACAACGTCACAACCCAAAGTCTAATTTAAACCTGATGGATTCTCCTATGCTGCAGTGACATTAATTATGCTATTTGATTCCCTTGTTAGTATTCAAAACTGCCTTAATCAGTTCACAATGTAAGCAAGATTGTCCCACACCATCTCATTACTGTCTGATTGTCCATTAGTCTAGTCTTCTCTATAACCACATGCGAACCAGACAGAACTACTGGCCTGTTGCAAGGTGAATCCCATGAGAACACAGATAATGTTTTATTCAGTAAGGTGGACACAAATGTGAAAATGCAGCATGGGAATTGAAGAAAAAAATGCATGTAAGTGACTATTTTATTTTATAGTCCAAATATCTCCATTTATTTCCAGCGATGTTCATGTCACTCACATATGCAGCAGGGGTTCATTCAGTTACTGAAGCTTGTGCCAGTAATGCAGGAGAACCTTTTATGAATTTTATGAACCTTCTATTCTATTCTATTCTATTCTATTCTATTCTATTCAGGACTCATAGACTGTGAACACTATTGACATGTACTGCAGCAGATATTAGAATAGAGACCCAGTGATAAAGTGAGAGATAAATCAAGTGATACTAAAGCTGGAATAACGTTGAATTTAGCAGGTGCAAGTAGAGCTATTAAATGTGCCATGAAATTACAACTCGGAAATGTACTGTAAAACACACTAGTTAACTTGGCAACTATAGCAGTAGTTTGTTGGCACTTCCTAGCGAAGAAATGCAGCATTTTCCATGCAGACTGTTGCCGGGTGTATGTGAATCTTTGTCATGGTAAACTAGAAATATGAGAATGGTGTAGTTACAAAATTATTTACAAACAGTACATCAAATTTAGCTCCGTTTAGAAACACTCAGAGTTTGCCAATGAACAGTGGCACAATTCAGTTTCACTCTAAATGAACTCATCCTTCAAAGGACGCAGTAAGAGGGCCATAAGGAAACATGGAAATTATGCATTTAAATAAAACTGTTATGTGATAACTCTCAGATCTGAATGTCTGTAATGTATACTCTGCATAAAAATGTATTTTCAATGTAATCACGTACTGACAAGTATTTTTGTCTTGTTTAAAAAAAACTTTATCTCTAAACAAGATAAATAAAAATAATATTTTATTCTTCGGTGTCACATGATACTTCAGAAATCATTCTAATATACTGATTTGGAAACATTTGGAAACATTTCTTATTATCAGTGTTGAAAGCAGCTGTGCAGCTTGTTTTTGTGAAAACCATGAAACATGTTTTTTCTTCAGTATGTCAAGAAAGAACAGCGTTAATTTGAAATAGAAATCTTCTGTAACATTATAAATATCCTTACTGTCACTTTTGATCAATTTAATGCAACCTTTGCTGAAATAAGTATTTATTTCTTTCAATACAAAAAAATAAAATCTTACTGACACCAAACTTTCAAACATTAGTGTACACTATAAACTGTATACTATAACTGACAGATAGTTCAGTCTGAACAGGACTGTTTGGATTATATATTTTCTAGAGTTGGCACTGAAATTGGCAATAGCCATACAGTGAAAGCTGCATTATAGGCTGCATAGTAGCTCTTTTACACAGATAAAGATGCTGAGAGCTATATCTCTGCATTCAGTCATGCAGTCGGTGTGTGAAGCACAGATATGAGTGTGTTTCTTGGGCAGTTCTCTGGCTACAACAGAGGTTAATGTAGGTGTCCTGGAGTTTATCTGTGACAAAAGAACAGGCTTATCAACCGGTTGCTGCATCTGCAGCCTGTGTTGAGCTCCTGCTTCGCTTCTCATGGTGGTAAATTACCTGCATTGTGTTTCCTGTCTAGTTTCTGTGCCAGCACCACATGCTAATGCCATTAGAGCTGACCACGGGAAATAAACTGAAAGCACTCGAAAGGTGTTTCAGAATAGATGTGTCAAATGTCCCCATCAAAATATACAAATAATACATTTTAGGACACAGGTCTTTTCAACAAGCATAAGTAAGTTTATGAGAAAGAGACAGAGAGGAATGGGATATGAGGATGGAGGAAACTAAAGTGATGAACTCTGACAATCTCCATTAAATCAAAGTTAGATAGGACACCTGCTGAATGCATCATTGCTTTACCAGACTCTGCAAGCAATGGAGGCAGAAAGACTTCCTAGTCCTGGTTTATTGCATTGAGTAATTCAGAGCACATAAACTTCCCTCTCTCTTCCCCATCTTCCCCTTCTCTCTTCACTGTTGACAGATGAGAGCTTTCTCAAAGCACTATGTGTTCCTGAACAGGCCCACTCTCCCTCAGCCTACTGTCATGCAGCTTCACTTGTTCACTTCCCTCTCTCTTCCCTTGTTTTTGATATTCCTCTGCCATCACAACAGTCATCTAAATGCTCCAAATCATGTGTTCTTCAAAGAGAGACCCTCCTTTCATGAGCCTTGCTAAACGTGTGCTCCGCAGATCTCAACTCACTCCAGTGTGCCTCTGACAAAGGCAGACTGATGAGCCGCCACACACAGAAACAGAGAATCCTGCCACCACAATAACAGTCATTGAGAATGAACATTTTCTGGCTGATATTCAATTTCAATGCATCGTACTCATGCAAAAATGCTAATAACCACATGGCCTAATCAGTGCCATAATTATTGAGAATAATAAACACAATTCCTTTTCATAATGGTAATTAATTGTCTATTTTTAGAGTGATTGGTCTCTCAGAAGTAACAAAATAATTTCCTGTATATTGTGCTTTCTGCACGTAGTGACTCACAGCGCTCAAAGACTCCATACGGGTTGCCCACGGATGCACAAAAACTGCAATTACCCCTGATTGGGCCGCCCTACGCACCCATCAATGTCTCCCACTCTGCTATACTGACAGCACCACACAGGAGAAACAACAGCAGCCAATCATCAGACCCAGGGAATGCCCTACAACACTCAACGGCCTACAGACGAGTATGGCCCATTACACAAGGAATCCTCTCAAACACACCAAGAGGCTTTCACCTGAATACCATTTTGCTCTCTCTGTTTTCTATAGCATTGGCAAAAGTGTAATGCATTTAATTTAGAGCTCACATAAACTGTTTAAACAACCAATAATTGTGAAGTAACTGTCAGGAAGGTGGAAGATTTCATGTAAATATCCTTATCCATTAATTCCTTGCCCTGATTATTGCAATAATCAAACTATTGGTGTACATTGTAAACAAAGACACAGTTTCATCTGACAAAACCTATAATTTAAGGATGTACAGTAGTTTGGGATCACTAAGATTTTTTTTAAAAGAAATTACTACTTTTATCCAGTAAAGATGCATTAAATTGATTTAAAAATGATAGTTACAAAAGACTTCTACTTCAAATATATGCTGTTCGTTTGACATTTCTATTCATCAAAGAATCCTGCAAAGATGTATCAGTTTCTACAATTTAAAACAGAAAGCAGTTTTTTTTTTTAAATTGTAATGATATTTCACAATATTACTTTTTTTACAGTATTTTTTATCAAATGCCTGTAAAAGCAACCTTGGTAAGCACAGAAGACTTATTATCTACCAAACTTTTGAACAGTAGTATACAGTATATCGGTACATATTGGTACCATATTAAATCATATTATGAGTTGTTTTACTTTCTGTATTTGTTATTTGATTTTTAATTGTACATACTAATTGCCCCTGTTTTTACATTTAGATTACCTTTGCACTCATCTAATATTTACATAATCTTTCATAACACTAATAATTTAATTACACTATTAAATTAAATTTTTTCACATCTCAAAATGAGATAATCAATTTCACTATTGTACATTATAATGCTGTAATGCTTAAATTCAGTTGTATTGTTCAGTTGCATTTAGAATGATTGGTTTCAGTTTTTTTAGGTTCATCAACCTATTGGTATCGGCCAAAATTGTAATATATTATGCATTGCTAGCATTTTAAAGGAAAAGAGTTTGGTAACTACACTTACATGAATCTCTGACCTTAGCTGAACATAATGCATCACATCAAGAATAAGGAGTTACATCAATAACTTAAAATAATGTTTCTCAACTCTGGTCCCGGAGGACCCCCAACACTGTACATTTTGTATGTCTTCCTCATTAAACACACCAGACTCAACTCATCAGCCCATCAGAAGAAACTCCAGGGCATGAAATATGTACATCTGAAAAAGGAGACATTCAAAATGTGCAATGCTGGGAGTCTTCAAAGACCAGGATTAAGAAACACTTTCTTAAAACATCCTTTCTAAAAATATATCACACACAAAAAACATTGTGATGTAACTTGGTCACAGCAAGTAGGATGAACATGCAGTGAAGATCTTTGTTGTAAAAAAGGAAACTGTTTGTATAGTGTACATTGATACGACCCCCTCCGGAGTAAATGACATTGTGTACCTACAAGCACATGCAGATAGTAACTCAATCATTCCACATGACTCCATCAACGGAGGCCTCCCAGGGATGCTGGGAAAAGGCGGATAAAGGGAGTAGGTGGGTGCAGGAAAACAGGCCGTTAGCCGCCCACTGTTACTAAACAGGAAAATGGAAGGACTGATGCCATCCTGCTGAAAACAGGTGCATGTGTTTTGATGTTCCCTGCAGGCATGGAAATAATTGGAGTGCATCATCCCCAGCACCTCTGAACTTGACCTGTTGAGGTCAAAAGCCACTGAATCTTTCCTCATGGATCTATTATAACTGTGCAGCAATGTGATATTTATGTGCATAAATCACTGAGCTTGTGGCTTTTGGTTAATTTCAATGCAGCATATGTGAACATGTGCACTGATTGGCTGCTTATGCATTGACTTAACAAGTGGCTTGTTGGCAAGCAGCTCGGTGTGTGGAGGTTGATATTTATGGGCCCATCTGTGCGGGTGGTCACGGGTACCTAAAAGTCTCTCAGTGGAGCTTCTTTTATGAACTGAATCCACTGGTGTGTTAACTGTAGAAACATCACCCTTCCCCCACTCCAACAAGGCATTTACACAAACATTTCTGTGAGAATATCAGAATATGACACTTAATGAAGACTGAGAATTTTTTTTTTTAAAATAAAATCTAATTCAAATTAGAAATTGCTTCAACATTTGCTTTTTAAAACAATCCTTTACAAAAAATAAAAATAAAAATAAAAATAAAAATAAAAATAAATAAATAAATAAATAAATAAATAAATAAATAAATACAGTGATAGTATCAGATTATAATATCTTGGACATTCAGATGCTGGCCAGTGCTATATATCTACTATAATGACAATATTCTACATATTCTACATATTCATATATACATATTTATAAAAATAAATAGATGAATGAATGACCGAATGAATGAATGAATGAATGAATAAGAATCCCACATTTTGGTACTAGTCTATTTTGATAGTGGTGAACAGTATAAAATAGGAATTTACCTATATTTAAAACCTTGCCAATACCAGTGGACAGTATTATATTGTACTACAATAACCGCAAATTAACTAACTAAAAAAACTAACTAACTAAATATGGTACTGTTTTGATAGCGGTATATAATAGGGAGGCACCTATATTTAAAATCTAGCCAATATTGATAAAATAAATAAAAATGATCTAAAATAAACAAAAATGAATGAAAACAAAGAAACAAATAAATGTAAGAATTTCACATTTTGATACAATTTTTTTTATATACGAGTATATAATATGGAAGCCCCTATATTCAATATCTAGCCAATATTGATAAAATAAATAAAAATGAACTAAATAAACAAAAATGAATGAAAACAAACAAATAAATGTAAGAATCTCACATTGATACAATTTTTTGATAGTACTATATAATTTGGAAGGCACCTATAGGCCTATTCAAAATCTAGCCAATACTCATTAATGGCCAAATTTTATAAATTCATTCTACTATAAAGTAAACTAAACTATACTAAACTAACTAACTAAATAAATACTGTAAATAAAATCTCACATTTTGGAACTATTTTGTTAGTAGTAATAGGGAAGTACCTATATACAGATTCTAGCTAATACCAATAAATGGTTAAAAAAAATAAGAATAATTATCTAAATAAATAAATTAACACAAGAATATCATATTTTGGTACTATTTTATTAGCAGTAATTGAGAAGTACCTATATTTAAAATCTATCCAATACTGATACTGATGTCCAATACAAATCTTCACTGTTAAAATAAACTAAAATAAATAAATTCTTATATTTTTTGTACTATTTTGTTTTGCCTCCAACAGAGGACTAAAGAACGCATGTGCTGCAAAAATGCAAACTGTTAGTGTATGTGTTTTTGTGTGTATGAAACAGAAGCGTCTATGTTGTAGCATCTGCTGCAGATGGAGTACAGGACTAGAGTGGGCTTCTGTGATCCCCTGCATCAGCTCAAGAAGCCCAGACCTCAGTAACAGCACTCCACACACAAACACTGTCCTGCAGATGTGGCTGCACACAACAAAGAGGACCAAGGCTGTGAATGCAAATTGAGTAGGGATACTACAAGGCCTTCAAGCTTCTGAGACATCACACAGAAGATCAATGCACCAGTTCAATGCACATCACACACATTCACATCAACTGCGATCTTGTCTTAGTGTCTCTCTTGTTTACTAGCCTCTCTGCATCAAATCAACCGCAAATACGCAAGGACAGTTGAATTCCTCGAGCCAGTCAGGTTGCACACTTCTCATGAAGACAAACAGCAACACAGTTTCTCATTCCCAGTCCTGTCATCTCCATCTCCCGCTTTCCCTCGTCTCAGTGACTCAGGTATCGTGACTGTGGCTGTTGCTCCAGGGGGGGCGGCAGTGTCTTGTGATGGATTGTATAGACACTGGAGTAATGCTGTGCTAGTGACTCACCCGTTCCCGAAACCTCTATTCCACTCTAGCGCTGCGACGGGCTACACACCTCCCACTAAACCACATTGGTAGGGTATAAAGACTCCCAGGAGAGCCATCTATAAAGGCCTCCAGCACACACCCACATGCACATCCAGTTATCCAGGCAGACACACACACACACACATACTGGGAGGTTTAATCCAAAGGGGATATTTAACACACGGAAGCTCAGGCAAAACAAAGCGAGCAGGAGAGGGAAAACAAACAGGAGGGGGAAAAGAGGGAAGATAAAACGGCCATGAATCAGTGGGAGATGAGACAAACAAAATTATGGCGCGTGGAGATGCTATAAAAATATCTAAGACTGGAAAAGTAAATAAAAGTAATTCCTACCATAATTTTTTCCATGCATGCCATGAACACGCTTTGATTCAATAACCTGCTGAAAACACCAGTAAACATTAAGCGGTAAACATTAGATACCATAAATTCCAATATAAAACAATCCAATAAACTAAACATGTTTTTTTGTTTTCAAATAAAATATAAACAAATATAACTGTCTTATACAAGGAATACCAGTGTCATATATTAAGGTTAGTCACACTGTTTTACCATAAAAGTCTACAGTTTCTGTTTGTTGTTGCACTGTGGAATGAGCAACTAAGGAAAAACATTTCACTGTATTACATCACATGTATGTAATATGTAACAAATAAAGAAACTTCAACCCTTGATAATATACATTTTCTCTGTAAATTTGAAAGAAATTCAGTAAATACAATAACATTAAATGATTTCATATATACCCAAAAATGAAAATTCTGTCATTAATTACTCACTCTCATGTAATTTTAAACCCGTAAGACTTTTATTCATCTTCAAAACACAAATTAGGATATTTTTGATGGAATCCAAAAGCTTTCTGATCCTGCACAGACAGCAACACAACTACCACGTTCAAGGCCCAGAAAGGTAGTAAGGACATCAGTGGTTCAACCGTGATATTATGAAGCTACGAGAACACTTTTTGTGCGCAAAGAAAACAAAAATAATGATTTTATTCATGAGAGTACCACAACGCATGCGTATGCATTCCTCTGCTTGAGAACTCCTGCACCAGCAGCACCACATGTATGCATCGTGGTACTCTTGTGAATGGCAAAGGACTGACACGAAAAAAGAAGAAATCGTTTAATAAAGTCATTATTTTTGTTTTCTTTGCACAAAAAAAGTATTCTCGTAGCATCATAAAATTACGGTTGAACCACTGACGTCACATGGATTATTTTAAAAATGTCTTCACTATCTTTCTGTGCCTTGAATGTGGTAGTTGCGTTGCTGTTTATGCAGGTTCAGAAAGCTCTCGGATTTCATCAGAAATATCTTAATTTGTGTTCCGAAGATGAATGAAGGTCTTATGGGTTTGGAACAACATGAGGGTGAGTAATTAATGACAGAATTTTAATTTATGGGTGAACTATTCCTTCAGTAGTTCAATAATTTGTGGAAAGACGGATTAAGACCCACAGAAACCCTGAATAATGTCCATGAGAAAGACCAGACCAAAGATTAAGACTTGCATGAGAAAGACACCTTTCCCTTTAAAGGTGGCGTAGACCCCACAGCCCGTGTTGGTTTAGAGGGACCATCAGATGGGCTGTAGAGGTGCTCAGACAGCTGCGCTTCAGGCCACTTCAATAAATCTTCCTCCTAAATTACAGAACTACTCTTATAAGCCATGTTTGATCAGCTGGTTCAAAGCAAGCCTTGGCCGCTTGTGCTCCCACCCATTTTACGAGAGTGTGAGAATGTTGTACAGTAGAGCGTGGGATCGAGAGATACAAGACAATCCCTATATCAGGGCTATTCAACTGGCGGCCCGCGGGCCCAATCCGGCCCGCCAATCTTCATCCCGAGGGAGAAGTAAACGCAGGTCGCACATATGGCTTGAATTGTTATTGCACTAATTAGTTTGTCCACAAGGTGGCAACACTGGCCCTGGCCAGCCGAAAAAGAAAAGAAAGAGACGCAAGAACAACAACAATCTACCGGAGACCCCAACATCAATACACGGCAGCGTTGACAAGCGCTTGTATGAGGGAGTTATGAGATATCCACAACTCTAGTTTAACCGAGTATAAAGACAGTGCTATCGTTCATAACTTCTGGTGAGAAATTGCGCAAACACTGGACGAAAAGTATTATCAAATGAAGTTGAAAGGCTGCGGGTTCAGCTGTACGCATAAAATTCAACGAACAAAAACACAATTATGACAAATGCGCGTTTTTGGCGAGTTACCTCATAAACGTATTCTTAAATGAGTTAAATTAGTTATATCTTAAATGAGTTATAAAGTCTTAATCTAAAGTCTAAATCTGTGTCATGTGCATCAGGTTTTAAAGAAACAGCGGTGATTTTAAAGTGAAATTTGCTTAAGTCTGTCTTTGATGGAAATCAAAGAATAAAAGAAAAACAGAAATCGTCTCTGCTCTAGTGGCTGATTAACTTTTGTAGCTTGAATAAGAATAATCTGTTTAGTTTATGCATATACAATTTATAGTTTGTGAAGATTGTTTTAAAATCACTTAAATTAAAAGCCTATTAAATGTTAAAAAATAACGGCTTTTAATTATACTGTGGTGTTGAATGGCTATAATTAATAGGTAAAATGCATTTAATAGAGACACTAGTAGCAGTATTGGAATCAATACTTCATTAATAATAGGCTACTTGGTAAAAAGATGCCATTAAACACATATTTAAAATATACTATCTTTATGTTGTTTCTACATTCATTTGGAGGTTCAGTGTGAAATTATGATGATATCAATATATGTACACTGAACAAAATTATAAACGCAACACTCTTGTTTTTGCCTGCATTTTTCATGAGCTGAACTCAAAGATCTAAGACTTTTTCTATGGACACAAAATGTTATTTTTCCTATTTCTCTCAAATATTGTTGACAAATCTGTCTAAATCTGTGTTAGTGAGCACTTCTCCTTTGCCGAGATAATCCATCCACCTCACAGGTGTGGCATATCAAGATGCTGATTAGACAGCATGATTATTACACAGGTGTGCCTTAGGCTGGCCACAATAAAAGGCCACTCTAAAATGTGCAGTTTTATCACACAGCACAATGCCACAGATGTCGCAAGTTTTGAGGGAGCGTGCAATTGGCATGCTGACCGCAGGAATGTCCACCAGAGCTGTTGCCTGTGAATTGAATGTTCATTTCTCTACCATAAGCCGTCTCCAAAGGCGTTTCAGAGAATTTGGCAGTACATCCAACCGGCCTCACAACCGCAGACCACATGTAACCACAACAGCCCAGGACCTCCACATCCAGCATCTTCACCTCCAAGATCGTCTGAGACCAGCCACCCGGACAGCTGCTGAAACAATCGGTTTGCATAACCAAAGAATTTCTGCACAAACTGTCAGAAACTGTCTCAGGGAAACTCATCTGCATGCTCGTTGTCCTCATCGGGGTCTCGACCTGACTGCAGTTCATCGTCGTAACCGACTTGAGTGGGCAAATGCTCACATTCGATGGCATCTGGCACTTTGGAGAGGTGTTCTCTTCACGGATGAATCCCGGTTTTCAGTGTACAGGGCAGATGGCAGACAGCGTGTATGGCGTCGTGTGGGTGAGCGGTTTGCTGATGTCAACGTTGTGGATCAAGTGGCCCATGGTGGCGGTGGGGTTATGGTATGGGCAGGCGTATGTTATGGACAACGAACACAGGTGCATTTTATTGATGGTATTTTGAATGCACAGAGATACCGTGACAAGATCCTGAGGCCCATTGTTGTGCCATTCATCCACGACCATCACCTCATGTTGCAGCATGATAATGCACGGCCCCATGTTGCAAGGATCTGTACACAATTCCTGGAAGCTGAAAACATCCCAGTTCTTGCACGGCCAGCATACTCACCGGACATGTCACCCATTGAGCATGTTTGGGATGCTCTGGATCGGTGTATACGACAGTGTGTTCCAGTTCCTGACAATATCCAGCAACTTCGCACAGCCATTAAAGAGGAGTGGACCAACATTCCACAGGCCACAATCAACAACCTGATCAACTCTATGCGAAGGAGATGTGTTGCACTGCGTGAGGCAAATGGTGGTCACACCAGATACTGACTGGTTTTCGGACCCCCCCAATACAGTAAAACTGCACATTTTAGAGTGGCCTTTTATTGTGGCCAGCCTAAGGCACACCTGTGCAATAATCATGCTGTCTAATCAGCATCTTGATATGCCACACCTATGAGGTGGTTGGATTATCTCGGCAAAGGAGAAGTGCTCACTAACACGGATTTAGACAGATTTGTGAACAATATTTGAGAGAAATAGGCCTTTTGTGTATATAGAAAAAGTCTTAGATCTTTGAGTTCAGCTCATGAAAAATGGGGGCAAAAGCAAAAGTGTTGCGTTTATAATTTTGTTCAGTGTAAATATGCGATTAATTATAGAATTCTATAATCATAGAATTATATGATTAATTACAGAAAAATTTAATTTTTTTTTTTTTTTAATTGATTGATAGACAGCACTAATGTTAACCTTTTATAGATGTTGGTGTTGGTAATGTTAGTTTATTTTACTGCTAAATATGCATTTCAATTTAATTTCTAATTTTATAGGCCCCCCCAGAAAGCGATCGGGACGGCCCCCACCCCCTTGGCCCCCTTCAAATTTTCAGTTCGATGATCCGGCCCTCAAATGAATCTAATTGAATAGCCCTGCCCTATATCCATTTGTAATCAAACGCCAAAACGCAAATGAGTTTTAAGTCATAACTTCACATACCACATTGCTGCACTGACGAGGGTTTCATTGAAATGGAGGTCCATTAAAATGACTCCCTAATAGTCACTGCATAATTCATCATTTGATTTCAGACACAAGAAAGGTTCATCTCAAAGCCCTTAAGGACAATCTCTCCTGCATTAACATCTATATTAGCATCCTTATGACGTGGCACCTCTGCAAGCAAACTTAAAATTCCCTGGGATCTGAGTGTGCCCACATTGCGATGCCAGACACCAAAGAGCGCTGCTCCACTCGCCGAATTCTTTGCCTCTGGGTGGCATATCAAAGAGGTGTCTGTAAGAGGAGGTTAACTCAGAAATGGACTTCTTACTAGCTAGCGCTTAACCCCAGTAATGAAGCCCCCTCCTTACTGTAGGCACAGGTGGAGTAAGGCCTGTGGCACCTCATTAGAGACAAACCCAGTCAAGACACGCTGTGCCATCTTCCACAGTGGGATCTGGACTCTGATTTCCCCATAGGAGCCTGGGGGGACTCTTTGATGACAGTACCTGTTACCTCCTTTTCATTCTCTCTGGCTTTCTCTCTCTTTTTGTCTTTGATTTATTCTAAAGGCCCAGTGTGACTCCAGGTGATAGCTGCGGATGGAGTGCGATTTGATAATGAGAGCGTGTCGTTATGGATTCTCTCTGGATATCATGGTACAGGTGAATAGCCTGAAGCATCTATTCGGGCACAGAATTACCTTCCTCTGACAGACCCTCTGTTCAGAGTGAGATACAGTACAGTACGTTATAATCTAATACTGAGCTGGTATTTTCATTTCCTTGAGAAGCTAAATTGATATTTTCCTTTCCTAAATTATCACAAGCTAAACATATAAAAATTGAACAGTACATTAAAAGATTATTAAGAATTATTAAATTATTAAGAATTAAGAAAAAGATTTTTGTAAAGCAGTGTTGGATCCAGCAAAAAAAAAGAAAGAAAGAAAGAAAGAAAGAAAGAAAGAAAGAAAGAAAGAAAGAAAAAGAGAAATCCTGCTGACAGAAAATATTATAACACTGTACATAATAAACTATTTTTAATGTTTTTGAAAAAAAATAAAAAATACGCTCACCAAGGCGACATTTATTCAATAAAAAATACAGCCAAAACAGTAATATTGTGAAATATTATTAAAATCTACAATATATATTTTTTTTATTTTAATATATTATAAAATGTAATTAATTCCTGTGACGCAAAGCTGAATTTTCAGCAGCTGTTACTCCAGTCTTCAGTATCACATGATCCTTCAGAAATCATTTTAATAGTAATATGCTGATTTGCTGCTTAAGAAACATCTATGAAACAGCTGTGCTGCTTTATATTTTTGTGAAAACTGACTTTTTTCAGGATTCTTTGATGAATAGAAAGTTGAAAAGAACATATAATAGAAATCTTTATAAATTTCTTTACTGTCACTTTTGATCAAATTAAAGGGGTCATATGATGCGATTTCAAGTTTTCCTTTCTCTTTGGAGTGATACAAGCTGTTTGTGCACAGATAAGATCCCTAAAGTTGCAAAGACTAAAGTCTCAAACCCAAAGAGATATTCTTTATAAAAGTTAAGACTTGTCCACGCCCTCCTAAAACGGCTCATTCAAACACACCCCCACATGTCTACGTCACTGAAGATTTGCCCAAATGTATACGCAAAGAAAGAGGGCGTGATTTTTATTCGCGCTGTAGTATTGTTGCTGCCACCGGCGCCATGTCCTGGAGATGCTGTGAAAAGTTGTTGTGAAAGCGAAAGTACTTTGTTTGGGCTTCCAAAAGAGGACACAACTAGAAATCAGTGGTTAAGTTGTATTTACAACACTGTTCCAGAAACAGTTCAACCCAAATATCCGAGTGTGTGCAGCGCATTTTACGGAGGACTATTTCCTCAACCTGGGAGTAGCCTGCCAGCTGTGCTCAAAGGCTGTTTCTATAAAGTGGGGCAATTCCAACTTTGCAAGGACAGTCTGGTGCTTCTGACTCACAGCCTGTAAGTATGTTTTCATATTTACAG
Source organism: Spinibarbus caldwelli (assembly GCA_039654775.1). NCBI lineage: Eukaryota > Metazoa > Chordata > Actinopteri > Cypriniformes > Cyprinidae > Spinibarbus > Spinibarbus caldwelli. Next base: position 15,941,403 of record CM077240.1, on the reverse strand, counting down.
AATTTGCCACTGACTATTCAAATGCGAGTTTTGAGCAGTGTAGAGTAGCGCTTGTTGTTTTGTCATTTCTCCGATCACAAATGCAGACATGGTAATGTTTACGAGGCGCGATGCAACACGACGCGTAAAAAGACAGTATAAGTCATTATAATCAGTAATTATGTCCCCAATGGATGCAACAAATGCCTCGTTTATAGTGGGTTTTATTGTTTTTTCTCGTCGCACCAGGACACGGCATCACAATACGGTAAGGGGCGTAACATTTACATCTCACGCTTGAGGTATTTGGCCAATCACAACACACTGGATAGCTGGCCAATCAGAGCGCACCTCACTTCTCAGAACGATGAGCTTTGTAAAAATCAACATGTTTCAGAAAGGCGAAGCATAGAGGAACAACAATAATGTACAGTATGTGTAAAATAATGTGTTTTTTAATGTGTTCTTAAACCATATAAACATCGCATTACACAAAATACACAAAATAATGTTCTTTTTAGCAACGTCATATGACCCCTTCAATGCATCCTCAAACCTGCAGTAAATCTTTTGGATAGTGGTGTATATGGTATAACAGCTCATACTCAAACTTTCAAAATGAACATGAATGTACAGTATGTTCTATTTTCTGCATACAGTATGCTCTGTTCTTGCCTTCTGGATCAACCAGGCCTGTGACTTCATAGCACATTTAACTTTACTTTCAGGGAAAACTCCATCTTTTGTTTCCTCACACATACCCTGAGAAGATTACGTAACTGTAGCATGAAAAGGCTGGGAATGTTTCTTGGACAGCCCAGATCACTTTGTAGATAAGTCCTGTGATCTCATTTACCCTTTGTTATATGATCTAGAAAAGTTACTCATGGCTTCAGATCTCTGTCAAGCCTCTCAATTCTGAAGACTGAATGAGATTGTCACTGACGAGGACTATGAATCCAGACACCTGATGCCATCACAAACTCTTCATACAAATTCATCCACATCTAGAATGGCCTATAGGCAAATTTTCTTTTTTGGGTGAATTATTCTTAAAAAAAAAAACAATAGCTTTAAACATATTTACTTAATTGCATGTGTTACCATTTTGACAAGCCATATGGTGTGGTTTTATGGTGCAGATTAACTTACACATTAAAAAAAGCATGACCAAATAGTCCGCTGCATAGTTGTTAAACTCACAGGCACCTGTATTCCTACGGTTTACTTTATACAGTAACACATTAAAACACAGTATCCACCTTTACTTTTGTCCACCACAGATTTTCACAAATCATGCAAACTGAAGGAAAACAGCATTTTTGGTGTAGATGTCTGCAAAAGCACACTGACCACATATCAGTGGATGCAGGCGGCAGGAAGACGGAGCCACGGTGAGGGAGGGAATGCTGAAGGAAACTCATAATCCCTCTCAGTGTGGTGACAGCGAAAGGTGGTTTGAAGGTTTCTGCTCGGAAAACAAATTGAGTTTGCTGCCGTCTCCCTGAGCCCGTATTTATGAGTCTGTCAAAGACGGCTGCGCTGCACTGGGTTGTCTGTCTGTCTGCGATGATGTGTGGGCAAAACAGAGATGAGACACCCACACGAACGCAAACATTCACTACAGTGTGTGCTGGCAAAAATACAATGTAGGCACACTCGGCCCGCTGGGTAAGCGTTCTTCTACACTACATGCTCTCATAAATAGTCTGGACTGCAAAAAACACCACGACAAGAATGAGATATTAAATGCATACATCACAGTCGGGTTGCAGCTATTTATCAGTACCTTGTACTTTGTGATATACACAACCTATGACACAAAAATTTCTGCATCGTGTCGAACAAGGGCATTTGTCTGGATCTGATTGATCCACTCTGCCGAGCTTTCCATTCGGCTTAACCTGCAGAACAGACATTGGTGGACAAACCCTCATGACAGAATGTCACATAAGCAGCCTGACATTCAAAGGGCCATACAGGAGTATTTGCCCAAGACAAGCACTGTAATTAGGTAAGAGTTGCTTGGCAGCTCTGAAAAACCCCAGCAGTCAATTTTTCCTTCAAAAGCAATGGCTTATGAAGTCAATAAAGATTTTCTCTTAAGTAGAAATGCATGATGGCTAATTTCCAACATAGTTGCCACACAAATTACCTTCTCATGTGATGTTTTAAGAGTGGGAACCATAGCTCACATTACAACTTTAATTAGCTATTGAAATTACTTGAATTATTCATTTTATAGCATTTAAGTGTCTGAACATTATAGAGTACTATAGAATAAAGGACTTAATTCACACTATAATATGTAAAAACATAAACTTTTGAGCTTGCAGCACACTTAAAAAGACTAACATTCAGACATTCATACATTTCATGCACTTTAAACATCAGGATACACTTTTAATATGCATTTAAATTATACATCAAAGTGAGGTTCAGGGCCAAAGTAAAAAAAAATACTGAAGCTTACTAAAGTAAATTAAAGCTTATTTTATTCGAATGACAACCATTGCTTTTAACAGGAAAAGCAATCTGTATACAATTTAAAATAAAATAAAATAAAATAAAATACAACATTTATACAACATTATTTTAATATTAAAAACAATAAATAATAAATATTTTGCAGTTAATCCACTTCTTTGGATCTTTGTGCAAAGGCAAATTAAAAGACAATCTACTGTTTACAGAAAATGTTGTCTGAACACAATTAATTATTTTTACTTTATTCACACAGTATAAATGGGTCTGCATATAAAAATATTTTGAGATACATATTTTTCTATTGCAAAGCAATCATATTCTTGTAATGTGTACACACCTCACCATAACCACCTCTAAAGCCTAAAAAACTCTGACACAAGCAGTGCACGTCTGAAATATGCAAAGACACCCTGGCACACACACACACACACACAGACACACACACAAACACAAGGCAGCTCCAGCATTCTGCTGTCAAAGCAGTCATGTGTATCCCTGATCCACCTCTCTTCTAAGCATTTGCATTGAGAGGCAATGCATGTGTGAATGTGCGTGATTTACCTCTCCTCCGGGCATGTCCCAGCTCTGTTGTTACATAACCTTAGCCAAACAGATTTGGGAGTGCCTGACTGAACGCACACGTTTTTTTTTTTCACCCACAAAACCTATTTGAAATTCAGACGAGCCAGAGCGCAGTTGATAGAAGAGAAGAAAGGCTAAGCTGCGCTTGAATGCGTCACATCACACTGGGGTAAGCGTATCCATATAAGCCTGCAATTTCAGCGTTTATTCGGAAAATTCCCTAGTAAGGGAAAACCGACTTGAGGTGTAGAAATCACTAGGCTTGGTCAAACACCTGAAGTGTGACCCCTCCTCGTCCTGAATCCATAAACTCAATCCAAACATCCAAGATACTGGAAAATTCCATCCATTCATCCATTTTCCATACTGCTTTATCCTCTACAGGGTCACGGGGGGCTGAAGCCTATCCCAGAGTTTCAGGAAAGGATAAATGAATTGCCATTTACCGGAAAAGTATAATTTAATTTCTGTTCACTACTTACTTCCAGAAAGACACAATAATAATAAAAAATAGAAATTAAGGTAACAAACATGCATTACTAATTATTATTTACTAAATATTTTAAATGTAAATCTGTTAAAACTGTTTTAAAAACTAAACCTGTTAGTTCAAACATTTGCATGCAGTAGATATTATATTTTCTACACCATTTTAAATAAAACAAAAATAGAATTCTCTAAATAAAATTAAAAATGAAACGCTATAAAAAAAATTAATTAATTAATTTAAAAAAAATCAGCCATTTTAAATTTTAAATGCCAACTCGGGCATCACAACATTATCAAGTCCAGTATTTAAAAAAAAAAAAAAAAATTATATATATATATATATATATATATATATATATATATATATATATATATATATATATAATTTTTTTTTTTAAATTAACCCTAAATTAAACCTAACACTTATTAAATTATTAGTATTTTTAAAGATTTAATAAGTGTTAGGGTAACCGTACCTATTAAGCTCATTTTTGGTGCAAAGGATATTGTTTTCAGTACAAGAAGTTATGTTAAAATAAAATATTAATCTCTCACACAAAAATAAATAATTTTATTTTAAATGACAAAAGCATTTTGATGAAGATATACATCATTTAAAGTCTGTAAGTGTATGATGCCTGGTGTTTTAAAAATCTGTTCACATTTTAAAAGTCATGTAGTGTATTCCAGCCTTTAGTTGCTTTTTTTCTGGACAGATACGACAGGTTTCTGATGGCTTCTTCTTTGTAGAGATGACATGCCTCTTTCATCTTTGGGAATAAACATTAGTTATGTCTAGATTTTGTCATCTTAAAGCTGTGAAAATAAGTTATTTTCCATTTTATAAAGATAAAACTAAAGTGACAACCATCAGTTTATATTTAAAGTTTGTTTTTGAAGTATTTATATAGATGTTCAATGTGGAAAAGCTCAAAGGGGGCACACTGAGCTTAATGGGAGCAGCAACAATTTTTTATAAATTTCATGTAATATTTATAAAAATGACAATATTTTGCAAAATAAATAATCTAGGTCACGTATTAAGTTCATACATATTTTATTTTGAACAACTATTATTGACAATATCTATGAAAGTGTACTTTTTCTTATTGATGTCACACTGAAGCTGTGTGATTTTCATAGTAGTGCACCCTTTAAGCTCATTTTACAATAATATGAAATCTTTAAAAATTACAGCAGTGTAAAACCACAGACCAGCAATAAACTGTCAATTTATAATATTATGGATGTAAAAACACAAGCCAGTAATGCCTGTGAAGTAATATATTAGCGTAGCACACAATCTTATACAGCTAGTCAGCTAACTGTGTTCTGTAGCATCTGCACTGTGTTGCTAAAACTATCTTTTGGATCTAATGTAATTATTTCCCGCATCCAAGTTCCAGGTTATAATATGCAAAATCAAAACATTAATCTCTTAATTTTACAATACGTAGTGAAACTTACCCAAAATAAAGGCTTAAACATCTAAAAAATACACATTTAAAGGGCTACTCTTCTGGTGAAAGTTTTTAGACAGCTTTCAAAATGGCCACCAGACAGTGTGAACACATGGAGACTCATATCTCAGTCTGTAATTATCTGATTGACTTGAAATTATAGGAGGTATGCAGTAACAAACACCAATTGATTAAGACATCAAGTAGGATAATAAATTATTTTTTCTTTTTATAATCTGATCTCAAAAATGGAAGTGTGCTTAATGGGTACGTGAACTTAATAGGTACGTTTACCCTAGATGATGGCAAAGATAATCTAAATATAGCCAAAAATAGACGAAATTAGCATAAACAATTACATATCCAATATCTGCAGATAACACTGAAAAGTTGATAATCAATATGGTACTGAAAGATCATGCACCCCTAATAATATTATTCATTTAATAGAATAATAATACATTTAATGTGCAATATGTCCAAATGTCTGGCATTTAGCATATATATGCATTTAATATTAGAATTTTCAAAACTAATCATTGTTTGATTAACACATTTTGATTAGGATAACCTATAAGATTGTAGACAACTGACTTTTAAGGTATTCAAGCATTAAAGGTATGATACTGTATTTCAAGGACAGCACTGGTAAAAGTTTCATTCCGTGAAAATGCTCCGACTCCTTTCACACACACTGATACAATGATGATACGCTCACAATTGAGATTGATATAATGTGATGTTGATTAATTTAGAAATATATTCAAGTGTACCTAATCCAGAAAGAGCTTCTTTTACTTAAACAGTTAGTTAACATGCACATTTATATTTGCTGGCTCCTGTCCACAATAATTAAATTTTGAACATGTCAGACTGACATTTCCATTTTCTTTCCGTTTTATCTTAATTCCAAGCTCAATTTGCTGTGTCATAAATTGAAAATACAGCCCTCCAAGGGCTGGTATTGTATCATATTGTATAATATTTCACACCATCCAGAACCCAACGGCTTCATTTACAGATAAAATTGCTTTCTGGTCTTTCTGAATGATAGATGACATTTAGGAAAAATGTTATTATGGAGTTAATATACCTTTCTAAATGTGTGCATATGCAGTGTGTGAAAATGTGACATTGCACAAATGTGACTTTGCGGTTATGCGTGTGGGCACATCTGTGGACGACCGTGACCGTGCCAAATCAAACAGAGTGCACAACTAGGTCACGGAGAGGATGTGGAAAAGCTGTTCTCAGCAAAATAGTCTTATTCATCCTATCCGTCTATTACATGACAAATCTGCAGTGCAGGGTGAGTGAACAAACCCCTCCTCCCCGCTTTTGACTTTGCATCTGATTTGCTAGGAGTACTGCTGGAGTTTTTTGGTTTAACATGTGATTGACGTGTGTCAGAGGGCCAAAAAACCCAAGTGTCATTTGTGAAACCAGTAATAAAATTGGTTATAGTAAAATGAATTTTTTTTCCAACTATTTCTATCTTTTATTTTCTATTTATTTATACAGAAATTGATATTAAAAATGTTGCTTATAATAAAACAGTATACACTGAAAAAATTAAGCATAGAAACTGCAAGTAAATTTCACAAACAGTTACAAAGAAGCGGCAAGTAAAACATTGGATTAAACATGAAAGACTGAAATAGTATTTTTGTGCAAATGTACTCCAGTCATCTTTGTTTTCTTTACAACTTACAAAATCATTTTTATTTACAAAATTGTGTTTTCCTTTTTGAGAGTGCAGAAGAAACTGGGCATAACTGACCCTTCGCCACACATCATGTTCTCACACAGTGAAAAAATACATCGCAGAGCAAAGAGGACACTGACAACGCACCAACAGACAAGACAGAGCAGGTTACTTTAGGAATGAAACAAAGTCTCAGCCTTCAAATTTTGTCATTTGTTTTAGAAATTCAAAACAATAAATACCATTTTGTGGCTCCAAGATACAGTGCATTCCTCTTTACTATCATACGAAATAAACATGAATGAACATCAGAAGGTATCTTCTTTCAACTGCTGAAAGACATCAATACATACCAGTTTTCAAGTTCAAGTCCCTAGACGTTAATCTGCTCTCCTGCCTGCTTTGTTTGTTGGACAAAATGGCAGATTTGGCGTTATGATTGGTCAGATCACCTGTCAATAAAACTCCCAGCGAAGGGTCCATTGGGGGCACAACAAAGGCCAGAATCAAACCTGAATTTTCCACATGAGCACCAAAGCTCAGTGCATTAGCCACTGGTAGGCCATAGCTCCAGTCCATTCATTCTAACCTCTAAACTCAGCAAGAAAAATAAATGTTTTGCTATAAAAAATGATAACCATGTCTGAGCTGTGGTACAGGGGAAAAATATGGATATGGCTGGATATTGTGGATGACTAGGGTGAAGGGGTTGCACTGAACTCCACTGATACAGAGTCAACAGCGCTGATTGATGAGGTGGTGTTGCAAGACAGAGAACCAGCTTTGTTAATCTCACACAACTTGAGCCAAACATCGCTGACAAAACTAATGACGCACTGCGTGGGCTTGGGCTGGACCTCAATCAATCAGCCATTACTGCTGGATAACAGCTCCAAGCCCACTCGCATGCATCCCTCATTGATCTCAGTTATGGCTACTGTTCAGCTTCAATTTACAGTGTCATTAAGCTTTCCATTGCTCCACCTCAAAAGAGCTCACTGTGTCTAGCAGGGGATGCAGGACACAGTGCATACGAGCCAAACTGTATCTATTACTAGGAAATGTATGAATGAGCTTATGTATGCTCATATTTGCAGAATGTAAAAGTGTTATGGAGAGTTATGGAGAGATCTGGCTATTATATGAAAGGAAAGGAAAGGAAAGGAAAGGAAAGGAAAGGAAAGGAAAGGAAAGGAAGTGTGGCCAAGTGTGGTGTAAATATATTGAAGTACACCTTTAAAAGAGCACTTTGTAATAATAATAATAATAATAATAATAACAATATTTTTTTTATATTTTAATATTTAATAATAATTTATCAGGCAATGAAGAAGTATACTTACTTTGATGTGTTGACAAACATACTAAATCACACTTAATGTATCTGATTATAATTTTAACTGATTGTTATTCAATATAACATTTAAAGTTAATATATTTTAAATGTACTAAATTGCAACTTATTCATGACAAATATATTTAAATACATGACATAAAAGTTTCAGAAGAAATTACATTATACTTTACCATAAATGCTTGCCATTTAGTAGTATACTTTAACTGTTAGGGGACCGACGAGACGAGAGACGTGCGGATCCATTTGAAGGGCTTTATTTAGAGACGTTGTCATGAAACAGGCATAGATTCAATAATGGCAAACAGGTACAACATAGGCAAGACAAAGAGTAATCCTAGAGCAAGCGTGGGTCTTCGATCAGCGTACAATATCCAACAGGGCAAGGCAGAGAGTTAATTCAGGGATGGAGGGCCAGGTCCACGTGGAAGTGGAAAAACCGAGGACTGAGGCAGAGGCGGCAGAGCAGGGCACCCAGGCAGAACTGGCGAGGTGAGGAACCATGGCGGAGCAGACAACCAGGGTGATGCTGGCGAAGCAGAGATCCAGGGTGGAGCAGACGGAACTAGAGCCCTCCAGGGCGGAGCAGACGAAGCAGGAGCCCACCAGGGCTGAGCAAAAGAAGCAGGAGCCCACCAGAGCGGAGCAGATGAAGCAGGAGCCCACCAGGGCGGAGCAGACGGAGCAGGAGCCCACCAGGGCGGACCAGACGGGACTGGAGCCCACCAGAGTGGAGCAGACGAAGCAGGAGCCCACTGAAGACCATGGCAGAGACTGGGACCTAGGGAACACTGAGACACATGAGACAGACAGAGCATTCATGGCCCCAAAGGACGAGGCAGGGAACACAAAAAAGTTCATAAATTGTTTCACGGGTGGCAGCTGACTGTGCAGACAGATCAGTGACTGAAGTGGGACAGACCTACAGTTTATAATTAAATGCATTGGTTGGAATGGGATTGGCAGATAGTTCACAATCAAGGGCATTGACAGAGGCTGTAGTAGACAGTTCATTATTAGTTGTCTTAACTGAAGCTGGGCTGGTAGACATTTCAGTGACTGAATCTGGACAGACAGAAAATTCATACTCAGATTTGACTGCAAAATTTGAACCAACAGACAGTTCGAAATTGGATGCATCGATTGACACTGGATTGGTAGACCGTTCAGTGTTTGAAGCTGGATAGACAGAAGGTTCAACATTAAGCTTACTGACTGAAACTGGACTGACACAAGGTTCAAAATCCAGGTTGTTGACTGAAGCCAGACAGGTAGACAGTTCATAATCAGATTCATTGGCAGAAATGGGACAGACAGATAGTTCAGAAGTCAACTCATTGACTGACACAGGATGAATAGGCTGTCCATTAGTGACCTCCATAGCCGTGACAGGACAGGACGAGAGTTCAAAGACGGCCTCCCTAGTCGTGACGGGACAGGGCGAGAGTTCACAGACGGCCTTCTTAGCCGTGACAGGACAGGGCGAGAGTTCACAGATGGCCTTCTTAGCCGTGACAGGACAGGGCGAGAGTCCACAGGCGGCCTTCTTAGCCATGACAGGACAGGGCGAGAGTTGGTGAGTGGATACCACTGACACCTCCGGAGGTTCTGCAGCAGTCGCCGCCACCTCTGGAAGTTCTACAGCGGTAACTGTCTCCTCGACCGCAGCTCGACAGGCTGAGAGGACATTGCTGGGCGCCACCACCATACAAGGGGCTGAGGTGAGCCCCGCCGCTTCTGGAGGTTCTGCAGCGTGTGCCGCCACCTCTGGAGAAGCTGCAGCGGGTGCCACCCAAATACAACATAAAGCGATTCCCATCAGGGAAAGCGCTTCGGACAGGGGAATTGGAGCAGGAACAGGAGGGTTAAAGTGAGCTGGTTTGGGGATACCAGCTGCACATGCAGACACCAGTGGTGCATCCCTCACAATGGATACCAGACTACGATACAAGAGAACTGACCTGGAATATCTGGGTGTGGCAGACAGACCGTGACCTATCTCTGGATGATCAGAGGAGACATGACATGACTCTGGAAGATCAGCTGAGACATGACGAGACTCTGGTAGATCAGCGGAGACGTGACGAGACTCTGGTAGATCAGCTGAGACGTGATGAGGCTCTGGTAGATCAGCTGAGACGTGACGAGGCTTTGGCAGATCAGCTGAGATGTGATGAGACTCTGGTAGATCAGCTGAGACGTGATGAGACTCTGGTAGATCAGCTGAGAGGTGACGAGGCTTTGGCAGATCAGCTGAGACGTGACGAGACTCTGGCAGATCAGCTGAGACGTGATGAGGCTTTGGTAGATCAGCTGAGACGTGACGTGACTCTGGATGATCAGCTGAGACGTGACGAGACTCTGGACGATCAGCTGAGACGAGATGAGAGCCTGGATGATCAGCTGAGACGTGACGCAACTATGGAAGATCAGCTGAGACGTGACAAGACTCGTGAAGAGCAGTCATGACTTGACTTGACCCATGAAGAGCAGCCGTGACTCGACCTGACCCGTGAAGAGCAGCCGTGACTTGACCTGATTCGTGAAGAGCAGCCGTGACTTGACTTGACTTGACTCGTGAAGATCAACTGTGACTTGGCTTGACTCATGAAGATCAACTGTGACTTGACTTGGCTCATGACGATCAGCTGTTACTTGACTTGGCTCATGACGTTCAACTGTGACTTGACTTGGTTCGTGATGATCAACTGTGACTTGACTTGGCTCATGATGATCAACTGTGACTTGACTTGGCTCAAGAAGATCAGCTGTGATTTGGCTTGGCTCGTGACAATCAGCTGTGACTTGACTTGGCTCATGACGATCAACTGTGATTTGGCTTGACTCATGAAGATCAGCTGTGACTTGCCTTGGTTCATGACGTTCAACTGTGACTTGACTTGGTTCGTGACGATCAACTGTGACTTGACTTGGCTCAAGAAGATCAGCTGTGACTTGACTGGATTCATGAATGGCAGCTGTGACATGACGGAGCTTTTTGTGTCCACCATTTTGCGACCAGGCTCCGCTGTCGCCGCCATTTCACGAGTGAGTGCGGTGTCGCATTCCTCTTCCGCGACACCCACAGTAAACATAGAGCCGACGGAAAGCAAAGCAAAGTCCATAAAATCACTTAGAGACGAAAAATCTATAAGGGCACAGTCAGGCAAATCAGAATAATTAACGATCTCCAAATACTCATAAATATAGCTCTCGAGCGATCATGTGCCCTGCTCGAGAGCTAATAGCATTCTTGCTGTGTCCATACCTGGACAGAGTCCTTTAGAAAAGCCACTGGATCCTCGTGTGGCCGAGTATTCTGTTACGGGACCGACGAGAGATGTGCGGATCCATTTGCAGGGCTTTATTTAGAGATGTGGTCATGAAACAGGCATAAATTCAATAATGGCAAACAGGTACAACATAGGCAAGACAAAGAGTAATCCTAGAGCAATCGTGGGTCTTCGATCAGCGTGCAATATCCAACAGGGCAAGGCAGAGAGATAATCCAGGTTCACAGCAATAATCCAGGCAGGGGCAAACAGAGTCTGAACGGCAAGGCAAGGGTTAATCCAGGAAACATGGGCAAGAATCAGAACACGAGAAAACAAGGCAAGGCAGGACTGTAATAACTGAAGTGGACTCCGTAGAGACAGTAATTATATTTCAAAGACAGTAATTATAACATTACATATAAAGAAGTACTTAGCCTACTGTAAATGGGTAAAAAAAAAAAAAAAAACACTCTAAAATTCAGCTACATTTACATTTAAACAATAATACATTTTAATTTATTTGCTATTAACATGAACTTAAGCATATTCTTTTAAAGTATAGAAATTTTGTAATAGTTTTTCTTTATGTGTGATAAAGTGTATAAAGAGAGTTTATCTAAATATAAACATTCTGTCATTTACTGACCCTCATGTTGTTCCAAACCTGAAAGACTCGTTATTTTGTGGAGGTGAAGTCTGTCAAATCATCCAAAGTCCCAAGTCTTCCAAATTCCTAAATTAAACGAACCTTTAACATTCATATCATTATTACGTTTTTATTCCATTCCAACAGACTATTAACAAATTCAGAATGGTTTTGTGAACAGAATTCAGATTGGTTTATTCAAAAAGAGCCTGTGCTTTTGCATTCTTTTTGAAGGATTCAGTCCCTTCATTTTAAATGCATGGAAAAAAAGCAACAAGCACAGTCTTCCAAATTTCTCCTTCTGCATTCCACAGAAGAAAGAAAGTCACAGAGGTTTTGAACGACATGAGGGTGAGTAAATAGTGACATGTATTTTAGGAAACTATCCCTTTAACATCCAGATTTGCACATTAGAACACACATATCGCTTTTCAAGTTGACAGAGCTGATATTCAAATGGCCTGCATGCGGAGGATTTAGAGAGTGATGGAAATGAATTTTGATTCATAATCCTTATGGCTCTCAAGGGACCCAGGTTGACACTGCGCAGCTCCCTAAAAGCGAACTCCCTAATTGAGGTGGCATGCACGACCAGCTTGATTGGTTCCTAAAGCCCTCAGAGGAGAGGTGGGGGGAGGATATTAGCACTGTTACGGGAATCTCTGCTCGTCAAGCCAAAGCTCTGGTTTGGAGGAAAAGTGAGGAAAACTCAGAGCTGATTAGGAGGAAGTGAGCAGAAGTATTTAATTAAAGATGCACACAGCTTATGTCCAGAGAGACACCATTTCCCGTCAGAAGAAGAGTCTGAGTGACAGGAGCACAAGCTAGAGAAAGAGAAAAGAGCAGAACCAGGGTTATACTCAAATCTAGGGTTGGGAAAAAGGAATACTGTTTAAAACAGGTTCACTTTTTAAAAACCTAACAGTGTTTCCTGTGCCGCTAATCAAATCAATAATGATGTTATTTAAAACATCAATTAAATTATGTTTTAGCTTTAGCAATTTGAATTGAATGTAATAATAGAGAAACACTACAGGCAAAAAAAAAAAAAAAAAAAAATGGAAAAAATGGCAGGCCAGGAATGACTCTAATGAGAGGGTTCTTTGAAATGGTCAAAAAGACTCGCAAATGATTCTCAAACTCAATGGATTGAATTGCTGTAAAACTCAAAAGTCATTTGATTCCTTACTGATTCACAATTCATTACTTTCATTTAAAATAGACAGCTCATTATACACACTATATACTATAATACAATATATGATATAATAATATGTACAAAGTAAGGGTTACATTAAAATATTTAATTAGGAATTAAAAAATGAAAAATAAAACTATAATATTAAAATTGTTAATAAAGTGTAACAATTTAAGTGAGTATACAAAATTAAAAATATATATATTTTTTAATTGTTATAGTAAAAAAAAGCTTTTGTTTGTTTAGTATTATATTTAGTTTAGATGAATGCGTCGTGGTACTCTCGTCAACGCACGTCAAAGACTGACACGGAAGAGAAGATATTGTTGAATCAAGTCGTTATTTTTGTTTTCTTTTCGCACAGAAAGTATTCTCGTAGCTTCATAATATTACGGTTGAACCACTGATGTCACGTGGATTATTTTAATGTCCTTACTACCTTTCTGGGCCTTGAATGTGGTAGTTGCGTTGCTGTTGCAGGGCCAGAAAGCTCGAATTTCATCAAAAAATATCTTAATTTGTGTTCAGAAAATAAACGAAGGTCTTTAGAGTTTTGGAACAACATGAGGGTGAGTAATTAATGACAGAATTTTCATTTTTGGGTGAACTCTCTCTTTAACATTCACATTTCTACTTATGATTCCTCCATATACGAATGAAAACAGAATAACCTTTAATAGCTAAAGTAGATCCATTCAAACAGCAACAATTTAATGAGCCTTTAATCAAAGTAACCATGAAATTGCCAATGCATGGGAGAACATGGCGGTCAAATTTCACCATTTTAGATTTCCATAACCTGAACTCTTTGCAAAAAAAAAAAAAAACAACAACAACAACAAAAAAATCGAAATCTCCAAAGAACTCCAGAAAATACTCCGGAAATCTTCCTCTTTTGCAGGCAATGAAAAGAGCAAGCGCACTCTCAAGTGTGCTTGAGTATCACCATTAAATGTGTCTATTGTGTTTCTTTCTCCTAATGAGAGCCATTTGGAAAGGCGTATTCAGCTAATATCATCCATAACAAGGGTACTGTTTAATTGCACATCTAATGTATCGTTTATTGCTCATGACTATGACAGCAGAAGCTGGCAGTGTGTGTTTTGGTGGCTCTGTTGTCCCTGTGAGAGAAATCTGTGCTCATTCAAAACCTCCGCCAGGATAAGCCTCCTAAACCCCGGCAAAATGATCTCCCTCCTCCTCCCAAGGGGGAAAGCCAGACAGCTGTATCTCAACAGTGAACAAAGACAGCAGAGGAACACTGAGGCATCTTGAAAGCTCATGAGGAATAATTTGAAATTGCTATCAACCGTCTATGATTAAATTTTCGTTTAGCATGTTACACCACACATTTGAGGAAAAACAAAATACCAAGACATTTTACTCTGTAAACCACATTAAGTCAAAGTCTGGTTTACTGTTATTTGCAGAACAAAATATGATTTCTTTAGGAAACAACAGTTGCACAAAATTAATATGGAAAACAAATAAGAAGGTAAAAACGCTGAAATGATAATTTACAAGAGGATGATACATGTACATGTAAAAGTAAAAGTATAAATTATCATCATTTATTGTCAAAATGTCATATTCAACATTCAGTATTTTAATAGTAAATATTGATAAATTGTTACATTAGCAATCTGTGTCATGTGACTTGTGTTGTGCGCTGTCCATACATGTTTACTAGCCATTTTTCATGGAAAGACCAAATGAACTTTAACATTATAGCTTAATGAAACATATGGTTATGAATTGCAAACATACACAGGCATCAAAATACCATCCCAGAAATCTTGAAACGATTTTACAGAGAATTTCTGGCAGCCACAACTGCCATTTTTTTTTTTTTTTTTACCATACATTTAACAGGATTTTGTTTTACAGTGTGGGCCATTTTAGCTGAAGGCTAGTTGAAGGAGGATCAGAGGCAGACGGGATGGACATGTTCACAGATGGGATTACTGGTGCTACAGCAGGGCCAATGTTGCCAGTGCCAAGTTTTAGTCAGCAAGACCTCTCTCTAATATTCTCATTTACTACCAGGCCATGACAAGAGCCAGCCTGTACCTCTGATACACCTGATTATCAAAGAGCCACATCTGCGATTTAATAACAAAATGCCTGCCCAGATGCACAAAACAATATGATGTCTGGTTTAGAAACACAAACATTTTATTTATACCAACAAAATTTACATTTAAAAGCCAGTCATTATACAGGTTCTAAGTTAATTGTGCAGTTGTACTCAGGGTTACATTAGTAAGGCATTGTCACGATTCCCATGGCACGAGAAGACGCAGAGGATGCTTCAAACAAACAATATTTAATAAATCAAAAAGGTAGGGAACAAAGGCAGGCAGGAACAGACACAAAGGAACCAAAATTACATAGAATGACAATTAACAGCGGACACAAGACTCAGGGAACACAGGGCTTATAAACACTGGAGTAAATAGATAATAACACACAGCTGAAACTAATGGAACTAAATGAGAACAGGAACACCAAATAAGGGCATACATGAGGATGGGGAGCACATGAGACAGAAAACAGAACACAACACGAATACAAGCCTGACAGGCATGTTAGTAATAAATGATTATTCATGAAATACAAATATGAAATAAAACACATATATTCATTCATTCATTTATTCATTCATTTGACATACACTACCGTTCAAAAGTTTGGGGTTGGTAAGATTTTAAAAAATATTTTTGAATGAAGTATCTTATGCTCACCAATGCTGCATTTATTTGATAAAATTGACTAAAACAGTAATATATAAAACAGCCATTGTCCAGTCCTCAGTGTCACATGATCCTTCAGAAATCATTAATCTGCTGATTCGGTGCTCAAGAAACATCTGTTATTATTATCAATGTTGAAAACAGTTGTGCTGCTCAATATATATATGAATAAATATTTTCTAAATAAAAGTATTAATTTATTTTTCAGAAAAAAAAAATGTACTGGCCACAAACTTTTTAACTGTAATGTATACTGATCATTATAATGTTGGTTAATAATAATAATAATAATAATAATAATAATAATAATAATAACAACAATGGACCTAAACAATATTTGAATTTCTCATAAAAACAGTTGATAAAATAATTATATAAATACTTTTTACACAATAAATATTAAAATTGTTTATGATTATTTCTTCTTTATAGCTTAAAATATACATAATTAATTAATATTTTTATGATAAATTTTCATTGATCCCGAAAGACTGGATCTGGGACAAGGATAAATCAATAAAATCTGTACATGAAAGGACTTTGACAAATAATAATAATAATAATAATAATAATAATATAAAAATAAATGATGAATAAATGAAAGCATGACAAAGCATTTCCTTGACAGTTTTAATGTAATGACATAACAAGAAAAACATTTTTAAATTATTATATTATATTATATTATATTATTAATACAAGCCTGTTTTTTATATTATATTATATTATTAATACAAGCCTGTTTTTGAACTCAACAGATCCTCACAATGACATACTCAGATGACATCAGCGGCTCCGTCTCATTATTCAGTGTTCCTGCCTCCACTCTGAGCTCACTGTCACTGTCACAGGTCAGCAACAAATGACGAGAGGCTTGTGAAGCACGTACATCTCTCCCAAGGGGGGCATAAGATGGCCCAGAGTGTTGACGAACACTTGAATATTTCATGCTTTCTCTTGGATGAGCGGCAAAAACCGAAAGGAGCACATACAGCACACCTGCTATCCATCAAAAGACACGTATAATACACAAATACACACAGAGACTTGATCATCACGATTTCAGCCAATTAAAAAGAAACCCAATAGGACTGGAACCATTGTCAGGGGTTTGCTCACCTCTAACACGCACATTAACAGCTGTGTGAAGCTGTGCCTCTGAGCCAGGTGTCAGCTTTCACATGGATAAATCAAGGTGTAATGGAGAAAACTTGTCCCATGTAGCACATAGAATGAAAAAAGGATGAGGGCCATGCCCAGGGCAGAAGCCATCCGCAACCATAGATCAAAAGCCTGACTCAAACATGTGCCCTCCATCTTTCACAGAGACCATGAACACAGCCACAAGAGTGCAGAACAAAGCACTGCAGATAGGTTTTTGAACATTTTACCTGACTTGAACCCTAATTATTGGCACAATAAGCGTACATGATATCCCTGCAGTATACTGCGCAAATGGTCAATAATCCTTGTAAAAAATACCTAAGACCACATTTACACCTGGTATTAAAGGGATAGTTCACCCAAAAATGAGAATTCTGTCATTGACATTCATTACTCTCCCTCACATCGTTCCAAACCCGCAAGACCTTCGTTCATCTTCGGACCACAAATTAAGATATTTTTGATGAAATCTGAGAGCTTTCTGACTCTACATAGACAGCAACGCAACTACCCCCCGTTCAAGGCCCAGAAAGGTAAGGACATCATTAAAATAGTCCATGTGACATCAGTGGTTTAACTGTAAAGTTATGAAGCTACAAGAATACTTTTTGTGCACAAAAAAAAAAAAAAAAAATTATTCAACAATTTCTTCTCTTTCATGTCAGTCTTCGACACGTGGTCACAACAGTACCATGATGCATGTGTATGTGTCTTCTTCTGCTTGTAAACAAGCCGCAGCACATCCGAGTTCTACGTCAGAACGGCGGCTCCTGCGTCAGCAGCACCACATGGATGCGTCGTGGCACTGACATGAACGGACAACGAAGACTGACACGGAAGAGAAGAAATTGTTGAATAGTTGTTGAATTGTTGAAGTCATTATTTTGCTGTTTGAAACCTTTTAAAAGTTTATTTTGTTTTTTTTGTTTGTTTGTTTGTTTGTTTTGTTCTTTTATTTATTTATTTATTTTTTTAACAGCATGTATTTTCCCCTAAAAATCTATTCACAATTGGTAGCGAACCCCCCACCCCACTGAACGGGATTTTGAGGGGGCCCCATAGCAAATTCAGTGCACAGGGCCCAGAATTCCTAGCGAAAAAGTTATGTTCTCTTTAGGTTTATGCTGTAAAACATACAGAGCAGTGATTCAGACTGATCCAGATTGACAAAAATAAATATTTTCTGTAGCTTGAAACCTGTTGAAAGTTTATTTTGTGCTTTTTGCAGTTTATCAACATGCACCCTCTACTAAAAAAAAATAATCACAAGTGGTCACAGAAAATGCAAATGATACACACATTAATTAGGTATAATATAATATAATATAATATAATATAATATATTTTAAAAAGGACATAAAGTTAAAGAAACACCCACATCAGGCCTACTGTAAGGTAACTACAATACACAGTATATAACTTATGTGTCTTAGCTGTTTGCCCTATCATATGAATCTGCTATACCGGTAAAAATAATAATTTATGTCATAAAGTGTAGTGTACTGATGCAGCTTTCATGATTCAATTCAATTTCATGTCACAAGCTCATCATTTTATTATATTCTGTTTAATTTAGGTATAATTCAGTTATAATGTCCATTTTACTGATATATAAAAAATATTTTCTCTCTGTTAATGCTGTAAATCATACAGGTCAGTGATTAAGACTGATTAAATTCAGTAACTCATTTTTGTTTTTATTTTTCACATGGACAACCGATTTTAATACCAAGTTTAAACGAGCAAATAAAAAACAAAATGACACAGGACGTAATGAGTCATGAGGAGAATTTCATTATGTCTGAGAGTATTTCAAAAATAATTCACTTTTTCACAGCCAGATGATGCCACTCTGTCATTCACACACCACAAACATTTTTCCTCCTAATCGACAGAGTAACAAACCATTTGAAGGCTGAATTAATTTGCCTCCTTCACAAAAGAAACATAATAACCACTTCAGTGGACTTTAAATGTGTTTGACACTCTTCGCCTAAAAAGTCAAGATGTTTCTGCTGGCTTTCATTGACCTCAAAATGAGTTAATGCCACAGTCAGTGCACTGGAACCATAGTGTTTCTGAATTATGTACTGTAATAGAACTGTCATTTTACCAGATATCACTTGGATCAGAAAGCCTTGGTATCCAATATAAATCCAACTAGGCTTGTTCTTGTACAGCCAAATTGAAGGTCAGTCTTGCTTAGCAAAATGACCGCTATTCTATAAGTCATTCAGAGATATCTGGTAAAGGAGTGGCTGCCTATTATTGAAGATTAATATCTCTTCTCAGAGACTGAGATTCAGACTCCATCTGAAGCAGTTAGTCTGGGAGGGACTTCCTGACAATCCTTCCATTTGGCATATTACCCCAATCAATGGACAATCTGTCAGGCCTTGTATTTTAAACACATAAGGAAGCTGTTTGAATGATTTATTAAAGATGATGTCTGGAGATTAGTATGTAGAGTATGTCACAGCATCCTTTGCGAAATCCATTATGGATGACAGCTAAACTTACATTACTCCCTCGTTCAGTCGTTCAACATTCAATACTTTCATTACCATAACAAAAATCACAGACATCTCACTGCTGTAACCCGGAAAATACAATATATTTCCATATAAAAGGTGACCTTGTTGCTTGTGTCTTGCCATATTAATTGCATAACTGGTGTAGAGTAAACTAAAACTAATTAGAATGTCAACAGCATGTTCAATATTGTTCCTGGTGATTAACCTTCTGGTAACCTCTATGAGTGGAGTCGGGCTGGCTGATGTTTGTGAACGTGGAGGGACTGCAGTTTTCTCAAGTTTGCTGAGGTGGGCTAATGGTGACAGCTCTGACAAATGGGGCAATGTGGCAAGACCCACTGAGACTAGTGTACAATACTGCAAACACCAAATAAGTTAGCAACAAACACAACAATGCTTGAGATTTCTGTTACAGCAAACATATGGAGAAAGCACAATCTCGTGGGTAAGCATAAACTATATCTAAATGTAGAAATGTAGATCTAAAATTAATTAATTTAGTCTCAAGTGTAGTGTCCTCTTGTGACTAACTCATAATAATTAGTACAAGTTAACCTTAAAGTTGACATATAGCAATTCGCACAACAACCAATAAATCTGTGCGCAAGTTCTTTACAAGTGTGCCAGATTTGAATATAAAGGACAAACTACATAGACTAGAGTTTCGTGTCTATTTTGCAGCCTGACAGCCTCAGTTGCTATTAATTTTGTTCTATGGAAAAGAACAGATGAAAAGACGACAGAATTGTCATTTTGTGATCTAACCTAATAGAACATTTTGTTCCCGCTGCTGTTTACATGCTGTGCAGCACATTTCAAACATGAGCTTGTTCACATTAAAGTAATCTGTTGTCTTTTCCGAGAATGAATTTTGAATCTCGGCAGATTCAAATGAAATTCATGGTTAGGTTTAGAAAAGAAATATGGACTGCGGACCGAGGTGCCAATTATTATTGATTTGAAATTGTTTTGTTCTATCTATTTGTCTCATTTGGAGTATGAGTCATATGTTTCCAAAAGTTCACTCATAAATATTGGATTTTGTCAGCTGGTTAACCTTAAAAAAATTATTCCAAGTTTGTGATGAGACCAGATTGAAATATGCAAATTATGATGGATACGACTTTTATACCATGCTAAAGAAGCAGATTAAACCAACCTAAAGTGGTTAGCTGGTCTCCAAGCCTGACCAAGACATTCCTTTCTGATGTTTTGGCCACTTGTCAGTATGTCAGTCTGGGAGTAGAGCTGACCAACCAGCCAAACCAAGTAAATACCAGCTTAAAGAGATGGTTCACCCAAAATTTAAAATTCTGTCTGTCTAAAAATTCTAAAAATTCATTTACTCACCCTCAAGTTAACCATACGTAGGCCAAAAGTAAAGTTCAGCACATTTCTGCAGAAACTAAACATCTTGTTCATCCATGTGTGTTTGTTTATTAATTATTTTGGCTTATTTGCTTATACTTTATGCTGTCAGTAAGCGTGAAGTACTTTCAGCTTCGTTTAACACGTTTTACCATGGTTAGCTGGTCTCCAATCCTGGCCAACATGTTCCATTCTTATGTTTTTAAATGGGTTTTGGTCACATGTTTGGCTGACCAACCAGCCAAAAGTAAATACCAGCTTAAAGGGACAGTTCGCCCAAAAATGAAAATTCTGTCATCATTTACTCACCCACAAGTTGTTCCAAACCTGTATGAGTTTCTTTCTTCTGTTGAGCACCAAAGAAGATCTTTTGAAGAATGTTGAGAACCAAAAAACATGACAAAAAAACATCTCAAAACATCTTTTTTTATGAGAATAAAGATACAGGTTTGGAACTACATGAGGGTATATAAAAAAATGACAGAATTTTCATTGTTGGGTGAGCTTTTCCTTTAAAACAAATTTGGTAAAGCTTGGGGAACATTTTAACTGATCTTTTCAGCAGGGCAGTACTAGCAGCATCTTTTTCATGCCCTTCCGAGGGCCGTTGTCTTGAATATTTTAACAGACAGTGTCACCAAAGAGTCAACGAATCAATCATTAGGTGACAAAGGAAGCTGAATATGTCTTCAGTAGCCTTCATCATTTTGAAATAATTCACCAATCCCCTCCATCCACAGACTCCCTCCCTCTTTTTCGACCATCTGCAGGTGTTCTCATACTGCTGCTCACAGCTGTCAGCTCTCATGGTCGAAGATGAATGAGGTTTTCACCCGTCCCGCTCTCTCTCTCCATCTATGTCTCATTCCTTCTCTCTCACAAACACTTCGGAGGGAGTATGTATGTGGGTGACTGTCATTGTGCTGCGGTGGGTATGATTCACAGAGCTCTCCCACATCTCCTGGTGCAGTAAAATGATCATAAAAGAGATTTAAAGAAGAGGGCAAAAGACAAACAGCTGCTCTGCGAGGCACAGCTCCTCACAGTATGTCTAAGAGAGGATCCACAGCCTTCTGGAACACGGTTTATGTCAGATATGATTGTGTTTGTTCCTAATGATGATGTCACTTCCATATTTCACCCTAACAGTCACATCCTCTGATCTACATCTTTAACCTCCTCCAAGGAAGCAGACACATAAAGTTCAATAGTAAAATAGTTCATGACTTTCTTGCTTTTTACTTGTAGCCAGACTTTTTCTCTATTTTCTCCTCTGATTTTAATGGAAAAATCTGCCAAATTGATTTAAACATGGTAAAATGTGTTAGAAGCTGAAAGTTCTACACGCTTACTGACAGCTGAAGGCATGAGCAAATAAGGCAAAAATATTTAATAAACACACATGATGTGTTCAGATTCTGCAAAACTTATGGACAAACGTATGGCTAAATCAGTGGTTTTCAGTCCTGGTCCTGGGGACCCACTGCTCTGCACATTTTGTATGTCTCTCTTATCTGACACACAGTGCAGTTCATGGATCTCTCTCCTAATGAGCTGATGATCTGAATCAGGTGTGTTAAATAAGGGAGACATGCAAAACGTGCAGAGTGGTGGGTCCCCAGGAACAGGATTGAAAACCACTGGGCTAAATGGTGGCTAGTTGTGGTTATATATTCAGTAGGGGTGTCAAACTCAGTTCCTGGAGGGCCGGAGACCTGCAGAGTTTAGATGCAACCCTAATTAAACACACCTGATCCAACTAATCAAGTCCTTCAGGCTTAATTGAAAACTGCATAGTATGTGTGTTGGAGCAGGGTTGGAACTAAACTCTGCAGGGTTCCGGCCCTCCAGGAACTGAGTTTGACACCCTTGTATTTAGGATCGTGTTCCTCTCTCTTTGTCATTGTCTACTGCAGTGGTTTTCAATCCTGTTCCTGGGGACCCACCACTCTGCACGTTTTGCATGTCTCCCTTATTTAACACACCTGATTCAGATCATCAGCTCATTAGGAGAGAGATCCATGAACTGCACTGTGTGTCAGATAAGAGAGACATACAAAATGTGCAGAGCAGTGGGTCCCCAGGACCAGGATTGAAAACCATTGGTCTACTGTCCTATCTATAAAATAAAACTTTTGCATGTTCTGTATTGTGATTTGCTATAATCAATCAAAAATTTTCATTTAAATCAAATTTAAAATTTATCATTTACTCACCCTCATGTCATTCCAAATCTATGACTTTTTTTTTCCTCTGTGGAACATAAAATAAGATTTTTTTGACAATTTATGAAACAATGAAAGTCAGTGATTACCAATGTCATTTGGTTCCTAACATTGTTAAATATATGCTATTTCCAAGAAAGTAAAACAGGTTTGGATGACAAGATGGTGAGTAAATGATGACAGAAATTCACCCATTTTTCCATGAACCATCCCTTTATTCTAAACTCTTGATTTGGATTCAGAAGTCAGCTAGCCATATACACAACATTTTGAGTTCGGTAGAAAAAAGTTTGAAAGAAATTAATACTTTCATTCAACAAGAATGCATTAAATAGACCAAAAGTGACAGTAAAGACATTTAAAATGTTACAAAGATTCCCATTTCAAATAAATTGTTCTTTTGAACTTTCTATTCATCAACAAGAATACTGGAAAAAAATCAGCATATTAGAATAATTTCTGAAGGATCGAGTGACACTTAAGACTAGAGTAATGCTGAAAATTCAGCTTTACCACCACAGGAATAAATTACATCTTGAAATATATTCAAATAGAAAATAGTTATTTAATTTGCAATAATATGTCCCAATTTGACCGTTTTTTTACTGTATTTTTGACCAAATAAATACAGCCTTGTTGAGCATAAGAGGCTTCATTCAAACACATTAAAAAAATCTTACCGACTTACCAACTTTTGAATGGTACATACATATTCACAAACACACTTACAAACACAAACATCATGAATAGGATCTATATATAACATACGGACGGCCCGCAAGCAGTTTATCAGTGACAGCGACCATCACTCCCATTCATCTCCCAAACAGAATGCAGCCGACATGACAGCCAGCAGAGGCTCCATTTGCTGACAGCTCTGACCTTCTTCGATTAGACATTTCTATTTTCCTTCCATCCCTCTCTCTCTCTCTCTCTCTCTCTTTTTCTCTGGGGGGTCAGTCCCTGGGTATAATACACAGTGTTGACAGTGAAGTATGACAGTTAAGAGTTCGACCTTGGGCTGCCGTTTGCAGCCGGAGTCGCACACACTGGAAGTGGCCGATGTACTGATGACCTTGCTATCATATTTCAAACCTCCAGCACTCTGCAGATGAGCATGTGAGAAGATTTCATTTCCAGAGGACAGACTCTATTTTTTAGTGTCAGTGGACACGCATCCCATATGACATGGCGCTAATGTGAGAGAACGTTTACAGGAACAGACAGTGTGTGGAACTTCTGGAACCTTTTATCCAACTTCAGGGCTGTCACAACACGGCTAATGATTTGGGATTTCTGGCAGACTACAGACACTTGAGCTTTGGTCCCTGTGTGCTATCTTTATCTCCACTGAGAGAACGTGTACAAGCATACGTAAGGGAAAATGTAAAGAATTTATTTTGTACATTAGCCTACAGCTTCTGCTAAAAACAAATGGCCTAACAGCAAGACTAGCACTGCAACATTGTTACATTCATCTGCAATCCAAACTATTTTTTTCTATGGTAACCAGCTAGCACCTATAGCTACAATGTAACGTCTTCTTTTATTTTAAGTTTTCTCTCATTGCACTCTTTGTTCGTCCAATTAGCAAAGTGACTTTTATGACATGTATTGATATAAAAAGAGAAGGATATCGGTGCCGATAGCCTTGTGGACAGCGTGCCAACATATATTGCGTTGCTGGTGGGAACATCACACATTTATAGAATTCAAAAAATGAACAATATACATATGAAAATGAATTAGATTAGAATAAATAAGATCAAATAAGTTGTCTTGCACTCCCACAGTGCAATAATTTTTTTATTAAAAATTAATTAATTTATTATTTGTATATACTGAATTAATGATTTGTAGTTAAATTACTAAACGTTTGTTCTATATAAAACTATTTTAGTCATTTAAAGAGTATAAAAATTAATCTGGGCTTTTTAAAAAAAAGTGTGGATTTACATAAAGCATTAGTTTTATCATTTAATCTACAATAATCATTTGGTAATCAATGTAATTGAAAATTGTAAAATAAGGGAAAGGGAAAGGGTATGTGGTCAAGTATGGTGACCCATACTTGGAATTTGTGCTCTGCATTTAACCCATCCAAGTGCACACACACAGTAGAGCACCTGGAACAGTGGGCAGCCAATGCTGCGGCACCTGGGGAGCAGTTGGGGGTTTGGTGCCTTGCTCAAGGGTCTCACCTCAGTCGTGGTATTGAGGTGCTGGTTATTCACTCCCACCACCTACAATCCCTGTCGGACCTGAGACTCGAACCCATGACCTTCGGGTTACAAGTCCAACTCTCTATCCATTACTGATAATGGCTGATATTAAATTCTATGCTACTTCCTGTCAATAAATTCAAAATGTTTTAAATGTTACTTTAGCCATCACATCATTAACATTTACATTATGAAAATATATAATATATATTATATATTAATTTTGAGATTTGATAAAGATTTAACAGTGTTACATTTAACAGGGTTATTAAACAACAATTTGTAAGTTTTAATAACAAGTGATCTAAAAGTTAAGGCAAATGAGCCTGAGCAGTAAAATATTCATTAACAGCTGATATATCCAACATAGACTGATAGAATAACTTATTTTTTATTTATTTTTTATTTTTACCTGAAATGGCGCCTATATAGTTTTCATCTTTAGAATCAAGCTCTCCAGAGTGCAGAATAAAAAAAAAATATTACATATTCAGCATCAGGTCAGTCATATTTCCTTTTTTTCCTATCCTATTTTTCCTTTTTTTGTATTTATTTTACTTTGCTTTCACTGTTCATTTCTTTCCCAGAAAAGTGACTGTAGTGAAGGAGAGACAGCCTGTAATTAGAAAGTCTGCTCAGTCTTCACGTGAACTGTGAGTGGTCCTCCCATCGGGGGCCGTCAGCCCAAAAAGAGCGGAGGGGCTGCAGGAAGACCTTCTGAGTGACAGGCAGGTCAGCCAACCCCAGAAACACATTCTTCTTACAGACCTATTAATGAGACTTTTCGATTCATCACAGGGCCGACAGACGCTTCTCCAGGGGCTGAGAAGTGATGAGACCTTTATTCATGAGGCCAAGAGAACAGTATTGATTAAACAAAGCAACAGAGCTGCTAACGTAATGCTGGGGGAATTATTACATCTCCTAGGGGTTACAAAGGCCTGTCAGACTATTTATACAGTCACATTGAGAGTTATTCTAGTAAATAAATCATCTTAATATAATTTGGCCAAATTTCAGCTCTATATTTCCAAAAAATCTGTTTTTTTTTTTCTTGAAATGCACACAAAGCAGTTCAAAAGACCTCAGAAGTCAGGGATACGCCTCAAATAGGTATACGTCCCGCTGTGAGAATGCATCAGTACACATAATCAATTCCTCATCCCTCCCTGCCTCTTTCCCCCTATCTCAGTCTCTCAGAGGCTGGCTCACATACTCAATTAAGAAGATTAACATCAAGCAAGAGAGGAAGTGTGTGTTGAGTCTCTCTGACTGGCTGAGAAAAAAAAAAAAAAAGGGAGGAAGAAACCAGGCCAACCACTCCAGAGGAAATCAATGCAGAAACACACCCCGAGCCACAGACAGTGCAGGGTGATACCTATCGGCCGATGTGACAGCCACGCATTACAAGAACGATAACACTAATCTTTCCCAGCAAACTGTTGCAAGTGGAGGCTTTTGGAGAAAAAGACACCCATGTCGGAAAGGAAATAAGTGTGTTTTCCAGAACATTCGGTGAAAAGAAAATAAAGATGTCATCTAAGATGCATGGCCATTCGCAATGCATTTCCAGAAGGAATACTCAGGTAATCATAAGAACACTGAGCTGAAAAGCCGCTTTTCTGTGACAGATGAATACTGTATGATAAATATCAGCCAAGCATGTGACATTTCCTCAAATTAACTTTCAAATATTTTTGCCAGGATCAAACCTTATAACAGTAATGCACCGTACACTCTTAAAACTAAAGGTTCCAAAAGGGTGTTTTTGCATTGATGCCATAGAAGAAGCATTTTTGGTTCCCAAACCAAAACCAAACCTTTCAGTGAACAGTTTCTAAAAGAACCATTTTGAAAAATCTAAAGAACCTTTTTCGACTATAAAGAACCTTTTCTGCATTTGAAATGTTCCATGGATGATCAAGGCTCTTCACTGAACCATTGATGCCAATAAAGAACTTTTATTTTTTAAGAATGTATAGTTGAAGTTGACATTTTCCCCTGCCACTAAAAAAAATAAAGACTGCTGAAGGTTGCTGAACACTCCCCCATCTGCCATTGGTTAAACAAATAAATATTCCCGCCCTAAACTCTCAACATTTATTTGAGAGTTGAGTCAGAATCGCTGTAATGATTGCATTTCCCAAAAGCACCATTAACTAACCACAGTCGTAAGTTCCATTGAACTCTATTGGTAACAGCAGAAATTGCAACAATAGGCCTAGTTGCTTTTGGGAAACTCTGGCCAGTGCAATAAGCCGGTAACTATTTTCATGTTATGACCCATAGCTGATAAATAGTCTCAGCCTCAGACGTCACGCCAACGGACAGTTGGTTAAACGTCTAATACATAAACAATTGAAAACACTTCAGGAGTTTCGAAGTCATCATCTGATTGGCTGAATTATACAGTATTTCCGGTAGACGTGTGTTGTGTTTGTTAAAATTCTGCCTGGAAACAAAGATGGCGTGATGCCAAATCCCCTCATTGAAGAAAGCCGTCATGTTTACAGCTGTGACCATGAGCACTTATCAGGATCAACTAAATGCTGGATTTTCAAAAGTATTTGAAAAATGTAAAGTTTGGCATAGATTCTTTAAAATACATCCAAAAGTTTTACATACTGGTCTGTTTTGTGGGGACATTTCCACGCCCCTAAACATGACGCGGCACAAAACAAAATGTGATTGGTTGCTTTACCTGTCAGTCATATAGCCTCTTGGGCAGTCCTAAGCCATTCAAAGCGGCCAAGGTTCCCAGACCTTCTGCCGTCAGTCTGAAGGTCTGGCTGACAATAAAATTCTACACTATTTTGTCAGATAAATAAAAAATAAAACAGCAAAAACATAAATAATATTTATTAAGCTGGGACAGTAGACTGTTTTAAATGACAACAGATAAATTCAACTTTTTAACTTGTGATTCAAATTACTTCAAAATAGAAAGAAATGCACTACAATAAGTTACAATGCATCCAGCAAACCTCATGCATCGTTATCAGTGTCTAATCCTACAACAGCAGGAGTGAACATGCTAAATAAAGTTGGTTTGTTTTTGTTTTGATTTCATCTGTGCTCTTCGCTCCTCTCATCCTTGAGGATCAGAGAAGCGTGTGTCAGCTGAGAGCAGAGGCTAATTGCAAATCAATAGGCTGCAGTTGTTTCCTACGATTAGACAGTGAAAAAACAAGCTTTGCGGCTTCACCACGTGGCAGCTGGCATGTGAAAGAGCCATAATCATCTCCACCCTTGCTCGTCATGAGCAATTAAGCTTTGGATCATGGAGCGATCCTTATCACCCAAAGACAGACCGGCCCATGAGGCCACGGGCAGCCACACACACACACTCACAAACACACACACAAATACTTCTATATAGGCTCTCAAGAACACTTATAAATTTAAATGGAAAACATAAGATGTGATACTAATGGATAGCTAAAGGGATGATTGGGAAATAAGAGTATTGCAACCCACAATCCATCACACCACATGATCTTCTCTCCTTCTATATATACAGTATGTGCCGAGAATGTTAAAAGGGGCGTTTATCACATAAAATCTGTCAGTTTTCATCTCTGCTGCATGAAGATTTAGTACCCACTGCAAGTAAAGCACAGATCTCATGTTAAACAGAGGATGTTAACGTGTAGCTGTCTTCTTATACATGTTGTTTATGAATGATTTAATTGACACTCACTTAACAACAGATACAGATGTAAGCTGTAAATTCACTATAGGAGCTCCTATAAAGAACATATCACAGTTTACTTGGCTGTGTTTCCTACCTTCCTGAATGCAAATCAAAGGCTTCTCTGTCATTCACTGCCTCACAACCAGTGCATTTACACTTATTACAGTTTTTTTTACAGGACAGAGTGGACAGGAGCAGTGATCTCTCTAGCTGTTCTGTAAACAGATCCAGTTACACCATGGAGAACAGCATTTGTACAAGACCTCAAATTTAGTTTATGGTATTTTGTAGGGATGTACTAGTAATATATTTTTGGACTATACCAATTAACTTTTTATTTTCACATGATGGACAATTTTAAAATGTATACTATTTATATTATTTTGCCTAAATACATGAATAACTATATATATATATATATATATATATATATATATATACAGTACTGTGAAAAAGTTTTAGGCCACTAGTATTTTCACCAACTAAAAAATGGGTTTACGTCAGTTATTTCTATCTTTTGCTGTAGTGTGTCAGTAGGAAATATCAGTTTACATTTCTAAACATTCATTTTGCCATTAATTGTAATAATCCGGTGAGATTTTTGTTTGCACAAGGAGTCTGACAGCAGCCAGTGCTCCACACAGAGATCTGATCTCACCATGACCATCATCCTGGAATGACATGAAGAAACAGAACAAACTGACACAGACTAAATCCAGAAGAACTGTGGCAACGTCTCCAAGATGCTTCAAGAAACCTACCTGCAAAGCTAAATGAGGATGCTGTCAAAATAATGTCATAAATATATATATTTATATATATATATATATATATATAAATAATGTCATATATATATACATACACACACACATATATATATATATATAAAAATTCAGTAACACTTCACAATAAAGTCTCATTGCATAAGTTAATATGAACTAAGCAATATTTTATTTACATTTACATTTAGTCATTTAGCAGACACTTTTATCCAAAGTGACTTACAAAAGAGGACAATAGAAGCAATCAAAACCAACAAAAGAGCAACAACACGCAAGTGCTATGACAAGTCTCGGTTAGCCTAACGCAGTACACGTAGCAAGGTTGTTTTTTTTTTTTGTTTTTTTTTAAGAAACAAGTAGATAAATTGAAAAAAGAAAGCTAGTGTTAGTTTTTCAAGAAAAGGTAGCAGTTAGAGAATAAATATGCAATTGATAGAGTGTCAAGTGTGTGTGTGTTTTTTTTTTTTGTTTGTTTTTGTTTTTTGTTTTTTTTAATAAAAAGAAGACAGATAGATAAAATAGAATTAGAATAGATAGTGCTAGAGTTAGAGGGTCAAGTAAAGATGGAAGAGATGAGTTTTTAGCCGTTTCTTGAAGATGGCTAAGGATTCAGATGCTCGGATTGAGTTAATGAAAAAGTCTGTGAAAGTGATTTTGTGCCTTTTTGGGATGGCACAATAATGTGTCGTTCACTTGCAGAACACTTTTATCCACCTCAGCAGTACCACAAACTGATCACCTCCATGCCACGCCGAATTGAGGCAGTAATTAAAGCAAAAGGAGCCCCTACCAAGTATTGAGTACATATACAGTAAATGAACATACTTTCCAGAAGGCCAACAATTCACTAAAAATGTTTTTTTTTTTTATTATTGGTCTTATGAAGTATTCTAATTTGTTGAGATTGTGAATTGGTGGGTTTTGTTAAATGTGAGTCAAAATCATCACAATTAAAAGAACCAAAGACTTAAACTACTTCAGTCTGTGTGCATTGAATTTATTTAATACACGAGTTTCACAATTTGAGTTGAATTACTGAAATAAATGAACTTTTCCACGACATTCTAATTTATTGAGATGGACCTGTATATATATATATAAATATATATATATATATATATATATATATATATATATATATATATATATATATATAATTAAAAAGGGTATTTATATTGGTTATATTATAATATATATATTTTTTTTTTTATTATTATTTTTTTTTAAAGATTCACCTGGGAAAAATGACTAACTTCCTCTGCAGAATCCATTTAATGATGAAAGTGAAGCAATGCATTACCAAGGGAATATAGTTCCAGACCAAAAAATCAAATAAAGTCAAATCAGCAATGCCCTGCCGACGGGCTTTCAGGATGTCAGATATCTCATAATCTGATTGCTGTGGGAGCAATCTAAGATATTTAATGTTGCAGCAAGATCTGACTTACATTCATAACACTGACATTTCATGTTGCCATGTAGATTGTGGGGCATATCGAAAAGCAATTACACTTAAATGTGAACTAAGCAGTAATTTGTTCCATTTTTAAGTTTTACAACTAAAGAAACAAAAAGAGATGGCAAAGATGGCAGTATGCATTTCATGTACTTTGAGGGGGATCATGCACCAGCTGACAAACTATAGTAGTTGCTGACGAACAGCTTTTTCTGAATATTATTCACCTCTTTAGGAAGGGAAAATACTGCACCTTAAAATAAATCTGTGTATGAACTAGTGTTATTTTAATATTTTTTTTATGCTATTATAGTATTTGTTCATATTTTAAATTATATTTAAAATTTTCAGTTTTCCTTTAGTTTTAATGTTAATTTTATTTTGCTATTTTATTATTAGTGCTTTTCGAATTTTCATTAGTTTATTTAAGATTTCTAATTTATGTTTATTTCAGTTTGAGTAATTTTAGTATTCCAAATTAAACTTATTTTAGTTAGTTGCAAAACGGCAACATTTCTAATTTTTGTTGAAGTTTTTCATCTAACATTTAACTTAGTTTTAGTTAACAATAACAATATTGTTATGAACCTTGTGCCATGTGAGAGTACAATGTAGTGTGTCAGAAAAGAGCATTTGGCTTTTAGTTGTATTGTTTATCTTCCTTTGTGAAAGAGAGATGTGTTTCCTATCAGACTGCTTTGTCACAAACAGACCATCTCCGTCTCTCATCCTCGTGATCAATCAATGAATATTTCATATGCCATGTGAAGTAACACATTAATTATTGAAAGGGTCTGTTGCATAATCTCTCACCCAAAACACAGCATTTTCTGCATGTTTCTCATGCTACACCAACATAAAGTCGGTAATCAACATGAAAGGTGTCACTGATATAATTTACAGCACTATATTTAGTCATCAAGCAGATTCCATTTCATTGCATATATCAGATTGGCCTGTTTGATATTATATGGCTTGACACTTCCAGATTAGCCTTATTTTTTGATACAGGCAGTGTCCTAATGTGGTTCTGATGGGCCTACTATACGATCAGCCAGTAAGACTGATTTTTCATAGAGGATCATACAATTTCATCCTAGTGAGAGACTAGTCTAAGTCTGTTCACACTGGGTTTAATGATAGACTGAGTGTCCTCATTATAAGTGCAGTTTAGACACAAACTGACACATGCTAATCCTCAGACCAGCCCCAGGGCAGTATGATTTTTCGGTTCTAGTGCACTTATGCCCCCAAAGCCCATCTTGCCTCTAGGTATTTTGCTCCTCTATTACTGTAGCCATCAGTCAACCTGTTCTGAACCACCTGAACCCATTTCTTCACCCAGCACCACTGGCACATATACTCAAAAACCTAAACCTGAAGAAGAAAATATCAGGTTAGTATTATACGTCTCGTTGAAGATGTATCTAACATAACATGTTGTGCACCACCTGTTTTTCAGAGCAAACCAAACTGTATTCCAATTATCACAATTTTTAATGTTACAAAAAGCCAAGCTACAATCAATTGTAGAATTGTAGAATGTAGAATTGTAACAATTGTAGAATTGTAGAATGACAGCATTTTGTTCCTTTAGGTTATTTTCCTGACCGTCAACCGATCGAAGCTCATTAGACGATCGTTAACCAGTAAGACTAGAATGTCTTTTTTGTTGTTATTGTTGTTGTTGTTGTTTGTTTTATACAGGGCTTTAGCTTTATATGCGTGAATAACAGCGTAAACAACAGACCATGAGGATTCAATCATCGCATCATGCACCTGCAGCACTTCTGTGAATGGAGAAAAACAGAAATTTAGTCTATAAAAGGAATAAAATAAATAGGACCACACAAAATATATAATAGGCTATAATATAATAGCCTATTATAAAACAAAAGGAAAAAAATCTGTGCAACAAGTATAGGTTGCGCTCGTTTTTGTGACACTCTTAATGCATTTTATTTCTTTTCTTTATATCTTTATTTGATTTTATTCATCCGATCGCGCCTCACACTAACAACATTAGTTCTAGCGTTGCTTGACATTTCAGCTATTCATTATCAAACTAAAATGCAGTCAGTTAAATATAAAAGTTACACTGTTTTTTAAGTTACAAGCATTTTTACGTATGTGAAGGATTTTACACGAACATGAGTGAAGTATAAAGCCATGTTTAGGCTACATAATAAATAATAGTTTAACAACCAAATAATACAAATATTGCAAAATTGGAAACATCTGGATTCTTGTCAAATGAGAGAGGCTCGGTAGTGCATGCCGTTTCAGCTTTGCTTGACGTTTGTGTGCTGTTTATAATAAATGTCAGCTTATAGCGTATTTTTTTAAATATTATAGTTTAATATATAATTTTATAGCTGCTTATTTTGTCATTCTTGTTCTGTAAAATCGTTAAAAGTAAATGATTTGTTGTGGACTGAAAGGAAATAGGCTAAATAATGTTTATGTTTGTAAAGGTTTCCTTATATTTACTGGTATTTAATATACATAAAATATTATGAAATTCTTTGCAGTTACAAGTTTAATGGGTGTTTTTGCAGTAAGATCAATTTCTCTTTCATGAGATTACTTCCTCTTTTTGGCCGGGTTTTGTTTCTCCATGTCGTAAACTCTAAGTGTGAGGCTTCTAAACCGCGGTGTTTTTAGGAGCGTGATACTCAAATGACGATTGTTTTCAGTCGCCAGATTTATCAACATATGATCATTCGTACGATGAGATTGGCGGCATGCGAATGTTTCATGAATCACATGTGAACTCTGTCGTAAATTGATTTGTGCTCACAGATCTGCGCTCATTTCTACGTTAGGCCCATTATCTAGATCTGTTACTCTGTTAGTCAAAAACCAGACTGATATGATTTCAGTAAGAATAATGTTTTTCTGAAACTGAATTTTTAAAATGCCTGTAAACTTGATTGGTAACAAATTAGGTGCAGAATGAGCAAAATTTCAGCACAAGTTTGTGGGTATTGTGCAGTCAAAGTCACTTTCAAAACTAACAAGCTGCTTTGCCGACCCATTTAGAAATCCGTAAATGTGACCACACTTTTACATTTCACCTTCAAACTTAGTACTAATTTTGTTTATAGTTCAATCCAGTCTGGTTTACCCACCAACCGTGCCAACTTCCATGTTATATGGATGCTTTCAAACAGAATATAACAGAAAACAAACAAAAAAAATAAAAAATCCACATGTCCACAATCCATCCACATATTGCAAGCAAATTTTGGAATACTGAATAAAAATGCTAGATGGAAACTCCAAGATGTGTCAGTTGAGGTGGATAATTTTTTTATGCTGATAAGAAAACACGCATATAAACTACTATGGAAACACATTTTCTGAATAAGTTCCTCACTGCACAACAACAAAAATGCAACTTTGCCTCAACAGATCATGTGACTGGACAATTGGCCTAACCAGTGCGCTAATCTCATTGCACACGATCTCAAACGGTGTTTTAATAATTCTGAAATACCTGAGGAAAAGTCCATCATAAAAATGAGTTTGTACCTTCCAAAACTGTCTCACAAGATCATGTTACCAAACATCAGGCATCCGCCTCCAAATGCAAGACATAGCAGTGTTTGTTATTGCATGTGTCACGTGCGCACTCTATAAGGCGCATGTCATTTATTATGTAGCAAAAGAGCCACAGTCTTCCCTGTTTGCAGCAACTTTAATTTTTATTATTAATACTTTGCACCAGTTTCCCAGCAAGCGACAGTTTTGTTCATGAGATGGAAATGGTGCTTATTCGTAAATGTTTTATGAGATATTCTCATTTCCGACATAAGTTAAATTCGCAACTTTGGATGGAGCTACTGTCAGTGCTCTCATGGCACAGTCCATTTCAAACTACTGAGTGATCAATTGGCATGTACTGTAGGCATTTCAAATATAACTCTCACCACTGAATATGCTCACAAAAGAAAAAGTGATAGAGACTTTTAGTGGAGAGGTGTAATAGCAGCCCAAAGGGCTTCTCACCTTCTGGAGCTGCAGTGTTTCACCACCTCCTGGAGGCCCAGCAGATCCATCGGTTGTGAGCTGTGATGACGAGCATATCATGGGCAACAGAAGTGATGTCTGACTTATGAGGGCAGCTAAGGGAAAAGAAGCATGATAGAGAGAGAGCCCTATCCTGAGGAAAAATCACAAACAAACAATGCTATTTAGATATCTTCTTTGTCATTTAGAGATTTAATGAATATTACACAACGTTTTGGCCATGGAGATTTATGGCGAGCGTCTGCCTTGATGCATCTGAGTCATCTGTTTAAATAAGCCTTAATTTATTTTATGCAAAATGAAGTGTTGTTTGACCCATGAAAACAGACAAAGCAATCGAGGTAGTTAAAAGCAATCTAGATTTTCCATGAATCATACTAGACAACCCAATTAATTAGGTACTATAAAAAGATACTTTTTTTTTTTTTTTTAATAGGAAACTAGAAGAATACTCTGCAGATAGATACCATTAAATCAGTGGCATGCAGTGGTCTTGTAAAATGAGTTGGCCCCTCTCTGCCTTTGGGTTTTGATTTACATGTTTCTTGTGTATGTAACTTAACTCCATTTGATGTTTTCACAGTCAATCTGTTAAATGCATCGAATCAGTATTTAGCTTGTTACAAAATCAACAAGAAACTAATATTATAATATTTTGTACAGGTATGTTTACATTAACATATTGATTATTACAAGTAATTCAAAATCTTAACATGCTTTTTAAGTATGTTAATGCTTCAAAAGTACTATCTGCAATAATATCCTTACTTTATAAACTTTTATTTGATACTATTAATTGTAGTTATTGATATTACTATCAATTCATCTTGTTGTTGACCTTTTGATCCACCAATCATTGTTATATAACGCAAATGTCATAAAGATCACAGGCCTGTCGCACCTTTAATAACACAGGTTCATTTCAAATCAGTTACATTCGAGTGTAGGCTAATTACTTTGTCCATTTCTACCAATTTGAAGCATTCAGGTCTATATTTGATGATTATTTTCTCTTTTCGATTCAGATAGGTTAGGAATGTTATAATTACGTGATGACGCCATTACGAGATGCAGTAAATTCAACCGTGCTAAATCGTTTTCTCGAATCAGTTCAAAAACGAACCACTCGAAAGAACTGGTTCGTGGAAATGAATCGGACTTATCACTCGTTCGCTTCTATTGACACGGCTATCAGCCTGTCTGTCACTTGAGTCAAAAGAGATGTTATTCTGTAACCATGCTGCTTTAAATTAAACCTCCCTTTTCCTGTTTCGAAGTGTTTTTGTCCTTCTGTTTTGGACATCCTGTTTGATTCCCACTCCCAACAGTTTCAGGGTTCCTGTGCATTGTATTACAAAGAACTTCACAGTTTTGTATTCAAATAGACAAGGATGAGATTAATCAAAATTGGTTGCCTGTTGCTGCTTAAGCTGATTTTGCCGGGGGTCTCATCAGGATACAGAGAGCAGGCGTTTATCACAGTAGGGTGCACATGAAGACTCACTGTGCATGAATATGAGGCAGATGTTTATCAGTAGTCTCCAAAACGACAGAGAACATCAGTTAGTAGTTACTGTGCTGTCATAATGCACCCACTCACACCTCATATAGTATGACAGGGTAATATGTGTACTGAAAATCAATGCTGCTGCAATGTTGAGCTTGCTTAGTTAAGAGACCCTTGGTTTGGAGATACTTAGCCTACATATTGGTCAAAAGATTAGAATAATTACAATTTTTAATGTTTTTTTTAAAAAAAAAATGTCTTAAGCTCACCAAGGCAAGGCAGAAATAAATAATTTGATTAAAAATACAGTAAAAACAGTAATATTGGGAAATATTACAAACAAATATTTTTGTGGAAACACTGATACATTATTCATTGAAATTTCAATTCAGCAAAGAATCCTGGAAAAAAAATTTATCCACAGAAATACTGAGCAGCTAAAACTGTTTTGCTGAAACAATTGCTAATAATAAGAACCATTATTAATAAGTGAGCACCAGTAATAACTGATTATAACTGAGCACCAATCAGCATATTAGATCAATCGACTGAAGACTGGAGTAATGATGCTAAAAATTCAGTTTTGCCATCACAAGAGTAAATTAGATTTTAAATATTACAGTTTTAACTGTATTTTTGATCAAATTTGGTGAGCAAAAGTGACTTCTTTCAAAAATATTTAAAAAATCTTCATAATTAATCCAAACTTTTGACCAGTAGTGTACATAAGTCAAGTGTGAATCAAAGAAAAAGAAATAAAGACAAATACATAGAGAGCATTAATCACAGCATTACGTATTTTTATGTTACACAGTTTTTCTTTTGTGAGAAATGTTTAGATATTTTTTACTGGAAAATGACAAAAATACAAAGAAAATACATTTGCAGTGTAGATGACAGGCAAATCTGCAGAACATTTCTGAGAACTACAGTGTAAAAACCAGCAAGAACATACTTTATAACAAGGTCAAAATTTCCATTCGGTCCACTTGGAATTAGATTTTCTATTTTACATTATTTATTAACGCAGTTTTGCATCTTGTGAAATGAGACGCCACTCATCAAAACGTCTACACACACACAAGTCTCTGTCTGTCTCTCTGCAGTGGGCAGGATCCATCTCACACTCTGTCATCTGTCCTATGCGGCATCCTGGCATATTCTTCTCACTCCATCCTCGGAGCCAGAGGGGGGAACAGCGGACGTCTCAGCTCAGGCGTATCATGGTTAATGCCACATGTGGTGCTGCGGCAGCCCTTGCAGATTTTGACAAAGAAGAGTGAGAGAGAGAACGAGACGGAGAGAGGATGAGTATAGGTTTAGTGGAGTCTGGAGAGCTCTGGCATCCCCAGAATGGGCAAGTCTCCCTGTACCTGACAGCTTGCCTGCACCGCTTCAACATAACCTTAGCAGCTTTACTGAGATTTGCTCTCCACAGGGTTCAGTTCATTTATACGCCTAAGAATCCAACACGCCTCTTATTCTGCTGCGATGTCAAGAGGTTGGGACAAAGAATTGGCTTGTGGTGAGAGACTCAGGCTTAGGGTTTTGCCACAAATTCTTAGAGATGTTGTTGTGAGATGAGTGATCCCTCCATCATGCAGACACAAGAGTATTTATTATTGTCCAGTCTACAAGGCTAGGCTCAATGTGTGGACTTTCTCGATCAGAGATGCCCAAACTAGGGCCTGCGGGCCAAAGTTAGCATGCCATCTCAATTTTTGTATGTAATGAATGTAATAATATTTACATGTAATGTAATAATAATATGGAATGTAGATAATATTGGTGATTTCTTTTAATAGTGGATTTTAAATATGAAATAGTTGGATGTTATGCCACATTTATTTTCAGCCCAAAGCCACTCAATCTAGTTTGGTTTTTGGCCCTTAGTAATAAAAAATTTGGGCAGCTCTGGATCTACATTATCTGGACCCACAAATAGAAATATATCATTACTGTTACGAAGCTCTCTAAAATACTCCCTTCTGATTGGTCCATCTGCAATCAAATTTTCCCCCCAACTTTTTCATGCTAGAATCTTGAGAAAAACTGAATATATAAGTACTTTAAAAATTTCAAATATATTTTATTTTTTTATATATTATTACATTTATATATTTGTTAGTTTTTCGAGCAGCATGCAACACTTAAAAAAAATGGTGCAAGAATCACAGCTGTGATTACCCAGGTGAGAAATATGTTAATAAAAGTTAAGTCTACTAGCAAACTTGTTAGTTGAATTTGAGAACTTTTTTTGTATTTCTGAATATGCCTCCATTTTTTAGGGGCGTTCACACAGGGCGTGCATTTGAATTCCACTGTGCTACTTTTTCATTGTTTTTCTATGTAAACATATACTAGACGGTCAACTTTGCCTTTTGCACTTGCATCTCACATCTTTTGCAATGTTTCATGTATGAAACATTAAAAGCAGTTCAACTTAAAAAAAAAAAAAAAAAAATCTGTTCCACTGCCCGACATGGAACACATTTTTGCATTACACTATGCTGCCTTTCTAGTGTTTTTCTCTGTAAAACATGCATTAGATGATAATATATCTGATCACTGCACTCCTGTCTTGCGCCATTTGCAGCATCTTATGCATGACAGAGTGTTCTAAAAGCATAAAGAAGTAAAAGAAGTTAAACTTTTAACACCATTGTCTTTAGACCCTGCATTTTCAATTCCACTGCCCCATCTATATCATTTCATGGCCAATGCTGAAAATAAGTCAGGAAACTGTGTGATCACAGTTTTGTAGGAAATTAAATAAGACAGATTTCCTTTCTCTAAACCCATGCAATTAATCTAAATCCTCCGTAAAAAGAAAGCACACAAATGGCACAAGCTGAATAAACAATGCGTTGCCATAAGTGATGAAATCTGTTGTTTAACACCTCAAAGGAAGAGTTAGCATGAACAAATTTCTCATCATTTACGAGGTGATCTTGCCCTCTCAGGCAGTTCACCTTTCCTGCAGGCTGTGCACAAGGAGGCCGTGTGAGGAGGAAGCACTGGAGGGCACTGCTGGCATAAGAGAGCCAGGCGGATTCAAGTCTTCAGGGCTCAGTGCCCAAATGCTGCCCCATATTGCTGTCTGGCAGTAGAGCGGCGGCAGAAGGCAGCATGTGAAACGCGAGCATGTTTGTCGCCACTCTGCTCCACACAAAGCAGACAGATGTCTTCATTATCGTAAGGAATAATGATGAAGGATCTGGATTATGATCTGGCAAATAAATGGGAATATACAGATGGATACGAGCAGGAAACTGAAACACACATGCTCTCACACACTTATATTCAATAATGCCATGCTGTTATACCATTGTCCAACTGAAAGGATCTTCACAGCTTTGTACGTTCATGCCTCGCTGGCTGCAACGGTAATCAAACTAAAAAAATAAAAAATAAATGAAGCTACTGCTGTTTATTTACCTGCAGCACTGAGGCAGTAAAACGGGAAAGCAGAGCACATTTGATATTAAACTGATTCTCAACTTTTTTTACATGCCCACGTAACCCAGCCTTGGAAAAAAGCAACAGACAGAATACAAATCAGAAAGAGAAAATCCTCAAGTACAGACTACACTTATGATTCATCAAAGCATTCAAAATCATTTTTTGTTTACTTCGGCCACGACGCAGAAAAAAAAAAAATCATCTGGAGGACTTGGATGGAATTCTTTCAATGGAAATAAAAGACTGTGCAGACTTTCCCACTAAACTGAAATGAAATGTGTGGCCTGTGAAGTGTACTGTAAAAGCATCAAACAGCAGAGTGAGCACCACTTCCTGTGCCAGTACACTAATGGCCTCCCTCTTTCTCTCGTGCTTCAGTGTTTTGTGACCCTTGTATCTGGGTGTCTGACAATCTTACCAAATTGATGTCCCTTTTCTGAAACTGCTATTTTTTAGCATACATAGCGTGATTAGTGTGTTCACACTAAAAAAATACCAAAAAGAAAAAGCGCACTTCAAATACCCGGATGACGTATTTAGACGAATAGGGAGCCCTGTCTCAGACAGTGTGCTTACACTGAATTGAGTTCTTTCGCGTCTTCTTGCGCTTGAACAAACGAATACACCTCACCAATTTAAACATTCAAGCACAAAAATCTGTGCAAATACTTAAGGGGTCATTATGTCTTTTGCACGCTCAAGTTCGTTATTTCAAATGCAGACAAGCGCACTCAAAATAGAAGCGATGTGTTCGCTGCACTTATGTGCTCATTTTTTCCATGTGCGTCTACTCCGCAGAAAGCCGCGTCTCGCAGCCCATGAACATCAAATTGAGTTTTGCATCTTCTT
Organism: Spinibarbus caldwelli; assembly: GCA_039654775.1. Classification (NCBI taxonomy): domain Eukaryota; kingdom Metazoa; phylum Chordata; class Actinopteri; order Cypriniformes; family Cyprinidae; genus Spinibarbus; species Spinibarbus caldwelli. Next base: position 15,900,180 of record CM077240.1, on the reverse strand, counting down.
GCGCTTGAATGGACAAATACAAAGTTATGTCAAAATACCCATCTTGGCGAGTATCCTCAAATCAGTTGTCTTAAGTGAACATAAAGAAATCGGAAATGTGTTTGTATATTGGATCCAGGCATTGTTTCTTAATGTGACCGTGCCTAATTTTCTAGCTGCTGTCAGTGTCCTTAATGTTAATCCAAAAAAAGAGAGAGAAAATCACTTACTGCTCTTGACTGAATTACTTTTGTAATTTTAACAAGAATTAATCTATATTTAATTTATACAGTGAAGGCAATGTTATTTTACACATGATCATTCAGTGTCTGTACCTGAACACCTACAAACTTGAAAAAACTTAAATTATTGTTTAATTTGTATCTGCGTTCCATTGATTTATTCGTGCTATTTGATTGATTTCAAACAGCAAATGATTGCAAACCACAGCTACGGCCCTGCTAATGAGTGTTACAATTTCTCCTCTTTGTTTTTCTATGAGTGGTCCATCTTCTCCCTCTCACAGACGCTATGATCTATACATAGACATTATTCTAACTGTTGAGAGCATCGGTTTCCAGTCTAATGTGGAAGTGTGTCAGGAGACCCACAGACTGCAGTGTGGGGAGAGGCCATCTGCCGCTCTGCACCCTGTCTCCATCCTCAATTAAACACTCACCAATACAGGCACATTTACAGATACCCAGTGAAATCTGAAACAACCCTGACCTTAGTCGGGATGTCATTCAGTGCAATTAGCAATGTCAATTAGTCCGATTCCATGTGTTCCCCATGAGTCGACTCAGCTAATAATGAGCCATATCATTTGGCAGGAAAGTGACTTATGCTGAATACCAAAAAGACCTCTGTGACCCTGGATATTCATATTCGACACCAATTATGCCACGAGCCAAAGTGTATTGGAGCACCGTGCCTCTCACACCCAAAAATATAGTTTCATTAACATCATTTATTCACTATCATGCTGTTCCAGATCTGTATGGCTTTCTTTTTCTGTAGAACACAAAAAAAGATATTTTGAAAAACTACTTCGGGTTTTATTTATTTTGTCCATACAATGAAAGTCATTGGAGTTTGGAGTGCACTACCATTGTCAGTGAGGACGGCCCCAACTTTGTCTGCTTTTAAAACTAGTCTTAAAACACATTTTTATGCATTGGCATTTAATTCAGTTTGAGAGTTTTTTTTATTTTTTATTTTTGTGTGTGTGTGTGTGTGTGTGTGTGTGTGTGTGTGTTGTGTGTAATGTATAACACTATGTACAGCACCTTATTGTTGCTTGTTTTATGACCCTTTATGTACAGCACTTTGGTCAACTTCTGTTGTTTTTAAATGTGCTCTAGAAATAAACCAAACTTGAAACTTGATTTCCATTGTATGAACAAAAGATTTTTTGTGAACTACAGCAGTTTGGAATGACATGAGAGTAAGTCATTTTCATTTTTGGTGAGCTATCCCTTTAAGGGATGTATACACATAACACCATATGCACTGTCTATAAATCATTGACTTTCAGTGTGAATTGGTGATTGGTGAGTAGAAATGATAGACAATATTAGAAAAGTACCTCCCCTTGTTTGTGTTTTCAGTCAGCATTTTTAGCCATCAGCAGCTTAGCCTGTTAGCTTAGAATAAAGTAAAGTATTAAGAAAAGCTCTTGATTAGCTATAACAAGACACCATAACACTGATTTTGATCAGGCAATGAGTTAGGAGGGATGTGATTTGTCAACTCACGATCAACAGTGATCTGACCGTCTCCAGCAATAAAACCGCTGTCAGTGTAAACAGGGCAGTATGTGAGCGAGCGCTTCCCTCTCAAACTTTCATTCCTTCTTTCTCTACATATGCTGTAAACTAAAATCACAGCAGATGGTGGCAGAGAACTAGGCTGACAGCTTTTACATCTCATCATACTCTTAAATAACAAATATAATCGTGTCTGTACTGAGGAAAATGGAAATCGTAAATACAAAGAACAGAAAGAAGAAAGAAGAAAAAATGCTTAATCATGACTCTAATGCAAAACATTTTTTTTTTTTTTTCATCCTGGGGGAAAAAAAATGACATGTAGTTTATGTCAGTGCCGTGCTTGAAATTGTCATTAAACCTGCAAGTCTTAATTTTTTAAAGGACAGGTCTTCCGGTTCTTAATTATCTTGAGGCAGGGGGAACTGACTGGGGATCAAAATTCAAACACCCACATGCCAGGTGGAAAACACAAAAGAACCCTTCACATAATGAGCTGCCATATAAGGGATATAATCAGGGGTTAATTTAAGATTTGGGATGTGAGAATACCCTAAAATCTGGAGGATATCACATTAACTGGCAAGATATGAAACGACCACTCCCCCCACCAACAAAAAAAAAAAGGGTTGACATTGATTTATTATAATGGAGTAAAAATAAATAAATAAATAAATAAATAAATAAAGAAGGAATTTGCAACTTTTTATCTCACAATTCAGATTTTTTTTTTTTTTTATAAACTCAGAATTGTGAGTATAAACTCAGATTTCAGATTTTTAACATCATGCAATTATTTTTTTCTGCCTCAATAAAAAAAGGTTATTGTGAGTTTTTATTTTACAGTTTTGACCTTTTCTCGCAGTTGCAACTTTTCTTCTAAGAATATCTTGCAGTTCCAACTGTATATCTCGCAATTCAGTTTACACAGAATTGTTTGAATTGTGAGAATGAAAAATTTATACTACTGCAGAAACCAGCTTACGTAATATACAATACATATATTTAAAGAAAGAAAAATGAAATAAAATGAAAGATCAGTCAAAACTGAAACAAATACTTCTTTCTTTTGACATGCAGTCCCGGTTTTAAGACCCTTTTACAGTAATAAACCAAGCAAAATTTCTACTACATAGAAATAGATATAGAATCAGACTGCATTTAAATTTTAAAGGTTGTTTTGAGTGAGCAAACTCACTGAATCAAGACAAATTGTGTTTACTGGATCAAACAACCTCTGGACTGGAACATACAAGAAATGGAATGGAATGACAAACATGCTATAATATTTATAACAATATTTCTTATATATTATGAATATTATTACATATTAGAATATTTAATATTTGTTATACATATACATAAATACGTTATGCAAATATTTGTTATACATTAAATGAATTACATATACAGGTGCATCTCAATAAATTAGAATGTCGTGGAAAAGTTCATTTATTTCAGTAATTCAACTCAAATTGTGAAACTCGTGTATTAAATAAATTTAATGCACACAGACTGAAGTAGTTTAAGTCTTTGGTTCTTTTAACTGTGATGATTTTGACTCACATTTAACAAAAACCCACCAATTCACAACTGTGAATCTATCTCAACAAATTAGAATATGGTGACATGCCAATCAGCTAATCAACTCAAAACACCTGCAAAGGTTTCCTGAGCCTTCAAAATGGTCTCTCAGTTTGGTTCACTAGGCTACACAATCATGGGGAAGACTGCTGATCTGACAGTTGTCCAGAAGACAATCATTGACACCCTTCATAAGGAGGGTAAGCCACAAACATTCATTGCCAAAGAAGCTGGCTGTTCACAGAGTGCTGTTTCCAAGCATGTTAACAGAAAGTTAAGTGGAAGGAAAAAGTGTGGAAGAAAAAGATGCACAACCAACCGAGAGAACCGCAGCCTTATGAGGATTGTCAAGCAAAATCTATTCAAGAATTTGGGTGAACTTCACAAGAAATGGACTGAGGCTGGGGTCATGGCATCAAGAGCCACCACACACAGACGTGTCAAGGAATTTGGCTACAGTTGTCGTATTCCTCTTGTTAAGCCACTCCTGAACCACAGACAACATCAGAGGCGTCTTACCTGGGCTAAGGAGAAGAAGAACTGGACTGTTGCCCAGTGGTCCAAAGTCCTCTTTTCAGATGAGAGCAAGTTTTGTATTTCATTTGGAAACCAAGGTCCTAGAGTCTGGAGGAAGGGTGGAGAAGCTCATAGCCCAAGTTACTTGAAGTCCAGTGTTAAGTTTCCACAGTCTGTGATGATTTGGGGTGCAATGTCATCTGCTTGTGTTGGTCCATTGTGTTTTTTGAAAACCAAAGTCACTGCACCCGTTTACCAAGAAATTTTGGAGCACTTCATGCTTCCTTCTGCTGACCAGCTTTTTAAAGATGCTGATTTCATTTTACAGCAGGATTTGGCACCTGCCCACACTGCCAAAAGCACCAAAAGATGGTTAAATGACCATGGTGTTGGTGTGCTTGACTGGCCAGCAAACTCACCAGACCTGAACCCCAAAGAGAATCTATGGGGTATTGTCAAGAGGAAAATGAGAAACAAGAGACCAAAAAATGCAGATGAGCTGAAGGCCACTGTCAAAGAAACCTGGGCTTCCATACCACCTCAGCAGTGCCACAAACTGATCACCTCCATGCCACGCCGAATTGAAGCAGTAATTAAAGCAAAAGGAGCCCCTACCAAGTATTGAGTATATATTCAGTAAATGAACATACTTTCCAGAAGGCCAACAATTCAATAAAAATGTTTTTTTTATTGGTCTTATGAAGTATTCTAATTTGTTGAGATAGTGAATTGGTGGGTTTTTGTTAAATGTGAGCCAAAATCATCACAATTAAAAGAACCAAAGACTTAAACTACTTCAGTCTGTGTGCATTGAATTTATTTAATACACGAGTTTCACAATTTGAGTTGAATTATTGAAATAAATGAACTTTTCCACGACATTCTAATTAATTGAGATGCACCTGTATACAGTATATGCACAAAGCTGCGTATAAACACTTTGTGCAGACTTTCTCTAAAAACAACATCTGGCATTTGTGCCACACTATCTGTTTGCTCATTGTAAATGAAAGTACTCGAAGATGATCTATGCATTTTCATGCTAAGATAATCGGTTAGTATCTTAATAATTAAAGAGCCATTAAAAGTGCAACAGTCCTTGCTCTCCTCACAGAATGACAAAGTGAAGTAATGATGTAGGTTTTGAAAACAAATCTGTAATATGGTAACCGTAATATCATTTCTGAAGCAGTATGTCAAACACGGAGGCACTTTTTCTGCTCCACTGCAAGTACATTCATATTATGTGATACATGCTATTATTTATAAAAGGGAATTGCTGTGTTCTGACTGATATGGCTAACAACAGCCCATATGCATGAGTCAGACGGTTGTGAAAACATATGAATGGTTATGGAGGGTGCAAATTGCGGTGAGGATTGCATATTAACAGCCTGTCAACTAACATACAAAATGAGCACCGGATTATATGGCCTAGTTATGATTATCATAAACTGTCACTGTAATTATGTGTGATGTGCTTGAATAAGTAGGCCTGCCGCCAGCAACAGTCAGATGCGCCTGTTCGAATTTAGTTTTTTCTTGTACATGAAATAAATAAAAAAATGTATTACTGTACTTTTTGGATATTTTGCCAATCTAAGGCAGCCTAATGCATATAGATTTTTTTCCATGACCCTAATATCTGCATATATAAAAATATATAATATAAAATATAATACATAATAAAAATATAATACATAATAAAATAATATACAAAACACACTACTAAAAAAGATATTTTGTAAATTATTTCAGACTAAATCCAACACTTTTTCTGTTGTTAAAAATGAGTGAACTGTTCACACTGCATTTGGCTCAGCATAGCCACAATAGCCTCTGCTTGGTACTGTTAATGTTGTAACTACACCATTATGGGGAAAAATGCATCTTACCCCATCTCAACTGAAGGCCATTCATAAGTAACCATCTATTCTGACTACACTCATTTTTGAAGGCAATATATCATTCACGTGTATTTCATTATATTACAGAGGATATTTTGGAGGCAGCTGAGCTACTGCCATTGAGATTAATGAAACGCTAGGATAGCTTTCTTCATGTATTTACGCACCCGGTGCCACTCAAGCGTTGTAACGCGACACTCAAAGTTCAAACAATTTCAACTTTGACCCCATTTACTGCTGACCTTTCAAAGCATAGCCAATGATTACCAGACAATACACATGGCATATGAAACGTCCTTGCAGTGTCTGCTCCCATCTTGCCTTTTAGAGCAAAAGCAACAGAAAATATTTTAAAACAGTCAAAATTCATACAGAGATTTTGAATTGTTCATAATTTCGTCTTTTTTCTTTGTACACATAGTTGTTTCTCAGTTCATGAACTAATTTAAATTCAAGAGAATCCTGCAATAGTTTTGGCTTTTGATACAATGTATCAAACGCCATCAGCAGGAGGTTATTTCTGTTTTAAGCTCAAATTCAAGTTTTTTCCGCTTACTGTGTAGCAACACTTCCTGCTTTCTTGCTATCTAAAAAAATAGTAAGCTGTCTGCTATGCTTTTCATGTGGAAGTCAAAGCAACGCAAGGTAACTCTCATGCCCTGATGCAAGTCATTTGAAAGGGCCTTAAAAGTACACAAAGGTAGTGCATGTTAAAAATAAACTGCAAATTGTACACATTGACACTTTGAGAAACCTCAGCATGTTTAGGGCATTTTAATTTTCCCTCACTTCTCTGTAATTCACACCAGTTTTCTCTGTAATTCACACCAGTGCCCTCTGTGATTCTGATTCAAAATGGATTTTAAAAAATAATTTCAGTTTTTCTTTTTTTTTTTTTTTAAATATTAGATACGTACAGTAACTTGTGTTCCCAAAGCAACATCAGACAGCATTTATGTAGACAGTTCACAGAATTTTTATATAAAACAAACATTTTTTAAAATATTTTTGAAAGAAGTCCCTTATATCAACGCTGCATTTATTTGATGAAAAATACAGTAAAACTGTAATATTGTAAAATATTATTACAACCTAAAAACATGACTTTTTTTAGAGAGATATGAAGTTCAGTATTGATTTGAAACAGAAATCTTTTGTAACAATGACTTACTGTCACTTTTGATCAAAGTAATGCTTCCTTGCTGAATAAAAGTATGAATGTCTTTCAAAAAAAACAAAAACAAAAAAAACTGTAGATTAACTGTAGTGTAGTGTATAGTTCCTGTATATAGTATATGTATATGGGATGTATTATAATTACTGTAGGTTGCATAAATCTGATCATCTTTAAAATATGTTTAATTTTATATTTTAATATTTTTTTATGTTTATAGTAAAATTATGTATTAAATAAATATTTAAATATTTAGGAAATTCTAAGCACAACAAAATAAACACAAAATTAAAACCTGTTTCTTTGAGAATTATTGCGACTGCAGAGTGGAAATCATTATGCCGCTCAGTCTCATATATGGTGTCCAGCAGAGCCCCTGTGGAGTGTGTCCATCTGTTGCATCTCACCCTCTGCGGTCTCTCTGGTCCGTGCAGTGCTCGCCTCTCCACCTGCACTTCATAAAAACACTCAATCTGACCTCTATTGTTCAATTCATGTCAACACAGGGCTGCAGGTCAAAGTTCACACTAGGTCACTAACCCTGCTCTCAGGAGACATCTGAGAGGCCCCACTTGGAGTTGCCATGGAGCTAGACTGATCAGAAGTGATCAAAACAGACATGGCGTGTTTATGAGGGTGTATGATTAGAGTTTGGGGTCTGGATCTGAGGATTTACCCCGTCCAGAATCTGGTGACCAAAGGGGGCACAGTAAAGTCAGTCGCCTCAGGGGGTGTTTCTGCTCCGGGCCTCTTAATCTATTAATGAATTCAATTACAACAGCCACAGCATGAGGCACAAAGGGCTGGGGGATGTCTAACCGGCCCAAAACTTTACCACAGAGACTGACGCATAATCAGGATTCTCTTTCCCTAACAACCAACAGGAAGTACAACATCTAAGACTCATCAAAGACTGGACAGGTATCATTATGAGGATTAATAAGGAATATGTCAGTGACAGTGTTAAAATTAAAATGGTTACTGTTTTTGATAATTAAAAATAAAGCTGAAATAAAACACAATATAAATATTACACGAAAAACTTCAAAGAAAATTAGAAATGTATTGGCAAATAAATTAAATAAAGTTGAAGTTACTGAAACTAAAACTGAAATACAGATGAATTAAAGCTATATAGAAATAAAACAACTACTAAAAACAACATCTAATAAAAATTACGCAAAGCACATAAAATTTAAATTAAATACTAAAAATAAAAGCTAATCCAGAATATTAATAAATACTATAAATAATATTCAAATGGTGAAACAAACTAAACTAAAAGTAAACACTGGTGAGTTATAATGCTCTTGCACATAAAACAAAAACAAAAACAAAAAAATAGTAATTTGTGTGGTAACATCAATTTTTTTGGTTTTATTCAAGTAAAATCTTCTTTAACCTGACTAAATCAACCTCTCAAAAGAAAACCCACAAAAACACATTTTCATAAATTAGATCAAGTAAAATTCTGCAGGTTACCACTTTTTTTGATCATTTGATCTTTACTTGATGAATAGATGCCACCATTATCAATAGAAAGTGTACAAGGATCTACACTATAGAATGACTATGGTTAAAGCTGCAGTCCGTAACTTTTATTTTGGTTAAAAATTATCCAAAATCAACTTTTGGGCATGTACATAACCAGCCAGTGTTCAAAACTATCTCCTTACCTTAGCCCGATTCACAATGGTAAGCTTGTAATAATGTTCTCTAATTTGGGTGGTACTTGTAGGTTTTCGGGGGAAATACAAGCATGCTGTCGTTCTTTGCGTCATTACGTCACGTCTGTAAACATAAAGAAGTCCCAGCTAATAGGCTATATCACACGTGAGGATGCCACAGGTGGCAGATCGTTCATAGCCTTTTCTCACAGCAGCTGGAATAATTACATTTATCATTTTGATGGCGGATTGTAATCAGAAATTGTCCATATGACAATCATCAGTGACAACTGGAGATTCACCCATAGTCACCAGTAGTCAACTTGCAATGCTAATGCACACTAAATACATGTAGTCACGAAATGCAATTGCAAAGTACAAAAACAATAATAATAATTTGCATGGTTTTACGTGATATGAGCTAAGCGATCATTAGATTTAATCACACAAAGTACTGTAATGCCTTTTTTTTCTCACTTGGTCAGAACAAAACTGGCAGACATGTAACTTACTTGTTCAGATGACATTTTCCAGTGAAAAGTCTTATTTGGGTCATACTTCCAAGACTAGAATCTGTGATTCTGAAGTAAAGTGAATATCCCCACCGGTGCGGTGACTAACTGTCACACATACACCTCAAAGCATTAGATTCATCGGCGCTGAGGAGCAGTGCTGATGCACAATCCACGTAAAGATGATAATTCCGCAAATAACTGCAATTCCAAGTTTCAAACAGAGATGGCGACAAAGAGGCAAAATTTACGGACTGCAGCTTTACCTAAAAAAAAAAATAAAATTTAATTAAAAACATTTTTGTTACTTTAAATAAGTATTTTATTTCAGCTACTTGCCAAGGAAACACATCTCATATTCATTAAGTTCAAATTAAAGGAAAAAAAAAGCCTTAACTAAAATTTAAATGAAAACATAAAAAATAAAAAATACAATATCGCAACGATACTGAAATAACTCTGCTACCCAGGGTGTAGCACTATAAAATACCGTTCAGTGTTTTTAGAACCTGGCGAAACTAGATTGCATAAAAGATGTAGGTTTTTGCAATGAAGTACTGCACAAAAAGAAGCGTAACTATTATTGAATTTGCACCTGAATAGTAACAAGCAAACATCACTCAGCTCAGCCTTTTTCAGCTTTAGAGAACATCTTGTTATCTTAAAAAACAGCTGACAGAAAACACATGAACCCCACAGGAAGGGCAATTTTTGCACGAAATCTGCCAACACAGATTTCATTCTCTTGGAAATTATTCTCAGACCTTAGGGTGGCATTGAGAGAAAGGGTAATTTAAAGAGTGACAGTGCAAATGGATGAGAGCTGATCCAGGGAAAGATGGAGGCGCCCTCGCGGCCCAGGAGAGGCGCTGATTTATGATACCTGAGGGAGGGATCAATGCTAACCTCAACCAAACCTCCCTACTGACACCACAACCACCCCGAGCCTTCATGAGCCCTTACCCTATGACCCAGAAAGAGATGAGGGAAAGTCAAAGTCAACCCTAAGGGAAAGGGATGGAGGAGCCAGTGCTGATCTGGGAGAAATTTCTCTTTCACCTGGTTCTCCTCCCACATTATTCCATCTCTGTTTCCAAACACCCACACACACAGGCTGGAACGCATTTCCAACATGCACATATGCTATTACAAACATACTTAATATGCAGTGAATGAAACACTGTCTGATTAGTGTCACCTTTGCCCTCTAGCATAAGTAATATAAAGAAAGTCATTCGAATCCTGGCTGTTGTTTTATTGGCCCTGCGTAGGATGCAAAACAGCAAGTTCATTTTTAAATGGACAACAACAACAACACTGAAGCTATTTTCTCCCTGTTCATTGAGAGGTGGTGAAAAAGTGCATATTTTTGAGTATATTAGTGGGTTATGTAATGTTAAGTGCATCAATACATGACTAAAATCTAACATTTTGAAAGTTTACAGCTAATAGCATCCAGTTCTATCATATGGACAACAAGACTGAAGCCCTGAAATATTTTTTCTGCTTTTTTTTTTTTTTTTTTATCTTTTTTGGAGCTTGACAACCCAGGTCATTTGTTTCAAACCTGTAAACACAACCAAAAATAGGGATCAATTTATTGTGTTATTATGAAGAAATTTTACACATTGATTCTTCACAGTTGTTTTACCAATATTCTAAATAATGGACTGCATTGTTTTTTAGAGTTAAAGGAAATATCTGTAAACTTAACAAATAATTTTGTTTTTCTACAAATGACATGTATGCTTTTAGAAAAGAGCAACATGAACATTCATCAAAATATCTCCTTTTGTGATTCACAGAAGAAAATCAAACAGGTTTGAAACAAGTAAAAATTACAAAATGGTCATATTTAAGGGGTGAATTGTGCTTTAACTGTCCTTCTATAGCCATTCATTCATTTAATTAACACAAGCCGGGCAAGAGCACTAACTGCTTTGATATAAAACTAATTTCTGATGAAAAAGGATAGGTTTTTATTCACACTTAATGATGCAGATAAATTTGGACAAGAAGAGGATGATAATTAAGCTTCTTTTTGCTCCTTATGAGTATCTGAGTAGCCCTGCAGGTCAAACAAGACAAGAAGAACCCAAATCAAAAACAGCTATTTTATACCTCCGGCGCGCACGTCCATTATTTGCACACATCTTCAACAAACCGTGAAAACGGCCCCGGCAATTTCCTGGGATGGAATGAAGCATAACAAGCACGGTTATCTGTGATCATCACAACATTTTGGGAACAACAGACAGATGACACAGTAAAAATTAAGCACTTTTACTGCACGTTATAGATGTTGCTTTCCACACACAAGATGAAAAAGCCATAGGTGATTTGTTTCTATCTGATGAAAAACAGCATCAATCATGTTTAACCACATGTACAGATAAAAGCTGCACACTTATGGCTATCTACTACTAGTTTGACTGCTTTATGTGTACATGGACACACCAAGTCTATAATTTGTGTAACATTAAAATTGGCCTGGGTATAATGATAGTGTGTATTCACATATATAGCCTACTCTCTCTGCACACAAAGATTTGGTTTTTAAATCTGCTGTTTAAAACTGTCTGCACTGTCATTTTTTGAATAATATAATCTGATCAGTCTGTTCAGACGGTGTAGTCAATATCCAGTGTTCAACATCGGTTGCTATAGTAATGATGTAAACGTCAACACATGTCAGCAGACTTTCTCACATAACAACTGTGAGCTGTGGAACAAGAGGACGGAAAACTGGAAATTTTGCCTCTGCTCATGTTTGTAATAACATCTGAACTTGCTGAACTCATGAGGTGTGTGAGAATACAAATGAAAGAGGGATTTTATTGTTTACTGTTTCCAAAACTGCTGCTCGTTCGCTTATTTACTAAATATTGAACACCAGAGTCACTACACTCTTAAAAATAAATGCATTATTGGCATCTAAGGTTCCATGAAGAACCTTTAAAATCCATGGAACCTTTCCATTTCACAGAAGGTTTTGTAGAATATTAAAATGTTCTTCACACTAAGAAAAACATGGTTCTTTTAAGAACTTTTCATTGAATGATCCTTTGAAGAACCCAAAAATGGTTCTTCTGTGGCGTTGCTGTGAAAAGCCTCTTTTGAAACCTTCATTTCTAAGAGTGTATGAGGAAAGAGTTGAGATGGCAGCATCAAATGCCTGACTGAAGTCAGTAGAGGTGTGTGTGTGTGTGTTTGCACCTTTGTAATCAAAGGGTTATGATGTGTTATGACTGAAGTGACGAAATCGCCCTAAAATTGACCTGATTCTGATTATCACATGGAGCCACGTGCAGCTGAGCTCCTATTAACTGAATTAATGATGTTCTGGGTGGGATGAGTCTCTAACAGTGCTCCTGAGGTATTTAATGGCCTGTTTATACCTGGTAACTTCATGCGTTTTCTCTGATCGGATAGCTGATTTGATCTGATTTGCTAACGTTTCCATTTACACTAAAAATGTGTCTCCACAATTCCAATCTTCAATTCGCGCACTATATGTAGCCTAAATTTGGTGAGTTCATGTCAACGAAAGCAATAGATATGCGCTGCATTTTATTAATCATCAGGTAATTTCAAAATGAAGGACTGCAACAGGAGAGAGTGTGGCATCAGCAAGATAAGTTAGTCTCACTACTTTTAATGAATGATTGTGTGTAGAGCGTCTGCAACTTTCAGTTTCATTCGAAGTGGTTTGCGCATCGGTTTGCTTAAGAGAGACTACTCATCCGTGGCGATTAGTGTTACATTAGCACTGTCATATCTGATTATAACATGTCATATAGCCAATAACACACTCTCAGACGTTTATTATTTTAACGTTTTAGGAGGAGTAAAATTTACATACGTGGCTTCAACAACCAGATGCATTTACACTTGTCCAGTTTCATCAGGAATGCATCCCAGACCACCACCTGAAGCGGTTTGAGCGATCGGATTTAAATTCGTCTCGAAAGCATTTCAGAGAGCATTCACACTTGGTCTTTTAATGATCGGATAGCTATCCAATCAGAAACGCATAAAGTGACCAGTGTAAACAGACCTTAAAAGTAAGAAATATTAGTAGGGATCAGTATACAGGCAGTCCAAACACAATGAATATAAGTGGAAAAATGACGCAACCCACGAGAACTATAAAAAAGACTGATAAATGGTGATATGATAAATTAACTATGGTTAATTTTCATACAGGACTTAATGTATCCGGGCCAATAGATGTCATTACTGAAACCAAAACCATAGAAACATTCTGAGTTGCTAAATTCTACCATACTCTGCTTACCATTTATGCTGTTTCTTTATATATATATAAGGGAGACATAGTAAGAGTACTACAATGCAGTTCATCTTATTTTAACATAACAGTGGAAACAGATTTTTTTTAACTTCAATTTGCAAGGCTTCCAAGGTTGGCAGCTTCCAGTTATTTTATCTGTACAAAAAAAAAAAAAAAACCTTCATTGTGCTACTTGATATTGCAAACTGGCATTTCTTATCATATTATTTTAATTTATTATTGTAATCATAAACACACTGGTTTGTAGTGCAAATACTTTAAACGTTTGCTGCACTTGTCATTATTATAGTTATTTACCAATAGCGACTAATGAATTGGAAATCTTGCATATTTACAGCTTATATCCACATTAAAATTAAGGTTGATTATGAATCAGTCTGTGGTTTAACAGAGAAATACATTTCACTGCTGTTTGTCTTGCGGAAGCTAAGGACCAGTCTGTTTATAACGCATGTCTGTTGTCAAATGTATTTACATTCATTTTCTATTATTTGATTACAATGTTATGAGTCAACAATACACTTGAGTATCCAACCGAGCACTAAGCATGACTGTATATGTGAGTGGGTGAGACAATTAAGTCTGATTTGAAGTGCTCTGAACATTTCAAAGTCAGGTTAAATGAAGTGTGCTCCACTCTATATTGAATAGCCAGACTGAAACGCATGACTTCCTAAGAACTCTCAGTAAGATTACTATGGGTATCAGCCAAACATTTTATAATTTTGTCAGCCTCCTCTGTGGTCCTACTTAAGTGAGGACACTCAAGCATCTCTGGTCAGCTCTGAAATGAAGCATACCTTTAGGCTTTCTTTAACAAAAAAAAAAAAAAAAAAACCTTCATGCAAGTAAAACGTGTTCTCAGTTTAGCGTGTCAGGCATGTATTGTCTTGTCTTGTCATGGTTACCTTGTATTGTTTAATACATTTGAGGTTGTGATGAACATACCGCTGTATCATTTACAGGCTACAAGTGAAGTGTCTGATGGTGAAGAGATTGCTGGAGGCTTTGATGATCAAAAGCAACATTATGTCATAATATTATAACAGATGAATGGGACTTTCCAAAAATGTTTCCCACACAGATGGTGCTGCTAGACACATGACAAGGAAGAGCACTAAGAAGAAGCCAAGGTAGCCAAATTGCATTGTTGTTATACTATAACAAAAGGTTAACCATCATGTTCTGTTTGGGTCTCAGACACCAAGTTCATTCTGCTAGATCCAAAAATATACATTTTGTCATTATTTACTCAGTTTTACTTTTAATTCAGACAAAAAAACAATAGAAGTCAATGGGAGCCAAGAATGTTTGGTTACCAACATTCTTCAAAATATCTTCTTTTGAGTTCAACAGAAGAAAGAAAATCATACAGGTTTGGAACAACATAAGGTTGAGTACATGACAGAATTTTACATTTTTGGGTGAACTATACCTTTAAATGTTACTACATGGCTTTTCATAATCTTATGAAAACTGATTATACACATAATTTCAATGCGATAGCAAGCTATAAAAAAACTCAGTTTGGGGTCTGCAGTTATAAAGCGTAATATGAAAGTTGGTCTGTTAATCTGCTATTTTTTTGGCAGGCTCAAAATCACACAAATAGAAACAATGTAGCTAAAATGTATACCAACTGCAGTTTAGAAAAATGTACAGTATGTACACATTGTGGAAAACTAAATATAAAAAGTAAAATATAGTAAATAAAAATAAAATATTAATATATTAAATACAAGTATTAAAAGCAGTTGAACACTAAATTCCAAAATTACTATTATTATTTAATATGTAATTGTGGGACCCCAAATGTAAAAAGAGTCAATTCGGTCTCAACAGAACATGAAGCTTAACCATCATTCAACAGACTGAAGACTAAAAATGAGTTTAGCAGAAAACAAGTCAATCCTTAATAAGCATGAAATGCACATTATGAGAGAAACCAACCAAGACATAATTTGATGCAATAGGAGTAAAAATAGATTTGGAAACATTGCTGATTTAATTTACAGTCTTTCATTTACAGACTTATCTAGCAAATTATTTGCTGAATGTTTTGACATTTACATATTTTTACCAAAGTTCTTCTATTTAATAATGTTAAAATGATGCAAACGTGTATCACTGTGCAATGGCATTGCAGCTATAATGTCAAATGTTGTCCTGTGTTATTGAACTGCCCCTCACCTTTTGCATCACAAATGAGAAAGTAATTAGGCACTCTGGTTAAATAAAGGTTATTTAAAAAAACTAGAAGAGAATAAATGTCTGGGTTTAAGATGCGAGGCAAGAGAATGCACAAGTGGCGGAGCAGCAGATGGCTTGGAGGGGGCTAGGATGGGGCTCATTGTGTTTAAATAGATCACTTGAATGGGGCCCTGGCGAGTTTGTCTCTTCATGGCTACGGTGTGTTATACCTCTTAATGTGCATGTTACATTCTATTGTCCGCACTGTTGGGCTTTTCTGCGTAATTAAGGGGCATGTGGGATATGGGTTTGAAGGTACAGAGGATGGGGGTCTTCCTCAGCTAAACTGTTTCTCAGAACAGCTGAGCAGTGAGGGGATGCATGGCGCGCTGCCCCATCACGGCGAGCGCCGTAAATTTAGCAGACAACAGCACAAGACAACTCTGCAGGGAATGAAAGTGCAGAGGATGCGTTCTACATAGTGTACCATTACAAGACGGTGATCATTTGGAGATGTGACAGCATCTCTGTGTGCCTGCATGGGACAACCTCTGAACGGTTACATAATTGGTGCACTGCAGGAAAAGAGAGCTAGGTTGCGTATATCTCTAGTTCAGTCTGCAATAACTCAAAGAGATGCAGAGAGACAGGAAGAGTACGGCAGAGCAGGGGGAAACGAGAGGATGAAAGGACAACTTTCAGTGGAGAAATTCAGATATAAGGAGGGCATATTATGTTACACAGTTTTGCAGTTAGAAATGGAAAACATGACAAAAATACTGATTAATTAGGGGCTGTTCATGCAGAAAACGTGAGATGCAGTGAAGAACAGTAAAAAATGTAGAGTATGAGATTTGCCTGCAAAAAAAAAAAAAAGAATATAATGGAAAGACAAGAACAGCAGCTATTTTCACACATGCTTGGGACGGTTGCCCCGCTCTCAACTTCTGATTGGTCCAGTTTTGAAAAGTTTTTAAATCGATGATATTAACAGAATACCACAAGAAAACTTCCATTTTTTTTTTTAACAATATAACATACTCAAGTTAAGAAAACAATAAAAAGTCGAAATAAAAGATGCCAGTATTTTTTTTTTTTTTTTTTAATGCCACACTCCATTCATCATTTATTTTTGTAGACCAAACCCTGAAGTTAGCATTAACCTGATTTCCTTGACAAAAACCTAATAGGATTTTCCATTGGCTTTTGGATTATTAAAGAAAATCAGCTCTGTTACCAGCAAAAGTTTAGGATTCCTACACGTTTTATTCATCATGATAATCTTCACAAATGAACACGTTTGTGAGTTGTAAATCTTAATACAACTGCCAGAAGTAAAACGTTAGACTATAACGTACTGTATAACTTATACAAATGTGGTGTAGCTATAAACGAGCTACACCACATTTGTATGACTTCAATGTAACCATCAAGCCTCCAGCATCTCTTTTAGTCTTTATATTTGTAATTATAATAATTATAATAGTTGACAACAGGCCATTGATTTGTTGAAAAATAATGCACAGACTCCTTTTCACAGTGGCTGCATTGCCACCTTGAGAGTGCGTTATTTTGCAATAATTCAATGGCCAAAAATCATTTATTCCATTTATTCATATTAGACTTATAAGTTCAGAAGTTTTGTAAGCATGTATGAACTTTCTAGACCAATTAAGTTTGGAATTTAGTATCAATAATTGTGTAAGATTCCTGTGTGAGAGAGTTTTCTTTTCCTATCCCATACTCACAAAATTATTTCAGTATATCAATTCCTTACATCTGTATACTAAATTCATCTTCCTCTTAAAATAAAACAACACAAAACTAAAATAAAAACAAGCAACAGCAAAACATCTAGGCACAAACAGCATTTTAAAAACGCACTCATACAACACACAATGGTTGTGCTTGAAAACTATTAAAAAGTTCTGTGTGAACCAGTTTTTTTTTTCTTTTCTTCTTTTTTTTTTTTTTTTTTTTTGAAGTGTATATGCTTAGTTTGGCCTGGCCCGAACAAACATAGTGAAGATCAGCGAGGTCATGTTTACTCTCACCTGAGCCCAATGGAGTGACTACAGTCAGAGGAGACAGATGAGCTATCTGCCAGCACACAGGAGAAGCGTCACATTGTATAAATCTCACAGCTCTCTACCCTCAACCTCCAGGATACAGCTGGCCTGTGGCTCAAAGAAAAATGATTATGCACAATCCACAGGCTTTACCGTAGCTCAAGGCGAAGAGAAGCTCAAAACAGTCTGTGACTAGGAAGGGTGCAAACAGCATGATATGTTGCATTTGCTGTGAAAGCTAAAGGGACTGCATTAATCACTTATTCATCACAACCATCATCACCGTCATTGTATCTAATGAGTGTCATAAGACATTATCATCCATTATTTTCCACTTTATGTCTACGAACAGCATCTGTGGCATGATGTCGATTACCAAAGAGGGTAATTTCAATTCATCCCTCAGCTGTAATAAAAGAAAAAACAAAGCACATATTTTTGTTAAAACACACATGAATTCTTAAAGAAATAGTTCAGTTAAAAATGAAACTTCTGTTATCATTTACTCACACTCATGTTGTTCCAAACTTACATGACTTTGTTTTTTTCTGTGAGACACAAAAGAAGATATTTTGAAGTATGTTGGTAACCAAACAGTTTTGGTTCCCATTGACTTCCATTAAATGAACAAATACAATGCAATGCAATGAAAGTCAACGGGAACCGAAACTCTTTGGCTATGAACATACTTCAAAATATCTTCTTTTTTTTTTTTTTTTTTTGGTATTCTGCATAAAAAAAAAATAAATAAGTTTTTCTGGTTTGGAATGACATTGTAAATGATGACAGAATTTTAATTTTTGGGTCAAACCTTAAAGGTGCATTTAGTCATTTTATTCAAAAGTTTAAATAGTATTTTTATATATTATTTGCATTCAATTAAGATGAAGACTCCAGCCTCATAAAATATGTCATTTTACTCTCACAGAATAAATTAATCCTAACCTAAAATGACAATGAATAGTGTATTTCTGTATTGGTAACTGAAAAGTTTTGCATAATACATCCACACCACTAGGTATCAGTATAACTGATGTATCATCCACCAAAACATAATCAGCTGAGTGCACCCTTAAAGGGTTACCCCACCCCAAAATGAAAATTTTGTCATTAATCTCTTGTCGTTCCAAACCCGTAAAAGCTTCGTTCGTCTTCGGAACACAATTTAAATATTTCGGATGAAAACCGGGAGGCTTATGACAGTTCCATTGACTGCCAAGTAAATTACACTGTCAAGGCCCAGAATAGTATGAAAAGCATCGTCAAAAAAAAAAAGTCCATCTGCCATCAGTGGTTCAATCTGACTGTTATGAAGTGCTGGACGCAAATACCACAATAGCCAAACCACACGGCATGTATGTTATTTGCGTCCAGCGGATATTCTCCAAAATGGTGCTACGCTGACGCAGAGGAGAAGAATTGTTGAATAAAGTCGTTATTTTTATTTTCTTTGCGTACAAAAAGCATTCTCGTAGCTTCATAACAGTCAGATTGAACCACTGATGGCAGATAGACTATTTTGACAATGCATTTCATACTTTTCTGGGCCTTGACAGTGTAATTTACTTGGCAGTCAATGGAACAGTCATAAGCCTCCCGGTTTTCGTCCAAAATATCTTAAATTGTGTTCCGAAGACGAACGAAGCTTTTACAGGTTTGGAACGACATGGGGGTAAGTGATTAATGACAAAATTTTCATTTTGGGGTGGAGTAACACTTTAATTAAAAATATGTTGTTTACTTGAAGTTACCTAATTTGTCTTTTGAGGTGGAACTAAATTTTTAGGTAGACAAACTAAGTTATGCATTCATTTTTACGAACCTAGGGAGAAAGTCAAACCTACATGAAATTTTTAATAGCTCAAGTCAAAATACCCTACCTTCTGTTCAATAGATTGTTCGCATCTTTCCTTCAATGCAAACCTATGGAATTCTTTCATTGCTTCATCATCATCCTCCAAGCACATTGTCTAAAAATTAACAAAAAAGGTATTGAGCATAACTCTCCTTAATAAGCTGCATGGAAACATAACTTCAGTTTGGGCTGGTTATTATGAAACACAGACCATCAATACCTTGCGGTTATCTACAGGATGTTAAAATCACAATGTTGACCTTGCTCCAAGAGGACCGTGTGATATCCCAGCCCGACTGAAACCAGAGTAGGAAGCAGACAGAGTGGGAAGCAATTTGAACACAATGCTTTGAAGAACTGAAATATAAGGAAATATAATACAGTTGAAATATAAGGGCACCCTGAGCCTGCATCTGTGGACAAATCAAATCAGATGTGAGTGACAGACTGCAGTACTGCAGAAGCAGACCATTATAGTGTCTTGTTACCCTTCAGTCTGATCAGCAGAGCAGGTTAAATGGGCTGCAGTTTCCCCATACTCTCGAAAGCAAACATATCTTAAACCTCCAGGTAGCTGCATACTGCTCTACCGTGTATGAATACGGCCTCACACAGAGGCTGATGGTTGTTTAGGGTAAATGGTTCTACTGGATCACTTTGGAGGCTTTTGTTCTAATGAGCGATCTGTTGATCAGCTCTGTCAGGGTATATGAGCCACAGGCAAAGCCCATGGTATTCGTCTGACCGCAGACTCATAAAAAATCTATATCATTAGCCATTACAGTACTCAGTGAAAACAGTTTTTTTTTCATGTTTCAGTTGTTGTGGTTCTTGAATGTTCGGATCATAGTCGCACAAAGACATTAAGCTCGATTCTTCTAATGAAATTCAGGAAGCACTGATGAATCGAAGTCTTAAACCACCTTGACCATGACTCCTAAACAAATCTGATTTGAGACATTACCAATTGTATCACAGACGTGTTGCACGTGGGAAGTAAGTCTGTGTAGATGTGCAGCATGCTGTGGTTTGCCTAACTGGGGTTTGTGAGGGAACTGCAAGTGGTTTATTAAAAAAAAAAAAAAAAATCTAAATAAAACAATTTAATTGTTTGCCTGCGTGTCATGTGACCATTACTCAAAGAACTGAAAACATAGGAATGTGTTATTTAATTATTTAAATAGTAACATAAAATCTCTGGGTACTTCTAGTAAATATTTCAGGTCAAAGAGGTTCGGCTGGAAAAAAACATTTAAGAATTTCAGCTGTAAGATAATAATGTACATTATTTGCTTGACATGAAAAATATAAAAAGAAACAAGTAAGGAAATGTAGGGAAAACATATAAAGAAATGAACTCTGAATTCACACTTTAAATGATTAGTGCAACCAAAAATGAGATATTCTGTTGTCATTTATTCACTGTCATGTCGTTCCAAATCTGTATGACTTTTCTTCTTTCTTCAGTGGAACATAGAAGGAGAATTCACAAAAGACGACTATGCTCTCATTCTTTTCCATTTAACTACAATGAACGGGGATGGGGGCTTCTAAATTTCAAAATGAATGCAAAAGCACCATAAAATCATCATTAAAACATCCTAAACAGATGTGAATTTATTTACATCCACATTAAAATACTCTGCTTTCACTGTGTACTCTGAAATCCACATTTGATGATCTAATGAAAACATTTAAAAATGAGGCTCATAACATTGCTGTACAATACATTAATATTGTTCATAATCCAACACAGGAACATTTACTTTTTCATGGAATTAGGAAATATAACAGTGCACAAAATACGGTTACATGTACATATATACAGACATCATAAAATAGCTAAAATAAAAAGTTAAAACACTAAAAGTGACATTTTCATAGCTTCCTATGTGTATGTACAATTATTGTTGTACAACAAATGTAAATGTACAACAAATTGCTATTACATTGTCCCACGATGCATTCAATATTATTAGCAAGCTGAGAAGACATCAATATCCTCACCTTTCAGGAATTACCAACAGGTTCAAATCCTGCACCTGTAAAACAAATTCTCTGAGACACTCAGGAAACTACTTCAGAGCTTCCTGTCTCTTGAACTTTTAGTGGAACACCAGCAAAGTGCTAAAATGGTTTTATGTTCTTCAATCTAAAGCTGCCATCCACCTTCTCCCATTGTAGCTCATTCATCACCCAGATGCTGCAGTTTAACCAGTCATATAATGCACTGAGGGAGAATGACCTTTCGTAAACGTGCAGCATATTATAGGTGTCTGAAATGTGCCTTAAATTCTCCTCTCCTTGCTATAGGGAGTAACAGAAGTGGATAGGAGGATGAAAAGTTGTTCAGGGAACAGACGATAGGGTGCAGTCTAAAATACCTCCTCTTCTTCAGCTTCACATCCGTAGTCTGTAAAGAGAAAGGTTTTAATGAATTCTGTCGTTTCTGGATACATGTTAAAAAAAAAGAACGCTAAAGATTAGATCTAATTATATTGGTAGACTGCTACTAGGATAAGCGGTGATAAGCAACTATTTGTAGATGTATGACTTGCAGAGGAGCAGAGATAGGAGCAGTTTATCAAGATGATAAACACTTCAAATGCAGTCTGCCACGAATGCCAGAGAGTTACAGCCCACTTAGCATTACGCAGTTTGTCAAACTGAAGAGCCAGACTTTGGAACTAATCTAGGAAACTCTTGATCATTGAACCCTTAAGCCGTAACTTCATTATCCTTGTCAGTGACACGACTACAATCCGCTGTGACATACTGACCACTTCCACCTATCAGCTCCATGGCGCTAATGCAAGACTCCTCTGCCTCTTCCTCATTCTCCTCTTCCTCCTCAGCGGGTTCCTCGTATGCCACAGGCCCACTTTCCAACACGGGGGGAGGGGTGGGGGCTGGAGGGGGCTCTGGAGCTGCAGGAGGCAACATCATGGTAATGCTGGGAGTGACCTGAAATAAATAATGTTTTAGAACAATAAGAGACAACAGATTTGTATATAAACTAACAATGCTTTCCTGAAATTCTACTGTCAGATATAAATCGTGATTATGTGGGTGATTATGGTTTGAATCTGGTTTGCAATGTGTCTTGATCCCATTCCTCCTCAATCTGCCTAATTATCTCCATAATGTTCAATACTGAAGTTTAGTTTAGTGTGCAGCTAATGAATTGAATTGTGGTGCTCATGTGGGAAATGTAGATTCGAATCTGGCCTGCAACAAGTCCCGAACCTATTTGCCCCAAATAATTTCCATAATAATGCTCATTATACTGATAATTAGTTTGCATCATAGTGTGGTGGCTAGCAAATGTGCTTCTGAAATGGTGCTCATGTGGGAAATGCAGGTTTGAATCTGGCTTGCAACAAGTTCCGAGCCCATTTCCTGTTTCTCCCAAATAATTTCCACAATAATGTTCATTATTAGTCAGCACAATAGTGTAGTGGATAAAATATGTGCATCTAACTTATTAAATCTGCTCGTATGGATAATGCAGGTTTGAATCTGGCCTACAACAAGTCCCAATCCCATTTCCATACTTTATCCTGAATAATTTCCATATTAATTTAAATGCTATTTTTAGTCAGCACCATAGTGTAGTGGCTAGCATACGTGCATCTGACATATTGAATCATAGTGCTCATGTGGGAAATGCAGGTTTGAATCTGGCTTGCAACAAGTTCCGAGCTCATTTCCTGTTTTTCCCAAATAATTTCCACAATAATGTTAAAAAAAACTGCTCATATGGGTAATGCAGGTTTGAATCTGGGCTGCAACAAGTCCTGATCGCATTTTCCTACTTCATCCTGAATAATTTCCATATTATATTAATTTAAATGCTATTTTTAGTCAGCACAATAGTGTACAGGCTAACATATAAGCATTTGACGTGCTGAATCATGGTGCTCATGTGGGAAAAGCATGTTTGAATCTGGCCTGCAACAACTTCTAATCCCTTTTTCACAAATATATTCTATAATAATGCTCAATACTGATTCTTACTCTCCCCCATAGTGTAGTGGCTAGCATTAGTGCATCTGACATGTTGAATCGTGGTGCTCATGTGGGAAATGCAGGTTTGACTCTGGCCTTCAGCCGGTGCTGATTCCCCTCCCCTTCTTTTCTCTATATTAATTTCCTGTCATTTTCTACTATCTGTCCAATAAAAAGAAAAAAAAAAAAACTAAACTAAAAATAGTGATTCTACACAGTCGAGGAAAAAACAGATTAAATCGAAAAGAACGAGCCCAAGTGAATCAGGGCTACATTTCCCAGCAGGCATCTGTGTAAGGAAGTACAGCTCAGGGGAAGCAGAGGCCTAAATCAATTATCATGTTGTGAAAAACGGAGGAAGAGCATGAAAGTCTCAGTGGTAATTATAGCACAGACTTGCTGCTGTACCGTGAGGCCGCTCTTCAGGCAGTGCCAGTTAAGGGGAAACAGCAGCAGCGGGGTTCTTGTAATAGGGGCTGCCAAGCTTGGCAAACGCCTAGAAGACGCCCTGCAGCTCACCTGTGGGTTACACCCAGAGTGAGTAACCCGGGCTGGGATCACAGAGACAAGCAGAGGCCTAATGGCTAGAGAATCTGGGCTGGGGCATTAATGATCTCATTAGGAAGAAGAAAATTAAGAAAAAGATAAAAGATAATACTCCAGTACTTTTCTGTTTAATACATTCTACGATTTCTTACGACATCTGAACTGAGATCTCTAATGCATGTCTCAAGCACTGCATGAATGCTCTGCTTGTTCTTGTTTTGTGGGAAAAAAGGGCGAACAGCTAATGTTTCTTTGTTAAGAATGACTCTCCTCTGAATCGCTCTGAGAAAGGCACAATAAATTATATAAAACTGATTTAGTTCAGAACATTGGCAGCAACCTGGATGAGACAGCAGGGGGCTTCATTGCGAGAGCAAAGTTGACCCCTGCAATCATATTGTGCGTGATTTTCCCCTCACAACAGCTATTTTGTCTATTTGTACATGCACTTCAGGCCACACTGCTGCTTATTTAAGCCTGACTATTTTGAAGAGAGACACTAAGACCCAGCAACCACAGAGGCAATCCATCAAATTCTGTGGCTTGAACATTATCACAAATATTGACTTTCAATTAAATATATATGACATATTTACCCGTATTGTGAAATATACTGGTTAGCTATTTACTGCTGTGACATTTAGCTATGAAGTATTTGATTATCATGATGGATTTACCACTGAAGTCAAGTAGGGTTAGTCAAGTGAATTTGATTCGACCTCTACTAAGCTGATATTCATGAAATATTGTTCATTAGGTCAACAAGAAAACAAACAGCTCTGCTCTGGGATGCCATTCAGTAATCACATTAGACCTTGGGTTATGAAATGAGGTGCATAGTTCAAAAACAGGAGAGAAAATTCTTGCCAAATATTTTTAATGTCCAGGACTATAGTTCCAATCAAATTGGTTGCAACAAGATTAAACATGATTTGTGCTAACGTGTTTTGTGCGAATTATTGGCTGAAATCATCAAAATTAGGGATTTATTTTGCATATTGTTGGGCCTACTAACATTTGAAACATTTTTTTAAGCATAAGAATTCATTTTAGTAATGTTGGATTACCACTTGATGTCCACTGTAAAATAAACATATTAAAATATAAACATTAACAGTAATAATACAAGGCACTCGTCCAACCTACCGGTGTGGCTGCTGTCCTCTTCTTCTTGGGTGCAGATGATATTAAGGGGCGGAGTCTAAAGAAAGAAAAGCAGAAAGAATAAAATAATTATTTAGTGAATCTTCAGTGGTCCCAACCTTCTTCAGAGCAGCTTATACATTGACATAAGAGCTCAAGAGCTCATAACCAGCCTAATTTTCCTTCTAAAAATATGAAAATATGAAGCATACTTCCTGCCCCCTCTTTACTCCCACCCCACAGCAGATTACTGAGGCATATCTAAAGCAATAGATTCACACTGAGACCTGCACTACTGGGGCTAAAGAAGCCCTGTGGCGCTGATGAAATGCTTAGCTTACACTTCCCGGCGACTGGATTTAAACATCAAACACCAGCACTATTTTGGGCTAATATAAAAGAGACCAGTATTAAACATTAATTAGTTTGATGGGGGAAGGCGAGAGAGGAAGAAGGGAACTTTCTGAAATGAGAATGACCTTGATGTGGCTTCATGTTAGTCCAGTGAAAACCGTGAAGACAGACTGGTATTTATGTCACAATTATGATTAGCTGGTTTAGATCTTAAAGTGCTACAATGGCAGTGAAAGGTTTTGTCTATATACATTTTTATACATTTAAAACAGAAGAAGAATATATAGATAAGTTATTTAAAGGGATAGTTCATTCGAAAATTAAAATTCTGTCATAAATTACTCACCCTCATGTCGTTCCAAATCTGTTAGACCTTCGTTCATCCTCAGAACACAAATTAAGATATTTTTGATTAAATCAGAGAGCTTTCTGACCCTGCATAGACAGCAACATTAAAGTCATTATTTTTGTTTTCTTTGGGCCCAAAAAGTTTTCTCATAGCTTCACAAAATCAAGGCTGAACCACTGATGTCACATGGGTTATTTTAACGATGTCCTTACTACCTTTCTGGGCCTTGAACGTGGTAGTTGCGTTGTTGTCTATGGAGGGTCAGAAAGCTTTCAGATTTCATCAAAATTGTCTTAATTTGTAAGGAAACAACATGAGGGTGAGTTATTAATGACAGAATTTTCATTTTGGGTGAACTATCCCTTTAAGCACAAAATAAATAGAGGAGTACATTCATGTATGGCAATAATAATAATTTAATTATATAATACATTTAATTTCTATAGCACATTTCATAAATAAAAACTGCTTCACAGGCAAAAATAAATAAATAAATAAACAGCAAG
Source organism: Spinibarbus caldwelli (assembly GCA_039654775.1). NCBI lineage: Eukaryota > Metazoa > Chordata > Actinopteri > Cypriniformes > Cyprinidae > Spinibarbus > Spinibarbus caldwelli. Next base: position 15,873,740 of record CM077240.1, on the reverse strand, counting down.
AGGACATAACAATAATGATGCTCATTAATATTTATTATTAATAATTAATCATAATAATAATTTAAATGTAAAAAAAAAAAAGAAGCTAACTCTAAAAGATATGTTTTCACCAGATTTCTAAAAAATCTGAATGCTTGGAGCTTGTCTCATTTCAATTTGGAAAAGTTTTGGGCATAACGGCTAAAAGCAGTTTTGCCAGATCTCAAACAATACGGTTCACATTATAAAAAATAGTGTGTGGTTTGTTGTGTAAGGTGCCTTTGAATGCCAAGAGCTTCACCTGAATGTGCTAGAATGACTGTGCATAAAAACAGCATTATAATTGGGCAAGCATTTATACAATAATATGCAAAACAGCACTGACTGTCTATAGAAAGTTGCCTCTTAAGGATTTAGGGCACTTTATAGTGAATACTACTGAAGATGCAAGCCAAAAAACCACAGATTTTGGAAAGCTGTATCAAGGACAGACATGAATGGTGTAAACTGTCCATTCTGTTATGTCGCATGTACATTTATTGTGTACTTGCAAAAGTACACTGTAAAAAATTGCTGTAGTTTCTACAGCAAAATTTTACTGAATATTACTGTTTAAACATTTTACAAGATGTAGCTGTAATTTGCAATGCATTATGGGTTAAATAAGGTTTTACAGTTGTTAACAGTATATTTCCATGTCAACTGTAATTCATTTACAAGAAGCAGGTGTTGCCACTGTAGCTCCTGGTTTTTACACTAACTTACTGTAGTGTGGTATTATAGGTTTGCGCGCGCTTCGCTCAAATCTGAAATACAGCCGACTGGAGCAGCGTGAGAACAACTGAAGATTAGAGGCTTTATTCATAATTACTGGTAAGTTCACTTAATTTTACTTAAGAAATATATCCTTTTATATTTATTTAAGTTAATGTATAAGCGATATCATCTCACAATAGCCTGCTATTTAGACAAGCGGTCTTGGTATGTGCAGTAAGCTGGAAATTGCTATCATAGCATAGTTAGGCTAAATGCTGCATTTGTCTCATTTTGACAGTTTAATTTTCTTATTGAGAGCATTTAAAGTAGTGTTTACCCAACTTTTAACGTAATGCCCAGTGCGAACGATTGTCATAGTAACTATCTGTCGAAATAACTGACGAACAGCAAAATATGTGAAATTTCATTTGTTCATATGTGTTCAACTGTCCCATATTGACGTGACATCTTACTATCATTAGAAACTACATGTAAATGAGAAATTGTGTCTATTGCCACTGTAGTTGTACTCAACATTAAAGCTTGTCCAGGACAATTTTTTAGTGAAAGACATCTTTACATGCCCGATTGGACAAGTTAGTCTGATTAAAACTTGAGTGAAAAAAAAATAGCATCGAAATGCAAGACTGATTATGATTTTATTACATTCAACATCAAAACAAATATCCTTAACGGCACACATAAACTCACGGAAGAAACAAGGTAAAAGTTCAAACTGTTGAGTTTATTTCTAAAATATATTAAGTAGCATAACAAGTGAGCTGATTATCACGATTGCAAATGTTACATAGTTCAATAAACAATTAGTTAACATTAAGTTACTTACTTTTTAGACACAATATTGACTGTTGTTCTATTTCACCAACGAAAATCGTTCCAAACAATGATCAAAGCAAAACTCAGCGGTGTTTACTGAATGATTCAGCATTCTGAACGGATCGGTACAATGAATGACTCAATTGACTAACTCATTAAGTTATTTGCTGCCACTTAATGGCAGTTTAGTTTCATGTTTAAAAAGTATCATTGCATTTTTCCAACATTTCTTATTTGTAATTTCAAAAATGAATGTAAAACATTAATGTCATAACACAGTTGTAATTTTGCATTATAAATTATTTAATTTGATTGGTGGTACAGTTCTACAATGTATTATTATACTTGAATTTATTGATCGAATGTGTTTGTTTATTTTAAAATATATGCCTTTTTGGGTGTTCATTTTGGTCTCATTTATGTAAATGCATTTAAAAAAAATCACAAGATAATTTTCATTACTTTTTGTAGGTGCAAAGAATAGCAGCTGATGTGGAGAAATGTTTGATACTTCAAGACTCTCTGAAGCTGATTATATTAGGTAATGTATTAATTCTTATTAATTCTGTTGTAAATCATTTGATAAACTTGTGTTTTAGATTACATTTTATATTGAAATACTGTATTGTAGGTTACATTATTGCTTATATTTATTCATTTCAGGTGCACCCAGTGACTTTTGACTAGGCCAATTCAAGGGTCACATGGTTGTGAATTCATACCTCAACTTTGTGGCTGGATTTGCAATCTTATTACAACTTCAGTCTGGCGTCCCGGGAGCAGGCATCTTTTGCACACTTGAATTATTTCATAGGTAACATGTTTTACTTGAGTAATTTCATTTGTGAAAAAGGTTACTTATTTAGTTTAAGTACTGGTAAATGCTGATTGTATTGTATAAGTGGCATTTTAACATGCCTAACCTAACCCTAACCCTAACCCTTATTTTGAGCTAGTTTCATTCAATACTGAACTTTATTCTAAAGCTTCTGCTTGTTTTTATGTGCAGATGTTTTGTTGGAATCACAACATTCACTGGATACAAAACAGATACATAGAGGCAAAACAAGTGGAAATGTCTCAGAGAAGAGGGACAACCCTCATGTGTGTGCTCATCTCAGAAAGTTGATGGACTTTCAGTATGTATTTATTAAATTGTCTTTTGCAGGAATATTCTAAATTTAATAAAACATAAGCTCAAACAACAGAATTGTGGTATAATGTTGATTCCTGCATTTTATTATAATCCCTTTTTAACCAAAATTATACAAATTCTGTTGATTAACCTTAATTTTTATAGAAAGTTAATGTTCTACTCAGAATATGGCTTTTTGTGATATAACAGGTATTTGTAGTTATTTTGTGATGCTGTTATTTTTATAAGATTTTAACTGTTGAAAGACTGACATTTTTATTTTTACCAGTAAAAGCCTTGCAATGTGTTTCTGCCAGTTTTAATAAATATTTATTTGCAACATCTTTGACTTGGTTTTTATTCATTTGTAAATGTATTAAGATAGTGTTCATGATTATGCATTTAAATCAGTATTTTACAGTTTACAGTTAAAATTATTCTTTACAGTATTTTCATTGTTAAATTATTACAATATCATCTTGGATTTAGGGGTATTTACAGGATTTTATTGGCAACTTTAGTTGCCAGGTAAATATTGTATTTTATTGAAATTACAAAAAACTGCTGTAAAATATATTTACAGGTTTTTATTGGCAACTTTTGTTGCCAGGTAAATACTGTACTTTAGTGAGATTACAAAATATTGCTGTAAAATAAAATACGAGTTTAATTCAGTTACTGTAAAAATACTACAAATTACTGTATTTCACACACAGAAATTAACTGTAATTTGCTTTGCAGTATTATACTGTAATCCATTTTTACAGCAATTAACATCATTTTTTACAAGATTTTATTGGCAACTTTTTTGCCAGTTACATCCTGTAAATTCTACGATACAATTTTTTACAGTGTATCGTTGAACACTGCATATGCAAAAGCAGCTTCACATAGTCTCAATATTGTCAAAATACACAGAACAATCCACACAAATACACACTAACACAGGCATATAAACACAAAATAAAGTGCAGAAAAGCTGGGCAGCGACTGTGCCTCCCTGGTGAGACCTCCCCGAGGACTTAGTGAGAGCACTTTCTTGGCCGATAAGGGAAAGTGCTGCTAATTAATCTGCTTAAAAAAGAGAGGAGGAGGACAGAAAGAGTGATCAAGAGAGAAAGTACATGCTGAGAAAGGGGCTTCCTTTGTGGTAACTCATTAGGAGTGGCAGCCTACATTAGCCATCTGCAGCATGCTGGCCAGACAGAACCCAGTCGAGTCTGTTCTGGCCAGATCTGCTCCATGCACCAGTGTCCTGGCCCTGGCACACATCCTCAACACAACTCCAGCATTAGGATTATCCAACACATTACTGGAAAACACAATCACCCCCAAGCGGCCTCGCAGAGTGAATAGTCTTGGGAAGAAGCGCAGATCTACAACCCAAGTGTGACTAATACACTTACAAATCTTCAGCCATGGAAGTGAAATGGCCTCCAGTTAAATCTAGAGCACATATTGTGTATCGGATGCCTCTGCTTGCGGGGATTGGGAAACGTAGATAATCTTACAATACTGAATGCACCAGATCAGCTGAAGTGAGTGAGGATGCTGCTAAAAATGAGCCAGGTGGAAGACCTGAGCAGAAGTTTCAGAAAGGTTGTTTTTCCTCCTTCAAGGGCAAATCAAGGGCCCAAAAAAATCACTTTCTTAATCAAAAGTTCTCATTTTCCAGTAAAAAAAAAAAAAACATCTCTCTCTCTCTCTCTCTCTCTCTCTCTATATATATATATATATATATATATATATATATATATATATATATAACAAGATTAACTTGAGAAGAAAATAAAATAATAAGACTTTTTTTTCCAGAGGAAAAAAAAACTTTCTCTTGTTTTAAACATAAATTCACGTTTTCACTAAAGCGCACGGCGCAGGTGCACTTAGGGTGTCTCCGAATCCATTTTTGCTAGTTTCACGATGGGAAAAACGGTCGGCGCGCCCAGCACATGGTCCAAAAGGGTTGTCCCTATTCTCTTAATGAGTAATGGGTGTGTTTTAGGCATAACGTGCAATAACCCAATCAGAGTGTCATTTCCCATTCCCTTTAAGAGCCAGTTGCGTTCGCGCCATGGCGGATTCACTATTTACATGGCGGAATTTTCAAGAGCAAAAGACTGAACGTGTCTCCAGAGAGGAAACGGAGCTGCTCGTGCGTGAGCAAATAGGTAGCCTAATTCTGAAACATGCAATGACTATCCATTATGACATGTAGGTATTTTTATATTTATGTAGCCTAAACAATAATAATCTTTTACATTGTAATCTTTTAATTTTTAATATTTGCATGTTTGTGTGCTGCTGCGTGTCCCTGTGTGAGAAATAAGCAATGTGTATGCGCGTTGTGGACCCGCCTATACACTTTTTTCTTGCCGTAAAAATGGGCGCGGCCATTTGTAAATTCTATGGGTCTAGCTTCCGGTCTCATCCGCGTCCAGCTATTTTCAGCTGTACAAAACAGTTCTTTTTGCTGCTTGATATTGAAAATTGGTGTCTCTTATTATATTATTTGAATGTATTATCTTAATTATGAACACACTGGTTTGTAGTGCAAACAGTTTTACCATTTACTGCACGTTGTTATTCTCCTCGTTATTTACCTATAGCGGCTAATGAACCGGAAGTCTCACCCATAGGCTTACTTCCACGTTGAAGAAAAAGGTGGATAGGTGTATATTACTAATGCGCTCTTTAAATAACAAAAAAATATTGCGCCATTTACTTTCGATCAGGTTTTAGTTGGTCAATGGTGCAGTCTATTTCAGTTGCCTCAAGATAGCAACGCGCCAACAATGCACCTGAACACACCTCGTTTTCAGACCAGCATGCCCATGGGTGCACAAATGGGCGCAAATGCATTTGCTATTTAAACAACGTGGCGCAGGACGTGAAAATGATAACTGCGTCGGGCTGAAACTATCAAAAAACACTTGCGTCGCGCCTGGCACTGCATTGCGCCAGCTGTATGATAGGGCCCAAAATGTTAAAAACGAAAAAAAGAAAAAAGCTGTTTATCACAGGGGTAAGGAAAATAAACCTAATTCAAGATATATTCTCGGTAAAGAAGTCTTCATTTCTTATGTCATTTTGCTGCGTGGAGTCGACTGAGTTGTAAGTGGGTCCTCAAAACACTACCAGTAAAGAGCATCTGCTATAAAAAAATAAAGTAATTACTGTTATTTACCTTGTTTTAAAGGTGCTAAGAGGGATGTTAGCCGCTTCACTAACTTCTGCTACTGAATTAGACCTCCCGTATCCACAAGTCCTGTCCTCCAACCACAATGTCAGCTAACCTGGCTGCTCAAAACGACTGACAGGTAGAGAACGCCTCAAAGTGCTCAGACTAAAATAGCCATCAGTGGTGAGATTCATTTTTGCAATTTACATGGGCTGCCACGGAGAATATCAGGCAGCTTTCAGTAATATCTGTCAGACAGTACTATGTGTCCATGTTGCATGTTAGTCCACACAGCAAGATTCACTTTCCTTCACTCCCCATAACAAAGCTGACAACCCGGTAAAATAATGACTTAATTAGGCCAAAATCTAAGACAGTACTAAATATTTTAAATGTATAATTTATTCCATAGTAAAAACATAGACAACAATAGACTATTTCTCTCATTATTTTGTGTATACTATGAATTTTTTTATAGTATTCAGTTAGTTTAGAAATGGACCTTTTTCGCAGACTCTGATGACGTTATGGTGTTATTAACGTCATAAATCTATTTTTTTTTAATATTTAATTTTTAAAAATATTTTATTATGACAATTTATATTTTAAGATTTTTTTAAATAAAATTGTTAAAAAATGTTTTTTAATGCTTATAATGGTTATAAATGTACATTTTCATTTTTAAAATTAACATTTATAACACTATACTTTGTTTTATATTACTTTGGAATTAAATTACAGAAAACTAGTTAACACTGATACCTAAATGTTTCTTATACAACAGCTGAGGGAGGGACAACAAATATGGCATTTATCTCTTTTGATGAACAAAATCAGTCTCTAAATATTTCTACCTATTTTTTGTCATAGTCATAGATACACTATCACAGATTTTTTTTCTTTTGCTATTAGAGCAAATGAGAATGTAAAAAATATATTTGTTGTAGTTTCCATTCCGTGACGACTTCCACTTCTAAGAACCTCTGGAAATGTGAAATGGGTCCGTTGTGAGCCAAAGTCAAATCTTGCTGTGCAAACAGTCATTATAAATCAGGATGTTGCCTAACATCACGCACTTAACAGACGTGATACGACAAACTTCCAATGATAAACATTATATTATTTGATATTTAATGTGCAGTTGTGTGACCAATATGATTTCACAGACAATGGTATAGAAAAAAAATCTGCAAAAATGGCCATTGTAGCATGCTCTGCACAAAATCTAGAGTTAAGGTGCTGTCACATTTACACTTTTACAGTGAAATTGCATGTCATTTTAATAGGAATTCACGGGATTAGGAATTTTGCATTGGTTTGTTGAACTTTCAAATTGTTAATTTACTGTTTTTACTAATACAAAGCTGCTTGGTTTGGAAGTAAGTGAAGTAAGCAGTATTTAATGCATCACTACACTATTGACAATAGAACTACTTTGTCTACAAAATTTCACTGAAGTTTTGCTAATGTGATCATGCTATTAAATGGAAGACATCAGAACACAGTGTTTTTGAAGGCGGCAGCCTATGAAGACAGCAGACAGCCAGGCAGCTCTTCAAGATTTGGATCAGAGCCATTAGCTCTCAATCTGATGCACATGTCAGACATTCTCGCTTGAACACAGACATACACCAGCTCCGGAGTACAGTGAACACTGACCCTCCCATGGCCGCCTCTATAAATCACTGATGCAATTTATGACATACCGTCTGCTCTTCTCTAAACACATTACAATCAGTTGGCTTGGCTCACGGGTGGCACCAAGGCCCTTTAACCAGGCAGAATTAACAGCCTAAACTCCAGTGTCAGATGGGCAAAACACTGTAAACACATCCAATTATTCTTCAAGAGCTCTTTTATGCATTTAATAGCGGGCATCTGCAGCCCAGAGATGTCAGATCAGTGAGCAGCAGAGAAAGAGAGAGACAGAAAATGCGAAAATGTAGACAGAGAACAGGACTGTTCAGATGTGTATCTTGAGGACGAGCTCTAAATATGACTGTTGATCTCTGGTCTTCTCTGTCTCTGTTTCCACAGCACTGCCCCTTCATGCCCGGCAGGGGCTGACCACATCACAACCCAATCCCCCATAAGCCTCCTCGGTGCCACACTTACATATTACACACATGACTGAGAGTGACACTGAGCTGAACGGCCTCTGGCATGTGACCTGGACCACTGGGAACTGCGAGCGTCCTGTATGTGTTTGGAGGTTACAGGTCAAAATGTGGGTTCTGTATAAGCACACATTGAGTGTTGTGTGTGCATACTCTGAAAAGCGAAGGGTAAGTGACCGATGATGTCAGTAGGTGTGTGTTTGCTCTGTGAGCTAAGTGTGAATTACAGTGGAGTGAGATGCAGAGGCGTTTGCTAATGCACCTTGCTGGGCAACTGGTCTGCCAAAAACAGGGGTCACATTAAGGCCACAAACCAAATATGTAAGACATGAGATTGTGAACAAGGTTGATTGAATTTACAGTCTTTTTGTTTAAATTAAACTCCAGTTTTTGTATGCTGTGTCTCATTAGTGTGAATTAGCGCATTGTGAATATAAATTTGGTTACAGACTAGGGTCTTGATTCTCTTAACATTGAGACACTGATGACTTAAACATTAAAATATCACTGTCACTTATCAGCAAACTGGCTGTAAACCACTGTCCAAAGGATTGGGTTTGATAAGATTTTTTAATGTTTCTTTAGTCTCTTATGCTCACCAAGGCTGCATTTATTTGACCAAAAATACAGTAAAAACAGTAATATTGTCAAATGTTAATAAAATTTAAAATAACAGTTTCTACTTTTAGGAAACTGGGGTCATCGGATGCAAAATTCACTTTACAAGTTGTTTGAACATAAATGTGTGTTGGAAGTGTGTGTACACATCCATCCTATAATGATAAAAATCCACCCAGTGTTTTTTTTTTAAATTCCTATTTTAAAACCCCCTTTCTCAAATCAGGCTGTTCTGAGATTCCTGTCAGAATGACGTAGTTCTGCACAGACCCCTCCCACGATAGTTGATTGACAAGGCCGTCTTACCTTAGACCCGACCTGAGTGAGCTGTCATCAGTCCGCCATTGTGTCAACTCAATAAGGGAAGACAAGAACGTCTCCGATTAAGAAATTGAAGTGTTTAGTTGTTGGATGTAATAATGAATATACGCAGAGGATTAATGCTGCGTTCAAGTCCTCCTGGGACATTCGTACTTACAAGTTGACAAGTCGTTATTACGACGTCGGGTGCATTCAAGTCAATTTGGTCGGAACAAGATGGCAATTTAACTTTTCTACATACAATTCAACGATTTTTTTAACTCTATATATACAAAATTATGAATGAAGAATGTGCATCGTGATTTTTCTTTTTTCTGTTTTTATTTAATTTATAAAGGTGATGTAAACTGAATAATTATATATTACAGTTATACAATATTATAATATTTTGTATATGTAACTTCGATAGTTTTATTGTACATTACAAAAAAATAATCATTTTATTCATTTCAACAACTTTACCGAAGCTGCATATCTTTAGTCTTTGGCTGCGGCCATTGCATCCGACACGTTTTTTCACTGACACGCCCCCAACTCGGAAACTCGGGGCTTAAAGAAAATTTTGAGTTTCCCACTCGTAATAACGACTTTGTGGTGTCGTTCATGTGCGTTCAACTCGTAAATGGGCATCCGATGACCCCTTTAATATATCTTAAAATGTAATTTATTCCTGGCAAAACTTAATTTTCAGCATCATTACTCCAGTATTCAGTGTCACATGACCCTTCAGAAAATTATATGATGATTCGCTGCTCAAAGAACATTTTGTGATTGTTTTTCATTGTAACTTTATAAAAATGTCTTTATTCTTACTATTGATCAATTTAGTGCATTTGTGCTGAACAAAAGCACTTTTTAAAAGAAAGTCTATTTATTTATTTATTCATTTAATCTTACTGACCACACATTTATAACAGTATAAAATAACAAAATGCTTCTGAGACAATTTTTGTTTATCATTCAGCATCATTGTAACAGATAAAAAGTACAGTGTCATTATGAAATACGCTCTCAGCCTCCATTCTGTTGGTTTGAGACTTAATAAAACATGATAGGTGAACATATGTATTTTGAGAATTTTGTAGGAGTGAACATACAGACTGCTACATCAACATCTTTATGTCAGACTGTGAGATATACATATAGCTAAGACTTTCACAACTGACAGCGTTGACTGGCATTTAAGTTTGTGTTCATTCTGACATCCTCATCTACATACAAAATTGAAATGATGACTGTGATACTGTCAGAACTTCATCTGAGACTAAGATATCATAAAGCCGATTAATCAGTTTGCATGTGTAAACCAAAGCTTCCAATTCTGCCCTAAGACTAAAGAAATCTTTCATGATCTCCAAAATGTCCCTTAAATCCCAACGTGCACCCAGCTTAAAACCAACTTAAAAAGAGGATGATCTTTCAGCAGGACCTAAACAGCTGAATCTGAGTTAAATATGACAGAGCACAAGGTTCAGTTTAATATACTGAGTAATGCATTTCATTAAATTGAGAAAAGTCTGTAAGCCTAGCAAAACCATAGTGGCTAAACACTGCATTATCTTCAGATATACTGTACACAGGAGGTCTGAGGTACATTCACAGACTGCAACATTAGGTAGCATCTGTGCATTGCTTCCCCCTCACAGGATTTTCACAGGTGCCTGGCACCAGGCAAAAGTGTGAAGTCAAAATCGGTACATCTGCAGAACAGAACTGTGACATCTTAACTAAAAGTAAATCACCAGAAGCAGATGGATGACCTGCATTATTGAACAGAGTGCTACATTTTGGGTGTCCCTCTCGTGACCTCTCGGGAGGAGGTAAAAATGGGCCAATCCACAGGTCAGACGGGGTGCCCTCAGGGCTGAATGGGTGAAGCTGGTGAGGACGCCCAGTCCTTATGCCAGGCTTCACACACCCACCGGCAGCCCGCTCCCACCCTGGGCCAGATGGTGACTGAGCTGGCTAATGGAGCGAATTCATGCAAGACAAATTTGCCCACTTAACAATCAATCCCAACACTGCTCTGTCATCAATAATTTCCTAGGATCTCCCAGGACTCTTTCAAAGGCAGAATGAAGCACTGATGTAAACACCATCAGGTCTGTGAGAGATAAACGAGCGAGCAAACAAAAGCATATAGAGTTGTTCAGTATGCAATCCAAAGCATGTTTCCATAAACATATAAACATAACTGAACCTGGTTGGACTTGATTATTCGATTAATGTATAAGATTAAATAGATTTAATTACTTTAAATTAAAAATGAATACTATTCTTAATACCAATCACAGTATTATAATAATTACAATCATAAATATATGACAAAGATATACTCATAAATATGAATGCATATCAATGCATTAATCATTAAAATCCATAATAAAACAGACAGTTTAACACTAAATTACAAATTGACGAGGTGCAACCACAAATTCAAAACTATAACCATACATTTTATATAGGGGTGTCAACGTTAACGTGTTAACGCATTAATGCATGCGATTAATCTAAAAATTTTAACGCGTTAATATTTTTAATGCAAATTAATCATGTGATAATGTTTGACCCCAACTTCTTCCCGTCATCGCAGCGTGGAAGGTTATCTATCATTGTGTGATGAGGCTACAGTGAACCAGTGTTGCCAGGGTAGCGGCACAAGTGGGCTATTTTGAAAATACAGTCGCGGGAAAAATTACAGAGCCGCGGGTTTTTAAAATAGATCCTTTTACTAATGTGTATTATACTTGGAATGTATCCTTGGCAACTTAAGAACGGAGAGGCGGTTGTAAACATCACAAACAACGTGAGTTTCAGCCAGAGCATACACGTTAAGGCTTTTACACAGCAGAAATAACATGACAACACCCACTATAGATTATATAAGATAATAAACACACGATTACGATAGGATATTTGTATGTGATTTTCTTGAGATGAATGTGTAAATCTGAAATGCTAATTTGTGCAGGAATATAAAAGGCTATAAATAGCATATTTTAACAACAGTAAACGACCAAATTCCACATGTGATCGCAAAAGGAAGTTATTACAAACACTCGATGGTGGTTTGAAGTGAGTTCTGAGTAAAAGTGTACTATTAATCTCATAAATTGTCTTATGAAGTAAGATGCTAATATTAGCTCTAATGCACCAGCAGAACAGGTCCAATTCTTCTTCATAATGCATTTTGTCATAATACTTCACGTAAGGTCGCAAGAAAATGTTGTTGTAGTATTTATTTAGAAATACTTTTGATAATAGTTGGGTAAATGTATACTGGGATTGAAGCGATGTGGCTTGGTAAACGTTTTATTGCCAGTATAAAGGTTGATAATGGCTGAATAAAAACAGAAGAATAATGATAAAAGAATAATAAGGATTATGTCTCATACCTGGCGGAGATGTGAAAGGTTCTGTTTCCTTAAACTAGTTTGTCATGCATTTCATTTCAACACATTTACAGGTAAATCCTAGTATTTTAAATTTGCGATTAATCATGATTAATCACAGTCCAGGACTGTGATTAACGCGATTAAATTTTTTAATCGATTGACAGCACTAATTTTATATAAAAATGCTTGCTTGGAAACCATAAACAGCCTACAGTGAAGCTGACAAACTATTTTATTTGGTGGAAGACTATATAATACATATGATGATTATTAATAAAAGTATTTACTGAACACTGATGTCTATAATCATGCCACAGAATGGCCTACTTAAGCTAGAATCAATTTAATGCACAGCCTTTCATGGCTTTTTGCTTTAATAACATTGGATAAAAGCTTTGGTGCTTCTAGTCTAAATTTATACAGTTGTTTTGTCATCTTCCAGCTACATATATGTAATTCTAGCAGCAAAGTATGTATTTGAGTACCAAAGCTAATGGTCTATTCACATAGGGGTTATATATAACACATTGAAGGCTGTAGGGCGGAAATCAAACACTTCCACTATTACTGATGTGTTCTTATGGGCTTTGTAGCTAGGCAACACATTTAAACGGCTCTTAGTGTGATCTCATTAAAAAAAAAAAGCTGGCCCAGACTCAGCCATTTCAGAGGGAGCACTTCTGCTCCGCCGGGCCCATATGCCAGTCTGTCAATAATGCATGTCGATGAAATCTGACAGGGGGAAGTAATATTTCTGTTGAGCCAATATCACACGGCAGCTGGCTTTGTGTAAATAAATCTAAGGGGGGAGAGAAGTGTAATGGGTGGAGGCTCTCCACCAGGTTTTGGGTGCCACTACGCAGCTGTAATCCCTGCTCTCCAGCTGGGAGTATAAGCGTTTAAGATGTAGGGGCAGTCGGAGAGCAGATTGAGTGGCAGGTCTAAACATAAAATGCAAATATTCATAAATAATTCAAAATTAATTAGCTAAAAGATTACTCCATCTAAAAGATTATTAGCTATAGATTACTCTATCCCTTTTGCATTTATTCATGCTTAAAACAAATATAAACCAGTCTTAAGTCTTAAACCATTTCAAAAATAGCTTCAAGTAGAAACACAAGAAATATGTCAAAGAAAGGGTGAAAAGGTGAAGGATAGAAGGAATGTAAACAAAACCAAAACATCAGGCAATGTTGTTCAAACCAGTGTCTAAACTACTTTACAGATAGTCTTCAATGACCTATAATAGCCAAACCCACTATTACCTCTTTGGGAGTGAACCTCATTCCACCTCAAAGTGGTTGCACAGCTAGAAAAATATCAATAATAACCATCAAATATCACTGAACTCGTTTAAAACAGTGGGGAAGCTTACACAGAGTCTGTCTGCACTGAGAACAGCAGCAACACACAGCAAAAAAGCTTCCCCACAAATACTTACAGAGCATCCTCTTCCTGAAGGACAAAGCCATTATGCATTCAGCTCCTTCTCTCAGATCTAGCATGATGGAGGAGATACAGAGGAAAGACATGCAATCTGACCCTGGAGGAGGCAACAATTAGGGCCCAGTGGTTTCAACACCTCGTGGTGACAAGGCATCTTATCACACTTCCTGCAGGCCACTGAGGAAGGCCCCCAGGGGTCTGACTCGGGGACAAGGCTTCGAGAGAAATAAAGATCCATGGAGGAGAAGAAAGGTGTGATTATCCTACTTATATCTCAGCCTCCAGCAGTCCAGAACAACAGAGGGGAGGTGGGATTTGTCCCTGATTTCACTGTTGTGACTTTAGATTACTTTTGAGTAGGTGTTCTCTTTCATAGGTTCACTCAACGCTGCGTAGCTTACGCAATAGGAACACCCTCAGGTGTGACGGTTGTCTGAAGCCCATATAGAATCATGCCAATTCATTGGCTGATGGCGCGAGAGACCGCCCCAACGCCATACGTGATTGACATAGACCCACGCTCGCGCCATCTTACCCCTCAGATTTTCCGTTTGCTTCTAGCGGTTTTTCTGGCCCATTTCTCGGCGATGTTTTAGTCTTGGATTCTTTCCACTTCAGCGACCGCATCTGTGGAATTATTATTCTCCTAGCGGTGAGTGGAATGGACTTTAGTCGGTGCCAGCTGCCGTGCACTCGTCTCATCGCGAGTGGCGACCAGCACGGTAAGTGTGTCAGATGTATGGGCCTGGTCCATGCATGAGACGCTATCTTTGGCATTTCAAACTCCAAGTACTGCGAGAATTTAACTTTAAAAACCTTGCGCGCTAGACTCGTGGCTTTTGATCGAGAATCTGCCGTTCTCCCCCGCCGCACCGCTCTGGAGGCCTCCTCCCTCTGCGAAGCCGTGGCCTGGAGTTCGGATGCAGAGCTCGAGGCTATGGAGAGTGAGCAGTTTTCACTTTCTCTCCCTCCATCACCTGGGCATCACCGCGTGAATTCTCCGGTCGAGTTTTCTCGCGGCTGTCTTGAACCCAGCCCGGAGGCACGGGAAGCCGTTTCCTTCGGGATGGAGGATATTTTGTTTACTGCGGCCTCCGACTCTGAGGATTTCGGAGCCGCGTCACTCGACACTCTCCCGTCTAGTGGCCAGGCCTTCTCCGGCCTATACAGAGCTAATGGACGTTTTTAGCACGCGCCACTGAGAAGTTGAGCTTAGATTGGCCGGACGAGCCTTGCGAGTCCCAGTCATCTAAGCTTGACGAACGTTTCCTCAGTGGCTCTGGTTCGTGCCTAGCAAGGAGAAAGCTGCCTTTCTTCCCCGACCTGTATCACGAGATCTCCAGGTCTTGGAAGCAGCCTTTCTCCTCCCATCTCACTAATGCGGCGGCCGCTGACTTCACCAAACTCGTTGGTTCTGTGGAGCAGGGGTACACCGCAGTCCGATCGAGGACACGCTCGCTGCGCACCTCTCAATGACTTCCGCCCCCTCGTGGAAGTCCCGCCCCCTCCTTCCATCTAAGCCGTGTAGGACTATTTCAGCTTTGATCAGTAAGTCCTACATGGCAGCAGGATAGGCAGGTGCGGCTCTCCACACTATGGCCATCCTTCAGGCCTACCAAGTGGAGGTACTGAAGGAGATGGATGAGGGGGACGGTGTGACACCCGAGGCTGTTAAAGAGCTTCGCAGGGATACTGACTTGGCCCTTCGTGCTACTAAACACACAGCGTGGGCAGTTGGGCACAGTATGGCAGGTTTGGTGGTGGCTGAGCACCACCTGTGGCTGAATCTTACAGAGATCAGGGAAAAGGAGAAGGTTTTCCTCCTCGACGCCAAGGTCTCCAGCTCTGGCTTATTCGGCGACGTGGTTAACACCGTTGTCGATAAGTTCAGGGCTGCTAAAACGCAGTCGGCTGCATTTAAGCAGTTCATGCCACGATGTGCGTGCGAACTAGCCTCTGCCTCGTCCTCCAGGAAGCACCCGGCCCCCAGAAAGGAGCCAGTCGGTAGAGTGAGCGATCCGGTGCATCCCCTACCGTACACGGTCTGGGGAGCCCGTGGTCGTTCCGCTACTCGCCAGCGCCCCCGCGTATCAGGAAGAGGAGCGCTTCCCCTGCCTCGCTGGATTGCGACAGACCACTAATGCGTATCTGTCCATCTCCGAGATGCTCTCCTCCACCGACTGTGCCATCCTCGCCGCTAGATGCATCTCGAGGAGTGCAGGCCACTTCCCCTCTTCGGCGACCGTTGAAAGTAGGAGACACTCCAGGTTTTCTCCCCTCAGGGATGCTGCAGGTCGCAGGCATTGTTCGTGCGGTAAGGGACGCCCAGCGCTTACCCCCGCATCAGTATCTCCTGCCCTTGCCTTTACGGCCTCATTAGGTCATGCCTCCACGCACGAGGACACTGTCACCAGACAATAATGACGGATGCTTCCCTCTCAGGATGGGGGGCGGTCTTCGAGGGAAGGCCGGCTTGTGGTGTCTGGTTGGGCAAGTACCTCGTCTGGCACATAAACAGCCTGGAGTTGAAAGCGGTTCATCTGGCTCTCATTCACTTTCTTCCGTTCCTGGCGCACTCTCATGTCATCGTCAGGACGGACAATATGGCGGTGGTGTCACACATCAATCACCAGGGAGGTTCCTGGTCGCACACCCTAAACAGGCATGCACACCAACTCCTCAGGACAAATTTTTGTCCCTGAGAGCGGTCCATATCCCAGGGGTCCTGAACCTAGCGGTGGACTTTCTGTCGAGACAGAAACTCAGGTCAGAGGAATGGATGCTGAACCACCGGACGGTGGCTCAGATTTGGGAACGATTCGGTACGGCAGAGGTGGACCTCTTTGCGTCTCAGGAGTCAACCCAATGCCACCTTTGGTTCTCCCTCTCTCACCCTGCTTATCTGGGGATAGATGCACTAGCGCACCCCTGGCCGGACATGAAACTGTACGCTTTCCCTCCGTTCAAGCTCATCTCAGCGGTCTTGTGCAGGGTGAAAACGTGTGGAGTCCGCCTTCTCCTAGTAGCCCCGGAGTTGGTCTCCCTTCTGGAAGGCGATCCATGGGAGATTCCAATCAGGAAAGACCTGCTGTGTCAGCTCCGGGGCAGAATTTGGCACCCACGTCCAGAGATCTGAAAGTTGTGGGTATGGCCGATCAGAGGTTGCCCATAGCCTTTGATCTCTCAGATGGAGTCTGTGAGACCATTAATAGTGCCAAGGCCCTTTACACTAGGAGGCTCTATTCCTCCAAATGGAGGATTTTCGAATTCTGGTGCTCGGCTCATGCTGTGGACCCAGTTAGCTGCCCAGTTGGTTCAGTGCTGGAGTTCCTGCAAGATACGTTTTTGGCTGGAGCGGCCGCTACCACCCTGAGAGTCTACGTTGTGGCTATTGCTGCTTGAAGGGACTTGGACGATGTCCCGCTGGGTAGACATCGTTTGGTCTCCTCCTTTATGCATGGGGTTAAGCGCTTGAGGCCAGTTCCTCCTCCTAGTTTTCCTTCTTGGGACCTTTCGGTTGTAGCAACCCTTTCTCTTGGGACCTTTCGGCTCCAGCAACCCCTTCGGTTGAAGGGGTTGCTGGAGCCTCCTTTTGAACCTCTAGAGTCAGCTCCCGAGAGGATTCTGACGCTAAAGGTTACTCTTTTGTTGGCGTTGGCCTCTTTTAAGCATGTAGGGGATTTGCAGGCTCTCTCTGTCAGCGAGTCCTGCACTGAGTTTGCTCCTGGTCTGGTCAAGGCATTCTTAAGACCTAGACCTGGTTATGTCCCCAAAGTTCTCTCTACGTCTTTTCGATCACAGGTGGTAGTGTAGCAGCTCATTCCACCGGGGGCGGGGGGCTTCATGAATTTGTGCATTTTAATGTGTTTGAAAGACAAAAGCCTTATATATATATACAGTGGGTACGGAAAGTATTCAGACCCCCTTAAATTTTTCACTCTTTGTTATATTGCAGCCATTTGCTAAAATCATTTAAGTTCATTTTTTTTCCTCATTAATGTACACACAGCACCCCATATTGACAGAAAAACAGAATTGTTGACATTTTTGCAGATTTATTAAAAAAGAAAAACTGAAATATCACATGGTCCTAAGTACTCAGACCCTTTGCTGTGACACTCATATATTTAACTCAGGTGCTGTCCATTTCTTCCGATCATCCTTGAGATGGTTCTACACCTTCATTTGAGTCCAGCTGTGTTTGATTATACTGATTGGACTTGATTAGGAAAGCCACACACCTGTCTATATAAGACCTTACAGTTCACAGTGCATGTCAGAGCAAATGAGAATCATGAGGTCAAAGGAACTGCCTGAAGAGCTCAGAGACAGAATTGTGGCAAGGCACAGATCTGGCCAAGGTTACAAAAAAAAATTCTGCTGCACTTAAGGTTCCTAAGAGCACAGTGGCCTCCATAATCCTTAAATGGAAGACATTTGGGACGACCAGAACCCTTCCTAGAGCTGGCCGTCCGGCCAAACTGAGCTATCAGGGGAGAAGAGCCTTGGTGAGAGAGGTAAAGAAGAACCCAAAGATCACTGTGGCTGAGCTCCAGAGATGCAGTTGGGAGATGGGAGAAAGTTGTAGAAAGTCAACCATCACTGCAGCCCTCCACCAGTCGGGGCTTTATGGCAGAGTGGCCCGACGGAAGCCTCTCCTCAGTGTGAAGGACTCCAAGATGGTGAGAAATAAGATTCTCTTGTCTGATGAGACCAAGATAGAATTAAGGCCAAAAAGTTCTAAGCGGTATGTGTGGAGAAAACCAGGCACTGCTCATCACCTGTCCAATACAGACCCAACAGTGAAGCATGGTGGTGGCAGCATCATGCGGCCAAGTACAGGGATATCCTGGACGAAAACCTTCTCCAGAGTGCTCAGGACCTCAGACTGGGCCGAAGGTTTACCTTCCAACAAGACAATGACCCTAAGCACACAGCTAAAATAATGAAGGAGTGGCTTCACAACAACTCCGTGACTGTTCTTGAATGGCCCAGCCAGAGCCCTGACTTAAACCCAATTGAGCATCTCTGGAGAGACCTAAAAATGGCTGTCCACCAACGTTTACCATCCAACCTGAAAGAACTGGAGAGGATCTGCAAGGAGGAATGGCAGAGGATCCCCAAATCCAGGTGTGAAAAACTTGTTGCATCTTTCCCAAAAAGACTCATGGCTGTATTAGATCAAAAGGGTGCTTCTACTAAATACTGAGCAAAGGGTCTGAATACTTAGAACCATGTGATATTTCAGTTTTTCTTTTTTAATAAATCTGCAAAAATGTCAACAATTCTGTGTTTTTCTGTCAATATGGGGTGCTGTTTGTACATTGAGGAAAAAAATGAATTTAAATAATTTTAGCAAATGGCTGCAATATAACAAAGAGTGAAAAATTTAAGGGGGGTCTGAATACTTTCCGTACCTACTGTGTGTGTGTGTGTGTGTGTGTGTGTGTATATATATGTATGTATGTATGTATGTATGTATATATATATCTTTTGCTTATCAAAGATGGCGCCGCAGATGGCAGCTACTGTGCTTTGCTCTTCAGTGTTTGTACTGTTTTTGTTCGTTTTTCCTGTTTTTTGTTTCTCAAACACCATCAGTTTTACTAGGGATGATCTGCTGAACATTCGGCAGAACACACCACAGAATCTTTTACTGGTTTTTGATTATTCGGACGTTTTGCTGGACATTGTTGTTGGCGGAGCCGTAGCTCTGGTCAAACGCTTCAGGACGCGCAGACGGGGGAAGCGAGCCGGCGCGCTCGTGAAGCTCAGACAGCGCGGATTCAGAACGGCGTTGCCTAGCATCCATCTGGCGAATCTCCGCTCTCTACCCAACAAAACGGACGAACTCCTTCTGCTCTCCCAGACAAACAGGGACTTTTCAAACTCTGCTGCTCTGTGTTTCATGGAAACCTGGCTGAACGACGCCATTCCGGACAGCGCGTTACATCTTCCGAGCTTTCAGCTGTTTAGAGCAGATCGGGAGGCAGAATCAACGGGGAAATCACGCGGCGGCGGGACGTGCTTTTACATCAATGAGAGGTGGTGTACAGATGTAACTGTGTTAAAGAAGATGTGCTGTTCAGATCTAGAAACGCTCTTCATTAACTGTAAGCCTTTCTACTCGCCGCGGGAGTTTTGCTCGTTCATTCTCGTGAGTGTTTACATTCCTCCGCAAGCGCACGTGAGCTCCGCTTTACAGAAACTCACTGATCTGATCACAGACACAGAACAACAACACCCGGACTCTGTTTTAATCATTCTCGGGGACTTTAATAAAGCAAATCTCTCCCATGAACTGCCAAAATACAGACAGCATGTTACATGTCCCACCAGAGACAGTAATATATTGGATCACTGCTACACAGTAATAAAGGACGCATATCACTCTGTTCCACGAGCAGCTTTAGGACTCTCTGATCACTGTTTGGATCATCTTATACCAACCTACAGGCAGAAACTCAAATCTGGAAAACCTGTATTAAGAACTGTTAAAAGATGGTCTAATGAAACAGAGCGGGTTTTACAAGCCTGTTTCGACCTTACTGATTGGACTGTTTTTGAATCTGCTGCAAATGATCTGGATGAGCTCACAGAGACTGTAACATCTTACATCAGTTTCTGTGAGGATATGTGCATTCCTACCAAGACTCATCTAACTTACAACAACGACAAACCATGGTTCACTGCAAAACTCAGACAGTTCCGTCAGGCCAAAGAAGATGCTTACAGAAAGGGGGATAAAGTCTTGTATAAACAGGCCAAATACACACTGGAAAAGGAGATCAGAGTGGCAAAGAGGAATTATTCCGGCAAGCTAAGGAAAAAATTCTCTTCCGGCGATTCTGCTTCAGTGTGGAAAGGTATGAAAGAAATCACCTGTTACAAGTCACCATCCCCCAGCACTCTGGAGAATCAACAACAGGCAGACGACCTGAACGAGTTCTATTGCAGGTTTGAAAAAACACCCCACACCCGCCCTTAACACCTCTCCACACAACCATTAACACCTCCAGCAACCCCCCTCTCCCCCACACCTGCAATTCAGATCAGCGAAGATGAGGTGCGCCAGGTCTTCAGGAAAAACAAAAGAAGGAAAGCACCAGGCCCAGACGGTGTGTCACCAGCCTGCCTAAAAATCTGTGCTGACCAGCTGGCCCCTATCTTCACACAGATCTTCAACAGATCACTGGAGCTGTGCGAAGTCCCCTCATGCTTCAAACGCTCCACCATCATCCCAGTCCCAAAGAAACCCAAAATTACTGGACTTAATGACTACAGACCTGTGGCTCTAAGGTCTGTGGTCATGAAATCATTTGAAAGACTGGTTTTGGCTTATCTGAAGTCCTCCACTGGACCCTTACTGGACCCCCTGCAGTTTGCCTACAGAGCAAACAGGTCTGTGGATGATGCAGTCAACATGGGACTGCACTTCATCCTGCAGCATCTGGACAGACCAGGGACTTATGTGAGGATCCTGTTCGTAGACTTCAGCTCCGCTTTTAACACCATCATCCTGGACACCCTTCAGAATAAACTAACTCAGCTCTCCGTCCCCACCTCCGTCTGTCAATGGATCAACAACTTCCTGACAGACAGGCAGCAGCTAGTGAAGCTGGGAAAATACACATCCAGCACTCGTACGATCAGCACTGGAGCTCCTCAGGGCTGTGTTCTCTCCCCACTGCTCTTCTCCCTGTACACTAACGACTGCACCTCTAAAGACCCCTCTGTCAAGCTCCTGAAGTTTGCAGACGACACCACACTGATCGGCCTCATCCAGGACGGTGACGACTCTGCCTACAGACAGGAGGTTAAGGAGCTGGCTGTCTGGTGCAGTCTTAACAACCTGGAGCTCAACACGCTCAAAACTGTGGAGATGATCGTGGACTTCAGGAGAAACCCACCTGCACCCCCCCCACTCACCATCATGAACAGCACTGTGACTGCAGTGGAGTCATTCAGATTCCTGGGCACCACCATCTCCCAGGACCTGAAGTGGGACAATCACATAGACTCCATTGTGAAAAAGGCCCAGCAGAGGTTGTACTTCCTTCGCCAGCTGAGGAAGTTCAACCTGCCACAGGACTTGCTGAATCAGTTCTACTCCGCCATCATTGAATCCGTCCTCTGCACTTCAATAACTGTATGGTTCAGCTCAGCTACCAAATCTGACCTCAGAAGACTACAGAGGGTAGTCCGGACTGCTGAGCGAATCATTGGTACAACCCTCCCCACTCTCCAAGAACTGTACTCATCCAGAGTGAGCAAAAGGGCTGGCAAAATCACTCTGGACCCCTCACATCCAGCACACTCCCTCTTTGAACTGTTACCATCTGGTCGACGCTACAGAGCTCTGAGCACCAGAACGACCAGACACAGGAATAGTTTCTTCCCTCAGGCAATCCATCTCATGAACACTTGACATTAAAAGTGGAACACACAACACTATTATAAATTATTTATTCACCACACATACTTATTTTTTCATTTCAGATTTGCACATATCAGACCTGTACACCATAATTGTCTATATTATATATTGTGTTTTTGCTATTTGTACATTGCCTATTTGTATATTTGTATATTATTCTTTTATTATCTGTGTCCTGTCCTGTTGCTGTCTTTCTGTTGCACTGTAGAGCTTCTGTCACAAAAACAAATTCCTCGTATGTGTAAGCATACCTGGCCAATAAAGCTCATTCTGATTCTGATTCTGATATATATATATATATATATATATATATATATATATATATATATATATATATATATATATATATATATATATATATATATATATATATATATATATATTAGTGCTGTCAATCGATTAAAAAATTTAATCGCGTTAATCACAGTCCTGGACTGTGATTAATCATGATTAATCGCAAATTTAAAATACTAGGATTTACCTGTAAATGTGTTGAAATGAAATGCATGACAAACTAGTTTAAGGAAACAGAACCTTTCACATCTCCGCCAGGTATGAGACATAATCCTTATTCTTTTATCATTATTCTTCTGTTTTTATTCAGCCATTATCAACCTTTATACTGGCAATAAAACGTTTACCAAGCCACATCGCTTCAATCCCAGTATACATTTACCCAACTATTATCAAAAGTATTTCTAAATAAATACTACAACAACATTTTCTTGCGACCTTACGTGAAGTATTATGACAAAATGCATTATGAAGAAGAATTGGACCTGTTCTGCTGGTGCATTAGAGCTAATATTAGCATCATGCTTCATAAGACAATTTATGAGATAGTACACTTTTACTCAGAACTTACTTCAATCCACCATCGAGTGTTTGTAATAACTTCCTTTTGCAATCACGTGTGGAATTTGGTCGTTTACTGTTGTTAAAATATGCTATTTACAGCCTTTTATATTCCTGCACAAATTAGCATTTCAGATGTACACATTCATCTCAAGAAAATCACATACAAATATCCTATCGTAATCGTGTGTTTATTATCTTATATAACGTTAATCTATAGTGGGTGTTGTCATGTTTATTTCTGCTGTGTAAAAGCCTTAACGTGTATGCTCTGGCTGAAACTCACGTTGTTTGTGATGTTTACAACCGCCTCTCCGTTCTTAAGTTGCCAAGGATACATTCCAAGTATAATACACATTAGTAAAAGGATCTATTTTAAAAACCCACGGCTCTGTAATTTTTCCCGCGACTGTATTTTCAAAATAGCCCACTTGTGCCGCTACCCTGGCAACACTGGTTCGCTGTAGCCTCATCACACAATGATAGATAACCTTCCACGCTGCGATGACGGGAAGAAGTTGGGGTCAAACATTATCACATGATTAATTTGCATTAAAAAAATATTAACGCGTTAAAATTTTTAGATTAATCGCATGCGTTAACGCGTTAACGTTGACACCCCTAATATATATATATATATATATATATATATATATATATATATATATATATATAATACACATACACACACACATATATATATATATACACACACACACATATATACACATATACACACACACACATACATACATATATATATATATATATATATATATATATATATATGTATGTGTGTGTGTGTGTGTGTGTATGTGTATATATGTGTGTGTGTGTATATATATATATATATGTGTGTGTGTGTATGTGTATATATATATATATATATATATATATATATATAAGTGATATTTGTTTTGTTTTGAACTTTCTATTCATCAAAGAATCCTGAAAATAATGTTTCATGATTTCCACAAAAATAAAAGTTTAATAAGGATCATGAAATTAAGCTTGAGTAATGATGCTGAAAATGTAGCTTTGCCATCACAGGAATGAATTACATTTTAAAATCTATTTTAAAAATCCATATCATAATAATTTCAGAATTTTACTGTTCTTACTGTTTTCTGTGATCAAATAAATGCTGCCTTGGTGAGCATAAGAGACTTCTGATCCTAAACTTTTGAACCACAAGGTATATATTTTGAACACAATCCCCAAAATTACATATACAATGCATGCACACACAAATGTGCAATAGACTAAAAGTATCCTGTAAACTGCCTCCAACACTCATATTATTCACAGTCACCAACCATGGCGCTGTTGAAGCGACTTCTTGATCATTGCCTACCACCAAACAAAACAGTGTGTGGGAGTGAGAACGCCCTGAACCGATCACACACGAAGAATTTGACATGCCGCGAAGCCTCCATGGAGCAAGTAGCAATTTTCTTCTCATCAAAGGGACCGCTGCTTAGTAACAGCTTTCGCCCAAAACCTGTAGCGCTTTGTGTATGACAAACTGATCAAAACTTCGCAGTGGCAAGGAAAGTGCACAAGAGGTTCAATTACCTGCAGTCACAATAACATCTGTACATGCATATCTGCCCCACGCCACCAGGAGAGAGAGCAGTTTCCATTAGCGGCTTGGAGTCAGTCAGGGAAGATGAGTGGGAGAAAACTCCTGCTGACACAGCTTGAGAAGTGTGCTATGACTGAGTCAACCTCCCTCTGTGACTCTAGTGCAGATGGAAGGGAAAGGTAAGAGAGCTCGCAAGGTTTTCAAGATGGCCTCTCAGCATCACCTGCAGATCTCTGGCCTTGTAACATCTGCTGAGGTGAGTGACGGTTGTGGAGGAGAGTTGGTGGGGAGGTCTACAGAGCACAACAGGCCAGTTTTGGAAGCAAAAATCTCATTAATTTTCTCCACATTTTAAAAGTAACGTATAAACTTTTCAAGACATGAGATATGAGATTTTTATGATAATATATACACAACAGTTTGGGGTCAAATAAATAATTTCAAATAAATGCTGTTGACATTTCATCAAAAAATTCCGAAAAATAAACGTATCGGTTTTCACAAAAGTATTAAGTAACAACTGTTTTCAACATTGATAATAAAAAATGTTTCTTGAGAATCAAATCAGCATATTAGAATGATTTCTGAAGGACCATGTGACACTGAAGACTGAAGTAATGGTGCTAAAAATTCAGCTTTGCATCACAGGAATAACTACATTTTAAATATATATTCAAATAGAAAACAGTTATTTTCAATTGTAATAATATTTCACAATATGGTTTTACTGTATTTTCAACCCCAAAGTTTGAATGGGAATGTACATCTGTAGAATGCAAGAGTCTGTGAGATTTTTATTTTTGAAATATTGTGGATAACACTCAAATTCTCTACCCACAATCCTGAAGCAGTCAATGCCTTGGGTTCACCAATCAGAGAAGTCGATGTTGCCAAAGAACCACACCCATAAATGCAAATGACATATTCAAATCAGTCTGTCCAACAAACAACTTAGATGTTTATATATATATACTTATTTATGCAATTAATTTACATTTAAAATATATTAAATTGCATATTTTATAATAAATGTTGATAATTCAATAGTAGTTTGTCATTTGCTATGCTTCACGGGCCACGGTGTTAATTAACTCGTGAAAGACATTAGTGCATTTGTGCTTTCTCTGATTTTCAAGTATTTTTGCTTCAAAAAAGTTGGAGCTGGGCATTTTTGCTCATGTTTTTTTCCCCCTATTGAGAAAATGAATGGGAAAATACTTATAGAACTAAGAATGCTAAAAAAAGTGTGGTCTCATCGATTTTTAGCCAAAATATTCGTACCAAAATGATCAACTACAGCTATTACAAGCAGAAGTTACGCTAACATTTTGGTTGTCTTGTAGATCTATGATCAACTACAGATTTCCTTCCCATATTACCGTGATTTCATTAGAGCCACTCTAAAATCCAGAGTTCCCCTTCTAGGGAACTCCACACTGCGCCCCCTAGAGGGCACTATGGGGAATGCAGTCTGCATGACCAGTGTCTGAAGCACGTGTGAAACAACGCCAATCTATTGGCCCACATGGCCCATGACATCATAGGCGGGGTGCCCGGAAGTATAAGAGGGCACCTGCTGAATACGTCATCCTCTTTGCTGTCTTCAGGAGCCGTCTGTTTGAAGTTCGTGTGAGAGACCAAGGCAGGTGAGCGGTGTGGAAAGTGTGTGCCTCCGTTCCAGCGGTTTCTGGCACTTAAGGACATGCATGATCTATCTGTCATGTGTCTTGGTCAGGAGCTCGCCTGTTCAGTGCTCGGAGCGCTGAACGTACTCATTGTGAGTGTTGTCCAATGAGAAGCTCTATTCGCGTTTGCCCCTCTTCTCGAGAGATGAGTGACAAGTATTTGCGTCTCGCGGTTCGGGTCCTGCTGTTGCTGAGGCACGGCGAAGACTCGGATCACGGGATTCGCGGGTTTTAGACGCTCTTTTTGGGTTATCGGATCCCCCTGGGATTTAAGTAGCGATCTCTTGAGCTCCTCTAGAGGCTTTCTAGTCGACTCTTCAGTGGTCTTGTGTATCCAGGCTAGTTCTGCTCACATAGCATAGCTATCTGAGGATAGCTGTGCTCTTAACTTGGGTGGGATGTTCCACTTGATCTATTCAGGTTCCTCCATTTCTGTCAAATTGTGTGAGTGGCCCGTGGCGTTAGTGGCATGGCCCCTTTCTAAGGCTAGGCTTAGGTGTATGTATGTCGCTTCCTTGGTGCTCTCCCATCAGGACAGGCATGTGCCTCGGCACGGCGTGGTTGGATTTCGTTCCCCACAGTGCCCCCTAGGGGGCGCAGCGTGGAGTTCCCTAGAAGGGGAACGTCTCAGGTTACGCATGTAACCATGGTTCCCCGAGAGGGAACGAGACGCTGCGCCCACTTGCCATGCCTTCGGCCTGCCTGTCTACGTCTCCTTCAGACAGCTAAGTGGATGACGTATTCAGCAGGTGCCCTCTTATACTTCCGGGCACCCCGCCTATGACGTCATGGGCCATGTGGGCCAATAGATTGGCATTGTTTCACACGTGCTTCAGACACCGGTCATGCAGACTGCATTCCCCATAGTGCCCCCTAGGGGGCGCAGCGTCTCGTTCCCTCTCGGGGAACCATGGTTACATGCGTAACCTGAGACGTTATTTCTAGTGACCTAACTATATTAAATGAAACAATCCAGCTGCTTTGCCTCGACCAAACATGATTCCCATCAGCAGGATGTGGCTCCCTTACTCCCACCACCAGACATCCTCTGGACTAACAGATCTCAACCCACTGATAAATGGCATCCTCGAACAATAGAGCCCTCCATGCTGACAGACCCGGCCTAAAACCTTTTCACCGAGCTTAGAGGTCGAGAACTAGGCACAAGATGATCCTAAGAGGTCCTTTCTACCACCCATCTCACTTAGGCCTACGAGTACAACCACAAGAGATTTTCTGTCACAAAAGTCTTTAGAGAACTATTTTGCTATTCAGCCACGCTGGTCCTGGGTCAACGTGACCATGCTAGAAACAAACAAAATGACTCATTCTGCTGCTCTTGTTGCTAGGAGGTGGTGAAGGGTTTTTGGTGACAAGGAGCTCCATTGAGACGGACTGAATGACACACTCCACAGTCGATTGCCTTGGTTTCCTGCCCTCTAGAACGCAAGTCGATGGGGTCTAACAGTATGGTCATAGAAAGCCCGCTGTAATAATAAGCGAAAAGCCATACTGCTGGAAGTGGACTAACATTAGGGAGGGATCTGCAAAATGCATCAGGGCACCCGGGCACATTGGCCATTTCCAGATGTGCCAGGCAAAATAAATG
Source organism: Spinibarbus caldwelli (assembly GCA_039654775.1). Taxonomy (NCBI): domain Eukaryota; kingdom Metazoa; phylum Chordata; class Actinopteri; order Cypriniformes; family Cyprinidae; genus Spinibarbus; species Spinibarbus caldwelli. Next base: position 15,845,781 of record CM077240.1, on the reverse strand, counting down.
AGAGTGTAGGCCTGGAGGAAAGCACATCTCAGGAATAACTCATACCGTCTGACCTTAGGCTAACATTTACAAATCAATCTCCACTCACATTGTCATGGAGCTAAAAAACCAGACTGGATCTGGTAGAGAGCAGAAATACATATACTTCTTCACTCCCAAGTCCCAAGGGTCGATGCTGCTCCTCAAATCGTGAGTTTGATTTCAAAGCGGGAGCTGTTACTGCAAAATAAGGATCAGAAACAGGATCAGGCAGCACGCTGGAGCTGGGAGGTGAAGCGTTCTGTCGGGCTGTCACTTTTTCTGAGGTATGCCGAGAAGAGAGGCATAGACAGGTCATGCTCGCGCACCGAGATCAGATTTACACTTCAAAAAGCAAATCCCAGCAGTTTTAAGAACAGTAAGCCTTTATTAAAAGACAAGGGTAGAAAAGGAAAAAGGTTTGAAGAGGTGAAAAAAGGGGGAAGGAAATTAAAGAATAGGAACTGGAGGGCAATTATCTTCTTATTTTTTTGGAGGAGCACTTCAACGTTGCTGTTAGTTTGGAGGTCATGCAGAGGTTCAATCTGGCAGCTGGTGTGTGAGGCTGGTAAAGGGGGAGGGACATTACCAGTTCTACCTGGTTAGCAGAGCATCTAAGGGGTCTGTCAGCTACTCAAGGCAGTGAAGAAGAGTAACAACAGGACCTAGAAAAATAGATCTATGACAAATAGATCTATTCAGGCCCAAAAATGACTTATGGAAAAGCTCATATAAGAAAATATCTTTGAAGAAATGTGCTTTGATCAGTTGGAGTGCGAGTTTTCTGACAGAGAGCACTGCATGCATTGTGAACGATGAGCAATTGGGCAATCGTAGACATTTATTTCTGCAGACTTAGTCAATTCAGAAGAGAAAAGTGGCTACTGGCTCTTTTGAACCATTTATCTCTAAAAATACCGTGTGAAATATCTTAGACAGTTGCTACTTGCAAATCGTGGCAACAAAACTAAAACTCTTTGCCCTCCCATGACAGCTCATTACAAATGTTCCCATGTTTCAACAAGCTCTCTCAACTGGAGCTGGAACTAAATTCAAGTTTATCGTCCAATTTGTTCCACAGTGTCATCAGACTATGATGATTTAATATTTTTACACTGGCCTCTGCTTTTCTGCCAGCTGATGGGGCGAACAACAGTTCAAGCAAAGTGACTTACATCATGCCTTGCAACACTAGAGAATTTTCATGAACAAATATTGGTATTAAATTAACAAATGAAGTAAATAAATTTTAAAATGGCTTTTAGGACATACAAATATAATTTAACATGGAATTCCTGAATAAAAGAGGGAAATATTACTTAAGAAAAAGAAATAAAAAAGACATACACTACCATTCAAAGGTTTGAGGTCAGTTTTTTTTTTTTTTTTTTTTTACATTGGTATAAAACAATTAGATTCTATTCTACAGCCTAAAAAAAGTATTAGATTTTCCACAAAAATATTACACAGCACAAATGTTTTTAGCATTGATAATAATAAGAAATAAGCTTAGAATTATTTCTGAAAGATAATGAAGATCCTGAAGACTGGAATAATGATTCTGAAAATTCAGCTTGCCATCACAGGAATAAATTACACTTTAAAATATATTCAAATAGAAAACAATTATTTTAAATTGTGAATAAATTTTAACAAATATTACATTTTTGTATTGATAAATGCAGCATTGGTGAGCATTAGAGACTTCTCTTTAAAAACATTTTAAAAAATCCTACTGACCCCAAAGTTTTGAATGGTAGTGTAACATGAATAATAATTTCAAAAAATATATTGCATTTCCACCAGGCAAATACAGTGACAACACTAGCCAGCTATGTTTTTATATCTTCAGGATATCCACTATATTTAGATTTCAAAAATCTCAAAGGTAATAAAAGCAATGTGAGAGTTATATAGTTTGTTTCAAACACGTTCATGAATATAAGATTGAAAAGAAAGGGGTCAGTAAATTGCCTTTTCAAAGCTTCAGGATATGAGGTCTCCGACAGCGTTCATATGTCTGATTCATCATCATCTCACTATTCAGTATGAAATTAGTAATTATCATTAACGAAATGGACTGGAGGAAATACATCACACAATGAGAAATTATCTTTCAACGCCAAAGCGTAGAAGTCATGATCTTGCGCTCCGTCTGTCGTATATTCATTACTTCTCTCACAGGGACGTTTGGAGCCCTGGAGGACTATTAATTGGAGAAGGGGCAGGCTCCCAGCATGCACTACAGGGTGCCAGGTGATGGCAGACAGACAGTCCTGGCACTGAATTGATGACAAGCTTTCTCCTGGTGGAAATGACTGTGAAGGTCAGCCAAAGGAGCAAAGCAAAGACAAAATGTTGGAGGCCGACAAAAAGAAAAATGTAGTCCTCCAAGGGCAAAGGAACAGCCTTTTTGATCATGTCCTTTGTCAGAGGAACAAAAGAGTCTCTTTGCTACTTGGAGCAGGTCCCTGTTACTACATAAAGACAGACTTACTGGTTTCAGGGAGTGAAAAAGCAGAAAAAGTTGCAAAACACACTATGAGCCAACAGTAACCAAGTGAAAAAAATAAAAATAAACAACAGATTCACTCTTCATTAAATCCTCACCTCTTGCCCATGAGGCTTGCAGGTTTAGCGAGGCCAAGATTGCTCTTGTTTGGCTGCTTCTTGCGGCGGGTCAGCTTTTTGCGCCCAGAGCCACCGGCAGGCACATCCTCGGCTTGCTGGGTGGCGTTGCTCCCGCTGCTCTTGCTGTTGAGGTCCCGCAAAACATCATAATTGATCTTACTGGAGATCTTTTTCTGCTCCAGCATCTTCTCTATGGCCTCTCCCGCAGTGCTGGCCAGGATCGGCTCTCGCTTCTTGGACGACTTCTTTGGCTAGACAAATTGGAATAGGAGTTGTTTACAGTGAAAAACAAACATTGGAGTCAGTGCTTACATGGCTCTTATTCATAGAGTCCTTTGGCTTTCTAAAAACATTTCTGAAGGCTAAAAGCATACTGGTAACTTAAGTAAGTGATCATTTCTATCTCTTTGGGCATCTGGGTCTCATTTAAACAGTGCATTTTCCCCACTGGGCCTTGATATAATGATGTCAGGCTAACAGCTGTCAACAGCAAAGTGACAGAATCCCATTAGTAGCCTGGAAAAGCTATCAAGCCCATCTGATCTAGTCACCGCTGACCATGTTCTTCATGTAGCAAAGTGGAACAAGTCTCTTCACAGTCAGCAAGTGGACTACTTTACCTGAAATTGCTATTAGGCTCAAGGCACCTCATTAGAGGTGCAGAGCAGGGCCGGCTAATCCAACCCCGACTAGGAGTCACAGTGCAGATGTCAGAGCAGACAGGTTAAGGAGAGGCGACAGTAGGTGTGTTTACATGGAGCATTGTAATCGGTTTAAAAGTGCAATCCGAATGAAAATGCTCCATATAAACACCTCAATCGAAATAAAAATGCCCAAACCGAATGAAATTGTAATCGGTTTGAGAGGGGTGGGATAAACCCTTCTATAAACCGAACAAAATTAAAATTCTGCCATGTAAACGCGTTAAACCAATTACTTTGCGTCTACATCATCACGTCAAGAGGTCGGGTCATCAGAACGTGAACGTGATGTCGGCAACGCAGTATTTGGGGACACCGACACTACAGTAGAGACTGGGTAATAGTGGAGGTATAAAGTTAAAATTTCAATTATACAGTTAAAAACACATTAGAATGGAGAACGCTTGCTGTTTTATGAGCTAACGTATCAGTGAAAAACGGATCTGAAATGAAGCGCAATTTTCTGCTTTTCAGCTTAGAAACAACACAATGATGATAGTGAAAGTATAGCTCAATGAAAATAAACTTGACCAAAATTTGCCTTTGTCATTTGTATTTATGTTTATTACAGATTCATAATTTCCGATCTGCTTGAATTTATAAGTGCTCACGCCATGAATATTGTATGAAAACACGTTTGGAAATGTTATGTGTGATAAAGCTCGTTGCGATCACTCTCTGTGTTCATAAAGCGACACTCCTTTTTTATTGTTTAGCATCTCTTGGTAAGAAATCATGTATTTGTTCCATTTTAAGTAAGCTACAGTAAAACTTTTTAGTATCAGAATACATTTCATTTCAGAGCGGCATTACAGAGGGTCGTACTTATTTTATCCTTTAATGCTTTAACATTAAGAAATTAGGGCGGTATGATGATATACGTTGATCAACTGGCTGAGATCAAGCTATATTGTGTTTATTATTTTATCTGGTAGATATATCTGTGCAACAGTTATTAGAAATGAGAAATCAGTTTGGTTCTGTGTGTGATACAGAAGACGGCCTTATACTTAGCGTGTCCCAAAACTGAAAGCACAGGCATATGTAAACACCATATCGGATTATATTATGTCTCATGTAAACAGTCCACCAAATCTTTCAATCGGAATGATTTTAATCGGAATGACAAAAAAGTGTACTACTGAGAGCCTGGGGTGAAACCAGAGGAGCAAGTGAAGTTAAAATGGAAAGTATGCGGTCTCCTAGGACCTGCAGCTGCTGAGTGTCTAAATACCCCGGCATGTGAGGGAAGCCCAGGCAGATGCACACAATCACAATTTACTCACCTTCTCCTTATAGGTCCCTTGTTCCTTCTCTTTAGCTATTCTCTCCTCTTTTTCTGAAAAAAAAAAAAAAAAACAAAATAGAGAGACACAATGGCTTTATCAAATGGAGTGCTTTAGAGTAGACACAAAAAGCAATAAAAACAATAAAGGGCTTTAAAAACTCAACAAACTCTTATAATGTTGAGCAGATTAACTTTAGGAGGTCACTATTTTTTTTTTTAAAAATCGAACTTAATCTCACAAGGTTCAATCGTGGGATGAAATTGCAGGAAGCAGTTCACTGTGTATTTAAAAACAAAATCCTTCCTTTCACTGAATTTTTATCTCTGTGGTTGAGCAGTCCCTTGCCTCTGACATCAGCACAGATCGAGTGTATGAGCTTGTGTTAATAAATGCATTAAGCTCTTCTTTTCCTATTCGCTTACCTTTCTGTTCCCTCAAATAGTCCTCGTTCTGTTTCATCCACAGCTCTGTCTTGGCCTCCACCTCTATCTCGTTCAAAATGTACTGCAGAGAAGATAACAGGCCTATGCTGATAAGTAATGCTAAGAGGTGATAATTTATAAATCCAGGATGCAGAACATCAGACAGTTTCTTGAACTTCACATGACCTGCTAAAGTTCAATAAAAGTTCCAAGTTCCATTTTCAGAGAACAACACAGTAATGTTACACTGCAAAATCTTTTTTTCGCTTAATTAGTATTTTTGTCTTGTTTTTACACATAAGACATAACACATGCTTTCAGCATAAACATTTTGTGAGATTTATGTCTTATTACCTAACAGAATTTTGATTTAAGTAAATGTATCTTCTTGTAAAGATGTTTAGATATTTTTACCAGAAAAAAAACAGTGCAAGTCAAGTGAATATAAGAGTTTATCCATAAATCTATTAATAAAACTACATACCTTTTCAATTTCTTCTTCATCAATCCCATCCAGATCCAGTTCCCCATTATCTGATTTATCCTCCACTATAGAAAGACAAAGACACAACCATTAATAAAGTGAGAAAAACATGATGACAATGGAGTCGGATTATGTGATTTTTGAGGAGGCAATTCCCATCAGACAGCATGCAGGCTATTCAGGTGAATTTCCCATTTCAGAATGAAACTGAAGAAAATTGTCCTGCTTGACTGGAGTCTGCAGCTGTCAGAGATTGAAGTACACTACACAGGAAGTACTTTGGTGGCGTTCTCCCAATAATGCACGCACTGCCAACTCTTTGTTGTGTAATTGCCATTAATAGGCTTAGCGGTGATATGAAAGGATTTTGTGTGTTCCTCAAATGCTTTCCCAAATTGTCTTAAAATCCACAGTGTCACATTTATTAATCCCTAAATTAAAATCTCATATTGAGGCAAATATGAACAGCAATGTTACTGTATGCTAATACAATGTCCTGATGTAACCTCAGATTCACATAAATATGTGTTATAAACACCACCTGAATACAATTAGTAAGTGTCTGTAAGAATATATAAATATAAATGAGATCAGAGCAAGAAAAGAGAACTGTAAATAGACATGATGAAAGAAACCAATCACAAAATAAAGCAGCATCTCTTCCTGTAAATGGGAATCTAATGGGTAGAGAATTAAAAACATGTGAACATTTGGAATGTAATAATCAATAGTGTTTACTCAAGATGGATCAAGTATAAACTATCAAGATAACACGAAAGAAACACCCTGATTCTGATTACCATTTGTATTCAGTTTTGCGTGATCTATTCAAGCTAACCTTTTAAAAACCTAGCCAAAGGATTGAACTAACACAAACAACGACACGCCAACCTTTCTCTGTAAGCGACTTTAAAGCTGATTTTCATATGACGAAAATTCTTTCTACAAATATAAAGAGCTGCAAAAGCTGGCCTAGGAAAAGTGTGACTGGATTGGTGGAGCCTCTGTGGATCAAGACCAGATGTTCATTAATTGAACATAGAGAGATCTGAATGCTGTCTCTACTGTGGCCATCCGACTCACATTTACGCGCTCTGACATTCTCACAGCGAGACTGGCCAGGGAGAACAGATTTAAATATCTGAACTGAGACAAAAGAAAATAGGTCACAATCTGTCCCCATCTCAAATTCTTACACTTGCATGTGTGAGGTTTAGGACACATCACACTACTTCAAAGGCTGTAGTGTCCAGTATCATTTGACTGATCATTTGAGATGCAAACATCAGAGGCACCTTCTAAAAAATGGATTCTAACTCCAGTTTAACAGCCAAGGAAAGAAATACAAGCCACATTACATAATGTGCTTGAGGGTCCAAAGAAAATTTGAGGGGAAAAAAACAGTAATTTTAACAAATCTGATGTTATTACTGTTTCATTGCCTTTTATAGACCAGACATCATTAAATTAATCATGATTATTTTATTCTATTGACAATTCTAGATTTTAAAAGCAACAAATAAACCTAAATCTTTACAATTTTATAAAATAAATACATTAATTTATATATCTAACATTATTTTAACAAAAGGAGCATAATATTTGCAGGTCCTGGGTATGAAATATTTTAAAGACACCTTAAAAGGTTATACTGTTGACAAATTTATAACTAGCTTCCTTAATAACAACACATTCAGTTCAATGGCACAGATATTGGAATCTAAATTTGTTCAAGAGATCTGCGTGCTGTGTGGGTCAAGCAATTGTGTACAGATGTTTTTGTCCTAACTCACAATTTCTTTGTCACATGGTTTCAGTCAAAGGCCAGTCTCATATGAAATGTTTGTGGTTGTTCTCACTACCTTCTTCACACTGTCTATTACATCTTCTACTATCTCCAATTGCCTGCTCCTCTAACACCTGGTTTTCAACGGGTAGGTGAACTCTAAATGTTTAGCAGGACTGTAATTGAATCCAGGTATCTCGTCCATAAGACGGAGATAGGATACTTGCTCAGGCATGGACCAACATGGGCACACTGGTCTATGAGGGAATTGGGCTTGTTTGCAAGCAGCTTGGAGTGGCTGTCACATATCAAACCCAGTGGAGCAAATCACAGCGTTTCCCCAGAGCGATTGCACAGCCAGCTTAGATAGAAGGGAGAAAGAAAAACAACATGGCGTGATCAGGTTTCTGCTCTTTAGAAGGCTGCCGTGTGGCTGATTGGGGTTGGATAGATGATGGTAGCCTCTCACAAGGAGCTCCAGTTTCGAAGGGGGTTGAAAAATGTGAAAGTAGTCACCCAAAGGTCACACAGACTAAGCTATGCAACCAGCAGGGAATGGTATACAGCTTCAAGTCACCAATTTTAGCAAAATTTTGTAGCCAAAAAAAAAAAAAAAAAAAAAAAAAAAAACCCAATTGTAAAATAAATTGTCAACAGGATATAATAACACAGATAAATTACACAGAAGTCACTTTCAAACTAAGCAGATTTCTGTTGGTCAGTGTGTTGAATTTGCATGTCCAACTTGAACATGACCTCAATCTGCATGGGGAACTTTTTTTATAAACATCCAATTTATATCCAATAAATCCAGTTTATCTCAAATTGTCTTCTCATCTTAATGGCAAGAAAGAAATAAGAATATATGAATAAAAGTTAATTAAAGTTCTCCATTCAATAGCTCTAAACTAGCACAACAGTATAAAGCTCAAAGTATGTCAAACTCCATAAATAAATAAATAAAGTTTTTAAAAAGTAGTACTTATGAAGTCATTACTGATTCTCAAATCAAATACGATGTTTGTTCACGTGCAATCCAATGATTTGATATTATTGACATCCAACCTGTGGCACCATATTTGATTTGAAATCTGGCTTCACAAAAACGAAAGAGTCTCAACTTTTGAGATGCCATTTATCATTTTTGATTTTGAAACTGACCCTTCTCAGTGAGTTAGACTGACAGGCGATCTGACCAATCATTACACCGAATCTGCCATTTTTGTCCGACAAACAAAACATACAGGAGAGTAGATTAACGTCGGTGGACTTGAACTTGAAAATGGTGTGTATTGATGTATTTCCACGATTGAAAAAAAGATATCTTCTGGTGTTCATTCATGTTTACTTCATGCTATAACTAGTAAGGAGAAGAAGATTATCGGTTCATGTGCCACTTGAACTGAGGCTCTACAGCAATCTGTCATGACACATTAAAGAGCCACAAAATGGTATTTAGTGTTTGAATTTCTTAAAAAATGACAAAATTTGAAAGCTGAGACTGTTTCATATCTAAAGTATCCTGCTCTATCTTGTCTGTCGGTGTGTTGTCAGTTTCCTCTTTGCTCCGCAATGTATTTTTCACTGCGTGAGAACATGATGTGTAGTGTGAGAGTGGACATAGCATCAGTAACGAAGGGGGGCGGGTCTTTGCGAAGGGTCAATGAGTATGTAAAAAAAGCTGTGTGACAATTCCTCAAAATTCTCCTTTTTTGTTCCACAGAGAGAGGAACAGGGTTAGCCACAACATTAAGGTGAGAAAATTATTAAAGCCTACTCATTTTTGGGCCTTTGCCTTATACGAAAATGTGGCACGTTGTTTGTATGATGATATTAAGAACGCAAAACATGATTAAATGCTCATAATGCAATATGCTCCAACATATTTCAAAGAGGAACGAGCCTCTAATATGAGTATGCACTTGACTGAACATATTCCAGATTACATAATGAATCAAATGAATCATTATGCAAATAAACACATCAGCTTGATGCTCCATTGTGAAATGCCACAGAGATGAATGAATATTGGGAGCAACATTTGCATTTTGAGATTGAAAGGGCGAATGTTTTTAGATTATTTTATAAATCATTATATTATAAACTACTACCTGTGATTTGCTGGAAAAAATAATAATACCTACCATCTGTTTGTTTCCATTGAATCAAATCAATTTATAGTTCAACTGGTGTTATCCTTTGAGGATGAATTATTAGATTTATCATAATGCCAACAAGAGAGATGCCCATGTTATGAAGATCTACTGAGATTTACTCTAGATATAAACTCTTGCTCAAAACTTGAAAAAGAATCAAAAGATCTTGAGGACTAAGAGTGTTTCATGCTCATACAAAAACGAGGACAAGGTGGAAAAAAAACCTCTTGCAATATGGCACGATAACCTCTGAGGGCCTTTTCCAACCTCACCACCTGCTCACACTGTCTGTGCCATGGGCAAGCAGGCCAAGAAGTGAAGAATATATGTGTGTATGTGTATGTATTCTTGTCTTCGGGTCAGCTACAGTAAGCAGCTACAGTATCTTTTAAATCAGACTCCACATTGATATTCTGCATATGCAGTTAACTATAGATGTGGATGGACTATAAAAGAGCCTTTTGCTCTCCGCTATCCCTCAGCATGTTTTGATCACGTCAAACACATCCGCTTGAAAGGTTAAATGCTGTATTTGCCTGCAGAAGCTGTGCTTTCCCATGCGTCATTCCGTGAATGTCCTCCTAGACTAACTGTCATCTCCATCTACACGCGGTCTCCCATCTCTCTCTTGTTCCCCAAGCCATTGGTCAATCGCTCTGAATCAAGCACAGCTGTCTGACTGCATGCAGGCCATTAGATCGATACTTTACACATGCAAGCAGAAGTGGCATTAACAGTAGAGAGAGGAGGGACAGCACTCAGAGTCCACTGGACCGTGAGGCAGCATCACCACAGCCGAAGCTCAGTGCACAACAGGAAATGCGGTGCAGCAATGCAGTATGGGAGGAGTTGCAAGCAGGTGTAATCAATCAGTGTCACTGCTGCAGGACACTCATGACATGCCCCCTCAATACATACAGACAGGACAATTTCATTTTTTTTACCCCTGGAATAGGCACTTAAAACTGTAAGCTTTAGGGGCCGTTTATAAGGCATGTTGGTGCTGGTTTTTTATTGTTTCTATGTCAACATACATTATCTCACTGGTTTTGCAGGGACTCTCAGCATGAGCGCTGCATTTTTAAAATGCTGTGTCTATTAAAAGAAATTCAAATTTATCACATTACAATGTACAGTATGAAAAAATATTAGCGTTTATAGTGTATATTAGTGTTAGTGTAAATATTAGTGTTTATAAACATTGAGTGTTAAATGATGGCAAAGCAGTGTTATTTTAGTGTTAGTTATCTATCATCACAGCACTTTTTAATACTTTTTGAATAAGCATTTAATATTCAATTTTCATTTTAATTTTAGTTGAATTTTTAGCAAATTTGCTTTTGTCGTTTTCATTAGTTTTTAAATATTTCTATTCAGCTTTAATCTATTTTTATTTCTGCTTTAGTAATTTTAACACTTCAACTTAAGTCATAAAGGCAACATTTCCATTTTTTTCTAAATTTTTCATCTAATATTTATATTTTATTTCAGCTTTATTGAAATGAACAAAACCTATTTTTAATAGTCTACGTTTTAGTTAACAATAACAACACTGCAAGAAAGGCAATCTAAATGCACAGATTGTACAATGTACAATTAAATATAAAAATATCAACCAATACACAGAAAAAAAACCTCTAATAATGGCTGATAACCACTATGGTATCAATATATTATACTCCCCTATTAAGTAACGGATTGTGTGTGAACAGCCTGTTGTTATAAGCCCATGAGGGGATGAGGAAATTCATTAGTATGCTCATTATAAAATCATTAGTGTGCCACATACTAATTGGATTTAAACCTATAGAGTCACACAACTGTCTTCAATAAGATCAATATGCACCTTTTTATATTAAGCCTTTTTCCACTTACATAGCAAAGAAAAGAAATGATGAATGGGATTGGTAAATGTCACAAGCTGGATACAAACTGTTTCGCCTACATGAGCACCATAGGTCACCACACGAAAGCATGTGTCCAAACTGCTTGGTTCCAAAACAGTAACAGTACTCACTGATGATTCAGAGTCATTTGGAAAATTTGATGAAAAACACGTGTTGTCCATGCTGGGGAAATTGAGATTCTTTTAAAGCCTGAGTGGTCAACACTCTTGGTAAAGCTGTGATGCCAGTTCTGAGATTCTCAATGCTGCAAGCTGCTCATCACACCAGAGCATCACAATTTTCTGATTTCAAAGAGATCCAGGAAAGGGAGGGTCACAGGAAGCTTTGTAAGAACAGGCAGGCCTCTCCTTTGAGGAAAGTTCCTCTCTTCTCTCAGTCGTGGATATGTTGGCTAACGCCTGGCATTTGAAATGGCAAAGTTCAAACAAGGTTCATAAAACCACAGTAAGCCCAAGGGAAATCCTTCTTGTTTTTTTATCTTTTCATTCTCTCTCTCTCACGCACACACAGAGTCAATCCGAAATGCATTACCCAGGATCTGGTGGCCAGCTCTGTATGGGGTTGGATAAATTGAATAGTGAAAAACAAAAATTGATAATGGACTCCCAGACCCCTTTATCATCATCAGATAAAATTCATATTTCACTGCACTCGCTGGTCTGGAAAAATATATATTGATTAAATAAGCGGGACTCCTCAGATGCCTTTTGAGGGAGATTTCTGGGTTAAAACTGGTGCGCCGGTGGGAAGCGAACCTGCGCGAAACAGATGCTATTGATGGAAAGGAGGCCATAGAATTGGCCAGTCGCTCCCTTCACTGCAGTGAAAGTGAGAGAATGAAAGCGAGAGAGTGAATCTCATGTATCCCAAGAGAACTGAAGAGACAGACAGTCTGAAAGTGAGACACTTCAGTACCGACAGCCTGTCAAAGTGAGAGAGGCATCTGCTAGACCTCACACATACACAGACACACACACATTCTTGGTCACTTGCTTTCTACCTCTCTCACTCACTTAGCCTTCTCCCACATCTCTGGCCTTCATAGTCTGCTGTATGTATTGTTGTGAGCAACAATAGCGACTGTATGAGCGACTCTACAAGGCTTTCAACTCCTGCAGAATCATCACCTTCTCCTGCAAAAGTACAATGATGACGAGGGAAATGTATCAGCAAACTGCCATAGCAGAAACAGTTCACGCAAACTACTCAGACAGCAAATCACGGTCTGAACTGCTTTAAAATAAAGCAGCTCGGCTCAGATCTCCTAGACTGGCCTCAGGAGACATTTGCTGCGTCCAGATAAACCACTGCTGCTCGTCACTCAGAGCTGCAGGGAACACCTAGGTCGAGGAGTCGTCAGGGGTCAGGGTCAAAGGTTAAAAGGGAATGGCCTGAGTTCAGCTAGCAAGCAGGTGCTGAGGTCAGAGAAGTATTGCTGGGCTGATCTTGTGATATTCTGTTGAGTCCTGTGACATTTTATTTTCAGAGTTGTCTTTGATGAATTTCAGTAATCTAAAGCTCTTGGTAAATAAAGTAATCTGTTGCAGACAGCCACATCAATCAATGCATCCTGACCAAAAGATGGTTTGTGGCTCAATACTGCTTAACCACGCAAACATTCCATAGTTTTGTTTTTTGAAAGAACTTAATACTTTTATTCAGTAAGGACGCATGCATTTCTTAGTTATATAAATAAATAAACCTTATATTTATCAAAGATCTAACAGTTTTTCACAAAAATATTAAGCAGCACAAGTTGATAATAACAGTGAATGTTTCCTGAGCAGCAAATCAGAATGACTTCTGAAGGATCATGTGACACTGAAGACTGAAGTAATGATGCTGAAAATACAGCTTTGCCATCACAGGAATACATGACATTTTAAAAAATATTAATATAGAAAACAGTTATTTTAAATTGTAATACTATTTTGCAATATTACTGTTTTTATAGTATTTTTGATCAAATAAAAGCAGCCTTAGTGAGAATAAGAAATATTTGAACAGTAGTGTATTGTTTTTAACTGAACCCACTCATGTTGAACGACAGTCAAATACCAAATACAGTCATCTGTGCAAGTAAAACAGGACAGCATTTAATAACCTCGGAGTAAAGCTCCATACATTTTCCGTCTCTGAAATCATATGCTTTCTATAAACTGAAATGAGATCAGCATAAAAACACTATAATGAGAAAGTACATCTGTGGCTTTTGCTCTGCTGTACAGCATGAAGCAGACAAATTGGTGCAGCTCTTATTAAATGTCTTAAAAGGATTTCAAAAAGCTCTAAGTGATTATGTCTGGCAGACCCTCCGTCGGAGCACTGACTTTCACAATAGCAAAGGGTTAAAGCTTTCCTAAAGATTAAACATTCACCACACTTCCTACAGTCATCCATCTTATAACAAAGAAACCCAGTGGCTTTGAAGAACAAATTCTGCTTGATATAGTCAGGAAATATTTCGTTTCAACAGACAAATGGACCACAAGAGTTTGGACCCATATAAAAATGGAATAAAATATTATGAATAATATAATATTATTATGAAATAGTTCATTAAGCGAATAAAATCATTCATAAGATAATATGAAAAGTTCAGATGCAAAAGCCTCCAAGTGCCATCTGTAGTTTTCTTCTAAAAAAATCATTAATACGCAATGACAATAAATTTACAATAAGACAATAAGTTCTATAAATAAGGAATCGTCAGTTTTGCTTTCATGTTGAATTTAAATACTGTGGCTAATCTGATTACGCATTCAACCACACCAATAATCATACATAATTCCTGACCCCTAAATTTTCAAGAACTTTTCAGTCATCTGTGACGAGAATTCATTTAGGGTCTGTTTTCCAGATTTTTCCATGACCTTCTAAGAATTTACTAATTGCTGTAACTTTTCCAGGCCTGGAAATCAAACCATGGAAATCCCTAATATTTCCAAGTTTTCCAGTACTGTGGGAACCCTGGTACTTTGAGCCCTAATCAACACCTTTTACCACATTTCCCCTTAAAATGTCTACAGAAAATGTGAAAGGTTTGCAGATTCCATCTAGAACAGTGGTTCCAGACTTTTAGAGGCACCCAAATATCATATAATTATTTATTCATTAATATAAGTATTTGAATGAATATATTAATAAAATCTTAATTAATTTAGCTAAAAACACTAAAAATAAATATTAGAGATAATACAGAGTTTTTTATTAATAAATCAATAATAAATTACATTACTTCTTTATTTTATTTCCAGAGAGGTAATACTCATCAGTTTGAATAATATCTTGTCTTGGGAGTCTTTAAATCAAAACAAAACCACTGACCTAGAGCTACAAATGACTAACTTAACACATTTTATCAGAAAAGGTACCATCACTAGTAAAAAGGGAATGCTGAATGTTGAGTGTCTACAGTACAAAGTCACAATTTATCACATAAAACAGCAAAGAAAGACGCAGTAATGAATGCTTTGTTTGGCCAAAGACAACATCATACTGTACTGAGGAAGTGGCACACTTACAGTTTGTTGTGTCCTTCTCTGTGATGCATTCCCGAATGGAGTCTGTTAGACCAAGACTGGCTGCACTGGGCAAAGGGCCGAGGAGCGCTGTCAGAGGCACATGTGTGGCCTGACTGGAGAGCGGTACTGTATCCCTACTCCCCTCCTGATCCTCCATTCCTCCCTGGTCTCCCTGTTCAAGCACCTGACTGATGAACTCCTGGTTGAGATGTTGAGCTGCTGCCTCCATATCCTCATCCTCTGGGTCTTCGTCTCCAGTCATCCCAGAGGCCAAAGACGCACAGTCATCATCTGAAAGAGTGTTACAGCATGAATCAAAAACCAATATCTGCACGTGAATCAGCATAAAACCACACAATAAACTCTATTAAGAACAAATAGCAAACTGTGCTCAGATGAGCCTAGGTGTACTAAATAAACATGCAGAGCACTTGATTTGATTTACCTTCTCTTGCGTAGGAGGCATAAATCCCTCTCAGTTTGGTTCTGCTGCTCGCTGCCAGCTGTGTCTCAATCTCATCGCGGTATGAGTTGATCTCACCTGCAGACAACATACAGACACATACACATAAGCCTGATGTCTCTGATTGACAGTTTGATTTTTCGTCTGAAAAATATTCAGTATGCAGCATGAATTCCCTGGTAGAGTGTGTTCAGATTACGTATGCTAATGGCACATCAAGTAATAACATATAGTCCTAATATATGGAAACATTTATGGAAACAGCTGCTGTCAGGAAGATGGGCACTCCAAACCACAAGGGAATTTGCCATTCATAATCATTGGGAAAATTTTGAAATGCTTAGTGTAGCTGAGATAACGCACCGCAGAGAGCATTCAGATGCCATGTTGAGTCAATAGAGAGAATCAATATCTTACTCCAGAAGGACAGACTAACCTTGATATTCCTCAAGTTTCTTGGCCAACTCCTGTTCCAGCTGAAACAATGACAGTTCAATTAAGAGAACCATTTATCCAGAGTCTCATATGGCTGAATATCATACTCATAGCTTCATATCTGTTCGGTCACACACACACACACACACACACACACACACACACACACACTATTGTATTGTGTCAGAACGATTTTGTAATGTTTTTGAAAGAAGTCTCTTATGCAAGGCTGCATTTATTTGATCAAAAATATAGTAAAAACAGCCATAAGGAATATTATTATCATTTAAAACAACTGTTTTGTTTTCGAATAATCTTAATAAATCTTAAATTCGAATAATTTGTTTTCAAATCTTCAGTGTCACATGATCCTTCAGCATTCATTCTAATGTGCTGATTTGCTGCTCAAGAAACATTTCCTATTATTATCAACACTGAAAACAGTTGCTGCTTAATATTTTTGGGGAAACATTGATACTGATAAATTTTTTCAGGATTCTTTAAATAGAAAGCTCAAAAGGACATCATTTATTTGAAGCAGAAGCCTTTTGTAAATGTATTTATACTGTCATTTTTGATCAATTTAATGCTTCCTTGGTCTCAATGGTAATGTATCCCCCATATGAGTACCTGCTGCATCTTGAATTTTTTCTTTCCTGCAGCAAAAGATGGAGGATCACATTCTTTCTCAAGGTCTACTCGCATGAACTCATCGATGGTCAGGGCACTGGTGGGGGTATCCTCAAACTCTGTCAGTCTGGATGATACAGTAATTAAATTATATTTAATAATATTGACAAGCTATACCCAATACTGACTGATACTAATATAGTACCGATATATGTATTGTAAATCCCTAGTTTTACTGTGACAATGTAAACGTAGGGTATTTAAGCATTATGTATCAAACATCAAAGTCGGGTCACTACTTTGTTTTTTTTTTGATAATAGCAGACAATTTCCCTAAAAATATGTTCAGATCAGCCATGATATTCACCTTTTTCTCAGCGTGGCCTCACACACCTTGACAACAGATATCACCTCCTTCACTGTACGACGAAATTCATGCATACGAGCAGCTACGAGCAGAGCTGGGGGGACGTAGGAGAGAAAATGAGGATAAATGTTTTGTCCCAAACCGTATTGTTCTTAATTTGTATGACATTTCACCGCCGTGCAAATATACAACGTATGTATCATGCAAAAGTGTTGAGAGTGCATTTTCTATAGTAATGGAGCATCTGTAAACAGAATCTCTGCAGATGCAGAGGTGTGTTGTGTGATATAGTAAACTAGATAGTAGACATTATGTAAATTGTGCTGCAGAGTTGTGTTTAAAAGAACAACAAAAAAAACAAGCCTACACAATCCGTTTTCCATCCACTGTCAACATAAAAGCAAATGCTCATCCAATATATTTACACAATATTTCTATAATCACACTATATATTGTAAAAAAAAAAAAAAAATACAATTTAAAATACAATTTTATTTTAATATATTTTCAATTTTTAATTAATTCCTGTGATGGAAAGCTGAAATTTCAGCAGGCATTATTTCAGTCTTCAGTGTCACATGATCTTTCAGAAATAATTTGTAATATGCTGATTTGCTGCTCAAGAAACATTTCTTATTATCAGTGTTGAAAACTGCTGCTCATTAGTATCAATGTTGAAAACTGCTGCTCATTAATGAATGCTGCTCATTAGTTTTTTTTTTTCAGGATTCTTTGATGAATAGAATGAGAACATCATTTATTTGAAATTAATTTTTTTTTTTAAATTTTAAAATATGTACTGTCAATGTCATCAATTTTTTATGCATCCTTGCTAAATAAAAGTATTAATTTCGTCAAAAATATATGTATATTCTAAACTGTCTCCTAAATTCAGCAAAAATCTAAGTGAGAACTTACTGATGAATTATTATTTCTGGTTGAAAACATTCCCACAAACATATGCACAGTGAGTGACATCCATTATCTTTCTTTTTTGCTTTTATCTTGATCTTTGTTTTGCAGTATTCACACACTGAGCCAGAATGTGAACTGTAGTTGTGTTTACTCCCCTCGCTCTAAAACAATCAACCTCAATACAGAAAACTGACATTTACACTTACCATATTCCCCTGAATACTGTGAATGATTAATGATGAATTATTAATTATTCAGATATTGCAGCAGCGGATGTTAGATGGGAAAAGTGAGACAGCAAGAGAAGGCTGAACCAGAGATGCAGGCAGGAAGTCTGCCTTCTATTCCTGAGCAGTCGAGGCATCTTGCTGACGACAGAGTGCAGAGACCAACGTGTTCTGCTTCAGATCGAGGGCACCGAGATCTGTGCAGTGGTAAAGCACTTGCCGTGATCTTGTTTTTATCCTTGTTATGGAACTCGCTGCTCCAGTTCCCATGTCAAACTTTTATCACATTATGGGATTTGCTTTATGATCTGACAGATGCGCAGAACTGAAGACTGAAAAAAACACGTAGACTATTTTCATTTCGAGCTGACAAAGGAGGCGCCTAGTGAATCTTTTAACAACTTGGAGGTTCATCCAAAACAAAGAAAGGACTGAGGTTTAAAGGGATATTTTAAGCAAAAATTAAGGTTATGTTATGATTCATGATTCATGTTGTTCCAAACGTGTGCTTCTTTCTTCTGTGGAATACAAAAGAAGATATTTTGAAGAATGTGTCAGCTGTTTTGTCCATGCAGTAATAACCCATGGGGTCCAAAAGACCAGGTGGTTTGATCAAATATCGTCAAATATCTTTTTTGTGTTCCCCAGATAATAAAGAAAATCATACAGGTTTGCAGCGACATAAGGGTGAGTAAACAAAGACAGAATTCTCATTTTTGGGTGAACAAAACCTTCAAGAGAATTTCAAATACAACAGTGTTTATCATTTGAACATTAGACAATCTACCTGCACCACACAAGCCTGATGGTCGCCGTCCCGTGTGCATCCAGTCCCTTTTCATCCTCTGCAGCAGTCTGAGAGCAGTCATCGAAACCTCATGAGTCTTTTCACCAAACTCCAACATGTGAGCGAATCGTGGAATGTACAGACATGGATCTATAGATAGAAATAAACAGATCTGTAATCAGCGTCTGGACACGAACATGAGAACATAACCTAAATATGTAACTTTGGATTGAAAACTGAGTTTGAGTTTATTACAAAATCAAGTCTTCACATCTTTGTGTACCTTATTTAACTGATGACCTTTCAAAAGATTAAAAAAAGCATAATTTTTGTTGTTCTCCATGACTCCATGTTGAATCTAGGACACGGTCATCCTATGGGAACCTTTAAAAGAGGCTTGGCTTAGAGTCACTCTGTGGGAGCAAATATCCCTCACTTCCACCTACTTCTAAGTCCTTGGGTAAACTCATTCTGCTGGCCCAATAAAGCCCAAACATCACTGCTGTCCTAATAAGAAGGAAATGAGCTCAGCTAACAAAGGCACAATCTATGATCCTATCTAAGGCTACGCTATAGGGACTGCACCTGCACTTACGAGAGTAAGTGAATCATAAATTGATTGCTGATACAAACTCTGGAACAATCTAACTAACACTGTTCGGGAAGCAGTCACACTCTGTCAGTTTAAATCTAGATTAAAGACCCATCTCTTTATCCTGGCTTACACATAATACACTATTGCATTTCTATAATTCAAATCCGTTAAAGGATTGTTAGGCTGCATTAATTAGGTCAACCGGAATGGGGAACACTTCCCAAAACACCCGATATACTTGTTACTTCGTTAGAAGAATGGCATCTACGCTAATATTAGTCTGTTTCTTTCTTATTCCGAGGTCACCGTAGCCACCCAGATCCAGACTGTATCCAGATCAGATGGTCACTGCAGCCACCCAGATCCAGTCCGTATCCGGATCAGATGGTGGATCAGCACCTAGAGATGACCTCTACAGCCCTGAACGTCAGCGGAGACCAAGACAACTAGATGAGCCCCAGAAACTGATCCCCAGTGAAGACCCTGTCTCCTAGACGGCCATCGGGACAATACCACAGGAACCAGATGAGTCCTTCGCACAATCTGACTCTGCTGCAGCCTAGATTTAAACAGCTGATTTTGTCTGGCCAGAGGAGAATGACACTATTTCAACACACTATTTCCCCGTCTAAATACTGTAAAGCTGATGTAAAGCCACCCAGCTTTATATCAAGCTGATGTAAAGCTGCTTTGACACAATTTGCATTGTTAAAAGTGCTGTAGAAATAATAGTGACTTGACTTGACGAGAGTATGTTCATTGAAATCTCCCTACTGTCTGTCACTGGCCTTTTTATACAGCTTGGTCATTTTATATTAAATTATAATATTAATGCAGTAGAGCAGAGCGATTGACAGAACAAATATTCAGTACCATCTGTGAAACAGGAAATAGTTTAAGTCCTTTAAGAAAAATTTAATTTTCTCATGTAACATTCTTTGGAATGATCCATACTGCTCTGAAAATTAAATTGATTTTCAGACTTCTATTTCAGTCATGGCTGTAAAATTATCTGATTTGTGAGACTGTAGCTGTCAGAGTTTGATTAAGGGAAAAGTGATAAATGAATACAGGGAGAAATAATCAAATAGATCTGTGAGAATAGTTGGTGGGGACGGGAAACTTGGCTTTACAGAAAAAGAGGCTTCTTGATGAGGGTTGAGGACAGCAGTACAGGTAGAGAAAATTCTTTATAAGAAAGCCACATGCTGCATATTCCAACAACAGAGCCCTTCTGAAGCAAAAATTATGGATGATCCTCTTAATTTTGGTGCTAAAATGGGTTCTGTTCTATGTTGAACAAAGACATGCCTTAAAAGATGCACTGAGGCATCAGACGCCTCAAACTCAGTCTCTGACCTTGTCTTTCACTTGTCTGATGTGTCTGTAATTGTTAAAATCATCACTTGCTTGGGGGGGGGAGCTTGATTTTCACACAGTGGGAGTGCTAAATTGAAAGTGCTAATCAAGACCTTTTGCAATTATTACATAGCAGAAGTGGTAACTATTTTTAATATACAATTAATTCTGCAACCCTACAAAGCGGAAATGTATAAAAATCCACATAAAACTACAGAAATGCATAACTAAGAGAATGAATACTCTTTACGACAATACTAATTAACAACAACTGTCACCTTAAGGAAACTGCAAGTATTATGCTGTTAAACCTCTAAATAGTTCATATATCATAGACTTGTGTGGGGTGGGATAGGGTGTAGTGACATCACAGTCACATTGCATTGTAGCATATGCAGCTGCCTGAAGTGTACATATGCGTAGACTCATGTCCTCTGGGTTAAAATCGAGAGGTTGAAGCTCTGTCCGTATAAACTTCCCTTGTCCACCTGATGAAATTGAACGCACTTCAAAAGGGTGGTGGGGATTATGGTATATAGTAAACGAAAAACAGTATGTGAAAAGAGTAGTGTCTAACTCACAGTACTCATAAAACAGCAAGCAAAAAGTACTCGGATGACTTACTACTTCCTATGAGATTTACGGTACTTATCATTCATTTCTGTAGTAACTGCCAACAGTGTCACATTAATGGCATCTGCTGGTACACAGCTGCCTATTGCATTGCATTTTGACTGATTTGGTTTGCGTGTTTGTTTAGATCATTATATCCACCTTATTTTTAATGTAAGAGTGGGTGCAGCCATTAGTAAATTAAAAGTGCAAGACTTCTAGTGTCTGCTTCCAGTTATTTTTAGCTATACAAAAACACCCTATTAATGCTGCTTGATAATGCAAACTGGCATTTATTAGCATATTATTTTAATCTATTATTGTAATCATAAACACTGTTATTTGTGCATATAGTTTCACCATTTAATGCACTTTGTTATTCTTCTAGTTATTTATCTTTAGCAGCATACACTGACTACCATGTTACTACCAAAATGCCATGCTTCCATGAGTGGACAGCTATTTATTTCATATAGAATAAACAAAACTTTTTCTATAAGACTGATGTGATTGGTGCAGTCATCTTATGTGAGTTTTAATCATACTTTCTCAAAGGGTTATTAAATTTAGTAAAACATAAAACTTTTTAATTAGCAAAACATTACCCAGTGCACATTTTAGACGTGACTTACTGAAAGTGCTTTATCATTTAGTACATTTCACTCTCTGTGTGCATGTTTCACACACTCTGGCTGGCAAAAAACATCATTGTCTAAATTGTATGAGATAGATAAGCCGCTTATCGTAGGCGAAGGATCCAGTTTCCAGCGCCGGAGCCCTCTGTTGGAGATCCAGGAAAGCTGTTCAAGCCCAACCCCCTCTCTCTCTCTCTCTCTCATAGCACACTGTAACATGGCTCCTGGCTGCCAGCGAGCCTTCAAACATCAAACCTGAATGTATTTTCCTGGCAGCTGCGCTTCGGTCGGCTCAATAAGGTAAAGAACGACTAATGATGTGCTATTTAAGTTCCTCTGCGGTTATTGCTTTATTGAATCGCGAATAATGATTCATATTACTTCGACTGAAGAGTACGTTTTGGTGGACAAGTCTATGCTGACGGTAGCTCTGTTTTGCTGCTACTTTATCTCTTTAAAACCGGTTCGTAAAGAACGCTCGCGCTATAATCATTGATCGGACGTGTTAACTGTGAACGCGGACGATATTTCTACCGACCACTTCAAAGATTTGCTTAGTCTGTTGAGCACTTCGTTGCAGATGTTTATCCCCTTATGAGACATTTAGGGCTGCATCAGCAAATTGACTGATCCTATGAAGTTGAAACACTGCAACTGAAGCTCGATGATGGTTTTAAAGCGTTGAGATCTGTATTGCGCGTTGGTGGAAAAAGTTATTTTATGAAATAAAAAATAAAAAATCACTTCAAAGCTTCGCGCGGGATTTCATATAACTTAACGCTGATCAAATCTGGCCTCAGGTGATGACATAGATAACGCTAGTGTAAGATATGATACATTTTGATATTTTTAAATTCCCGTGTTGGTAGAAGTGGTGACGTGAACGTATATTGTCAGAGATGTATTTCTAGAATTGAATGATTCTGGTTCCGATGCCGATTCTTGTTAAAGATTCTGGTTGCTTAATGGTTCCATTATTCTTTTAGCAGCCTACGTTTTGAGGAAGAAATAACATTTAACGTGAATGCCCTCAACATGTAAATTATAACAATGTCAGATTCAACAGAACATAAATAAATGCAGCAGCATACATTTTTCCCAAAAGGTTTGCATAAACAGACTTTTTAATGACTTTTCACAGGCTTTTTATAAGTATTTAAGTTACATTGTATTGCACTTGTCTTGCACTTCAAGTAGTAAAATAAATATGCGGTACCATATTTAATTCTTATTTATTTATTATTTATTTTTATTTTTTTGTAATAAAATACCACTGTGTATGTACCTAGCTACACGTTTTCATGTAAACAACTAGTCAGTATACAAATATTTAGGTCTCACAAGCCTTAAACATAACACATTAGCAATTCGTGTTTCATTACATGAGATTAATAACTTGCCAGTCAGGTTATTTCAGTAAAATGTTTTGATGCATAAGAGCCGACTCATAAGAATCGTTCCAAAGGTAGTCGGACTCCCTGGTCACGGATGTTTTTGATTCACTAAAAAGAACCGACTCACAAGAGTCATTATTTTGGCAATCAATAATGCTGTTTAGTGTAGCAGAGTATTTTATTAATATGTTCAATAAAAGTAATTCGATTCGTTTATTTTTTTTTTTTTTTTTTTAACGGAACAGCTCTCGGTTCCCAACCCTAATAAACAATGCGCAAAGGGTTAATTTGTGCTCTTGTGAGCGGCGCGAGAGGGAGGCGCCGCGGGGCCACTGACGTCCGATTCACGCGTAGTTTGATTTGTCAACAGAGAGCTGGGCGTCCTCGCCCGTCACACAAAACGGGCTTTACAATACAGAGTAGAGGCGCTTGAGAGGGGATACACCACAGATATGTAGGATGACAAGGACCAAGTAGCATTTTCCGTTTGCTTTTACTTGCATCTTATTACTTTCACTGCGTAAAGTCCGTAGTGGCGCGAGATCAAGGATCGCGAGGATGAGATGAGAAAGAGGAAAAAGTCTTCGAGCTGGAAAATATTTCCGCTGGACGGATACGTTGATGTAGTTTTATAAATGTGTCCAAAATGGAAAGAAAAACGCAATGGAAGCGCGTGTATTTAGAGTAACGTTAACTGAGGCTTGTAGTTTCTAATGAAATTAAAGGAGCTGTTTTCCCGCTACACCTGCCTTTTAATTACTCTGCAGACTGCTGGATAGACTTGCTGATGCCAACAACGCCAGATTGCCTATATGGCAGGATCATGAAGTTTTTGACGTTTTTCCTTTTGCTTCCAGAAACCTTAAAAAGGACTAGAAAGAGTGGGAAACAGCTCAGCAAGCTCCCAGTATGCTATGAAATCGTGACTTTGTCCTTGAGGAAGAAGATGGCTGCAGAACTCTATCCTGCCAGCATAAATACCAACCTTCCTAACAGTAACAGCACAGCTGTTACAGCTGCCAGCAAAAAGACCATCGCCCAGGTCACTCAAACGGCGACAACGCCGACTACAACAGCCACTCAGCAGAACATCAACAATAATAACGTGGAGACTGCCAGCTGGCAGTCCACTCACCCGACGCTGCGAGAGAGGTAAGGGCGCATTCGGCTTGCTTTTCCAGTCATATACGCTCTTATGGATCCATAAACGAAATATTGTGTTGCGTTTTGTTCTCTTCAGGAATGCTTTGATGTTCAATAACGAGCTCATGGCAGATGTTCATTTTGTTGTGGGTCCGCCTGGCGCATGCCAAAAAGTTCCAGCGCACAAGGTGAGCGCATCAAAACGCATCTCAAGTGTCTCTTTCATCAGGCTCTGCTTAACCGCTCTTGTGCGGCATTTGTGCTTCCAGTATGTGCTGGCAGTGGGGAGCTCTGTTTTTGGTGCCATGTTTTACGGAGATCTAGCGGAAGGAGAATCTGAGATTCATATTCCTGACGTGGAGCCTGCTGCTTTTTTAATTCTTTTGAAGTAAGTTCTACACTTAATTTTAATGAATATGTGTCAATGATGTGAAACTCAATTTCTCAGTGCACATCTATTAATATTTTTACGAATATATAATGCAAACCATGTGTAAAATTACTTAAATGCACCCCTGTTTTTAATTCCTTAATTTAAATTAATTTTCCAAACTCTTAGAAAAAAAAAAATTGAACTGCTTATTACTATTTGGAAAACTTTTGGTGTCATTTGGTGAACCCAGAATGGAGAAGAAAAAATGTTAAGTAGTCCCTCGTGACTGTCAAGGTGAATAATTCTGTTAAAATATAACATAATTACACTCTTTTTATGACAAGGTTAGTTCAGGTTGTTAATGAATGTCATGTGGTACAACTCCTTTAAAATGTAATGATATTTATGAATAAGTTTATGATGTTTTATTTACCTTGAAAAACAAGCAAAAAAGATTAATCATATTACATATTTATGAATACATTAATATGTATTCAAGGCGTAAGGAAATTGCTATAATTTTCACATGGTTACACCACATGATATTTTTTAGAAACCTCACATTGAACATTTTCTTAAATGTTGCATTCATATGGTTTTGAAAAACATAATATTACAAAGAGTGGATCTCTAAGATGCATTTTAACTAGATTCTTTATTTATTTATTTTTCATCATTTGTTGTTGACCCCTACACGTAACTCTAAACTCAATCACTGCAAAGACTAATGCTTGTATAAGTTCTTTTGGAAAGACATTGTGGATTTCTATCTCCTATTTCTATTCACTTCCAGGTACATGTACAGTGATGAGATTGAACTTGAAGCGGACACAGTGCTGGCCACTCTGTACGCTGCCAAAAAGTATATAGTGCCTGCACTGGCTAAAGCCTGTGTCACCTTTCTGGAGACAAGCCTGGAGGCCAAAAATGCCTGTGTGTTGTTGTCCCAGAGTAGACTGTTCGAGGAGCCTGAGCTGACCCAGCGGTGTTGGGAGGTCATTGATGCTCAGGCCGAGCTGGCGCTTCACTCCGAGGGTTTCTGTGAGATTGATCTTCAAACGCTGGAAATCATACTAAAACGAGAGACTCTAAACACCCGAGAGGCGGTGGTCTTCCAGGCGGCTCTCGATTGGGCTGTGGCTGAATGCAAAAGGCAGGGACTGGGACCGACCTCTCGTAATAAAAGGGCAGTGCTGGGCAAGGCTCTCTACTTGGTTCGCATCCCAACCATGACCCTGGAGGAGTTCGCCAACGGAGCTGCACAGTCAGACATTTTAACGCTGGAAGAGACTCACGATGTCTTCTTGTGGTACACGGCAGCCAATAAGCCCAAGCTGGAATTCCCAATGCAGAAAAGAAAGGGTCTGACGCCACAGCGCTGCCATCGTTTCCAGTCCTCGGCTTACCGTAGTAACCAGTGGCGCTACCGCGGACGCTGCGATAGCATCCAGTTTGCGGTGGATAAGAGGATCTTCATTGCTGGGCTCGGCTTGTACGGTTCCAGCGGTGGAAAGGCAGAGTATAGCGTCAAGATTGAACTCAAGCGCCAAGGCGTGACCCTGGCCCAGAACCTAACAAAATTTGTTTCAGATGGATCCAGCAACACCTTCTCGGTATGGTTTGAACACCCAGTCCAAGTGGAGCAGGACACCTTCTACACAGTCAGTGCCGTATTGGATGGGAATGAACTTAGCTACTTTGGACAGGAGGGTATGACGGAAGTGCAATGTGGAAAGGTGACCTTCCAGTTCCAGTGTTCCTCAGACAGTACCAACGGAACTGGAGTACAGGGGGGTCAGATCCCAGAGCTGGTCTTCTATGCCTAAAATTGTCAGGACGTTCATATTGCAGTGCATTCCGCTCCCTGGAATTAAGATGGATTGAATACAGGGTCTTGTGAGGCTCTTGCCTTTATTATGTAGCAGCGGTGAACTTGATGGTAATGGCGCTTCAGAATCACAGTGGACTCAGATGGAAGGAATGTTCTTCAGCTTTATTTATTGCAAAAATTATATATTTGATTTAATTATTGACGCTGCAGTAAGCAGATCTCTATACTATATATAGTTGTACTGCTCTGATAGTGGACGGAAGCCACTAGTGTGTCATGTTTTGTACAGAACTTATTTGTTTTCAGCTTGATGCTGACTGACAAATAAAATGTCTTGTATTAGTGATCAGCTTCCTGAACTGCAGGTTATAAACGTTTTTGTGACTCAAATCCAAAGTTGTTTTCACTTATTCATAGACACTCATGATGAAATGCATCAAAAAATTGTGTTATTCTGCTCAATCCTGATTTTAGCAACAAGAGAGGTTGAAGTCAATCTATATTTTCAATGCCCTAAAAGTGTATGGTATATACACTTTAAAATAAAATCATTTGAATGAGGTAATATGAGCATATGGGCTTTTTCTATGTAATGAAATGCATAATATTCAAACTGAAATCTAAAAAAATGAACCCACACACCACAACAGCAGTGGGCTTGTGTAAATGAGACCGTGATTGTGAAGTGTGGATGTTGAAAGTCCACATAAAGAACCTATTATTCCCAGCGGGCTCCATGAGGAACTGAAAAGGGAGTCTGTTTGAATTGAGCCCATAGAATCTGCTTCTCCACCGTTTGCATTCTAATTGAGGGTTTAGTAAACATGGAGCAGATGCAGCTTGGTAAAACAGCAGATTTCTGACAAAAAAAAAAAAAAAAACCCACACAAAAACAGATGAATATGGAATTCTGACACACGGAGAGCTGCTAATCAGAATGCATTCTTGGATTATGCCCAGTACTTTAACATTGGGATGTTCTCTGCTGTATATTTGAATCATTTTGTCTCTGCTTCTTCTAATCTGATGAGTCTGTTTAAAAAAACTGCAGGCCTGTTCTGTCCTCACAGTATGCGCAGAAGGTGGAAAAAGGGTTGCGGTGAATATGATGGACCGTAATGGATTTTTTGACATAACGCAGTGCCCCCTAGTTACATCCGGCTAGACTGCAACTCGCTATGAATATAATTTCCAGATGGGTAAAACATTTTCAACCTGTGCCTGAAATAGCTTGAATTACAGACTACTGCAGAAATGGCAGTAGATGAGAATACAACAACAGCAAATCTTCTCCCTTTTGATGCAACCAGGAATCCATAGGCCACATCAGATGAACAGATTGAGTCTACTTGTATTGATCTAGCTGTGGTGTATTATTGATAACCAATTTAGCAAATGAATTGTTTTGAGAGATGCTGCCTGCTTTATTAATGAGGTTCATTCAAAAGCACTGTTCCGTTCAGCTGAATTACATTAGAGATGTCATAGAGAGGTCATTACAGAGAGACTTACCGACGGCCGGAGCGCTGATACAGAGCTCTCTAGCCAACAGGAGGAAGGTCTTTCCCAGAATGTAAACATTAACCTACAAAAATAAGAAACATAACTGAAAGGTCTGAATAATTCAATAGGTTCAACTTTGCATGTTAACGTTTGCATCGGTTTCAGTCGGTTTGCGGCCTCTTATGCTCAAAGGCATAAACAATAATACAGTAAAAACAATAATATCTTGCCCCAAAATATTTGAATGGTAGTGGTGTGTGTATACACACACACACACACACAAACACACATACATATATAGACACACACAACCGTTCAAATATTTTGGGGCAATATATATATATTTTTTTTATTATATAAATATATACATTTAGTGTGTGTGTATCAATATACAGGTGCATCTCAATAAATTAGAATGTCGTGGAAAAGTTCATTTATTTCAATAATACAACTCAAATTGTGAAACTCGTGTATTAAATAAATTCAGTGCACACAGACTGAAGTAGTTTAAGTCTTTGGTTCTTTTAATTGTGATGATTTTGGCTCACATTTAACAAAAACCCACTATCTCAACAAATTAGAATATGGTGACATGCCAATCAGCTAATCAACTCAAAACACCTTGTAAAGGTTTCTTGAGCCTTCAAAATGGTCTCTCAGTTTGGTTCACTAGGCTACACAATCATGGGGAAGACTGCTGATCTGACAGTTGTCCAGAAGACAATCATTGACACCCTTCACAAGGAGGGTAAGCCACAAACATTCATTGCCAAAGAAGCTGGCTGTTCACAGAGTGCTGTCTCCAAGCATGTTAACAGAAAGTTGAGTGGAAGGAAAAAGTGTGGAAGAAAAAGATGCACAACCAACCGAGAGAACCGCAGCCTTATGAGGATTGTCAAGCAAAATCGATTCAAGAATTTGGGTGAACTTCACAAGGATTGGACTGAGGCTGGGGTCAAGGCATCAAGAGCCACCACACGCAGATGTGTCAAGGAATTTGGCTACAGTTGTCGTATTCCTCTTGTTAAGCCACTCCTGGACCACAGACAACATCAGAGGCGTCTTACCTGGGCTAAAGAGAAGAAGAACTGGACTGTTGCCCAGTGGTCCAAAGTCCTCAGATGAGAGCAAGTTTTGTATTTTATTTGGAAACCAAGGTCCTAGAGTCTGGAGGAAGGGTGGAGAAGCTCATAGCCCAAGTTGCTTGAAGTCCAGTGTTGAGTTTCCACAGTCTGTGATGATTTGGGGTGCAATGTCATCTGCTGGTGTTGGTCCATTGTGTTTTTTGAAAACCAAAGTCACTGCACCCGTTTACCAAGAAATTTTGCTTCCTTCTGCTGACCAGCTTTTTAAAGATGCTGATTTCATTTTCCAGCAGGATTTGGCACCTGCCCACACTGCCAAAAGCACCAAAAGTTGGTTAAATGACCATGGTGTTGGTGTGCTTGACTGGCCAGCAAACTCACCAGACCTGAACCCCATAGAGAATCTATGGGGTATTGTCAAGAGGAAAATGAGAAACAAGAGACCAAAAAAATGCAGATGAGCTGAAGGCCACTGTCAAAGAAACCTGGGCTTCCATACCACCTCAGCAGTGCCACAAACTGATCACCTCCATGCCATGCCGAATTGAGGCAGTAATTAAAGCAAAAGGAGCCCCTACCAAGTATTGAATACATATACAGTAAATAAACATACTTTCCAGAAGGCCAACAATTCACTAAAAATGATTTTTTTTTTTTTTTTTTGGTCTTATGAAGTATTCTAATTTGTTGAGATAGTGAATTGGTGGGTTTTTGTTAAATGTGAGCCAAAATCATCACAATTAAAAGAACCAAAGACTTAAACTACTTCAGTCTGTGTGCATTGAATTTATTTAATACACGATTTTCACAATTTGTGTTGAATTACTGAAATAAATGAACTTTTCCACGACATTCTAATTTATTGAGATGCACCTGTGTATGTATGTGTGTATATATATATATACATAGTGGTGGCCAAAATTATTAGAACACTAGTATTTTCACCAGCTAAAAAATGGTTTCAAGTCAGTTATTTCTATCTTTTGCTGTAGTGTGTCAGTAGGAAATATCAGTTTACATTTCCAAACATTCATTTTGCCATTAATTGTAATAATCCGGTGAGATTTTTGTTTGCACAAGGAGTCTGACAACAGCCAGTGCTCCACACAGAGATCTGATCTCACCATCATCATCCAGTCTGGTGTGACCATCCTTTGTGTTTAAAACAGCTTTTGCCCTAGGTGTACTTGGGCATAGTTTTTCAGGTAGCTTTACCTTACATATACCTTATATAGACCCTATATAGATCTTTCAACATTGCACATACTAAAAATGCTGTAACCTGTAAATATGTGAACTTCAGACACCCCCTAATAATGATGAGGGGTTATGACCTGAGCACCAGGTCCTTAGTTAGCCTGGCATTCAGGCAGGATAAATTGGGATCTTGTTGGAGTTGGGTGTGGCTACACTTGCTAAAGATTCATGACATATTTGAGCCTCCGCCCCAACCGTCCAGTGTCTTTCTATAGCAGATACAGCTCAGTGGACAGCTGGGGAGTAAAAATAACATTACACCAGTGCTTAAGCACAGAAGTGTCTAATCCTAAAATAACTACTAAAAAACTGTAGAGTATATATTGTCATAAAGACAGTACTGTGTATTGTTTCACAAACAAAATGTAGCCTCATATCCTATACTTGCTATTTAATACAGCAATAAGGCATTAAAAGATGTGCGTTGCAAAGGTTTTATGTTCTTATTGTAAAATCTTGAATTTCTTAGGGTTTATTAAATAATTAATCATAATTAATTAATCTTATATGCAGTCATGTGTGTAAGTATAATAGCTTTGCAGATTAAGATTTCAGAGTTACAACATTTTATATGGCATCTACCAGCATTTTTATCTGCACAAATCATTGAAATGTGAACAAGTTTGGCCTATTAAATGAAGAGAAACTATGCTAACATATTCGATGAACTGAAGCTGGAAATATAACAGAATTTCTGACATTATTGCCCAAAACTGGCATCTGCTTACCTGTTATGTCATATGCAATGCCTCATACAGTATTACTTTCATATGGTCATATGGAAGGTATTAAAGATTATTTCAAGGTTGAACATCATGCAACTTAACACAGCCGCTTAGGTTGCATCATATTTTTCAGAGTAAGTATTGTGGAAAATATATGAAAGAAATTGAAATGAAAGAAAGCCAACCTGTAAAAGATCACTGAGGTCCAGGAGCATGTCTGCATATCAGTTAAGGGAATACCAAAACAGCTAGATTATATCATAAAAAAAGGGTTGAAAGTGTGATAAAGATCTAAACATCTTTGTCCAACTACACAGCTAAAAATAAGAAGTCAATCGTGCTCCTAAATGAATCCTGGTCACAGTGATTCAGACAGCTCAGTAATTGTCACTGGGGGAGTTTTGACTTTACTGATCATCTCTACATCAACAGGCTTCAGGCAGGAACTCCTTATCTCTGCAAGAGATTCACCCTGACCATCTGTTACTGCTCACCTGAGCGGCACACACACACACCTGAGGCACGTGTCTCTATGGTGACTAATGCCCCCTTTAGCAAAGAGATTAGAATCACTACAAGACAAGCTAATCCCACTTTATCAGGAGTCTGACGGCCTTAATTACGGCCTGCCGTGAAAGACAGAGAGTATTTATACTTCTATGACTGACATCAGTGATATTGATAGCCGTCTTATCTCTTAAATGCTACAAAACCAGATATGAACCATTGACAAAAACTGCAGATGTACTACAGGGGGGTCAAAATTCCATTGACAACAGCATCATTCTAAAAACAGTGTTATGTTATTTATGTTTAGGACATTTCTTTAAGTGTTTAGTATTCTGAAAATTATAATTATGTTAAAAGAAATTAATTATTTTTTTCCTGAAACACCAAGTGAATACCAACATCTTCATGGTTCTAGGTATCTTGCAATTCTTAACAAACCAGTTTAGTGATTAATGCTCATAGGACAATGGTTCTCAAAGCTTTTTGACCCCAAGGCAATGCCCCCCATGGTCCACAACAATATTTGAGGGTCCCATGATTTTTCCAGTCATTTGTGATTAACTCAATAAGGATTTTTTTTTTTTTTAAATTTATTTAACTTCTAAAATATTTTGTATTTTATAACACTAAAATAAAACTTATGAAATAAA
The DNA here is from genome assembly GCA_039654775.1 of Spinibarbus caldwelli. Taxonomy (NCBI): domain Eukaryota; kingdom Metazoa; phylum Chordata; class Actinopteri; order Cypriniformes; family Cyprinidae; genus Spinibarbus; species Spinibarbus caldwelli. The sequence goes on along the minus strand of CM077240.1, from coordinate 15,813,367 downwards.
ACCCTTGGAAAATCCCCGTTTTCCAAGACCAACAATTTCTGACTGGGTAAAGTAAAGTAAAGCAAAATAAAAAACAAACAAGAGAAAGAAAGAAAGAAAGAAAGAAAGAGAACTTTTGTAATGAAAGTATTAGATTTCTGTATGGATTTATCACAAATATGCATATGGTTACTATGTTTGCAAGATGCATGCATTTGAAGGGATCCTTGTATTTAGAACTGGATATTTATGTAAGAATTGTACCAGTAAGCAACAAACCAAGAATGATCTGTAAGCTCTGGCAGACTTGTAAGAATTGGCAGATCAGGTCGGTGAAGCTCACTGAATCAGTGTTTCCAGAAAAAGTCAATCGTCACCTAAAGAACCTGTTTAAACAGATGTGAGATTGCTAAAAACATTCAAAAATGTTAAAATGCTGCTTAATGGCAAGAATGAACAAAAGAGATATATGCTGAGACATTTTAATGAATTCTAAGTTAAAAGTAAATACTTTAGGTGAGAATTATCTTATTTTAAAATACATTAATACTTGATAAAAATAACTAGTTTTAGTGAAATCTAAAGATAATACAGTTGTCCAAATAATTCTGTATATCATATCATGATGCATGAGATAAATGCATGAATGTTTGATGAAGCAAAGAACAGTACACATTTAAAAATAGGACAATATTTGGAATGGGTTTGGCAGTCTGGAGTACTGGACAACTTCTTTTTGTGTTTCTGCTCTTTAGCATAAAGTACCATATCTTAGCACGCAACTGAAAGAGCCCCACCCAGAGACAGGTAATAATTCTACTTTGGCAACCCTAAACGGCAAACCAGGTACTCAGTCAGGCCTGACGCTTCACAAAAGCAGAGCGGAGATCTGGGTGTGACCCAAGCAGACACATAGGATGGTGCTTGTCAATGTGAGTAAGTAAGAGTCTGTATTTTTATGAGACAGAGTGAAAGCAGTGGTGTAACACTATCCAGACGTGCTATGTTGTAACACAGGTGTGGTGAGTCTCAAACGCACATAATCTGGGAACAGAATTATGACGGGTTGGGGGAAAAACAAAAATGTGGAACAAGGGAATGATATTTCCCTGAACTATCACTTCAGAATTCCACTTCAGTCTCTACAACTGAGCTTCAATATTCACAAGGTATTCAACTTAGGTCAAATAAGTGTCACTTCAGTAGCTTTTGTACACAACCAGGACAGAGATTGAAAATCTGGGCTGTTTTCCATGATTTACTCCAGGGAACATCCTCTGAGATTCAGAAAGTTGCAGTAAACACTCTTACTCTTCCTCTCTTGCAGCACTATTGTTTTTACATCCTGCCATGTCCCTTCAGACCCTAAACCAGGTTTTCCCTAGGGAAAGTATGAACTGATAAAAGTGACAACCGTAGACCAGCATGAATGTCAATGCTGGTCCAGACTGGTTTATGCTGGTTTGGTTCTGGTTCTGATGAAGCTGGCTAACCAAAGAAATCTTGCTAAAAATTCAGCTAGTCGCTTATAACAGCAACCAAAACTTTTTTTACACACAGAACTATAAAGGTATATATATAAAGTTCACATTTTATATATAGATATGTTGAATCCATGACTACAGGATTGAGCTACAGGATTCTTGCTATTAAAAGCCTGAGATTTACTCTTTTTTTGCTGTAACCGAATTTGGATAATGTGCCTAACCTAATTTCGATTGTGCATACTTTTCTCCATGGATTACCGTTCACAAAGAGTTTAACTTGGGTTTCACACCCTAGGGATCATTGTGAGAAGGATACGTGGCGTTCCCTCTGTCCTGCAGACCAGGTAGAGGCAGGCGGCTATGACGTGTGTCATCTTTCGCCCTCGTGTCAAATGCTTGCTCACCACCATCTTGAAGAAATTAAAGGCCGTGTCTAGGCAGTGCTGGTTCAGCTGCAGCTGGCTGCCGAGGTTGTGTATCTGTCGTTTCCCTAGAGACAGGACACACATATCACACATATGCATCAGATTGAGCAAACATACACAGATCCACACACGCAAGCTTGCACACCAAGCATGACTTCACACGCAGGTGTTTGGTTTTCCAGTAGCACTGATGTCATGAGAACGGTGCACAGCCAGACAGGCTTTTAATGGAGCCTGGAAGTGAAAACGGGCAGAGAGACAGCTGTTTTACGTCCCATATGAGGCCATGTCCCTCTTTTCCCTTCTTTCACAGTCGCTCATACATTTACTCCTTCACAGATGATCTCAAAACAGGCCAAGTTGTAATTCATTGGACACACAGAATAAATCAGTCTGCCCTGAAATCCCACGTTGGGCTAAGATGTGTTTAACATATTCAAATCCACATTTTAAAAAAACACAGTCCAGTGGGCTATCTGGCAGATTTCTGTTTACTTAACACATCATTTAGTAAAAGACCTTGTTCACCCAGACAGTGAATGTTTCCCACATAAACAAACAATGAGAATGATTTAGGCTGCTTCACCATGTCATAACATGCAAAGCTTTTTTTCTGGGCAGAAAGGCTACAGATGTGATGGAGTTGATGAGTTTGACATGTTCCAGTCATTCATTATGCTTGAAATTCCACATGTAAACGTGTTTATAAGAACCAAATGCTTTCATCAATCTGTCCTCTAAATGTGCAAATATGTGATAATGAGTTCAGCAGATAAGCATCAAACTTTTTATTTAGCCCAGGGATTCTGGAAACCGATGATGGTGCATGGGGTGGAGAGGGGGTCCTTAGATTTTTTTAGGGGGGAAAAAAGACAATTTTTAGTTATTTCTCCCTTATTCTGCTTTTTATAGATACTGGTTGGACATCATACAATTGATCATGATTATTGTTTTATACTGACCATTTAGAAATGAACACAAATGTGCATATAGTTTTATATAGTTTTCTTTGAGGTTTATACATGTAACTATACTTTAACAGTGGGTATAAGATACAACGTCAACTTAATATACAGCTTTAATATTTTCACATAATATTTCAATAATTTGTTTATATTTTAATAAGTAATTATTTAAATCAATCATATATATATATAAATATATATATATATATATATATATATGTATATATATATATATGTGTGTGTGTATATATCTATCTATATATCTATATATATCTATATCTATATCTATATCTATATATATATATATATATATATATATATATATATATATATATATTCATTACATTTTAACATATTTACATATTTTATACTATTATTAGTTTTACCGTTTACACAGTATTTATACATAAAAATAAATGGCTGGCGGAAAGGTGGTCCTTTGCATCATATTTGGGGTACTTATTGGCATCAATAAGTATAAAAACTTTTGCATTGCTTTGCTATTTGCCATAAGTATAGATAGAGCCACAGATGTTAAAGTGGATGTTTGACTTTTTGTTCCCCAACTGTGGAGCCCAGAAGCTGCAGTGTCAAGTGTCATGTTGGCAGGCCAAGACCAAAAATAACTCTAAAAGCTTTTAAGAGCGTAATCCTTCTATTCTAGAAGCACCGTGTGCCAACTCTCCGATACACACTCCAGACCTGTCTAATCCCAGAGTATTTTTCATGCTGCACATGCCATAGGATTATCAGCCAGGTCTGCGGTGACCTCTCTGAATGACAGAATTACATAACGGCCGCAACACTGCAGGGACACGGGACACGGGACACCTTTATTTAATGAATGAAATCTTGTGTTTGTGACCTCAGGGACACTTTCATAAATCAGAATCTTTTATATAAACTAAAACTACCTGCCAGACATATCATATTCACTAGTATGTGTCACTCATTTAAAAAGTTTTTGATCTGTTATGAGAACTTTCTGAAGTTTCTGAAGAGTCTGAATTATGTGTTTATACAGTTGGTGACCTTGATTCTGGAAGTATTTTGCTCTCAGTTCTTAAAGCTCTGAAAACGCACCAAGCAATGTATAAATATAATACCACAAAACTCATTGCTCTCACAGCCCCTCTGATTCACACACACAAGTACATATTTACACAACACCCTGCCTTATATTTGCTAAATCAACACACAACTGGAACCCAAAGACATTTATCATGGAGCTCTATGAAAAGGATCAACAGTTAATTGCATCTTGTGTGTTTTTCAGAAAAGCGCAGATGCAAATGATGTGAATTTAATTAGCACTTGAGATGTAACTGGGTCAGAAATTAATGCAGATGATTTACTGAAACGTAATATTAAAGGAATATGCATCCACAGGAATACTATAAGTGATGCATCTTAATGGCACCATATTTGATATGAATTTAAATTACAGTCTATCATATGGCTTTGTTCCAGAAGATAAAGAATATAATGCAAGAGCCATATGGGCTATTTTATTTAATACTTATGGTCTTTTTTTATTTTGGTGACTGATCATCCACTGACTGCACCTACACACCACTGCTGACTAATATAAATGTGTGCCTACCGTTCTGGAGCGTCTGAGCTCGTGATTCTTTTCCCAGACTTGTGTGGAACCCACTGCCCAAAACTGGAGTTTTGGAAGTACCTAAAAACAACACAAAAAAATACAATTCATTATTGTTAAAGATAAAGGCCACGCTGAAATCAGACAATTACAATAAATAGGAATAGTTTTGGTTTATAATGTATAAACAGGTGAACAAATAAAATCCTATTATTTACCAGTGACATTTAAGGCTTTGAATAAAGCTCTAGCGCACTCCAGTGGTCAGTGTAAAAACAGCATTATCATTGCATCGGTACTACAGTGACACCTACAGAGTGCCTATGTCTCTACACAAGTAGCAACCTAAAGAGATTGATTGACACACCTGAGACTGATAACCAAGACAGGGAAGTTGTGAGGAGAGTGACAGGACAATACTAATGAACACTATTCTGAAAGGATTGCCTTTCAGTGACATATTGCTCAATTATATATATATTTTTTCTGATTAGTTTTTTTTTTTTTTTTGCCGAATCATGTATGATAGCTTCTACTTTAGGTAGGTTTCTGTGACCAATTTACAACACATCTGAATATACAAAGCTGTAATACAACATATTGAATCCCAAAACTGACATGCAGAACTGATATACCACAGGCTTCTCTTCTTGTGCTTTCAACTCTGCGAGGTGAATGGAAGTGATGCTACCACTGCTCCACAAGGTTTGTTTCTAGTGATGGACAACAACATTTCAGCATTTAATGGTACATTTTGTAAAATCCAAAGCTGTAATGAATCTTATTGCTCCAGGTGCCATTGAGACTGAGTGTCGAGATCGATATTTCTGGGTTTCTGTTGATGTGGGCTTTGCAGGCTATGTCCCAAGATTTGAGGCTGTAGGTATGGTGCTATGGCTTGGCAATAATTTGTACCACAAACTATCACATTATATTTTAATTCTCATACCAATGCATATTTTTTAAGTTGAAAACGGAGTGCATATTATTAGTGAGGATCATGCATCCATGTGTGGCTACACTGTGAGGAACTTGAATGGACAGGCGTCTCTGAGGGCTTCCTATTTCTCCTGCCACACCGAAAACCAGGCAAGAGTTTTAAGTCCAAATATAAAACTGCACTGATAAGTTCTAGAACGATCAGATGTATGAGTCTTGATTATGGCTTTTTGGTAACATTGTTTTCTGTTGTATGATGTCTTGTAGAATGACAACAACTTCCTTTTCAAGCTGAATGTTGTTTTGATTGACCATAAGGGAAGAGAGAATAAATACTCTCTCTCAGAGACATGCACACTGCCGGTTGACTGGTCTGCAAAAGAGATCCGCTGTGAAGAAAACTACATAGAGGTAGGACTGTGCAAGGCAGGCAATGTAAAGCTGTGTTGTTATTGTTAATTAAAATTAAATGAGTACGATTAAATTAAATATTTAAATAAAGCTGGAATAAAATATAAATATTGGATGAAAAACTAGAAAAATTAGGAAAAAAAAAAAAGTGGTCAAGTTAAAATACTAAAATTACTAAAACTGAAATAAAGCTTAAAATAGTTACCAAAAAAAAAACATGTAAGAAAATACTAAAACTTTAAATAAACTGAAAACTGAAAATATATAACTAAAATCTAATTAAAAAAATGTATATAAATAATACTAAAGCTGGTCAACAATATCTGGTTTTTTCTAAACTAGGTGACAGTGGCGAGAGATACACCCTGCATGTCCGATAAACGCACCAATAAAGAAGCATGGCTGGCTGCTCTCTCTTTTGTAAGAAGTATTAGCGCTTTAATGGCATGTGTAAACTTCTACGGTTTGAATTTCTCATTGCCATCTCTCTATTTCCTCTTATAGGCCCAGAAATCTGCCATCTCTGAGTGGCAGATAATGTTCCTGAATCAGGACCGTTTGGATGTGATGTCTATCTCTGAAGCCAGGCGAATGGGATACATGGTGGATTCCACTCCAAACAGGGTGGTTTTTCGCTCTGCCTACAATCAGCCACATTCAACAGTCACAGAGGCAGGTGAAACTAAAATTTAAAGGGATAGTTCACACCAAAAAAAAAGAAGGTTATTATTCAAATATTATTCAGTATGACTTGTCGATCTTCAGTGGAACACAAAAGATATTTTGAAAAATGCCTCCATGTATTTTGTATACTACCATTCAAAAGTTTGTAAGATTTTTTTAAATGTTTAAATGTTCACCTTTTTGGGAACTATCACTTTAAATGTTAATTGTGCAGGTTCTACTATGATAGTAGGATTTTTATCATGAGGGCTGAAACCTGCCTTGTTGTTTCCTCAGATTGATGGCATTGCTGTACTGGTGATTCATGCAACAGTGTTTTTCAGGCAGAAATGGGCGGTAGTGATGCTTGACTCATCTGCAGCATGTACGATAGGTAACTCATTGGCCATGTTCAATTTCTGATACATTATAGAACTGAATGTTATTGAACTAAATGCACATATAATACCTTTATTGTAAACAACAATTCAAGCTGTCATAGGCCGTACTTCTCTCTCAGTGTTGCATATTTATCAGCCCCTAGCTCATTTGATGGAGTGATTTTGCACTGGAGAACTCCTAAAGTCATGACCCCGCTGGTGCTGGACCTCTCTGGGTTTGTAAGCAGGAGTATTGAGCTGGGTGTGGATGCTCGGCTCATGGACGAGACCACCAGGACAGCTATGGGTTACATGCTGGGAGAAGATGGGCAGGTGGTGCACGTATCAGTGCCTTTTGGTGCACCAGGAGGTTACAGAATGGTATGTGCTAGACAAACCAGCAACCAATGTTGCGTATTTTTTGCAAAAGAGAAAGAAATAAAATCAATATTTTGTGCTGTTTGTTGCAGAGCGTAGTCGAGAATAATATCTATAAAGAAAGTTACATGACTTTCCTGTGCTATGAGCACATCTATTCGCATGTGTTTATGGATGATACTGAAATAGAGACCAGACATCGCCAGCTACGAGTTATGAAGACGCCACTAGTTTCTCGGATTCCTTTCGCTATAGATGGTGAGATTATTACCATACCATTACCATTATACAATAGACTAATATTGTTTTTATGACTTATGCAGGTTATTTTTCTGATAACCAATATGCAAAACCAATTTTATTTATTATTATTTTTCAGCTTTTTGACAATTATATTTATAAAATACTAAATGTTGTGTGTGGGGGATTATTAATATTAATTAATTTATATTATTATTATTATTATTATTATTATTATTATTAACAATAATAATAATAATAAATTCCTTTGATCTAGATGATATCAAATTTATTTTAGCTACTTTATATTGAGCTTTTTTTTCCTCCTGTAACAGAAACTTTGCCAAATGAAGAGGTGTTCACGATGTATCTTGGTAGTTTTGCTTCGGATGTGGAGCTCATTGCAGTCAAGCTGAATGAGAACTATCCGTCAGTAACAGATGCCATTCAACAGCATTACTTCATTACAAAAATTCCTCACATCAATGGGACCCACGGCTTCATCATCAAGGTTCCTTTTGAAGATAAATCTGTTAACAGAGTGGTGAGGGTTTTTATTTTATTTATCATTCCCCCAGTATTATATGTATCTTATATTATTAAAAATAAAATCTATTTTTCTAATTGACAGTATTTGGGTGAAGGACTTCTCCAGTACTCTGTAGAAATTAACTACACCCTAAATATCATCGGGCGAAACGACACATTTTTCCACCATGTCTCTCTTGTGGCACACGTTAAAGATGCTTGTAAGTCTTAAAGAGTTAATGACCTTAAATTATATAACATGCAAGTGACTAAGAATCTCAGTCTTACTTGTTTCTCTCTCATTCAGTCCCTCCAGATGTCACTGCTTTCTGTACAGCACAGAGCATAATATTCAGAATGAATCATGCGAGGCAAGCTGGACTTTGGGAGGTCTGTGTGGGGCATCAAGCTCTCACATCTAACTTATCCAGGGATAAGGGATACACTCTGAAGAACGACAGTGACCGTATGACTCTGGAGGTCCCACTCTTCACATCGGGCTACATTTATGAGGCAAAGGAAAACATTTGTCGTTCAAATGTTGATTTTCATAATGTCAAAGCAGTCTTGATTCAGACCTCCTTTTGTTCTTAACATTAGAATAATAAATTAAATGAAACTCAAGCTCTATTGACAGCATCTGAAAATAATTTTGGCTTGTAAAGAAACAAAACCCATAAATGCACTAAAAATGGAAGTGTATATAGGGTTATAAGTAATATTATAATAAGTAATATTGAAGTAAATTATAATAATAAAAAAACTTAAAGAATAATTAATGTAAGTGTTTCAAAAAATATTTATTTTAAACCTAGAATATTCTTTTAAACCTAACATGTTAGGTTTCTGTTTTTCCAGGACATCACATTGCAAAGCTTTGTCGGCACTTTTGAGATTCTTATAAGAGACTCAAAGACTCTGGAGATTCACAAGAGAACAGCAAAGTCCTGTTACTTTCAGACTGAAGAACTAACAGGCAAGACACTATAAAATGCTAACAGGGTTTATAAGCTTTAAAATGTTACCTCTCCACTAATAACCAATAATTTCTATTGTTTTAGTGTGTTCCACAGATGGAATTATGACTGTGGTGGCAACCACTACAAAAACCTGGCCAACAGTGCCACCTAGCAGCACAAGCCTACTAGATAGAAGATGCAGACCTAAGGCAACTGATGAGACAAGGGTCATGTTTTCTTTTGGTGTGGATACATGTGGGACTAGATTAATGGTAAATGCATTCATTGACCTTATGTGTGTGTGTGCATATACACACACACACACACACACACACACACACATAAAAAAAATATAATATAATAAATATATATATATATATATATATATATATATATATATATATATATACACACACCATACAAAAGTCTGGGCTCAGTAAGACTTTTTTTTAATGTTTTTAAAAGAAGTCTATTTTGATCATCAAGGCGGCTGAATTTATTTGATCAAAAATACAGTAAAAGAATTGAGATATTATAAATTTAAAAATAGCTTAATACTCTACAATTATGCTATATAATCATGTTGCAGAAACTTGTTTTTTTTTTTCAAAATACTTTGAATAGAAATTTCAAAAGGACATAATTTATTTGAAATATAAATTTTTGCAATTATAAATGTCTTTATTGTCACTTTTGATCAATTTAATGTGTCCTTGCTGAATAAAAGTATTTATAAAAAAAAAAAAAAAAAACTTACTGACCTAAAACTTTTAAACAGTATATCTATTGTGTCTTTTAAACATGTATCTATTTTCAATTGTATATCTATTTACTGACTGATATGTAATCTGCATCCTTGTGTAGTTGGGTGACGGCTACATTGTGTATGAAAACGAGGTCATTTCTGATGAAGGTGCCATAATTGACCAGGAATCAGCCATTAAAAGGGAATCAAAATTTAGGTATTTGTCAATATATGAAACTTGTAAATATGTGAACATTGAATTAAATATGATTGAATCTTTGAAAACAAAACAAAAAAACCGATCAGCTCTCTTTTTTTCTTCTGAATATTTCAGGCTCACTGTGAGATGCTTCTATCCACTTGACTCTGTTAAGAAGGTTTTTACATCCAGATTGTTTAAAGGACCTGAATTTGGTACAGTCAAATTTACAGACACTACAGATGTAATAGGTTAATACTAACACTTTCTATTACAGAAAAAGTCATCAAAAGAATTGCTATAATTTATTTTTTCTCTTTGCATATCTGCATAACCTACAAGGACTACAAGGAAACCTTATCAGCTCTCAGGCAGCCTCTGTTTTTGACCCTAAACCATGGGCAAATAAACTTCCTCATGAGACACAGTTTGTGCAAAGAGGACTTCCACACTCTGCGTATCCCTCATCAAATCTGGGCAGGAAGACATCTGAAGACCGTTATCACGCCAGCAATATTCCCTATCCACACAGACGTACCCAACCCTTCAAGGAATCCGGTGTGAAATTTACACCCCAAACGATTATCAAACACCGCTCTGGTCCATCTATGACACGTGCAGGGCAGCAAAACTCTTTTGATGGCTTGTTTGAAGACTACAGATCTTTCCTTGCTGACCTCCCACAGAAAACTTCTATGAAAAGGAGTGGCCAAAATCATGATAATTCTAGGATGATTGGTGACGACAGTTCTGCTTCAGCTTTCTACAGGGGATCAAAACATGCATCACACATCATAAATGAAACCTTGCCTTCCATTTTACAATCCGTCATTGCCATCAGTAATCCAACAAACTACAATCCAAATAGCAATGAAGTGAGTGACCAGCTTTTCCTGAGAGAATACATGGACCATTACACTCCTGACAGTGGTTTTCAACACTCCCCAGATCATTTTAATGAACTGATTAACAATCGGTCTACTAAAGATCCTTTACTCAATACTGGCAATATTATTTCTAACGAACTTGAAGCAGGCAAAATTGAACGGGGCCAAAAACATTTGGAAAGTTACATACTTCCCACATTCAACATGAAATATAAGAACAAACTTGACACTGAAAGCAGTGCTCAGCCATTTAAAGAGTATGGATTGGAAAAAGTAGGCCTTTTACCTGTAGCAGATGAGCAAAACAATTTCATGCATGAAGATGATGGCTATAATCCAAAGAAATTAGCGTTTTTGCATACACACCAGCAAAAAGAAGTCGAAGATGGGCATTTTCTTTCTGATCATAAGCTTTTAGCAGTAAAACCATCATATAACAAATTGAGAGGGACCCTGTTCTTCCCTGGTAGCAGAAGCCGTTACGGTTCCAGCATTCATAAAGGAATAATAAGAGGTAATTTTCCTTTGCTAAATTATGTACAATACATTCAAGCAACATGCATAATGATACAACTGTAAATTTAAGCAATTTATTTTTAACATGTTCAAGTTAACATTTTAATACTGAAACCACACACTCTTTTTCTAGGATGACCATGGAGGCTGTAAAAAATAGGATTTCACTGTTAAATGGTGAATCCAAATCATGAACTTTGTCATGTTGAGGAAAGTGCAATGAGATTTGGCAAATAACATGTCAGCCCCAGGCGGAAAAATCAAGCCCATTCAAACTGAGGGTGTAATGTATGGCATACTGCTTTTGCAAATAAAATGCATTGTGATCACTAACTGTCAAGTTGCAATTTTTCTTTGTTAACAGAAAACTATGTTAACATCTGATTTAGCCCAAATGTGTGCTAAACCAAAATGCTATCTCATCTCACACTTATATGAAGAACTACAAATAAATATTTATCCAAATAATTTACTACCCTGGAGCATGCTAACATGGAATCCAATACATGGAAAAAGTTTAATGATATTTTATAATATAAGCTATATCTTCTCCAGTTGATCTTTTTGTGGTAATTCTGATTTTGGATGGATTTGTCCATTAAAGAAAAAACTATTTCAGAAATTATTAGGAGTGAAATTTATAATGAGTGTGCATTGTATTAGAGGGATGTGGTACTGGCCTCTGCTGATTATGATTAATCTGAAAAATAGCATTTTTATGTAATAAATCTGATTCTGTTGCTTGCCAAATTCCACATTCACAGATCCAAAGATTTCAATTCTAGACTGCTCTTGTTTTGTTTTATGAAAGAAATTGAGGAATACCTTACATCAGTTAAATTTCCAAGAACCAAAGTTTTGAAAACATTACCATTGCCACTGGTGCCCCTCAAAACATGAATGATACTGGACCCAACTGTGTTTAGGTTCAAGTGAAGAGCTCTTACCATCAGCAGACACGAACTGGCCGACAGCTGAAGACACCCCTCCACTGTTTTCCACAAACTGAACCTCAGATACGATGATATTATCCTCCAGAACCGAGCCACAGGCTGTGCAGACAGCACTCCCCCGGGCTGGGTCTGTGTCGATGTCTGCTCCACCACAGTTCTTACACAGACGACTCATACTCCCAACAAGATTCAGACCTGAGGAAGATAACATGAACACCATTACTGAACCAGAAACATCTGACTAACACAACATTATCCATTAGGCAACGACCGTTTACTGTTATTCGGATATTACAACAAAATATTTAAATCTTACTGAAACTTGTAATAGGTCACGAACGTTATAGTAAACTGATCGGGATTCGAACTCGGGTCGCCGGCTCACAAGTGTGCCTAACATCCCGCTTCGCTACATATCACAACTAGCGCGCCAAAACACAATACCCAGTTGAGCATCTTTCATTGTCGTTCACGACTCTTTTTTTTTTCTAATAGGATTACCTTTATATTAGAATTATTTCTAATGTATATCTCTAGTGTCTATAAACCTTGCTAAGCTAATGTTTTGATATGTGCACATATGCTACCAAATGAAAAGCTAGCTTGCATAAGACCTGTGATACAATACAAACAGCGCATTTTTATCGTTTCATTCTTTATTTCATATAATAAAGTCTCACATAAATATAAAACATATAACGTAAGAACAAAAAAGCTAACCACTCACCAGTCAAAGGAAGTACGTTAAAGACTTGACCTATGATCAAACACTGTATCCAGTATTCTCCTCTCCTATTTATTATTAGGTTTTATAAACTAATTAAACTGCATTCATTGAGCAACCTGTTTAAAAGGACTAAATTCATTTTTTATAGTAAAATAGTTGATTTTATTCATAACACCATTACTGTTTTGACTTTCTACCGGCTGTTTCTACACAACTGCGATTCAACATTGAGGGCTGTTCTAAAAACTGAATACAGAGGGGAGGCCGCTATGCCGCAATTCTTCTTTTAGTTATTTTGCTTAGTTTATTTAGCTAATATGTGTCGTTTAGGGCAAAAAAAAACAGTTTTAGGAAATATTAATGATAAATATATCTTTATTATAATCCTAGTTTTTCTACTTAGTTAAACACTTACATTCAAAACACCCCCCTTTTGATAATGCACTGGGCCGGTGGCGGACTGCGGTCTTAAAGCGATACGCTATCGTGCTCTTTCTCTTATTGGCTTGATAAAATAAAGTATTGTTCGTTATATTTGTAGTCGCTTGTCTGTCCTTGAAATATAAACACCGCTAGGTTAAAAATAATAAAATCGGTAATCGATTGAATTCAAGACTTTGATTTTGACAAAGTTTAAGACATGCTGACCGGGAAGTAATGCCGCTGTTATGGATCAACTGTGTTATCTGGGGTTGTGCGCTATTTTACGTCCCATTCCAGCAGATTCGTCAAAAGCGACTACAAAGCTGTTATGAAAAGACGTTTGGCACATTCTTAATGTTCTTAATAAATGTTGATGCAATTATTACGCTGTGTTGTTTCCTGAATACCTGTATTAATGCATGCGACAAGTGTAATTTTAACATGATTTCACATGGTGACATTGTTCACAAACCACGCCCACGTTATCTTAGCACATTCACTTCTGTGGAAAATGACAATCACTCAAATAAACGTATATTTCAAATGTAATTCACTTCTTTACACACTGAGTGAAAATACCGGTATTTAGCAGTCTGTTATTTACACTAAGTGCAAATAGCTATTGATTTTATTTACACTATTTAAAAATAGCAGTATGTTTGTATTATATAGATGCTATTTATACTTAGTGGAAATAATGGCAGATACTCCATAGGCTACATTATAAAAAAAAAAAAGGTATGCAATAGTTAAAATGAAAATATTTATTGAAGTTATCAAATGGATGCTGCCTTATGGGACAATTAGTCCTCTCTACACCTACCCCAACCTAAATACTTATCAAATAGCTATTTTGGCGCTTTATTCCACCTTTCCCGAAAATATTTTATTCATTTTATTGAAAATGCGTCTTTTGGATCAGCTATATGATGGGGACAAATAAGAAAAACGAAGCTGGATTCGAACTCGGATCAAATGTACTCAAAGTTGCTGCTCTGCATTTAAGTCCCTACGCCACTGACTTGGACGAGAGATGTGTGATTTTATATCAAATAACAATCAAATAACTATTTGAAATATCTATTTGATAAGTATTTGGGTTGGGGTAGATGTGGAGAGGACTAATATAAGGCAGCATCCATTTGATAACTTAAATATTTTCGTTGTAACTATTGCATACCTTTTTTTATAATGTAGCTTATCTGCCATTATTTCCACTAGGTATAAATAGCATCTAGGCCTACATAATACAAACATACCGCTATTTTTAAATAGTGTAAATAAAATCTATCGCTATTTGCACTTAGTGTAAATAACAGACTGCTAAATGCCGCTATTTTCACTCAGTGTATAAAGAAATATACGTTTATTTAAATATACGTTTATTTGAGTGATTGTCATTTTCCATCGAAGTGAATGTGCCAGGATAACGTGGGCGTCTCTTTGCTTTTTAAGGATGTACTGTTTGGCTTCTTTAATATACAAAAAGATAAAATTAATGAATATTTTATTATTAACCTATTATTATTTCGTGCGAAATTTCATATTCACCGCAGTAAATTCTCTCATCAAAATCCTTTATTTATTGTTTTTAAAAAAGAGGTTCAACAGTATATCCAAACTATTTCATCTTCCAAGACTCTTAAAACAGTTAATTTATTTCATCTTTTTAATTTATTCTGTTAAAGTTTTCGTTTTATATTACTAATTTATTGTTACATACGTATATAAATGGTGCTTTGCATGTAATGTCACCTCTTTGTACGTAAAGTTGATATTTCTTTGTACTTGTATCTTTGGTTCCTTGGCATTAACAAAAAAAAATGAAATAAAATGAAAGAAAAAAAGATAACGTGGGCGTGGTTTGTGAACCATGTCACCACGTGAAATCATGTTAAAATGACACTTAAACTGTGTCGCATGCATTAAAACAGGTATTCAGGAAACAACACAGTGTAATAATTGCATCAACATTTATTAAGAACATTAAGAATGTACCAAACGTCTTTTCATAACAGCTTTGCAGTCGCTTCTGCTGGAATGGGACGTAAAATAGCTCACATGCACGCGCACATCCCCAGTTGATCCATAACACCGCGTTCCAGGCAACCCGTGTTTTTTTTTTTTTTTTTTTGTTGTTTTTAATGTTGTGCAATTCAAAATGTGTGCAGATAGTTTTATTGAGTTAAAATAATAATTAAACGTTATTTATTAACCTTACACTGTTTAAATGGAGATTCACAAGAGCTGATGGAGTGGGAACAGCTTGATCTGAATCCAAGGATTATTGCTGCTGTTAAAAAAGGTTATCGAGAAAATCCACCTTGAGTACACTTAGATTTAAGTTGAATTCGCTCCTTGTTTAATGTTACTTTATTTTATTGTTCAGTCAATTTTAGATCAGCCAAGGAGATCCTCAGTTTCTCTGGTCCGGATTTGCAGAGACTGACTCGCTGGTCAAAGACTGATGTTCAGAGGTTGTATTGTGCTGCAGCGGCTGCTGTCCGCAAGTCCAAGCTGGTCACAGGTGAGCTTCGTTGTACTACTATGGTAATACTTTTCATTTTACATAAATGCAATAATCTTGTGAGAATCAGCTGTTTCTGAAGCTTAACTATTGTTTTAATATATTCTCAGCTTTACAGCTGATCCGGGGAGAATGTCCTGTTTTGGAGGCCGGACACAGGCTCACTTTTGCCTGCCCCGTTCTGGACGGTCTGATGCGCGGTGGTCTCCCTTTACGAGCAATAACGGAGCTGGCAGAGTGCTTCTGTTTGCAGCTTTGCCTGTCTGTCCAGTATCCGCAGGAAAACGGAGGACTTAATTCAGGTAAGGGGCCATGAAACCCCCTTTTTTGTTTGTTTGTTCTGTTACAGAATAGAAACTGTTTGAAAGAATCGAATTACCCCTGACTAACTTAATGGAATTTAAACATATAACCATCAGTGGCTCTCAGGTTGTTTGTGATTTACTGGATAAGGATTTTTTTTTAGTTAAAATAAAAATTGTAATTAATTTCCATCATGTCTAGAAAGCGCGCGCGCACACACACACACACACACACACGCACACATTTTAGATCTAGAATTCACACTTTTAGAATGCCCTGGATTATCCAGGATTTCCAAGATAATTGGAATCCTGGTTCTTTAATTTAAAAAAAATAATAATTTTGAGGGAGGTCAGTAAAATAGATGAATATCTTGATTTTTAATTGTTTTAACTTATTTTAATGGTTGTTTTATTTTAAGTCATCTTGAGGCCCCTTGGAAGTAGGGTTAGGAATCAAAAATCAATTCCAATCACAGAATCGGATACTTAAAGTCAGGAATTGTAAAAATTGTTGTAAAATTAAAATGTCACTTCCACCTATCAATTCCTGTGTGCACATCTTTTTTTAGGTGGTGAAAAGAGGTTGTTAAAAATGTATTTGTCTTTGAATCATTCATTCAAGAGATTCGTTCAAAAACACTGATTCATCCAGTAATGAAACAAGTAAATCTTGAGTGAGTCATTCATAGATTCCATGAGATTTTGTTTAGTTAGCTAATATTTTTTCTTCAGAATTGTGAGAGAACTGCAACCTCCATATAAAAAGTCTCGATTTATCCAGAATCATACAGCTCTATTTTGCACACAAACTGCTCTTAAATCAAGTCCAGTTTTTATGTAGCCTGCTGATTTTTGTTCATGGTATTCAGCAGCAATTAAATGTTTTGCAAAAAGAGACAGAATAAATGTTTGATATCTAAATGTTTGACTTCATTTATTTTTTAACCACATTGGAATCGAAACTGGTAATCGATAAGAATCGGAATCGATAAAATACACACAATACCCAACCCCACTAAGAAGTTTTCTGAGGTCCCCCAATGGGCCTCGGTCCCCTGGTTGAGGACCACTGCTATAGATTTCTGACATTTCAACTATCAGAAACACATGGAGTATCTCTTCTGAAATTGGCAATGTGAGATTACTGGGGTAGAAGGAGAGCTGAGAAGAAAGTAATCATTTTAACAAATGTCTGCTTAACTGCTGTATTAAATCACATTTTATATGGTCATTTAACAGGAGCTGTTTATATTTGCACTGAGGATTCTTTCCCTTTCAAACGACTATGGCAACTCATGACCCAACAGCGCCAGCTCAGACCAGATCTGCCACCAGCTCTGATCCGAAATCGGCATTTTAGCGACTACATCTACATTGAGCATGCAGCTGACCTGGTAAGACTGGCAAACATTCCTCTTATCACAGATAATAACCATCAGAAAGCACTTAATGCTGGTTGATATGTGAGCAGGAGGCTCTGCAGGTGTGCGTGTCTCAGCGTGTGCCCATGCTGCTGAAGCTAGGGCTGGTCAGACTGCTGGTGGTGGACTCTGTGGCGGCTCTGTTTCGCAGTGAGTTCCAGGCTGATGAGGCTGTGCAGAGGTCACGCCACCTGCTGGCATTTTCCAATACACTTCACCGGCTGAGTCATGAATATGGTGCACCTGTAGTCTCCGTCAACCAGGTTAGACTGGCATCTCATTTCTAACACCTAATCAGAAAGACTATACAATATGCTCTGCGAACAATATAGATATTATCATTTGAATTTAAATAACATACAAATTGTTCTTATGCTATTTCTCTGCTCCAGGTTACAGATGTTGTGGATGGACCAAACCCAGGGAGGTGTGACTATGGGTGAGTGTGTTTGTGTCAGTTTAGCCACCAGCAAAACAGCCCATATACAGTGGCAAGAAAAAGTATGTGAACCCATTAGAATTGGTTGGTTTTCTGCATTATTAATGTCATCTGATCTTCAGTAAATTCCCAAGAATAGAAAAACACAACGTGCTGAAGCTAATGACACATGAACTACAACTAAACTATAATCTTTCATGTCTTTTATTAAACACACCCCAGTAAATATTCACAGTTCCCTAAGCATATTTTGCTTTTCTATACTTGAGAATTTGATAAAGAATGCTCTATTATAAGTTGTTATTAACTTATCATACACAGACTGGTGGGCAGTGAGGTGCTTCCAGCATTGGGCATCGCTTGGGGCAACCAGGTGATGGTGAGACTCATGCTCAGGAGACTAGCGGGGCAAGTACAATCAGACAGCCGAAGCAGTACTCCAGAAAATTAGAAGTGGTTTTTGCCCCACACCTCTCTCGAGCGAGCTGCCTGTGTGGGGTTTGGGAAGAAGGAGTGAGACGGATCCCTGATGACCATTCAGACCTGCAGCCACAGGGCTCTTCATGATGAATTATCTGCAAAAGGAGCAGATGGACAGGACTACTTAAAACACAACAAGATAGTTAACAGCTGCTAATGGACATAAATGTTTATAAAGGACATTTGAATGTTTTTGTGAGGAATGGATAAATTTATACCATTTGAAATGAATAATCCTATTTTTATAATAATTTGACATTTACATTAAATTCATTACAATGAAATCAGTGTTTTCTGTTTGGGGAAAGTTCAAACAATAGAATGTATATAGAGAGAGTTAAAGTGCAAAAGAGAAAGATAAATATTTAGTGATTTTTCAAAAAAACTAAATTGAAAGAGGGAAAACACCACCACCCATTTTCAGATCCCCTGTTTTATGGTAATTATCATTCTGCCTCTATATCTTTTTGGGACCTGTTATGAGTCACTATTTGACTATTTATGATGTGTTGAAAGCCATTCGCTCCAGCAGAGGGAGCTAAGATCCAACAAAACTCATCGTGTACATGCCACATGGGATTGCCCTTATAGATAGAACTCATTGACAGCCTGGCTTGCCACTGAAGTGGAGGGACAATTATATCAATGACTGATCCACAGCAAACCAGATAAAGCTTTCTAATATATATAACAGATGGCAAACAGTGCACAGGGAGCTGTTTAAAATTGTTTAGAAGAAAAACCTTGAGGGATGGCAGTGATCTTTGTGGTTGGTGTGAGACAAGGATGAAGGACATGATATAGAAATGCATTATTTTACTCAGTGGGCCAAGGTTTAGCTGTTTAGCCTCATTAGCTATGCTAAACCGTTAAACCAATTAATACTGATGGCCATTCAAAATTTGATCTGTATTCACACTACCTTTCAAAAGTTGGGGGTATGAAGTTTTTGAAAGAAGCCTCTTATGCTCACCAAAACAGTAATTATGAATTATTATAATTTATAATAACCGTTTTCTATTTTAATATATTTTACAATGTAATTTATTCCTGTGATGGCAAAGCTGAATTTTCAACTTCATTATTCCAGAACTCAGTGTCACATGACCCTTCAGGAACATTCTAATATGCTGATTTTTATTTTTGTCATCATTATTCTTATTCTTATCAATATTCAAGTTAAGTGAGTTTTATTGTTATTCCACTATATGTGGAGACATACAAAGAAACAAACATTGAAAAGCTGCACCGCTTAAATATATATTTTTTTAATATTAATTCTTTATTTTTTTCCAGGATTCTTTGATGAATAGAAAGTTTAAAAGCACAGCAATTTGAATAGTAATCTTTTTGTAATATTACATGCCTTTACTGTCACTTTTAAAGGGGTCATGAACTGAGAAATCAAAATTCCTTTAATCTTTTGATATACAAGAGGTCACTGTACTATAAAAACATCCTGTAAGTTTCAGAACTCAAAACTTTCTCGTTAGTATAAAAACAGCTTATATTGAAGCCAATCTGCCAAAACGACAGGATGTGGAATGTGCCACTTTATGATGTAATAGTGTGGCTAAACAACTCAGCAGAAGATGATCAACGCCTGCTTCTACATCAGTCTGTTTAGCCCCGCCCACCCATTCGCGCATGTAGTAGGTAAATGACGAGCGGCAAACGCAAGTCTATGCAGAAACCAAACCTTGAGCTTTATTTGATGAACTTTATTTTTAATGAAGATCCATACCGTGTCAGTAAGAACTTGGTCCTTTGTTCACTCCATTTTACCACGGATTTGTTTAAATTCTCAATTCAATGCAAGATTTTCAGAAAGATTGAAACTAAAAGACGATGCTGTGCCGACTATATTGATACAGACAGTAATGTCGCCCCAAATGTTTTTATTATGTGCTCACTATTGCTTTGTCTGTTATTACAGGGGGGTGTTCCAGAAAGCAAGGTTAACTTACCATCTGCTAAACTCTGAACTCTCGGTTGATTAACCCAAACCTTGCTTACTCGAGGTATGCTGGTTCCAAAAACCTGTCCGGGAGTGAGTTCATTCAACCTATGTTCCTGGTTAACACACAAGACATTCTCAACAGAGCGACGAATCGACGAGTCACTATGGAAACGGATGCTAAGAAAAAGCGTGCCGTGCTGCTTCTTTCTTCTGTTCAAAGGCCATTTACATGCTTAGTGCATATTGCCACCTAATTGATAATCGTGCAATCATTTCATTTATTCTTTTAATGACTGAGTGAGAATAAGAACTATATTGTTTGTTTGATGCTAATTATATAAGAAATATCACATATGTAGCTTTATTATAGAAATATATTATAGAAAATGCAGATCCAATGCAAATGCAGACAATAAAATATAAGTATATTAGAATAAAATAAACATTACTTTGTTATAAGAGTGTTTTATAATTAATACATATCGATAACTATTATATATGACAATAGAATAAATATAATAACATATTAGAATAATATAATATTACCTTATATAGTACTTGTAATAGCGCATATAATTAACACATCATACAACTATATATATATATATATATATATATGTATTTGATGACTATTTTGTAATAATATATTTTGTGCGCAATCTGCCATGTCCACAAGAGTCTTGTCAATAGATCACACATGCGCTTATAGCCAACTCCTGAGTAGGTTATGTTCATAGAATAAGTTGCTATGGCTACTTGCATACCCTAAAAGTTACCTCCATTTTTGGAACCGAAAGCTGAGTTTATCCACTTACTTACCCTTAAACATACCTGGGTATGTGACATAACTTGCTTTCTGGAATACCCCCCAGATCATTTGATGTGTACTGAGTATTTATGCGTTTTAACCTTAAACACCATAACAGATATTTTGTTATATTAGATGTTTTATAAGTACCCAGTTTGTTTATGGAGCTCCTGGTTTTTCCTCTCTGCTGCCTTTCACATCACATCAATTGATTTATGAGACACGCTGGGTCTTATGAGAGTACTGCCCTAACACTGCGGCCCTAACCATATTGCAGATCTGTGAAAAACCCCTGAGTCATCCAACTCTATTTCACACTGTATTTCACAGTACATTTAAAACAGGATTTTGCAGCATACATCCACTTCAGTTCCACATTTCAAGATGTCTCTCCAAACGAAAGTGCAAACAAGCAAAAATGTTTGGCAGTGATTAAAGTCCAGCTACACAGAAAGGGGTTTTTGAATAGGTTTATAATCCTGTGAAGCTACTTAACACACACACACACACTGAGCTAGTCTCTTTATCAACATCAAAATATAACGACTGCTAGTGCACATAAACAAACACACTCATATGCAACTAAATGCTGTGAGCAACTACGCTCGCCTTTGAGCTCGTACTGTCACCATGGCGACGATCACATGGGCTGTCTGTCCCAGATTGTTTGACCACTCCCACCCTCGGCAAGACAAGCACCCTCTCCATCCATCGCACTGCAACCTAAACTCAACCCCCCTCCACCCCCTTCTGCAAGCACACACACACACACACACACACACTTTCCTCGTTCCACTCAGCTGTTTAATGCCATGCTGATGAAAACCTTGTTATGTAACTCCGCCAGTCTTAACAGGCTACACACAGACAGGCTTTCAGAATACATGCATAATCGCCCACATCTGCCACCGTCTTCAAAATGACTGCCAGGCTTTGAGAGCTCCTCACATATCGAGCAGTCTTAACCCGGACTAGTCTAGTTAGCTAGTCAGGCAGGGGTCTGTTAGTATGCATCCCACGTCTACTCGTCTCAGCCAGGGCATCGGAGAGACGGATGCAGTGACTGTAGGCTGCAACGCTCTCTGTCTCATACAAACATGCATACACGGCCATCTTGGGAAACAGGAGAAGAGGAGGAGAAAAATGGATTCTTGTGTCTATCTATCTATCTATCTATCTATCTATCTATCTATCTATCTATCTATCTATCGATCTATCTATCCATTCTTCCATCTATTTTTTTGTTTGTTTGTTTAGTTTAAATTTGTTTAAATAAAAAATTGTTTAATTTAATTAGATTTAATTTAATTTAATTTGATTTATTGTTCAAAAAATGTCTCATGGAATTTTTCATAGATTTTAAAAAAAAATTCACTGTTTTAAGGAGTTGAATGCGCACTGTCACATTCATATAAATGTATATATAAATGTTACTCTGACACTGACAGAGCATTTCTGAGGGGTTTGGGAAAATCTGATTTATTCCTATTGCAGAATATTATCACGTCCCAGCTCCTATCAAATGAGTAACAGCTGCGCTCAGATTACCTCTCCAAAACACAGATGAGCAAGAATGAGGGCATAAAGTATATTATGTGTGATGAATATGAAAAGACAATGATTAGTACAAAAGTCAATAGAAAAATGAGAGTCTGAATGGCTTTTATGGCAGGAGACAGGCAGCAGCTGGTCGGTTGCTAAGACAACCAGGATTAGTCCTGCGCCATTGGCCCTCAGCTGCGCCGCAGACTCTTTCTCCAGGAGGTCTGAACTCCATCCCACCTGGATTACAACACATCTGGCTCAAATCATCATTTATATCATAGCATTTTTGTCAAAATATACACGTTTCAAGTGCACACTACACCTAAAACCAGCTTGTTAACACTATTGATCTACAGAAACAGAGAGCAGATAACACAATGTCTGGCATGAGAGGAGAAAAAAAGTCATTGCCAGTTTAACATATCAATTATTTATGACACTGTAATAGGAAAAAGCAAATGTAAACAAACAAGGAGAGGGAAGGACACTAGAGTATGACATCATCAGTAGTGATGCAGAAGGGTGCAGTAGCAGACCACCACCACCACCACAGAGAGAGCAGTGCGTTTGAATTGAGAGGGACAACAAGACAAGCTACACTCTTAAAAATAAAGCTTCCAGATAAGTGTTTTCACAGTGATGCCATAGAAGAACCATTCTGGGTTTCCCAAAGAACCTTTCAATAGATAGTTCTTAAAAAAAAAACAATTTTTTTTTCTTAGTGTGAAGAACCTTTTAGTTGCCAGATCCTTTTTAAGAGTGTATTTTCAACCTATATTATGTTACTTGTTAGAGGCTTTAAAGTGCTGAAAAGAGAAGACTCAAGTAAACTTACTATCGCCTATATACAGTATCTGTCACTGAAACAGCACGACTAGCATGGCTAAAACATTTATGACATGACAAACAAGCAATTCCAACATACTGTGTCCATCCAGACAAGATTCAAGCGGATTAAAAGAAGTCTGCGTTAAAATTGACCTGCTCTGCTGCTTTCTTTTTTCTTATTAGAAAGCAAACAAATAAACTGGTTCCAGATCAGCTCACATGCCAGCATGTGAAGGAGGCATGTGAACGACTGACTGAGAGTATTGTCCAGTGGCAGATGAAACAGATTCAGATACACAGTAGTTTTATTCAGAAAAGCAGGCTGGGTCGACCCATTATGCAGATTTTGTAGAACGGGGGGTTTGCACTCTGAGACCCTCTTTACTAAACTAGGTCACACTTTGTCGTGAAAGCAAAGAATTTCATTGAAAAGAAAAGAGAAATTAACAAACAACGTTGTCAGCAACTTGTGCATGTTGGAGAAATAATTGATTTAGCTGAGTACCAGCACTGCTCGATAGTCCAGAATGGATTGAATACTCTCTCCTTAGCTTAGTTTAGCCCTCTATCTTGTTCTCTATCACACAATCACATTGTCAGGCAAGACCAGACATCACTTCCAGGACGTTTGGGAAGAATCCGTAATGAGAGGCATTGTGGCAGGGAGGCGTCTCCATGGTGACAGGAAGCCAAGCTGGAAAAAACACACAATAGTCAGCAGCAGTGGGAGGTGAATGTGAGAATACGTAGAGAGGGGTTTGTTGGTGTGTGAACAAGATGGTGAGCTTCAGAATTTCTTACATTATGAAATTATGATGTCTACAAGATTATTATTGCTTCTGGGTCAATTAGGGCCCTATGAAATAAGCTTTATTTTTCCCAAATTCCATTTTATTATTTTTTTTTTTTTCCAAATTCAGTTTTTTCCATTTTAATTTTTCTGGATTCCATTTTTTTCCGTTTCAATTTTTCTGGACTCCTTTTTAATGGTTAAATTAAATTTTATTAACCAAAAAGCATGAAACACATACTATTTATTAAAGTTTAACAAAAATCAATGTCTAGGGCCCTATGAAATGAGTTTATAGTGAGTTTGGAAGCCATCTGATTATGTTACTGTTTTTCATTTTGTTTGTTTTTGAGACATATCAATGTATTTTTATACATATTATTTTATACATCTATTATTTCTATCTATTGTTCCTGATCTTTTTTCATATTATAAATATATTTTGCAATATATTGCAAGACTTACCACAACACCTGTTTAAGTGTAATGACCTACTTTTGATTGATTCATTCAAAGTTTGACAAATTGCTTGACATTCCCCGTTAAACAGTAAGTTCCATTTTTATGATTGATTCTGCGATTCCGCCTGCATTTTCCACATCCTGGAAATCATAGGGCCCTAGTCAATAACATGATGCTCACTTTTTTGTTGTTCAGATCTATTAATTCATTCATAAACCAGTTAAAAAGGCAATTCACACATTATGACTTTACCTCAGAACACCTCCTCAATGATGAACATGTTTTTAATTTCTGAATTCAACAGAAAGAATGATCTGTATTCTGCATTAAAGACTAATTCACAAATTTCAGAATTAAAATTATTTTAGGTATTTTTGTGGGACATAAAGCAAAATGTCAAGGTGACACAACTGTCCTGATATCATATTGAAGAAAATAAAGCCTCTTTAGATATTATAGTCAAAAAAATAAGCCTCATTAAAAGAACGAAATTCTTGAAAATGAACAATGTTAGCACTCTAACACTTGTGAGAGCGACACATGCTGCTTATTTGTGGAAACTGGACTATGCAGAGGACAATTACAGCAGAAGGTCAAAGTACATTTCAGATCAGTGCCTGTTTTTAGCAACGCCAGCATTGTCCTAGACTGACTGACTCCCTCCTGCCTGTTCCCAATAGTGTTATGTAATGTACCAATGTACCAATTTTGCAATTTTATTAGACTCAACTATCAAAACGGCATTAGGAGGGAGGGATGTCAGTGATCCTGATATTTAAATATTTGGAGGTACCCAAAGAGTAGCCGTCTGGAGGAATACACCTCTAAGACTGCCTCAGGACAGTAACTCACACTCAGCCCATTCAACATGATGAATGTCAAAAATAAACAGTATGGTTTTGGTATTTAATTATCACAAATTTAATTATCCACAGACTCTACTACACAGAGGCCATTTCAGGATCACAAAGGTCATTTCATTACTGAAAGACAATCACTGGGGTGCCATATACTACAACATGATGACTGATGTGCTGCATGAGCTAAAAAGCGCTCCAAATTAAACGGCCAGCGTCCTTTATGTTTTTACTATATTGGACTGTCCATGATTGATTATTCTCTGTAGAGCCTGACAAACCCATCATGCTTTATATTCATTTGACCTGAGGTAACCTTGGAGAATATCTGCTCCAGTGTTATGTAATTTCTTCTCATTTTTTTTTTTATTCGTACCCATTTTGTCCTTCTTCTGTTCTCTCTTCCTAATAATACCTTCTGTTCTAAATGACCTGGGGACGGAGCACAAAAACTGCAAACACAACAGAGACCATCTGTGATGTCTGAGTCCTATGAATATTATTATGCATGGTGAAGGTTATATCTAGAGGATAAGGTCCTGTTAAAGGAATAGTTACCTCAAAAATGAAAATTCTGTCATTCTTTATTCACCCATATGTCATTTGAAACCCTTTCTTCATTACATTTTGAAAAATAAAGGCTCCAAAAGGGTTTTTTTTTTTTTTTTTTTTTTTTCACAGTGATCCCATTTAAGAACTATTTTGGATTCTCCAAAGAAGATTTCAGTGAACAATTCTGAAAAGAAAAAAAAAAACCTTTTTAAAAGGACCTCATTGGCACAAAAGCAGCTGTTTAGCAGAATGTCCAAGCTGCTCCTTTCCATACAGTAAAATTGAAAGGTGACCACAGCTAAGACATTCTGCTAAACATTCCTGTTGCATTCCAAGAAAGAATTGTGCTTGATTACATAAGTCTACGCTGAATCAATGTGCCACCTGCCAGACGAGGAAGAATTACTGCTGTAATAAAACACTTCATTAGTAGACACTGATTCAGGCTTATCCCAACTACGTAAGAGCTTGTCTCAACTCCCCAAATAGAATGACATTCCACCAAACTAACTGCAAAGACTCTAAGTACACCTGACCAAACCATCAACGGGATCCGGATGTTTACAAGCATTGGCCATCCTCCCCATAATTACGCTCTCATTGAAAGTAAGTGTTTCTCATAATCCTAATTACACACAATTACAAACAAACACATCACTGCAGTCTGTTACATCATGTGAGAGAGAAGGACACAAAGATGACTGCAAGTCCTGACTCAGTAATAAACCACCAGACAACAATTCTCCTCCAGCAGCATTTCAATTTGCAGTAATGGGCTAAACTAATGTCAGACTCAGGCTCCAAAATTAGCATTTGCCAAGCACCCAGTGGGAGTAAAAATAGTTTTTAGTGAAAAATGAAGTTACTTGCCATTCAGGAAATGCAACATTATTTTTTATATAGGCGAGCACACTCTCTGCATCCCAATGTGCATACTATCCACCCTGTTTGCCCTAAATAGTATAGAAAATTACTACTATCACATAAAATTTAGGATGGATAGTATGCACATACTGATTTTCAAAGTGTGGTAGTATGCGGGCTCCCTCTAGTGGTACACAGAGGAATCACTGAATTAAATATAAATTAATGTTAAAGGGTTACTCCACCCCAGAATGAAAATTTTGTCAATCACTTATCCCCATGTCGTTCCAAATCCGTAAAAGCTTCATTCGTCTTTGGAACACAATTTAAGATATTTTGGTTGAAAACCGGGAGGCTTGTGACTGTCCTATTGACTGCCAAGTAATTACCACTGTCAAGGCCCAGAAAAGTATGAAAGACATTTTCAAAATAGTCCATCTGCCATCAGTGGTTCAATCTGAATGTTATGAAGCGACGAGAATACTTTTTGTACACGAAGAAAATAAAAATTACGACTTTATTCAACAATTCATCTCCTCCACGTCACCGTAGTGCCATTTTGGAGAATATCCGCTGGACACAAACTGTGTATGCTGTTCTGTGTCAGCCGCACCACAAGGATACGCTGTTTTTGTTCAAATCAAAGCGTAAATGAACGTAGAAAATGTATCCGTGTGGCGCAGCTGACACAGAACAGCATACGCAGTTTATTCTCCATTATGGCCCTAGGGTGACGCGGATGAGACGCGGAGAAGACGAATTGTTGAATAAGGTCGTAATTTTTATTTTCTTTGCATACAAAAAGTATTCTCTTCACTTCGTAACATTCAGATTGAACCACTGTAGGCAGATGGACTATTTTGACCATTTCAAATAAATGCTGTTCTTTTTAACTTTCTATTCATATATATATATATATATATATATATATATATATATATATATATATATATATATATATAAATTGTAGTAAAATTTCACATTTTTACTGTTTTTACAGTGTTTTTCAATCAAATTAATGCAGTCTTGTTGAAGTCAAGTCATTTTTAAAACATCAAAAAATTCTCACTGACATTTTGAACAATAGTATTCAGTCCTAAAACCACAGTGGCCCTAATATATGCATTCTTCCATTTAATTGTGTTAATTAGGCCAGGTAGACAAACCAGACAGAGTAACCAGTCACTCATCAGTCATCCTGGGTCTAATCAATACCAGTCCGGGTAGTGATGACAGTGTACCAGTCTTACATTGTTACGGCCCATTTAGCAGGGGCCAAATGAGGGAGTTTGCTATACAGTGTGTCTGTTTTAGCACTAGTTGTGGGACCAAATGCAGGTTAGGAAGACATTAAAGCTATTCATTGACTGAACACTAGGAGTGTTAAGCATCTAGAATAAAGGTTCGGGCAAAAAAATAAAAAGCTGCCTTTTATTTACAATAGTTTTTTCCATCACATAGTGTTCACACACTCGCAGGCTCAGAATCTGTTCTTCAGCTCACGTCTATCAGTTTATTCATGCATGTGGAGAGGTATCAAAAAGCTGTTAGAAAAAGTGAGAGAAATCCTTTGTGTCTGGAATGAGAGCCACAGGGGGGAATGAAGCAGACAGTCTGGACATCACAATCAGGCACAGACTGGTCTGTACATTTCTTAAGCATGTGCTGGTTTTGCAACATTAATACTCCAATAATTTACAATAGTTTAAAAATAGTAAGACATTTAATCCACTTCAGGACATTTTGAAAATATTCACAAGATTGACTTATAAGAATAGAGACTTGATTGAGTAAGATGGTTTTAAGGCAAAGATAAAGTCATGCACTACACTTTCCCTGAATTGCTTTAAAGAGTTAATGGAATCAGTGGTTTATTTTTTACCACACTGCACTGGGATTAAGAAATGTCAGAGATATTTAGGTGAGGAGAGTAAAAGGGAAGGGAACTGAAGGAAGAAAGTGGATGTTGAGGTACTGCATGTGTATTTTTAACATGAGTGCGTTTATGTGAACATGATATCACTCTCATGTTTGACTGAAGCGTTGATAAGGGGTATGTGGATTTGACTGAACCTCTGACCTCTGATATTACGCAACTGTGTCTGACTCACTTTAACACCCCAGGAAAGCTTTGCGATAGGATACTGAACATAATACAAATGTATATTCTCATATAAACAGCAGGGAAAAAACAACTGTGAGCAGTATAAAAATAAAGCAGATAAAACATTTTCTTATTATCAGATTTGACTAATCCAGTTTGCAGGTGCGCTGGCTGTCTGGCAAATGTGTAGCATTTGCAAAGAAGTAATGCAGTTAACATATATACAGAAAATCAAATATAGAAAGAATATATGAATATATAGAGTATAGAAACAAGTTCAGTATAATGCTGATGTCTAAATGGACCATGGGCTCGTTCCCTGATGCTGGCATCTCACCTCTATCTGTGAGAATGGAAAGGTGTTTTGAGGAGAACTGTGACTCTGTGTACTGACCCCTGAGACTGATAAACACAGTCCAGATGGGGACAGAGGGGCCGACAGAGGGAGCCCAGCAGGACAGGCCCACACATCCTCAGTCAGGGCTCCATCCTTCCCCCTACAGATACCTCTCCAGTGTCCTCTATAACCTCTCTCCACTTTCCTCCTCCATATATATAAAGGTTTGTGAAGAATAAAAATATATATATATAAATAAAAAAACTATAAAAAACATTAAAAATATTATATACTGTATGTGTTTATTTCTCAAAAGGGGAAAGTTCTGGAGGTTTCAGAGAAGTGTATATGGAAAGCAGTAACTATCAGCATTGTCATGATAAAGACTGTATACACAGCGACAGGCAAAAATTGATAAGAGCTCTTTAGGAGGGTGATAAAATGCTCTCTTTGTTTGATAAGTATGTGATGAGTGCTAATTGTGTGCGGCCATCAGAGCATTCAAAGCCAAGTGTGCAGTTTAACATTTAATTTACATTTATTTTCTTATCAATGCTACTTCCATTAAAAACAATTAAAGTGAGAGTTTGGATAAAAAGAATCACAAAAATAAAATATTATTATGACAGAATATAAAAATCATGTTTATGGTCGTGTGTGTGTGTGTGTGTGTGTGTATATACACATATAAACTATCTTAGCTTAAGATATAATAATATTAGATCATAGTAGTGTCTGCATTGGTGCTTCCTGGAGTGTTGATTTATGAATAATGTCATGCCAAACTGACAAACCACCCCACTGCCAGTCCATCTGTACACACAATCACATAGTATTAAAGCAGTATTCTGTGATCTTTAGACGTACACTGACCATCTGTCCATCATATACAGCCCATTTTCAATCTGTTTCCCCACTCTAAGACATGTGAAGGACTACAAATATCCATTTTGTGTGTAGAAGAGAACTATAGTGTTATAAAAGCCCTTGAGGACTAGAGAAGTGTGTGTAGTATCCGTCTGTACCATTAAAGAAGAGTCCTGTCTCTCTGTGGATGAATGTGCTGTTTCAGCTGGCTGGAAACTAAGGCGAGCTTCACAGCACTGCATCCAGAGAGCTATTTCTGGCATGCCTTGGTAACGCGAAACACTGATGACACTTTAATATGTCCTGTCACTTAGCCCTTTCCAGGAAGCTTTCTGAATCTTAGTCTTTAAAGGAAGAAAAGGCAGGTGTCACTATTCTATTCTATTCTATTCTATTCTATTGTATAAAATAGCCTAAAGAAAAGTGCATAATAAACATATTAAGACTTTTATAGCTTGATATTATATACATATTATAGCTTGAACATGAGATATCTATAAAAATCATACTGCTTCATATATATATTTAATATACAGCCTATACATTATATACATAAATATATTTCCATAATATATGTATATAGACAACAATGGCTTTAAATTACCTACACACACACACACACACACACACACACACACACACACACACATTTAAGTAGAAAGCACAAAAGCAAAAGAGAGAGAGAGAGAGGCAGACATGAATAAAACTAATGCATAATTAAAGATGATATTTCCAGTCATGACATAATTCAGCTCATACATTAACCTGAACAGAGTGCAGAGTCACCTTTCATCACGTGCCCGACGGCAAGCCACATTTGTGCCAACAGTCAAATCCCTGCACCTCCCCCTGCACCCTCCACAAAAGCAGCTTATGGATTACAGCGAAAGCTGTGCACTGTCATGTGACATGAACTCTGTGTGACAAAATACTGTTTGTCTTAAAACAAAAACACTGTAGGCCAAGAAAATAATCACAGTGGTCATGTCATTACTCTGCAAGCATCTGAAATATATGCAGTTTTCATATATAGCATGTTGTACTGTTTTAGCGTGTGTGTATCCACTGATGGAGCAAGGCTTTATGTAAGAAGATAAGGCAAGGTGAGCGGGTGCAGAGCGGTCTGACAGACCAGTGTTTTGTCTCCTGGCTGCACTGCAGACATCCCAATCCACTTTACTCTCACCTGAACACTACCGTGTCACATATCAAAGTGACTAAGATCAGGTGTGCCCAACTTGCCACACGCCATCCATGGATTAGCCATGATGTGTGACTGAGAGGTTGTTTACGTCGTTGTGAGTGAGTGTGTAGGAAAGAGAAGTGGTGTGATTGCACTCCTTCTAATCCCATGACCAAACAGCTTGATGCAAGCTAATCGGCAATTAAATACTAACGGACGTACGTTAAAAGAGATGTACATTAAAAGAGATCCCCTGTTATAAAGTCAACAATAAATGAAAATCTATTTTCTAAATGCATATTATAGATTTTTTTCACTAAGCCCTCACTCTCGTGATACAAGTAGGACGTTTACAATCATTTAGTTTGCTTAAACCCTGCTCCATAGCCCCTGAACTACATTTTTTCTTTTTCGATAATCCATTACACACTATATATAATAATTTATTTATTTATTTATTTATAGATAGATCAAGTCACCTCATGGAGGCAATGTTGTTATCGTTGACCTGAACTAAAATGTTTTTGGTAATTAAAATAAATCTGAAATAAAATAAAATATAAAGATTACATGAACAATTTAAACTTAATATAGAAATGTGAACTTTCTTAGAAAACTAAAATTAGAAATGTTGCGATGGCTGCCATGGGTTTAAGTACTAAAATTAATAAAATGACCAGAAATTAAAAATAAATTAAAGCTAAATACAAATATTTAAAACAAAAGTAAAACCAATAAAAATGGAAAAAGCATATATCAAAAAAAACTAAAATTTAAAAATGAATATATCTACAAAAAAAATAAAAGAAGCTAATTCAAATCATGAATAAACACTAATGAATAACACTAACACTGTTATCTAACAATTTTTCTCACAAAATAAATGCATCATATAGTGCATTTCCACAACGTCATTAGCAACAAAAACTTTTTCATGATGCTGCATTCACAAAGTGTCAGTTTATAGCTCAAGACCACTGTTTTTGTCTGCCAGCACAATTACACACACACAGTTAAAGACACTATGTGCAGCTTTAAGATGCTGATCAATTGCTATCATCTCCATTTAGATAGGAAGTGTCTCTCAGACAGACAGGGAAGTGAAAAAGGTAGGTGCTGAGTGAGGCTGAGAGTCAGCATTAGACAGATGTAACACATTCATTTCCAGACCCTTAATCCCGTTACTGCAACATGAAATCAGTTCTCTGTTCCACTGGTATGAAACATGCACACCTGAAAGCCCTAATGAATGCCAAGTTCTGTCAAGAAACTCTAGATGATGCAGGCTGATGGGTTGTTAGCGCAAACTGATGATATTTACAGTGTTAAACTACTTGGCACAAGCTGATTGGTTCCTGTTGCATATGCAGCCAATGAGAGTACATCTGAAATCCTCCACCTTCCCCAGCTCCACCTGTATAGATCTGCCACGGGTTATTATATGTGCAGCAGCTGTATGTCTTAGCAGTAGCAAGTTCCTGTACTTGCTTTGCAGCAGCAATAATCTACAACAACAGCAATAACCAACAGCAGCAATTCAGCAGCAGCGGTGTAACAGATTGATAGACCAAATACATTAAAATTGTCATATCCATTACCATGCTAAAATCTTCAGAGTTGTCATAATAGAAATATATTAACACATATGCAGATATAGATATATAATCAAAAGCATGCATTCTGTCACAAACATATACTTTCATATATCAGTATATCAACTGTCTTGTCCTTTTCTGAGAGAAATGTTGTTGCATGATGATTGCAATGCTATTGATTATCTTTCTCCTCTAAAGGATTGTATGTCCGTAAAGTGGGAAACACACACACAGCAGACAATAAATCAAAGTCTCTGACAAAGCACTTTGAAAGACTAGAGAGGAAATGAGTAGGCTGGAAATAAAACAGCAGGAGCCTTGATGGGAGGATGTGAACATACTGGTGTTTACAGTAATGACATAAGAGCATAATTAATGATTTGTCTTCGTTAGGCTATTTTTACTGCAGGCCTCACCTAGTATGAGGCACATTTACTTTTATTAGATTAATATTGAATATTGCAGAACATTATCTTTGACTTTTAATTGTTTTACAGTAAAATCGCAGGTGGAGGGCAGAGGACTGTGACAGCATCAAGCTGCACAGCACAGACATGGAGTATAGGTTTAATATGTCCCTTGGCTTTCTGTCATAGTGTTTTCTACTTTTCCATTGTTAAAATCATTTATTCTATCCAGATTAATATGCAAATTAGTAAACCGTAAGTAATTAAGAAGTAAGTAGGTTTATTTGCCTAAAAAGTGTAAACACTGTGTTGCTTTTAAAACATTGCTCTGTTTGAGAATCCCGACCAGGGGCCTGTACCATGATGGTAGTTGAACAAATTCAGAGTTACAGGATTAGTTTCGAGTTGACAAAACCAAACCACTCCAATCCAGCTTTGTTGGTACCATGATAATGGTCATCAATTTTCTTTGTCAACTCAGGCTTAGATCCTGAGTTTGTGGAGAGCATGCACATGAATGTGCGACATCAGTGGCGAACAGCCAATCACGTGCCTTGTAACACAGAGCAAGTTTGATTCACTTCTCACGAGAGACCCAGCGAGATTCCACTTTCATGGTACCTAAAACCCAGGATTGGTGCAAACTAAACTGAAACTTATCTGACTAGCCAGCTAATCCTGCTTCATGGTACTGGCCCTGGCCAACATAGCAATACCAGCAATGGCGTAAGTTTGGGGTGGGGCTATCTGACTGACCAATGGCAGGCTGAAGGGGAACTTGTTGGAAAACTATCACTATTTTTGCAATTGATGAGGTAATGACACAAAACGGACAAATTTTGGTGTTATTTTGCTGATACTCAGCTAGTTTTAAATCAAAGAAAAGAAAGGAAAAAAAGTATCTCAATCTAGTGCTATACCTTTGTGATGATAACAGGAAGATCGTGGAAATTCTCAAATTAGTATATAGAATAGAGTTCATCTTAAAAGAATTGGTTAATATAAAAATTAAAATTAGTTGAAAATTTAGCATTTATATACTTGCTGGAGGAAGCGTTACTATGGATTGTGGATTGGATTTTGACCAGAAGTGACAGTTTAAAGTTAAAATTTCTTTATGGATTTTTTTATTTATTTTTATTTTTTTATTTATTTTTTACAGACTGCTTTTTGCTTCATAAGACATTATTTGATGGACTGGAGTTGTGTGGATTACTTGTGGATTATTGTGATGTTTTTATCGGCTATTTGGACTCATTCTGACAGCACCCATTCAACTGTAAAGAATTAATTGATGAGCAAGTGATGTAATGCTACATTTTTACAAACCTGTTCCAATTAAGAAACAAACTCATCTACATCTTGGATGGCCTGAGGGTGAGTCAATTTTCTGAATTTTTTAATTTTTGGTTGAACTATTCCCTTAAGAACCTTCATACTCAAGTCACTGCAAAATACATGCAGAATATCTCTTTATGCTTTAAAAAACGGTAGCCTATTTGCAGAAAAGATACTAAATGAACTAAACAGACTTACAGCAGAGGAAACTAAGCAGCTTTATCTGAAACACTGGCCCACGAGTCCTCACAGCACAACACAACCTGTCTGGTGTTAAAGGCTGGAAGATGAGAGATGATGCTGGTGTGGGACCTGCTTCCGCCGTTTTCAGAGGCTGTGAAATCCTGAATGGCAGTGACGGAGACACTGAGCCTGTTGCTGCGGTAACAGGGCAGCTTTTGAAAAGGGAACTGACAGCTTACTCAATGCAGGCATAGCCATGAGCTACACGTCGCTTTGCAACGGGCCCTAAAGTATGGGGAGACCTGGCGAGACCCTGCGTTCTCTTCAGATACACCGGCGCCTCAGCAAGGAGAGAGCAAAAGCATTTAACGTACGGAAAACATTCTCCGGGCATTGAGAACAAGGCAGAAACTCATTTAATTACTACCAAAAACAAATGGAGACACCAAACCTAGCCTTTTTTACACAATTACAAAGAAAATTAGCATTTTGTGGA
The DNA here is from genome assembly GCA_039654775.1 of Spinibarbus caldwelli. Lineage (NCBI taxonomy): Eukaryota > Metazoa > Chordata > Actinopteri > Cypriniformes > Cyprinidae > Spinibarbus > Spinibarbus caldwelli. The sequence continues at coordinate 15,777,612 of CM077240.1, read as the reverse complement.
TTTTATTCCATGTCTGTAGGGTATGTTTACAAGCAACAATTGTACTAAAAACAGAAAAGTTTTTCCTTTGTGTTTTTGAGAAGTTTCACGTACAGAATTTGTTAAAACAATCCCCATTTATTATGTTATATTTATTAATCCCATGTATTGTCAGTATTTGCCCTAGTGAAAAATAAATATACTAAAATGTATTTAAAATACATTTATTTCATGCTAAGTATACTACAAATACTTTAAATATTTATGTACTTAATAAAAATGCCCTGCAACTTTTAGTATACTAAACTGATATACTTAAAGTCTGCTAAATTGTACTTAATGTACTTTAATTGTGCGAAAATAGTCCTGAAGTCCAAATAAAGATATACTTAAGTATATTTGATTGTGCTAAAGTGGAACTATTGCATTGCAAGTACACTTCAGGTACACTTTAAATATCTCGCAAAGCCCTATCAAAGATCATACAATCCTAATCAATAGTGACATTAAAGGGGTCCTATTATGCTCTTTTACAAAGTCTTGATTTTGTTTTGTGGGTGTACTAGAACATGCTCTCGTGCTTGGTGATGCGAAAAACGCATTATTTTTCACATAATTTACATTATTACAATACCTTCCTCCCCAGCCTGGCACAAACTGCTCGATTAGTTCCGGGTTTGATGAAGGCCCGCCTTCCGAAAAACGAAATGTGTTGTGATTGGTTAGCTGTCCCAGTGCGTTGTGATTGGCGAACAGCTTAGACTGTGTTTCAGGACTGCTCCACCCCTTGCCAAAGCAGCAAGTCAGTCAATATTGCCATATCAATTCAGACCTCGAGAATATTGAACAAGAGGATCGCGCAGAACCTTTGCACGCATGGATATTGCAAGACATATTATAGTGATAACGTTATTGTTGTGTTTTTTTTTTTGTTTTGTTTTTTGCTAAATCACGATTTGTGGCGGCATATATATGCAAATTCATTCTCTGCCAGCTGGAGGCTGTTGTAGTGGTAGAGAGCAAGAACTTTGAAACTCGTTTTTAGTTGAAAACAGTGTCATGTAAACACCACATTAGTTTCAGCTTGACAGTATTCACTTGTTTCAAAAAAAATATTTGAAATGTATAGTCTTTTTCTTCTAGGGGAAAAAAAATGAATGACTCAATATAGATACACAGCGCAATACATAGATTTTTGCCCAATCAGATGCTCTCTACAATGAGACTGTCCCTCCCTCAGCACCAGAAAATACAGGAAATATAAAAATAGACATTTGTACTGTGTACTTTTATCTTAAATGTAAAATACAAACACACACACACACACACACACACAAGTATACACATATGCTGCACTAACAATATTATCACAATCTGTTTTTACAAGGCTAGTAAAGCTCCTCTGAGCACAAGCCGTTCCTGTTCAGTTTTTTTTTTTTTATGTATGTGAGGTAATTCAGAGGGGTGGGTGACCCCTCGACTGAGGTGAGGCCGTGTAGAGCACACACCCCTCCCGCTCTGGATGTGCTGCTCCATCCACATGCCTCCATTTTGCTGCTGAGGCTGTTCCTCATGAATTAATGAGCCTTGCAGTGCGGCAGTGAGGCCACAATGTGCTGCAATGACTCTCAGAGTCCTGACGCAACCTGACAGCAATTCAGTTACACCATAAACTACATCCTAAATTTCAATTAACAAACTTGACTCAACTCCAGCATCACCATAAAAACTGGCTGAATTTCACAGGATTGAATCTAACCTTTATCTTTAAATACACTCTGTATTTCTATTTGAAGATGAAAAGAAGGCCAAGGAAGATAGTATCTTTTTAAGGTTATTTCCTGTGCTCATTTGTGCAACAGAATTAAAAAGTATATTTTTGAGGCTAAGGATTCAAGCTTTAGGGGTAGATTTGCCAACGGTTATGAAGTTTAATGTAATATCAGCCACTGTATAATACCACATCTGCTGTTGTGGGTTATTTTACCCCTGCACCCAACTGTTCACCCCCAAAAAAACAAACAAAAAAAAACTAAAAAAATTTAAAATGTACTTACTCACCCTCGACGTTTTAAACCTGTATGACATTCTTTCTTCATGAACACAACGATATGTTGGTAACCAGACAGTTTCAGTTCCCACTGACTTCCATTGCATGGACAAAAATAGAATAGAAGTCAATGGGAACCAAAACTGTTAGATTTTCAACATTCTTCAAAATATCTTCTTTAGAGTTCAGCAGAATATAGAAATCCATACAGATTTGGAACGACATGAGGGTGGGTAAATGATGACAGAATTTCCCTTTAAAGGAATAGATCACCTGAAAATGCAAAGAGGGAGAGATTTAAGACAGAGCCAAAGATGTAGAGCAGATGTGAGTTGATGAAGAGCGCTGCAGCAGGTGAGCAGAAGAGGATGCTGGAGGAGGGGTTATATGTGTAACGGGATAGTGGCTGCAGTACTTCTCTTGCTTGTCACATTGCTATTAAACTTTAATGTAATCAGAGTGGCACGGCTGGCAGTGAATGGCCTTAGACCCAGGCATGCATCAGAGATGAGACTGATAAAATGGAGTAATACAGGAAAAGGTATAGCAGAAGAAAAATGACACCATGTCTCCTCTTTCACTCTCTCTGTTCCTCTTTAATGCTGACTTGCATCCAGTGCCTCCTTTGAATGTAACAAGGTTGTTTTGACCCTGAACTATTCAGACTGGAAAAAGCTTTCCACATATATCCTGAGAATTGTGGTTCATCTCTTTTTTATTTTTAACGTGGTCTGTTAATTAATGCACAACTAATGTCACCAAATGGAAAAAAAACAGCTGTTTTCAGACAGATTTTCTGAACTCTCCCAACATCTTCATAGCATACATCGGCCTTGTATTATAAGATTGAGATGTAATACTTTACTATATACTCCTGCACCAAATGATTTTTGAGCATTAATTGAAATGTTAGCATAACGTACATTTTAAGATTCTTATATGAACATATATTTTGTAACATTTCTCCAAAGCATGTCATATTAACCATCTCTGTGTCAAGGTTATATAAGGACACCGTATGGCAACAAGCATCTTCCTTCATCTGCAGTGGAACAGTGTGTGGAGTGACAGAACAACTGTTTGAAGAAAGGAGAAGAGGATAAAGGACAGGTAAATAAAAGTCATAACAGGAGTGTGAGATGCCCAGGTGCATCATGGGAGACTGCAGCACTGCAGTGGTAACTGCAGTGGCTCCTCCTCCTAGTGTTTTATACACACACACACACACACACACACACACACACAAAGATTCGCACATATGCACTCACCTTATCAGCTTCGCACATTCACAAGGAGGAGAAAACATCACAGAAGGAGGAGTCTCAAAGGCACGTGGAACAGGCATGAGTGGACACTCTTAATGTACAAATCCCACATGCAGATGTTAAATCATTCAGAACTCAAGGCAGACTGTGCCTAATTGCTGTTTCTATCTTCTGCTCTGAAGAAAAAAGCCTTCTGTGTCATGCAGTGCCTCAACCCATTCAGCAAATAGAGCTATCAGACATAAAACTGAATGAAAAAGAGAGCCTTTAGCTCCATTCCAAAACCTAATGAACATTTTAGGACAGCACTGTGACATGCTCAGTGAAGAAGAAGAAGGAAAAAAAACTATACAAAGTCATTAGGAATGTAGACTAATAGGGCCTAAATTCATTCATTACTAAAAAGTATTGATAAAAATATTTAAATCTAATTAGAATGGTCAGTTTAATAAAAGTACATGGTGTGTGTTAGAATATAATGCAATTAGCTTAGCAACATGCGAATGTCAAACTCTACCGTGTGCTTTATGCAAAAAGTATTTTTTTTAAATAAATATTGTGGTTAATATAAATATATTAGGAATAAGTAACTAAACGTATGAAAAATATATTTATTTAAATCAGTGTTAATATTGCTAACTAAAATTTTAACATTTTTGGAAGCTGAAATAAAGCTGAAATAAAAAAAAATACAAATTTTAGATGAAAAACAAACTTAAATGAAAATGTGAAATGTTGTCTTAAAAACTAAATGAGTTTAAGATAAGTGAAAACATAATCCTAACCCCAATTTCTAACCCAACTTCTAAATTTTACTAAAAATACTAAAAATAAATATGAATAGTAAATAAAAATAAAGCTAAATAAATAAATATTATATAAATATTACAAATATTTATTTATCAGGTTTGGCAACCCCATGCACAACTGCTGCTTCTGTCTCTTTTTTCTTGACATGAATTGCGTTTATTTAGATGCAGAATGTCGACCACATCAAACGAATGAAATTACGAGCATGCGTGTCAGATCCGCGTAACATTCAGCAGCGGTAGCTCTTAAAGTAATAGCAGCCAAATAACCCAATAACCCAGTTGCTGAATAAAAGAACAAAAGAAAAAAGAGGAAATCAATACCTTTTGTAGCTTTAAAGATTCATCAATATTTAATTTAGAATTTAGTGTTTGATAACTTTATTCAATTTCTATATATTTCCTACTTGCTGAAGGGCACAGGTAAATATGACATTTATTTTAATGGGTTTATGTGAAGATTGTTTTAAGTTGACTTATATTAGAAGTTGTTATTTTTTTAAAGTCTAATAAATGTTAAAATTGATAGCTCTCAAGTATACTGTAATGCTGAATGGCTATAGTCAATGGTTAAATATTAGAAAAAAAAGAATTTCCTAGAGACATCGGTAGTATTGGTATCAGTGATACTCACCTTCAGTCATTAAAAAAGATGCACAAATAAACAGATAAACAAATATATTAAAAAATGTACTGTATTTATGTTGTTTCTACATTAATTTAAAGATTGAATGTGAAATTATTGCAAGATAAAAGTATATTTAAAAACTATACAGTATACTATACTATATAAATATTATAATCTATACTATAAAAATACTAAAAGAACTAAATATATATTAGCATATATTTTTGGTTAGTTTGTATATTTTGAAATATATTTTAAAATACATTTATAATATACAAAGATATACAAACATATACAAAAATACATTTTTTTTTTTTGCCAAATTTTCCATATTTATGTTTTACAGCCATTTTAGATGTATTTTACATGTATTTTGAATCTCACACTGGATTGTGTTGTGTTTTAGAGTTAACAGGAATGTCTGTAAATTTAATGGACAATGTCCTGGTAATGAGCTACCAGTACTGTTTCTGTTACTTTACGGATGTAATTCTTACACTGCTGTAATGCACTAAATACAGTATGTAATGCAGCAAAGCTTACAGTTTAAGCTGTGAGAGTGCTTGTAGGTGGAAAATGAGCAAAGACACTCAATCTTTCAGACACTCAGGTGGGCTGCAACCTCTCCTTCTCTGTCCCAGTTCCTCAGTTCCCTCCATCCTCATGGCCTATTATCCAGAGAGAGAGGTGAGAGTGTGCAGGTTTGAGCACAAGCACCAAACAGCTGAGACCAGGCAAGACCAAACTATCATGCAAGAGGATAATTACAGTCAGCAGACATTGCTCCCCATGTCCCTGAAACACTTTGCAAGCCTTTGTGAATGCATCTTGTCAACGGTGCTTTGAAATCCTCTGCATTTCCCATGGCTGGGTGGCAGACACAGATGTCAGATGAGAGAGTTTTGATGTGCATCTTGCTTTGAGAAGAACACAGGATGGCATTGTCACATGGACTGTTGATGTGGGCATGAAAGCCACCGCGTTCCCGTGTGTTAAGCAATGCCAACAGAGGCAGCGGGAGGTCCAGAGGTCTCTGAAAACTAAAGGCAGGTGCCAAGCCAAACAATGTTGATCAAGTGTAATTGTTTGGGTAGATGCCCATACCTTTATTAATTTATAATACCATAAATCATGATCATAACCCAATCAAGATGCTGCATTACAATGAATTAAGCCATGGTGATGTTGGCTGCATGAAAAGTTAACTGTGGATGCAGTTGGAGGGTCTGAAAAAGGGCCAATTGAAACCATCTGAACACAGATTATTATTAATTTTTCAAATCCATTTAAAAGGTATGCAGGCATAACTCCAATATGAGAAGCTTAGGTCAATATAAAATTACCATTTTGAAAGAAAAAGTATTTTAAAAGTCTGGGGTCAGTAATTTTTTTATTTTTATTTTTATACATATAAGATGCACTAAGTTGATCAAAAGTAATAGTAATGTTTTTTAAGGTTTATATTTCAAGTAAATGATCTTCTTTTGGACTTTCTATTCATCAAAGAATCCTGAAAAATGTATTTTTTAATTTAAACGCATCAAAATGATAAGAAATGTTTCTGGAGCAGCAAATCAGCATATTAGAATGATTTCTGAAGGATCATGTGACACTGGAGACTAGAGTAATGATGCTGAAAATTCAGCTTTGCATCACAGGAATAAATTACATTTTAAAATATATTAAAACAGAAAAAAAGTTATTTTAAGTTGTAATAATATTTCTGAATGTTACAGTTTTTACTGTATTTTTAATAAGAATTTTACTGTATTTCTGAGCATGAGATACTTACTGACCCCAAACTTTTGAACAGTAGTTTAAGCCAACTTGTAAGTTTTAATTTGATTTTCACAGAGACAAGATACATCATTCACACAGCCTGTGAAAATAAATGAAGGTACACCGGAGAGCCAATCAAGTTGTATTTTTTAATAGGAGGATGTTTAGGAGGAGGATGCCTCTGACAGTGATAGATTCTGGGTAATAAATGTCCTAGAAGTTGTTAGACAAGAAGAGATTGACTGAGGACATGAATGAAATGAAACTAGGGGGTGGTGGAGGTGATGGTGGGGGTTATGACATATTGTCCTGCCCTTTAAAAGATACACAGAAAAACATCTTAAGAGCATAAAGAATGACCTTTTTTATCTTTTAAACAACTTTCTGTAGACCAATGTATCATAAAGTACAGATGAAAAGAAACATTTTGGGGCTGTTTGCATGTTATGCTCAAGCAGATTATCTGCTGTTAGCATTTTAGCATTGGGTTGGCAAAGAGGTCTGAGCTCGTTCAGTACCGAGATGAAGGACACTGGCATTAAACATGATTATATAACACTCTTATGGATGTGAAATTCACTGCATGATGGGATGAGAGAGGGGAAATGGGAGAATGACAGAATAAGTAAGAGATAAATGCAAGCTTTACACTGCACATTCACTGATGTGGAAGAAATCTGCTCAATACTGCACAAAATCCCAGAGATGTGCTGCTTTTGTAAAGCCAGTGTGGCTGTCTTCGGTATGGTCTGCTCTCATGCAGTTTTCTGCATCTATAAATGCACCAATAACAAAATTCTTATAATTATATTAAATGTAGCCAGTCAGTAACTGATAATTGGCCAGTATATTTATATAACATAAACATATACTACTCAGTCCAAATCAAGGAATCCTGTCAGCCAAGCCCTTTAAACATAAAACGGTAACACTTTAGTATAGGGACAATTCACACTATTAACTACTTGCTAATTAGCATGCCTATTATTAACATACAGGTTGTTTATTAGTACTTATAAAGCATACATTCTGCATGACCATATTCTACATCCCAAATCCCACCCAATACATAAACTTAACAACTACCTTACTAACTATTAATAACCAGCAAATTAGGCAAAAAATTATTGAGGCAAAAGTCGTTGTTAATGGTTTGTTAATAGCGAGAACTGGGCCTTAAAAAAGTGTGACCATAAAATATTTACTTGAATCACCTTTGAGATTTTGAGTTAATGTTTAAGTAAATTAACGACACATTCACGGTTCTATGATGATAGATTATGGCCACATAATATACGAGTAAACTGTTAAAATATTTCATATTTTTTAGTATGTGTTTTATTTTTCTGTATTTTTATTACAAAAACATTTAAATTAAATTAATATTATTTCATTTTTTCACTAATTATAAAAACTGAAGACCGAAATATATTACTGTTGAAAATCACAATTGTACTGCAAAGTAGAAAAAAACTATATTAATTTTAACAATAATTTATTTTGCAATTCACAATACTACTGTTTGTTTTAAATTCTTTCCTTTCATTCAAACACTTGAGCTTATGCCATTTCAAATCCTTTTTTTTTTTTTTTTTGGTGGAATATTGGCAAAATGCTGTAAACTTCTTTCCATTAAAATGTTGCAAAATACGCAAATGTTTATCTATTTTAATCTTAAATTTAATTTTACTGATTATTAGCTTTTCATCAACCCATGAATGCCTTCACAAACCTCCAGGGTTTCATCTAAATAAATAAAAAATTAAACACTATACTAAAATCAATGGCTTTCTCAACATTATTACATACAGTATGAAAAATGGATATTCTTTTTGATTCTTTATTCTTTATTCATTCTTGAGACTTTAAGTGAGTTAAAAAATGAGAATCAAGAATTTAAGTGTTAGTGTAAAGGTAATCTAAATGTAAAAATAGTTGTAAAATAGCTGAAAAATCTAATATCAGATCCAATAACCAATGAAATAAAATTAAATTAGATTAAATAAAAGAAATAAATAGACCTAAATAAACAAAAAAATCGAATAACAGCAAATAACCAATTTGCTACAAGTACATTACACCAGCATCCCTAATTTGCATAAAGTTGCAACCTCCAAAAGCATTTCAGTCTTGTACAACTGCAAGAAATGCATACAGAAATGAAAACATCTAAGCAGGGCAATCAACAGGGCAACCAAGCCAAAAAGCTTCTATATCACATGCCTTTTCAAGACCTTTTGAACAATGAAATGAATCGGTTTAATGTGGCATTTTCCTCCATTCTGCTGTACGGTTGGCAGGGAGACTGCGTGGGCATCCAGTCAGTGCAGAGGCTGGGAACCATGCCTTCACTCATAATGAGCCACTCCACACAGCCTGCTGTGTCCTCTCAGCTAATCTTCCAGCGCGGAGAGGTGAAAGGAGCGCCATGACATCATCGCCGCTTTTGTTCTCATGGCAACAATGGAGGCAATGTTTCATTAATACAGTAGCCATGGCGTTCATATGCAAATAGGCGTCTGTGAATGAACATCCAGCAGGTGGAAAAGGGAGGAAAGAGCTATTCTGCACTGGTCTAATGATAGCTCGTCTGCAGGAGACAGCGAGAACCACGATGACATGTAGGCCACAGGCACAAGGTCCAATTTTGTCTCCTAGCCCAGAAATCAATTACAGCGCAGAGAACGGAGGAAAAATAGCTCTGCAGTCTTGACAGGGCAAACCAAACGAGGAGCGGACAGATGAAGGTGACTGGGTTCCTCCCTCTCCATCGTTCTCTCTAATAAGCAGTTTTGGGGAACAGGATTTGAACACATAAACACTGTTGTAGACAGATAGTTTAAAGATGCATTAAGGGAGAAATGAGCCTTACCCTTTCACCCACTCCAGATTAGACAAAACAACTGAAGCTGGAGGAGGGGGAGAGAGAGATATAGAGACATGCTCCATCACAATGATGAACTGAAAACTGAACAGAAAAATGCCGAAATGAAAACGTTACAGCCATTATAGAATAGAATAGAATAGAATAGAATAGAGAAACAATAAAGATAATCTCATTATTATTTTCATTTAGTTACATTTACATTTAGTTATTTAGCAGACGCTTTTATCCAAAGCGACTTACAAAAGAGGACAATAGAAGCAATCAAAATTCAAAAAGAAAAAAATCAAAATTCAATATTTTCATGTTATTAATGATAAATCTGATAAATTGCAGAAATTAAAATTCTATACTATTTTGTCTAAAATGAATTAAATAATAACATCAAATTAAAACTAAAATCAATTGTTATTTAAATGCTACAAGTGAATTTATGCATCACGACATGATGTACAGTATGAAATACTGGGTACTCATTTTGAGATTTGATAAAGATTACATTTAATGGTGCTATTAAATGTTTATTTTTTAAAATATATATTATTGACACTTTATAATAAGTTTTTATTAAGTCATTGGTTCATGTGAGCGAAGAATGAAAATTCTAGTATGTATTAATTTTAGTTACTGTTTTTTTCAACATTTACTAATACATTATTAAAAATCAAAGGTTACTATTATTATTATTGTTGTAAATATTATTTAATGGACCTGAGCTAATGTGAACTATTAACAAAGATGAAAAAAATACTGCAACAAATGCATTGCTCATTGTTAATGTTAATGCATTAACTAATGTTAACTAATCACACTTCATTGTAAAGTGTTACCGATTTATTTTTCATTGAGTGTGAGACAACAGCAAAAATGATCTAAATGTAAATATTTACAATATTTACACAAATGTTAAAAAAAATTACAAAAATTTACAATAACTATTTAAATTCAAAATAACAGAAATTATTATTATTTTTTTTATAAACTATTTAAAATAACAAAAAACAAAACATTGCAAAAAAATACAATATCAACTCTAGAAAAAAACGGTCACAGTTTGAGTGAGGTCTGCTGTATATAATGGCAGAACTAAATGCTACACAGTAGAGCAAGTCAGCTGAGCTGTCATGCAGCATCATATGCATGCCTCCACACGTGACCAGCACAGACACCAGCAGACGACAGAGAGAAAGACCCCACCCACTCCACTCCTTATGAAATTCAGATAATATTTCACATCTCACAGTAAAATCTGATCAGTGTGATCGATATGGATTTGGAGTAGAGCGGTTGTTCCCTTTCATCTGTGTATAAACCTGCTACAGACATGATATTCTCTGAAACACACACCAATCCCGCTGCATAGCCCATGCACATCACTGTGACGTCGCATGCTGTGTGTGTTTGTAATGTTAGTGAATTAGACAATATGTGAGTGTGTTATGTAATGCAGTGTGTTTGTTGCATGCTTCATCCCATCTGCAGCTGAGAGCTGTTTTTCTGTGAGTCAGCTAAGTGCACTACATTAAGCAAAACATGTCTTTCTATAACTCTAAACAACGTACATGTTATTAACTTTGGAACAAGGAAACATTACCACAGAGCTCTTCACAAGCACTAAGCATAATCCCTCTCAAGCATGATACAGAAAAGCTGAAAGTCTTACTTTCACTTGAGATCCATTATAAGAGTGCCTCTGAGTGCTTAATGGTTTAATATGCGAGTCTGGTATTAAAGAGACCAACACCCAGCAAAGCATGTTGTTGCACTGTGCTTTAATCAGCCCCATCTGTAAGGAATATTCCAGGTTTTTCATCTTTAAAAGTTTTATCTCTAAAGAAACTAATAATATTTTATTAAAAAAATAAATAAATAAATCACCAGGGATGCACAAACAAACAAACAAACAAATAGTCATAATTTTGAGATAAAAAGTAAAAATTATGATTGTCAAAATTATGACAAAAATAAAAATGATGAGATACTAAGTCATAATTATGAGATAAAAATAATAATTATGGCAAAAAGTCAAAATTATAAAGTACTAAGTCAAAAATTATGAGATACTAATTATGAGGGAAAAAAAGTAAAAAGTGAAAATTATGATAAAAAGTCAAAATTATGACAAAAAGTCAAAATTATACGAAAAAGTCAAAATGATGAAATACCAAGTCATAATTATGATAAAAAAGGTTAAAAAAACATGATAAAAAATCTGAATTATGACACCTCAAAATTATGACAAAGTCAAAATTATGAAATACTAAATCATAATTATGACATAAAAGGTAAAAAAAAACATGATTTAAAAAAATCTGAATTATGACATAAGTCAAAATTATGAAATACTAAGTCATAATTATGAGTAAAGATTTTTACTTTAAAAAAAGTAAAAATTATTAAAAAAAACAATTATGACAAAAGTAAAAACTATAAAAAATAATTGTGACAAATGTCAAAATTAAGATAACTCAAAATAATGAGATACTAAATCATAATTATTAGATAAAAATACAAATTATGTTGAAAAAAAATCATAATTATGACAAAAGTTGAAATTATGAGAAGCAAAATTACAACTATGAGCTAAAATGTAAAAATGATGACTAAATAAATCATAATTACAACATAAAAGCTGAAATTATGAGAAACTAAGTCAAAATTATGATAAAAATCATAATTATGACATGAGTAGAAAATATGACAACAAACAAATATGAGATAAATATATAAATTATGATATAATTATTATAATTTCATAACCATAAATATTCCTTAAAGATCACGCCAGCAAGTATGTTAACAATGATGCAAAGCCTTTGAACAGCCTTACCATATACCTACAGTTCTGAAACAACCCCATGAGGCAGTTTAAAGCAACACCATAAACAGTTAAGTGTTGAGCTCTGCAGTGTGTTCTTGTGCAGCTTCAGTCTCTCAGCTGAATACACTGTTGTTTGGTGCAGCGTCTGAAGGGCAGGCTCTCCACTCATGGATGAGCTCTGTCACTGCAGGAGGGACAGCAGTCTAGATTTATTATTCAAGATAATTGAGCTCTTATGAAAGCCGATGCTGACCTAAATTCATTTGACTGGTTAAAATTTAAATGGCCTCTACCACTGCCAGCCTCTGTGACCACAATAGGTCGAGAGCAATGGCAAAGCCAATCTTTACTGGGCGCTGAATGGAGGAGCTGGAAAATTGGTTGCGTCAAGCTGTTGCGTACAATAGCGCCTGCCATTTTGCTCGAAAGATTTGGGCAATCTGCCATGGTTGTACAGTTGTTTTCCTGTATTACATTACGTCATGCACTAGTTCTGCACATCTTTAACGATTTATTATTCTATATACAGTGTATTTTCATTGTGAAGTAGTTCAGCTTAACATAAGTCTCTAAAAGTGCTGTACTCAAATTAATGCGACTAATAACTATAATATGAATGAGCTTTCTATCCATTCTAGTGCAGTTTTTTCCAAATGTATGGCTCTAGGTTTAATGCTGCAAACACCCTCAGGGACCTTTATAGACACAATGCTCATTGGTTCAAAAACTATCTGAGTGATGATTTTGGATTGGGCAACAGAGAACATATGGCTGCCGATTGGTCAATGTCAGTGTCAGTCAACAGAAAGCAATGTAATCAGTTTTTTTTTTTAAGGCAGATGAGCTGCAATAGATATCTTTAATCTACCTGGCTGGGATGCGTCAGCCGAAAGCGTGGAAAACAGCCAAGCTGAGGAATCCTGTTGACCTTCAGCTCAAAGTCACTGCACGCATGAGCATTCGGAGGCAGGCCAGATAGAAATGGCTTAAACATATGATCATTTGAAGGTGATATGTAATGTATGATGTTCTGCACTGACTTCTCTCATTTCTCTTATTTCTTTCTCATTCAGTCCTGGCGGTGTGTATATGCAAAAATTATGCAAAATAGCCTTTGATAGACATCACATTTAACATTTTAGACATGCTTATTAAGTTGCAGTTAAAATAAAATGAAGATTATCACATATTTTCATTTTTTCCAACAAACTTCATACTGCGTTCAAAAGATGTTTTAATATTTATGAAAGAAGTCCTTTATGTTCAACAAGGCTGTGTTTGTTTAATCAAAAATACAGTAAATATTCAGTAATCAGGGTTTCAGCAGGTTTTTAAGCTTAAGACCTTTTTTAAGACCTGCACAAATAAAATTAATACCATGTGAGCGGGTAGGGAAATGTCTATAGTAATATATTAAACTGTACAATGACTGTAAAAAAAAACATTTACAGTTCAGATACAAGTTTTCACAAAAACAAAACATTTTATAAAATGATACACTTCACATTTCAGCCTTTAAAGCATTTTTAAGAAAATGGATGAGTCAAAATTATTAATTACTTTATTAATTTAAACAATTATTATCAATAAATTATTATATTATTTAAATAACAAATACGTTTTACTGTTTAGATTTTTATAACACATTATCTTCTTATCGATCCACTAGTTCACATTTACAGCTCTGCGTGTTTGCAAGGTAAAACATGGGTCGATTTTCGCAATGGTCTGAATGAACGAAAACAATATTCATTCTCTGCCAGCAGGTGTCGCTTTCGGAACATCAGAAATATAACTGTTTCCCCGGTAACGGTAGTACACAAAGCAGTGCAGAGCTCATGTTTATTTAATAAAATCATAGCCTTTTGAATCTTAATCGTCACATTAAGCCATATCGCAATTCTGGACTTTCCATTCCCAAATTTAAGACCTCTTGAAATCATAATTAAGAATTTCTTATACAATTTAAGACCTTTTATGGCCTTAAATTTGATACAACTACATTTAAGACTTTTTAAGTACCCACGGTAACTCTTGTTTGTTTATTAGTATAGCACGTTTAAAAACAACTCTGAGTAATACTGTGAAATATTATTACAATTTAAAATAAACGTTTCATTTCTGAATATATATTTTTTCAAATGTAGTTCATTCCTGTGATGGCAAAGCTTACTCGTCAGTATCCTAATCATTCTAACATGCTGATTTGGTGCTCAAACATTTGTTACTATTATCAATATTGAAAACAACTGGGAAGCTTAACATTTTTGTCGAAACCTTGATACATTTTTTTCAAGATTTGTTACATTATAAATGTCTTTAATGTGTTCTTGCTAAATAAAAGTATTAATTTCTTTTCAAATCTTGCTGACCTCAAAGTTTTGAATGGTAGTGTACATAAGCTTAGCACTGAGGTGTGGTTATATTAAAAACACCTTCCAAAGGAGTTTTGAATAAGTAATAGATTTGAATACATTTGAATCATTTTTGGTTTCCTGTCTGCGATCATTAAATAGTGCTGATTTGGCCTCTACACAGAGCTTCAGAGAGGTGACTGAGGAAGAGGACGAGGGGAGAAAGAACGGATTAAATGCTCTCAAGAGCGATGCAAATGAGACATTTGAAGAGAGGGAAGGGGTGATTTTGACAGCTCCCTGTCAGGAGGGCTTGACAGACAACGTAGCTATATGGGGAGAGACTTTGTAGGCTGTTAGCCTTCTGTGTAAGATAAAATGATCTGAGAAAAGGACTTTATTCATTATTCTAGTAGTGCTTCGTGAGCTTCTCAAGGTGACAATTAGCATGACATGCTGTTATAGCTGCTCTTTTGTTCTGCCTTAGCATATATGCGGTGTTGTTTTCGTTCATCAATATTCTGCCCAATGCTTTGTATCTATAAAAACGAGCAAGCTAAAGGCAAAATATTCTGCCCTAGACCCTCCGTGACATCAGCGTCTGTCTCACCCTGTCAAAATGTGATTGCTGCACACTACGGTGCACTCCCTGAACCGGGGAGAAAAAAACAGTCCACGGGGTTGAGGGGGGAAAACACTGCCATCATGAATACTCATCAGATGCAGACTTAGGCTTCTTTCTGAGACATGTTCTCTCTTTCTCAAATCAAACTTTCTTTGTAAAAGTATTAAAAGAAAATACCACTTGTTATGCTACTGCTAAATTGAAAACTAGACATCATGAAATCTGTGCACGTGTGTCGTACCTTCAGTAAAGCATTCGATCGTTCACAAAAAAGGGGTGTGGTCGGGCTTGGCCTTCTGGGATACTACAAACAGAAAGATACAGGTTAACATGACACAAACAGCAGTACGTTATGTGATTTCTGACAAAGCATGAGGTAGAGGCAGCACTAACAGCACTGAACTAGAAGTCAAGCGCTGTGGAGATGGCATTATCTTCTCAGCATGGATGTCTCTCCGTGAGCCCACGGTTAAGCTCCTAGGTGAGCTTACTGTATACAGGAGACTATAGTTAAAGCTGTGTCTCTAGTAAAAACACAGCTCAGACTCACAATGGCAACAACCTCACACTTACAGGAGCAGTATATCATTTCCTTCACAGCTGGTGGTCCCTTAAATCCAGGAAATCCAGAAGGTTCTCATTAGCAATATATAGAGAAGACTGAAGCAAAGTCTGTCTAAAACAAACAGCAAAGGTCCAAATTATAGTAACATATTCATGCAAAATCCTTACACAATACTATAACTATAGGGTAGATAACACAAACTATTGTTTAAAAGTGTGGGGTCAGTAAGATTTTTGAAAGACGTATCTTATGCTCACCATGGCTGTATTTATTTAAATAAAAATACAGTAAAAACAGTACTATTATAAAATATAATAATTTATTATTTTTTTATTTTAATTTTTTCCTGAATTTTCTGCAGCCATTACTCCAGTCTACAGAGTAAATTACAAATATAACACAATATAAATGTCTTTTCTGTCTCTTTTGATCAATTTAATGTGTCCCTGCTGAAAAAAAATAGTATTTCTTTCAACAACAACAACAACAACAACAAAAATTTAAAACAGTAGCGTATATACAAAATCCCAATGAAACAATGAACTGAACTGAATATTATGTTATTGAACGATTTGATTTAGGGTTGAGTTACACTGAAATTTAATGCACAGCAGATTAATGACTTTGCTTAGAGACTAAAGCATTTTGTTAATTCATACTCATTTGTATACAGATACTGCCAAATGTATCATGTAACAGAGCAAGATTGGAGACTGCTTAAAAGGAGACAGAAGCATATAAACACTGATCTGCTTCATTAAGCAATATACAAGACGACAACATGAAACCAGAAACAAATGCTAACCAAAATTCATTTCCTGGGAAAACAAAACCACTTCAAAACTACATCAAAGTAATGGTGCATTACGGTGATGTATATTAAAAGCTAAACAAACACAAACAGACAGACAGATAGAAAGACTTTAAAACATAGTGTGGCATAAATTATTCAGTCAGAACAATAAACCAGATTATGGGGGTCCCTCAAAGTATTCCAGGGAGTCTGTGAAGAAGACTATAGCAATAAATAAATACTCACACAATCTGATAAGCATTTAATAATGTACTAATATAAGTTGATTCTCTTAATAAAAAATAATAGGCTAAATAAATCTAGAAAAACCTAGCTTATATTTGGGATTCTTGGTTTGTAGGTACAGGTTAGACATTTTTATGATCACACAGTTATTAAGATGCTAGATAAGACAGTCTGATAAATGCATGTGATCGAATTCCACATTGTTCAATTTTATTGTCAATCATGACAGGGAGAGCCGTCAAGGAAAAACATCATGTGACCAATGTAAGCAAATACTGGATGCTGTGGATGTGATGCGACGCCGTGTCCAATAGAATGAATGGACTCAAATAGCGTCCAATCAGAGGAGAGCTCGGGCTTGATATAAAAACCCCACAAAGCCGCTTATTTCTGGACACCATTATCAGTCTTTGTGTGGGTTCTGGTGGACTTTAGGAAGGATTAATTCCGCTTTCCCAAAGAAAATCAGTATAAGGTATGGATTTTGTTTGAGCTCATTAAATCAAGCCTTTATTATTATTATTATTATTATTATTATTATTATTATTATTATTATTATATTCAGAAAATATGACGTGATAATGCTGCCAGATCAATTTACAAAAACATACATCTGTGGGCTGTATTAATAAAGTATGATCAGGAATGCATCGATATTCAAAGAGAAGTCGCGTATTTAAGCTCTGTTAGCAATTTGCAATGCGCTGTTTGTTTTCCTAAACTCTTTAAACGTGTAGAGAGCTTAGTAATGTCAATTTAAACGCGTTAAATGATACACTGGCCAAAAATAATGCGGATACGTGCATGACAAGGTGCTTTTGTCCCAAACATCAGCAACGACCTTGCAGTCAGCCTCCTCCTCTGCAAGGTCTTTGGAGACGTTGCGCATTACGCATTCGCATGCTTCAAAGAATAACAAATGATTCCCATACAAGACCTTCATAATGCACAGAAGGCATTACATAACGTGCAATATCTGCATGCATTTTGTAATGACGCGTCCTTCATCGGACGCGCGCTCCACATTCCATCATCCACGCGTCACCGAGCGCATTTGTCGTCATCCCACGACCGTTTGTTGCTGTAACGGTTTTAGCGAATTTAAACAAATTCCTCCGTTTTAGAAAATGCGCTTTAATGCTGTTACGTCTCTATTAATGCAGCTGAGGGGCTGGCTTTGTCCTTGAACTTGAATCGGATTTGAACTCGCCTTTAACGCGTCCTTGTTTCCAAATATTTGCACCAGGTAGACGCAACCATGCCTTTCGGTAACACTCACAATCAGCTGAAGATGAACTTCACCGCTGAGCAGGAGTATCCCGACCTCAGCAAGCACAACAACCACATGGCGAAGGTGCTGTCGCTCGAGATGTACGCAAACCTTCGGGACAAACAGACCCCCAGCGGATTCACCCTGGATGACGTCATTCAAACCGGGGTGGACAACCCAGGTAAACGACCCACCTGTCTTCAAAATACCAGTGTACCCTTGTTTCAAAGGATTTGACATGCAAATTTGAGTTTTGCGGCTTTTAGTCCATATGTGTTAGAAAAGTGGGGGGAAAGTGTCCAAAAAATTTGACTCATCCTGCACTACTGTTTTTGACCAATCACATACTCTAGAATGAGAATGCCCCTCCCCCTAATACCACCTGCAGCCAACTAGCAAGTTTTATTTTGTGATCGCCAAGCTATCACAAACCTACCATGAATAACCAACAAATACAATTTTCAGACTCCAAAATAGTAACGTACATATAATTGGTGCTTTTCATTACTAGTTATCAAAGTAAATTTTAAAAAGGCGCTACATGTTACACTTTCAAGTTCTTTTGAGATGAAATGGCTTGAATGTGTTTCTAGTTGGCTAGTCTTTGAAAAAGAAATTAAGCAAGTAAAATCATGGTTCCTGGCTGTGCTGTAATGAAGTAGTTTGCTAATAATAGGCATAATTAAGTGGGTCTCTAAATACTTTGCTAGAGCGTCTGCTAAATGACTAAATGTAAACGTAATGCATTAAACAATTTGTGCAATGGACAAAATTTTGCATGGCAAGATTCATCGTCATGTGATAAGTGCATAGCTTAATAATTAGATGTTAAAAGCAGGACAAATATAAGCTTGAATATCAGTTCTGCATCTCTATTATGGAGTCCTGGGACTTTTGCACATTTAGGCTAAGTGCTTTCAAAAAAACGTACATTTAGTACGTACGTAATAGTCCTATTCAAAGCTTTCTTTGGCCTGATGTGTCCAAAATGTTCAGACACTGAACCTAGTTGCACTCTGCCTCTACTGTACTAACATTCTGATTTGCATCCTTGATTTGCATCCTTTGCTGCTTCCTCATGCCTCCTGATGGCTAATGCGAGGTTTTTTTTTTTTTTTGTTTTTTTTTACCCCCATGCATTTGACTCTGTGAAAATGAAGGGAGAAAGTTGCAATGACAGTCTAAGGTGTTATATTTGTGAAGTTCAACAAAAGAGGAACTGTCTTCTTGAATCTCATGATTGGTGCAAGACAAACCATGCGATAATAAACATGACGTCTGGCTATATTAAGCTGTTGCCTGGGACAATCTGTTTGCGGTTGGTGTGAAAGTTTCCAAAAATTGTCACCACCTTGCTGATCTTTTGTGTTCCAGGTCATCCTTTCATCATGACGGTGGGCTGCGTTGCTGGAGATGAGGAGACGTATGAAGTGTTCAAAGAGCTCCTGGACCCCGTCATTGAGGACCGCCACGGGGGATACAAACCCACAGACAAACACAAGACTGACCTGAACCCAGACAACCTCCAGGTACACCGCGACTGTCTGGACTGTCATCTAATTGGGTTTAACGTTTTAAAATAGTCTGCTGTTAATTTGGTGGTGTTTTTAATAGGGTGGAGACGACCTTGACCCCAACTACGTCCTGAGCTCCAGAGTGCGAACTGGCAGGAGCATCCGTGGCTTCTGCCTCCCTCCTCACTGCAGCCGCGGGGAGAGACGGGCCATCGAGGGTCTGTCCGTTGAGGGTGAGTTCGTCTAGGCATCTGTTTTCATAGGATCCACATGATTCATAATTGGTGTTTCAAGAGGAGTGGGCGGAAACGAGTGATTGAAGCATCCACTCTGTAATGATGCAGTTGTGTTGTGGTTTTCACAGCTTTGGGAGCCCTTGATGGCGATCTTAAAGGAAAGTACTATGCCCTCAAGGACATGACAGAGGAGGAGCAGCAGCAGCTGATTGATGACCACTTCCTATTTGATAAGCCTGTGTCCCCACTGCTGCTGGCCTCTGGAATGGCCCGTGACTGGCCCGATGCCAGAGGGATCTGGTGAGTGAGACCGGCCTTTTGGGTCCATTACTATTCTCTTCATTAAAAGGAATATTGAAGTTTCTTACTTACTAAATGGATACATTTAGGTGCCATCTTAATACTTAGAAGATGATTTATTATTATTATTATTATTATTATTATTATTATTATATAAATGTATGTGTTTTCTTGTATGGAGATTTACTATTACTACTACTAATTATTATTATTATTATTAATAATAATAATAATAATAATAATTTTTTTTTTTTAATGGGTAATTCCAGCTTGTATGAAGAGTAATGTTGACATTTTTGTACCATATATATATATATATATATATATATATATAATTTTTTTTTTTTTTTTTTTTTAATTGATAAGAAAACATAGCTGTGTTGGTGCTAATAAATTTTATGGTTTGTATTTTGTTTTATAAAATGCGTATTTTACATTAGAAAATGGATAGGTTTATTAGATTATTTGTTTTTTGCACTTTTATTTTATTTATTACTAACAACAATTTAATGAGTGATTTCAACTCAGCATGAAACTTTTGGTGCTAAGATAATTAAAATAAAAAATTTTTATACATGCATGCATACATTAGTACAATCAACATTTGAAGTGTATCAAAAAAAAGTTCATCGAAGTTGTTCTAAGACAAGAACACATTTTGGTTCGAGGACAACTTTGGTGAAAGATTTTGATCCACTTTAAATGTTGACTAGTATATTTTAAATTACTAAAATATGATTCTTCATAATGCTGCATAGGCACAACGACAACAAGACATTCCTGGTCTGGGTGAATGAGGAAGACCACCTTCGTGTTATTTCCATGCAGAAAGGTGGCAACATGAAGGAAGTCTTCAATCGCTTCTGCACAGGCCTCACAAAGGTTGGTTTTTAATCAATCCGAGCTCTTCAGCATTGCCAGCATCTCCGGTGTTGGCACATTGTTAAATCCTAACTTGTTTGTCCTGCAGATTGAGGAGTTGTTCAAAGAGAAGGGCCACGAGTTCATGTGGAACGAGCACTTGGGCTACGTCCTAACCTGCCCCTCCAACCTGGGCACAGGGTTGCGTGGTGGCGTTCATGTCAAACTTCCTAACCTCAGCAAGCATGAGAAGTTTGGCGAGATCCTCAAGCGACTGAGGCTCCAAAAGCGTGGAACAGGTACATGTTCACCTGCAGTTCTGTTACCTGTACAGGATGTAATCTGAAATACTAAACTTGCTCTCGTCTCCAGGTGGAGTTGACACTGCTGCAGTAGGTGGTGTCTTTGACATCTCCAACGCAGACCGTCTGGGCTTCTCTGAGGTTGAGCTGGTTCAGATGGTAGTGGATGGAGTTAAGCTGCTTATAGAGATGGAGAAACACTTGGAGGCAGGCCAGTCAATTGATGACCTTATGCCTGAGCAGAAGTGAACGCTTCGTGACTCCTAACTTAACTCCTTCCCTGCCTCCACCAGTCCTTCCTTCCTCCAGTACCAATAATCTTAACTACATCAAGGAACATACACTCCACCCAAACGGTAGTGGCACTAAAGTTAGACGAGTCTTCCATCAGTGTGAAGGATTTTGTATCTCAAACGTCCTGCAATGTTGAAGATGGAGCTTAACACCAGAAATAAAGTCTCTTTGGCCCATGGAGTTTCTTGTGTGCATGTGTTATTGCTAAAAGATCAACTAAAATTGTTTGCTGTAGTTTTAAATCTATCACTTCATTTACTTTGGTTCTGCATGTGTCCAGTTGCCAGAAACGAAGGCACTGTTGTTCAGGTGGTGTTCTAGTTATTTTGGAGGCTTATTTTGTATTTACATACCTTTTTAAATGTGTTTTTAATTTGGGGGTGTTGATAACCTGTGGGATAATCCCTGCGCTTAAAGGTTATTTTATAGGTGGACTAACAAGATCATTATTTGCTTTAGAAAAACCATAATCTCAAGGGCTTTTTTTTTTTTCTTTCAAGGGACTAGTTTTCTTTGCATTTTATACTTGTAGAGATTTTTTTTTTTTTTCGTTTTACATTTTGAATTTTCTCTTTATAAAAGCATTTTATGAATTGTTTTTATAAAGATTCCAGCCTTCGAGTTGTTGCTTTTCAACGCTGTCAACACGGTCTTGTACTGCCACCTAATGTCCATAATGGGATATACATCCAAATGAACTACACTTGTGTATTTATTGCGTATTTGATCCCTTTTAATATTTGCTTTGTTCCGAGTTGAGGGGAAAACCATTTTTGGGGAAACCATGAAATGAGTCTTACCTTACAAGCATTCATTACAGCAGTCTTCCCATATACGACGAAGAATATCCAATTTTTGTCTCTAAGACGTTTGTACAATGAAGGTAAACTCTTAGATATTTTAATTACATATACATTTTAGGTAGTTAACGTTAGGTAACGCCAAAATCGAAAAACAGCCCATCAATCTCTATAAAATTAACCGTATCCAGTAATGCACTACTGTGATTGGCCAGACCGCGCAGAGAAAACACGCACCATGTGACAACACCATCACAACTTCAGCCCCGTATATTGACAGAATCCCTTTTCTAAATTTCATAAACAGGCATTACTTGCATGGTCATTAATCTTTAAGCACAATTTCTTTCTTTATTTGGAACAATCAAGGCATTGTATATAAGAGAAAATCTTTGTTTTTTAGTAATTGGTCTGAGAAAAACATTTTGTTTCTCAGTTATTTAACTCAGAAGGCCTTATTTTAATTATGAAGAATTCTTATGTAAATTTGATTTTCCAGTAACTCCCAAAGAATTCTCCATTGTCATGGACGCTATTCCTAAAGGAGTTGTCATGCTTTTAAGGGACTCTGTTAGATCACCCAGTATTTTACCTATTTCTTTGGACCCATTTGAAATCCCAGAAGGAAAACTGTGCTTTTTGTCACATCATTCATCACGTAACTATAAGATTAGATCGCTCTTTCAAAAGGAGCTTGTAACAGCTCCCTATGTGGTGTCTTATTGGAAGAATGTTGATCATATTGATTGGAAAAAAGTATGGACTCTGTCTTCTAAATACATAATAACTAACAAGGTAAGAGAAATCTCATTCAAATTGTTACACAGATTTTACCCAGGTAAAGTATTTCTGAAAAGGTTTAAATCAGATATAGATACAAGCTGTTCTTTTTGTGGTGACCCTAATGAAACTGATATGCATATTTTCTGGGATTGTCCTCACACACAGCTATTTTGGATTGAATTCTCTAATGTTATCAATCACAATGTGCTCCAGGGTTTCTCTTTGCTTTTTAAGGATGTACTGTTTGGCTTCTTTAATATACAAAAAGATAAAATTAATGAATATTTTATTATTAACCTATTACTATTTCTTGTGAAATTTCGTATTCACCGCAGTAAATTTTCTCATCAAAATCCTTTATTTATTGTTTTTAAAAAAGAGGTTCAACAGTATATCCAAACTATTTCATCTTCCAAGAATCTTAAAGCTCTTAAAACAGTTAATTTATTTCATCTTTTTAATTTATTCTGTTAAAGCTTTCGTTTTGTATTACAAATTTATTGTTACATACGTATATAAATGGTGCTTTGCATGTAATGTCAAAAAAAAAAAAAAAAAAAAAAAAAAAAAAATTAGTTTGAGAGACCAACCAGTAAGTTTAGGAAGGCTCTATACAGCAGACCTGTCCGATAAGCATATGGCTGTATCTATCACCTCACAGCTCTCCAATGGTCTGGAAAAGATCGACCAAAGCCTTCTACCTGGCAGGCTAAAGGTCTGGTGTTACCAATTCACCTTGTACCATCGCCTGATGTGGCCTCTCAAACTGTGTGAAATCAAGATGGATTCAAAGGCCAACAATTACATCCAGAAATGGCTGGGCCTTCTGCGATGTCTGTCAAACAAAGCCCTATTTGGAAGAAACACACTGAAGCTCCCACTGAGATCCATCAGCTTGGGCTACAAGCAGGAGAAGGTGAGACTGGTCTTTGAGTTACAAGACTCACCAGATCCGATAGTCCAAAATGCCAAGGCCCAAGTGCAGACTGGAAGTAAGTGGAAAGCAACACATGCAGTACACCAGGCCATAACCCGCCTGAAACAGCAAGAGGTCGTCGGAATGGTGCAACATGGCAGGGCAGGGTTTGGCTTGGGAACCTCACCAAAGATGTGGTCAAAGGCTTCAAAGATAGAGAGGAAAAATCCAACCATCTCTGAAGTCACGAGGGATGAAGAGGAGAGCTATAAGATCAAAGCTGTGAGCCAAGGCCAACAAGGGAGATGGACAACGTGGAAGGCTGTGAGCGATAGGGTCCTGACTTGGGCCGATTTGTGGAGGATGCCTCAAGCAAGGCTGAGCTTCCTAATTAGGGCTACGTATGACACCCACAAAAGCCCACAAAATTTGAAACTATGGTACGGTGCAGAGGAGAGCTGCCAGATTTGCGGACATCAGAACCCCAGCTTACAGCATGTCCTGTCCAGCTGCAAAACGGCACTGACTCAAGGTCGCTATGGATGGCGCCACGATCGGGTCCTGCGTAAGTTAGCTGAAGTCATCGAGGCACGCAGACTGGAAGTAAACAGGGCCAGCCCAGTAACATCCCAAGGGCTGATACAATTTGTGAGGCAAGGGGATTTGTAAAACACTCAATCGCAATGTGCTCCAGGGTTTCTCTTTGCTTTTTAAGGATGTACTGTTTGGCTTCTTTAATATACAAAAAGATCAAATTAATGAATATTTTATTATTAACCTATTATTATTTCTTGCGAAATTTCATATTCACCGCAGTAAATTCTCTCATCAAAATCCTTTATTTATTGTTTTTAAAAAAGAAGTTCAACAGTATATCCAAACTATTTCATCTTCCAAGAATCTTAAAGCTCTTAAAACAGTTAATTTATTTCATCTTTTTAATTTATTCTGTTAAAGCTTCCGTTTTGTATTACTAATTTATTGTTACATACGTATATAAATGGTGCTTTGCATGTAATGTCACCTCTTTGTACGTAAAGTTGATATTTTTTGCATTAATAATAATAATAATAATAAAAACAATCGCCGTTTACGGATGCCATAGGAATGAATGAGAAGTGCCGTAAGCTGAGTCCCATCTGTCGCAAAAAGTCAGTGACTTCTCTTATAAAACGGCATTTTTTTTGTGGTAAACTCTAAAAATAGTTCATTCCAAAAGTATTGTTTAGTGTAAAACATGTTCAAGATTAGCAGATAGGCTTTCGATTCATTAAATGATAAGTTGTTTCCTCTAAAAAGCTGTTTATTCAGTGTAGTGAAGCCTCTCCTCCATTGACATCCATTCAAAGAAAACAACCTCTGGTCTCCTTTCCCACACACTGGCAGACCGGAAGCGTTAGCTTTAGCCGTTATGTTTTAAACTTGGTATGTTTCATACGTTGACAACGTAACGTTGTATATCTGTAACTGCTGCCGGAGTTCTGATGTGTGCTACCCGCTCAGATATTGTGCTAACAGTTACCTCCGTCTATTTATTTGGCGGTCTATAAACCTTCAGATTGTTTTTTTTTTTTTTTTTTTTTACTTATTAGAGGTACTGAACGCCACACAGCAACTTTTCGGCACTGCACCAAGCAAAAATCACTCGAAATCATAACAAAAAGTAAAGATCAAGTGCCTAACAAGCTCTCCGCGCATTAATTCGGATGGTTTGTTTCCAATCCAAATTTCTAATTCTATGCTGCACATTTGCTCAAATTCTGCAGGATTAAATAGATAGTTAAGGTGAACTGTGTTTCAAGACTGCATTCTAAAATAATAATCATCATTATCATAATCATTCTGATCTTGGGTCTTTGTCATGCCAGCAAATTAATCTTTGCTCTAACTGCATCTCTATTTGGTTCTCTAGGTGACCCTTCATGAAAACAACCTTCAGCAGGGGGGCCCAATACAGTTCCTGGAGATCTACCTTCCTGCAGTGAGTTGGATATGTGTTGAAACTCAACTCTTCAGTTGGTAGATCTCCAGGAACAGGATTGGGCACCCCTGACCTTCAGTATGAGATCTGGGTTACATTTCCCAAAAGCATTGTTAACTACGGTTGCAAGTTCCACTGAACTCTATAGTAACAAAGGAACTTTTTTTATTTGAGTTTGAGTGCAGGGCTGAATTTGATGTGCCCCAAACACAGTGCTTTGCTTTTACCTAGAGAACTTCTCATTTTACCTCAATATATAATTTCCATCAGCTGTCAATGGGTGTTGCTTCTAGTAACCAGGTATGACTACAATGTTGGCCATTTTAGGCCACTAAGAGCAAAAAAAGAGATGCTAAAATCAATTTATAAAGCAAAAACAGAGGGAGAGACTAAGCAATGAGCATAACACAAAGTGAGACGACTTCTTGCTACGACTCATTTCTTTTTATTGTGCACATGTATAGAACAAGGTGCGAGTCACTGTATTTCACAGAAGCCCACACGGGTAGTTTAGTCTAACAGCATCGAGTCAAGCATGTCTCGTCTCCTGTCCTCATCACAGTATTTACAAGGTTAAACTCCACAATAAAGCTCTTCACTGCCTTAACGGCAGAATATAAAAATCATTTCACATGACTAAAAACTGGAGTGGAGTGGGCTGGTATAATATAAAGAAATATTTAAAAACAAAAAAAAGTTTAAAATAAATGTAAAAGCAGAGAAAATTTTCAGCTTAATTCATTGGAGCTGTGGCACTCTAGCCAAACCCTCTGCAGCCAACAAACTGACAAAAACGTATAGTGTCAGTCACTTTAAGCTAAATACTTACTGATTTTATAATGATGGTTCATCTCAATCTTTCTAACACTTCACACACACTCTTCAAATCACTCTTATGCTGTGAAAAACTCTTCTCAGCACTTCACACTTCTGTATAAAGCTCACTGCAGTGAAAAACAAACAAACAAACAAACAAAAAATTCACACTCATAACCATACACACTCACTTATATGCACCTTTATGAATCATATACAAGCCCATCAGTCTATGGGATTCCTCAGTTATAGATCAGAATAAATCGCAAACTATGTTTATTTTGTTCTCTGCTCTCATATACTTCCAGTTTATACACTCGTTTTTGTAGATGAGCTATAAAATTCACACACAAGTCCCTTGTTTTAAGCTTACATAAGCTCAGCTCTCATTCATCCAGTTCAATTCCAAGTATACAGAATCTCTCTCTCAGGCAGAGCACTGCCTGCCCTGGTCTTCTCAGCAAAGCATCATGGGTAAGCAACTACAAATAAAGAAAAGCTCGTCAAAGTGATTAGTGCTTGATCCCCAAGGTGTGATGTACAGCTATAATACATTTTTCATGGATACAAGAGAGCGTTTGAGGAGTGGAGTGGGAGATACAGAGGCCTGGTGGCTGAGCTGATGGGGGCAGACCGAGAAACCTGAGGCTGCTTGTTTGGCCTGGTGTTCGCTGGAGAGTGTGTTTGAGTAGTGCGGTTAATGATGCCTCCAGGTTCAGGGTTTAGCAGCTTCACCCCTTCTGTGGTCCAAGTGGCACATAGAGGTGAAAGACGGAGGTTCAACACCGAGACATCAGTCCGGTCGGTCACCCACGAGAGAGTTACGCCAGAGATCTCTGACGTGGTTTTATTCTGGGGTAAAGCTACGGAGAAACAAAAAAGACACATAACTAATAATATCATTTCATATGCACAACCTATCTAAAGGGTGAAAGAAATTAACACTTTTATTCAGGAAGGATGCATTTAATTGATCAACACAAAGATATTTATGACGTTAAAAAATTTCTATTTCAAAAAAATGCTGTTCTTTTGAACTTTAAATTCATCAATAAAGCTTTAGGTTTCCACAAAAATATTTAGCAGCACAACTGTTTTCAACACTGATAATAATGATAAATGTTTCTTGAGCAGCAAATCAGCATATTAGAACTATTTCCGAAGGATCGTGTTACACTGAAAACTGAAATAACGGCTGCTGAAAACTTAGATTTGCATTACAGCAATAAATTACATTTTAAATCCCGTGTGTGCACCTACCCCTAATAGGTTGCGTGGCACATAGCCCTCTTTGTCATTCAGTTTACTCCACCACCAATCTGTCTCGGTATCGTCCTTCCTGCGTAGGACAGTAATGGCGTCACCCTCCTGAAAGGAAAGCTCATCTGCGCTCTGAGCCTCGTACTCCCACAGCGCGTACACGACTCCCTTATTCATCACGCCCAACTTCTCCTGCACACCTGTAAACACACACAGAGAAAAAAGGCTTAATAAGGCATGGACATCTCTCATTCCGTATGATACAGCATTAACATGAGCACCGTACAAAAAATAGTTACACCTAATTATATTAGTGAATACTGAGTAAAACTATTGATCAACTTACACTACTTTTTAAAAGTTTGGGTTGGTAAGATTTTTTAATATTTATAAAAGAAGTCTCTTATCCTCACCAAGTCTGCATTTATGTAATCAAAAATATAGTAAAAACAGTAATATTGTGAAATATTAAAATAACTGTTTTCTATTTTAATATATTTTTAAATGTAATTTATTCCTGTGATGGTGAATGTAAATTTTGAACTCCAGTCTTCGGTGTCACATGATCCTTCAGAAATCATTCTAATATGCTGATTTGATGCTCAAGAAACATTTCTTATTATCAGTGAAAACAGTTGTGCTGCTTAATATTTATGTAGAAAATCTGATTTTCAGAATAGAAAGTTCAAAAGAAAAATTAATTTGAAATAGAAAAATTAATTTGAAATAGAAATCTTTTGTAATATTATGAATGTCTTTACTGTCACATTTTATAAATTTCATGTGTCCTTGCTGAATAAAAAAAAACTTATCTTACTGACCCAAGACTTCTGAATGGTAGTGTACTTAATATGTTAATGGGACTTTTATAGAATTCTTACAGTACATCGATTATGCCTAAAAGCTCAACAACGATTAAGTAGTGATGGGAGAAGTGAGGCTTTTTAAATGTGTGAGTCAAGTGATTCCTGTTTCTAAACACTCTAAACTCTGTACTCTGAGGACATCTGCTGGTTAAAGCAGTATAAATACAATGAGAACTTTCAATGACATTTTCTACAAACAAATCTATAATATCACCAAATATCAAACAGAAATTATCTGTATACAGTGGTGTGAAAAATTGTTGGCCCCTTTCCTGATTTTTTATTTTTTTGCATGTTTGTCACACTTTAATGTTTCAGATCATCAAACTAATTTAAATATGAATCAAAGATAACACAAGTAAACACAACACGCAGTTTTTAAATGAAGTTTTTTATTATGAAGGGAAAACAAAATCCAAACCCACATGGCCCTGTGTGAAAAAGTGCTTGCCCCCCTAAACCTAATAACTGGGTGGGCCACCCGTAGCAGCAACAACTGCAATCAAGCGTTTGCGATAACTTGCAATGAGTCTGTTACAGCGCTGTGGAGGAATTTTGGCCCACTCATCTTTGCAGAATTGTTGTAATTCAGCCAGATTGGAGGGTTTGAGCATGAACGGCTTTTTAAGGTCATGCCACAGCATCTCAATAGGATTCAGGTCAGGACTTTGACTAGGCCACTCCAAAGTCTTCATTTTGTTTTTCTTCAGCCATTCAGAGGTGGACAACAATTTTTCACACCACTGTATGTAGCCTTTTATTCATTTGTACCTTTATTTGTATTTGTAAAAGCATTTTTGTTCCTTATTTCTTTAAATAAGCTATTTGGTTTGAAATTTTCATCTTATACAGAGATTTTCATTCATTAAGTGAGACTTGAGCCTCTCAAAATTTTGTAGAGTAACTTGCATTTAAATTTAATCCTAAAAACTGCCTCCACTTTCACATTATATTCAACAGAGTTCTCAAAATGGATGGCATGAGAGGACAAATAATCATTCTGAGCCCCACAGAGGAAAAGAAAGGCACTCTTACCATAGAGAAACTGTGAGCACTGTATGTAACCCTCCTCCATCTCCTCACATTTGTCTGCTGCTGTCTCCACATCACTGATAGTGGTGGCAAAGATGGCAGCACCAGACTCCACCAGTATCTTACACAGGTGCACGCTGTTACAGGAGGCGGCACAATGCAAGGGCGTCCTACACATACAGACACATGTCAGTGGGTGTCAACTCAAACCCAGTTAGCTTGAACAGACTGATCAATCTCTTTCACACTAACACACCCAACAAAGTGTCCTCACCAGCCATCACTGTCAGCTGCATTTACATTAACACCAAAGTCCAGCAGGAACTTAACGATGTGGTGGTGTCCGGCACAAACTGCGTTATGGAGGGGTGTGATGCCCTCATCATTAGCGGTGCTGGGATTGTCAACCTTTAAAATTAGAGGAATTACATAAGAATTTGTTCATTAAAAATGGGTAAAATAACGCAGTGTGAAAAGCGTGTTCACATGGCATACCTCATAGATTATCCTTTGTACAAGGTCAAACTCGCCCTCCAGTGAGGAATCCAGTAGCAGAGCGAGTGGGTTGAACTTCACTCTGAGGCCGTGACCCGTCCGCTCTGAGTCGGGTTTCTTTAGGTTCGTGCGTTTGCCCTGTTGAGGACATGGATCATTAGGCTTTGTTCACACAGCACACAATCTGATTTGCTTTTCAAATCTGCTCTTTAGGACTGACTGTCCTCCACACTGTTGCAAGCAATATCATCTAAATGAAATAGAAATCTTTTGTAAGATTATAAATATCTTTACTGCAAATTGTTCAATTTAATGTATACTAGCTGATTAAAAGTATCATTTTCTGTTACTGACCCCAAACCTTTGAACAGTAGTGTAGTCCCTAGTGAAAAATAAATATACTAAAATGTATTTGAAATACATTTATTTCATGCTAAGTATACTGCAAATACATTTACATATTTATTTGCTTACTAAAAATACCCTGCAATGGTACTTTGAGTATACTAATCTGGTATGCTTAAAAAGTCTGCTAAATTGGAACAAATAATTTTGTGCTTAATGCACTTTAATTGTGCAGAAGTAGTGCTGAAGTCCAACTAAAGATATAGCCTACAGTGCCTACTGAATTATATTTGATTGTGCTAAAGTGGAACTATTGCAAGGATACTTTAGGTATACTAAATATCTTGCTTTTAAAGACCGATATTATTCAAAGATCATACAATCCTCATAAATAATGACATTAAAACACATTTTAGGCTTAATATTAAGAAATGTGCATTGTGCAAAAGTAGTGCAAAAGTTTTTATATCAGTAATTCTCGAGCGATGTGTCAGTAAATAATAGATTTGAACTATACTTAGTATGAGATAAACATTTTAAACAATTATTTATTAGGAGAATCTGTTACATATACGTTGTTACCTGAATGACGAGAAAACTACTCAATGTGACTGAAATATATTTCACGGTATATATAGCGGTTTTAATGTAGTTTTTACACAAAAAAAGTTAATTAAAAAAAAAAACCATTTAAAAACAACTGATGTAATAATTGCAGACTAAAGAGATAAGAAAAACGTGGAAATTTGATTTCAATTTTAAGTCACCAAAGTTAAATAAATATATATATATTTTAATACTAAACTTTTAGATTGAATTGTAACATACTATCTAAATAAATAAAAAATATATTATTCTGCAATAATGATGATGATTATTATTACATTTTAAACAGTAAATTTTGCCAAAAGGCAAAAACTGCAGTGCAGGAAATGAAATCTAAATGGATTTAGAACTAAAAATGATTCATACACAAGGCTGAGTTTGTGTGAAGCTGTGTATCAGTAAACTGACCGTGGGCTGGGATGAGGGACAGGTGTCTGCTTCTTCAGGTGTGCTGGCCTCAGCTACAGGACTCGGCAAAATCGCTAATGTTTCTGCAGGATTATTGTTACTGTCTTCTGACGGTTCTGGTTCTGGAGGTGTCAACGCCTCAGCCGCTTGCTCTGGAGGCTCATTATCATTGGCATCACCTTGCGGGACAACATCCTCAGCAACAGCGCCCTCAGAGGGCACGATGGGTGTTTCTGAAGGTGGATTCCCATTGTCTGCATCAAAGAGCATTTCACCTGTGGCCACGGAGGGCTGGTAGAATGGAGTCACTCCTCCACCTCCACTCACACCGCCCATTCCTCCTTCCATCCCTCCAGCCAGGGTGTTGAACCGCTGATAGAGAAGTTTCTGGATGTTGGGCCCATTGGGACCCTCTGGTTCTGTAATTGAGCTGCGCTTCTTAAGCGGTCGTGGAGCATTGGCCAGTTTCTTGCGCAAGGCCTCTAGCTCAGCATCGCTCTGGTAGCGCATAGGGGAGTGCACCATGGGTGTGAGTTTAGTGGGGCTGAGAGGTCGCGGGATGTGGTCCACGTTGGGTGGGGGTGGCTCAGGAACACCCATAATTTGACCATCAAGGTCCAGCTCAACATCCAACATGTCTCCTCCTGGACCCTGCAGGGCGGGAAAGGCCCCAGAGCCCCCAAAAAGTAAGGGAGAGGGGGGCGTAGAGCTGGGAGGCAGGACTGGCTTACCATATACTGGAGAGAAAAAGAAGAACAAAATAGTCTATTACATTGCACTCACAAATAAAACACACTTAAGAAATAAACCACTTCATTCACATACTATAGTACACTCTATTGCATCGGTCAGTGCAGTTTTCAATTATTTTTGCTACAAGGACATTGTTGACCGCTGCAACTTTTTTTTTTGTTTGTTTGTTTTTTCCAATCTTTCTTGCTGCAAGTGGTGCATTTTTAAAGACGTTGTGTCAAGTTAAAATGCGCTGTGAGACACCAGCATTCTGCTCCATTCTGTCACACTGTATCTAGCCTTTTTTAAAAACAAGACGGGTCCAAAATGAACACTGCCTGTGTAAAAATGTACATTAATTTACAATTAAAGTAAAATATAAAAATATATTTATATATTTATGTAAACATTTAAAATATAAATTATTATATAATTTAAATATTTCAAAGAATATTAATTTTATTAATATAATATTTGGCAACACTTTAGATTAGGGAACACATTCACTAATAACTATTAAATATCAATTAAGTTTTCCCCCATTACACTCCTAATTTGCTGCTTATTAATAGTTAGTAACATAGTTAAGTTTAGTTTTAAAGTTTTTGTTGGGGTAGAATTAAGGGATCTAGAAAAAGGTCATACAGAATAAGGCATTAATATGAGCTTTGTAAGTACTTATAAACAGCCAATATGCTAGTAATATGCATGCTAATAAGAAACTAGCTAATAGTGAGAATTGGTCTTTAAAATAAAGTGTTACCTAATTTTTTTTTACTAAGTATCAAATTAGAAGTCTCCCTGTATAATTTGACACTTAAGATCTATCAATACCCAATCCTGATTTTAACTCCCTGTAACAAAAGACTGAAGGTTCTTTCAACTTAAAGGTCAGCATATACTGTCAGGATAAGCTGAAATTTGAAGTTTAATATTAAATCATTTTCTAATGTGTACCTGCTTTGACTGCGGGCTTGATGTTCAGAGGGTAGTTCTTGGGAGCTGCTTGTTGTAGGTACATATGGTAGATGGAGCTTGAGTTCATAGTGGCTGGGCCTTTTCTGGGTGACTGCGGTCTGGAGCCCTTATCTGGGATGAACGGCCTTACCGCTACAGCTAGAGGAGGGTCTGGCCTCTCACTGGGGGGGAAAAAGGGTGGGCTGGGCTGGAAGGTGGGACTGGGGGGCACAGAAATGCGCTGCTGGATCTGCTGAGAGGAAGAGCCGGTGGGTGCAGGGGGAACACGGGGCCAGGCCGGCTGCAGCGGCGGGTTGGTGGGTAGGCTGGGCACCGGTCTGAGAGGAACATCCTTGCGTCGGTCCAAAGAGCTGGTGGAACCCGAGTTGGCAGACGAGAGGGGGTGGTTGCTGGTATGGGCTCCATATGGGGGAGGCTGGGGCTTATTGAGAGGAGGAGCTGAGCCCATTTTACTGGAATCCTGAATTTAAAACAGACACAGTAAAATCACTGTAAAATTATAAGATTGCAATTTATTTGTGTGCACGGGTCTAAGTTACCTTATCTCCAGGAGTGCCTGCAGGTGATGCTGTTTTACTGGTCGTGTCTGTTCCAGACTCCTTCCAGTCAGGTGCTTTGACTGATGTGTTGCTCTTGTTGAGGGTGGGCCAACCGGCATCATTTGCTGAAAATGGAAAGAAAGGAAGCATTAATGCAAGATCAGACATGACAGAACCCCTCACAAGCACATTTATTATTAGAACAGTGACAAACTGCATTGCTAATATACTAGACATGACTTCTAAAGATGTTTAGGTATGTTCTTGAGTTAGGAGACATGACGTATAACAGTCTTGCATATGAAAAACAAATTTGTCTGGAATAGAAAAGAGAGGGGTTCCTCACATCTACAAGAACAGCTCAGATGACTTCTATATTTTACTTTCAATGTAAGCTCAGTCAACTGCATGATATCTTGATGACTTCAACAGAGCTTAAAAGTCAGTCCATATGAAACTCAAGCCAAACAAAGAGAAATACTGATTAAAGCAAACTGACTGAGCCACCACTCTACAGACTTAACTTCTGTCTATTATGTGTGTGTATTTTGTGTTAAGACAACAAGTTAGCTGAATGTTAGAGAATGATGAAATGGAGCCAGTAATTTAGTGAGTTTAAAATGTAGAGGAAGAGGTAGAGAGCCCAGTGAACCTTATCAGGGTAGAGTTTCTCATCCCAGCACACACATTCACTCTCACTCATGAGACCTCGCACAATCTACCTAATTACATTCTTAAACACACAAACATATACTCACATACTCCCAAAAGACAGGATCAGCAGCTTTTGACTCGTATTGAATTGCAGTAAAGAGCAAATAAACAAGGGTGAATGTAATTGACCAGACAGAGGGATCTAGTATATCATTAAGGTTCTGTTGCTCATGAAAAACGTGTAATTTTGACTTCTGCCTTAAGCCATGTTTTGTCTGGAAAATTGCCCCTCTGCAATCTTTACAAGTGGATAGGAACTTTAACAGAATTACTCCTACTGCTTAGTTAAATAAAGTTAGTTAAATAATCTCTGTAAGAGACCCACAACAATATTCAGTTTGCTTAGAACAAGACATATTGGAGACCAAAGTCTGAGATCAGTGGAAAATTTAATTATTTGGAAATTTTAGTTTAATAAATTTTTCATTAGGAATTACTACCTTTCAAAGATTCTTTAAAATAAATTAATATATTCATTCAACAAGCACATATTAAATTGAAAAGGTAAAAGACTTTTACAATGTTACAAAATATTTCCATTTCAGATAAATGCTGCTCTTTTGAATATTAAATTAATTAATGAAACCTGAAAAAAGTATTATGGTTTCCACAAAAAAGTGGTATAAAACAGTTAATAATAATAATAATAATAATAATAATAATAATAATAATAATGTTTCTTGGCACCAAATCAGCCTATCAGAATGATTTCTGAAGGATCATTTGATACTGAAAACTGGAGAAATGGCTGCTGAAATTTCAACTTTACCATCACAGAAATAATTACGTTAAAATATATTTAAATAGAAAACAGTTTTTTGAATATTTAAAATATTACTGGTTTTGTTGTATTTTTGATTAAATAAATGCAGCATGGTGAGCATAAAAAAAATATCTTACCAACCCAAACTTCTGAACGGTAGTGCATATTATCAGCATAACAATGGAGTAAAACAAATCAAAACAAAAAAGAAAGAAACATGAATTTCAAAATGACTTAATATTTGGTTTGTCCTTCTTTTGCATCAATGATAGCAGCAATCAAGCTGCATGAACTCTACAATTTTGTGTTAAACCTGATGATCATGTTCTCCAGCATGATTTGAGATGACCTAAGGAGCATTTTGAACTTCAATGGAAGCAAGAGTCATATGGGTAACAGTAAAAAGTCACAATAAGACTTGGTAGACTGCTTTGATCCTGCTCAATACACTGAATAAGGTTCATAGGCCATTCCTCCTGCCCTCTATCAGACACCTTCCCACTCACGAGAAGCGCCGTCCGACCCTGCCGCAGAGCCGGTGACTGGGGGTGGAGCCCCAGGGCCTGGGCGGGGCTCTGGAGGGGGTGGAGCAATCGGGTCCACTATGATGTCTAAATCAGAGACCTTCCAGGGGCCGGGAGGCTTTCTCGCTCCATCTAATCCCCCCCACAAATCCCACAACATCAAAGTACAAGGACAGGAAAGAGAAAAGAGACACACACACATACATACATACATGTATGCACAGCACAGAGCAGAAACGACACAAGAGGTTAGAAGTGAAGAAAACGAGAAATCAACTTCATAAACAAACAGCAATTTAATAGAGGGAATTCACAGCAGGAAGTGATAGGATACATGCTGTGGTCTTTAAGAGAAGTACCAAACCACTTTATTTACATTTATGCATTCAGCAGATGCTTTTTTCCTGTGTGACTTTCTTTCTAGGTATATATTTAATTAGCTTATGCATTCCTTGGGAATAGAATCCATGACCTTGGAGTTGTTAGCAACATTCTCTACTGTTTGAGCAATAGGAATGCTGTAGCACTTAACCGAACACCATTGTAGGAGCTAGTCTCAGTCTTATTAAGCCCAAATTATACTTCGGTTTTAACTCATACACTAGGTAGCGTGCATGACATAAATTTCGTTATCAGCATAGTATGTGCATACTTCCAAATACACTTTCTTAGTTGGTCCACAAGGTGGCAACACTAGCCCTGGCCATTGTTTTACAGTCAAAACAGAAATGAAAGAGTCAGGACAACAACAAACTACCTGAGACTGCAACAACAACAGATGCCTGTGTTGATGAACGCTTGTCTGAGGGGGCTAAGAGAGACCTGCAATTTTAGTTTAACTGTGCAAAGACATTTTATCAGTCGTAACTTCTAGAGAGAAACAGGGCAGACAAAGATTAAACTTTCTAGTGTGTATGTGTCAAGTGCCTATGTTCATGCAAGCTATAAAATGACGTATACTGCGAAAGGATATGGCGTTTAGATGTACGCATACACATCAATCAGTGTTCACATCAAAACTTAAGTATACTTTGGGCTTTAGACACAAATCACGCTTTCAAACGGATTTACTGTCTGGCTGCTACACAGTCCATCAAAAGTTCAAAAGATCATCAGATCCTTCAAAAAGTTTTGTGTTTGAGGCAAGTTAAGGAAATGAAGTAGACATTCATAAGCATAACTATTGTTGTGTCTGTCAAATACACTCACTGGCCACTTTATTAGGTACACCTTGCTAGTACCAGGTTGGACCACCTTTTGCCTTCAGAACTGCCTTAATTCTTCGTGGCATGGATTCAACAAGGTGTTGGAAACATTCCTCAGAGATTTTGGTCCATATTGACATGACAGCATCACGCAGTTGCTGCAGATTTGTCGGCTGCACATCCATGATGCGAATCTCCCGGTCCACCACATTCCACAGGTGCTCTATTGGACTGAGATCTGGTGACTGTGGAGGCTATTTGAGTAAAGTGAACTCATTGTCATGTTCAAGAAAGCAGTCTGAGATGATTTGTGCTTTGTGACATGGTGCATTATCCTGCTGGAAGTAGCCATCAGAAGATGGGTACACTGTAGTCATAAAGGGATGGACATGATCAGCAACAATACTCAGGTAGGCTGTGGCGTTTAAACGATGCTCAATTGGTACTAAGGGGCCCAAAGTGTGCCAAGAAAATATCCCCCACACCATTACACCACCACCACCAGCCTGAAACGTTGAGACAAGGCAGGATGGATCCATGCTTTCATGTTCTTTACGCCAAATTCTGACCCTACCATCTGAATGTCGCAGCAGAAATCGAGACTCATCAGACCAGGCAACGTTTTTCCAGTCTTTTATTGTCCAATTTTGGTGAGCCTGCGTGAATTGTGGCCTCCGTTTCCTGTTCTTAGCTGACAGGAGCGACACCTGGTGTGGTCTTCTGCTGCTGTAGCCCATCTGCTTCAGGGTTCGACGTGTTGTGCATTCAGAGATAGTATTCTGCATATCTTGGTTGTAACGAGTGGTTATTTGAGTTACTGTTGCCTTTCTATCATCTCTAACCAGTCTGCCCATTCTCCTCTGACCTCTGACATCAATAAGGCATTTTTGTCCACACAACTGCAGCTCACTGGATATTTTCTCTTTTTCGGACCATTCTCTGTAAACCCTAGAGATGGTTGTGTGTGAAAATCCCAGTAGATCAGCAGTTTTTGAAATACTCAGACCAGCCCGTCTGGCACCAACAACCATTCCACGTTCAAAGTCACTTAAATCCCCTTTCTTCCCCATTCTGATGCTCGGTTTGAACTTCAGCAAGTCGTCATCAACACATCTAGATGCCTAAATGCATTGAGTTGCTGCCATGTGATTGGCTGATTAGCAATTTGTGTTACCAAGCAATTTAACAGGTGTACCTAATAAAGTGGCCGGTGAGTGTAACTGGTGGTTTTTACTTTTGGGCGATCAAATGCTCTAAGTCAGTGGTTCTCAATTCCAGGCCTCGCGTACCACCGCTCTGCATATTTTGTATGTATCTCTTATCACTTCAGACATTTGTTCTATTCGACCGTAAGTGCCCAGTGAAGTGGACATCACAGGATATTCCGCCATGATTCCAGTTCGAAGGGAGGATATACGTTTCATTCAAAGGGCATTAAAGTGTGTGAGACGTGAATTTAAACTGTATTTATTTACAGAGGTATATGATGTCACTTCACACTTCTCTAGTAGGTTTCGTCTGTGTGTGAAGACACTGCAGGCCATGGTGTAGCGCAAATTTATGAATGAACGTTCCGAAGTGAAGTAAACTTCAGCAGATTTTTTCTGTGTTCAGGGAGTAGGGAGCAAAGAACACTGCGTAGGGACCATGTCAGTCGGAACACAGTTCATGAATGGAGCTCTCTTCTAATGAGCTGGTTATCTGAATCAGGTGTGTTAAGCAAGAGAGAGATGCAAAACATGCAGAACGGTGGTACGCGAGGACTGGAATTGAGAACCACTGCTCTAAGAGATTGTTGCAGCATTATTTGAATACACCTCATTGCTTGCTGGGTCTATTAACATAATCGACTGAACTTAAGTGAGAACAAAATAAAATGTGGTTGTTTGCTTTAAATGGCTAAGTGAGCAAGTCTGGATGTGCAAGACTAATGTAGACCTGAACACAGACTGATCAAAACTGATCAAAGCAGTGATAATTGCGGATAAAGTGTTAATATACTGCAAATTTTATATGCTGATTCAAAATGTAGGATTCAAATACATAGACAAAAAGGATTCCATTTGGCACCATTTCATTCCAAATAAATGTTTGACGTTCTCATGCAGACAGGGTTTATGGACTGACCTGATTTGGAGCGGGTGTGGTTGACTGGTGTGTTAACACCCAGTGACTGAGGTTTGAGAGGTTCAGGGGGCACTACATAACCCTCCTGCCTGCCTGGCACCGGGACCTGGATGTAGGGTCCCACAGCAGCCACACGGCCGGTGTTTCCAGGAGCTGGCTGGGGAGACGGAGGACCGTTTACTCTATTCAGCTGCAGGAAGGGGGAAAAGGAAAAAAAGGGCAAAAAAGGAAACAAAAGAAAAAAAGGTAATTAGCTTAGCTGAAATTTAAAATCTTTCACAAGTTCCAGGTTTGCTCTCTAGATGTCTGGTTTCTGAACAAGATTCTAAACAAATTAAACTAGGAAGCGTGAGTGAGTAATGCAAACTCCT
The DNA here is from genome assembly GCA_039654775.1 of Spinibarbus caldwelli. Taxonomy (NCBI): domain Eukaryota; kingdom Metazoa; phylum Chordata; class Actinopteri; order Cypriniformes; family Cyprinidae; genus Spinibarbus; species Spinibarbus caldwelli. Next base: position 15,737,776 of record CM077240.1, on the reverse strand, counting down.
GGCCTTACTGGAAGGTTTTCTTTTTGACGTGCCTCAGCTTTTCTCTTGTATAGTCGATCTCTGAGCTCATTGATACGCTTGTCCATCAGTGTCACCTCCATGTTTCTCTTATTCAACAGCTCTTTCTGCTGCTGAAGTTTACTGTTCTGCTCCTGATTCAGCTTATTGCGTATCTGATTGGGGAAAAAAACCAGCAAAGTAATGATCAATATTATCACTGATAGAAATGACAGGCACATACTAGTAACACAGACATACACAGAATAATAAACAATCAACATCTATGGATATAGCTGACTCCATGTTTCTATACCACAAACATCGTAAGTTTTTAACTAATTTTAATAGCCAATTTTTTTTTTTCTGGTGTCATTTATGCATTTCACACCCTATTTGTGGAAAGCGCCCTATATCAAAACCAGCAGAATTTTGTTGAAATATACAACATACTAAAAAAAAAAAAAAAAAAAAAAAAAAAAAAAAAAAAAAAACTGCATTATTAAAAGTGGTCAAGGTTCTTTTCATATTTTACGGGGGGGGGGGGGGAAAACATAAAAAAAATAAATCACCACAACAAATCTCTTGAATTAAATTGAACTCTTGAGTTGAGTGTGTGGTCATACTTGCAGCTCCTGGTACAGTTTGCGGAGCTCCAGGGCAGCGGTGCCGGTGACCTGACCCCCGAGGGTCTGCATGCCATTTAGTTTGCCTCTCCTCAGGTCCTCCAGCTGCTGGCTGAGCTGATCCACCCTCAAGACGGCTGCCTGCAGCTCTGCCTGCTTCTCCTGGAACAGCCCGCTGATGTGCTCGATCTCTGCGGCTAACAGACCACAGCTGAGTTTTACACACGCAAACTTGCGTGCAAACACAAGCATACATGAGCCAACATACTTTCTCCATTACTATAGGATTATTATTTAATGTTCAATGAAAATGTAATATGTGGCTGCACATGTTGTACAAGAGCTCTCACATAATGCAAAACTAGCAGGCTGAACAGATACATTCTATACCGTAAAATTGACTTTTATTGTTTTCACCATTTGTCAACAACATAATATAGCCTAAATGCTGGCACAACATGAATAAACCACCCAGCTGTGGGTTAAAACAGGAAAAAAATGAGAAAATATTTACCATTCTGCAATAAAATACTGATAACAATCCACAAAAATCTAATTTTAAACACAGCCCTTAAAAGACTCCTCTCCAACGGAGTGGACAATCACATCTGGAGTTGCGTGTGTGGGAGAATTTGGCATTATGTGAGATCATTACAATTCACAAACTAGCAAAGACCTAATCCTGACCTTATGGCATGTGTTTTTATGTGTGCATGTGGTCGCAGTTGCAGTTGGAAGCTCAGTGCTCTGTCACATGCAAACGCTTACATGAAGCAATCTGGCTTAATACAGCCGTGCAAAAAAAGCCACATTACAATCGCTAGCAGCGTTTCTACTCGGGTGATTGCTGAAGTCAGTGGTCAAGCAAGTACTACACATACACAGGTTGCCATTGATGACTTTGCTGTAGTCCACTTGGCCCCTCGTGGCACGGATCTTCTTGAGTTTGGCTTCCTGACTCTCCACCCTCTCCTTTAACCTCTGTAGTTTCTCGGTCTCAGACACAGCCTGCTGCTGCCGTCGCTCCTGCTGCTTCAAATAGCGCAACCGTTGCTCCTATAGACAGAATACACACAGAACATGAGCATACAAAAAGATCTGGAGAAAACATAAATAAAACAGTAACAGTGAATTGTCAGGGACATTTAAACAATCTACAGTATCTCTTTATTTTATACCTCCGTGATGTGTTTTCTTCATTAAATACAAAAACTACATATATTGTGTCCATTACACATTTTTCCTTTTATTTTTCCTTTGTCGGTATTTATGATATGTTGATTGTCTGACTTCTTGACACTTGGGTAGATGTGTTGTGTGTGGTTAAGTAATTTTTGTCATAAGGTCAATGCCATTGGACTCACAGCCTATCTTAAGGGATGCAAACTCATCATGGGTGAAAAAGGTGACAAAGACACGCAAAAGGTGAGGAGTTTGCATCTATGCATCTTACTGGGCTTATATATAAAGAGCCTGTAGGGTCAGTGCCATTAGTGGAGCACAGCCTGTTTAAGCCTGGGGCATCTGCAGTACCCTAACAGAGCAAAGTGCATTCAGGACCACATGATACAATCCTGTCTTTTTGTCGAAATACAGCACAAGATAGACAACTGAGTGATTTACTGTCAATGTCAAGCATGGAGACATTTGCTATTAAGAGCAACAGTAGTACCTTTGGGAAAAGATGCTGCTTACAGCACTGACTTGAGTAACTAAGTGAAAATAAAAGCAATTAGGCTCTTTTTTGAGTCATTTCTTTATCTGCAGGGAACACAAAAAAGATGCAGTGAAATGGAAACAGTGTGTCTGAGTGAGTGAGAAAACTAAAAACAGCACATGGTGGACTTTCAATGACTGGAGGCTCAGAGTCATCACAGCACATCGACTCACAGCAATTTTAATCCAAACAGCTCTGAGATCAGTGTTCTCACTGGGTCTGATGCTGGAACAGTCTGCAAGTGTGACCAGTTCTAGATTCCACACGTTGCTCTTTGTTGAATGAAGAAGCAAAGCTATTTAGCGCTAGTATGGAGGGAAAATGCCTGCCACGGCATACAAAGCATGTCAGAGTTTTCTGCTACATAATTGGCATTTTTGGTCTCGTTCAGCTTCCCGCCTCAGCCTGTGGTTCCCATGACTAACGCCCCTATAATGGTCAGAACAACCTGCTGTAATGATGTATAAATGGCACTGAGGAAAACAAAGATGAGGTCAGTAACTTAAAACATCTAATAACACTGCAAAATGATAATAAAGAGCTTAAGCTGCTACATAAACAAAGTTAGAGGCTTACCCAACAAGCAGCTGTGTTTTGAATAATTACAGGGATACTTAACCCATTAACACCCTTTTTTCCCAGAAAATGACTTAATTACAGCTATTTGCATATCATAATATGAACAAGTAGTGCAGTTTGCTTGCCATTTTAAAGTGTATTTTTTCACATAAAGATTATTTACATTGGGCCAGGTAAAATAAGATTGAGAAAATAAGTGCTCTTGCCAGGAGCAATTATAAGTAAACACCCAGAAATGTCAATCTGAATTAAATCACCACTAAATTATATAATTATGTGTCAACAACTCTTCCTATTTCCTAAGGATGTCTACTTTTTTTTTTTTTTAAAGAACATCTACAATTACGTTTACAGAATGAATAGCAGAAGACCCTTTGGCAACTTTAGGTGCCTGCTGTCTTAAATTAATAAAAGTAGGCTTACGCTTCACCTTTTAATGGTTACTGACGAACCATTTTAGAAGCAAAAAGATGTCATTCAACATTCTATCTGAAAAATAACACCAACATTTATATATAGTACTTTCACCTTTCCCAAAGACATAACCCTACTATTTACCTGCTAGCTATTCAGGCATCACACAACTGAGAGCTTGGTTATAGATAGGACAAATGTAGAGTGATAAAGAAAAAGCTAAAATTATTTGCCAATTTCTGGTAAATGCTACCATGCAATAAAAATAAATGATCACTCTGCTCAAAGGCTAAAGAAAATGATGCTCAACATCCACAATACCCATACGATCAAAATAGAAACCATTTAATGTCAATGAATTAATTAATTAACGCCAACGTTTGATTTAATAGCAACTGGAGAAAAATATTTGCATCTATAGTTGGAGTCAAACTAGTTAAGCAAAAAATGTTAATTGCATTATGCCAAAAATACAACTGACAAAACAGTAGGGTATAAAAAGCCTGAGACCACTAGTGAAAATGTTTTCTAACATGTTTTCTAAATTTTCTAATAGTAATAATAATAATAATAATAATAATAATAATAATAATAATAATAATAATAATAATAATACTAAATAATAAAGTTATAAGTTTACTGACATTTGATTAACAACCTAGACTCTTAAATACTCTGGGTAATTCTACATTCTATCTGAAAAATAACACCAAAGTGTACAATGATCCCACCGTTCACCTCCTAGCTACTTGTACACTTCATAACTGCAAGTTCAGTTCTGTCTAATATAAATGTAGACCAATGAACAATGAAAAAGCTAAAATTATTTGCCAATTACTGGTAAATGCCACAATACAGTCAAAACAAAGTCAATCTGTTTAAGGTCTAAATAAAACATCCATAAAAGCAATAAAATCAAAATAGAAACCATGCCATTTCAACGTCAGTAAATAAATGAATGGCACTGTTTGATTCAAATGCAAATTCTAACTGGAAGAAATATTTGTGTCTAGACCCCACACAGATGAAAACAATGATCTATAAAAAGATGCCCATCAAAGGACACATCTGAGTGTGTTACCTTAGCGACAAGCATCTGTTGCTGGGCCTCAATTTGCTGCTGCTGACGAGTGGCCATCTCCTGCAGCTCTGAGAGAGTGAGCTCCACACGAGGGTTTCCCACCTACACATGGGAAAAGAGAGAGAGAGAGTGAGAGAGAGAGAGAGAGAGAGAGAGAGAGAGCGAGAGAGAGAGAGAAGGAGGGGCGGTCAGGCCAAAAACAAAATATATGCACACAAACAAGGATTCAAAGATGACTGGTTTAATTCCACAGCCATAAATGACACAGAAGACTGTGAGAAACAGACAAGTGTGTATCTGCAGGGCTCATTGTAGTGAGAGCTGGGTGCGAAATGACCTGTGACCAAGTAAACACTCAGAGCTTAATTATAGCAGGAGTGCTAATGTTAGTGTAGACCTGCTAAGCTCATCGGGAAGAGGAATAGCAACGCTTTTAGCCAAAAGGGTCTAAAACAGGCCTGTGTTGGAGCTACATCCCAGAATCCCACTCTGTCACTCTGCATTCTGGAAGATAAGAGCAAGTTGTCCGTCACCGCAGCTGTCGCCAGAGTGTCACCATGGCAGCAGAGCAGAACTGCCGTGTAGCGAAGATTAAAGGCACCAAAATACTCAGATGGCAATTGCCGTGATAGACTGACATTTAGAGCAATCAAGCAGTACTGAGGTCGATTCAAGGCGGCATGGTACATGATGTGAACATGGAATATAAAACAGTTATGAAATAAAGAGAAGCCATGTAGGATGACTCACTCAAACCTGAAGCAGAACACCATTTACAACATTTTTGCTGTGCAAAAGTTCCCTTGAAATTCAAATCTTTTATTGTCTGTGGCAATATAGCAATGCTTCCATTTCCTAAAAAGCCAGCAGTCTGTTTTGTCTCTAGGCTGTCCTAAGCAAAAGCCATACAAGTGCACTCACATACCGTTTAAGGTTGAAGCTGGGCCAGTCATTAAGGTTATGTAAGGACTAGGGGCAATCAGGCACATAAGTTGAAGTCAAATGCGTTCATCAATTTTGCTAATATTTTAACTACAACATGTCAAAAGTTACACATTTTCTGGTATTTAATTAGCAACCTAGAAACTTAAACATTTCAAGTTTTAGAATTACACTTTTTCAAAATAATTTAATTCCAATAATTTATTTTCAATTTGCACTACTTTTCACTATGCACTACTTTTCAAAAGTTTAGGGTTAGTAAGATTTTCTGTTAATGTTTTTGATATTTTCATATGCTCTCCACGGCTGCATTTATTCGATCAAAAATACAAAACAGTAAGACTGTGAAAAACTTATTTTTATTTTACAATGTAATTTATTCCTGTGATGCAAAGCTGAATTTTCAGCAACATTACTCCAGTCGTCTTTGTCACACGATCCTTCAGAAATCATTCTAATATGCTGATTTGGTACTCAAGAATTTTTATTTTTATTTTTATTAACAACATTGAAAACAGCTGCGCTGCTTAATATTTTTGTTGGAAACCATGCTACATTTTTTTTCTGGTTCCTTTGATGAACAAAGTTCAACAGAAGAGCAGCTTTTCTGACAAAATTTGTCATCCACATCGATGCATCATGGAACGGAATTCAATGGCAATTTATCAGCATTAACATTAACATGCATGAGCACACAGCATGAGAAAGATACTGTGGTGATGTTTGTGGCGTGGTATTGCCAGGTCACCTACAGCCTATGGCTACATCTATTCTTATCCAAGTTAATACCATGATCTATTTCCATAATTCATGGGTAGTATTTTTTCCACCATGTGATGGTTGAAAACATGTCTGTAATTATCTCATAGTCCATCAATGCTCATGTCTCACAATTTCTTGTTTTTGTTGACCTCTACGCTTTAAATCACTACATGTGAAAATTGCCTCCTAAATCACCTGTGTTGTTACAGTCCCATATAATTACAAAATGGATTAAGATAAGAGTGGTTTTAGCTACAGGTTAGAAAAAGGCAGAAAAATAAGGTGTAAATGCAGTAATATCTGACACATAATACCATGTACAAACAACAGATTATTATTAATAATTATTATTATAATAAAACATTTTTTGAAAAATTATAAAGGAATAAATTACATTTTAATATATAATCAAATTGAAAACAGTCATTTTAAATTGTAATATTTTATAATAATATTGTTTTTATTGTTTTTGACCAAATAATAATGCTTACATATTTAATTAAAAAAAAAAAAAACCATTTGAATGGTAATACATATATTGATATTTGTCTATTTATTTTGACACATTTACCTTTGGCTTTCTAATTACATGTGTTTTAATCTCATAAGCAAGAGATACTGTTTTTGTTCACAAAATAAACCCCCCCCCCCCCCAAAAAAAAAAATACATAATTAAATAAAAAGTCTTAACAGCAATCGTCAAACATATCAAATAGAGCTGAAGAGGTTACTGTGTCACTGGAAGTGTTCTTCAAGCTCAAAGGGATCGTGCTTGTGCGCTGTGTCAATACAAAACTGTCCCTTCCATTCAATTAATTATTAGCAATTGCTGAGAAAAAAAAAGTGGGCTTTGCCTGGAGCAGAAGGCCCAATCAGGTCTGGACCAAATCAACTGTCATTTCAAATCAGGGTGGGGGATTGAACTTTTTCCCCACTACCATCGCTTTTCTTGAGACTAAAACAGGTTATATGTCAGACAGACCAAACAACATTACAAACGCCGGTTTTGCCTATAGCTCAAATGTGTCTGAAGACACCAGCTTAGAAACAACATTTCAGTAAATTATCAACTTTGAAACAACTTTGTAAGCTCAACACTTACCTGTTTTTTTCAGTTCAGCTTCCCACAGCAGAAAATTCTCAAGGCTTGATCAATAACGACAAAGTTTTTTGTGCAGTTCCCATAAGCACGAGCTCCATGGCAGATCTCCAAATTTCATTAAAGTTAAAATGACTTGACTCAGTTTACTAGGGAATGATTCATGGCTTAAAGGCCAATTGTGTCAGGCTCTGTTTACCCACACAGGCGACTCTGTATGGACACATCACATGGGTTGTAAAGAGCCCATCTCCATGGCAATGTGGCACAAGGAGCGACATACAACAGACTGATTTGATTATCCATTTCTGAGGTGGTTCTGGGGAGGAAAAAGACTCCTCAGTCTCCTCTGATATTCTGTGGAGGGAGCTCTTCAGTCAGACTGCATGGCATGATCTTGACTGCTCTTATCCTTTCGCATACTTTTTTTTACCAAGCACGGTTGTACAAATATGGCCGTGGATCTCTAGGGAAGATGTAAGAGATCATTCAACTGTGGGGCGAAACTCAATGCTTGTTAAAACAATAATCGGCCCTATGAGGTCAATTAAGTAAAGACGGTTTTTATTTAAAGAGCAGGTTTCATATTTCCTGGGGCCAAGCTGAAGAAAGGGAGGTAATTTCTTTTTTCTCTGATAAAATTACCACCAAGAGAGCAAGACTGAAGACTTTGCTCGCTGTTTTCTTGCTTTGTAGGTAGGCAGTACAACAATTTCTGCAAAGCAGTTTATTCAGTAGAAGACAAAGGAAGCAGGTCTGTGGGTAATAACTTGGACTCCAGGGCCATGTACTATAGATCTTGTGCAACACAGCTTCCAGACGCTTCAAATCTGGAGTGATGGAAGCCTGGGACAGTCCTATTTCCTAAAAAGCTAATTTAAACATTTTGTTAACAACCACACGCCGAACTCTCCAAAATAAGCGAACCCTAAAAACATCAGCAATCCTGAAAGTGCAAAATAATTGGGAGGAAAGAGTGTTTCTGCAGGACACTTTTTTGCTGTTGCAATGCCTATGGCTTTTAAAAATAGGTGCATTTCCCTTTCAGTGGTGCCTGTCATGCAGTAGGGACATTTTATGCGTGCTTTAAAAAAAATGTCTGAAAGTAACAGCACTGTTGCTGAGATTTAGATTTTCGTTTTAAGAAATTCTCCATATGCCCCAAACTTGAATTGCAGGACAAACTCTGGCATTAAATACTGCATCTCTGCAGGGCAGCGTTTCCCAATCAAAGCCGCTTTGGTGCAATGTTACATGTTGCCAAAGCTGGCTGGTGAAATATCAGATGAAAGTTAAGCTCATCTGTCACAGAAATATGATTTTGATGGCATGGTGCACAACCAAGGAGTTTTATAACAAGTCAAGCAATATAAGTATCCATCCTTCATCACTTCACAGACTGCACCCACATGGACAGCATGTTCAGCTTTGACTCTTGGCATGGAGGAAGCACACACATAATCCGCTTTCCACACTAAGATTTAGACCGGCGCACATTTATTGGCACTGGCCTGAAAGCTGTACAAATCTTGAGAGGGGATGTAAAAGACATTCAAACAATGTTATGATAAGCTATACATTAGAATACCAGGGCTGTGTTCTTATTTAACTTATTTAAAGCATAAAAATCTGAAGATGTAACTCTACCACGACCACATTATCCACAACAATAAACACTAAACAGGACTGGGTATTGACACTGATTGCTCTAAGGGTTGTGCCGATAGACAATAGTATCGTGTATCAACGAAAGTCAGGGATATCACCTGTGGCTGATGCCTTTGACTATATCAAGAGGTTATTATTATTATTATTATTATTATTATCATTATCAGGCTAGTATTATTATCTAATTAATATTAGGGCTTATTTGTTCCATCATATTTCTTTTTACACGTTTTTACAGTGTTGCACATTAGAACCAATCACACACACGATTCTGTTGAGTTTATGAATGCAATGGCCAATCAGAGGCGTTCAGATGAGTCATTGCTGAAAATGCTCTCCTGCTCTCATCTGCCCTCTAGCGAAGTCTCTCATCATAAACAATATTTTATGTATTTTTATTTATATATATATATATATATATATATATATATATATATATATATATATATATATATATATATATATATATATATATATATACACACATACACACACATATATATACGTAAGTGCTGTCAAATGATTAATCGCATCCAAAATAAGTTTGTGTTTACATAATATATGTATGCCTGCTGTGTATATTTATTATGTATATATAATATACATAATACATTTATTATGTATATATAAATATACACACATGCATGTATATATTTCGGAAAAATATGTTGGTTCATATATTAAATACTTTTATTTATAATAAAAATTATATGAATATAAATATAGACGTAAATACATGTAAATATTTTCTAAATATATACTGTATGTGTGTCTTTATACATAAGTAATAAATATACACAGAACACACACATACTGTGCAAACAAAAACTTATTTTGTATGCGATTAATCGTTTGACAGCACTAATATATCAGAGGTTGCGTTAGACTTTAACATTGTCCGTCATTTTGATTATATTTTTGATTTATATTTTAATTATAATAACACATTTAATTGCTTTTTTGACACGTTTTCATTTTTAATAATGGACGTAGAGGACGAGCATACAGGCTTATGCATTTATTTATTTATTTATGAAGAGAACAGATGAATAGAGACTGTGCGTCACTTTTCATGTTCAACACACACCCCGCAGTGACAGCGGAGGCCACTAAAAACAGCAAAATATGCTATATAAATATGCTTATAAAAAAAATAAATAAATAAATAAAAAAACACGATTTCTTTATTTTAATAGACTATCATTTTTATGAACCAATATCTATTCTTAAATCCCAATCGATGCTGCTCCAAACTGCGACTAAAACGGTCGACCAAAAATATTAAAAAATATTTTTGCTGAGGTCGCCACTGGCGACTAACATACATATACATACATATACATACATACATACACATATATATATATATACATATTATATATATATATTTTTTTTTTTTTTTTTTTTTTTTTTTAACTTACATGTTATGACTTAAAAATTTGCATGTAATGCCTTTTTTCCTGATTTTCCCATCACATCTATTGTTATGTCACGTATTAATCTGAGACGATGCGCATCAAAGTTTTAGTGGAAAACTGATTTTCAAACGGTGCTCATCTCTGCAGCACAGCAGCATTGACGCTCACCTGCTAAACGCAGCTCAGTTGTGCAGCGCGAGAGATCGGAATTACACAGACTTGCAAGTAAAAGTAGCGTCTATTTCGTGCACAACTTGAACAAACTACAACAAGTAAAGCTGTCAGCTGTGTGCATATTGGCAATATCATTAATTCTCGTTTCTAATCATTACTAATATGGCTTCTTATCAAGATCGTCTGCTGTGATCTGTTAATGCGTGAACTTATTATTTGAAGCGTAGGCTACTTGCCGTCCAGTAATCGCAAAAAGCTTTGTGCTTTGTTAATATTTAATAAACAGTATCGGCTTTAAAATTATGCCAAATTCATAACGGAATTCAAACAATAAATACGGTTTTGGCGCTCTTTAATGCGGCAGGTGCGATCTCTTTAGCGCCTCAGTTCAAGCGGCAAGTGAACCCATTATATCTTTCTCTTTACTAGTACTATAGTACATAATGAACATGAATTAACATCAAAAAGTAGGCTATTTTATAAGAGAGCCTGCAGTACAACTTAGCCTACTGAAATGTCTCACGTAAAAGCTCATTCAGTGTTTCAAACAGCAGAAACATGTAAAGCTTGTAAACATTGCAACGTTATATACATTTACCTCAGAATAACCATTCAGTGTCCATAAGCTCATCAGTCAGCTAGAAAAATAACTGTAAAGAGGAGTATTTTGCTATATGCGCTATTGCATATTTTTACTTAACCTGTTATCTACATGATTCAACTTGACCTATAAAATTGCATTTTACTAATCAACAAAAAAACAGACTGAATGTGTGAAAGACATATGACAACATTTGCATGGAGAAGGAGCATTAAAAAAAAAACTCAGTGGCCAAGTGATGCTTATGGTCCATATTGGTACAGATTCTGTGTAATGAACAATTCTTTGTGACTGTATATTTCAAGTTGGAAAAGACATTGTTCCCACTTTAAGTGAACCTTAGTTCCCAGGTCATCTACAAGATGGATTAAAATGCTGATAAAGTTAAGAAAAAAATGAGACAAACACATGACAGTATGATTGAAATATTAAAACGTAAAATAATAATAATAATAATAATAATAATAATAATAATAATAATAATAATAATAATAATAATAAATTAAACACGTTTATTCTGCGGCACCTAAAAAATAATTTGGCGCCTAAGTTTTTTTCTTATAGGAGCCAATGGCTCCTTACTAATATTTTTATTTATTTATCTTTTTTTTTTTATTTAATTTTTTTTTTGTCTGGAGCCCTGCATTTGATGAATGCACAGTACATATAGTGCGCCCACATCAGTGATTGCGCCTCCCATAAATCGCACTAGGCTAAGCTTTGTGCTTTGTTACTTTTGATACGAAACAAAGTCTCAGATTTCAAATTCTGTCCATTTTATTGGGAAATTCAAGCAAAAAATACCATTTTGGCGCTCTTTAATGTGGCGGTATATATCGCTGTAGACACCTCAGATCAAGCGGCAATGAACTGATCATCTCTTTCTCTTTGTGTGTACTCGCAAAGACTCGTGACAGTTGTATTTATGTTCTGGAGCTGATGATCCCGCGCTCTGCTGCCACACTGGAGCGTGCTCGCCACCAACTGGACAGGGGTGAGAGTTACAGTTACAAATTACAGTAGATCACCCTCAATGTAATCTGTCAAAATGACGGACGGCCTTCAGATTTTTCCGTCACCGCTAAAAAAAATCCGTCAATGACAGAGAATTTTCGGTTAACGCGACCTCTGAGATACACACACACACACACACTGGAGAACTCATGAGAAAATCCAACTACTAACGAGCAATCCATTATAAACCTGAAATCATAAAGTTGCATTCAAGTTCACACCTTAATGCATAACTGTTTCAGTGGAAAAAATAAGGTTGAAACTAAAAGAATAAAAGATCAAGAGACATTTTAAATACTCAAAATTCAAACGAAAACCAAAAAAAAAAAAAAAACAAAAAAAAAAAACAACAACAACATGAGAATGAGTGAAGAATCGGCAAAACCTGGAACATGTGAAGCCCTGGAGAGAGTATCTGCCCACACACAGGAACAGCTTCAACTTTATAAAGCATGATCTCTGTATGCGTGATGGACACACATAGTCTTCCTATATAAGCAGTGGCTCTAGCTCTATTACATACCATAGAGCAGCCTACGACCCACTTAATCTATCACATAGACTCAACACGAGAAAGACTGACAGCTCTTATTTTTGTCTAAGTACAATGGACCACACACAGATTTAACAACAGCTGATTTAACCATAGCAAAGCATTAGGAGCCTGTGAATGTTCAGAAATGTATTACTGAAAAGAGATCTTGCGTAGGATGGTGTCTTTATGCATTGAGATCAGAGGCATCCTTACCTTTTAGACTGTCCCTGGGGGCACAAAATCAGCCCCGGCTGTGTAGATGAACGAAGTGTGCAGGGAAGGAGGGATGGGATGAAAGAGGAGACAAAATGAGCAAGTAGAGGGGAATGACAAAGAGGACTAAAGGGCCCAGCATGCACCGCCACGCTCTACTGCAGACAGGGCCACGGTGACCCTCTGACACGGCACGCGGTTAGAAAAGAGACTCTCGTTAAAGAAAACAGATGGAGTGAAAGCGAGAGGAAATGAGAGAAAGGGGGCCACCCACTATTTCATAAGGAGAAAAATGTTCCCTTTTACAGGCTGGCCACACATTCAGGGATTTACCCTTTTGTGAACACTGGGCGTGGTTGTGTGTGTGTGTGTGTGAGAGACAGAGAGAGAAACATCTTCAGAGAGACAGAGAAGTCAGAACAGAGAAAACAGCCCTGCTATAAAACCACAGGGATGATCCTCTTAAATGCGGTTATGTCATGAAACTGGTGTAATCCGCAAAATAATAAAGACGTAACGGGAGAATAACAACGCAACAGAACGTGTTATGAGGTTTTAAAGAATTTTACTCTCTCTCTCACACATACATACACACACACACACACACACACAGATGTCATGCTGCTGAATCAGCAGTGTTTGTGTGCCAGTGATGACTTGCCTCGAATCCTGGGTAGGGAGGTAGGGATATTACTTTGAGCACAGGGATGGGCATCTTCTTTGGGATTGTTCATGTTTAGAAGTAGACAGACTAAGATGAGGCAAGAGGGAGAAATTCAATTAAACATCCCAAAACAAAAGGGGGGAACCCAGCAGTTGCGAAATATGACAGGAGTTTTGTCTTAGCTGTACTCTGAGGCTCAGAATCAGTCAAAAAGCTGGTCCTGTCTGAGGGTGGACAACAGCACATCGTCACATTCAAGGAGAATTATTTGATGTTAGCTAAGGCAAAATTTCATCCAGCAATGGTGAAACGGTATATTATATATTATATTATATTATGCTGTTACACTCCAATATACCTCAAAACAGAAATGATAATGTAACGCAAGCATTCTTAGCTTCTCAATCATTATCTTTTAGGCAAGGCAAGTTTATTTATATAGCACATTTTATACACAATGGTAATTCAAAGTGCTTTACATAAAATTAAGTAAAATAATAAAAAAAAAACAAAAAAAAAACAACAACAATAAAACCAGAAATTTAAAAACGTTTAAAATGATTTTACAATCAGCTCTCTCTTTCAGGTCAACTATTATAATGGCAGAGCAATTGTCATTCTGTCCTCACCCTCTGTTTCTTCAGTGCAGATGGCAAATTAATCCTCAGTCGTCAAACTAAACCATTTAATCAAATTATATTGAGAACATTCAGGATCACTGGCCAAACTAGCCAAATGTCACGGCTATATAAGTTAACCCTCTTGATTCACAAACAAAAGAGTAAAAATGAGAGCCATACGGCTACCTGACAAGCAGACAGGTGTGTTGTGTAATAGTCCCTAAAGGAAGGCAGCACCTGTCAGAAATAAGTGTGTGCTAAGCACTGTGAGACTGGAGAGACTTCATGCCTGGGTGACAACAGCATCACTAATCAGCTCCCACACCGACCAACTACCTGTGCCTTCACTCCATCTCTAAAGACTAAGACTGCTGCACAAAAAAAACAAAAAACAAATGCATTTATCTCTCATATATGCATGTGTCTTCTTGTTCCATACGCTGGTGGTCTACAGTCATCTTTCTCCCTAAAGGTGGAATTAGTTCCGCTTTCTGGAGCCTGACTTTTCCCCTGTTGGAATCTGGGACAGATGGTTGGAGGAGACGAGCACAGTGGACCACTCTTTGCAGGAAGCCGATCACAAAAAGAATGAGTGATGTGACAAATGCATATATGAAAGAAAATGGTGAGTGATTCTGGGACGTGACAGGTCTAGCTGCGTTTGGCTCGGGTTAAGAGAGAAGAACTGAATAATGTGACGTGATCGAAAAGCTTCGGTACTGAAGAGTGTCAATTTCAGCCAGAACTTTGCAGCTGCTATTTTGCATTACAGTAAGCAGAAAGGAAAAGATAATATAAGCATGTGGAATTCAACCCCCCAGGATGCATTTGGAATAACCACAATGCTAAGATTAGAAAAGGCAGCCCACATTTTGATGAGGATGTGATATGAACTAACCCCATTCTCGTTGTGCATGTCTGAGCTGCTTCCTCCTCTCCTGCTGAGCTGCTCCTGAGACTGCTGGCTCCCTAAGAGCGGAGAAATAAAATACAATGAGTCTATCAACAAAAAGCACTTTCAGTTGTGAAATATAATCATGAATGAACACAAAAAGCATCTATATGCATTGGCTGAACGGAGACAGAATCATCACAAGACTGGAGGAAAAGTTTAAAAGCCCATTTGTTATTGCCATGTGACACTGGGAACAGAGCTTGTGCTTTTAGTGGATTACTGCCACTTTTTTCCCCTCCCACACACAGGGGTTTCAGGTTTATGCCTTAATCCGTGTGGACAAGCCTACAATGATAGGGAAAACCTCACTGGGATGTGACCAGAAAGAGTGAAAACAAACAAATGATGGGATAAAGAAAGGGAGAAAAGATTACTAAAACGGATCACGTACATATAGCAGCATTACACTGTGTTCAGTGGTGATGCAAGCAACCCGCCCATGGTGAAATCTCATTGGTCAAAAATCCTGCTATACATAACTGTACAATAAGGTGATGTCAGTCAGTTTTATTTGTCTAGCATAAATTTCAACAAAACAGCTTTTCCAAAATTATATATATTTTTTTTACTAGTTAACACTTTGTGCTTTTTTGGTAACACTTTATTTTAAGGTGCACTTGTTATACGTTACATGTACTTACTATTATAATAACAATAAATGATGCATAATTACATGCACGTAACCTTAAGCCAAACCCTAATCCTAACCATATAGTAAGAACATGTAGTTAATTAATATTCCTCAGTATTTAAATGTATAATTACACTGTAACAAGGACACAAAAAGTGTAACTTTTTTATTAACATTTATAATTTAGTGATTTAATCTGTCCTTTTGCTTTTAAAAAAAGTGGATAATCATTTTTTTTCTTTTTTCTTTTTTTAAATGTAACTATTTTTAAATGTATCCATGTATTTATATTTTAAACAATGTACAAGACGAGTATAACCTGTATTAATCTATCTACCTTTGGTCCTTTTTATCCAATTAATCAAATAAATTCACAGATGATCAAAAATGAGCCTGAAATATTGCACAATTAACATTTTCTAAATTTCCATTTTGCAATAGTTTCATTATTTTACAATAGTCTCAATTTTGAAGTAATTAGTTACATATAAGCTGTATGTACTGTGTTCTTGTCTGAATGTGTGTTTGTATCTGTCCAGTAAAGGCAAGTGTGGACAGATGCGAGGCAAGGTGCTTGATTATATAACCAGTAACATATTACTTAATCACTTCAGCAATGCTGCCAAAGTTGTAAATTTTTTGTTGCCTTACTCAACTTACATGCTCAGTTTAAGATATGCTTCTAGTTCATTTCAATGCCTTGCTCACTGTAATCTGAAGGCACTAAAACTTTCAAAGCTACTTAGAGATCATTTGTTTTGTGAAAAGCACAACAAAACTGAATCAGGAACAGAACCCTGCATTGTTTGGCCAGGATATGCTTGTTTCTTTCTTTCACTTGTTGGAGGTCACAGAAAAGGGAATGAAAAACATTCAGCCACTGTCAGCCAATGAGAGGAGAGCGGTAGTGGGCGAGACGTGGCCTGCAGCCAGTCAAGTGGGAGTGTTCTCACCCTGATCGCTGCTTTCAGTGGGCGAGTCTTCGTGGCGTAGGTAGAACTTCACCTCCTGCTTTCTGGGCCCCCATTTCTGCAGGTGCTCATACATCATGTGGTCAAAGGGTATGGGTCGCTCTGGAGAGGGGAAATATAAGACATGGCATTAAAACAACAAGCCACTATAATTTTAGAAAGGTCAGAAACATTTTTTGTTCCTCAGGAAAAAAAGTTTGTAAAAAGATGAGGAGATAGTGTGTTCACAGAGAGAGCAGGAGAGAGATACTCTCCTGCTGAGGAGCGTTTCATTCCAATGTTACGCACTTAAAGCCACACCTGAAGAGAAAGAACAGAAGAACAGACACAGTGGGATCAAGAGAACAAAGACGTGAAATTGAATCAAACGTGGTGTCCAGCCAGAGGAATGTGGTGGGGCTGGATGAGAAACAAAGACATGGATGGGGAAAAACAACATTTTGGACATTGCTAACAGGTGGAGGGACATCTGGGAGCCTGGCAGCCATCCAAAGGGGAATGGGATAAAACGACACAGAATAATAGAAGAAAGTATGAAAGTGGAGAAAATCAGAATAGCACACAGGCTCAGGAGACAGGGACATTAACAAAGAAAGTGAGAGTAGCCAAATTTAACCTTAAAAAAAACCTGGAGCCAGACGCTTGAGCTAAATGTTTAAAAAAAATCAGACTATATGGACACAAATGTTATATAACTAGGTTTGGCGACTCGTGTAAAAGTCACAGCCACGATGCTAAGATGTTGTGGGTGGTTGTTCCAAAATAATTGCAAAGGTGGGTGCTAGGTGGCTGCTTAGTTCATGTAACCAAAACTTTGATGCATCAACATATTTCATAAAGACACTGTAAAAGTAATCCATATGAATAGAGCAGTTAAATCAAAGTTTTCGGAAGACATGCAATTGATTTGATGATAAACAGATTTAATTTAGGCTTTTATTCACATAGATAGAGCACATCAAATATGGTAAATGGAAACTCAGCCATACTTGATTGACCGGTGACAACCAATGAGGTTTCCGTTATAACCCATATGGATTAATTTTATGATCTATTTATTAACTTTTTGAAGCATCAAAACTTTTTGTTGTGTGGACTTTCAGTTGAACAGATTTGGAATGACATGAGGGTGAGTATTTGATGACTGAATTTTGATTTTTGGATGAAGAGTTCAATGTAGTTGTGACAGTTTTAATGATCAATTAAGTACCCTAAATAAATATCAATTATCAATAATTACTGATATTCTAAAATAATTATTTTGAGAGTCTCATAGAATAGCCTGAACCACCGAGCACCACAATAAAAGATTTGGTGAGGAAAAATATCCACTTTGTAACCAGACACTAATGAATCTTACAATCCATCACCAGCTGTAAAATAACTGGGCTCATCACGATTTCAATGACAGATGCACTTCAAGATGAAAGGACACAGTGCTCCTTTTGAAAGGAGGCTCCCTGAGCAAAGATAACATTTCTGGCACACAGCTGTTTATACAAATCACTATCATCAAGGGAAATGGAAAAATGAAAGAAAAAAAAAATGGACCCATCTGTCAGAACAGAAGTAGCAGTTATGTCTGAAAGGACTAAGTGAGCGTGTTTTTCTTTACAGCCAGATTCTTCAAAATACTGAGCGTGAGTGTCTTTGAGAGAATAAAAGCACTGAATGTTTTTTACTGAAAGAAACAGCCAGGGTGGGAAGGTGAGAAAATCAGAGGATATTGGAGTCTGTACAAATGATTTCATGTAAAGCTGAGTGCTTTCACATTGTCAATATTTTTCACTTTTTATTTTAAGAACTGTAGTCAATGAAAGACTAATTCATATCCTGCAACAGTCATTACCTACAATTACTTTGTTCACTTGCTATAAATGGATAAGGACAAGAGGGATGGGGTTACAAACATTTTTGTAATGGGGGAACTCACCATTTCCACGCCAAACCTCGGCCAGGTGGCAGCCGCTTTCTCCTGGCTCCTTACAGAACTCCACCACATCACGACACGTCGTCTCTGGAGTGATGGGCACCTCCGTCAGCGCCTGCTCCCCATCACTCAAATACACCGTTAAAATCATCTGGGAGACAAAGAGAGACTATTTTTAATATTTCATACCAAAGACTGAAAAGCAGGCATTCCCACTCACCCATAAGAACACTAGGGGGCAGTGTCATTGCTCAAAAACAACTCAACATTAGTCATGGATTAATTTGCTATTCAGCTATTT
Source organism: Spinibarbus caldwelli (assembly GCA_039654775.1). Lineage (NCBI taxonomy): Eukaryota > Metazoa > Chordata > Actinopteri > Cypriniformes > Cyprinidae > Spinibarbus > Spinibarbus caldwelli. Next base: position 15,718,864 of record CM077240.1, on the reverse strand, counting down.
TTCCCCACACAACATCATGCAGTGTCTACATTTAAAACATTGCTTTTGAGTGCTTTACCTCTTAAGAAGTTGCATACAGGAAGATATAGCACAGCTATACAGCACATTGTGTATGTTGATGAGATTCCTAGCCCTCCCCTCAGCTATAACTCACTCTGATAGAGGGAGGAGCCTGGGCCTGTCAGATTGATAGTGACTGACAGGTGTGGTGAGCTGGTTAGTGCTGCTCTAAGTGCAGTGTGACAGAGGAGAGATGGATGGTTTGATGCAAAACGGAGAGAGAGAGAGCGTGAGAAAGGCAGAAAGGAAGATAAAGAAGAGGGGTGATGTAAACATTAGCTCCCTAATGAGGAGAGGAGAGCATGATCGTCTACTGTCTGCTATACGGTACTGCACTGCCACTTTCAGGCAAGTATTTAAACAAACACACAGATTCATTACGTCAACCATCACGCAATCATCTCAACCGGTCACAACAGAGGTCCGTGATACGGCCAGTATGACACACGTAACATTTCTCAAGATAGACAAAAGGCCATCAGGATTACGTGGCTGGGGAAACCTTTGTGTGTGTTATACAAGTCTAAAGTATCACATTACCTGACATAATTCTAAATGAGAAGTATAAGCCAGACCTTTGTGTGGTGCTGAGTCTTAAGAGAGAAGCAAGTATGTCCAAGACAACTTGATAAATGGGTATTTTTTTTTTTTTTTTTAGCTATGGGTGATTTTGGCCCTGAGGTCGTAAAGTGTGTTTGAAAAGAGTTTAATAAGCAATATATTACTGGTTACCAAGTCAGGTACCATTTCCATCACATCTCAAATGATGTAGTGTTTTTAATAACACACTGTAATGGAAATTACATTTTAAATATGTGGACTAATCTGTCAGTCTAGTCAAGGCTAATTTTTATAGCTAGGTAGCATGTATCCTAAATATAGGGTAAACATACCTATTAAGCTCACAAAAATCTACACTGAGCAGGGCTTGACATTAAGCATTCTCATGTGGTTGTCCTTCGGACAAGTAAATTTGTCATTTACTTGTCCGAGTATAAAAGGTACTTGCCCGGAGAGAATTTATTATTATTTTTTTTAATTATTATTATTATTATTATTATTATTATTATTATTATTGAGTTATAAATATAATTATTTATTGTAGTTATACACAACACATTTAGTTTATTTAGTTAGATTTTTCTTTTTAAATAAAATAATAAAATGTGATAACACTTATATTTTAAAATAAAAAGGGAGTGTTAATTACAAATATAATTATATTAAACTTAAAAATAAAATGCTAATATTTACTACTTTTTTATATATATATATATATATATATGAATTTTCAAACTTAAATTTTTAATTTTTTAATTAGTTCAATTTAATCAGACAATTAGTATAAGACATTTGGGCTGTTACCAAACAAATGAAATCAGTATCAACAAAATTCATCTTTGCAATGCAGAGGAAACACAGAAACTGCATCTGAAGTGGAATAGATATATTTACCCACTGTTTAATGCAGCTCTGAGGGACATGGAATGATTTAACCTGCAGTTACAAATGAATAAATAATGTTTTGATTCATAAAACGTTGAATACTGATATTTGAAATTATTTAAAAAATGAAAAGACACTTTAAATGTGAAATTAAAACCACCAGTAGGTGGCATCAATGATGAAAATGTGGAATAAAATCTATATTTGTTTTCTTTGCGCAAAAAGTATTCTCGTGGCTTCGTAAAATTACAGTTGACAGACTGATGTCACATGGACTACTTTGTCGATCATCTTGGTACTTTTCTGGACCTTGATTGTGTAAGGACCCTTGCTGTCTATGGGAGGGTCTGAGAGCTCTCAGATTCCATCAAAAATATCTTAATTTGTGTTCCAAAGATGAACAGAGGTCTTACTGGTTTGGAACGACATGAGGGTGAGTAATTAATGACAGAATTTTCATTTTTGGGTGAACCATCCCTTTAATAGGTACGTTTACCCTACACATTCATACTTATAGCATAATTTGACAAATATTTACAGCCTGAAAACACCACAAATATTCGACTCACATATATTTACCTTCTCTTTTCATTTTCTTCACAAGTCACATGTGAGAAAGTTTTATTGTGGACATAGCCATTATTGATTTAGTCTCAATGACTGCTAGTTGGGTGGGTTAAGAACACTCCTAACAGTATTAGTGCACTAATGAATACTCTAACTTCATACCCTAAGTGTGTCTGAGATGTGCAATTCTTAAAAAACCTATGTAAATCCCCTCTTCCCCAAAGCATCCAGGAAGGCCAACCCTACATTATTTTCTCTTGAATGGAAGGCAGTTCAAAACACAGGTGTGTAGGAGATGAAAGAACTCTTGCACTGAAGCAAACCTGTCAAATGTAGAAACACCATACTGACATTCTTTTGTGCATAGAGTTGAAAGCAACAATTGGATCAGGTCAGTTTCAGTGAACTCTGTGTGGAGCAACACTAGGACTGAAATATTTAGGCCATACACAAGGTTTTTCGAAACACCAAAATGACTCGTGTATTCACGCAACAATGGATTTTATGTGCCGCAACACTAGAATGGAAATATGTAGGCCGTGCACAAAGAATGTGTGTGTGAAGGACAAAGAAATGTGCAAACTAAAACTGCAGGGAGTACAAAACACACAAGTGCACATGGGTCCAAGTGACCTGCGGAAAAGCTGGATAATCTGAGGAAAGCCCCTCAGAGAAGATTTAAAACACTGCAAACACAAACAGAGAACATGGATATTGGGTTCACAAGAAAAAGTCAAACAGGACTACTAATTTTGTGGGTTTAAACTGAGTTTAAACACTAACTAAAAACAATTTAACCCACAAATCTACAAAGAAAATGTCTAACTTGGTCTAAACAATGATTCCTTGAACCTCACACTCAGCGAATATGCTGTGCTGCTGCTAAATCTACAGCACAGCAAAAATTTATTTTGAGTGGAGTCTGTTGTCTAGGCTCAATGTGAAATGACTGTCACAAAATAGTACAAAGACAATAAATACAAGACTATTGCATTTTCCTCACTGACTGCATGCAAAAAAACAACACTAGCGTCTGATTCACAAACAAATGGTGCTTATGTACTGCCTTTTTTAATAATTTGACCAGAAATTCTAAGACACGCAATCTTTTGATCGGAATCAGAATGAATGACTCACTCAAAACAAAATTCAATTAAAGATTCCCATTCCCAAAAGAGTTTGTTTGTAAAAATAAAATTAAATTAAATTAAATAAATAAATTAAAACTGCAAGCAGCAAGTTTTGGGCCCAAGCCATCAGTGAAAAAGCCACCCTGGTGGCATCAGGAAAACGGTGCCCAGCGGGCACATGCATTTACAGTAACCCTCTGGCAGTCTGGATTTAAGGGTTACAGCAATGAAAGGGTTACACTATAAGATCAAGAGACACAGGACAATATACAAAACTTTGGTAACACTTCACATTGCAGTTTCATTTGTTAACATTATATTAGATTACATGAACAATAATTATATAGCATTTATTAATATTAATTAAAATTAAGTTCAAAATTTTCTACTGCATTATTCAAATTTAAAGTTGTATCTGTTAACATTAGTTAACGTACTGTGAATTAACATGACCATTAATAATTTTATTAACACTAAAAAAAAAAAAAAGCTCTAAATATATAGTAGTCAACATATGAAGTGGATCAAAAAGTTCAAAGTTGTCCTAAGACAAGAATGGGTATTGTTTTGGCTTTAGGACAACTTTGATGAAAGGTTGCTAAAATAATTATGTAAAATTATGTAAAAGTATACTGACAATAAAGTACATATCAACTGATTTTATGCATTATTTTTCATTCTGATACATTAAGAATGAGCTAAACAAGGTTAGGGTTAAAAGATTTAATATCTTGGTGGTCAACCTTGGTATTACAGTCTTCATCTGTCAGCTATGATGTGTGATAGTTTTAATTTTTTGTTGGCCCCTGAGCATGATACATTTATGAAACTAAGTATGTTTCCTAAGAATTCCTTGTTCTCCATATGTAAAAAGTTTTGAAGAGTTTGGATCATGCACTTTAAAGATTTGAGAAAGTATGTGTTTCCTTTTTTACTGTTATTTTAATAAATCGCCGTGGCAACACCGTATAAGAGATCCAAAATCCGTTTGCAATTTAGGTTCCTCAATGTATTGGCATCATGTTGACAAATTTTGGTGTGAATTGCTTGATTCTCCTGGTCAGAGTATGCAAAATTCCACAGCGTGATTTTTCCAAAAATCATATTCAAACCAAAATAGCCGACTTCCTGTTGGTCGTAGCTAATGACTGTAAATTAGAAAGTTGTCCGGCTTGATGAGAACAAAATATGTACCGAGTTTGGTGACTGTAGCCAAAACTAACCCCCCAACTTCTGTCAAAAGTTGGCGCTATAGAGTGCCTCTTCCACGTCCATTTATGAGCTTTTGTCAGCTAACTATCATTAATATTGATGTGTGTGTTGAGTTTCGTGAAATTCTAAGCATGTTAAGTGGCTTAAAAACACCAGAAAAGAATATTAAAGTTTGGCGTTTTAAAGTTTGGCACTTAAAGCAACAGCCTTTAAGTTACCAGAAATCCCTTCACAGTTTTACATCAGCCATGTTTTGACATTATTCTGGTGAAGTTTGAAGAAAATTGAGTAAAAATAAGAAGCTGGTTTCAAAGCATTTTGAAAATGACACACTTCCCGCTGCCAGTTGGTGGCACTATAACTTTGACTCTTAATAGTCACATCTATGTGATCGCCATTATATAACGGAACAAACTGATGAAGTTTGATCAAAATCATCAATCAGTATCCTTTAACACAATCACTGTATGATTCATGTCTGTGGTGTGAACGGACTCATCGTGCATCCAGAGTTTGGATTAACTAGAAGCTTTTCATTTCTGGATGATTCCAGAAATTAAAATACTTTCCTATATTTTGCCCTGCAAAAATAGACCAGGAGAAAGACTTAGTAAGTACATATGAACATAAATTATTGCAAGTAATGTAAAAATGACATGTCATAGCTGGACTACTAGCTGATTTGCTTAACTGTAAAATGAATTATAATTTCTCAATAATAAAATCTGTGTAGATAAACGGACTATATAAAATAATGTACATGGAAAGCATACAATGGCAGCCAGAAGTTTGGGATGATTAAGATTTTTCAATGTTTTTGAAAGAGGTCTCATAAGCCTCGTTCAGACTGTCAGCCCAAATCCAATTTTGTGCATATCCGGATGGAATCTGATTTGAATAACTGACTGTCCACACAGCATATCGCAACTGTTCATATCCTATTTGTGTGTCCATAAGTGCTCTTTCGTTTTTACGGAATGTGCATTGGTTTCTATGGTAATGCCATTGCGTTGTTATGCCTACGCTAAAAACAACAGTAACAGCATACAGTTTGCACAGATGTTGTCTTACGACATGACAACATGTTGCCATCGCATTTGCGCAGTATTATTATATTTCATCTTGTGAGGCAGCAGCAGAAACGCAGGAAGCTGGAATGTGCGGCTTTATTCATTGCTGCCATCTCCGCTACTTTCAAAACTCAAAGAGGTATGTGTACTATCAGTATATTGTTTTTCCACTTGACCTGCACTTCGCAACAACACAAGCTTGTTTCTGCAAAGATGTTCAGCATGTTTTCTGCAAAAACGTCTGACGTGTTTACGTTTTACGTGGTGTGAGGACGTGAAAAAGCTACGCTAAATTCGATCTGACCAGTCAGCCTGAAACGGATTTCCAGAAATCCAATTTGAATAGGATTCCAAACCACATACGAATGTAGCTCGAAACGGATTTGCACAAATCAGATTTCATGTAGTTCGCTGCCGTTCAGACTATCTAAATATGATCGTATTTCAATCGGATTTGCACAAAAATTGGATTTGGGCTGACAGTCTGAACGAGGCTTTATACTCACAGAGACTCAAATATTTAGTCAAATTATTTTTGATAACATTTTTATTGATATTTAGTAGGATTGAATAAATTTTTTTGAATAAAGTTTTTTTTAGTCCTTTTTTTTCCCTCCTGGTGGAATGACCTGCCCAACTCAATCCGAGCAGCTGAGTCCTTAGCCATCTTCAAGAATCGACTAAAAACACATCTCTTCCATCTTTATTTGACCCTCTAACTCTAGCACTCTCTATTCTAATTCTATTCTTTAAAAAAAAAAAAAAAAAAAAAAAAAAAAACTTGCCTCTTTTAAACTTGCACTCTATTCATTTACTAACTGCTTGTTTTTCTTTAAAAAAGTAAATAAAAAAATAACACTAGCTTCTCTATTCTTTTTGTATTCTATTTTTTTTCCTTTTTATTTATTATACAATTAACAAAAAACAAAAAAGGCCTCTACCACTAGCTTGCTATATTCTTTTTCTATTCTATCGGTTTTCTTTTTATTTATTATATAATTTAAAAAAAACCTTGCTACGCGCAGTGCGTTAGGCTAACTGAGACTTGTTATAGCACTTGCATATCATTGCTCTTTTGTTGATTTTGATTGCTTCCATTGTCCTCATTTGTAAATCGCTTTGGATAAAAGCGTCTGCTAAATGACTAAATGTAAATGTAAAATCAGACAAAGTGTGCAAAAGTTATTAGACACTTCCTGTTTCTCATTTCTCACCATAACTTCGTCGCCTCGCCACGGCCAAACCGTTCGAAATATCAAAAATCCCTTTGCAATTTTGCATCCCCAATGTCTTGAGATCATGCTGATCAAGTTTGGTGGCAATCAATGGAAAATCCTAGGATGTGTTGCAAATTCCAGAGCATGCGCTTTTCACACAGCCCTGAATAGCTCACTTCCTGTTGGGCGGAGCCTATGACATGCAAAGCGAAAGTTGTTCGGCTCAATGAGATCTGTGTGTACCAAGTTTCATATGTATGCATGCAAGTATGTATGAGCTATGCAGCAAGATTTCAGACTGTGTTCCAAGGGTCGCCATAGAGCCTCTGTGCCACGCCCGGGTTCCATCCTCTGCGGCATCCTAATGACCGCAGATTCCAATGTGTGTGCCAATTTTCAAGAGTATTTGAGCATGTTAAGGCCCCGGATCAAGTCAAATTTTTATTTATTTATTTTTTTTTAAAATAATAATAATCCTTAGAAAAATAATAGGGCCCTGCGCCTTAGTTGCTTGGGCCCTAAAAATATACAAACATACAGAAAAATAAAGTATATAGTAAGGACAAACAGAAAAGTGAGAGGGTGCAGGTGCTGCAAAAACAATGTAGAAAACACCTGTCAGCAATGATTTGGCATTACAAAAGCTTGTGTGTGAGAGAGAAACGCACTTTTGTTCAGCTTATTTAAAAATTCACCATGCCTGACAGATAACGTAAGGTTTGTCATTATGTCAAGGACTCAAGCAGTGCAGAGAAGTGCAAGAGACAAACACGCTGGGTCGCACTTTTGCATTCAGCATACACACTGTTATTGCATCAAACAGAGTGACACGTTTATCTGAGCGCCGACCACAGCCAACTTCTGCGGAAGTTACGCACACAGAGTGCTAGATAAAGTCCCAATGAGTTATATTGTCAAAAGGGATTTCAGTAAACAATAAATGCGCACATCATTCATCATGAGTGTTCTGAAGTTTAGTGTGTGTTCTTCTAATACAGGGGTGTCAAACTCAGCCCAGCAGAGTTTAGTTCCAACTCTGCTCCAACTCACATACCATGATCAGGTGTGTTTAATTGGGGTTGCATCTAAACTGTGCAGGGCTGTGGCCCTCCAGGAACTGAGTTTGTCACCCTTGTTCTAATATATACGCTCCACTGATCTAAAGTAATGTCATTAAGATCAAGTTTTGTTTTAAAACATAATTGGTAATGAGGAAGACAATTAAAGTGGTTTCTAGAAAGGAATAAGTCAGTTTTATTGGATAAAATGGATCGGATTCAGGAAGCTATGGCAAGAGAAACAAACAAAAAGTCTTGATAGAACTCTGCAGCCCAGAATTCTACATAAAACACAGCAGATTTCCACAGAATTTACAACGACATGCTTTACAATGTTCTACACATATCCTGTTCCACTGTCTATTAAATATTTATTTGGTAAAATACAGACAAGAGTGCAGCACTCACAGTGCACATTTAACCGTAAAAAACATTCTTTAAAATTAACACTCGTAGAAAGTGAAAAAGACAGACATGGAAGAGGGATCTGAATTTCTGGATACTGAGCACAAAACAGGCAGAATGAGGAAGGTCTAGGGTAGAAGTATGAAAACCTTTGTTTGAAGTAATGAACAGATGTCCAATTTGAATATGACCGCAGATGTAGATATGAAAATTCCTGAAAAAAAGGACTGAAATCATGATTAGAAAAATGGTCTCATATGGTTTTCTTATGAAAATAATCAGTTGAGTTCTGAAGTCTGATCTTTCCAGCTAAGTGATAGGATCTGTTATCCAAGTAAGATCAACAGAGGTGCAGAAATCCCCATCTCAGTCAGTGTGAAGAAGAGCATCAGTTCTTGGCCAGTGACTGTATGACACACAAAAGAAAGTTCAAGCATTTTGTCCTCACACCAGCTCAGGTTTCTGCTTTTCATCAGAGGGGAAAAAAAAGTTGTCTACTTCTCGATCTCTTACTGCTTTTACAGGATTACGTCCGCTCTGAATTATGTGCCCGTTCGCACCTCATTGAAAATAAATGGTGTCTTAGAAGGTAACTTTTACAGAGCAGGTCGCAGTGATGTACCTCCTCTCCCCTTTCTTCTGCTGTATGTCTGTCCATGAGAAAAGTCTCCTCGCCAGCTAGAAACCAAAGGTGTGGGAGAAATGCATAACAATAACACTGTATTGAACCGACTCATCAAAATTAAAGTCAGTTAAATTAATAAAAATATTTATTAATTTATAATAATAGGCTTACTTACTTTGCTCTAGTAATTATATTTAACTGGAACATAAAAATTTTCAGAACACCCTCCACTTTTGCTCCGAACACAACAAATATTATTAATTTGGAATGAAGGACAACTTTAGTTCCTCTGTTTAGTTGTGTTACACTATATTAGCTTTGACCAATATGACCAATTAATGATTCCTTAATGAATAAAAGCTTGTGCATCACAATAGAAACAGGAAAAGTGTTAATACCCAGTCAGAGAATCACAACCTGTTGTTTTGCCACACAACACACCATGCTTCATTTTAAAAGGAAGATGCTGTTTTGGTTTTGTTTTTTTCCAAAAAGCACCCGTTTGCAGCATCTAAATTTAAAAATCCTCTTGGTGGCACCAAAAGACCAAAACTTTAAATCAGAGAAATGTGGCGAGAGATGCACCAAGGTAAATTTGAGGTTAGTTTAGTTAGAAATATAAATATGGACCCTCATAGCCACTAACTGTAAACATTTTACTAAAAAGCTATGCATAGCACATCAACTTTTAAGCTCTAGGCTACATCTAAACCATTCATCTGCGAGTATCTGTAAGAACCAAGTCCTGCAACATTATCGCCAGCCGCCTTCTTGCATTTGTGTAACGGAGAGATCTGCTCGAGTAAGCATCCAGCCAACTGGTTTCAAATCTCAAAAAATGTCTTCAAATGTTGAATACTAAAGCTGATTTCACTTGAAATGCTCAAGCGGGTCAAAAATATCATAACACTGCAGCACTCCAGCAAATAAAGCGGAAACGAAAAAATCTGCACGTCACAGTTCACAATCTTATTCTCTTGAAAAGTTAATAAATGTTACCTCGGAAAAGCGAATTCTTCTTTTCAGCATAGGAAGAGGGAATGTATAATTCAGATGTCCAAGACAGTCAACTCTTACTTGATTAATCTGAACAATGAAAATGAATAATGACCAATTCTGCCAGCAGAGATGAGAACATCTAGACCCCCAAATCTTTGCAGGCCCCACAACTCCCCTACCCTGTCGCTATCTTAATATATCCAATCAGATCCATAATGCTAAAGCAATTCTATTAAGGGCAATATGACAAAGCCTAGCAGACAGAGATGGAGAACAGAAACCAATGACTGTCTTGGCACAGAGTGTATGAAACCATGCAAAAGATTGGTTACTTTTTGGCAAGAGAACTAGACTACATTTTTATGATTAGAGTTATAGTCTCATTGAAAGGCTGTACTATACTATACAATACTGTCAGCAACAATTTTGGATTAATAAAGAAAGTAGCTCATATGGTCATCACTTCTGAGAAGAATTAAATTTCTCATTAATTAAAATACAGACATGTTACTAGCACTGACTGACTTACTACCTGAACTACTTATGATGAAGACTTCATTAAAACACCTAAATGATTTTACTGTCCAGCCGTATCTGAGAGGCACAGGTTAGTATTAACATTCTACCCCTCTCATCTCTAAGCAGGACATCTATTTGCATCACCTTTCCCCACTTAGATGCAGTCTGTCTTGTCCTGGCCTCTCTCTTCAGCTGCCGGGCATGCTCCTTGCTCCAGGTTTTATCTCCAGGTTTGATAGACAAGCTGACCAGGCCTCGAAGAACAATAGTCACAAACTTCTTCATGTCGCAGGAATCGCTCGTAGCACTACAGCAAACACATCCTTTGAATGTGTCTCATTCAAACCCACTCAGCAACAGTAGCAGGCAAGGATTCCCTGCAGCGAAAAGCCTTCAGTAGTCACGCTAGCTGTGTGACTGCTGAGAGCAAGAGAGCGTGTGAGTGAGAGAAAAGGAAAAATCAGAGGAAGACGATGGAGGGAGGGTGCTTCTCTCATCAGAATTGTGAAGGGTACGTCACCAGGTCCCCTCCAGAATAAGGCTCCCTCGAGAAAGCGGATGGCTGCACCCCAGACCGGAGGCGGCTGATGGGTGCATGCCGTAAAGGATGGGACAAAGATCAGACAACGGATATCATGACCTGTAAAAACTGTGAGTGTGAGATGTTCAACTAAATCAACTAAACAGCACAGAACACTAATAATCCCATGATTAAACTAAACAGGTTTACTAACATAAAACATATGTGGGAGTTTTTGAGATTACAATTGCCCAATTTGATAAAGTATAAGTGAATTATAAAATTTTAGCAGGACTCTAAATTGCAAGAAAAAAAATTTAATACTAACAATTCATGAACCTACTTAAAATGGACCATTGGTCGGTCTGTGCTGCACCGACACAATCTTCTACTCTCAAATATGAAATGTGTTTATGTATTATTGATGCTGCCATTTTAAAAAGCCGTGAAAAGATGGAAGAGCTGAAACATCAAGATAAAAATAATTGAAATGAAATGACAGACAAATTTTAATAATACATGTTAAAGGGGATTTTATTACCTGGAATTATGCTCTTTTGAGAATAAAATCCGTGAAACAAAGCCATATGAAGCCTTCGAGAGACAGACATTGTTACAAACCCTAAAAAGATTGGCTTAACTTTATATTTATACAGGCAGATAACTCAGTGAAATGCATATAATTTAACTTCGATCTGCTTCAAAGGAATAGTTTTCATTGTTTTTTCCATAGAATAAATAGAGTTTTTGGACTTCGTTGACTTTAAATGCATGGACAAAAAATGGTTAAAGCATTCTTCAAAATGTCTTCTTGTGTTCATAAAAATTTGGAACAACATGAGGGTGGGTAAATGACAGAATGTTCAACTTTGGGTGAACTGCTCCTTCAAGAACCATCCACTCTTAAGGTTTATTCAAAAATTCATTTGTCTGCATGTGCATGTTTAATATGACCATTAAAATGTTCAGTAATCTAAATGCCCCCTCAAAAGAAAAAAAAAGTGGACAATGCATAATGTATGATGACATGACATCATGCATTCAATGTCGCTGGCGGCATGAACAGGATATACGGCTGCAAATTTATGCCATAAAATCATATATTAATCATTTCCCTTTATGTTGTAGTTGTGATTATAAATTTTAATCAGTAGACCTTACATTAAAATACTTTTTTGTGTGGGGACCCTCACTATGACATCACAGTTACAATGTTCACTGCAAAAAATATTACATAGAAAATTGTGTAACTTGAGACCTAAATGGAGTGCTGTAATCAGCCCATTATGGAGAGGGTTGCGTGGACTAAAATCTTGGATGTTCGTTGACATCAGTGACATAATGCTTTGAGACTCTGGGTAACTATATAAGTCCCTTACAGCAAATACGACCCAAAACCGTTTTGATTACAGTTCCAGTAAATACTCACTACAATTATGATGTTCCTGCAAGACAGCTCTGTCCCAAAGCTGAAATACCAAGTGCTTCCATGAAAACAAAATAAGTTTACTTTAAATTATATAATTAACATAAGTGTATTGTCTGGTGAATATCTTAACATAGAAAAAAGATTTAATTTTATGCAAGAGGAAACGGGTTTCATGAGGGCTAAAAGAAAGTCAGCCTCTCCAGAGAAAGTGCTTGATAAATCAAGGCTTTTTAAAAGCACAGAAGTATAGGAGGTTTTTCTTCAAGAGGTTTTAAGAGGACTGTCTCTCTAGCTCCTCAGTCCTTCCCGATTCAAACCCCTTGTGACGGCCACCATTCATATTTGAGAAGCTCCTCTATGCAAAGGATGACAGTTAAGCAGGAAGCATTAAGGAAAGTGAATGAATTTGTAATGAGCTCAATGGCAAGAAAAGAGGGAGTAGGAAGAGACAAAAAAGGATGACATGAAACAGCAGCAACAGCTTTTGAGTAATTACAGACTGATTGTTTTATCTTGTTTTTAAGGCCAGACCTTTGTCAAGTTCCACACTGCATGTCAAATCAAATCCAGTCATAAATAAATGTAATCAGTACAAGCTGTCCGTCCCTATAATGTTTGTAATATTTGTACTTCAAACCACTGCAAAATCAAACATGGTCGCACATATTCCAACAGGCCTAGGCACCTGTAGCCAGATAGCACTGAAATGTTATGAGAATTTCATTTCTACACACACCAGCATTGTTACTATTAACTAAACTAAAAATCTGATTTAAAATCAAAAGTTATTTTCATTAACTGAAATAAAGCAGAAATAAAATAAAATATAAAAACTATAATAAAATATTAAACAAGAAGTAGAAATGCTTCCCTGGCAACTAATTGAAATAAAACAGGTTTAAGTCTGAAGCACCAAAATGACTAAACCTAAAAGTGAAATTTAAAAAAAAAGGCTAAACAGCAATATTTAAAACAAAACTAATAAAAATGACAAAAGTACAATTACTAAAAGTTAAAGTAAAATTAAAATCTAAAAAATAAAAGCCAATTCAAGATCTCAATAATTACTACAATTGCATAAAAATAATACTAAAATATCAGTGACTGTATACATGTAACAGCAACTGATCAGTCCACCAATGAGAAGAAAAAGAAATTTCTGGAAACCAGAAGCTGATCGTAAACACCAGGCTAAAAGAAAACAGCAGAAGGCCAAGTACAATTTATTGAATTTAATTCAATAAATTAATTAAAAATGGATGTTTTTTCTTACATGGACTGACACTGAAACGTATTTTTGTCTGCCGTTTTTCTTTAAAGAAATTAAATTACACTATAAAATGATTAAAAACTGCAGAGACTGTGAAACAGCATTAGGACAAATTCTTAACACAGTCAACTCGAAAGAAAGGCTCATTTGATAGACATTTCATAGCTCATAAGATTAGGGTAAGTCCACAGTTTCTAGCATTTCTAAAACATTCAATACATGATTCTGGGGGTCATTTATGTTCTTAGCTCACACTTGCCTTTCAAAAAATAAAGTGAAAAGCTACAGCCATGGGAGGCAGAGGAAGATGAGGTTGTGTCTAGTTCAAATTGCCCCAACAACAGCGTGTTAGCAGCTCAATACACTGGTCTTCATTGGCTGCCTGAGTCACACGCACAGAGAGGATGAGATGAGACGAGAAGGGCACGCTCTCTCGCTGACTGAGGCTGTGACACTGATGCCATTACAGAGCTGTGGGGCAACCCGCCATGCAGGGTAACCTCAAATTTCTGACAGCACATTCATGTGCCACTAACATGAAAGCTCATTGGTTGAGGACAATTCCTCTGTTTGATCAGCATTGGTTAGTCCAGCTCAAGGAAAAGTCACAAATGTGTCCTCATGTCCCAACAGAAAGTGTCAAAACAATTCTAAGAGCTTCTAAAAACACCTAAAATGGCTGTGGACAAGACCAGATTTAATAAGACACCATGTATCAAACAGCATCAGAATGAATTACTGTTCTAAGAAACTACCAGATACCAGAACACAAAACCAAATTTCAAAAAGTAACTAGTTGGTGATAATCTGGCTGACAACGGACCATTCACATCCTTGATTGTGTAACTTGCAGGCTGCGTGTCCAAACAGCACAATATTAACAATCATTATAATGACCCATCATTATAATGACCCAGAATTAATTTTACAGCTTGGAAACTCCCAGTACCAAGTTAAAAGAAAATGAACGGCTGCATCTGAGAGCAGTAAATGAGAGGGGCAGGACCAGCATCATGATCAATACGCCCTAATTAAAGCAGACACCTACTGTGTGAAATACTCCAGATTAGATGTCAAACCCCAGTAAACACAAATCCAGGACATGTGCATACACACACGTGCAGAGAGAGCCACAAGGCAGAATGGCAGATTGAGGAACTGTGGATAAGTCCAATGCTTTGAATTCATAGTGAGTAGAGCACTGAGGTGACACGTTATGAATCTTTCTCCTACTAGGAATGCTATCTAGCAGAGCAGACACAGTGGGTTCAGCTGAGGTTTGGCCATGGACAACAAGGCTGTCAATTCAAATAGAAAAATTAACTTCTAGAATGATGCAAGCTCGACCCATGAGCTTGCCGTTTTCAGCTGCACTTTTAGACATTTCTGTAATTTCTACAGTTATTTCCTGTATATCACCCAGTATAATACAGCAAATTCCCTTTACAGTAAGTAACTGTAATACCCTTTGCATCATGGGAATTTTCTGTGATGTCAGACCCCACATAGAGAGAATTACTGTATTTTTTAAAATTGCTGTATACTACTGTATTTGCTGTAATGGCCTCTTTGTCGCCATTCCATTGAGGTTGTTTAATTTTCCTCATTTCTTACATTTGGTTTGACAAGATTTGCCCTACACCGTGTCTGCAACACCGCAACAGCTTGGGACTGACTATACAGGACGTGTTACATCGCTTGTTCTTCATGTCAGAAACAGCGCGATCGCTTGGAGTACTACTGTATGTCAGAAATACACCGGGTCATCAGTTTACTGTCCGGCATCCACTGTAGATAGTATCACGGATTATAATGGGTTCTATATTGTCTTTTGTCGCGCTGCGCTGCGCAGCTCGCGTCCAAGGAAGCCCGGCGGGTTTTGCCCGGGGATGAACCCGCGAGTGTGGAAGAGTTCCGGAGAACATCTGCGCTGTGTGTCGATGCACCTTACGAGAGAATAAGACCAGTAAGAAAGGTAAAAATATGAGTGTACGTTTTTCTGTGTGTTTTTGTCAGATGTTCGCACACCATTTTAACCTAGTAACGTTAACATTTACCTGTCAACATGGCGGTAACAAACTTTACTATGGTAAACCGCACTGTTGTTCAAACGACTTTTGTCATTTTATTGAATTAACGAATTTAAATTATTTTTAATGAGCAGCGCTTATCTTATATTAACATTAACTTAAGTAATGTGAAATTTTGTTCAGGTGTTATTAATGTTGGCCAGTAGCCTATTGAGAAAATAAAATCATATGTTAGCTAGGTTAAACTAGTTTTATGGCTAGCTGCCTTTCTAGTTTTAGAATTAGTTTGCTATAGTTTTTTAATGGAATTTAAGATTTACTGCATTTTTTTGTATTTGTGTTTTAAAAGCAACTGCAATGAAGCATCAAAGACGTGAGCATGACAGCCACCCTGAGACTGATAATTCGGGTAAGAGAACAACTATGGTTTTGAGAGGTTTGTGTATTCTATATGGGGTTTGCCTTTTAAAAAGTGTCATTTCTACTTCTTGTTTTTCAGAGAGGACATTTCTGTCACTAACAAAGTGGATGGTGAGCAAAGGTGGTGGCCACGTTTTGGAGCAGCACCTGGGTTTTGCAGATGGCTATGTATTTTTTTCCCCCATTATGTTTCTGTTGCCTAAAGATTCTTTGTGAGGATAAATCCAGAGGATACAACAATGCACTGCAAAAGGTCCTAAGACAGGAGAAATGGTGAAGATGCACTGTTCCAGCAATGGAACACTGTATTTTTAAGTGTTATACATGCAATGTTTTAAATAAAGTAAAGTAAAAAGTAAAGTAAAAATAAAGTTTAAATAAATTAATTTGTCTGTGTTAATTCAATGCCAGTAGTACCCATGTAGGATAAAAATAATATAAATTCTATATAACAATTATAAAATCTATATTAAAATGCTTGAATTACAGTAGTATACTGATAAATTAGATTTTTTTTTACAGTAATTTAATTTAAAACAGTACAGTTTCCTACTGTAAATCTTAATTACAGTAACTTACTGGCAACAGTGTTGCCAGCAGAGCTGGGTAGTAATTGATTACATGTAATCTGGATTACGTAATCAGATTCCAAAAATTGAGTACTTGTAATTAGAGTAAGTTACAATTTAAAATACTCGTAATCAGACTACAGTTACTTTATGGATTACATGATTACATATTATTCACACAATAGCAATAAATTATTCATAATTCATTGATTCTCCCTAATTTTTATTTTTCAACTTTTAAATTCTCCTTTCTAAAATAGCCTTCCAATTATATACATTAAAAAAGACATAGCATTTCACCACTGGATTTATAAAAATCATTTTAGGTTTATGAAGGGTTTCAACATTGCATCAACTACTGATGAACACATTCATTTTCATTTGAATTATCACTCTGTAGGTTTTTTACCATGTGTTATGTCTTTGGAAGGCTTTTGTCTTTCAAACTCATTAAAATGCACATATTCACGTTATTTTTTATTTACATGTAATGCAGGAATTCCAAAACTTTTTGTCATCTAAACCTTATTAACCAAATATATTTACTTTTTTTAAATAAATATTTCAATAATTACACATCACATTTGCATGTTCACAGTTTCTTTGATGTTGATTAATGGTCACATGGCATGCAGGTAAATAATATTTCATCTTTTTTAGTAAGTGTTTTATTTTAATTGTTATATTAAAACAAAGACTATAGAAATACAAAGATGGTTCACTCCTATGAATGGGAGAAACTGCAATGCGCAATATGGATGAATAGTCTCACCTTCTAACTGAAAGAGCCAAATTTCCCATAGAAACCTGACGCTAGACCAGCCAATGCACATGCACAGTCATAAGCATGTTATGAGTGCACATGCGCATTGGCTGGTCTAGCCTGAAAAATAAGGTTTTTAAACGCTATTTGAGCATAAGAAACAACATTCAAGGGGCAATTAATTTAAGATTTTTGTTGCTGATTTGACTTATGTAATTTAATTGTGAGTTCAGCTAGCAGTTTTTGAGATTTCAGGATTCCCCCATTCATTAAGGTAGGACTTGGTATTGTATGAGCTGCCCAGAGGCGTTGCAAATATGGCCGCAGAGTGAAGAGACTTTCCTTGAAAAGGAAAGTTTTAAAATAATTGATTTAATTTTTTTTTATGATTTAATTAATTGTTATCTTTTCATTAAACTCACAAACCACCTGCAGTTCCTTTACAAACCCTAGTTTGGGAAGCCTTGAAGTAATATAATGTTAAATGCACTTCATGTTGTAAATTACGATGAATGGAACACATTTTTACATCATTATGGTACAAGATAATCCTATTTGAATCAATGTGATAAATGAGTTGTCAAAAGTAATCTGATTATATTACATAAATGTGTAATGTAACATTACGTTACTGACTACAATTTGTCGTCATGTAATCTGGAATCAGTAACAGATTACAATTAAGTAATCTACCCAGCTCTGGTTGCCAGTAAGTTACTGTAAAAACCCTTTGAAATGTCTAACAATGTGGCAATAGTTTTAACTTTAAAGAACATGTCTTGAGATGCCTGTTCTGTTGCATAACATTAACAGACATAATGACAATGCTGATTATGTAAAACAGATCATTAATTAAAACACGTATGTAAGTTTAGGCATGAAAGTCATGTGGTTTCATCCATATTTGAATGTTTATGAACTTCTCATCTATTAACAATGTTTGCTAATGAAAGTCATTGTAAAGTGTTACCCATACCTTGTTTTTGTTATGTTCACTCAAAATAAAATTGAGTGCCTGTGTGCTTATGTTGTAATATTACTTTCATAAAGACTGCGCCCTGTAAAAATATTAAACTAATAAAGTCAAAGAAGCTACAGCTATGCTTTTAAGGTGTAGAAATGACTGAGTTTAAAAAAAAAAAAAAAAAAAAAAAAAAAAAACTAATCCCTGGGCAAAACTGAAAAAAATTTGACAAACCAAAAGAAAAAAGGAAGGAGAGCAAAACCTCATTTTAAAAAAGCTGAGCGATACGGAGCCGTCTTCCAAACATCCACACTGCTCAGTCTGCTATATGTTATTTCCTCAAGCTGGTGTGGAGCTCAGCACTACAAATGATCAAAATAAAGTACCCTAAGCCGTGAAAAATACAGCCCTGAATTAAATTACACTATAATTAAAGCCAATGTTTAAGGGGCTAGAAAAATAAATTTTAATGTTTTAAATATATTAAAGGTAGGGTAAGTGATTTCTGAGCAATGTTGATATTTGAATCACCAAAACAAACACGCCCCTACCCCAATGATAGCTCTGCCCCACATATGTAGGCTATGCAACCCAGGCAACGATTAGTTCTGTGAAACAAAGCAAAACCAATGTTACACCGTGTCTACGCGACAAATCCCTGACAGAAAACTGCTGCTGCGTTCTATTTATGACGTATTGACACAAATTTCAAATGATTTTCAACGGTCGCTTTGTCGCGTCCATTGTAGACACGGTTTTACTCACCTATCAAGAAGAAACAAAGCAACCTCGGCGTCCGATCACAGGCCTTCCACTCCTTGAGTTCTCTCCAGCGCTGGAAAGCTGATCCGACACGGGTCCTGCTTCTTGCCTTATCATAAGCCTTCTTTTGTTCCGCAGATGTTTTCCTCTTTTGTTTTTTTTATCCACCATCTCTATCTTTGTCGATCGGCTCGGCTAATGTCCATCATGTGCACTGAGCGCTCTCTCCCCCGCACAGGGCTCTAGACTGCGACCATTTTTTGAGAGTGTGCGAGTTAAAATTTGACGTGGTCGCATTTGTGCGAGTGCATGGTCTGTGCTGCTCCAAAGCGTCTGCTTTATACAGCGCGCTGCAGAGCCACGGCACATTGTAGCAGGAGTCAGATTTCACTGATCACGTGAAGAGAGGCGCTTTCAGCGTGAGTGCTTCAGGTGTAGAGCTTGGTTTATACTCGCCGCGTCAGCACGAGCGCGAAGGGGCGCGCCGCGGACTGAGCGCAACGGAGGATTTGGTTTTCAAACTGAAGTAAAAGACCGCTTCTTAAACCAGAGAAGGTGAACGTTGGTATTCTTGTAGAAAAATACAAGCATGTGATGTGTCCTATGCCATGCCTCATCTTATTTGTTTTTGTTAATGTTATGTAAGCTAGTTGTTGTTGTGCTTTTTAATTAAGAATAATAATGAATCCATCTTTTGTTTTAGTCTTAAAAAGTGAAAGGTGTATAGATAAGCAAAACAGACAATTATCTTTTCTTGTAAAATGTGACAAGATCGTGAATTTGAAAGTGAAAGTGCATGAAAAAAGGAATTCCTATTCACAAAATTTAAATCACAAATAATACTGATGAAAAAGAATGGGTTGAATGTTGAACACTTTCGTTACCATATAACTATAAACTATGATAAAAGTTCATCAGCATGCATTGATTAATCAAATGTAGCAAAAAAAAAAAACCCTTGTGACCAAATTATGTGCTCGTGCAACCAACTGAGAAAGTTAGTCGCAAAAGTGCGACCAGTGGGAAGAATGAGTCTAGAGCCCTGTCGCATCATGAGTAGACACGCCCCTTACTGCTGATTAGGGCTGAACGATTAATTGCATTTGCGATAATATCGCGATATGAAAAAAAACGCGATTTTTCATCCGCAGCCTCTGTCACGTGACACGCGAGAGTAAAGAGGTGTGTTCGACTTGAAGATCGATCGGTGAATGACATCAAAGTACGGCGAGAGAAAGCATAATATATTAATTTTAAGACCCTTTCACACGGGACGCGGCAGTCGCGAGTGTTTAGTTCATTTTCAATGGGAGACATGCGGAAAGCGGCAAACCACTGGCGGCACGGAGGCGGAGTGCAAGCGGTGCTCGTGCACCCAAAATCATGCCGCTTCCACGTGCACGGTGCTTCGCTGCAGGCGCCGCCAAAGATAAAAATATTTTATCTTTTTGTAAGCGGCAGCCATGTTGGCTTTAACCAGTTACTGAACAGAATATTAACACTAGGGGTGTGACGAGACACTTATCCCACGAGACGAGACGAGACACGAGACTGGGTTCACGAGAACGAGACGAGACAAGATTTTTAGACTTTTTTTTTTTTTTTTTTAAATCCTCAATGATGAAATACATAGGGAAAATAGTCTTTTATTCAACTGAAAAACACAAAATGCTAAAAATTTAGGTGCATTTTGAAATCAGCTTATACTTTATGAAATTAAACTTCTATTTTAATGAATTATATGCAGTAATAAACAACATGTAAACTAGAGCTGCACGATTCTGGATAAATTGAGAATCACAATATTTTTTTTTAATAAATTGGAGATCACAATTCTCTAACGTAATTTACTAGTTTTTCTGATAAAATGATCATTGCTTAAGTCTTTTAAAATATATTCATTTGAACAAAATTTAAAAAAAAAAATAAATAAAAAAAAAATTCAATGGAGTCAGTGTCTCACCTCAAAGACTTGTTTCACTATTGTATTGGAATCTCCTGAATGAATGATTCAATGTCAAATACATTTTTTAAACGGGTTGTCGCCACCTCCTGGCGGAAGATAAGTGTTACAATACAAGAGTTAAGATACTTTCGTTTTGATCGCTACTGTAGAGAATAAGTGTTTATACCCAAACTATAAACTTTTATCTCAGTACTTCTGTTATTTATGTCTGTAACACAGAAATAATGATATGTGGTCGAAAAGACTGTTTGTGTTGCTCTTTCTGGATCAGCAGCAGCATGAATGCATTTGAATTTTGAATGATTTGAATGTCTTTAACACCCGTTTCACATCGTTAAGCGTCAGTGGAGCATCAGCAGTGCGTCTTTAGTCTGACAGCGTTCACATCGGAAGCGTGATGATGCTCGACCCTCTGATTCATCAACATCTCACGCTCCACTGACACTCGCGATGTGAAACAGTCTTAATAGAAATAGCTGAATCGTTGTCATTCAGGAATAAAATCGCGTGGGTGTTTGAATCACGATCGCAAGCGCAATTTTTAACGATTAATGGTGCAGCTCTAATGTAAACATTGCAAAACATTTTGCGAGGATATCGTCACGTTCTCGCGAGACCAGTCGGATCTCACGAGATCTCGTGCCACGAGATCTCGTCACAACCCTAATTAACACCCAATCATAGAACATTTCACTGAGCTCATGTGTTGAAAACATGATGATATATATTTCTTATTTATTTATTTATTTGAAGTCTGTCTAAAGTTAACAGAGTGTTTAAAAAGTGCAATCCACATGTTTATTACAGTGACTTTGAATTACCTAAATACTGAGTGTGGTAAAGCAACAGATTTGTTTTTATATTTCTGCAATCTACTTTAGTTTGTGTCATTTGTTACTGACTTTCATAATGATGTTTACACCAGGCTTATTTGTCAGTGCTTTATGTTGTCATAATTATTACATGCTTACAAGGCTGGAAGTTCAACAAATCAGTCAATATACTACTGTGATTGTAGTTGTTAAATAATGTCATTCATATCAATTCATGCATCACCTAATTTCATCGTAACATACAGGCCTGGCCTACAGAAAAGAACATTTATGTTTAATCTAATATTGTGTTGGTCATACTATACAATGATTTAAAGAGCTTTAAAAAATAATTGCATATTAAATCGCAATCGCAATATTGGTTAAAAAAAAAAAAAAAAAAAATCTCGCAGATTAGATTATTTTCCAAAATCGTTCAGCCCTATTGCTGATTGGCTACAAGTTTGTTTTGGTACTCGGCCCGACTCAGTTTTCTAAATAACAATATATTTTTAATCATAATATACCGAGAAACATATTTATAAACAAAGTGGTAATTGAACTAGAATTAATGTCAGACTGTTTGTTACCTATTTCTTAATAAAAGAAATTCCTCTGAAGAGGGTTTTCGGTCATACCTGAAAGAATAGAGATGAGCGCAGGATGACGTTAAAGGATTTTACCCTTATTGATTATGCAATATAATGCTGCAATAACAGACTATCCTCATTCCTTCCCTATCAGACACACCCATTTACACTCCCTTAAGTTAAACCATGCTATACATGTTTGTGTGTGTGTGTGTGTGTGTGTGTGTGTGTGTACCCTACCTGGTTTAGGCCTGTCATGGACAGATGGAAGTTTATATTCTGTGTGATCATTAGTTTAGAGCAGTGAGAGAAATAACTTATATCTCCCTGGCCCCACCCCCAAATTGATTTCCAGGGTCATTTTTACTTCTAGGGGCAATTTTTTCTAACATTATTAAAAGCATGTGTCAACTTCTATGCCAAATTCTTACATCACATTAAAATAATAAGACACTATAGGGATGTTACCTATCAAATGTAACCAGTGTCAACAAAAGCTATATTATTACTGCATCTGAAATGTCATTTAGATGCATTTACACAAATTTTCTGAAGCAGTCGTTCTCAACTCCAGTCCTCGGCACCCACTGCTCTGCACATTTTGTATGTGTCTCTTAAGCCCGAGACACACTGCACGATTTCCGGCTGTCTCAGAAGAAAGATTGTCATCGTGAAACAATCGTGGTGAATCAGAAATCTCAGGCTTTATCTGACACACTCAGTTCAATTCATGGATATCTTTCCTAACAAGCTGATGATCTGAATCAGGTGTGTTAAATAAGGGAGACACACAAAATGTGTAGAGCAGTGGGTCCCGAGGACTGGAGTTGAGAACCACCGGTTTAAAGCAGCTCAGAGGTCCATTAATAATACTATGAGACTCATGTTTTAAAAATCAATTTGAATATTAAAATATAAAATACTGATATTTTTAAAGATTAAACTAAATCAATCTACAAGCAAACAATGGCAAGTCCCTGTCAAAATGAGCGAGTCATTTAATCACTCATTCAAATGATTCACTTAAATCAGCTGACTCATTCAGAAGTTAAGTGTGACTGTCTTAATGAATGGGTCATTGAATCATCCACTCAATGATTTGTTCAAAACTGCAGATTCATCCTGTAACAAAACACCGCTTTGTGCTGTTCTGAGATGCACAATGGTTGTGGTCCGCTTTGTTTGGAACTATTTTTATAGGCAGTGACAATGTCCGCTCACACCATTAAAACAGTTACCATACAATTGCTATATCATACACTCCTAATAGACAACAAGATCATTAAGCACTATTAAGTGTTCAAATTGGTGCTACTGATCTGCACTCTATCTCTCTGAAAATCCCTCTACCAAACCTTATACTACAGCATCAGAACTGCTGTGTGTGTGTGTGTGTGTGTTCGCTATATTGCTTTATTAATATCTAGCACTGCGCCGATGTATCTGAGCTTGCTAAATTTACCCACAGGAGTTATTAACTGGTGTGGAAGGCAAAGGGGGTAAACAAACTCATCACTTATCCACAAGGCCAACCAGCACTCTGCCTGCTCTCTTAGACAATCCATAGAGACTGTGGCGCAGGTTCTGAATGCATCAGTGACCCTGTTTTCAGCGCACTACTAGCATATGGCACGCTTCATTAAACAGTAGACAAATTAAGCGCTTTATTATATACACCACAGGAGCGTTTGGGGATGTGCCTCTAGAGTCTGTGTGTCTTTGACCTCTACTGAGGTTTGATGAAGTATGCTCTTAGATCTTCTCATCTACTCAGATTCTTGGCTTACACATTGCTCTAGTTCTCTAGATACAAATAGCCACTAGGCAGTACATATGTAGGCATTTCCCATCATGCATCTGCATTCCCAGCATGATAGAGCAATCTAGGTCACAGAGGAAGTCTCTTGTGATCGAAACAGCATGTAGGCTCTTCATCACGGTCTTAAACTAAGAGTCCTATAAAGGCAGACTATGGAAAAAACAGCTTTCTCACAGTTCATTTAAGCGGACTGAAGATGTCTTTAGTATTCTAGAGAAACAAAAGAAATACATGCCATTCTTCACTCACTCTGTGTAGCAGTTATATGCACACCTGTGTAGCCCCTGAGGTACAATCTAGATGGTTTTACATACAAAGGAGGCAAGGAGTTAATTTGCAAAATACAGAACCATAATATAATGTACAGCTCTAACCTTATGATGAACTCAACCACACCCTGCTGTATGTTTGCCATTTACCCCTCGTTTGGCTGTTTCCATGGCTGTCAGCCAATTGCAACACAGGCAGCTTAGAGGCTGTAGCTACACTTTAACAATGCCAACATCAGCATAGGGAGAAAGTGTAGGGGCTTCAGCAAGCAGGAAACTGAACCTAACATCCTTTGTTTGAAAGCTGCTGCAGATAATCATGCTTTCAACAGTATACAATTAAGGCTATAGTTTGAATCAATAAGTAGAAAACGAATGGTGTGGTACCTAAAAGCCATTTTGCAATTAAGATAAAAGCAAACAAATCAAAAATTCTAACAGCTAGATTGTAAAAGTCAATTTAAGACCACCAACAGTAGCGCTCCATGTTACATTGTTGAGGCAGAGTCACATTTACCATTGTTAGCTGAAATTCCTTGTGAACAGGAGTTTTGAGTAAGGACAGAAAATACCCTCCACTTAGATTTTATATCACATGCAAGATTGTCATGTGAACTCACTGTGCTGTTTGGTTTGAAAGTGACTTCTTTGTGTTTCTTGCATCGCTACAGTAGTGAAAATGGACCTCTCTCATCCCAAATTTCATTAATGCAACCTCACCTTTATACTCCTGCATGATTCCCTTTAAACATCTTAGAAAAGATCTGGGACAATGTGTGCACTGCAGTTCACGGCCATCACAAAAGTTGCAGAAACTAAACTTCAGGCTAAAACAATATCATAATCATAACCACCCACAAAAGCACAGTGTTGTTGTCCCTGAAGCTTAAAGTCTTTTCCACATTCTGCTCCAGCTTGCAGACAGTCCGAGTTCCTCTTACAGACCAATTTTTTGTAAGCGTTTAGAACACTTGAAAAGAAAGGTCTACTAGAACAAATCATCTATATGTCCTCAAAGTCAGTGGAGTATACTTTGAAAGGCTTCCACGCTCAATTGCGCGCTCAAATGAGACATAATAATATAAAAAATGAAATATACCTCATAGTTCTCCTATTAGCTGCCCACTGCTGAATAAAATGTGTGTGCTCTTTTCACTTTATAGACAGGTACTACTGAGATTAGGCTCCCACCCACCATCAATGACAATATCACATCAAAAATCAAAAATTCCTTTAAACCTATAAGACAGACTGATACGCACCTTTTTTGTCCATAATTCATATCAGTACAAACACATTTTACTTTTAGTCACAACCAATCAGATCCCTTCCACACTACATCAAAACAAGATATTATTCAGATGTCATAAAAGGATGGTAATCATGACTAGCAATCTGCTTTCTGCTGAAAAATTCAGTTTGGGGACACAGAGTAGCATTACAGAAGAAAACGGAAATATGAGCATAAACATACATTTGACATAGTTCTTGGGTTACTAGGTGCATGTAATGATTGTATACTGATTTGTCAGTGAATTAAAAATAAACAAAAACAGACAGGTGGAGGATGTTAAAGCCCTTTAAAACCTGACAGAGATTTGACTGGCACCTGAATACCATGAGGATTCTTCTAGATAAGGTTAGCGTGGTAGGCAGTGATAACTTAAACTGCGATAACCTAATAATTACTCAGATGATCCACATCTGTAGAGGAGGCAGTAAAATACTATTTTGTTGATAAACGTAAAATGTTGTGGGTTAAATGTGCTCAACAAGGTTAATGTTTAATGATATGAAGCTTCCTTTGGAGTTCATGTGTGATCTCAAAGTAATTCACCTGCAGGGTCTAAGTGCTCATGAAAACACACTGATTTTTTGTAAAGCCGTTTTGAAATAAAACAGATTATGAATACTAAAAGTCTTGGTAGACAATTATTAATTCAAAAATGTTGCCTAAAACAATCCTCACATATTTAAATGGATGAGCATCCTTCACTATTTTAGTTCTTACAAATATGAAATAGTTCAAAACTGAAATTAAAAAACAGCAATAAAAACAAATGAACAAACATCAAATGCAGCATTTGTATGTTTTCAGTGTCGCCAAGCACCAAATAATAAGACCCTTTGAGAACTGAGGGAGGGACACAAAACTGTCAATAATGATTTAGCATAACTGAAACTATTAAGCCATTAGTCTGAACATTCTCTTAACGAGCAACAGCACATCAGCGTCTTAAAACTAATAGCAGCCATTAGTGCACAGAGAAAAAAAGGAGATTGATTAAAGCCTTGTCACACAATAAAGTTCCATTTTGAAACTGTTCTGTAATGAAAACTCATTGTTTGCCATCTCAAACAGAGGTATTGTACTTAAAAAAAGCTAAATGATCATTGAAACACCAAACAGCACAGCATGAGGCCCAGATAGTGTTTTTGCACTGTGGATATTCCCATCCACAGCTTTCTGAAAATAAACTCCATCATGGATCCCCTGGCAAGGCTCTCAATGCCTCTCTCAGCAATGATCAAAACTCAAACTAAGACTTTCACACTAGTGTAACGAACCAAGATACTGTATGTACTTTCCAAAATGTAGTAGGTCGTTTCAAAAAATACTATAAAAACAGAAGCTAATAATCAAACTGATGCCTCACTATGTGAACGATAAAAATAATCTGACAGACACAATATCGGTTGTTTTGACTCACTGCTGACAAAATAAATGAAAATGAATACTTACAGGCATCATTTTTGCTTGTGTCAGAGGAACATCTGGTCTTCAGCTTCACTGTGCCTTTCACAACATCCAACCCGAGATTACAGCCCTCTGTACATCAGGAAAACATCTTCATTTGCACTATCACTGACACATGAATGTCCACAAATACAGGCCAAACAGGCCACGACTCTGTGCATCGTGTTCTTTTACTTTAATTAAACGCTTTAACGTAACAAGCAACATCTCCTTTAGCTGACCAGAATTAAAGAGAGGCTTTAAAAGACTCGCTAAACTGGAAGAACAGCTGACTGTGAAATGGCAGATGTTTCTATACACCTACTGCGAGCCCGTAACTCATTGAATAAAATGACTAAAATATACAGCGTGCTTTGAATCAAAACTAAGAGGTTTGAACGTTTGTCACATTTAAAAACGTTTATTCCCATGAGTTTTACTCTGTGTCCGCCCTGTTCGTTTTAACAAGCTTCTCACATCTGTTAGCCAGTTAGCACGAACAGAAAACCATCTCGCTGTGCAGTAAGTTAAATATTAATAAACATTGAGAATGTACACCGGCGGTGGATAAAACTACATTATACTCACTTGTCACGTGTAGATATATGCCATAATCTTTTAGAAAAGACACAAGAGGTGTTCCTCGTATCCTTACGGAGTGAAAGCAGCAGAGTATCGATGAACTCGCGAGATGGCTAAATTAGTTAGCCTGCTAGCCGAAGCCAGGTAAAACACTGCGTTACGCGAAGCGAATGGGAGAAAACCAAACCAGAACTCGCGTATTCCTCTAAATGTAGTCGGATATTGGTGTAATATCTTTTAAAGCACCAAAATAAAAGCAATATAAGTATAGCAAAACAGCTAGAACTGGCTGAGGCGAATACAAGCAGCTCGCGCTGTTGTTAAATGATGGCACGCGCAGACCTGGAATGACAGGAATGTGGCGCTTAGTGACTTATGGATGTTTGTGTTTAATCATTAAAATCCGTAAGTGACGAAAAACAGCTAGGTATAACACGCCCTTAGTTTGTCGATGAGACACATTAATTGTTAGGAAGCTTATGAAGTAAATGGTTATTTTAGGAATGGCTTTACTTGCAGGTGTTCAACATGGAATATACTCTCTTATATTGTAGATGTTCGACACTTTCACTCAGTGGTTTCAAGTAATAAATATATATTGTATTGTATCATTTCAAAATGTATTTGAGAAACAGTTAAAGGACTTCACATTTGTTTTGAAGCTGTTGTGGTGGACGGTCCTTCAACACCCACTACTGATCAATAACACGAACTACATATCATTAACTAAACATTACATAAACTGTCTAAAATGCGAAAACAACAAAAACATTGTTCTTACAAAACATTAAATGAAAATCGTTAATATTGTGAATAGGCATTTTGAGTGGGAATTTAACATCAGCTCAAAGAAAGCAATTTGTGTCCTTCAAACAAATGCGTGCTGTTCAAGTACTAAAGCCATTAAAACACTTCTGGCAGGACTTTTGTAATAGTTTAATTCCATAAGTTAACAATCAAACAGTTTCATGTTTGCGGATTTGAATTTCCTGCAAGACAGAGTGAAAGACTATAAAGCAGTGAAGTGTCCCTAGTGTGATCCATATCAAGCGGTTTATTGTTTACATAAAACAAAATACAGATATCCAGGGGAAGTTCTTCAGGGGAAGATTTACAGAGAGGACATGAGGAATGACGCTCCGGTGGTCCAATCAGTGGCCAGGCTCTGTGAGAAAAGGAAAGTCACATTAGATACAGAAAGTTTTTTTATATGTCCCATAAATAAGCATTTTTAACAAAGCCTTAAACTATCCTTTAGACCAGCGTTTTCCAATCTTTCAGATACTCCAAATATGATCATACTTGTGCAAGGGAACCCCATCCTAAAATTTAAAACACAGCTGTATACTTTCATGCATAAAGACCCACTGGGGTATGTGTCCATCATCACCTGGAAAACAGGTCTCATTGCATCTGCTTGTTAGAGAAAGTGTTAACAGCATTATGAACCGATGGTAATATCTATGGACTTTTAAGGTTATCACTTAACCTACATAGTTTTTATTGTTGCCATTTTATTCAATCTTAATATCAGAATGTTAGTGAGAAGAAGAGAAAAACTCCTAGATATCAATCTGCATATGTGACCTTGGACCACAAAACCAGTCTTAAGTGTCAATTTTTCCAAATTGATCTGAATAAATAAGCTTTCCAATGATGTATGGTGTGTTAGGATCGGACAATATTTGGCTGAGATACAGCTATTTGAAAATCTGGAATCTGAGGGTGCAAAAAAATCTAAATATTGAGAAAATCACCTTTAAAGTTGTCCAAATGAAGTTCTTAGCAATGCATATTACTAATCAAAAATAAAGTTTTGATATATTTACAGTAGGAAATTTACAAAATATCTTCATGGAACATGATCTTTACTTAATATCCCAATGATTTTTGGCATAAAAGAAAAATTTATAATTTTGACCCATACAATGTATTTTTGGCTATTGCTACAAATATACCCCAGCGACTTAAGACTGGTTTTGTGGTCCAGGGTCACATATGTGATGGACATCAGTTATGATCATCTTTAGTATCTGCTTTGAAGCAATCTTCAGTAAAACAGCTCCATATTTAACAAAGCACATGCAAAAGACCAGAACCGGAAGTGACGTGACCTGTTTTACAGCAGAAGTTTGTTGTGCATAAGCCCCATTTATAAACTGTCAAAAGTTACTACAAATGTGTAAAATATTATTTGGAAAATATTTAGTTTCTTAATTTTTTACTTCTCACTATAATACTAATACATCTATTATTTATGAATCTTATTTTTAAAGATTTGCTTTTAAATTTTTTAACGTTCTCTGAAATTTTTTTCTACCTAACACCTAAAACTCCCATGTGGAGCAAAGTTTGAAAGTCTCTCTCCTAGACATTTTTCAACACTCTTTATTTATTTATTATTATTTTTTTAAACCTGCTTATACTTACTTGACTGCACTGCTTTCTTCTTTCCTGCAAAACAGCAATATTATTGTTAATATTTAATAAGAACATTAACAAGCTCTTAAAATCAAGTCTGTTACCTTGAACAGAACACTAGAAGTTTCTAAAAATACTGTGTAACAAAACTGTCTATGAACCTGTCTATGGGCTATGCTTAGAAGACACATAAGACAACGTACAAATTAATAATTTAATGACAAGAACAATGTTTACGAAGTACATTGTTATAATATGAACTATAAAATAAATAAGGGTTTATATTTTGACAGTATGCACACTATTAAAGAGCTCTTCAACAAACTAGACCTCTCACCTCCATATGAAAGTTTGTAGTACATGAAAGTCATGATTCCTACACCAACCCACATCTCCTGGTATGCTTTGGTGTAGTAGGGGGCCACCTTAGTCCACCAGCCAGCGAATGCACCACCTGCCATCTAGTGATTAAAACAAATATGCATGAACATTTGTCTAAAAGGCTTCAAAAACATGTAACATTACCATGCATATGTTTGAACGTGCAAATGTTATAAGAGCCTCGTTATAAGAATAACCCACAGAGTAAAACGACACAAACAGAACTTTCAAGGACATTAATTATATATTCATAGACCAGCTCGAGAAAAATTAGCGCTATTAGACTTTAATATACGGAGTCATTAAGATGGTCACAAAAACACTCTCAGTATTTCACTGTCAGAATAAAACGAGTTCATGCCAAGCTCAGTTCAATTTAAAGATCATTTGAAAGGCAAAAGGAACAACAGCTCTTTTCACCGTCTAATACAGACACAAAATTATCGTAGAGATTATGAAAAACATTGCGCGATTGATGTGTGGCATTCAAGTGTCAAGCTTGAGCCATTAACCAATGTTGATTCATTTAAGGCGCTCAGCAAGGCCTTGTCATATATGGTCCAATAACCGAAACAAATAATGTTTTAAACGACAGGGAATCTTCTTGAAATGATCAGTGCTTATTTAAAATATGCCAACTGAAAACATATACATTTATTATAAGAAAACGTACTCACCTCTAGTATATAAGTGCACTGGACCACTCGGAGAAGGTCACTGTTCAGCGCGAGCTGGGAGACAGCGGAAGGTCTCTGTAGATTTCCGCTTTGTAATTAAAAGCGCCGGCACCAAAATAAAAGTCCGTGTGTGGAAAAAAAATAATAATTGTAACGCTTAGATTTTTCGTTGTCCTTATTGTGTCTTCTTTAGACAGACTTAAAATTGGATTTTCAATTGGTTGAAAATTTAATTAAATTAAATGATAAAAATATTAGCACCACACAATCGATAGATAGATAGATAGATAGATAGATAGATAGATAGATAGATAGATAGATAGATAGATAGATAGATAGAACTTTGTATTAGCCTACTGTATTATGTATTTGTTATCAAAAACCAATGTGAGATGCTCTTGCAAAAGTTGACTTGGCAACACTGGTGTGAGAAATAATAACTATAAAAATACAAATTAAGTTTTTTTTTATTTAATTGTGGAGACATTTCACTGACAATGGACATGAGGATAACAATAAAGCAGGGTCCACAGAAGCAAATAAATAAAATGAATCATGTTACACAAAAGTATCAGTATCTTTTCTTTTTTTCTTTTTTTCAATATAAGAGGCAACAACAAAAGTATATGCAGAAAATATGATAAGACAATATTTATACAATATACTATATTTGATTTTGCATCTGCAGGTTTTTGTGGTAATAAACACAGCATCCACTCTTGAAGAGAACTTCATTTTGTCTGACCCAACACTTACTCAAGAGTAATTGTCACATGTTTGCTTTTACCGTTTAACACTGCTGTGAGATAGCTTTATGAACAGCCCTCACTGTGAACAACTACCAAACCTGTACTTTGTCTGCCACCTTCAGTCCATGCTACAAGACAAACACAGTTCTGTCACTATATGATAAAAAGACAAGAAAAGATTGCAACTGTGATCTAAAAAGCATGGGAGAGGCGAGAGTGCTACTTGTAGGTAGTTCATGGGTACATGCAGCAAGCAGGACCACTGATGCACAAAGCCAGTGGTGCAATCCTCTCCCCTCAGGCTAATCTCTGCTCTCTAATCCAGAAATATAACTGAAAAAAAATGACAGATTAGGTTGGATATCTGGGTTGACTGCTCTGGGTGTATGTGCTTATGTGTGTGTGCTACTTTCAGTTTGATCATTAGCTGTAGACCCTGGAAAGCTACAGCACAAAGAAAAGGTGTTATTGTACTTAGAAACAAATGCACACAAATACAAAAGCAGTTCTAAAGTTAGACAACAATATTAAAGCAATAATTCTAAGAACATTAAATGATCAGAATGAAAATTCTGTAGTTATTTACTCACCCTCATGCCATACCTATGTGCTTTTTTGATGCTTTTTATTTTGTCCATAGAACAAAAGGTTTTTTTTTTTTATTTTTTATTTTTTTTGAAGAATCAATATGCTCTTGTCAACAATTCATAATGACCAACCTCCAAAAATGGCAAAAATGCAATATAAAACCACAAAAAGTAGTCTAACTATAAATAGACACAATTTAAAAAAAAATAAAAATAATAATAATAATAATAATAATAATATATTTATATAATTATAAACTATTTATTTTAAATAACTATTATGATGTTTTTTAATTGATTATGAAAAGATTATGGTTCATCTTCCAAATTTTAACATCACATACATCATCATGTTAATCACTTTTAATCAGTCTAATTTAATCAGTCTAATTTACTTGAACTTGAGCACAGGATTTGATTTTTCATTGTGTTTCAAGTGTAGATCTGTGTGTTGATCTGAGACCTAGGGAATTTGCAAACAGGGAAGACATAGAAAATGGTTGCATGGACTTTTCTCATGAGGAAACAATTATTTAAGAGGTGGCAATTTCATATGAATTTGTAGGATGTGATTTGTATGAAAATGTATGATTTTTAGTAAATTTAAAAGGCTTTAAGTTAAGGTACACCCTAAACCTGACAATCAGCCAAATGCAAGCAGATCATACAAAAACATATAAATGAGAAATGAGACTGCAAATTCATACAAATTAGCCACCAGTTTGCCAAAACATAATGAGAACATGTTGAAAGTCTACAGTTAAGGGTCTCACAATGTGGTGCTGTAGGCCTCATAAGCAAAAGGATGGCAAAATGGCAGACTCCAATCCCTGTGGGTGGAGTAGGGGCAGGCAGCACGCAAATGTTTATCCACATAACTAGAAATAGTAGGAATTTCCTCCCTGTGCTTTCCTGACTCCTCTGATAAAGAACTAGATGCATTTCCAACAATGCGATTTCTGTCATTACTCTCTGTAGGTGGACTGGGAGCAGAAAGAATTGTTGATGGAGCTGAAGGTGCTGGATGTCTCTGCATGCCGTCTTCCTGTCTCCTCAGGAAGTCTCTAAGAACTTGCTTGAAGACACCCACCAGTTCCCAGGGAGGGATGTCATTTTGGGCCAAAAGATCATGGAGCCTTGATGGAGCACAATAAAAAAATTTTTTGTAAAATAATAAACTAATATCACAGGAGCACAGTAATCACAGTTGTGCTGATATGTAGATCAACAGCATAATTGTGAGTGAGTACTGCTTTCGTACAGAGCCCTGCATGAGGCAAAAAGATACTGTGGCCACAGATTAAGAATTTGTTCCTTTATCTTATTAATTTGTTCTCGTTTTAGTTAAAGCATGGCCAAAATTTCACTAAATGAAAACAAGGGAACTAATTAGAACAGTGTGGCCACGATTTACCTAAAATGAGAGAATGAATTAGTAAAACATGGCATTCTTTTATGGCATTGTGGCCATAATATTTTTTTTTTTTCCACATATCGCATGCAGCGCTCCATAATTTTATACAGCAGTTTAATAAACAAGTGGTTAATATTGAGTAACTTTAATTTTAGACTGTTTTGTCTATTTTTGCTCTGTCATTGCAATAATCTCTGAGCAACACACTACTGATTTTTCTTCCCTGAATAAATTAAGGTGCTTGAACGAATTGGTTGAGTGAATAATTCAATAACTAACTCATAAAGACAGTCACATCAGAGACAGGATTTTGGTAACTCATTTAGTTTCTGAATAAATCAAATACTTTTGAGTGAAAAAATTCAAATTACTCAATCATAACGTTCAAGTCACTTAAGAACATCTGAAGAATATCTAGAAATTGAAGGAAGCAAGGCAAAAGAGAGAGATCTTGTTTTACCTGGAAAGTACAATGGCAGTGTGAGAGGATGGGATGCGGCCACAGAGGCGCTCTAGCTGGCGGTGTTCAGAGGCAGGTATAAGGGCAAGCAGGCTTGGGTATGCTGGGGGGTGACGGTATCCCAGAATGCCACGGGAGTTGCAGTACTGGAACTCTTCCTCTTGAACCTGAAATACTCTTTGCTCCAGCTGCCAAAGCATCTCACGTAGCAACATCCAACCTGGGCCTCCACATCCATTTGTGTGGGGCCAACCTACGAAAGGCATGGCTGGACTGCAATAAGAAAGTGTGTTGGTGTAACAAGTGGATAAAATACTATATACCAAAGTGACTTTCTTCTTTACTATCATCATCCTCTGTAAATGAACTGTGACTGTTCATAAAGAGCTTGGTCTTCAGTAGACAGTCTTTCACACTGTATTACATCAAGCTGTGTACTGCAGTCCATCCTGAACTGACTGTTAAGTTAATTCAGCAATGTACACTTCCCCCCTATTCAAGCTAATGCTAGCATCCGCAGGACAGTTTTATTTTATTTTTATTTGTCAACCAACACATATAACTTTGATTATGATGGATAATTATGTAAATAAGCAGTGATAAACAACTGAGTCATGTTGGGAAAGCCTCAGAGAGCACTTCTGTTTGAAAAGCCATGCTAAAAACAAGCTAACCTATTTGACGGTCAGGCATAAAATGCACTTCACATCAATTTAGCATAGTATTACAAAGCACTTGACATTGCAGGCAAATTTCAAACCATGTCATGCTGAAAATAAATAAATAAAAAACAAACTAAGCTGCTGCTTGTGTTTTGGAAAATGGTAGCTGGTTTCAAGCTGGTAAGGCTTGAATAAAGTAAGGTTAGCCGACTGACCGGTCATCTTGTTCCAAAACCAAGTTGGTTTGACCAACTGTAGGTGGTTTGTTGGCGGTCCAAGATGGTCAGCCTAGATAATGACCAGCTAATCACCATCTTGTCCCAGTTAATCAGCTTGGACCGGCCAACAACCAGCTTTAACCAGTTAAAATGTTTCAAAACATTAGACCTAAATTAAAGGAGAAAAGTTCAAATGGACAGAGATAGATAGAAATTGTGCTTTGAGAAAGACATAAGATTGAATGGAGAGGTACAGAAGAGGACAAAAAGCCAGGCAAATTGAAAATAGAAACAGGAGGAGACAGACAGAAAGGTGATGGATGGAGCAGAATTTAAAGGAAATGATTCACCACAAAGGATATGAGTAAAGTTTGGCAACAGAGGTGAAGAATATGATAAAAATACAAAAAAAAAGAGAAGACAGTTTTACCTTGTGAGTCTTAGAGGTCGAGGTCCATGATGCTTTGACTCCATCTGGTACCACCAAATTGCATTCGGTTATGCAAATAAAATATATAAATGAAGCCAGATTGTCAGATATAGAATGAAAGGATACCAATAAAGTAACCTAAAGAAATAACTATTCTGGTAGAAGATAGTAAAAGAAACTATGTGTTTGAACAAGAAGAATGACAATCAAGCTGAATCAGAGGAAAAGCAAAGAAAGAAAGAAGAGAGAGTGTGTGCCAGTGACATGCAACAATGTGCGGATGACTGCGACGGGCAAAGTTGAGATGAAGAATGTGAAATTCTCCCCTGTCCTCCGCAAACTGCCTTCTGTCTCTCTGCTCTGATAACCCAGCCCACTCTGACTCACATGCCCTCAAACATGCATTCACACACACACACACACACACACACACACACACACACACACACACACACACACACACACACTTTCAGCTCATATAATAGAAATAACACTCAACACAAACACTGACAAATATGGTTTGAAGTATGCATCCTGCTTCCCATCTTTCAATACACTGTTTCACATCCTACAGTCTTTTATTCAGCTTGAATTTCATGCCTCAAAACCTGCCTAGGGTAAATCAGTCTGGGGTGCTTGTTTTCCAAAGTAAAATGCTTAATGCAGTGTGGCAGTCTGAGTAAAATTATCTGAGAAAATGCACCCTGTGTCAGCATGTAATGTGACCCAGTGCCAAGGGGAATTATGTCAGTATACAAGGGAACAAAATGAAAGTTCCTGGTCTGCTCAACAATGTGACACGCAGATGAATAAGCCTGTATTCTTGGGTGGAAGATAAAGATTCTCATATCATGGATTCTAAATCATGGATTTATCGAATTAATACAAACATGTATTCAGTCTGAGAAGGTAATTGTAAAATAAATCACTGTTTATGGTCTTAGAGATCCTTTGTATCTACTAAAAACAAAGTGTGTGTGTGTTACACTTCACATTTGACTGGAATAGCCTACATGATTGTATATGATTTATTTGCAACAATAATTTATCCAGCACCATGAAAATCTTAATAAGACAATAAATATACATATTAACCTGCACTCTATTAACTATATTTGGTACAACCATGGTATGTTCATGTTTATGTGGATGAAAAGTGATTGTGCTCATAAGCGTTCATCACAGATTGCAGTTGGTGTCCATATGGAGGCCTCTGGGAAGGCCGCAGGCTGGATGGTCTTCTGAGACTCATAATCGCAGCCCAGCACCTGGTTCTGGTTCTGGGTCAGGTCAGGGTAAAGCACCAGACTGCTGGCCATGCCACCTGCCCTATGAACATGCCATAATCCCAAAACACATCTAGATCACACGTGTAATACTAAAGTAGTTCAAACTGAAAAAATATAAAACATAAACAACATTGTTGGAAGCATGTATAAGCACAGTCATTCTCACTTTTGCATATTTAAATAAAATATCAAAAGTGCTTTGAAAATGCATATGAGAAATTATTCCAGTGTTATAAAATAATATATTAGGGATGCAACGATGCACCCCGTGCCAGTCGAAAATTGATACAAATATGTGACGATTGAAATCGGTTAAGATGTTAAATGAATCGAGATACAATTGGGGGTAAGGGTTCATAGGAATGTATCTGAGGGGAATTGACTGTCTTAGTTTGGATAGCATTTTCTTTTCATCTTGCCTCTGTATAATGCATATTAAAGCGGAGTTCATAAGCGCTGCTTTCTTTACAGCAACAACTAAGAAAACACCATATCGCTGCTGTTCCATAAGCGCCACCTGCTGGCAGAGAGTGAATTTGCATTCTCATTCAGCCTGTCTGCTGTTTTGGTTTCGTGCAGATGTTTTATGTGGTATAGTTTCACAAAACTAAAGTCACACTTTTTTTTTTTTTTAATTGGGTCAAATTTTGAAAAATCTAATTTAGATTAAAAACTGTTCATGCTGCATGTATGCAGCATCTTTGTTTGTACTGTGATTAAAATACAGTAGTTGCCTCTAATTTAAAATGGAAAGAGCACAGGCACAGGCTCAGTTTGTTATATTTATTTATTTATTTGATTTGGGGTTTGTTTTGAAAATTCAATTTTAGTTTTGTTATTTGATATAGTTCAACTTCACAAAAAAATATGCAGCATTTTGTCTAAGCACTAATAAAAGGACACCTTTTCATTTATAACTTGTCTTAAATCTCATATTGTAAAAAAAAATTGTGAAAAAAATCAGTATCATGAATCTTATCGCATCATGAGCTCAATGAATTGTTCCATATATATATATATATATATATATATATATATATATATATATATATATATATATATATATATATATATATATATATATATATATATATATATATATATATATATATATATATATGCGGGGGGATATGGAAGAGAAATCATCATCATCACAATAATAATAATAATAATAATAATAATAATAATAATAATAATAATAAGTATGGCAGCTATAATTATGTAAATTAATTTATTAAAAATATATATTTTAAATTTATTAATAATTATATGTCACACTTACTGTGTCGATGAACACGCACAAAGACGAAGTTGAAGATAAACAGTCTTTAATAAATCCACAGATAGGTAATTCCAAGCAAGGGTAAGCTACTGTCACATAACAATATATCAATATATCATTTATTTGTTTATTTTTATTTTTGTAGGGGAATATAGCAGAGAAAACGGTCCCTAAAACACTTTCTTGAGGTCATCCTACATTGCTACAAATTGTGTTGTCTGTTATACTTCCTTTCCAAGCCTGAGTATGAAAAGGTAGACCATGTCGTCAAAACACTTCACATCAGATCATTGTCCAGTTATTCCTCCACTGCAGACTCAGACCTTAAGACATGACGTCACCGATGTCCAATTATTTCTGTCTACTGTGTCATGTTGTATTATTTTCAAGGAGTGTAGGACTCACAGTCTTTCTTCACTTCGCTTTGTTCCTCTGTCTAGCAACAAAACACTTGGGCAGAGATTTGGAATAGCTGGGAACTTGCTGTACATGAACTTTCAAACACAAAAGTAATTCCAGACATATTTGCGACACTTTTTGAAAAATTCCCATCTTTATTTGTGAGCTTTGTATCTTCCTTTTGTACAAAGGGAGAAAGAAATTTGCTGGAAATGGCACAGGACCTTTCACTGCCCTCTCTAAAAACCCTCTGTACCCAGAGGTGATTCAGGCCATCTCTGCAGTCAGTCTCAAGTCGTCAGACGGAGAGTGAATGTAGCAGCCCTGTCACACATATCCACACAGAACGAGGCTAATTGTGAGTGTCAGTCTGTGTTTTGAGGTGGGTGATGTCATTGCCACTGGCAGGGCGCCTGTTCAGGGACAGTGATGATTTGGGACGTGGCTGGTGTGCACACATCGATACACCAGAGGGCAGTGTGCATGCTTACATAAAGATGGGCTTTATATTCTTTTATGAATTTTTTTTTTTACTTTATAATTTGCAAGCATTATTGCAGCAAAAACACCTCAAACATGCATCTACAAACCACGATGTAACATAAAAATGAATTATAACTATTTAACGTGTGAACGATAGTTGATAGTTTGACACTGAAGACTGGAGTAATGATTGCTGAAAATTCAACTTTGCCTCACAGGAGTAAATTACATTTTAAAATCTATTCAAATGAAAAACAGCTATTTGAAATTGTTGTATAACATTACTGTTTTTACTGTATTTTCAATCAAATAAAGAATTATTTCAAAGCTATTAAAATCTTACTGATGCCAAACCTTTGAATGGTACTGTAGGCTACTCGTTGCTCTTTTGTAGACCCAACAGTCTTGCTAAAAGGCAGCAAGTCTCTTCTTTCATTGCAATTTAATCAGTGTTTAGACAGTGATGGACAGTTTTGTTTAAGCTGTTATCCACCAAATACAAGCCGGGTGTGATCACTGGCTCCACTCTCTGTTTCACAATAACTGTATCATCAAACTTCTTTCTGTCACTGCCGTAATAGTGTCTGCCCTGCATCTGTCTCTCTCTCAGCATCAGTGATGGCGAAACTCATTAGATCACGCTTAGATGCTGTAACTGAATCATTCCTCTTATGCAGTACCTTTTGAACTCAATGACATAAAAAATATCCTGCACTCTAAGAAAAAAAAAAGGTACAAAAGCTGTCACTGGGGTTGTACCTTTTCAAAAGGTACACCTTTGTACCTAAAGGGTACATATTGGCACCTTAAAGGTACATATTAGTACTGAAAGTGTACATATTAGTACCTAAAAGGTACAAAAGTGTACCTTTGAAAAGGTCCCACCTCAGTGACAGCTTTTGTACCTTTATTTCTGAGAGTGTGTGGTCAAGCTCAGACACTTAAAATGGAATAATTATAGCTTGACTTTCACAAACTGCTTAGTGTGGGATTGAGAGAAAGGGTGTCCTGCAAGTTTACATTATTTTATCAAACAGACTAATTGTTTTACAGTGAGACAATACCAATTAATGCCACAAAACTTCACAGAATGAATTAAATCCATTGCTAACGCTTACTAATGTTTGTGCTCTTGTTTTCCCTCCAAAATGATGTAATTTCCTGAAGGATGAAATTATGAAATACCTGGCATTTGTTAGTTGATTGGGATATTAGGTAAAAGTTGGATGGATATCGAAAACATGAAATTATGTCTTATTGAAACATTTAGATCAGAGAAAGGACATATTATATACTATTTTTCAGTGAACTATAACTTCTTCATTCTCGATAGTAGGAACCTAAACTCACTTCTACAGGTCTTCTAAAGTGCTTTAGATGTTACAAGATGTTTAGAGCATTACTCTGCATTACTGCAAGGCACAAGCTTAAAAAAAAAAAGGTAGTAAAGGTTAGTACTGTGCTTCACCAGCTCCACTGGCTCCCAATCATCACACATACTAAATTCTAATTACTATTTAAAAACCCTGTAAAACCTGACATATGAAATAATAGACAGATTTTTTTTCTTTTTGAATCTTTAAATAAAATTTTTAAAAAGTTGCATTTTTGAATATAATTTTTGATAAATCAGTCTTTTATGGCCCATATAGTATGATATAGTGAGAATATGGAGTTCACAGAGAGGGAAAAAAACACCAAAATTTTATTCAGAATTTAAAAATCGTTAACTTCTGATATTTAAATGCTTAGTTTATTTTTATCAAAGCTTTGCAGTTTTAATTGTGGAACACAAAACATATAATGCAGTGCAATCCAATGATGATTGAGAGATGTATAAAGGTTCCTCAAAAATATTCTCATTTTAACATGATTTATTTTTTTATTTTTTTTAAATGTATGGATAATCAAGTAAACCTGCTTCATTCCAGTAAATGTTCATCTTGAAATATTTCTAAGATATTCTTGTGTTTACTTTACAAAAATCACTAAAGACTGCACAGCAGAAAAACACGTGAACCACAACCTGAAGATGTTTCTAGAATGATACTAAAAGGCCTTTTACTTGTGAAAAAACAGAAACTATCAGAAGGCATGTAGTGCATTGTGTAGGCTACAACAGGTTTTTCAGCAAAGTTTTGATCATGTTGATAATTTGCAGGCCTTAGACATTTATGTATCAGATATGATAAGGCTTTATAGGGGTAAGCCTATAGATGGTCGACATCCAGCTGATTTATTCTATTCTCATGCTTTTTTGAGATCTTTTGGTTTGTGAAAGGCACAAAAGAAACCAAATCTATTCTTATTGCTATTGGATTGGGCAGTGGTCTGTTAGACAGAGAGAGCCAGAGGGAGTGTATGTGTATGTGTGTGTGAGTGAGGGAGACAGAGTGAATCCATTAGGCCTGTCTGACTGACTGACAGCCGCATGTCCTCAGGTGAACAGAGAGGTAAGAGTGTGCATTAAGAGTTTTATCTCTGACATCTCCGCTGGCTCTTTTATGATTACTAACCATTATGCCCAACATTCTTCAAAAGTCTATTTCACTTCAAAGTTTTTTGAGCAGTCCTTTATTTCTACCTTTCTCTAGCCATTTCTGTTCAAAAATAGTTCTGAACCTAATTAAAAACTAACTAAAATATAGATTTTGCATTATGTGGTATTGACAGTCATTTGTGAGGGTTTTCACAGTTACAGGCAAATGTTAAAAACTGTACTCTGACTCTGCTAGATTTTAAAATAGTTTTGGGCACTGTTGGCTTTTTCACCCTGTTTTGAGGTGTATTTGACAAGGAGACATTGGTCAGTTTGTGTTTGTGAGGGCACACTTGACCTTTGAGTGAGTTCCCAACATACAGACAGGCACCTCAAGGCCATCTTGCTGAAAGTCACTGAGTGTGAGCAAGGTGAGAGAAGGGTTTTGAGATTTTAGAGACATGGAAATAAAACAAACATGAATAATTTATTTATTTACCAAATAGAGTAGATCCAAAGCCCACAAGGACTTTCACCTTTTATTTGTCAACTTGACATTTGGTTAATTCTTTGAAAGCATGTTGAATGTATTATAAAAAATAAACCTTTTCACCAAACAGCATTTTGACAATATTATAGAAGATGTTAATTAAAGCAATTAAACATGTATGTATAAAGGATTATTGATTTGATCAGTTTGGGGTCAGTTTTTATTAATACTTTGATTGAGCTTAATAAGTAATGTTTCTTGAGCAGAAAATCATCACATTAGAATGGTTTCTGAAGGATCATGTGACACTGAAGAGTGGCATAATGGCTGTTGAAAAATTAGATTTGCCATCACGGGAATAAATTACATTTTAAAATGCATTAAAATAATAATAAAAAAAAAGTTTTAAAATTGCAATAATATTTCACAATATTATCATTTTTACTGTGTTTTTGATCAAATAAATGCAACCTTGGTGAACATAAGAGAATTAAAAATAAATAAATAAATAAATAAAAACATGGAATTTAAGTACTTTAATTTGTCAATTTGACATCTGGTTAACTCTCAGTAAGCATGTAGTTGAATATATTGTGAAAAATAGGCCTTTTCACCAAACTGCATTTTGAAATGATTTAAATATGAAGGCCAAACCACATTTTGATTTTTCATTATTAACAAATAAATATTATTTTCACATATTTGGCAGCAGAGGGCACCCCTTGTTCAGATTAGCCTTTTCACTTTTCAATTGTGTGCATCTATAGGACCTTGTGGCATCTTGTGGCTTCAATTTTTCTCAAATTAATGAGCTATAGACCCATTTGGGCAGCACTGAGTTGGAGGCCATGTATAAATGGCTCCTGACATGCTTTTACTCATACTGATAAGATCCATGTTTCACTTCAAAGAGTGCTGTAGCCTAATAATGTGGGACTGCTGTTTGTCTCCAAGAGCTCAGATGAGAAGACAACCTCTTGACTGGTTATTACTGACGGAATGTATGCTAAAGTAGGCTAGTTTGCCCAGAAATTACAACAGCACTGCAAAATGAACTTTTCTGGTTTTTCAGTTCCAATATCTAAACATTCTTAAATAAATAGGCTAGACATTTACTTGAAAAGAAAAATGGCGTGACATATAGGAAGTCTTGTTTTCTGATAGGCTATGTATTCAAGATATGTATACAAATTAAGTGAGTTCTTGCTTAAAGCAACTGTTTTTAAGATTTTTACCTTCAAATATTAGTTTCAAAGTCATTCTGATGACACTGACTTCTAATAATGCTTCTGTTTGTTTCCAACGCTCGAACGGTACAAAATTCCGCAAAAAAGGCAGATTGTTTTACGATAATGCATGTGGACAGCTATCCTCAGTACAGCACTTTTAAAAGACAGGAAAAAAAATCAGCCAAGTCAGAATAATAAACTTGTTCTAAAAAATAAAGCAATTTTTATTTTTCTGAACTGGCCTAATTTTGATAAATGTCTGAGAAAACAAGATTTAATATCTTGTCATCTAGCTTGTCAAGTAGCCTAGGTTCAGTTAAAAGCCTCTTGATTTTAGAATAGATAGGCTTACTTGTAGCCTACGGGAAAACAAGACAAAAATGCTAAGTAAGAAAATCACTTTTTGCAGAATAATGATCTTGTAGACTATATGAAATGAAACAACTTAAATTTCAGTTTGGCTTCAGAAAACTAGTGTATAGGCAATGAAATGTATGATTAGAGAAACATATTAACTAATCACTAACGTTATCTGATGACACATCAACCTTTAAGAGGTTTTTATCAAATTTGAACATTGTTTACAAACAAAGAACACATAGTGGAGCAATAATTTCCTGTTTTGGTGATCACAGCTCAGTCACTTCCAGCCCTTTGGATGCTGAGCACCGCACCCACTGTCAGCAAATTTCCTATTGTCCCTTCACAATGGTCCTACCCCACCCTCCCAACCACCCACCCTCCCGCTTCGCCTGTATTTTGGAGGGCAACACTGCCTCTGTCATCTCTCTGAGGCATAGTTCTCTGTCTC
The DNA here is from genome assembly GCA_039654775.1 of Spinibarbus caldwelli. Classification (NCBI taxonomy): domain Eukaryota; kingdom Metazoa; phylum Chordata; class Actinopteri; order Cypriniformes; family Cyprinidae; genus Spinibarbus; species Spinibarbus caldwelli. The sequence continues at coordinate 15,674,593 of CM077240.1, read as the reverse complement.
ACCAGCAGAGGACGAGAAGAGCTCATCAGAGAAAGCCTCATAGTCATCTATATTCAATAAGCTGTTTTTGTTCTCCAGAGACAGGTTTTTTTGTTTGTTTGTTTTTTTGTTAAAATGCAGACATTTTCTGTTAGGGTTAGCTTACTGTATTTATAACTAGCTTATAAAAACAACTGAAGTCTATGCAGTGTCTCCAGTTAGATTCCTAAGCAAACGTATGCGTGTGTGCATGTGTGCATGTGTATGTACTTGTTCATGCTACATTTTGGGGACCAAATGTCCCCACAAGGATAGTAAAACCTGACATTTTTTACATTGTGCCTGCAGAAATGTAATAATGCAAACATGTTTTCTGTAAGGGGTAGGTTTAGGGTTAGGGTTGGGTTAGGGGATAAAAAATATTGTTTGGTCAGTATAAAAGTAATAGAAGTCTATGGAAATTCCCCACAATTCACAGAAACAAATGTGTGTGTGTGTGTGTGTTGCAAGTCATGCCTGCGAGCGGAAACAGCGCTGTTGTCCAAGTCCGTCCCAACTGTTCCTGGGGCGAAGATACTGCATTTGGACAATAGACAGGTACACCGGGTACACCCAACAGTGCCCGCTGACAGATGGGCAGCGTCCAAATTTAAGAGATTCATTATTCATATGTAACACAAACATCACTGACAGGTAGGCTACAATTTCACTTCTTGAAGCTACAGTAATGCTTTCCCCAACTTCCTCAGAGTTATATATTCTGCTCTACATCTTTCCCAGTTATATAAAGTATAATGTTTAAGCCGTCATGCTAGTAAACAGTTCTTACCATTGTTACTGTAGGCTACACACACACACACACACACACACACATATATATATACATATATATGTATATATATATATATAGGTGCATCTCAAAAAAATGAGAATATCGTGAAAAGTTTTTTTTTCTTTTTTTGTAACTTATTTCAAAAAGTGAAACTTTCATACATTCTAGATTCATTACATGTAAAGTAAAACATTTCAAAAAATTTTTTGTTTGTTTTAATTTTGATTATTAGAGCTTACAGCTCATGAAAGTCAAAAATCCAGTCGATTGTTCGATTGTTGAAATTTTATTTAAAGTAAAAGTTTATCATGTTGTGTAGGCTAATTGTTGTTAATACATGATTTAACAAAAACAATTTAAGTTTGATAATTTACAGTTTTGGTCTAAATGATGACTTCAAATATATTCAATGGTATTTTATCCTTAAAATTAGAGAAAAAAATCAAGAGTATTTGTATCAGTAGTTGGACAGATAATATTGATTCTGGCCTGATAGCACTTAGTAAAAAGATGCTATTAATATCATTTACAAATTCACAGTCATAGCATCAGGGCGCCGCTATGGTTTCCGGGCCCCTGAACATTGTGTTGCCAGCCCCCTCGCCAACCCCCACGCTTTTGCGTTCCTTTGGGGTGGGTTTGTTTTGGGAAGCTGAGTCCCCCTCGGTAAAAATCACATTCCGGGCCTCCTCTCCCTTGCCGGGCCCTTGGAATCGTCCTAACCTTCCCACTCGTTACGGCACCTCTGCATAGCATCATTGGTTACGACAATATTTAAAGATGAAAGATGAGCCATAAAGAAATACATTTAAGAACATTTATTTTCGCATTCAGTATTGAGTACATCTTAAGTGCAAATAGTTAAGAGTCAATGGCTAAAAGAATGAACAACACTTAACATAGTACAAATATTGACAGAATCTAGCTGGCAATCACTCACTGAAGCTTCCTTCTCCTCCCTCTCTTTTGTTTTGTGTCATTTAAAAAAAAAAAGATCACCACCTAAAAACATGAATCTCTGTAGCGGAGTCCTACGAAAAAGAAACATACTGTAATGCTACGAGTGAGCTGACCATATCTAATCAGAACATTGCTAAATAGTTGCGTTTGTGCCCAGATACCATGAACCTCAGCAGATCCATGTGTCTAGCTGACAATGACGGTTATGTTAATTATGTTCACAGATATAATGATGGAAGAGGAAAAGCCCCACCCAACGCCCAAGACACAAAAAAGCTTCTTTTTTTTTTTTCCCAAGAAGAGAGTGTCACTGGAGAGCAATAAAGCTGGAGAGATCCTTCACATACTACAGAGATTTTCAGCACAGCTGAGTAAGCACACAAACTTAAAAGATAAAAAGAGAATTCATCAGCACTTAAGACTCTTGACTTCATGCACTTTATAAGCAAAACATACAAAAAAAAAAATCACATCTAGTCTTTTTGCCAGATTTGAATTATATGTTTCAAGGTTACTTCTACAATTCATTGAGTAGTTGCACTTCTGACTAGATCCTGATTTGAGAGACAGCACGCTTCGCTTTTTTTCTTTATTTTTTTCTATGGTTACAAGGCGAGGATGGGACTTCTCCTGCACAGCTCAGCCGTTGCTCTAGACGTCACAATGTGTACAAAGTAGAACTATGTTCAAGTGATGTTTATTTGTGTCTGATTTCTGTTTGTGTGTATGTGTGTGTGTGTGTACAAAGAGGAACCCTTGATCATCTTTCAGGTCTCCCAATAATGGGGCATTCAGGTGCTCACAACCTCCTCCAGGGGGCCCTGTGGGGCCTATTCAGCCTTTCGTTTGGCCCCAGGAATCTTCTCCTGGATCCTGTATCAAAACACATATTCATATTATATTATACATATTATATTATATTTAGTGCTGTCAAACGATTAATTGCGATTAATCGCATCCAAAATAAACGTTTTTGTTTACGTAATATATGTGTGTGTACTGTGTATATTTATCATGCATGTATATATTTAAGAAAAATATGTTACATTTATATATTAAATATATTTATATATAATATAAATTATTTGAATATAAATATATATTAAATATTTTCAAAGCATACGCTGTATGTGTGTGTCTTCATATACATAATAAATGTATACAGTACACATACATATATTATGTAAACAAAAACTTATTTTGGATGCGATTAATCACGATTAATCATTTGACAGCACTAATTATATTATATTATATTATAATAATAAATGCTTAAAGCGAGTACTTACTTTCCTACCACAGAGTTGACTTGGGTTCTTATTAGGTCCAGATACTGATCAATCTGTGCCTAGAGACAGAGAAAGATTTAAAAAGTGAGTCATTGTAGTCCTAGTGCTTATGAATTATACATGATTCTGTAGTCATGGTAACAATGGTGCCACTCTGACCTGGTATTTCTCATAGACCACAGGCATCGAGAACATGGACACCACCACTGAAGCAAGATGCAATGCAAATGTTAAAAAATGGGACAAAAGAGTGCATAATCTGTAACTGCAGTAGCCTGCCATTTAAAAAGCATACATTCATCTATAATTAAAATCACATGTGTATATGGAATCAAAAAAGGTGCTCACCCATAATAAGAAGAGTGAGTCCATTGAAGAGGGCTCCCACATAGGTCAGCAACCACATCAGCACTGCAAACTTGAGTCAAACAAACACAACCAGCAGTTCATACACACAAATACTGTATGCAGATATCATATGATTTGATTATGATGCTTTTCTGTGCCAGTACTGTGACAAACTAAACTAAACCAAACTAAAAGCTAAACGAAAGGATTGTAGAAGTTCATAAAGTGTTATACTGTGCTATACTAATTCTTAATGTACTACTATTATTGTTTATGTAGCTCATAGGTCACCAATTAGCAAACAATTATGCACTCTTATACTCATGATGCATTTCTTATTGATACAAATTTTGTAACTGACAACCTTAAAATTTACAAAGAACATTCGTGAAATGCATAGATACCCTAAAATTCAAAATTTTGAGGTCAGTAAGATTTTTTGTTTAAAAAAAAAAAAAAAGAAATTAATACTTTTATTCAGTAAGGATGCTTTAAATGTATCAAAGGTGACTGTGAAGACATTTACATCGTTATAAAAACATGCTCTTTTGAAATGTCTATTTATCTAAGAATTTAAAAAAGTATTCCACAAAATAATAAAACTAAGCAGCACAACTGTTTTCAACATAATAAGAGAAAATTAAAAATGTTACTTCAGCACCAAATCATCATATTAGAGTGATTTCTGAAGGATCATGTGACTGAAGACTGGAGTAATAATTCTGATAATTCAGCTTTGCAATCACAGGAATAAATTAAAATTTTAAATAATTTTAAAATGTAATATTTAAATAAAATGTTAATTAATTAGGTTTAAATTACACTATAACAATTTACAATTTTACTGTATATTTGATCAAATAATAAAAAAAAAATCTTAAAAACATTATAAAAACCTTACCAACCCCAAACTTTTGAACAGTAGTGTACAGCAGGAAAGTAGTGCAAATGCTTTGTCATGCATGCTGTATCTATCTATATATGAGCAACCAATTGAAAAAAAAACACTTAACATAATTCCTTTATCACCTCCCATAATTTCTCTACTTTCTTATTAAGTATCATTTTAAGGGAAATTTATCAGCTAACTGAATAACCCAGGTGTAGATTAAATTGAACAGAGGGTCACCTTTAATGAGTCCACCAGATCCTGCACCAGAAACAGTCTGCGCAGTTCTTTCAGTGTGCTGTTGATATAATACTGGGCGTTTTCTGCGTACTTCTGCATCTGATCATGGGACAGTGACATCTCCACCTCCAGATAAGCTCTGCATCCGCAATAAAACATTGTTAGTAACTGATTAAATGACACACACTGTCTGTGCACACAGAGCAGGCTTACTTGAAGGGATGTCCCTCATCTGTTTTCTGCACAGCCTGCAGCACAGACTTGTAGACTCTGAAGCTGATGGTTGCAGAGAGGGTGGCCAGGGCCAGATAGGCCACCACGCTGACCACACTGAACTGCGTCAGAGAGAAAAACAGCAGCAGTAAACTGCCAAACACCAGCCCACTCTGCTTCAGGTTCCGCCAGTACAGCAACTCCATCACTGGATGAACAGAGAGAGAGAGAGAAAGAAGATCAGGTGGGTTCAAAATCATGCAGATAGGATGGGTGGTAGTGGTTTACAGTAGGCATAAATCTGTTTGTCATTGATTGTTTTAGGATCCACGATTCAGCATCCACTGAATGGCATGACCTATGATGATGTAACAAGTAGTGAATCACTCTGAATCAGCGCTGAGTCAGAGATAACACAATTAGAAATGATTACACAAACAGACAAGAGTGCATTCAAAAATATGCCTGGATTCAGCCGGCAGAATGAGACAGAAGGCTTATGTCCAAATATGTGTATGTCCCTACTTCATTATATGTAAAAAGACGTCAAATGAGCAGAATGTCTTTATTTGTGACAGAACAGGCAAAAATATAGTATCTGCTTCAGATTCTGAAGTGTAAACCAGTGGATACTTTGTTATCCCATAAGACCATGGGAGCAGAGGAGATTATAGGGATAGATCACCCTCGTGTCATTCTGATATGACTTTCTTTCTTCTGTGGAACATAAAAGAAGATATTTTTTTAAAAGGTTTTTTGGTCAATATAATGGAAGTCAATGGTAAAGTCAAAACTGTTTTATGTTCTACAGAACAAAGTCATACAGGTTTGGAATTACAAAGTTATTCCTTGTGGCTAAGTTGTACTTGTTTATTGTTGATTACCACAAAAATTAATTTTGACTTTTAATATGTTGTGACGAGTCGGCTGCCTCCCCCTTATTATCAGCAGCACCCCGTCCCTTAATCGCCGCCCTTCACCAGGCTCCTGACTGGAGTGGGTGTGTGACAGAGGAGGGGCGCTGAAACAGCCAGGTCTGGCGGCGTGTGATGAGGCACACCTGAAGGGAATGAAGCCTCATCACCGCCGCTGTTAAATTCCGAGCGCGCCTCTCCTCGGAAGACTAGTCTCTTTCACGTGCATGCACGCTGGTGTCCTCGTGGGTCCAGGAAGGGTGCGTAGAGGGATTCCCGCGCCGCCAGAGACGTAAGCCGCTGGACCCGCGGTCCGGACAGAACCGCACCCGTTATACGGCTGACGGGCCAGGATGCCGGGCCGTTCGTCCCCGCAAGCGCCGTGGGTTAAAGGAGGTCGAAGCCGCTGGACGAAGCCGAGTGGGGAGCGCGTGCGGCCGCCGGACTCCGCCCCTTACCTGGACCCTTCCTTCTCGAACACTGCCCCTCATTCACGAACCCCGCAACACGACGAGGACACCAGATCCCCTCTTCATTTTGGACACTTTATTCCCTTTGGGCACTATTTTATTTCTGTTTAATAAAAGCCTCTCCGAGGCCTGATGCCACACCCACTGTGTCTGTCGTTTGCTCCTCCCGCCACAATGTGTATATACACTATATTGCCAAAAGTATTTGGTCACCCCCTTCTAATGAACAGGTTTGACTACTTTAGTAATTTCCATGAGTATTCCGAATCTTAATGTTAAAGCATATAATATTCTAGGGAATTGTGTGCTTCTAATTTTATAGCAACCGTTTGGACAGGACCCTTTTCTATTCTAACATGACAATGCCTTTGTGTATAAGGCAAGGTTAAAAAAGAAAGGAATATAGAAAATAAAAAAGAAATTGTGTGTGTGTGTGTATATACAGTTGCATCTCAATAATTTAGAATGTCATGGAAAAGTTCATTTATTTCAGTAATTCAACTCAAATTGTGAAACTCGTGTATTAAATAAATTCAGTGCACACAGACTGAAGTAGTTTAAGTCTTTGGTTCTTTTAATTGTGATGATTTCGGCTCACATTTAACAAAAACCCACCAATTCACTATCTCAACAAGTTAGAATATGGTGACATGCTAATCAACTCAAAACACCTGCAAAGGTTTCCTGAGCCTTCAAAATGGTCTCTCAGTTTGGTTCACTAGGCTACACAATCATGGGGAAGACTGCTGATCTGACAGTTGTCCAGAAGACAATCATTGACACCCTTCACAAGGAGGGTAAGCCACAAACATTCATTGCCAAAGAAGCTGGCTGTTCACAGAGTGCTGTATCCAAGCATGTTAACAGAAAGTTGAGTGGAAGAAAAAGATGCACAACCAACCGAGAGAACCGCAGCCTTATGAGGATTGTCAAGCAAAATCAATTCAAGAATTTGGGTGAACATCACAAGGAATGGACTGAGGTTGGGGTCAAGGCATCAAGAGCCACCACACACAGACGTGTCAAGGAATTTGGCTACAGTTGTCGTATTCCTCTTGTTAAGCCACTCCTGAACCACAGACAACGTCAGAGGCGTCTTACCTGGGCTAAGGAGAAGAAGAACTGGACTGTTGCCCAGTGGTCCAAAGTCCTGTTTTCAGATGAGAGCAAGTTTTGTATTTCATTTGGAAACCAAGGTCCTAGAGTCTGGAGGAAGGGTGGAGAAGCTCATAGCCCAAGTTGCTTGAAGTCCAGTGTTAAGTTTCCACAGTCTGTGATGATTTGGGGTGCAATGTTATCTGCTGGTGCTGATCCATTGTGTTTTTTGAAAACCAAAGTCACTGCACCCGTTTACCAAGAAATTTTGGAGCACTTCATGCTTCCTTCTGCTGACCAGATTTTTAAAGATGCTGATTTCATTTTCCAGCAGGATTTGGCACCTGTCCACACTGCCAAAAGCACCAAAAGTTGGTTAAATGACCATGGTGTTGGTGTGCTTGACTGGCCAGCAAACTCACCAAACCTGAACCCCATAGAGAATCTATGGGGTATTGTCAAGAGGAAAATGAGAAACAAGAGACCAAAAAATGCAGATGAGCTGAAGGCCACTGTCAAAGAAACCTGGGCTTCCATACCACCTCAGCAGTGCCACAAACTGATCACCTCCATGCCACGCCGGATCGAGGCAGTAATTAAAGCAAAAGGAGCCCCTACCAAGTATTGAGTACATATACAATAAATGAACATACTTTCCAGAAAGACAACAATTCACTAAAAATGTTTTTTTTATTGGTCTTATGAATTATTCTAATTTGTTGAGATAGTGAATTGGTGGGTTTTTGTTAAATGTGAGCCAAAATCCTCACAATTAAAAGAACCAAAGACTTAAACTACTTCAGTCTGTGTGCACTGAATTTATTTAATACACGAGTTTCACAATTTGAGTTGAATTACTGAAATAAATTAACTTTTCCACGACATTCTAATTTATTGAGATGCACCTGTATATAACATGTAACATGTATGTACTATGTTGGCATTACAACATAATTCCTGAAACTCAAAAACAAAAAAACGTCAACTTTACAATTTAATCCAGATTTACTAAAGTGAGCAGATTAGTGTGAGACTGAAATCCCATAAAAGTGCCAATGGGAGTGTAAAGTTCTGCATTTCCACTATGAGCAACACCACCAAGACTAGTCTTCCGAGGAGAGGCGCGCTCGGAATTTAACAGCGGCGGTGATGAGCAATCCACCAAGAGCAATGCAAATTAGCATAGGGTTGCAAACAAGCAGAGCTGATCGTAATCAGGTGTGTGCAATCTACTAACGACACAGGTACAATGTGGGTTAAGACATGCTTTTTTTGGGTGTTAAATAATGGCGCAAATACCAGTAAACTGACTACCGTAAACCTTGGTAAATCACCTTGAATGAATCATTTAAATACTCTCCTCCCAGAAATGTTGTATTTGAAAGGGACACTCCAACAAATGCATAGCCTATGCCAGTGGTTCTCAAATCTGTCCTGGAGTACCCCCAGCCTTCAACATAACTTCCACTTTCCATTTAATCTTTTTTTATTTAACAATAATTGTATTTCAAACGTGTTTTAAGTTCACTATGAAAGCAGTCATAGTAGTAGGAGTCATAAGTAGAAAATAGTAGGTTTTTCATCATCTTCTGTCAGAGCGATGCCTGTCTTTCCATGTCTGTCTCTGTGGCCTTTCTGCACAAATTCACGGAAACATAAAATTCTGGCCAAATGACAGCATGGTGGCCATGGCAACAGACTGGAACCAGGTGCACAGATCTGGCAGTGTGGTGCCTCTTCTCAAATGTTATATAATATGTTGTCCATTTTTAATCTGCCAGACCAAATGTGACAGTAATGATATAATTGTGTCTGAAGCCTAATGTCTGAATGGTACTATATACATAATGGTCATTTAATAAGCAGGGTTTTAATGCAGGCCAATAAGCTGGTATAATTTCAGTCTTACAACAAACGGGACTAAAGGCAAAGTACACCCTAAAAAATGAAAATTCTGTCTTCGTTTACTAACCGTCATGTATGATATGACATTTTTTTTCTTCTGTAGAGCATAAAAGAAGATAATTTGAGAATTGTTTTTTTTTTTTGTCCTTTTGGTAACCTAAATGGTTTGGTTACAAACATTCTTCAAAACATTTCCTTTTGTGTTCTGCAGAAGTTTGGAAGAACATGATGGGTTCATGTTTTGGGTGAACTTTGAACTTTGAAGAATGCATAAGGTCATAAGGACAGCGCATAAGTGTGCTTTTTTAAAACATTTTGAATAGGTCTTAAAATAGTTTAATCTAAACCCAATAGGCTAGATTTGAACTTTGCTCTACTTGTAAACACCATTACCTTCATTCTAGCAGCTTATTCAGTGTTTTTAAAGTTAAAAACCTGAAAAGCCTTACAATGTCAAACTAAACTTTTCTTGCATTGTCAATTTTTCTGAACATAATTAGTGTCTTGTTGTACATGTACTCGCAGTGATTTACAATGTGATTTAATTGACCTGCAATATTTAACTGAGATGCCAAAAGATCCAATAGGATTTTGTTGTAAATAAATGTGGTAACACTTTAGTATAGGGACCAATTCTCACTATTAACTATTTGCTTATTAGCATGCCTATAATAACCTATTGGCTGTTTGTTAGTACTTATAAAGCACATATTCTGCATGACTATATATTCTATGTCCTTAATCCTACCCAATACCTAAACTTAACTAAGATTAAACTACCTACTATTAATAAGCAGCAAATTAGTAGTTTAAGGAGCCAAAAGTCATAGTTTATTAGGACTGAAAATAAGCATAAAACAAAATAAGGATTGAAAATAAGCATAAAACAAAATAAGCATAAAGTGGAGTTAAGGATGTTCAGATATTTTTACTGTAAAAAGACAAAAATGCTGATTAAGAAAATTATTATTATTATTATTATTTTCTAATGTCATTAAATAAAATTAAATTAAATAAGCAAATGTTGAGATGTTTATGCTTAAAACAAATCTTAATATCTGACCCAATTTTGCTTCTCAAGAAAATGTATCTTAAGGATGTTTAGGTATTTTAAATAATACATAAATAAAAACCTGAGAGCCTTAAGATCTCAAACAAAAATTTCCTAGCATTGCCAGGATTTTTGTGAGCATCATTACTGTATTGCTGTACACATTCTCACAGCTATATACATTAATGTGATTTAACTGATTTGCAATATCTAACTTACATGCCAACAGACAACTGGGATTCTGTTGTAGTCGCATAACATCAATCCACTGTTTCACCACACCCATTTCAAACCTCTTCCCTCTGCTCTTTATTTTCCACCCAATTTAAGATGATGCAACATAGAGACTGAACCCAAGAGATTAAAAATTAAGCAACTTATCTAGCTCATAATTATAACCTGATAGCAGCATGTCACTGTAATCCCAGGTATGTCTAAGCGGAGCTTCATGGTCTAGACAGAGTTCTGTCATACGCACTGCCTGAAAACTAGAGCATTATTTTGGGCTGCGCTAAGTTAGAGCTCACACCTCGATGGGATTCTTTGTTTGTGTTAGGTGTGGTGGATGCTCCTTTATGCAATATGCAACACTTCATGCGTCATAATTCTACAGCTCATTATAGCCAGTGATCAATATTCAGTACTTTTCTATGCATCAGAGTGAGTTAACAAATGTATCTCTATTTATTTTCAGGTGGAAATCGACACACAATAGGACACTTGCTCATTGCGCCCACTCTTTCCTAGCATGCACTGACACATGCTTGTTTATGGGGTCATTACGGTGAGCTTTGTATAAAATGTGTCGGCGTGAAGTTGGCAGTTGAGCTCTGAGATGAAGGGAGCGCGGTCGCCACGGAAACTGAAAAGATGGGTGCAGTGGAGTGAGCAGTGATGCAGTTGCCATAGCGATGGAGCTTGCCCCCCCACCGAGCGCTGCCTGCCAGGCGGAGAAATAAGGTGCTGATGAAACGATGGGGGAGGGGAACAGGAGGTAACACTGCTATGACAGACACACAAGCAAAGACCCTCTTGCTAAAACACTCCACTGCTGACTACAACATGCTCCTCGTTCATGCAGGACCTTCGCTTTTTTATCAAGCTAAAGGACAACTGGTAACAACATCCAGTCCTTGGGGGCAAGAATGGCTAAAAATAGCTAGCTGTGTGACTGCACTGCAAATCATTTCCTTAATATTTTTTTGTCTTGTTTTCCAGTATATACTTGAGAATTAAAATTGTGTAAGATGTTAAGACTTGTTTTTAGAGAATATATCATGAATTCTGTTTATTTTGCATACTCTATTGGCAAATTGGCATTTTTTTCTTGTTTTAAGTAAATTTAATCAGGGTTGTGCTTAAAAAACTCCTAATATCTTACTCAATTTTTTAAAATAAATTTATCTTTATCTTATTTCAAGGATGCTTATTTTTACTGGAAAAAAGACAAAAATACTGATTATTATTATTTATTTATTTATTCATTATTATTTTTATTTTGCAGTGTAGTAGATAAATTAAATAAATAAATCTAATATCTTACCCAATTTTGCTTTTCAAGTAAATTTATCTTAAATTTTATGTTGTATGTTAAGATATTTTACTGGGAAAAAGCTTGAAAATACAGACATTATCAAACAAAATATGTACATTCACGTTGCTTTAAGGATGTTTAGATATTTTTAGTGTAAACATAAAAAAAATACTGATTAAGAAAAATACTTTATTATTATTATTTTGTAGTGTGGTAAATAAATGAAATAAGTTAAATAAGCAAAAAAGAAAAGTACATTTAGTGGTAAATTTTAGTATCTGACTCAATTCTGTCTCTCAAGAAAATTTATCTTAAGGTATGGTTCTTTTTGTATTAGCAGCCAATGGTTCTTTTTGTATTAGCAGCCAATGAGCTTGCATTCAAATACTTGGCTAGTGCTTGCTGTAACAGTTGCAGCGCGCTTCAGAAACCCTCCACCTTCCCCAGCTCCACCTGTATAGATCTGCAGCAGCAGTATAGCAGATCGATTCCACCAAGACCAAACACTTCAACATTGTCATGTACATTAGCATGCTAAACTCTCCAAAAGTTTTCATAGGAAAACAAAAATATGGATTTGAAATACCATTTTTTTTCTACAGTGTGGTAATAAAAAAGACGGATGCTTGCAAATACTAGGCTGAAAATAGGAACAGGAACTTTATGAGAAATATGTCACCATGATCCCCTAAAATTAAGTTTGAGATGTAGCAGGACAGTGATCTAAATCTAACTCAGGTTGGATTCAAATAAAACCCATGTAGTCTTAACTTCACTCTCAGAAAAAAGGTATGAAAGCTGTCACTGAAGCAGTACCTTCTCAAAAAGTAAATTTTTGTACTTTTTAGGTATTAATATGTACACTTTAGGTATTGATACGTACCTTTAAGGTACCAATATGGACCCCTTTGAATAGGTACCATCCCACTGACAGCTTTTGTACCTTTTATTCTGAGAGTGTTGTATAACTTCTCACAAATAGGACCACACAACAGAGCATGCAGTATAATATACATACCTTACCAGTAAAGAATACTTACAGACAGGCATAAACAATTTATTTATATAAACATAAACAATATATGTGTATATACTTCAAGTCTGAATGCAGATTGTATAGTTCTTTTAAGGTCATGCTCCATTGTAGACACATAGCCTGCTTTTGACATCAGCGGATCATACTCCTAAAACAAAGAGATCACTTCAGACAGCCTATGACTAACATTATTACACACTACACATTGATCTGGATGACAACAATCTTGGCATGGCACAAGGAGCTCCAGAAAGACAGAAGGCAATAAACATTTCTCTGCTAGCAATAATAAAAGCTCTTTCAAAGAAGTGTCACATGCTGTGACATCCCAAACAGCCCCCAGATAAACATACAAAATGGGCCTGGTAAAACAGTGAAGAAAACATTATGGATGCCACAATGAGACAGAAAGAGATTCAAAAGTCAGCAGTAATTAATGGCTGTGTTTAATCACTCTCTAGAATGGTTCATCATACTGCCCTATATGGGACAGCATAAGTATATAGGGCATACATGTATACACTTACACAAGTTAGATTTGAAATATTAGGCAAATTTAGGGATGTAATATATATTCTTGCTTGAGCAACTGCTGGCTAGCATGATAAAACTCTGCTGCATAGGACCCTTCTTATCCCAAAACAGTCCCCCTCCGAATCCACTTTGCTGACCTAATCCTTCATAGACTATTACGCAGCAGAGCCCGCATCAGAAAGTCCACATTGAGGGCACAAAGGGGGCACTCCTAAACTCTTTCTAAAACCTAAAATGTCAAATGGGATGCTTTGCAGTCTTGTGCACTTAAACATAGACACTAAGCTACCAAGACAACAAGACCACAAGTACATGTCATTTGAGATGTAAATATGCATAATATGAACTGGTTCATATAAAAATGAAATGAAATTGATTTATTACACTTTTTGTGTAATAAAAAGTGACATTTTAGACCCCATACAATGAAAGTCAATGGGGTCCAAAAATTGGACCCCACTGACATTTATTATATTGTCCAAAACAGTTGAAACATTCTACAAAATATCTTCTTTTGAGTTCCACAGAAGAAAGCAAGTTACAATGAGGTTCTATATTATTATGGGATTTGCCATGACAGTATGTTTGGTGTATTCTGACCCACAGCAAGGACCACCACAAACAACTGAAGAATCAACACCAAACACCTTTCTCAAATTTAATTACCACACACTGGTGCGCCTTGTAATTTCACCAAGCAAATTGGGTTAAAAGGGGATGAATACTCAAAAATAGACCTTCGACCTACATAACACTGTCGTTGTAGTGACACCTAACAAAAATGGCTACTAAATAGGATGTTCTGCAACATCCTGCTCTGATCACAATCTAAAAGATGATATGGATCCAGGATCTGTAAGATCATATGACACTGTGCTAAGCCTAGCTGTCAAATGCCTCTTATACTCTATTGAATAACCACTAGTGTTTACCACATCTGGAATTCTAGGTTAAATATTTCCAGCGTAGGTTTATACATTGTATAAGACTATCTGAACTGAATAACTGCTATAAAGGGTTTTTATGAGGTGGGGATGTAAGTTGGATCGTTCCATTATTATCAAATCCAATCGGTTCCCAGTTTTTATATAACTATAAAACTATAACTGACTAACACATTTGTCAGTGTGAGGAGATCAAATCTGTTTTATGATTTGAAGTTAATGAAAGAACTGGCAGAGATCATTTTGGCCTAGTACCAAATGACGATCAAGACAGTAACGGCCAATGTGGCGATTCACGCCACAGTTTTGACTAAACCGCATACTTGAGAGAAGACTGTAAGGAAAAACAGAAGCTGCTTACTTAAGAAAAGCCAGCCCCTTTGCTGCGGTTTGACTTTATAGGATTGAATCAATACATAGAGGACACAGATATTAGCAAACCTGAGCCAACAGGCATGACTAAAGGAAGAAATAGCAGCAGAATACACAACCTTGTGCTGACACAGGCACATCCTCATCAAACAGTACAACATATTTGGCATTTATGGCATGTTTTTATCATCTTCATATCTGTTTTAATTTTTTTTAATGGCTTAGTGTTGCAGTGCCAACAGAGCACTTTAAAAGAAAATGCACACAGGAGTCTTCTCCACTAAAAGGAGGCAATAAATCCCAAATGAATCCTAACTGAAAGGCCTCAAAGTATCTTAATCTTAATTCAGGTATGCATCAAGGACAATAAGTAATTAAATGATAAAATATAATTATGACACTGGATAGATAGCTCGATAGACAGCACTGACTAAGATAATGAAAGATAACAATGAAAAATACTTTACATGATATATTAAGCTACGTTAACGTTCATTTGTGCATATACTAATACAATTTAACATTTTAGATTCTGTAAATGAACATTATTTGATGTTTTATAAGTGAAGATTAATTAAAAATGAACAATAATTAATTTATAAATTATCATTACCCTAAATGCTGTAAAAAAAAATTGTTCATTATTAGTTAATCATAGGCTACCTAATGTGTTAAATAATTGAACCTTATTGTAAAATGTTCCCAGAAATCTTAAACATGAAAGGAACAAAGACTGAATGACATAAATATTTAAATACTCTCACATAAAGAAGCATACCATTCATTGATGTAGATCTATTTGTGTTTATAAGCCCTTGAACTGTCAGAGATGTTAAATGCTCAAAATATAAATAGCCATTACCAGAAACCCTCCCTCTTAAATCGTTCTAGTTTTCTTCTTCCTGCACGAGTCCCTCTAATGTGATCTAGGTATTGTACTCTAATGTGATAGTCTAGGTACTGGATTTAATTAAAGGATGGATGCACAGTTGTCTTTCAGTGGATAATAAATCAAACTCACTATGATTACACACATAAACACACATGCACATGTATCTACATCCATTCTTTCACAGAATAAACAATTGACAAAGACAACACTATGAGCTGACTGTAGAGTCAGGTAGCCACACCCCACACATCTCTCTTTCGTCTTTTCTTCTGTTGCTTTCTGCTCCAAATGCAGCCTGAAGGCCTTTATGATCAACACAAGCAAGCCAAACGTGAAGACACTAGAAAAGGCATTCGACAGCTCTTTATAGAACTATCTGCATCCAAATGTGCGTCTGACCTGAAAATGAGGCAGTCATGCACATCAATGCCTATTAATTCTAATCAAATACACCCAGAGTCTATAAATTCAGGATGGACCCCCTAAGCACAACGAGGAGGGAGGAGAGAAAGGGCGTGCCCAGCTATCTCAAACCCCCCAGTCTGCCTCTCATATGCCCATGATGGTGGTGGCCTCGATGAAAAAAAAAAAAAAAAAATATTGCGGGCGTGTGTCTGAGCATCTTCCAGAATCCCACATGCATCTCCCCTAAAAAAATCCAGCAGCCTCAAAAAAAACAAAAAACAAAAACAAAAAAAATTAAACCCCAGACATGCACATGCATCCTCTCCATCCCACGACATTCACCCCCATCTTGCATCCCCTGTACCCCACGACCCCCTTCCTCCTACCCTGGCACTTCCAGTTGCTCCAGAAACCTTCCATTTTGGTCGAATCTGTGGCTGCCATGGTGCTGGCCTGCATACTAGGCTGGGTGAGGGGAAGGACTGCAAATCGCTTTCTGCTAACGCTACTGCTACAGCCTCTCCGCTGCTTGCGCTGTATCTGTCGCTTTCCCTCTCTCTCTTTCTCTCTCGCTCACCGGTTCACACCAGTGCATGAATGACCCATAGGAGGAGGAGGAGACAGATAAGGGAGGGGAGGCAGGGATGGAGGAGAGGAGGACTAGATGTGGTGATAGTGCTGCCTGCTGGTGGAGGAATTGAGAATCAATTTTGTTAAAGGCAGACGTGTGGGGGAGGGGCAAAGCATCATGACTGACAACTTTAAAAGAAATCAAAAAGGATGCTGAATAAAATACACCCCCAGTTTTTACATTTTTCGAGTTTGACAGTCCATTCATTTTCATTGTATGGAAAAGAGCAGCGGGAACATACTGCTAAACATCTCTTTTTGTGTTTTAAGTAAAATACAAAAAAAAAAAAAAAAAATTATGATTGTAATTGAAAATGTAATTGATGAAAATTGTAATTTTTTGGATTAACTGTCTCTTTAAAACCCTGCAGATAGACTCTAAAGTGGGGGGATGAAATATTTGTTTTCCTTTTTCATTTTAGATGGGAGACTAATCCTAATTAATCCTTTTGAGGAGGTTCAAATCTGGTGGTAAACATTGTTGCAGACGCATTTTGCTTGTTCAGTGCAAAGGCTCATTCCATACTCGATGCATCATCTCTGACAAATTTTGCTCTAGACTGCAATAACAGTGAGCGCAAGTGTGTGTATATGTGTGTGTGAGGAAGGAGACATCATGAGACAAGCCTCATGAGATATAGAGAATGACTCAGCGCTCTCGGTTAAAAGAAATGGTATGAGCTCACAGGCAAGCGGATAGTCCTGTCCAGTGGTCAGAAATGGACTCGCCATATGAACGTCAGTGGGACTTTTTCTGACCAGGCCAACTTGTGGGCATGCTGTCAAAACTAAATCTATATAAAAAGTAAACATTACTAAATTTAAAGATATAAAGTTACAATATCATCAGTCCTGCCCATTAAAGTGACATATATAATGTGTAATAATATGTAAATGCACACACACTTCTACACATTATTAATGACCTGCCCCACAAAAATATGATATTAGTTCTTATATTATTAATTTTTAATATTACCTACATCTCGTACTACAGTGTATCAGATATAAATTGCCCAATCATGGTCTCTGATTCTAGTAATGGCGGGATGGCAGACTGTAATGAGACACTTCAGTGCACAGAGAACCTCCACCATGATCCCATATGTCTTGTACTGTCAGAGATAAGAGTAACTGCATCAATTTATCATGCAAAAGAACAGCACTTCAATGTGAATTATGCGTTATCTTTGACGTTTTGCATGACGTTGTATACATTTAAACTTATATGTATACAAAAAAGAAAAAAAAAGGGAAACAAATGCACATCCAAACAATGGCAATTAGCATATGTGTAATGTCTTTGCCTCAGCTTCCAGTGAACTCATGACACGTGAAATGCCAGGGGCTTTTAAAAGATAAATGATTCATAGAGACAGAATGAAGGAGAATAGAAATAGAGAACGACAATGTAATGTTTACCTAAAAAATGTGAAATGACCTTGCTATATATTGAATGGTAAATTGACCCCCTACAATCATTGTTTTAGTGTGGGTACAGAACCCCATAATAAACCCAAACCCCTAAACACATTGCATAAATTAGAATCAAATGTAAGGGGAACTGCTGATAATGATATAATTTCATGAAAAAATGTGATGAATCCAAACCTGTTCTGTAGAGGAAATTGGAACATTTATATCTTTACAAAAAGTCCTGCATAAAATCCTTTTTTTTTTTTTTTGTACTTTTTATTCATCAGAGAATCTTGGAAAAAATGTATTTGTAGGTTTACACAAAAACTTAAAACAGAACAGAATCATTTCTGAAGAATCATGAAAAAATTCAGCTTTGCTATTACAGGAATAATTTATATTATATAAATTCAGATAGAAAACAGTTATTTTATATTGTACTAATATTTCACAAAATTATTCAAATTTTGATCATATGCAGCTTTGGTGAGGATAAAAGACTTCTTTCAAAAACAAAAGAATCTTACTAACCTCAAACTTGAAAGCGGTAGAATAAACACAGTTAACGAACACAGAAGCACATACAGTCAAGAAAACAGCCCTTTACAGCTCAGTCAAAAATCTCTATTTTATGCAAACATTCATACTAATAATGCATTACAACCCCTCTCCTACGGTGGCCAAGAGAGCTCAATGTGCTGCAAATAGAAAAAACACCTGCAAATTAAGAAAACAACTTCGTCAATTTGACAACACATGCGCTGCAAATGCTCACAACACAACCAAATAAAGAAACGCACTGCAAATAGAAAAATAACACCCGCAAATTAAGAAAACACCTTCATCAATTTGACAACACACGCGCCACAAATGCTCACAACACAACCAAATAAAGAAACACACTGTAAATACTCACAGCACAACCAAACAAAGAAACGCGCTGCAAATAAAATTCTTTATTTGGTTGTGTTGTGAGCATTTGCAGTGCGTTTCTTTATTTGTTTGCGTTGTGAGCATTTGCACCACCTGCTGTCAAACTGATGAAGATGTTTTCTTGATTTGCTGGTGCTTTTTCTATTTGCATGTGTTTTCTGAAATTGCAGCAGGCTGAGCTCTCTCGGCCACCGTACTCTCCAGTCTGGCCTGACAGCAAGACAAAGAAAGCATGTGGTAAACTGAGCCCTCTGCTGGAAGAAAATTGCATTTTTCTTGATACCCATCCTCAGTATGTGTACATGCTGTAACAAATGCCATCTCATTTCTAGAGGCTTCGGTGAGACACTGAGCTCAAGAAAGGAGGGGGGAGAGGGGGTGCAGCCAGACAGACTGTGGCACCATACCTAATTTGCAAAACGCCACAGACACCCACACACATAGATTGGTCAGCAAGCAACAACAGTAAAGCTGATCTCTTTTTACAAACACTTATCCATGGTTCAAAGTGCTGTAAAGACAAATATATTGACTGACAAGCATCAAATAAAACATTGACTGTATTAGAAAATGAACTGATTATAAGACAAACATGACTTGAAAACTGCTTTTGTCAAATTTCCAGTTGCATTAGTACTGAACGACAGGATCCCAGCCACTTGCCAAGATATACTTAAATGTTCATCTGTCAGGAATGGAATTATTAACCCCAAATGAAATGATAACCAAGCCTTTTTATCTCACTATATGATTTGTGCAATTTTTCCTCCTCCCATGTTGCGGTGTGGCTACATAATCACAAGACGGCAGCACTCGCTGGTCATAAATGTAGCAGACAGAAACTGACCTGAACCACAGGGGGATGCTTTGTTCTGAAATCTTCAAACAACAGTCCAGCCCGAAGCCAGAACATTAATAAAAGATGGTGACTGCCTTCAACAGACAAAAACAAATGACGTACTCATCTACTAACACAATGAAGTCGATAATTATTTATTTAGTCAAAACTATAATTGAAAAATATTAAAATGTATCTAATTGATTAAAAAAAGATTTAATTGTTTAATAATTAAAGAATATATATATATATATATATATATATATATATATATATATATATATATATATATATATATATATATATATAACTTTTTTTTCACTATATTTTTTTATAAAACTAATTGTTAAAGCAAAATATATTTTATATATATATACAGCCATCCATTTTGCATTATTTATATCCCTTACTGATTACTGGGATGTGTTCCCATCACTGAAGGAATGAAAATGTTTTCCATAAATCATATGGTTTTATAAAGCACACACTGCTGTAGGTCAGCCAGATCTTCCATAATAATTTTTCACAGTTTCACACATGATATTTCCACTGAGCTCTGCTGAATCCTGAAGACACAAACAACAGATGCAGGGATCAGTCCGGTGTGAAAAAAATCGAAAACATTAGCCACCCATCTAAAGGCTCAGGGGACTGTGTGAGAAATGTGTCTTGTAAAATTGATATTTCATGTGCATGACCTTCTTGGGCTGTGGGGATGATTAGAAATCATTCAACATTGAGATATAGAGTCATCTAACATTGTATTTCTTTGGACCACTTCTGTTGGATGATGAAGAAAAGCAATGACACATGTGCAGTGAACAGTTAAGCAGGAAATGCCTCTATGAAATCTGAGCCTCATCACCTCCTTCTTTTAGTGCAAGTGCACAACACCTTTGATTAATTTGTATAAATTCTGAACAATCACATTATCTAGGTCTGTTACTTTCAAAGTGATTGCAAACGCACTGATATCTAAGAGAAATTGTATTAAAGTCCACATTACCAATTACCCTGCCTTCATGTAATATTAGGAAAATATTAGATGTAAGCTAGCCTGTGCATGCCCAGTAATGATGGATTCTCAAGGGAATTTTTTTTTTTTTTCCCTGCTGTTAAAGCCAAAGGGAGTTTCCAGGGTGAGGCCAACAAGCCTGAGTCAGTTTTTATTTTAATTTCAGCTGTTACAGGTCTTTTGCCTTAAAGGGATAGTTCACAAAAAATAAAAAAAATAATAAAGAATAATAATAAAATAAAATAATGTCTGCTCTAATATACTACTACTACTTTCTTCGGTGGAACATAAAAGATTATATTTTGAGAAATGTCTCAGTGTTGTTTTGGTCACTGGTCAACAAATCTGTAACCAACAATTCAGAACATCACCTTTTATGTTTCACAAAAAAAAAGAGTACCAAACAGGTTTGGGATGACATGAGTGTGAGTAAATGATGACAGAACTTTCATTTTTGTGGGAACTGTCCCTTTAAGAGAATTATTTCCTGATAGCGAGACTTGAATTACTATAAAAGAATGATTCAAATTGAAATAGTAGTTTTACTGGGGCCATAAAAGCACTTATATACTTGCATGCATATACTATACATGCATTAAAGGGATAGTTCACCCAAAAATGAAAATTCTGTTATTAATTACTCACCCTCATGTAGTTCCAAACCCATAAGACCTTCGTTCATCTTCGGAACACAAATTAAGATATTTTTGATGAATTCTGAGAGCTCTCTGACCCTCCATAGACAGCAAGGGTACTACCATGATCAAGGCACAGAAACGTGGACATCATTAAAATAATCCATGTGACATCAGTGGTTCAACCGAAATTTTATGAAGCTACGAGAATACTTTTTGTGAGCAAAGAAAACAAAAATAACGACTTTATTCAACAATTCTCCTCTGCGTCACCCTAGCGCCATTTTGGAGAGTATTACGATACATGAGCGTGCTTTTCCTGCAATTAAACAACTGACATAAAACGCGCTGCTCTGCGCCTTGTTTACATTTAGAGGAAAGTGTCGGGGTACTCTCCAATATGGCTCTAGGGTGACGCAGAGGAGAAGAACTGTTGAATAAAGTTGTTATTTTTGTTTTCTTTGACCACAAAAATTTTCTCGTAGCTTCATAAAATTACGATTGTACCACTGATGTCACATGGACTATTTAAACAATGTCCTTACTATCTTTCTGGGCCTTGAATGTGGTAGTGTGTTGCTGTCTATGGAGGGTCAGAGAGCTCTCGGATTTCATCAAAAATATCTTAATTTGTGTTCCGAAGGTTTTACAGGTGAGGGTGACATGAGAGTGAGTAATTAATGACAGAATTTTCATTTTTGGGTGAACTATCCCTTTAAGTTGATTGCAGTTGGTATTTTCTTTAAATGTCATGAAAAAATTCAAACAAAATTTCTGCAAAATTTAGCAAGAAATAAAATCATCCAAATGTTTGATTATGCATTGTGTCGTGTATTTGGACAGACAGATGAGCTGTAGCCCAACTACGCAAAAACCCTCGGTTGTTCAACCATTACTGTGCTCAAATGGAATAACTCAAGATAGTGACCATAAAAAAAACTTGTGTTTTGAGGTGACTATAAGTTACTGTAGAACATGCTTTTACCTTTCTCCCTGGTTAGACCCTGGAAGACGACGGGTGGTGAAGTCGTTCTCTCAGAGCCCCTGCGGGCTTGACTGGACCGTCTTCTTTCTTTCTGGTGCACCTCCCCAGCAGGATGCTCCACCTTCAGCTCTGGCAGGCCCGGACTGGGGGTTGTGCTGCTGGGCTTGGGCTTCTCTTCCATGGTGGATGTCTTTTCTTTAGGAGCACTGGTTGGGGCCGGAACAGTCGGAGAAGGTGCAGTGGGAGTCACGACTGGTTCTTTAGTTGCCGAAGTCAGTTTTTTGACTGGCTGTGGGCTCTCCTTGAAACCCTTTGTGGAGTCATGGGTCAATCTTTTGGGGCTTTCCTCTCCACAGGACTCCAGAGCCAGTTCACTGTCTAGCTCTGCTTCACGTTCCTCCCTCAAGATGCTGTACTGCATTGCAGGACTCGGGGCGAAAGCAAGGGTAGAAGACTGGGTGGGCACTGTGGAAGGTACTGTGGTTGATGAAGTGGTGCTGGGACTCTTACTGAAGCTCATGTAGCCAGTGTTAGGAGATCGTGAACTAGGCTCTTCAGAGACCAGCTCAATCTCAGAGTCTCCAGATTCGGCGCTGCTACCCTCGGCATCCTGGGGGGAAGGAGGCAAGGTGGGTTTTGGGGGGGAAGACTTCATCTCTATTGGGGAACTCTCCTGCTTGGAAGTAGGTGGAGAGGGTGAGAAGGGAGATGTTTGAGTCTTGTCTTGGGTGAAACTCATTATTTTAGTTTCATCAGCCTGGATGTTTGGATCCAAAGGAGAATCAGACTCTTCTATTAAGAAAGAGAAGGAGAGATAAAGGACAGGGAGTAAGGTAAGGTGTCTTGTGGCCATCTGGTCTGCCAAGGCATCTCACAGTGTAAGCATGTGTGTGCTATTATATTACTAAAAAGGTATAACGTACAACCAGTAATAGTCAATGAGCCACTGCTCTTAAATATTGGGTGTTTCCTCAAATATGGGCACTTCTGACATGGTGGATTTCTAAAAGATCAACTTGCCAAGTCAGACATGTTCCTGGATCACCATCTTTTGTTGATTCTGAGACGACATTACTGTCCAAAAATATAGACCGAACACTATTCCTACCCCTAAACCTAACCCTACCCATAATTTATCCCTAAAATCAAAGGGAAATGATAGCTGAATAACCCTTGTTGTAAGCCTAAAACTGACATTTCCTGTAAACATATTCCTCAAAATGGATTGGTTGACTGGGATGTTGTTCCGGGATCAATCAGGATGTTGATCCAGGAACATGTACTTGGTGAAATCATGTTTACCATTCAAGCAGATTTTGGGATAAAGCTAAAACAATAAAATCTAAACCTAAAAATAATTTGAAAAGTTGCAAAATAAATGATGAAGGCATAATGTGAGCTTCATGTAATAAAAAGCAAAAAGGCTGAATTCCGTTTGTTTTAAACTCCTCAATCCCTAGGGCATAAAGAAGAGCCTGAAGCTGAAGAATCACCAATTTATTGATTCTGAAAATGTTTGTGAATGCTCATTTTCGCTACCTCAGTAGCTTAATGATGTTTTGTCTTATCGTGGTGAACTTTTGAACGGTACTCTGCCAACATTAACTACCCTGATGTTTCATTGCGCCTCACCCTTTTTCTGTCCTAACTTGAACTTTTCCAAAATATTTGGAACTGGTTTTGCTGCTTTTTCCACCAGATTTGGTGGAAAAATTATTAAAATTATGATTACGTCATAGAACTGCTCGTTTTTCAGTCTCTTTAGATAAAAGCAAATCAAATGAAGAAATTTAAATGTATGAAAGTTTCCAGATTGACAAATACACCTACACAGAAGCAAAGGGTCAGCTAGCAGAGGAATTAAAGGTGGTGTAGTGGATACATTATAGTGAAGTGCTTGTGTGGGATGGTGATGCCCACCTGTAGGGGGTGTAGATGACTCAGGGCTTTCATCCTCAGGCTCTGAGAGAGTGACGGTTGGCACTCCCTCCAGCCCCAGACTCAGAATGCTCTCCTTCTCTGACACTGTAACTGTGGGGCTGTGCTGGACTGTGGTGGGTGATACAGATGTAGGTGGCATTTCTGTCAGGGTGATTTTTACTGGGCTGGCACTGCTGCCGTTACCTGGAGACCGATAGGGCTGGTAGTCAGACAGCTCTTCATCAGATGGTTCCTCCACATATGGGAAGGTCTGAGAGTCCAGAATTGCAGCAGAGCCAATGTCTTCCACATCCACTTCTACCGGTGATGGGCTCTTCTCTAGTTTAGTGTACTGGGTGGGCTCTGAGAGGCCGCTCATTCTCCAGTCCTCAAGGGGGCGCTGTGAACTACAGGAGTCCTCTTTACGACTGATGTCCATGTAGTTGTAAGAAGAGTCAAAAGCTTTCTCAGAGTCATGTATCTTGTGAAAGCTGTCAGTCTGGTCTGCACTGGGGTTCTTGATGCCGGAGTCCGAGGTCAACTGGAAATGGGATCCAGAGTTGAAGTCTCCTGTGCTGGATATATTTTTGTCACCAGATCTGATCATGCTGCCAGAAAAGTAGGAGGTGTCTTCATGTGAGGCATAGCTTTGATTGGACAAGAGGGAGGTGTACAGGTCATCCCTGTCATCAGTGGACTTCTTCTGGAAGATTAATTCTGATTTATCTGCATGAGAGGAGAGACACAAGAGCAAGAATTTTAACACATTTTAACATACTTAGAGTGACGAGGTTTAAACAATGATTATTCTATAAAAAATAGTGTTGTTATTCTGACTCAAATCTAGCCCCCCATAAAAACCCTACACACCCTTTACACTCTTTTCTAATATGACACTATGGCCCAAAAAGGGACATGGTGATGGGGAAAAAATTAGATGGTAGCAAAAATCTATATAAATGCTCGTGCATTCACTCACAAAACTGTTGCATTCCCGCTGAAAAACGTAACATTCGCAGGCGATTAGTGTTCTTTCGCAAACATTTTATGTTCACACGCAATACTTTTGCGTCCATGTGCTTCACACTTGCGTTAACTAGCAAAAATTTTGCATTCACTCACAAAACTGGAGAACAACTGGAAACAACAATGGAAACGAATGCATAGCTTCTCTGGGGATGCAATATTTCTTGGAAAGAAAATGTTTTGCAAAAAAAAACAAAAAAAACAAAGTTTGTCATGGAAAAACATGGAAAACATGGAAAAAATAATTTTTTCTCCCATCTCATATTTTTCCATGACCATGTAAATGGAGGTTTTTAGTTGAACTTAGTTAATATCTAATTTAATTGTTGTCTTTTTATTAAAAATTTCCTCTGAAGTACTTGTCTCAAATACAATGGAATATTTTCATATTTTTATTTGTTTGCATATTTTCATAAGCCATATTTTATGTTTCTATAAATATGATTATACATCACTGTACTGTTTTGTTGCAGCTGTATTATATTGTTAAATAAATACAGCATCCTAGACGAGAGCTGCACACCAGAGCAGCAGTTTGACCTGATCTGTAAAGGCATGCTGTGCCTCACAAAGCTTCTTACATCAAGTGACCTTGAGGTGAATTCGACTGTGTGCATGTGTTGTGAAATTCAGATGCTAGAAAGAGAATACGTATGTGTGTGTGATTCAGGTGGACATATTTTTTAAAGTGTCCTCAAGAGGGCTTTATTGGAGTGTGGCAGTGATAGCTCTCATCAGCAGTTAGTGACGGCACCACCACACCTCCTCCACACCAATTCTCCTTGTCTCTAAGTCCTTCTCATCACACTGGCCACTCCTCTTTGTCTTTCTGTCCTTCTCTCTATTACTGCGGCTATTTGTGGCAGATGACAGTTTTCCAGTTCAGTGTTTATCCGAAGGTTGACGGCAATGGTGTCACAAAAGGGCTTGAGAAGCACAAACACATACACACACTCACACATCAAGGATCAGAAAATGAGCAGATTGGTGGTGACACCTGAGTATCTCTCTGCCTCAGTCTATAAAACAAGAAGAAAACATACAGTGATAATTACTGTAAAAACCGGAGGATCCTTAATCTTTCCCTAATTGTGAAGTGTCATTTTGTAAATGTTAAAATACAGCATAAAATGTAAAAAAAAAAAAAAAAAAAAAAAAAAAAAA
Source organism: Spinibarbus caldwelli (assembly GCA_039654775.1). Classification (NCBI taxonomy): domain Eukaryota; kingdom Metazoa; phylum Chordata; class Actinopteri; order Cypriniformes; family Cyprinidae; genus Spinibarbus; species Spinibarbus caldwelli. Next base: position 15,648,129 of record CM077240.1, on the reverse strand, counting down.
ATCCCTTTCACGTTTTATGTGCAGTGTCAGAAATGATCCAGGCTTGAGGCAAAAATGCTATTAAAGTGATAAACATGTCCCAGATATTAAAAAATGTGTAAGCAGAAAGGTCTCTGTAGAGTTTTAATCCGTTATCTAACATTAATTATATCATACAGAATATTATTACTTATAATATTCCATTCTAGCCTGTGTAGTTATGTTTTTAATGACTCAGCAGATATCACAGTGCCTCGTAGCTGTCAGATTCACTGATTCAAAGAGCGATTGTTGTTGAATGTTAAGCTAAAAAGTGTCTTTTCTTGAAAAAAAAACAACAACTAAAGTCAGCCCTTACAAACAATTCCAACAACTGCAAAACCAGAAACAGTGATTATTTCAAAATCAACATATTGCTATACTGTATAATCTAATATGACAGGGTAAGATGCATTCCAAACCTGGTTTTGGTTTCAATCATTATAATTTTGGTTCCATGTGGTGGCACATAATACACCTTTAAAACAGATATTTACTGTTTATTAAAAAGACTATAGATATCACTTTAAAAGTTTGCTTAAAAAAGGTTAATTTAATTATCAAGTTGTTAAAAATAATGTGATATTATACCTAGAGGTAGCTTAAAGTTTTTCATAGCTTCACTGATTCTGATCATGCTGGGTGACTGAACAGATGGAGAGAAGGAGAGAGGTTAGGAGATGGATGGATGAGCGGGTAAGTGTGTATTATTTTGATTTATAATTTTGTTTTCAATATCAGTCTCATTTCAGTTAATTTTAATCCACTTGTTTGTTTTGAAAATGACTTTCACTAGGCTAATTTGACATTTTTCTCTCTCTGTTGTTGACTTCAGCATCAGGTGTGTTTCCCGCCACACTACAGATGTAACTGTGGATGACTGTATGACTCGTGTAGATCGCCATACTAATGTGACCCCACTCCATCAGAGAGCCTGTGCCTCTGTCTCTGTACTGCCCTACATTCACTGGGCAAACTGACTCCACTGGGACTCTATTTTTAACCATCAGTAGCTAAGAAGTGTGAGGATCTATGAAAAAAAGTGCAGAGAGAGAAGAGAGCCACTGATACCTCAAAAACAAAAACCAAATCATATCACAACCTTCTTTATCACATTGCTAAGTAACACATCAGGTTAACTGATATTGTAGCAATAAGTATCTGCAACCACATAGCAATAGGATCATCTCAGCTACTGTCACTGAAATGTCTCAGTATGTGACGGACGATCCTGTATGAGTTCGTAGTTTGTACCACACAATCTCCAGCCCACATCTCTCACCCTCAACATCTAGCAGCGTGCGAGCTATGACTCATCCTCTCAAAAACACAGTGATAGCGAGAACACATGGTGGCCTTAAGTGCTGAACTTTCATTTACAGTACCTGTTACTAAAATGTCTTTCACAAAGACAGCGCTTAGATTTTGAAAAACTGACATATACAGTTTGTTGCTTCTGCCAAACCCTATTACACTGGTAATTCTCTAACTTCTCTAACTGCTTAATCGAAGCAATTATTTCTTTATGTTGTAAACTAGTCATGCACTACAGTGTTTTCCAATGTGATCCTCTGACAAGGATATTATACGTTTAAAGATTCCATGAAATCAAAATTGAAGTTTTGTGACATTTGTCCTTTCTGTTAGCTTGGACATCTATATGATAGTGTACTCCTACAAGTTTAAAACTAACTTTTTATTATAAACATAAATACATCTACCTCTTGTATTTCTCTTTTATTGCAGTTTCTGCAGCAGAGTTAAAAAAAAAAAGTTATCTATAAGATTTAAAGTTTAAAATAGTCACATACTGTTCAAAAGTTTTTGATGTTAGTAAAAGTTTTTAATGTTTTTTTTAAGTCTCACCAAGGCTACATTTACATAATAAAAAATGGAGTAAAAACTGTAATATTGTGAAATTTTTATATATTTTAAATGCAATTTATTCCTGTGATGGTAAAGCTGAATTTTCAGCAGCCATTCTACTCCAGTCTTCAGAGTCATATGATCCTTCAGAAATCAATCTAATAGGCTGATTTGCTGCTCAAAAACATTTCTTATTATAATCAATATTGAAAACAGTTGTGCTGCTTAATATTTTTTTGTGAAAACCATGCTACTTCTCAGAATTATGAATTCAAAATAAAAAAAAAACAGCATTTATTCAAAAATGAAATCTTTTGTAAAAACGTACAAGCCTTTACAGTCACTTTTCATAAATGTAATGCAACCTTGCTGAGTAAAAATATCTAATAAAAAAAATCATACTGACTCACAAACTTACATTATGAAAAATAAAGTTGCAGATGTAAAGTTGAAAAGAAATAGGTCAACAAAGAAAAGAAATGAAATTGGGTATTTACTAAGCCAATTCAATTCAAGTTTATTTGTATAGTGCTTTTCACGATACAAATCATTGCAAAGCAGCTTTACAGAAAATTTTAAGTTTTTACATTATATTTAGGAGTAGGTTATTAGTGGTGGCTTTGGCAGAAATGTACAGAAAAAAAATCATTCAGTTAGTTACAAATAACATGCAATCAAACAGACGGTGAACACTATTAACTGCAATGATTATATGTTGCGATTAAACTTGGCGATTGCGATTAAACGTTGCGATTAAGCAAAATAGTAGTTTTATATGTTGTTCCAGGGTTAGCATCATCTGAGGTCTTCTGGGAGGTTGGCATCATCTCTTCTCAGGTGTTCGGTCATCTCAGATCTTCATAAGGGTTGGATTCAGACTGAAGCTTGTGTAATAAACCAAGGGCAGCAAGACATACATTTGAGTAGTACAGCAAGCATTCCAGTACACTATAAATACACAATGTAAACAAGATAATAAAATAAACACAGCTGGAAGAGAATTAACTAATAACGACAGGAACAGGAACAGAACCAAATAAGGGCATACAAGAGGTAGGGAAACACAAGACACAAGACAATCCTGACATTACGCCCCCTTCCGGAAGGCGCGTCCTCACGCCATATACTATCCAATGTGGAGGGGGGGGGGGGTGGGCGCTCTGGAGGCCTCCAGGAACAAGGACACGGAGACAGGACAGACAGCCTCCAGGGCGGCGCCTATTCCAGTACCCACGGTGGTCAGGAGCCCTCCCTGGGCTTAACGGGGGATCAGAAGCCCTCCCTGGGCAGAACGGGGAGTCAGGAGCCCTCCTTGGGCTGAGCTGGGGATCAGGAGCCCTCTCTGGGCTGAACTGAGGATCAGGAGCCTTCACTGGGCTTACCTCGGGAACAGGAGCCCTTCCTGGGCTTAACTCGTGAACAGGAGCCCTTCCTGGGCTTACCTCGTGAACAGGAGCCCTCACTGTGCTTGACTGGGGAACAGGAGCCCTCTCTGGGCTGAACTGGGGATCAGGAGCCCTCACTGGGCTTAACACAGGAACTGGAGTCTTTCGTGGGTCATCCACTGGAACAGGAGCCCTCTCTGGGCTAGGCTCGGAATCTGAGGTCCCTATTGGGCCGGACATGAGACCCACAGCCCTCCCTGGGGTGAAAGTGGTGACCGGGGCCCTTTCAGGGGTGCACTCAGGAACCGCTTCCATTGCGGCAGCCGGAGAAGCAAGCGGCTTGGGAATGGCCTCTGTGGCCATAACAAGAGAAGCAGTCCACTTCTCAGGAACCTTAACGGACAAGACAAGACTCGACAAGACCGACAAGATTTGTTACGGTGGACACGACAAAACTTCTGGGGACATGACTTGATTTAGGTCAGGGGCTAGAGCCATCTCTCGACTCTGCTCAGGGGCTGGAGCCATCACTGGACTCTGGTCAGGGGCTTGAGCCATCACTGGACTCTGGTCAGGGCCTTGAGCCATCACTGGAGCGAACTTTCGAGGAGTGGGCACTGCAGGGCGCTCTGGCAGGTGCTTTCAAAGAGCCGGCACTGGAGGACGCTCTGGCAGGCGCTTTCGAGGAGCCGCGACTGGCAGGCTTGACTTCGGGCTTGCCATAGGAACCGCTGGCGGGCTTGCCACAGGAACCACCGATGGGCTTGCCATAGGAACCGCTGACGGGCTTGAGGAAACCGCGGACGGCGGCGGGCTTGGCAGCTGAAATTCATTGAAGAGTGGCCGGCAGGCGGGGACCAGCCGCAGCCGGCGGGCTTGAGCGAGCGGCGGCGGACTTGAGGGAGCCACAGACGGCGGCGAGCTTGGCAGCCGAACTTGACTGAAGAGTGGCCGGCAGGCTGGGACCAGCCACAGCCGGCGGCCTTGAATGAGCGGCAGCGGGCTTGAGGAAACTGCAGACGGCAGTGGGCTTGGCAGCCGAACTAAACTGAAGTCTGACCACCGGGCTGGGACCAGCCACAGACGGCAGCGGCCTTGAGCTCGCGGTGGCGGACTTGAGTGAGCCGCGAACGCCGGCAAGCTTGGGAAAGCGGCGGTTTCCATGCCACGGGGAGAGGGAAAAACCAGGAAAAACAAAAACACTTTTCATAAACGGAAAAGAAACACGGGGAAAAGGAGCGCCGCTTACTTTGTTTGGTCCGGTATTCTGTCACGATTCACGAGGAGACACGGAAGCCAAGAACGGGGAGACGAGGAATTCACCAAAACTAGAGTCTTTAATCATCCAACAGGTAAGTACAGATAACAGGCAAGGAAGCCATACACATAGAACGTGGGATGACGTTCAATACCGGACAGGAAACACAGGGCAGAACACACTATAAATACACAACGTAAACGAGATAGTAAAATAAACACAGCTGGAAGAGAATTAACTAATAACGACAGGAACAGGAACAAAACCAAATAAGGGCATACAAGAGGTAGGGAAACACAAGACATAAGACAATCCTAACACCAGCACTGTTTTGAGTCTGAATGAATCAACCGTTTAAATGATTTGGTTCAATCGCAATGACTCATTTATTAACAGTGACTTGCTGTCACCTGCTGGTGGTTTTAACTTCAAATTTAAAGTATCTTTTTATTATTTACATTATTTCAAATATCAGTATTCAACGTTTTATGTTTAATACACCAAACATAATTTATGCATATTTAATTGCAGGTTAAATGCATTCATGTCCTGCATTAAACAGTGTACATCTAAATGCCACTTCAGATGCAGCTTCTGTGTTTACTCTGCATTGCAAAGATGAAATTTGTTGATACTGATTTCATAATTCACTGATTAAATGTAAGAATTTGACTCAAAAGATAATGGACTCTTTTAGAAAAAAATGGCTTTATGAAGGTAAAAATGGCTTTATAAAATGTAAAAATCAATTTAAACTTATTGGAAAAGATTAATTTCTATCAGTGTGGACCACCACACAGAATATGAAGAAAATCATAACTTTAGGAGTCAGCTGTCCACGGCAGTCCTTAAGATACCAGCACAATAACACACTAAGCAAAATACTGTCTAATTATCGTTACCGATAAAATCCCAGAAAATATCAAGATATTCTTTTTTGTCAATATCGCACACCCCTACTTACAACACTATACAGCTGCAGACTTGTCACTATTGCTCATGCCTAGTGTTGCATGCTGCTAATGGATTAACTAAGTAGAAGAAAGAAAGAAGAGTCAGCTAACAGGTCAATAAAAGCAGGGCTTCTGACATATGGTAGTCTCAAGGTGCGTTCACACCAGACGCGAATGAAGCGTTAAGCGTGAGTGATTTACATGTTAAGTCAATGCAAAGAAGCGAATAGACATCCTGCAGCGCGATTCGCGTGAATGAGGCGGCGCGAATGACGTGGCGCGAATTGAGCGTTTCGGGCGTTTGACGCGTGTAACGCTTGAAAAATCTGAACTTTGGCGAAAATTCGCGCCGCGTTAACCAATCAGGAGCTTGCTCTAGTAGTGACGTGGTTACGACGTAGCAAGCGGAGGCAGAAATCTGAAACAACAATGGAGGACAAAATCATAGTCGCTGTATGTGGATACCCGGAGCTGTACGATACATCTTCGTACTTTTATAGAAACAGGAATAAAAAGGATCTTGTTTGGAAGAAAGTGAGTGAGGAGGTCGGACAATCGTTGTAAAAAACGCTCTTTACTCAATTTGAGCTATATAAGCCCCTCCCATGACGCGAATTCGCCTCTGTTGTGAAGTGAATTTAACGCGCGAATGAAGCAAGTAAACTCAAAATGTTCAAGCGTCCAACTACGTGCGAATAGCGCGATTTATTCGTGCAAGTCGCTTCTGGTGTGAACGCACTGTCAGACGTCATGCCCACGGAATGATCCCCCGAAGGCAGGAATCTGAAACAATAATGGAGGACAAAATCATCGTCGCTGTATGTGGATACCCGGAGCTGTATGATACATCTTCGTACATTTATAGAAACAGGAATAAAAAGGATCTTGCTTGGAAGAAAGTCAGTGAGGAGGTTGGACAATCGTTGTAAAAAATGCTCTTTACTCAATTTGAGCTATATAAGCCCCTCCCATGACGCGAATTCACGTCTGTTGTGAAGTGAATTTCACGCGCGAATGAACCGAGTAAACTCAAAATGTTCAAGCGTCCAACTACGCGCGAGCAGCGCGATTTATTCGCGCAAGTCACGTCTGGTGTGAACGCACTGTCAGACGTCATGCCCACGGAATGTTGGCTAAACTGATGCATATGGCACACTTATCTGGAAACACTTCAGGTGTTTCGAAGTCGTCATCGGATTGGTTAAATTATACAGGATTTCCGGGAGATATGTGTGTCGTGTTCTTTAACGTTTCACCTGGAAACAAAGATGCCGTGACGCCAAACTCCCTCATCGAAGAAGAAAGCTGTCCTGTTTACAACTGTGACAGTGAGTGCTTATCAGTATCAACCAAACTCTGGATTTTCAAAAGTGTGTGAAATATTTAAATTTCATGGCATAGAACCTTTAAAATATGTCCAAGAGTTTTACACACCGGTCTGTTATTGTGGCGACATTTCCACACCCCTAAACATGACATGCCACAAAACGAAACGTGATTGGTTGCTTTACCTGTCAGTCAAAAGGCTTCTTGGGCGGGTCTTGGCCATTCAAAGTGGACAAAGTTCCCAGACCTTTAGCCGTCAGTTTGAAGGTCTGGCTACACGAGACTAGACATATGGTGGCATATCTATATCTCAGATTGAGACATAATGTCTTGTAGTAAAAGACTCCTGGGAAAAACTCCTATGGGTATATGTATCAAGTTTAAAACTAGTTAATGCTAATTTACAAGAGGAGCTTAGCTAATTTAGGCCAACTAATGATAAAGAAGTGTGCTTAAATGTATTGAATGTGCATGTGCGATGTACTTCACATTTTAAAAGTATTTTTTTTATAAAACTGCTTTTGCAGATACTATAATGTTAATTAAATAAAAGGCCACTTAAGTACATTTTCATGTTTCCTAACACACTCAAGTGTTAACACACTTTAAAGTACATTTTAATTAATTGTTTTGATAATCTCTTGTTGTGCTTTAAACAAGTACACTTATTTTGATATGTACTAAATACAAGTAAATACTAAATAGAAATAGTAAATCAAAAGTTTTCTAATTATAACTGTAATGTGTTATTCAACATTACATTTTTAAACATACTACATTTCAACTTAATACAAGTTTCAAAAGAATTCTAGTTTACTATTATATTTTACAATTTACTATAATCAGTACTTTCGGCAATAAACAAAGACAATAGAAGTAATTATGAAATTACATACAAAGTTGTACTTACATCTTGCTTAAAATGGGTCAAATAAGTACTCTAAAGTTCAGCCAATACATTTTCATTTAAAGGGTTAGTTCACCCAAAAATGAAAATTAGCCTGTATTTTACTCACCCTCAAGGCATCCTATGTGTATGACTTTCTTCTTTCAGATGAATCCAATCGGAGTTATATTAAAAATTGTCCTGGCTATGCAAAGCGTTATCATTGCAGTGGGCGGGTGTTTCTATTGAACAGTCCACAAGACATCAAATAAAGTGCACGCGTCCATAATAAAAACGTGCCTCACGCGGCTTCAGGGGGTGAATAAAGGCATCCTGTAGCGATTCTATTCCTTTTTATAAGAAAAATATCCATATTTCAAACGTAATCTATCACTTTTCTATCACTTAAGCCGTTCCGGTGGATGACGTAGGACGTATGCGTCGCGCACGCCTAGAAATGCTAGTCTCATGAGTTTGTTTACAGAAGCAAAGGAAGCAAAGTTTCATTACTTTAGCAAAGGAAAACCAGTTTCCTATTAGCTTATATCGAAATCCTCTGACATTTTTCTTTACAAACCCTCTGTTTGTACTTCTCATTCCTGACTGGTATTTGTTTTGTTCTCTCTCCGTGTTCATCACTAATCATGCTACGCTGACGTTCTACGTCATCCACCGGAACGGCTTCTGCGTACCACAGTTAGATGAAGTGAGAGAAAAGTGTTTATTACGTTTGAAATATGGATATTTTTCTTACAAAATGCATGGATTCGCTACAGGAGGCCTTTATTCACGCCCCTGAGCCGTTTGAGGCACATTTTATTATGGATGCACACACTTTATTTGATGTCTAGTGGATTGTTGTACAGAAACACCCGCCCACTGCAATGATAACACTTGGAATAGCCAGGACAATTTTTAATATAACTCCGATTGGATTCGTCTGAAAGAAGAAAGTCCTATACACCTAGGATGACTCGAGGGTGAGAAAATGTTGGCAGAACTACCGTCCTGACTAACTAGCAAGATCAGACTAGCTCTGATCTTGCGCTTTCACAACTCGTTGTTTTGGATGTACTCTACTATATATGATGTTTTGATTATGTTGGCCCTTTGACACACAAGTGTGTAATGTACTTTTGGCAAGAAGTGAATTTCTCTTTTCTTAGCTGAGTAGCTCTGACTGTTTTAACTGAGCTTAGAAAGATCAGTACATTGTGAGGACTTCCTTCCTGTAGTCTGTGTTATTTCTGGTCAGCGCCAGGTCTATCTTCACAGGAAGACAGTGATGAAACGACACTGCAGACTTTCCTTATCAAACAAGAGTGACAAAAAGTGACTGGGAGGGAAAATATGACAAGGGTTATGTTTCAAAGCAGCATAATTATATCTCACAATTTCATTTTTATTTTTTTTAGAGAAAAGCTCTCTAAGTCACTAAGATGGGCTTCCTTTTAAACACTCATCTCTGCTGTGCCACCAGCACATATCTCTGCAGAACAGTACGTCTCACAGACAGATAAAGTTGAAAAGAAGATCAAGATGCCACTGACAGGTTTGTGGCACATGAGGAGGAGTTGGTGCCAACTTCAAATCACTGCAGGCACTTTCACAGGGTTACTCTATGTGTATGTGTATGAATTCACCGGATTTACTTCATCATCAGAACAGATGCAGATGGAGAGCCGGAGGCAGCTGTTGGAGGTACTTCTCTTGTACCTAAAAAACCAACTGTTCCAGCATGCCTTTGTCTGCAGGAATTGCGGGTTTATGGTGAAAAACTTAAAGGGTAAAGCATAGTAATCTCAATATTTAAAGAACAATGTAGAAATTATATAAAATTAAATGCAAAATATAGTGACCCCAACCATCAATAGGGGTTTTAAAAATCAGCAGCTTCTGAAATCCATTAGGTTCTAAATTCATTTTCTCTGAGATTTTGTTTTTTTTTAAACATAATTATTTTCTCTGTGTCACTGGGGTCAATTACCATAGAGAACAATCTGTCATGAAAAGAAGACAATAATCTGTCCACCTCATAGGGCTGGACAAATGAGCATATGTTTAGAGCTTTTACATAATCGCTTTAGTCTATGATGCAATATGCTTGCTGCATTGAAATTCATTCCTCACAACAAACAGTACATTGGCTATACACACCTTGGCCACTAAGCTTGTTTCTAGCATTTTTCCTACATGTTGAAAATATTCCACAATGCTTGGTAAAGGAAAGAAACAAAATTAAAGAATATGTATGAAAACTACAAACAATATTGTATTTAAATACGCTAAATATTGGAGGCTGGGGTCTCTTTTCTTTCTAGACCCAATTAAGTACCATTTACCTATGATGAAAAACATTTACTGCCTTTTTTATTTTCTTATGTCAGTATATTTATATGGGAAAAACTCCACTGGCAATGTTTTTTTCTTATTTTAAGCATAATACAATGTCATTTTGCTTCTCAAAGTACTAGAAAACAAGAGAAATGTTGACAAAAATTGTGAACAGAGCAGTAGAGTAACATTTTTAAACATTTTTAAAATTATACAATATATAATATTGTTTAATCACATTATTGTTGAATGTCAGTATACAGAAAGCAGTTTCTGAACTATACGAGCTTTTTAAAATCATGGCAGCAAGTGCTGAGTCAGTGCTAATGAGGCGAATGTGTTACCGCAAAGGGAAATAGATTCTTTTAATCTTGTTATGGTTCTTAGTACTTTCTGATGCCCATGTGATATTCTGCTACCAGCAACGCTTTCTGTATGTGTGTAAAGAAGAAAGTGAACTTGCATTCCAGTGTCCCTAATGAATCACGGTTCACTGAAGCAAAGACATTAAAAACAATGAACGGCCTGTCTGTATACAACTCAAAAGGCTTTCTGATTTCTGATCGGGGTACCATGAAAGACAACACAGTGGGGTCTCTCCAGTACACAACCTACACATCATATATATTGCTCATTATATGTCTTAAATCAAATAGTGTTGCAAATAAGCCAAAGAAGCCATGCAAGATACCGGTGAACTGTTTGTAGAGAAAAAACTGTTTTATGAAAACAGGAGGAAATTATCAGGTTTGTATATGTTCATGGTGAAAGACATACACTTTTAAAAAATAAAGGTGCTTCGTGATGCCAAAGAAAAACTTTTTTGACTAAATGGTTCCCTAAAGAACCTTTAACATCTGAAGAAACTGCATTGCAAGTTAGCTAGCTAGTTGCAGTAGTAGCAGATGTGTAGAATTATTAAAGATAATAACAGTATAAAAACACTAATGTTTGCTCTTGCTCTGACTAATCTGTTATCAAAAAGAGGATGTTTTCACATTAACTGCATTCTGTCAGAGGTTATGTTTCATGTTTGTCCACTAAATTATTCATGTGCAAATGGTATAGCTAAACTTTAATCTATAGTCTTATCAAAAGTCAAATAAGTAATAGAGTTACTATGTGCTCTCACCTAAAGAATCAGGCTTAATTCATGTTAATTTCAACATTAAGAATGATTTTAACAATGTGCTCTAAATGTGATCCAAAAGGCCAAGTATCACATCCTCTAAGAGTCAGTACTGGTTCAATAAGCACTGGGATAGGCTGTCATTCAGCTAAAGAGATTCAGTCTGATTAGAGGATTTTACCACAGGCCTCTAAATTTCATTCACTTGTCAATGTCAGTCTGGTGATTCAGATACACACAAAACAACTTCTACAAATCTTGTGTGACTCATGATGCACCAATAATGAAACTTAATATGTTAAAGATACTAATTCAAGCTCATTTATCAGTGCTTTAGTGTTGACATGCATAGGTTGGGAAATTTCACTGAAACCTCACTGAACCTTTTATCCAGTATAGTTCTGAATCTGTGCAAGAAGTCTCAGATATTAAAAAGGGTATTAAGTGAAAATGTTCTAAATGTTCTTATGTTTGGTTAATTAAAAGCAGAAAGCTTAGACTGCTGTTGAAGCACTTTTATTGCTGTTTTACTTCTACAGTTCATGACGATTTGATTTATTTTTTCCCTTATTACCTAATACCATTTCCACATTAGGCTTAATGTTTTATAGCTCATAATGAGGTTATTTTTTTTTTGTTTTGTTTTCCAATGATAACCTACCTCTCCATCTTTCTGATACCCACATGAAAGACTATTACATAATATCACTTTCACTCAACAGTCTACAGCATTAAGATACGTCAAACACAGAAAGGCAGGCTTGTCTAAAGCTACAACTGAAAAAGAAAACTATTTTAAGAAACGTGCAAACCTGAAAAAGCTTCCTATTGCATATAGTATTAGCATTACTTATCTCTTTTATTTCTGTCTGGTTGTAAAGAGTAATTTTGGACTGGCATTTTATAGAAATGGAGCTACAATCTCATTTCACTAAGAGAAAAAACTGACCACATGATGAAAGACTAGTCTGAACAGCTCTGTCTGTCCTTCATAGGGTTTCTCTAGTAGCATAATGCCATCTAGCACAGATTTTTGATCCAAGCCTGTGAGATGTTCAAATGGCAATGTCAAGTATTGATCTCTATGCAGTAAAGGACCTGTAAAGGTTACTGTAAAGTGTCTGGTCTCAAAAACAGCTGAGGCACAATGAAATAATGGCAAAGATAAAGAACCAGCAACTGAAGCGGGGGGAAAGCAAGTTATACAACATCTCACTAACACTGTATTTTGCATTTGCAGTTTTTTATGGTATGTATAACACTATAAATCATAGTAAGTAAAAGTAGTTTTTAGTAGCCAAAGTGTTTCAACAATAGGTCTCAGACGTAAATATAAAAATTAGATTTATGGAGAACAAATAAATGCCTTTAACTGTCACAAAGCAACTTTTAGAATCAAAAACACCTTTGATTCAGCTGGATCTGAAGTACTTTCTGAACCGGAAATTACTACTTTAGTCATTTCAGACAAATATCAAATTCCAAACTAATTGTAACACATATGTTCTAGACATTATTTCATAATGTGTATAAAATAAATGAATACATATTTATTAGAATAAATGATATTTTGTTTATTAATCATTTTAATACAATGCATAGTTAGAAAAGAACCATACGCCACCTCTAAAAAGTGTTTTGAAATAAATATATTTCTTATTTGTTAAATCTGATCTGCTGAAATTAAAATGTTTGAATTCCTTCCTCAAAAATACTAAAAGAATTGAGAAGAATTCAATTCATTACGATGTCCATCCCTAATTTCAATAAAACTTCCACTCCAGACAGAGCGAGCCAAGGTAACTGCTACCTGAAAACCAGGCCCCGGTCGACAGAGAAGTTAAGCATCGAGGTATTTCAAAGCGTTGCATTTATGACGATGTGCATTAAAACCACATTACCTGTGGAAGCAGTTTCCATGACGACAGGGAGCGGTTGCCGGTCGCTTTCGGGATGGCTGGAAAACTGTTTCTCTTCACTTGAATCGTCCTCCCAGTCTCTCATCTGCCGCTCCTCTCGCAAGTCATCCCGCGGGGCGGCGGAGGTGCTCCCGAAGCGGTCAATCTTCTCAAAATCGTCCCCGTACCAGCTGCCCTCCGAGTCTGCCTCCGGCTTCACGGACATGTTTGAGCTTTCCGTCTGTGTGCGATGCTCTTCAGAGAGACGCGGTCACTCACTGACTGAAGAAATGCTGGCAAAGCACCGGTCAACTTCTCGGATCAGACGCTGGGTAACTCTCAGAAGTGGTTTGGGGAGGCCGAGCGCTTCGGCAGAGGCTCGCGCTGCTGGAAATGGCTCGTTTAGTTCAGTGTGTCGGGGCTGACGTCACCGTGTCTCGAGCTCGTAGTGGCACGCAGCATTTAAACACACAGAGCTGGAACTGGGCGTGAAATAAAGCTTTCGGATAATAAATGAAGATGGGGAATTGTTACAGTCGTTTGAGAGAATAAACTCGCTCTGTGGATTGGATTCAGATTAAAAATGAATTTCAGTAAAAATATTCTTAAGTAGCTAACGCAAACACGACTAAATGTACTAGATGGATCTGAGCATTATCCTGAAAGTTACAGTCGACTAGGCTTTTAATGCGCAGTCATGGGTCTTATTAGTTTTTTAGGAAATGGTGTCATCTTGTGGTTTCAGAGGTAACTACAGCAGACCTTTTTTTCAGGGTTGGACTTGGTAGTTAAAAAAAAAATCCTCTTTGAGACATAAATGTGCCTCAAGCTTCTTTTATTCAGTTTACAAACAGTGGGTTCACCATAATCCATAAATTATATATTACATACCAAGAGCATTTCATTTACTGTGCATTTACTGTGTTGTTGAAATACAACCAATTTCTGCCTAATTTCAAAGATATTATAGCTATTTAATTAGAAAACAGCTCTGTCTTCTTTAGTGACAAATCTAAAATTATTGTATAATGAAATATGTGGCTAGGATAGCCTCCTCATTGGAAATTATCTATTGCTTTTCAGAGATATTTTCATTTTTCTTAATTTTTGTTATCACGTAAATATAGGCTACTTCTTCATTGTGTCACATTGCATTTTACAGACAGCTAGTCACAGTTGACTGCTCTTGAAAATGTTTTCTATTATTAGTACAGTGCAGATTTCACTTATGAAAGCAGTCTGAAATCTGAAGAAGAAGAAAAATGAAAGCTAGCTTGGTCACAAATGAATGGAAAACCAGGATAGAAGAAACAACAGCAGCAACAGAATGCTCTGCACTCAGTCTAGCATGCATGCAGTGACCTTCCTCTCCATCTCTTCTGAGCAAATCATAAGTGAATGGTGTATTCGCTCTGCCCTTGGACCATTATGGCTTTTTTTCACTTGTCTCATGTCATTAAATGCCCCTGGAAACAACTATTCATTATAACTGTTCTTTCACTGATGAATTCAATGATTTCTTTCTTTCTGCATTGTGTTTCATTAAACCATCTTTCTGACCCTGACCAAATCCACTCGACCACTCAACATAACATTTGAATTTTGGAGAATGACGATCCTTTGTATCTGACTGAACTATTATTAAAGCTAGAACAATTAATGTTGTTGCATTTTGTATTGGGTGGTATTGTTATAAATTTATTCATAATTATTCACTATAAAAAAAAATCTGTTTTCTCTATAATTATAATTAGAAGAGTTATCTAATTAAATATTAGTGCAATAAGAAAAAAATAGCATACAATGTAAAGCATGCAATAATTAATAATTAATTTAAATTTTATTTTTATTCATTTTATAGGTATATAAAATATATTTAACATATTTAATATATTAAACATATTTATAAACATATAAACATACAGTGGGTACGGAAAATATTCAGACCCCCTTCACTTTTTTCAATTTTGTTATGTTGCAGTCTGATACTACAATTGTTTAAATTCTTTTTTTTCCTCATTACTCTACACTCTGTCCTTTATAATGACAAAGTGAAAACAGAATTTTAGAAATGTTTGTAAATTTATTAAAAAGAAAAAACTGAAATATCACATTTACATAAGTATTCAGACCCTTTACTCAGTACTTAGTTGAAGCACCTTTGGCAGCAATTACAGCCTCGAGTCTTTTTGGGTATGACGCAACAAGCTTTGCACAACTGGATTGGGGGAATTTCTGCCATTCTTCTTTGCAAATCCTCTCAAGCTCGGTCAGGTTGGATGGGGACCGTCTGTTGACAGCCTTTTTCAGGTCTCTCCAGAGATGTTCGATAGGGTTCAAGTCAGGGCTCTGGCTGGGTCACTCTAGGACATTCACAGAGTTGTCCCTAAGCCACTCCTGTGTTGCCTTGGCTGTGTGCTTAGGGTCATTGTCATGTTAGAAGGTGAACCTTCGGCCCAGTCTGAGGTTTTGAATGCCCTGGACTGGGTTTTCATTAAGGCTATCTCAATATTTTGGTGCACTGAACTTTTCTTCTACTCTGATTAGTTCCTCAGTCCCTGCCGCTGAAAAACAGCCCAACAGCATGAGGCTGCTACCACCACACTTTACTTTTGGGATGGTACTCTGCAGGTGATGAGAAGAGCTATTTTCCTTCAAACATGATGCTTAGAATTGAGGTTCATCAGAACAGGTAATCTTGTTTCTCAGAGTCTGAGGGTCCTTTAGGTGCTTTATTGCAAATTCCAAGTGTGTTTTCATGTGTCTTCACTGAGGAGAGGATTGAGTTTGGCCACACTGCCATAAAGCCCAGATCGGTGGAGTGTTGCAGTGATGTTTGTCCTTCTGTAGGTTTCTCCCATCTGCATATATGATCATGGAGCTCAACTAGAGTGACCACTAGGTTCTTGGTCACCAGTCTAGACAAGCCCCTTCTCTATCAATTGCTCAGTTTGGCTGGGGACCAGCTCTTGGAAGAGTCCTGGTTGTGCCAAACTTCTTCCATTTGAGAATTATGGAAGCCAATGTGCTCTTGGGAACCTTCAGTGCAGCAGAATTTTTTTTGTAGCCTTCCTCAGATCTGTGCCTCAATACAATCCTGTGTCTGAGCTCTGCAGGCAGTTCCTTTGACCTCGTGGCTTGGTTTTCGCTCTGATATGCATTATCAGCTGTGAGGCCTTTTACAGAGAGGTGTGTGCCTTTCCAAATCATGTCCAATCAATTTAATTTACCACAGGCTGACTCCAATCAAGGTGTAGAAACATCTCTGCAATGATCAAGAGACATGGGAGGCACCTGAGCGAAATTTCAAGTGTTGTTGCAAAGGGTCTGAATACTTATGTAAATGTGATATTTCAGTTTTTTCTTTTTAATAAATTTACAGACATTTCTAAAATTCTGTTTTCACTTCATCATTATGAGGTACAGAGTGTAGATTGATGAGAAAAAAAATGAATTTAAACAATTGTAGTATCAGGCTGCAACATAACAAAATTGAAAAAAGTGAAGGGGGTCTGAATACTTTCCGTACCCACTGTATATTTGTTTGTTGTTTGTTTGTTTATTGCATTATTTTTTGCATTTAGACCATGCATTTCAAATAATTTATTATTAGAAGGATTATTATTATAAATAATAATTAATAATCATTTCAATTATAAAAAAATACTGTTAGAGGTATTGCATTTAGTTGCCACCACATTGTCACTAGGTGGCATCAGCTACCCTTTGAAATAAAATAAGGCGCTCATGATCAGTGTGGTAATTATACATATATTTATATATTGTTATATAGTAATAATTATTACTAAAAATAGATGGATTTTCACATTTGTTCTACAATTTAATTAATGTGCAATGTCATGGATGTAGTCTTGTAATCATGCACAAATGCACTGACAGAAATACAGCATCTGTCGATTTTAATACACACGGATAGCACTTAATAATATGGGCAGGTCAGCCATATGCATCAGTAATAATTACACTTTCATTTTCAGTAATAAGTGCACTTTCATTTTTCTGCATTAGTGGCTGCCTATGGAAACTGCAGTCTGAGGAGTCAAGCCTCCTGATTTGATCACCATTCTGATTATGCAGCCTCACATCAGTGGAAGCAGATGACCAATCAAGTGAGAGAGTCTAAAATTAATTCACATATGCATGCTTGCACATATGCAGTGCCAAGCCGACTATATGAACATGTCACTGAAGTACTGCTTTCCACTAATTTGAATTTACATAAAGAGCATGAACAGTTTAATCAGTTGCAGCAATGCTCCACTTCTCAAGCCCTGCACACATTGCTACTTATTCCTCTCCTTTATTGTTTTCTCTCACTTCCCTTCTGTGCATGGATAATGAGCTATTCAATAGGATGGAATATGTGTGAACATTACATCTATTATGTTTAAAGAAGAAACATTAAAAAGGAAAATTCATTGTTTAACAATCATACTTATGTTTTATGAGAAATAAATCATAGGCTACACACTGCTCTTGATGTTAAAGTGGGAATTCCTGTCATAAATAAAGATGGAATTTACGATCATCATTTCATCACATTTTGTAAACATTTTCAGTTTATTTATTTATTTTATTTAATAACGTTTTATTCAGTTTATTTAGTTTTTGTTTTTTATACTTTAAGTATAAATATATATATATATATATATATATATATATATAGAAATATATATAAAAATATAAAGTATATATATCTAAGTATAAAGTATAAATTGTTTTTATTTATGCTTTATTACTATTTTTTTATTTTTCATGTCATACTTCACATAGATACATTTTTGTGTATTTTAAATTTTCACTCCTGAAATATGATATATATGTATGTATGTATGTATATATATATATATATATATATATATATATATATATATATATATATATATATATATATATTTTTTTTTTTTTAGTAAAATTTGTGTGTGGTTCACGACACTTTTGTAACCACAGTACTGTCCACCAGAAAAAACAAAAAACAACTGTTTAAGATATTGAAAGACAAGAACCACGGGAGTTAATCCAACGAATTTATTGTTTTGTTGTTATCATCTTCACATAGAAATAAACTCAGCTGCTGTCAACAGCAAGGTCAGCGGCACTGCAATGCACAAACCATCTGAACTCTCTGTGTCGGATTAGAATTACAGCAAATAAGCAAGTGTAAAAATTAGGCCATGGATTTGTGTGTGCCATTTCACTTGGCCCGTATTACTGCGGTATTGATAATCCACAGTGTCTTTAGATTGTAATCCCTTGCTGGAATTAAGGACACTGGAAATGACTTTTACACAGGAATAAGACCAAAAATTATCTTGTCATTAAGTCTACTAGATCTAATATTGTAGTTGTTCATTTGGGTGATGTCCATTTTGGTCGGTCTCGTCAGGGTTCAACAACAAAAAGAGCTTAGATATCTCCTTTTGTTGTTTAAATGACATGCATTATGGAGCAATAGCGAGGGGTCATGTGAAGATTGAATATGGAACTTTAATCTCTAATCTTAATGTTAGTTTTGCAATGGCAGAACACTTTAAAATAATTGTTTTGGGGTTTTTTTTTTATCACTGATCATCTGGATTTTTGTATTTTTAATAAAATAAAGCATCTTATTACATGTTAATGTTGATCCTAAATACAGACTGAACAACTGTTTGTTGCGAATTTATGAGGAGCAAAAAGGCAGACAATTTAATAATCATAAATAATAATACATAATACAAAACAATGCAAAAACAAGAACATGAGACAGAGAAAGTGTCATTTTTTTGTCTAACAAAAAATAACAGTATCTCTTTATTGAGAGCTTTTCAGAGCATAAACGGATAGCAATGTGGCTCCTTCGTCCTTGAGAAAAGGTGGAGAGGAGAAAAGATGAAAGGGAGAGATTTCAATTATGGCTTGGCAAAGAACAAGGCAACAGCCCAACACAGGTGCAGTTTTCATGATCTCAATGAAAAGCAGAGCTTGGAAGAACAAGACTCAACAGACAGATAAAGTTTTTGTGTGTCATGTTACTGTTCTGAAAATGACCCCCAAGGACTTCAGTATTAATATTATATTGTAGTGTCCTTTTTCTTTCTTTTTTTTTTTTTTTTGGCTAGGCCAATGTTTTTATATCAGTTTCTTCAGGTGTTACCCTGTTTGTATGATCTCCTGAGACAGAAGATGTTTTTAAGAGTGATGACAGTAAACTGTGAGTCAGTTGGTTAGCCTCACACATTGCCACTGCAGCTGTCGTTGTTATTGCTTTAGACAACAGAGTCCAAATACACTGCCTGGAATTTGGAAAGAGGGCGTCATTGTTGTGGCACGTTGCTTTGGATATTTCACCTGTGGTTGGCAATTTGGTAGGCAGTCCGACAATTCAGTGGTTGGTGTTCATACATCTCTTTCTGAGTCATTCATCCAAATCATTCTGTACATAACCTTCATACTTGTTTCATATCTGACATGCTTCACATGGTCAGAGAATCAAGAAGAGTGGCATTTTTATAGCTAATTCCAGTGGATCTTTACTGGTCGGTCGCAACCCAAAAATGGGTTGCAGCAGGTCTGTTCTGATAGAATGCAGCTAGTTAAGATAGCAATAAAAATATTTTTGTGCAGTGAATTATTGGCTGCCAAGAACATTTAGAAATTCTGTGAATGTTTAAAAACTGAAATTTTCACGTCTCCTGTGCAGCCATATCATGTTAATAATTTTGCATATTGTTGGGCTTATGGTCAAATTAATCTCTCTGTTTGATTGTAAGTGCATTTTGTTTCATTTTTGTATGGTACGCAGCTTTGGTAAAATGCAGATGTCCACTGTTAATATGTGTCCTGAAGCAAAACCAGTTATGAACCAGCGAATTATTCTATCAAAACAATTCAGCATAACTGTTAACAGACAGTGTAGTGGAAAAGCCTGATAATAATAGCTTTAGGGAAATATTTGTTTCAATATATATCTTGGAAACAGTGCAATTCAGCATCACAACAGCAATCTAACAGAAGGTTACCTCATTCAGATCTACAATGCTTTTGACATTTAGAGCAAGAAACTACTTATCCCAAGTGCACATCACATTATGAGCAACACACTTAAGTCACCCTGCAGACAGCATATATTTAATGTAAGAAGCTTTTAATTTGGATTTACATGAATTATTTACCCAGTTATTATCATTAAAGTGAGTGCAGCCTTGTATAGGCCTATATCATGATACAAAAGCATTGTGACACTCACTATGCATTCTGTGGAATCCTATAGTGTTCATGGGTGGCCAAATGACATGTTACAAACATTTACTATTTGTCTTGGACATGCCATTAACTGCAGATAACCAAATTAAGGGCTTATATTCTAGATTTATTTTCTAATGCCTGTGATAAAATGTTGTTGATTATGACATGTGCACGCTCAATGCAAATTAAATAACCTGTAGCCTAGCTAGTCGAAATGTGATATAATTTCTGTGCAAAACATGCAGCCTGCTTTGTAAACAGCAGCACCATGAATATCTAGTGACTGCAATTCATTAGCTGTTATAGGTAAATAACTAAAGACCAGTAGGGTATGTAAATCCAGTATGTTTATGATTACAATAAAAATGTAACTATAATAACAAATACAAGTTTGCAATATCAAGCAGCATAACGGAATGTCTTTGTATAGCTAAAATATTAAAAGGTTGCATGGTGATTGCTATGTTAATTCAGTGCCTTGGGCGTTTTGAGAATCATAAGTTTCATCATGCGTCACGTTTTCAAACTCGATGATAATAAGTAAAATGTTTAAATGTACTTATAAATGTCGGGTAACGACCCTACACGGATTTACACGACAGTGCGATCAGTGGCATAAAGATCTGCAGAAAAACTGCTAAGCACAGTCAAATAAACAGCAAGAGCTGGCTATAACGGTCCCTTATTCTCATCAATGGATCTATTTCCAGCCCTCTGTTGCGTGGCAGTGATTATGTAATAGCGCGAGCGGAACGCGCACTAGCCTCTGCAGCATCCGGGTCCCGAACAAACCCATCCGCGCGGAGAGAGAGGTGCTCTGAGCATAGACAGAATACATACCTAGACGCCTCATTGGCCGCTCGACCGCGAGTCAACGGCGCCGCCATATTGGTCCGGGCAGCTCTCCATAACTCTCAACTCGGGACATGAGAAAACATACCTGACTCGTCGGCAGTTTGGGGATTTACAGACCGTCGCACAGTAATAAAAACAGATCTCGGGGTATTATCTTTCACAGGTAAGACTGAACAGTTGTTTCTGGATGTTTTTGGTCATTTTTAGCATTATGTTGACAGCTTAATTAGCCACCAGTGTCAGACTATTATATTGCTAGTAAGCTGTGAAAACTGAGACTTTATAAGAAATCAAAGTTTAAACGAATTCTTATTAAGTTTTAACTTATATTGTAGTTTATATCATAAAGTAAATTGTGTTATGAGCACAATATGTACAGTGAGCACTTTGTCAGGATTAGGGATGGAGCTAAAGCATCTCTCTTTAATTTCACTACTCATTTACAAAGAGTAAGTTTATCATCACTAGATTATAAGGATTTGATATCTTATCATAAAACTGTGGACTGATTATATTTTTTCTTTTTTAGCCAGCTGCGAACAGGACAACGCAAGCCTTCAAGAAAGCTGAAGAAAGCCTGTTCTCTGCATTTCCAAGAGATTAAACCTCCACAGCCTAATGTTGAATTTGTACTAGTTAAAGCCCAGAACAGCTCTGAATGAATGGCCAGATTGACCCTGATCATATTCAAACCACCCTCTCTCTCTCTACCCAGAACAGACTTCCAGGAGCATTTTTTAACCTTTGTAAGGGTAATTTTTATAACAATATAATTACCTTATTAAATGTTTCTGTCGTTTTTGTCAAATATTTAAAAATAACCAGTTTCTTCAGTCAATCACAATACTATAGACTGCATTTAAAATGATTTACACAGGCAGTGTAATGCTGATCAGGTACTGTATGTGCATTTACACAAAAACTGCATAATGTAAATAGCCTAGAAATGAGAAACGCGGGAACCCCTTAGTGAGTGAAGCTGCAATATCATGACTAAATCATTGTTTATTATTGCTCTTTATGTTGTAATAATGATTATTAATTTTGATTAATATAAAGTTTTTTTTACTATACTTTGACATTTTGTTGTACAATGTAAACTGCACACACTCACACCCCAAACATGTAGTAACATATATTCAAAAATAAACGACTGTTTCAAAATTTGTGTTTTCTGCATGGGTGTGTGTAATTTGTACTGTAGAGCAAAATGTCAAGCACCGTCAAGTTGTTTACATTATTTTACTCATTAATTGAAAAACCCCATTATAAAATAAAGGAAAATCTTGAGGGAAGCAGTGGAGAATTAGTCTTTATTAGTCAGGTTTTGACATCACAACTAATATATATACAGTGGTGTGAAAAATTGTTTGCCCCCTTCCTGATTTTTTAATATTTTTTGCATGCTTGTCACACTTTAATGTTTCAGATCATCAAACAAATTTAAATATTAATTAAAGATAACACAAGTAAACACAACATGCAGTTTTTAAATTAAGGTTTTTTTTTTTTGTTGTTTTTTTTTAATGAAGGGATAACAAAATCCAAACCCACATGGCCCTGTGTGAAAAAGTGCTTGCCCCCTAAACCTAATAACTGGTTGGGCCACCCTTAGCAGCAACAACTGCAATCAAGCGTTTGCGATAACTTGCAATGAGTCTGTTACAGCGCTGTGGAGGAATTTTGGCCCACTCATCTTTGCAGAATTGTTGTAATTCAGCCACATTGGAGGGTTTTCGAGCATGAACCGCCTTTTTAAGGTCATGCCACAGCATCTCAATAGGATTCAGGTCAAGACTTTGACTAGGCCACTCAAAAGTCTTCATTTTGTTTTTCTTCAGCCATTCAGAGGTGGACTTGCTGGTGTGTTTTGAATCATTGTCCTGCTGCAGAACCCAAGTTCGCTTCAGCTTGAGGTCACGAACACATGGCCGGACATTGTCCTTCAGGATTTTTTGGTAGACAGCAGAATTTATGGTTCCATTTGTCACAGCAAGTCTTCCAAGTCCTGAAGCAGCAAAACAGCCCCAGACCATCACACTACCACCACCATATTTTACTGTTGGTATGATGTTCTTTTTCTGAAATGCTGTGTTACTTTTACGCCAGATGTAATGGGACACACACCTTCCAAAAAGTTAAACTTTTGTCTCGTCAGTCCATAGAGTATTTTCCCAAAAGTCTTGGGGATCATCAAGATGTTTTCTGGCAAAACTGAGACGAGCCTTTATGTTCTTTTTGCTCAGCAGCGGTTTTCGTCTTGGAACTCTGCCATGCAGGCCATTTTTGCCCAGTCTCTTTCTTATGGTGGAGTCATGAACACTGACCTTAACTGAGGCAAGTGAGGCCTGCAGTTCTTTGGATGTTGTTCTGGGGTCTTTTGTGACCTCTCAGATGAGTCGTCGCAGCGCTCTTGGGGTAATTTTGGTCGGCCGGCCACTCCTGGGAAGGTTCACCACTGTTCCATGTTTTCCATTTGTGGATAATGGCTCTCACTGTGGTTCGCTGGAGTCCCAAAGCTTTAGAAATGACTTTATTACCTTTTCCAGATTGATAGATCTCAATTAATTTCTTTCTCATATGTTCCTGAATTTCTTTGGATCTCAACATGATGTGTAGCTTTTGAGGATCTTTTGGTCTACTTCACTTTGTCAGGCAGGTCCTATTTAAGTGATTTCTTGATTGCGAACAGGTGTGGCAGTAATCAGGCCTGGGTGTGGCTAGAGAAACTGAACTCAGGTGTGATAAACCACAGTTATGTTTTAACAGGGGGCAAACACTTTTTCACACAGGGCCATGTGGGTTTGGATTTTGATTTCCCTTCATAAAAAAAAAAAAAACATTCATTTAAAAACTGCATGTTGTTTACTTGTGTTATATTTGATTAATACTTAAATTTGTTTGATGATCTGAAACATTAAAGTGTGACAAACATGCAAAAAAAAAAAAAAAAAATCAGGAGGGGGGCAAACAATTTTTCACACCACTGTATATATATATATATATATATATAATACTCAAGGAGTTCATTAATTAAACACAATTTGAAATTCATGACCAAAATTTTTGGCTTGTCATTAGTTTAATAATTATTGCACAAATACCATTATAAATCTGCACTTTTCACGATTATTTAATTTACTTTATAATTTACTATTAATTTATTCTTCATTATTGTCTATTCTGTATTATTCCACCCATGATATTACATATTCTACTAGCTATTATTCATCTATTGTTATTATTTTATTTATTATGGTATTACACATATAATTTGTGCTATTATAAATCTATTATATCACTTATGTTATTGTGCTGTTGTACTCGCTTTTTATATTATTTACTTTACTACAACTTGTACTATATATACTTTTTAATATTACATATCACTTTTACTATATTTTTACAGTGCACTGTATCAGTGCGTATTAGTTTACCACTGTAACTGTGAGTTTTACAAGATCCATAAAGGATTATAAGTTACATGTGTTATTGTTTGTTGTGGAGTTTATATCTGTATAGAGAGCTATGAAAATAAAAAGCAGACTACCAGTGTGTCACTTTTTGTTTTGTATTCGCAGTATTTCAAAGGGAATGAGCTGTGTTCTGACCTGAAGCACAATAAAAGCTAAAATGTTGGGGTTGAAGACAGAGAAAGCAATGAAACAGCTTAATTTAATTTAATGTACATTAAAATTATATTACATGTATATGTCACAGTTATACTACATTACTATTAGTATTGTTAACCGAAAAAGTCAACACGAGTATAAGTGTGAGCTTTCACAATTTCTTTTTAAATTAATAATTTTCCAAGCGTAACTAAATAACTGGAGGCAGAGTTATTTTTAACTCTGTGTAGATCACAAACCACTGAAATCGGCTGATAAATATAAACGTTATCGTGTTTTTATCCCGAAAAAACCGCAGCTCCCCCGTTTACCTCCACGTGTTTTTAAGGCAGTCTTGCCCTCACAAACATGGCGGACGCGTTGACGTCTCGCAGCAACGGCTCAAAGCGGCCAATGAGGCGTCTAGGTGTTTTACATGTCTATGGTTCTGAGCGCGAGGCTCCGGTAGCCCCCCCTCGGGAAAACAAAAAACCGGAGCCAGAAATGCCCCACCGCCCAGCTGCGGACTGCCTTAACAGGCTCATGTGATGCTTTTCATATGTTTATACATTTTTTTATTTTCGTAATCGATTTCTGGCCGTTTTGACGTTAGTTTGCGTGCTAATTGGCTAGCCATCGATTGATGGGTGTTGTGGCTGTGAGCGCTGGTTTATAGTGTTTGCTATCTGGCCCAGCATACTGATATTAAGGCTCTTACCCGCGGCTTTGGTGCCTCGGTGTTTCTTCCTCCAGCAAAGACCACGAAGAAGCTGGGTAAGTGATATTATGTCAGTCTGACGTACATTAAATATAGGAGCTAGCCTCTTAATGCTATCTGTGCAGCAGTTCACATATGCTGGTAAGGGCAGTGGCTTCATTAGTAAACATCACTCACTGTTGCTTTAATGTCATATAGGGTTCATTTTGCTGCATTAGCGTCTAAAAGGGTTTTTTTTTTTTTTTAAAGGGGAAGCTATAATATAAACAAAAGTAGGTTTGTAGGCAAACAAGTTTACTCCATTGACGTAATAGCAAACATTTATCTAAACAGATTACTTGATACTGGAAGCCTGCCGCACCTGTGGCTTATCGTATAAATCATCACACCATATCCATCAGATGTGTCAATATGTTGTCAGTGTTGAGTGAATGAGAGTCACTTATGTCTTAATGGAGCACCTTTACTCACTTTGTTTTGTGGTTGTGTTTGTGTCAGAGCAAAATAAGAAGAATGGGTGCGTTCTTGGACAAGCCAAAGATGGAGAAGCACAATGCTCATGGGGAGGGGAACTGCCTGCGCTACGGACTCAGCAGCATGCAGGGCTGGCGTGTGGAGATGGAGGATGCACACACAGCTGTGATAGGGCTGCCTTACGGCCTCAGCCTGTGGTCTTTCTTTGCCGTCTACGATGGGCATGCAGGCTCTCAGGTTGCTCGTTACTGCTGTGAGCATCTGCTGGAACACATCACCAGCAACCCGGACTTCAGGGGAGGCTGCTCAGGAGGTGGGGACTCAATTAATGCTGAGCCCTCTGTGGAGAGTGTGAAATGTGGAATCCGCACAGGCTTCCTGCAGATCGACGAGCACATGCGGGCCATGTCCGAACGCAAGCACGGGGCAGACCGCAGCGGTTCCACAGCGGTGGGTGTGATGATTTCCCCTCATCATTTATATTTCATCAATTGTGGTGACTCCAGAGCCTTGCTGAGCCGCAAGGGTCGCGTTCACTTCTTCACCCAGGACCACAAGCCCAGTAACCCCCTGGAAAAGGAGAGAATCCAGAACGCAGGTGGTTCTGTTATGATCCAGAGGGTCAACGGCTCTCTCGCCGTCTCCCGTGCTCTCGGTGACTTCGATTATAAGTGCGTGCATGGGAAAGGCCCCACTGAGCAGCTGGTGTCCCCGGAGCCAGAAGTGTATGAGATCGAACGCTCTGAGGCTGAGGATGAATTTGTGGTGCTGGCCTGCGATGGAATTTGGGACGTCATGGCCAATGATGAACTGTGTGATTTTGTGCGTTCACGCTTGGAAGTGACAGAGGACCTGGAGAGAGTGTGTAATGAGATCATGGACACATGTTTGTACAAGGTAAGTTCAATTTGATTTGGATGCTAATGGGTCATTTTTACTTGCGTTTATTAATTCGATCAAAAATACATTAAAATGCTATTCATGCATAAAATTGCTTATATACACCAACATGGAAGTGTTTTGAATTTCTCAATTATGGAAAGAGGTATTAATTAATTAAATAAAATGGTCCCTGATATCAAAATAAAGGGGGAAAAGTCTCATTAAAAAATAAAAAATATTGAAAAGAAAATGTTAAATTGTTTGGCATAATTTTTTATAATTTCTCAGGGAAAAATCCTGCTTCACTGTCATGTGGTGCAACCAACATGCAGAAGCATACACAGGAAAAAAAAACTACGAAAGGAAATAACATCAGAACCCTGCAGTGCAGACCCTCATGACTGTTTCTTTAAAAATATCAGAAACATTGACCTGTTTATGACAAGACAAAGTTAGTTCTCATTGTAAAGTGTCATGCGGTGTGACTCTCCAAAAATGTGACTTTTAAGTAATTTATAATATTTGTAAATAATATTGTTTACTTTGTAAAATCATATTATACTATATAATAAATGTGTATACTTTTTACTTAATGGTTCTAACATTGTAAACTGTTATTAGTCTAACTTGAGCATTCTTTCTGTGTTTATTTGTTTCTCAACAGGGTAGTCGAGATAACATGAGTGTGGTGCTGGTATGTTTTCCTGGTGCCCCAAAAATCAACCCAGAAGCCGTGAAGCGAGAGGCGGAGTTAGATAAGTACCTGCAGAACAGAGAGGGTGGAGCATGTAAAAAGGCGAATAAATAAAATATATTACAAAGACTAAGAGAGAGTTATAGAAAGTGAGCATTCTTACTTAATTAGGTGAGTTTCTTAGATGGCAGTTTACACTTGCCAATGAAGTATACGTTACAGTTAACGTAAAGTTTCCAATTAACGAATCCCCATATTGGAGAGGAAAGACTCACTGGTACTGTATTAGCACAGTTAGGACTATTCAGGATCAATTTTAACCAGAGAGAAATACCACAGTGTGAATTTATTAGAGCTTATATTGATAATTAGAGGCCTTTAATTATTTATTGCCAATATTGAAAAGCACTTACACAATTTAGAGGTAACCTGTAGCCTTACCAGAGGTTTTATTGTAGTGCATCCGAGAATCCTCTGCTCCAGTGCATATTACGTGGCGTATTATTAGCTACTAAGTGATGGTGAGTAAGTACAATTGTAGATTAGGAAAAAGGAATGATGAAAACCCAACATTTGGCTCTGCACTTTTTCATTAAACGCTGCTATACTTAAAGGCATCTTCTATTAATAAGAGAGAGACCAAATTTGAGATCTCAGTTAGAAAACAATATGTTTATGTGTTGGAACAGAATTAATACAAAGTGTAGTTTTGCGTTCTGTTTGTGACAGTGTGTTCTTCAGATAGTTGTATTCATCCACTTGTACAAGCATGTGTTTAAGTCTGGCACCCGTTTCATTTGCATCTTTCTGAAAAGTCATTCTAAATGAGAGTGAATATCAGGCCTCCACTGCTGATTACCTGAAATTGTAGCTGACACTGCTGTACGTGGCCTGATGGTGCAGTTTTGTGTCTACATCAGTGGCCATGAGCATTTTAATCTGCATGATTCCTGTTCTGTAATATGGAACATTGTTGCCTTAGTCCTAATTTACAGTGACTACCTTGATTAGAATCGATAGGTTAGCACTTGGTGTCCAACCCCAACTGCTTGGAAGAGTAAAATTAAATCCAGTGGACACATGGTACTGAAAGCATGCACTGTACCGATAGCACGATAAGTTGTGTACACCTCCTGCATGTACGCTACATTAATAAAAAACAGGGATAGATCTTATTTAGAATTAAGTTGGTCTGACAGAAGTTTTATACTTTGTACAGTATACATTTGTAACCCCTGAGGAACAGCTTCTGTGTGAACAGAACACAGTATTTGAAAGATTGTGTCAATGTTTTACAATCCTCTCCGAGTTGTTTACTACTTGTTGCCTCAAACTGACACTTTGTCAATCCTCTGGTTTGTCTATGTAACTATTAAGAAAAATTCATTTAGTTAGGAAATTCTTGGTGCATAGAGTGGGATTCAGCCTGCCTGCACTTTTTGAGATGTAGATCTTTGTTGGTACAATGATTGAATATTTATAGTACAATGGTGCACTGCTTTTGTGTCTGTAAAACCCAACAGGATTTGGCTTTTTGTCCTTCTGTACCTAAGATTTTGGAAGCCTTTCATTTTCCATATTTTCAAACCCTTTAGACTTGTCCTAACATGGTGTGACTCGACAGGATTTTAGCGACAAGCAATTTGTCTAATGTTTATCCTAGTTCACCTAAAAATGAAAATCATTTACCAAAAATCATTTATATTCCAAACTCATGGAAACCCATTGAAAGCTTTGGATCCCATTAACTTTAATAACATGGACAAAAACAGCTGACATTTTTTAAAAGTATTTTCTTACATAGAAGAAAATAAAAAAAAACATCACTTTGAGGTTTGGAGTAAATTGACAATTTTCATTTTTGGGAGAATTATCCCAAAAATGAATGAGGCCTGAAGCAATGCAGTCAATCACAATCAGAACAGCTCAAACTGTTTCAGAATGTGTGATTCCGTTCCTATAGTCCATGTTTGATGTTTAATATATATGAAGTTGATATACTTGAGCAGTACTTAAAGGGATAGTTCACCCAAAAATGAAAATTACTCTATTATTTACTCACCCTCAAGCCATCCTATTGTAAGTGTATATGACTTTCTTCTTTCAAACAAGTAAATTCAGAGTTATATTAAAAAATGTCCTGGCTCTTTCAAGCTTTATTATGGCTGTGAATGGGTGTTCAGATTATGAAGTCCAATAAAGTGTGTCCATCCATCATGAAAACTGCTTCACATAGCTCCGGGGGGTTAATAAAGGCCTTCTGAAGCAAATTGATGCATTTGTGTCGGAAAAATATCCATATTTAAAACTTTGTAAACTATAATCTCTTGCTTCCTCTAACTGTCGTACACGTGTTCACAAGAGAGTAGCAGAAGCGCAGTGGAGAGAGCAAAACAAAACTCCAGTCATGAATTAGAAGTACAAAACGAGGATTTGTAAAGAGAAATGTCAGAGGATTTCGATATAAGCCAAGAAGAGACTAGATTTCCTTTACTGTAAACAAAACTTGGTTTTCGCAAGACTAGCATATTCTCCCTGGAGCTCACATTACGTCTATGTCCTAAGTCATCTACTGGAATGCCACTCTCTCGTGTATCTGCATACGACAGTTAGCACAAGCTAGAGATTGTGGTTTATAAAGTTTTAAATATGGACATTTTTCTTACACAAATGCATCGATTCGCTTCAGGCCCTTTATTAACCCACCCTGGAGCCGTGTGGAGCACTTTTTATAATTGATGGAAGCACTTTATTGGACTTAAAATCTCAACCCCCATTCACTGCCATTTTAAAGCTTGGAAGAGGCAGGATTTTTTTTTTTAATATAACTCTGGCTGTATTCATCTGAAAGAATAAAGTCAAATACAGCTAGGATGGCTTGAGGGTGAGTAAATCATGGGGTAATTTAAATTTTTGGGTGAACTATCCCTTTAAATGAAAATGTATTGGCTGAACTTTAGAGTTCCCTTTAAAACTAGTGAATTTTCAGTATAGATAGGTCTACCAGTGAGAAAAAGAGAAAAAGAAACCACATTACCGACAAAATATACTGTCAGTTTGAGTCTCGCCTTGTTACAGAAACATATTTTTTGCCTGCATTAGTAAAGCATGGGGTTCTTTTAGCAAAATTTTCCCTTCCAACCAAAAGATCCCACACTTTCTTCACATGTCTTTGTATTACCAGGAGATATATTTTAGCTTTAAGATGTGTTTAACTGAATGAAAAACATAGTGTGCCTGCTCTAAGAGAGAACTCTTGAGATTGAAATGATTGTAGGTCATTCCTGTACCACATCAGTTTCATTTTGCTTGGGTTTGTTGTTGTATCTCCTCACTGTTTGACATAGCTTGATAATCCACTGTTTATTAAATTAGCCTTAATTATTTTCTTCCACAATAGCACATCTGTACACTTTGATGAGACATGTCACGTGTTTGTATACCTACAAAGAGTGACGAGGTTCTTCTGGGAGAACCTTTAATTGTGCCTACGAGTGAGTCTATGGCCAGTTGTAGCATTCATATGAACTTTCTAACTCTTGTAAGGTGATTTTGTTCGTTTTGTAACATTATTCTACTCAAGCGTAATTTTAGCTTGTGCATTCGGTAGCACATTTGGCCCCTTATAGCAAGTGCCATGCGAGTGATTTTTAAACCATTCACCTGAGATTATTGCTGCACAAAGCACAACCCAAACCCCTAATGAGTCAAACATGGGGTGGAAATATTGCCTTACTGAAAAATAAAGCAGGCATTAAATGGGCCAGAAAGTATTGTAGGAGATTGCCTTGATTTCTAACACTGTAGCACCATAAAATTGAGATGTACAGGGAAAGAAAATGTCAACTTCAAGTCTGTCCTTCTACAAAGTTCATTGGATTTCGAGTGAAGCAACCAACTGCAAATAAAACAGGCCTTTTTAACACATTGGATAACAAAATGTATCTTCTAGAGTATTAATCAAAAGGGCAAACCGAGCCCATTTACTGTCATATACTTGCGCTGTGTTGTGCTGTTGGTCCCCATGTGTCACTTTTGTCTTTACCTCTCAGGTCCAAACTGACAAGCAACAGAGGACACTATTTATTTGAATTATTTATTGTCTTTATAGTATTTTACCTCTTTTGAATGAAACTGTCCATGCATTCCATTTTCTTTAGCCAAATAAGCACTACTAATGCAATGAAAATCTTATATTCTTTTCTCCTTGTATTTATTGTTATACATCCATGTCATGAATAGTCCATGTGAACTGAAAGCTATGTGAGTTAAAATGCATCATGTCTTGGGTTCCTCTACACAAAGTAGTTTCTTCACATGCTATTCACACTTTTCACTATTCTGTCAGAGTAGATTGGTCCAAGGTTGACGATGTGTAAGGGTTACAATCTATGATCGGTCCTTTCTTAACCCTGCAGACTGTTTGTGTCTGTGTTTGTTCAATTTTACCTCTCAGAAGGTAACAGTTTTATAAAGCTCATTTTGAAAGATTTTTCAACTACAGTTTCATAGAAAAGTATTTCAATATTAGAGGGTGAGCACCCAATATTTTCTTTCTTTAGTTTTTATTTTTGTACATGAGCACCCGGGTATTAGCAATGTAGACAAACTGTGATCTTGTCATTCTTGGCTGTCAAAGATGATTCAAATAAAATAATTTACGGAAATGCTGAATTTGTGAAGTGTTTTTTTTTTTAATTCAGAGAAAATGAATGTATGGTAAACAGATTTTTTAAAAAATCAGTGACATTTATATTGAAAGTTATTTTTCACTTCTAAAAACTACATGTAACAGCATTTTTCTGTAAAATTACATTAAATGGCTCATTAGATGTGTTACGGATTTTCACCATGTATATAATGAAGAACTTACCGTTAACCAGTTAACAGGTGTTAAAGCTTTATTTTAGTCTTTTGCCATTAAAATTACATTTTCAAATCTTTTTTTAAAGACCAGCAAAATCTGAATGAAAACATGCTTTATTTTTGGCAGAGAGTATGAGTCATGGAGGATGTTTAATAGGCTTCCTGCAGTGAAGAAGCAGTGACTCACACATTGGCTGCTGTTGCTTTCTGCACTCTTCAGCATGTCAGTATCTCTCCAGTTTACTTATAGTTTTATTAAATGTGTTCCAGTATAAATGCTGAAATAATGTCTGTAGTGTCTGATAGAATACTGCAATTCATGAATGAACTGCTTTACCTCAGAGATCTCTCTGCTGGAGGACTGTTTGGGTGGCTCACAGGTCTTCTTTTGTGTGTGGCCTGTAACTCCACCATGTTTATTATGTGACTTTTTCCACTCATAGGATCTTGCTGTTTTTCTTTCTTTCTGTTTCATTGTCTCTCCATACTTCTTTCTTCCCCTTTAAATACTTTCCACAACTGATTTTAACTTTGATAACAATGTTAGTTTATTATAAATATTAATAAATGTCACCAAATCAGCATGATTTCTAAAGGATCATATGACACTGAAGAAATGGTTGCTCAAAATTTGGCAACGCAGGAATAAATTACATTTTAATTTTTTTAAAATAGAAAAGCTAATTTCAGTTGTAATATTTCACAATATGACTTTTTTTTTTTTTGGTCAAATAATTGCAACCTTCCATAAGAGATTTATTTTGGAAAATATTAAGTAATCTTTACAGACCTTAAATAGTAGTGTGTATATTCCTACATGTTCTCTCCCAGTCAGCCGTGCAATAATACCAACATTGAGGATGGCTCAGTTTGCTATGAGTCATAACTCGCTATTTGCTGAAAAGGTCAAGATCAAGGAGTCTTCACAGTGAGCTGAATTTTATATTCCTTGTAATAATTCAGTGACTTCTTATGTATAACTGAGATTATTTTTTATTAAAGTGTTGATTATTTACAGTATTTAAAAAGTACAGTTCCTTATGATTGTTTATTGATTGCTTAGCTATTGATTTTTGGATCAGCATGAGGGGAACATTTATTAATATTATAAAGCAAAAAAACTTCCTTTTTCCTTCCATTGTCGAACACCTCTTTACAACCACTTCACAACACTTCAATGCGACATGCTCACTGCCACATGAGGTTTAGCATTATTTCTGGCAAGTGGTTACATAAGGCTTGGGAACTAAAACAAACTGTCAAGCTTGCATACCATCAGTAACAATCTTCAGCAAACCAAAGATGCCATTCACTCTAACTGTATTACTGAGACTCGGTTGTTATACAAATTTAGCCAAATGCAATGTAGATCCTTTTTTCTTTTTGTATTATCATATTGTATTCATTGCTCAAACCTGAAGTCAACACATTGAGATACATAAAAATGTAAATAATTTAAAGCTTTTAAATGCAATCTTTTATAAATAAAGTAGAAGAGCTCTATTCAGGGCTGTTTGTGTTGAGAAAAAGACAAAAGTGGTAGAGAAAAGAATGCAAAGTAGTACTCCTGGCCTTCTCTTCTTGTTTGACCTTCCAGAGACCAATTATGCAGTGATTCATAACCAGAGATTGAATAATAAATGAATGAATGACTGACTACCTTTAGACCTGCCTATTCATGCTGCAACCTCCGGCAGCATTTGTTGGTTAATAATGCAGCACATCGTGACCGGCTGAATCATTTAAACTTTGACCCTCTTATTGAAACATGGTGATATTAATCTATAGCCACAACATCCTCAGAGTCCTGCCTGTCTTAGTCTTCCTGATGTATCTATATAGTATTTTGCACCTTCTGAATAAGATTTGTGTGTGCTGTGTGAATGTTAGGGTAAATATTCTGAAACCAAGACGCATGTATTCATTCCCACTTCACAGGTATTCATTATCAGTCTCAGTGTGAATCAGTGGATGGTCTTTATAAACCTGTGTTTATAAAAATCTTGATCTTTTTATGCTATTCTGAAAAAAATAAATGTTGTTATATTATATTACAATTGGTCTATGACTTATCCTCTATACAAGAATTTATAAAAAAGTATTTCTATAAAATCAATAAAATGTTTCTTGCATCTATTTCTACTTCAACAGAACTCTTCCTGTTGTTTGTTTTCTCAGTTTTATTAACATTGATCAGTAACTGTTGGCTGCCTCTTCAGATTTATTGAGTGCTGGTCAGTTCAGAGCATCATAGGAATCATCCTGCATCTGTTTGCTGACCCTTTTGCTTTGAGGATCAAAGGAAGTGTCCCTGGTACAGAGAGCATAAATAGAAACAGCTTTGCTTTGAATGTGTGCTGGAGATGTCTGAGGCTTAATACTGTATTCAACTTTTGGTTAAAATGATTTTTAATTATATAAATAATAGTATATACATGAAAAAGGTTAATAATTTTGTTAAAATTGTTATTCTGAATTAGCTTGTACAAGTAAATTGTGCAAAAAAAAAAAAAAAAACTTTGTGTATGCATGTGTGTAACATTAATTCCCTGCAGGTGCACTGTCTAAACAGTATTTGGCATTGGCTGTTGAATTGCAGACCAGAGATTGTTTTGGCATGCTCTGGCCCTCATTTGGCTGTCTGTATAGGGCCTGTTTTTTGTTTGGATCCATCAGAAGAGCACAGAGATACACAGCAAAGCTCTGGTTTAGAGCCTGACTGTGGGGAGCAAATATCAGTCAATCAGCTGTGTCCTTGAACAAAATGTTTATCTGACAAGCAAATGTTCAGCATTGCATGCACTGCCATGTTTTATATATATAATGTATTGCATTTTGTCTTGGAAATGTTTGTTCATTGATTTTGTGGGAAATGGTTTGAAACAGATCAAAGGATGTTACATGTTGACATCTCTTTTATTTTTTTTATTTATTTACTTAACAAAAGAGTCATAATGAGGAATCACACTGCTGAAAACAAGCCAACCAAATCATTTAGGGAATTATGAGTGAATCATATTGTGGATGCTTTTCTGTTATCTATTCATATTTGGGTTGTTTCAAATTAGTATTTTCAAGGCAATGTTTAATACTAGACATCTAAATCCTACTAATAAAACCTGAGCACACATATATTGGTCATTCTTTTTAACTTGTGGCTTTTGTGACTTGCTCATATTATTTGATAGATTTAACTTATGTGTAATTAATGACATTACATTATAATTAAAAATTCATGATGTTTTTTTTTTTTCTGGAATGCTTTGTTTTCCTGTTAAGCTGCTTTGATATTTCTGCCATCATATACTGCCATCAGATACATACATAGGGTCAAAAGAAGTTTCTCATAAAGTGTTGATCAGTATTTCATTACACTTACACAACAGTATTTTTTAATTCAACAAGGATGCATTACATTGATCAAAGGTGACAGTAAAGGCTTTCTATTCATCAATTAATGTTGGGAAGGGGGGCTTGTTGGTCTTCCATAAATATTAGCACAACTGTTTTCAACACTGATAATAAGAAATGTTTATTGAGCACCAAATCAGAATATTTTAAGGATTTATGTATTATGTGACACTGAAGACTGGACTAATGGCTTCAGCTTTGCCATCACAGGAATAAATTATACTTTTTAAATATATTAAAACAGAAAACAGTTTTTTAAATTGTAATAATAGTTCACAATATTACTGTTTTAATTGTATTGTATTGTATTTTTAATTTAAATTAATGCAGCCTTGGTAAGCATAACTTTAACAAAACTTTAAAACTTTAATATACAATGAATTGTAATCAGTGTTAAAACGTATCACTTTATTTTTGATGCTAAAGTGTTTGTTATTAACTTAATATTTTGTTTGTCCATAGACAAATTGTTTGTCCAATATCAGCTATTCTTGTAACTTCATGTACAATAATAAAATCGGATTGAAAAGGTTGAATATCGATGAGTTTATTAAAGTGCCCCTATTATGGATTTTTGAAAATGTCTTTTCATGCAGTGTGTAACACAGCTCTAAGTGAATGAAAATATACTGCAAAGTTTTAAATCTGAAAGTGCACCCTGTATAATAAACTGACGTAACCTCGGTTCCCTGAGATAAGGGAATGAGATTATGTATGGGGAAAACTCCTGTTTTACTCTGTACTGAAGCCTGATTTGTTCACATTTGTGTAGCTGCACAAACCAATGGTGCTTTAGCCCACCAGAAAGGGCGGAGCCGACCACTATATAAGTCGGCTCGCAACGCCATTCATCAGATCATTCGACTGAAGCGACAGTCATCTATTCGTGCAGCTTATAGTGCGGCAAGTGACATAACACTCATTCCCTTATCTCAGGGAACTGAGGTTACGTTAGTAACTGGAGCATTCCCCTTCGAACGTACACTTCACGTTATGTATGGGGAACGTATCCAATCACGCCGTACTATGAGCAGACACAGGACATCCTGCTCTGCGAGCCCAGTCTCGAAGCACTAAAAAGGACCCCCTTAAAACTCGAGCATGTTTTGCCCCAAGCTATAGCTGAGAGCTTTTTATGACTACTTCACCCAAGGGGGGTAGTGGGACATTTAAACAGATAGAACTCGTGCCTGCAAGGCAGGGACGTCTAAGTTATAAAATCTGGCAAATGTGGACGGCGACGACCAGCCGGCGGCCGCACAGATCTCACTGATAGATATTCCACTGGACCACGCCCAGGAGGAGGCCATTCCCCTTGTGGAGTGGGCCCTCACACCAATGGGGCATTCCAAACCTTCTGATGCATAAGCCAAGGCTATCACATCAACGATCCAGCGAGAGAGTCTCTGCTTTGTAGCCGGCAGTCCCTTCTGGCAGCCTCCAAAGCAAACAAACAGCTGCTCAGACTGCCTAAACAGTCTAGAGCAGTGCTTCCCAAACCTGTCCTGGAGGACCCACTGCCCTGCACATTTTGTATGTCTCCCTAATCAGACACACCCAATTTAGTTCTTGCAGTCTCTACTAATGAGCTGATGAGTGGAATCAGGTGTGTTAGATAAGGGAGACATACAAAATGTGCAGGGCAAGGGGGCCTCCAGGACAGGTTTGGGAAGCACTGGTCTAGAGCGTTCCAAGTACACTCTCAGAGCCCTGACAGGGCAGAGCGTGTTCGGTCCCTGCTCGCCGTCTGCAACGGGGAGCGCCAATAGGGAGATCACTTGAGCTCTAAAAGGACTTGAGAGCACCTTAGGAACATAGCCGTGCCTTGGTTTCAGAATGACCTTACAGTCATTAGGTCCGAACTCAAGACATGAGGCGCTGACTGACAGAGCTTGCAAGTCACCTACTTGCTTAACCGATGCCAGAGCAAGGAGAAGGGCCGTTTTAAGCGATAAGGGCCGCAGGTCGGCTGAGCTGAGCAGCTCAAAGGGGGGCATCTCAAGGCCCGCAGGACTAAAGACAAGTCCCAAGATGGCACAGTCTGAGGACGAGGAGGATTCAGCACACGGATTTAATAATTTAACACACGGATTCCCATCTGTCTCAGAAGGGAAAGAGCCGCGTCTATGCACTTTGTAAAAGTGCGTGGGGCCAGGGATAGTCCAAATTGAAGGACTGTATACTGATAGGCCACTCCCTCGAACGTGAATCTCAAGAACGGTCTGTGACGGGGGGCTATGTGGATGTGAAAGTATGCGTCTTTTGCAAGCAGCGTCAGCACCTCCTGCCGGAGAACAACAGCATCGTTGTCCAGAACAGAAGTTTGAATGACGCCTCTGAAGCGAGGCGGCCTGCGAGCAAACTGTAGCAAGTACCCTCGTTGAATTGTTTTTAAAACCCAACTCGACACTCCTTTCAGGCCGAGAAATGGGAGGCGAGAGGATTTATTCTTTCGAACGTGAGCTTGCCTTGAGAAGACGGAGCTTGCGTTCGTCTGAGAGTGTGCGAGAGTATGAAGAGGAAATTTGCTCTTTGATGTATGTGGGTCCGCTATCACAGCGGTAAAACATTCGGGTACGCACTGCACCTGCAGGAAACAAAAACAAAACTCCGTCGCTCAGAGGAGCTCGGAGGGATGGAGAGTGAAAGCGAGCTGTTTTTTGGGGGCATTCCAGCCAAGGCGAGAACGGGAGCCCTCTTCTTCTCTAGCGCATCAGGACGGCTTCGGTGGCTCGGGGTCCAGCAAAACTCGTGGGTGGGGACCCTGGTGCTTCGGCTGAGGCTGCGCTGGTTTTGCAGGCTGAGTAGCGGGATTCTTCTGGCGCCCCGCAGCCGCGGGGCCAGGGCGTTTAGGGAGGAAGTGACGCAGCACCTGCGATGTCTTCTGAGCCTCCGAAAACCTTTCTACGAATCCATCCACAGCAGGTCCAAACAGCCCCTTCGGCGAGACCGGTGAGTCGAGGAAGGCCATTTTCTCGGCGTCCCTGATCTCAGTCAGATTTAGCCATAGATGGCGCTCCAACACCACCAAACTGGCCATGGTCTTGCCGATCGCCTGCACTGTTGCCTTCGTGGCGCGCAGAGCCAGATCTGTCGCTGTGTGCAGCTCTTTGAAGGTCTCCTGGTGCTCTTGGCCAGACTCATCCAAGCCGCGGAGAAGTTTCGCCTGAAACACTTGTAAAATCGCCATCGTGTGCAGCGCCGAGCCGGCCTGGCCGGCCGCTGCATAAGCCCTGTTGGCGATCGCTGAGGTGGTCCTGCAGGGCTTAGAGGGATGCGCTGCATGGGCCTTCAGGCCGAGGGCAGATGGCGGGCACAGATGTGCAGCAATTGCTTCCTCCAGGGGGGGAAGCTTGCTGTACCCCTTTTCCTCAGCGCCGTCCACGGTGGTGAGAGCTGCTGCGGTAGAGGGGTTTACTCGGGCCAAGTAGGGGGCGCGCCACGTCTTGGTGAGCTCATCGTGAACTGCAGGCAAGAACGGGGTGGGGCGTTGGCGAGAGGACTGTTGACGGCTTCCCGGCAGCTACCACTCGTCAAGAAGGCCATGGGCGGGCTCATCTGGAGCCGACCATTCAAGGCCAAGATCCTCCACCGCCTTAGCGAGGATGCGGATGAGCTCGGCGTCCGGCTTTGGTCTCGGCACTTGAGAGGGGGGGGACGGCTTCGGGCTCCTAACCGGAATCGCCCCACTCCTCTGCATCAGATGCCGCCAAGGACACAGAGTCAGCGCTGCCGAGACAGGCGACGCACTCGCTGTGTCTGTCCTCCTCGTGCAAGTGCCCCTTGCACAATCCACACTCGCGGCGCGACATTTGCAACAACACGCACTAAAATTTACTCTTTAGAATTTGCTCTAGTCTGCTCCGAGGTGCCGGATGCCGCAGGGATCGTTGCTTCGCCATCTTCAACAGCGGCGAGCAGAGATGGAGCTTCTTCCAAGGCTGCTTCTTCTTGGTTTCTTCCAGAGTCAGCGAAGAGATGATCCTCATCGCTGAAGGAGAATGATCTGATGAATGGCGCTGCGAGCCGACTTATATAGTGGTCGGCTCCACCCTTTTTGGCGGGCTAAAGCGCCATTGGTTTGTGCAGCTACACAAACGTGAACAAATCAGGCTTCAGTACAGAGTAAAACAGGAGTTTTCCCCATACATAACGTGAAGTGGACGTTCAAAGGGGAACTGACAACACACCGACAGAGCAGGTTACTTCAACTTAGCGCCATTTTGGAGATTATTCACTGAATGCAAACTGCGTACGCTCCTCTGTATCAGCCGCAACACAAGGATAGGTATTCTACATGTATTTACGCTCTGATTTGAACGAAAATAGCGTAAAATTCTTGTGTCGCGGATGATACAGAAGAGCATACGCAGTTTACGTTCAGTGGATAATCTCCAAAATGGCGCTACGTTGAACCAGAGGAGACGAATTGTTTAATAAAGTTATTTTTATTTTCTTTGAGTACAAAAAGTATTCTCGTCGCATCATAAAATTCAGATTGAACCACTGATGGCAGATGGACTATCCTGACGATGCTTTTTATACTTTTCTGTGCCTTGACAGTGGTAATTACTGGGCAGTCAGTGGGACAGTCACAAGCCTCCCGGTTTTCATCCAAAATATCTTAAATTGTGTTCCAAAGACGAACGAAGCTTTTATGGGTTTGGAACGACATGGTAAGTGATTAATGACAAAATTTTAATTTTGGGTTGGAGTAACCCTTTAAACTGTAATTAAACAAGTTGCGTTAATATTCTGGCCTCATCTGCATAGCATTACTGTCTTACTAACGTTACATTAAACCAGCATTTTAAAATGCTACAAAACTGTTCACAAGCTTCCAGGGGTTTAATTCTAGTTGTCATTTGTTGAAATAAATATAAACATACAGTGTGCTTGTGTCTGTCTGCTGATGTGACCCACATGATTCTCCTCCATGGCCATGGAAAACTTAATATTTACAATGACAACAATTATACTTCGTCATTAAAACGTTTCCAACAAAGAAATGGATCGACTTCTGTCAGCTTGTTGAACAAACACTTTATTTGGATAATCTACGATGGCTGAAACAGCTGAAGCGGGTGACACTGTTTTCACGGTAATCAGATCAAAGTAAACGAAATTCTACAAAACCTAAGAGAAAAAAATCTAATTATCATGCAAAGCAATAAAATAGTTTATCTTCCCTGCAAACGATCCAATGAAGAATGTGAATACTTAAAGGCAAAAACAAAACAATAGATAAGCCGGTATCCGTATTAATTTCAGCATTTGCAGTAGAGGGTGATCCTCTCAAAATGGCGGCTGCGTCCCAGCTTGAGACGCGGCGTGAAGTATATTCACATTCTCTATTGTTTGGTTTCCTACTTTCACTTCTGCCTGGTGTCTCTTGTCATGTTTCATCAGCACAAAGTCAACTGGACACCCAACAAAAATATTACTGTTAGTTTAATTTACATTGAAGACCTTCCATTATTCCCAATTTGCTGTCTAGAGTATGTAAATGGGTTAATATATGTGTGGTGCTGCTGTTCTCTGAAGATCCCTTTGTTTTCAGTATCAGTAATGAGGATAAGATCGTCAGGAGTCTCAACCATGCGGATCAGCTGACCTGGACGTGCCTGTCTAATTACAGCATTAGCAGCTTCACCAATCACTCATGCATGATACGTGGTGCTATCTGGAGCCCTGAGCTCCTAGGCAGCCATATGGCGACCTAGTGAGGGGTGGTTAGCTCGACTTGGCACTCCCCTGGAGCGATCGGAGAGGGAGAGATAGAGAAGAGCATAGCGGTGCAAACAAACTCTCACAAACACATCTGGTGGCATTGAAGAATATGAGTATAGGCCTTGAAATTCTATTACTACATATCAGCAGATTTTTAGTTAATGGTGGTATGAACATAACAGAAATCCATTTTTTTTTTATTTTATACATTATCCACCTTATTTTTGACCTGAAGGGCAGGTGCAGCCATTTTGAATGTTCGAGGCTTACAAATATTTTACAAAAACAGTCCTTATGTTGCTTGATATTGCAAACTGGTATTTGTTATATTATTTTAATTCATTATCATAAACATACAGGTGCATCTCAATAAATTAGAATGTCGTGGTAAAGTTCATTTTAGTAATTAAACTCAAATTGTGAAACTCGTGTATCAAATAAATTCAGTGCACACAGACTGAAGTAGTTTAAGTCTTTGGTTCTTTTAATTGTGATGATTTTGGCTCACATTTAACAAAAACCCACCAATTCACTATCTCAACAAATACGTAATACCTACGTAACGTAGGTACGTGACATCACCACGCTACTGCGCATGCGTTTTATAGACGTACCATACGTCACTTTGTGCATGCGCGGTAAACACATACGTGACGTAGGTACCTGACGTCACCGCGCTACAGTCTGCAGCGAGGAGTACTTGACCACATATCTCTTGGGTTAAAGCATGGAAACTGCCAAATAAGTTTTGTATAAATAACAAAATTAAGGAAGTGTCTTACAAAATACTTCATAGAATTTATCCTGCTAAGCATGTTTTGGAAAGATTTAAGCTTAACATTTTGTATACCTGTGAATTTTGTGGTCAAGAAAAAGAAACTTTTGCATCTTTTTTTTTTTTCATTGTATTTACTCAAGATTATTTTAGAAGGATTTGGAATTCTATATTAACAGAAAATTGGAGTGTATGATAGAAATTTGTATATTTGATGTACTTTTTTTATACAGAAAATGAAAATTTGAATTGTAAAGAACAACATATAAATTTGTTTATTTTGCTAGGAAAAAATCCATATACATAAGAAGAACTGGGCTCAATGTAAACCAAACTTTGCACATTTTCTTGGAACAAACAAAGGCACTGAAAACATGTAATGCTCTGAAAACACTGAAATTTCTGTATTTATCATTTTTTCTCTCTCTCCTTTCTGTTTTCTCTGGCAGATAATGTTTATTTGATCATGTGCTTTGGATTATTGTTTGTAACCCTCAGTGTCTTTTGTTCTTACTTTGTCTTTGTTGTTCTGTTATTGCATATAAAAAAAGAAAAAAACAACAACAAAAAAAAGTACTTGACCACATCAGGAACTGTCAAACAGCGCTACCATCTACTGTGGCTAGAGGGCGCCAGAGTTTTTCTCATTATTGGGCTGTCTTTATCTTTTCATCTCTACTCTTACTAGTTAAATTGATATTTGCCTCTATCTGTGTCACTACTCTGATTTATTTTACTTTCTCCTTGACATGTGAAAGTGATTTATTTCACGATTCTTTCTGGAGTACCACTGAGAACAAAACCATGCTTTCTCCTTCTCTCTTTCATTTCTTTCCTGCATAAATGAGATGGCCCTCCTTCTACTTAATTCCATGGCTTGGTGTGATTCAATATAGGTGGGTTTTATGTGCTTGTATAGATATGTTCAGCCTTGTTTAACCTAAAAGGCGAACTACCGAAGACTGCTACAATAACACTTCAATGCCTTCTATACACATATTTCACAAGAGTCAGATGGTTGACTGTAACCTGTACACTGAGACAGGGTGAAGTCAATAAAAGCTTGTCCAATTTACATTTCACATAAAGAATAGATAGAAAAAAATACATATCAAGATATTACATTACTGCTTTTTCCTGGAGGTAACATTGGGACTGAGAGGGAGAGTCACAAATTAGATTAGTTAAGGCTAGCACTCTCATTAAGCTGAACTGCTGTTTAAGAGAGTGGGCGAGAGAGGCTAATGCGTTATAATTGATGTTTACTCTACACTGTTGCTGTTATATACAGGCCACATAGGTCCTTCATTAGCTGCAGTGCATTTTGGTTAAATGGAAGCTGGAATTCCCTTATCTTCGCCACTGGACGGACGGAATGGCAGTCACTTGGAACAAATTGCTGTTCAGCTTAATGTTTTCTTTTCCCACTGCAATGGTTTGCACTAACTGTACCATTATATATATATCTATTGGTTTACCCTTTAAAATCTCTGTATGACCACTGTATAACTACATGCCACATTCTTTTACAACTCTTCATAAAATATCCAACTCCTTAGACATTTCAAACTAAAATATAGATTTCTCCTGAAATTGTGTTTTATCCCTAAACATGCTCATTGCTTAATCTTTTCTGATAATCTTGGTTTATCTTATTTTTTCAATTAATATTTCTTTTTAATATTTTTATTTAAATTTAACTAAATTTAAATTTAAGACTATTTTTTTTTAGTTTAGTCTGATTGCCCTGCACTGTTTATTTCCTTTTATATTACTTATATACTTTTATATTACTTATAATTTATATTTTATTTTGCATATCTGGTATTTTATTGTATTTGAGTTAATCATACTTATTTTCACTAGGTTATTATAATTTATTATCATTATGCACATCTCATTTCGTAGCTACGATTTTTTTTTCTCGTCATTTGTTGGACTTTTACATGGAGATTTAAAATTTGACTGAACATCGGAGATATATCCGTCAATCTTTAGTCTGCTTTCGACAGAGGCGCCAATTTTATTTATTTATTTTCTTTTCATACGTGTTAAACTGTTGCCTCTGAAACAATAACAGCCCATATGTGTTCTCGAGACTGAGAGGATAACTAACACAGGTAAGAGAAAAGTTTGCGTCGAAAT
Organism: Spinibarbus caldwelli; assembly: GCA_039654775.1. Classification (NCBI taxonomy): domain Eukaryota; kingdom Metazoa; phylum Chordata; class Actinopteri; order Cypriniformes; family Cyprinidae; genus Spinibarbus; species Spinibarbus caldwelli. The sequence goes on along the minus strand of CM077240.1, from coordinate 15,603,667 downwards.
AGCCTATATACTATAGCCTACCTCTTTTCCTGTGAGATTTGACGCTTTTGAATACATCATCTACTTGTTCAAATTAGTTTATTAACAGAACACTTCCTTAAGTAACGTTAATCGAGCTACAGATTAAGATGACTGAATTTATCTGCAGTGAGTTTGCGGCGTCAATTCGGTTTATTGTTACTCTCGTTTATAACCGAAACGTGTGTGAACATAACCACATTAAACAGTCTGAAACTGAACTGACAACTTTAATGTGTTGATTGATGTGTGAACTTAGCCTAGTAACTTTATCAGACAGTAAGGTCTGAGGTATAGGCTATATGTGGTATTATTTATAAAATGTGACCCTGGACCACAAAACCAGTCATAATGGTCAATTAAATAAATAAATAAATAAATAAATAAGCTTTCCATTGATATATGGTTTGTTAGAATAGGACGATGTTTGGCCAAGATACAACTATTTGAATATCTGGAATCTGAGGGTTGCAAAAAAAAAAAATAAAATAAAATAAAATATTGAGAAAATCGCCTTTAAAGTTTTCCAAGTTAAGTCCTTAACAATGCATATTACTAATCAAAAATTAAGTTTTGTTATATTTACAGTAGGAAATTTACAAAATATTTTCATGGAAAATGATCTTTACTTAATATCCTAATGTTTTTGGCATAAAAGAAAAATTTGTAATTGCTACAAATATACCCCTGCGACCTATGACTGGTTTTGTGGTCCAGGGTCACAAATGACAAACAACAACAGGAATTTTGAATTAATTATATAAAAAAGCTGTTTTTAATGAATCACAATGAAGGATTCGTTTGAATCCATATGACTATTGTTTTGGGATGGGAGTCAAAAAAAAAAAAAAAAAAAAGGTTAAGAACAACTTCTCTGCACTTACAAATAAAGCATCTTTACATATTAAAGGAGCTCCAGAGCATTTATTTTCTAATTCTGCTAACAGGCACTGACTTCTTTAGATCTCATCATTCATTTCATTCCATTAGAAGAAATCTAAATACATTTTCTTTTCAATTAAACATCAACAAACCCTTGTGCCATGGCAGCACTTCTGCTTGGAAAAGTCAAAGTTTGGTGGGGTGATCCTCCCCTGCACCACACTCTTTAAAACCAGCCGTATCAGCAGAGCGTTGGCCCTTGCTGGGGCTGCATGTGTTATTTAGCCCATGCCATCATGCTCTGTTTATCTCACTGAGGCCATTAAGTGTGACTAACGCGGCCGTGCAGCAGTTAGCCTGCACCACCCTGAGGCCCAGGTATCTGATGTCAGCCCTCTCTCCTGCAGTTTACTTCCAGTCTTGGGATACATTATATCATTTTAATGGAGAATGGGATGAATGCGTATGTGTGTGCGTCATTTACAGTGTCTTTTGCATATGTATATATGTGCTTGTATGCCTATTGATTGACAGTCAACTGGCACCCCGTCTCTAAGCCAAACACTATCAATGTCTAATTCAAGGTCAACAATGAAAATGTTATGATTGCACCCAAATATGACCTTTTACGTGGTGGTGACCCACTGACTTGCAGCTTGCTCCATATCCATGAAACGTCTTCAATAGCTGGCGGGGATTGTTGCCTCTATCTCTAGTTCTGCTAATGTTTTTCTTTTATAGGCATTTTTATGCAACTGCCACATCCCAGCCTGCAGCTTCACCCAGATTGTTTAAATTGCCCAGCTCATATTTAATGTCAGTTGACCTCATTTTGCTTATCAGAAACATAGGCTGCATTTCTTAAGAGTTTTTGCTCTGATTGTTTACATTCACTTCGGCTTCCTCCGCTTATGATTTCTCTATTTAATATTTGACTGTAGGCTAGCAACAGCTATTGTTCTGAATGATGGCCCATGTTACACGTGGCTGAATGAAGTCAAGCACATTGTTTCCACTTTGACTTCAATTCTTTGTCTCTTTCTAGTTTTCCTGTGAACGAATGTGATGAAATAATCCTGACAGGGATGTGACTTTTGCTCGTTGTGTCGGAGAAGAAACGATTGAGGTGCTTTCGAGCCTCTTGCCGTGCTCTGATGGTAACAGAGGAATCTGTTACAGTGCTTGCTGGGTAAAAGAGCTTGCTCTATGTTTCCCCCGAGTCACCGGGGTGCCATTAAGAGCCCTCCTCCTCACGCATGAGATAGAGGGAGAGAGAGCGAATGAGCGGCTTGCGTAACATGCGGCAGAGCTGCAATGCAGGCAGCTGACGAGGGCAGTTTGTCCACGCTCCACTGAACCACAGCTGCGGTCCATCTGGAACTGGGCTGGCATTGTCTGCTCTGCCCGCATGGGCCCGCTTGAGCTGGGCTGTGACTGACAGGCCACGGAAGGGTTAAAGGCCACCTTAATGAGCACGCTGACGAGCAGGAGATGAGCAACAAATATTGCTGTTAGCTGCAGGTCATGCTGAGTAACATATATGGGGAATATAACATGTTCATGTTCTTTTGGAGAGTCCTTTTTAGATCAGGTTTATGACTCATTCTTTTTTGGCTGAATCCATGTATTTATTACAAAGTAAATGAAAAATGCAATTCAGTCACTTCAATACATCTTTTCTACGATGAGCATATTTTTAATTTCTGAATTAAAATTCATTTTGCAATTCTTTGGAGGCATAAAGTAAAAAATGTTAGCTGCGCTGATATCATATTAAAGAAAGTAACCTAATTGAAAGATTAAAATGAAAACCCCGTTGAGTAGATTGGCATTATTTTTTATTTCTTAAAAAACAAATGACAAGCAGTGAAGCGGTTTTGTTAAAATATTAATATTTAAAAAGCTTTTGTCTGCAAAATCAAAGTCATGTGCTGCAAACAATGTGCTGAAACATGCTGGACAAACCTGTAGACCCTCATCAACCCCTCCCCCAAAGTAATGACATTTATGAATTATTAAGTCTAGATATTTCTTTAAAAAAAAATGCTTATTTTGAAAAATATATTTAAAAATATTAAGATGTGTGCACTTGGATGTATTTAAAGTACAATTAAAAATATGTTATTTATTTTGACTTACACTCTTAAAAATAAAGCTTCACGATGCCATAGAAGAACCTTTTTGTCTAAATGGTTCCTTAAAGAACTTTTGTTTCAATTAAGGTCCTTTGTGGCAAAAGAAGGTTCTTCAGATTATAAAAAGTTAAGAAAGAGATGGTTCTTTAAAGATCCTTTGACTGAATGGTTCTTTGTGGAACCAAAAATGGTTCTTCTATGGCATCACTGTGAAGAACCTTTTAAGCACCTTTATTTTTAAGAGTGTAATGTTGAACATAATTTAAAAATATAAAGGGAAAATAACTGGTTAATTTTGAAATTATTATTTTTATATCACATGCATTTTACACATGAAGAAATTAATCTCAACAGAATAGAGAAGTTAGGTTACCATACCGTTTCATTGGTTGCCAAATCACATTCATTGAAGTCACTGCCTTCTCTTTCACCATCTTTTATATGAATTTATATATCACTGTCACCTTTAACATTTATATATGTTAAAGGTGCAAATGATTTGTTCGTGCTCCTCTTCTGCAGAGGGCAAATTATTGACCCCTAGTGTTACAGCAATGCTGCATTAAGCATTGCTCTGGTGTGTTTCCTGCTCCTGCTTTCCACCATTCAGACATGAACTCAATACTGATTGGTTCCAGTTAAATGCACAGTCTGAATGGTCCTCACACCACACAAAAAGACAATCTGTACTCATGTTTGTCCAAGCTAACCACTTGCAACCAAAAAAAGGTAAAAAAGAAAAAAAAATGTTTTCTCTTTTTTATTATTTTTTCTAAGGATAATAATAATAATGATGAAAATCTGAACAATAAGGAATAGTGGCCTTGATATTTGCTAAATAACTGTAATGTTTTGTAATACCAGTAAGGTATTTTCTGAACTCTTGCAGCTCTCTTCTGCAGAAGAACTGTCTGAATGAAAGTGAGTTCCACAGAGATGCTTATGTAAAGTTGAAATGGAACAAATATTTTAGTTGTTAAAAAAATGCAAACTCATTTAAAAGTGCAGAGAGCCCTAGTTTGATTAATTAAGTTCACACTGTTGGTACTCCTCAGACTATGCAAAAATTATATAGTTTTTAGTGTAATGTTTGAAAACATCCTTCATCCACTCAGAGTACATAAGCACACTCAAATCTATGTTTTAATGATTCCAAGTGGGTTCTGAATTAATGATTTAGGAAAATAAATAAGGTAACACTTTATTTTAAGGTGTCCTTGTTGCACGTTACATGTACTTACTATTATTACAACAATAAAGTATGCATAATTACATGCAAGCAACTCTAAGCCAAACCGCAATAATCCTATAAGCAGTGGTGGAAAGAGTACTGAAAATTTTTACTTAAGTACAAGTATATTGTTACATTGCTGAAATAATACTCAATTACAAGTAAAATTACTGGTGCCAAAACGGTACTTAAGTAAAAGTACAAAGTACTCTTCTCAAAAACTACTCAGTGTACTAGTTACATTTTAGCAGCGATATTTAATGAATTACCAAAAAATATTAATTCATATCTTTGCTTCTGGGTCCTAACGCTCTGTCTGGAATTTTCACACAAACAAAGCCATATTTATTTATTTTCTGCCAAGAAAACAACAAACTGTGCTAATATACACCCATGATGTCATGTAATACTGAAAAATTATAACCCTAACCTTTATCTCCATACTGAAAACCTAGATGGCCAGACAGTGATTCAGCTAAAATATTAGTGTCTGAGACACTGTGAGCACAGAGACTGTAGTGTGCACAGCACATTTTTAAATGCTTAGCTTAAATATGTAATATTAATTAAATAGTGCTCATAAATGGCTGCTCAGATAGCATTCTCAAGTAAAATGAGTGGAGGCATGGACCCGGAAACAGCAGTCCTTACGTCATACTTAACAAGAGGATTCTCCCCAAGCCATCAAACTGATGTCATCAGAGCAGAAGTGAATTTTCAGTTTTTAATTAAATATTACGACAGCAGACAACTTTTTTCCCGGTGTATTGACTTGCACGGTTTAATTGTTCACCACAAGACTAGTAATGTGCACTAAAAAAGTAAGTAGGGTCATTTTTGATTTCATGATGACATTTTCAAAACCATTGGCAAAACTACCACATACTGTATACTGCCATATTGATATTTTAATATTACAAATTGTTTTGTCCATCCATTTTTTCAAGGCAAGAATTATTTCAAGCTTTGAGTGGTTTAATCCAAGTCTTCTAAAAAAGACACGTTCGCTTTATATGATGAAAAGATTTTAATATAGGCTTTTATTTACATACATATAAACACTGATCAATTACCATTACAAAAATCTCAATCTTAAACATTTGCTCATTCTGTGTATTTGTGTCTTTAAAATAGGGTAACTTTGTTGCAAAAGCTTACAGCAAAGAAGCTTGATTTCAAATTTGATTTTAAACTGAATTGAATTTACAAAAAAAGACAAGTACACAATCAGTAATAAAATTCTAAAACAAATGATCTCAATTCAGTTGAGGTATTCAAAATATGACAACACTGAAATGTTATAAGCAGTGATTTAAGAGCCATATATGTTATTTATTTACATAAATGGAGCATCAGATGGCTTTGACCTGTAATGTCTGTACAATCTAGTGATGCAGTTAGACAGACTAGGATTTTTATATGTACAAATCATACAAATATCCCATTCCAAAACATTTCTAGCATAAACTTACATTGTAAAGAAATTAAAGTTCCATCTTTCATATTGAAAGACTTTCTGGTGCATTTCACTTACAGTCAATAAAATTCCCAGTAGCATTTTGATCGGTCAGGCGTGGATCTATTCTGAATGATAACTTTTGACAAAGTTTAATCCAGGAGCAAAGAGAAATAATTTCTACTATAAAAGCACGGAGAGATCGCGATTGCGCACAGTCTGCTCATAAGCAATATCTGAGTGAGAGGACAAGCGGTTCATTTGTATAAGTTAGGCCTATTTGAGAGCTCGCATCCAGTTTTCTGCGATTACATGACTGTGTTCTCATTTGAGTCCATAAATCACTCTGAGCTCCTCACTGTCCGATCAGCTCTTCACTGCTGCAGCTGCGGCTTTTCCTGGTTCAGATTTCAGGACTTTTATTGGTCCGTTTATGATCGGATATCTTTACTGGCTGCTGGCTGCTCACTTATCAACTTTAATATAATTATACTGTAAGATTATTTTTACATAGCAAAAGCTTTAGGATAATAATTTCAACCCAAATAAAATTTATTATGTCCACATTTATGTATGTATGCATGTTTAGTTATATAATAAGCAGGGAAAATCAAGCCAATATTTTTTTTTTGCAAAATAAATCCCTTATTGTCTAAAATAAATCTCATGTTATGCAATCATTGTTTTACAAATGAATGTTGCTGCTTTGTTCAATCAACAACAAATACATGATAAATATATGTTGTCCTTGAATTGGGCCATGCCACTGGATTCTTTTGGTTGCATTTGAATGGTGTCCTTGTCAAAAGGTGTCTCTGAGCTGGAAATGTGCTGCCACTCCATTTCATGCTCTCTTTTCTTTATGTATCATACAGCGCTATTGATTTCTGGAATCTGGATTTTACTTTGCAATCAATTCTTTTCAACAATTAGATTTGTCCCTGCCATTCCACTGGCGTTTGTTTTTTAAAAGCTGACTTTTCCCCTTCTCTAACCTTCATATATATATATATATATATATATATATATATATATATATATATATATATATATATATATATATATATATATCTGTACTGTAAGTACAAAGTCTTTGTTTTGTGGTTGTATTCAGTTCAGGTTCAGCAGAGGTACTTTTTCTCTCAAGGCCCTAATCTGTGGCTTCAGGGTTTTTATTTTGTTTCTTTCTCTAGATATGAGGGAATGTGGGACCGCTATGCGACAATAACAGTGCTGTTCAAACGTCTGAACTGATAAAGAGTGGCAGCAACTCTGAAAGACACAAAGATGACACCATAATCCCCTTTATCACTGAACAAAGATAGATTTTATTATTTTCGGGTATATTTCTCTTATAAGTGAACAAAATGGGCTATGGGATAGCTGATTTAGTGATTTATTTGAATGTATGTTGCGTCATTGACCATATTTTCAAGGTTGGCCTACACATGCCAAAGATATGCTTAAATGAGGTGCTGTTTTTTTTGTTTTTGTGGATGTTTACAAGTGTTTCCATTAAAAAATTTAAATGATTCTTCTTTAGGGTTGAATAAACTAGATGAGACTCTTTATAAAGACATGCACCAACCCACCGACACAGACGCATACACTGACAGACCAGGACACAGCTGTGCAAGAGTGCGTTCCCATTCAGTGTTATTCTGAAAAACCATAGTGTTTGGAAGCGAAGCCATGGTGAATGTTCCATTTAAATCCACAATGGGAGTTAAAGCGACTGGCTGATTGGACAGACTCTTGCAGTTTTTATGGAAAAGCACTGCTATTTTGGCAAAGGTTACTAAAAGCATTAATGAGATGACTTTAAAAAATAAAATATGAACATTAACATTTTTTTTCAATCCCTTTTCATGGGTGATTAAAAAGTAACCAAATTAATGTGATGCGATTCCTTTCATGTTGGTGCAACAAGGTCAGTAATAATTCTTATTTTTTCTGCACCATATGCTGAGAGACTCAGATATTTGTCTCAGCTGCCATTCTAACACATTCTGTGACCTTGGATGAATACATGAACAAAATTATCATGATCTTATTTAATAGACACTGATTCTTGCTAGGTTGATTGTAAAGACCTCCAAATATACTACAGCCTATGCTGTATTTTCCTCACACTGACTAATGTATTTAATATTTCCTCTGAACAAATCTATTACATTTATTATCTTTTTAGTTAGTGTTAAAATCAATTTAGTCAATCCTTTTATTCAACAATAAACTGAACATTTCTATACAAGTATCAAATAATATTATTCAATATCTTACTAGTGATTCAGTATCATTAATCCAAGGAAATACATAATCACATTATGATGAGAGAAATTAGTGCAGCCTAATTCACCATACAACACAAAGTTTATTGACATTAACAGGCTTAATATTATTTTGATTAACATTGGTTATGTCACTATTTTGAATGCCAAATGTATTCATTTTGACTTTGATTTCAGTTTCAACCATTGCAATGAAATCTCTGAGTTTGTTTAAAGCAATGCCTGTCAGTTGCTTATTTTTCAAACACTGCAGAAATTGGAAAAAGGCCTACTTGAGCCTGTAATGGCAAAAGAAATGATGGTCTATTGAATACCCATACTTCCCACCAATTTCATTTGAGCTAGTTTTGCAATCCAATTTTCTTGGAAAAATTAGACCTAATAATTTTCACACAAACAAAGCCATATTTAAGCCTGCACAAATTCAGCTTTTATAGAATAGGTAACCTTCAACCTTTTTCATAGAGACATCAAGTCAGTGGGCTACTGTGAAAGCAAAGCCCCCCACACGAGTTCCTCTGCACCTGTTCCTCACACACACACACACACACACACACACACACACACACACACACACACACAAACAAACCTCATCTGCACCTGCTTCTCATGTAATCTGGGCATCGTGATGATTCCGGTGGTAAAGCAGAAAAACTCTTCACTCTGTGATTGGGGAAAAGGGGTTGGTGGGTGGGCTTGACTTCTGCAGCTGGTCAGTTACTCTTCAGTTAAGGGCAGGAAGACAGATAAAGAGCTGAGCTGCCTCAAACATCCAAACAAATCAGCAGCATCCTCTGAATTCTCATGTAAAACAATACAGACTGGAAGTCTCTCTGCCTTTTCAACTAAATCATCAGGCTTTCACTGAACATTTTATTCACCCTTGGTTCCTGATTTTAGGAACTTCCTGACTTCCTTTTTTATATCATGAAAAAGGTGTATGCAGTCCTCTGACAAAACCCTTACATAAAAACAGTTGCCAGTCTCTTCCGTGGCTTTCAGGTTGTTAAAATAACATCAGTGTGACTGAATCTGACAGAACTGTGGAATATTAAAAGAAAGAGAGACACATGGAACGTTACCACAATACAAAACTATAAAAACTAATTATAATGAACTAAAATTAAATGAACAAGAAAAAATCTGAAAGCGACTATAGGGAAATCATCCATGCTTTAACAGCAGGGAACCAAATATGTGGCGATTGACTTCTCTCAGAACTGAATTATAAAGCTTACAATAATAATCATAATAAAAATAAAAATGGCAGCAACAATTTCTTTAAAAGGTGTGACAGCTTGCCCCAGTCCTTTAAACTGATGCAAAAACTTGTGCAGACCAAACCAACTGCTATACAAGAAAAAAAATTTGGTTGCCTTATGATTGGTCTTGCACAACATTAAAACAACTTTAACATTAGTGTATGTGGAATATAATGGAATATTTTGCTCAAAAATATTTTGTCATCATTCTGACCACACATTATGAATCATGACATTAGCAAAATGTTCTAGCATCTGTTTTCCATACAAAAAAAGTTGTTTTGAGTCTTGAACATTCTGCTTAAAGTCTTATGTTGTATTTCATAGAAAGGAATGAATGAGGGCAAAAATGGAAATTGAAAATGAATTAAACAAAATTTCTATTTGTGAGTGAACTTCTCCAATAACTAGGCCTATGGGTTATCCAGTGTGAAAGTTGTGTTAATGTTGCACAAGGCCATTTATAAGGCAACTGAATTTATGTCGTTGTCTTTTTGCTTCATGGCAGAAAAAAATAATACGTAGTTGGAACGACATGCTGGACAGCAAACATATCAGGAAGTATTAGCTTCAGAACACCACCTGACACTTCCTACTAACGCTGCTCCCTCAAAACTCTCTCAAGTGGCCTGAGTAAGGCCACAGTGAGGTGAAGAATCACTCTGAAGAAGCTCAGAGTTCACTGGCTTGAGAACAAAGGTGAACCAATCAAGAGCTCTTCATAACACTTGCATGGGAGGGTCACACTCACAACATGCCAAATAGTATATTTCAAATTACCACATTTTCCAAAGAAAGGATTGATTAAGTGTCTGAATACTTTTGCAAAGCACTTTATTTGTCTACACTTTTTTCTAGATTTCTGGTAATTATATATATTAGTTAGTTTCAGAAATGTGTTGATGGTAAAGGCGTATACCATCAACACAAATCTGAAACTTATTTTGATGCTGGTTTCATGTGGCAGAAAATAAATGTTTACCACCACAAGGGACATTCACACATGCAAAATTTTCTGTGTCTCAAACGTAATTCAGCCACTGGCCTGTGGGTACTGACGTTTTGAGTGGTGAAAACACTCTTAAGAGGCCACTTGAAAGCCTTGGAGGTCATGCCCTCCCTGCCTGGCATCTGGTAACCTTGTCAGATAAGATCACCAGCATGGAGGACTTCAGCTTTCCTTGTAAACTGTGATGTAATCTCTTTAATTGGTGTCAGCTTAGAGTCTCTGCAGCCGAGAGACACATCGAGGAGCTCTGGGAGGACAACCAGTCTTCGTGACCTTTTTTCAAACCACTTTTGCTATGCAAAGAGTGACTTGGCCTTACTTTCTTGTATTTGCCTTGGATGATGAGTCCCTGCTCTTCATCAAATCATTGAAAAATTAAAGGTGACGTGAGGGCCTCAAACTAGATTGTTGCCTGGGAACTCACCTCCATGCTGTGTTGGAAAACACAGTCATACTCAAGCTTATTATTTCAAGACAGACCATTTACAGTCACAATTGGGCTACAATCCCAAAATATACTCATGAAGCACTTAAAATACTGTCTTATTGTCTGTGCAATGGTATACAAAAACAACTCATTTTGTTTGGTGTAATATAATATAATATAATATAATATAATATAATATAATATAATATAATATAATATAATATAATATAATATAATATAATATAATATAATATGATGAACTGCATAACAGATTGTTAAATTATTTTATCTGATTTTTGCTAGTGTAAGAATGATCCTCACACAAAGTCTGATTTTAATATTGCAGTAGAAGGGACATTCTGAGGAAACAGTGCCATTTGTGTACCATGTTTATCTCCATGACTTACAACTATATACATATTAATAGGGCACTGCAGTTCATTGACTTTATTTGAGAGATTTACCTCTAGTGCTGAAGGGTAAAAGAATATAATAAATTATTATTCAGTTAGTTTAACTCTGAATAATAATTTATTATTATTAATAATTATAATTATAATAATTTAGATGCTTTTCAAAAAGAGTGATAAAAAAGGAAAAAGACAACAAATCAACATTTGTTTCAACAACAAAGGTATCAAGGCGAGATCAGATAAAAGTATTTCTTATTTCTTACTCTCTGAATCAGTCACAATGCATATATATATATATATATATATATATATATATATATATATATATATATTTGTGTGTGTGTGTGTGTGTGTGTGTATGTATGTATATATATATATATATATATATATAAAGAAAGAAAGAAAGAAAGAAAGAAAGAAAGTTAAAGAACAAACCGTGATTTGTATTTTTAAATGTTTGTTTGTTTAGAATTGTATCATTAAATTTTAATGGATTATATACAAAATTAGAATTCTATAATTCTAATGTTAATGGATTATTTACAAAATTAGAATGTATTTTTTTGACTTTATAGAAATAACAATTTCATGCTTTGTTTTTGTTTTGTTTTTTTGTTTTTAATGTTGGTGTGCCCCATTTTCTGATCCCTTTAAAATTATGTTTAATGGGATTTAAATGAAGAACAAAGGTAATTTTTTTATGGTTTTTATTCATATTTTATTATGATTACACTAATATTTCCCTTGTTGAATTATGTGGTTTTATGGGAAAAAAAGTAATTTTTCAAAATGTCCTTGGCAAAAAGCTTTTTTTTTTTTTTTCCAGTGAGGAAATGATTTATAGTTCAGCAATAACCTTTTTAAATTAAACTGTTCAGGCACAAATGGCACCAACTCCTGAGAATGACTTCAATATTGACCCCTTCCTCGATTCCTGAGACCTACCTGCCATGGCAATTACTATTACACTACTAAATTAAACCTTTGATGAAACCATTAATATATGTAAAATATAAATATGTATATTCTGTATTGTAAGACTCAAAGTTATAACCAGTGGGTCACATGTGGATTCATCCATGTGTACTCGAAAAGCACTGCCAAAAGAATCAATCTCAGTATGATCAAGGACATACAGGGATTGAGAAAAACCAGACCGATGATACGTTCCTTAATATTCTCTTTGTTCAGACTTTATTAGTGTAAACATACAACTACAGCTGTCTAATCTAGAGAGATTTGCAACCTTGTTAAGTATATCTCTTTGTACAAACATACAAAAGATAGGTATAAAAATGATAATTTAGGAAAACTCAGGAGCCCAATACATACAGCACCCATATGCTTTACTGTGCATTTTTCGAATGATTCCCTATTGGCCTCCCACATGTTTGCCACTCTCCTGTCTGTTTCTTTTTACAGCACATGACCCAGCATATACCCACTGAGCCAGGAGACAAAGGGAAGAGACAGTGCAGGCAATCCACTGATGGAGGTGAGGGGAGAATGGTCACCAAGGTGATTCTGAAATTCAAAGGAAATGAAAACAAGTTGACCTTTGGGGGGCGGTTTGAATGTGTCTATTGTGGCACCCCGGGTGGGACCTCTGATGGCAAATGCCCTCCAATTTGCCTGTGTAGAAGTCTGAATTGCAATGTGGCTTTTCTGATGACAGAAACCATCTTGTATTCAATGCGTTAACAACATACTACATATGACACATTCAGGATCCACAAATGAGTGACGCTTTCGGCTACTTCTTCATAAAACTAAAGGTCCAAAAAGGAGGTTTTCGCAAATGATGCTATAGAACACTTAAAAATAAAGATTCTTTATTGGTATCAATGGTTCCATTAAGAACCTTGAACATCCATGGAACCTTTCAAATGCAGAAAAGATTCTTTATAGCTGAATCAGTTTCTTTAGATTTTTAAAATGTTCTTCAAAATGGTTCTTTTAGGAACTGTTCACTGAAAGGTTCTTTTGGGAACCAAAAATGGTTCTTCTATGGCATCACTGCAAACACACCCTTTTGAAACCTTTATTTTTTAAGAGTGAAGAATGATTTCAGGTTCCTCAAAGAACCTTTCAGTTCTTGAATTATTATGTGTGTGTGTGTGAAGAATATCATGTATTTTGCAGAATTAACAACATACTTAATGTTAAACTTTCAAGATCCACAAATTAGTTATGTTTTCAGCTACTTTTTCTTTAAAATAATGATTCCAAAAAGAAGTTTCTTCATGGAACCATCAATGCCAATAAAGAACTTTTATTTTTAACAGTGTGATGCCATAAAAGATCCATTTTGGGTTCCTGAAAGAACCTTTCATTGAACAGTTCTTAGAAGAAAATGTTTTTCGTAGTGTGAAGAACACCTAAAGAACCTTTTTTCACTATAAAGAACATTTTGTGCAATGGAAAGTTTCCATGGAGGTTCTTCATGGAAGCATAAATGACAATAAAGATCTCTTATTTTTAAAGGGATAGTCTACCCAAAAATGAAAATTCTGTCGTTAATTACTCACCCTCATGTTGTTCCAAACCTGTAAGACCTTCGTTCATCTTTGTAACACAAATTAAGATATTTTTTGATGAAATCCGAGAGCTTTCTGACTCTCTTTAGGCAGCAAGGGAACTACCACATTCAAGGTAGTGGACATCAAAAACTGATACAGGAGAGAAGAAATTGTTGAATAAAGTCGTTATTTTTTTCTTTGCACACAAAAATTATTCTCGTAGCTTCATAAAATTACAGTTGAACCACTGATGTCACATGGACTATTTTAATGATGTCCTTACTACCTTTCTGGGCCTTGAACGTGGTAGTTCCCTTGCTGTCTATGCAGGATCAGAAAGTTCTCGGATTTCATCAAAAATATCTTAATTTATGTTCTGAAGATGAATAAGGGTCTCACAGGTTTGGAACGACATGATGGTTACTAATTAATGACAGAATTCTCATTTTTTGGGTGAACTACCTCTTTAAGAGTGTGATGCTATAGAAGAACAATTTCAGGTTCCTCAAAGAACTTTTCGTTGAACAGTTCTTAGAAGATTCATGTTTTTGTAGCGTGAGGAACAAGAACCTTTTTCTACTATAAAGAACATTTTGTGCAATGGAAAGGCACCATGAAAGTTAAAGGTTCTTCATGGAAGCATAGCTTACAGATATTTTTAAGAGAGCAGAGCTAATGTATCAGTGAGTTTTCTATGCCTGCGTTCATATTACTATGCCACTGGCTGCCTAAATACGGGTCTAATAGTGCGCACATGTGTGAGACCCCAGCGCTTTTCTGTTCTCATTGTGCAGACACTTGAAGAGGCGCTCTGAGTTGTTCCAGGCGCAATTTCAATATTTGCCCACTCTACCCAGCAGGAATGCTTTCTCCTCATTACTTGGTGACAAAGTGCTGGCTTTAACAAGCATCCTTCTGCCCCTCCTCGGCATTTAGAGCCCCCCCACAAAAAAAGAACATCATTTTAATTATGCAGTCAATCACAATTAGAAGCAAATGTTTTCCCTGTTGGGCCTGCCCCTCTTTTCAGGGCTTTGTGCCTTGCCCCTTTGTGCTCCGGGAGAAAGGCCTCAGCGGTCAATGGGGTGGCTGAGTGGTTGTGTGTGAGGTGGAGGCTCGCGTCCTTCAGCGCACCTCGGAACGTGCTTTGTCGGGGTAAGGGGAAGCAGGGGGCGAGGGGAGGAGGTGGAGTACATCCGTAGCACATTTGCTGAATTAAGGAGCACAGTGGGAAGACTTTGGACGAGAGGCTGAGGGAACGAGGGGGGTGTTGATGGAAGACTTGTTGCTAGGTGACTAACAACCGCTACGTGTCCGTCTTTTTCTTTTCCTTTATGCGCTGTTCAATTCTCCGTTCTGCTCACAGATAGTCACATTGCTTTTTTTTTTTTCCCTTTTCCTCGCCGTATCCTGTCCACTTACTCTGAAATAAAGAGTTCTCAGAGAGGGAAAAAAATTGTCTTGCGCTATTTGTGCCCTATAGAGTGATTCTCAGAAGGCTATTGAACAAAAACTCTGTCTATACAGCTAACTAATAGAACACAATATTTCAGCACAATGAAGCACCAAATGCTTGCTGTAACTGTGCGTTTAATGCTCTCCAAGGTTGTCATTATTATATTCACTATATTCTATCGCTTAGTTTGCACACCGTATTAGCATTAGAAATTCATGTTTTTTTTTTTAATTTAAAAATATTTTTAGTATATAGTTTCACAGTTTAATGAATGGAAACACTGACTGCTGCATAATACTGTGTATCTGCTGTTTATCTGTAAAATCCCTTTTTTTAATTTATTGAAATAATAATATCAGGCATTTTACTTGATGTAATATTTATTAAAATGTTTTGTCCATTTACTAGTTTTTCTAACATAATATGCATTCATTCATTTATTTATTCACTTATTCAGTTATTGATCAAAAGTGTGAGCGAAATTTACGTATGAATCACGGTCAAAAATGTATTATGATTTATGATGTCAATTCCTTAAATATGATGTAAAAAATGAATGAATGAATGAATAAACAAACAAATAAACAATAAAACAAATAAATGTATTCTATAATGCTTTGTCTATTTTTGACAAATTGTAAGATTTTTTTTGTCCCAAAATTATTTTCTTTCTTTTTTTCTTTCTTTCTTTCTTGATTCGGAGATCATTTTATAGATCATTTTTATCATTATTTTATATTGATTACATTACATTGTCTTTAACAATAGTTCAGCTGTGTTATAGAAATTTGATTTTGCATAGAAGTGTGTATCTTAAAAATCTGATGATTCTTTAGAAATAATCGTAAAGACATTAACCTAAAACCTAACGTAAATACGTTAAGGTTTATTACTGTCAGATTAAACAAGGGTTCATGTTTCCGTAGTGTTTCTACAATGATTAATTAGGAATGCTTTTCTTATGCATGCTTTGATTGCAAATGTGTCAATGAGTTTTGATTAAAGGTCATATGCATAAAGCAATTGCCAACTCTCATTTTCCAGCATATTTGGTTGAACGTGATTTTTGGCATCTGATTATAAGTCATCTCTCCTTATCCTGAAAAAAATAAATAGACGGCTTCTGTTGTCGCTAGTTGGATGACATCACGTTCTTCAGTGTGGAGCCGTCGCCGAGCTCAAGGCATGATATCACAATCTTAAGGCTTGCATTGTTTGAGGTCTCAGAGCACTACTGTCATATACACAGCATCAGTTCTGCCCAGTCCACCCAATGCATACATTTTCAGACAAATCACACTATAACGTGCAATAACATCCTGAGGATACATGAAGGATTTTGTGTGAGGTTACTGATGATCACAGAGGTCAGGATGATTCTTTCCCCCACCTTAGGTCTTGCATATCACTGTCTTCGAGCCTCCGTATTTGCATGCGGACAGCAGTGCTCGCCACTGGCTCCACTTTCTGTTACACATGCATGTTAAGACAGGTTCCAGACTCTAAGCTCCTCCACCCGGTCTGGTGACAGCAAGCATCTGACCAGCTAAATCAACCTTGACGTGCCAGCCAGCAACACAAGACTGGACCAGTCTATAAGTGACCTGATATGATGTAGGCCGCTGTGACATCTGTCCTTTCCATGCCCAGAAAATCCCTGCCTACTGTGAGAGGTGTTTTAACACATATTTCAGCATTTTCTTCCACTGTTAAGCCTGTGAAATCTTACACAGTTCATCAACATGACCTCCTTGGCACTTCTGACAACAACAAAATGCAGTGAATAGTTGAATGAAAGAAAAAAATCTAAAAAATAAAATTTATTTAAATAAGTAAATAAAAGGATGCACAATAGCTTTTTGGTTTAATCTCAACAATCTCAAGAAGTGTACAATTAAAAATAAATTTAATTAAAAATAATACATATTAAATAAATACATTTATTTTAAAAAATACATTTATTTACTTGAAATAAATTAATTAAATAGCATTTAAACTCTTACCATGTACTCTTAAAAATAAAGGTTCCAAAAGGGCATTTTTGCAGTAATGCCACAGATTTTCGGAATCTCTCAGTGAACAGTTCTTAAAATAACCGTTTTTTTTCTTAGTGTGAAGAATTTTTCATGATCTTAAGAACTTTTTTTTCAGTATAAAGAACCTTTTGTGCATTGACAATGTTCCATAATTATGGCAATATATGTCAGAATATGCAATATAATATATGGTATATACCAATAAAGAAGTTATTTTTAAGAGTAAACTAGGTACACTGTTAAATAATAAATAAATGAATAAATAAAGTTGTACATAAACCAAAGCTTAGTATGTTTTACAAGAAAATAGTGTATACCAGTAATGGCTTGTCAACCTTCCTTTGCTTAGCAGACAAGTATATGCTAGGCTATTTTTATTTATTTATTTTTTAAATAAACCAATAAAAATCTCTTACATTACTATATATAGCACCTTTACCTTGAGGATGTGTATGGCTTACTTTTAGCCTCCTTACCCAGGTATATGCAGAAGTGATTAGGCAATTATGCCCATTTATGAGCTTATGCCCCGAGCCACTCGTGCATCTGCTTAAGATCCACTGATCATATTAGCAAGCAAAGTCCACACTCCCTCCTTACAATCCATCCTTAAGCCATGCTCCCATGTATACACCGTGGTAAAGTGATAGTTTCCAGTTCAAGCTGTAGAAACGGAATTAATTTTGTGGATGTAAGCCATTTAAGCTTTCATGTTTATGCGCAAAGATGAAAGGCCACTACATGAATCACAGATTTTTTTTTTTCTGAACGTGCAAATTCTGTGCTATTTTGTTATTTTATTTTAATTTGTTATTAATTTATTTTCTATTTATTTATAGAATTATATATAGTAAGGTATGACCATATCCAAGGTTTTAACCATATTTTCAAATGGTCATTTTAGCTGGTGTGGATTACTGGTCCCTTTCTGATTCCCATCTCCCCCTGGCCTGAACTTTATGAGTTTATAAGAGGCTCAGCAGCACTAAGATGGCATTACTGTAGGCTGCCTGGACATGTGTCACACATGAGGTCAATCTGTGCAGTGGTAACAGAAGGGCAGCCAGCCACCCAAAACAACTGATTAAACACTTGCTCGGTCTCTGCAACAGCAATGTTTATTTTATTTCATTTTATTTTATTTTGTTTTATTTTAAACAGCCATTGCAGATTCCATTCTCCATCCTCCAAAAATGTTGGAGAAAATAATTTTGAGAATTTATGTAGAAGGAATTCAAGTAAAATATTCACAGTCAGCATTTAACATCTTTGTGACATCACTATTTTCTATTAGGAGCATTCGGGGTCTCAGGTTTTCACGTACTGACACACCAGGATGTTCCAGGTTTAGTCAGAAGTCAAAAACATGATGGCTATTTGTATAAACACATATACTGTATATTTCTATTCCCTGAGAGACTTAAGACTACACCTACTCCTAAAACACCTGGGTATACAGATTACACAGATCAACAGCAGATTACTCATCTAAGTAAAACAAAGTTAAAACAACCTGACAAGGGGATTCTGGGAAAAGGTCAATATTGTTTAATATGTTGTTGTCTCTATTTGTGATTATGTATTTGTCTTTTACTTAAAGATATGACTGGATATGTTGATGGGAATTTAAAAAAAAAAAAAAAAACATTTTAACACAAACATAATGCTTAAAAGATCATTATCTGAAATTAACAATTATATTATATTATATTATATTATATTATATTATATTATATTATATTATATTATATTATATTATATTATATTATAATTGAACCCATGTATGTATAGCCTACATTCATTTAATGTAGTAAAAAAAATGTCTCACTTGTTAACATTAATGCATGTAAACAAACAATGAGCAATATAACAAATGAAACAAATTAAATCATATTGATGGCCATTTTTGTGGAAATCACACATATATAGATCTTTCTAGAATTTTCGTTTTCTGTGCATTTGCTGTTCTAGCATCCTTATTATCCGTATCACTGATAAAGTAATAATAATAAAACAATATTCATGTGCTTCCTCTGTCTATGCAAATGCAGTGCAAGCTTGTGTTTTCATATGTTGCCTATAAAAGATGCTGTTCTTACAAGCTAAATTCATAAGTCTGAGCTCATTAAGACTGACACACAGCAGAAAAAGAGCCAAGCAAGCACATATATAACGTGGAAACAGGTAGAGAGTGTAGTCAAGTGGTGTGTGTTTGTGTGTGTTTGTAGGAGAAAGAGAGATTCTGTGGGGGCAGAAAGAGAGAGAGAGAGAGTTTTGCTCACCGAGGCGGAAATGAAAGTTCACTTGTCCTCTCGGTCTGACAAGCTGAAACCCGTGAGATGCTCTCGATGCTCCCTGTGCACGGACATGGAGAGCAGGCATCATGAAAGTTGCATGGGTGCCATTGGTCCTCTTCATTATTCAACGGCTTCATATCCACACACGGCACCTCGGTGACAGCACTTTCTCCTTAGTATTAAACATGCACACCAGATCACTGCATGGGAAGAGCTGAGACTATCACAGCTTCCAGTGATCCTGAGAAAAAGGACATCTGATATCTATTGTGAAGATTTGTTTGAACCTATTGAAATTCCAAAATAAGACACCAGTTTCATTTGTATTTATTCCATAATACCACAAACCCATTTTAATGCAGTGTGAGGATATCCTCTGTTGTTTTAAAGTGTTATGTGGTGGTTCAAAAATGTTGCATGATTTATTTGTAGCTGGCAAGTCCTAAAATAGATGACTTAAATCTTACTAGCTGAGGCTCTTAAATCCTGACCTATACTTGGAAATTGGGCTGTTCCGTTTATAGAGGCAGTGCTATTCTACCATTTTCTATTTAATTTATAATTCATGCTGTTCACTTACAATATACCAAACACTGGTAAATAATTCTGTAGCAAATATGTCATTACAAACTATTTCTGTTCTCCCATTTAAAAGCTTGCTTAATAACAAAGGCTTAACAAAACAAGCTAAAAATCAAACTTTTAATTTTTGAAATCAATTTTTAATAAACATTAAAACAATAAGCGTGAAATATACATATTAAAAATTAAAATTTAAAATGTATATATATATTCCTTGAGAATCAATGTTGGCCACTATGCTTGTTTAATAACAAATAAAGCAAAAAATCATGTTTTTTTGGGGGGGTTTTTTTTTGTTTTTTTACTAAAAATCTAAATAGTAATTGTGTACTTTATGTAAAAAGTAAATATTAAAAATATATTATATATTATATATCTTTATTTGACCCTCTAACTCTGTCATTCCCTATTCTAATTCTATTGTATCTATCTGTCCTTTTATTAAAAAAAAAAAACAAAACACACATACACACACTTGACCCTCTATCAATTGCATATTTATTCTCTAACTGCTACTTTTTCTTTAAAAACTAACACTAGCTTTCTTTTTTCTATTCTATCTACTTTTTTTTCTTAAAAAAAAAAAAAAACTTGCTATGTGTACTGTGTTAGGCTAACCAAGACTTGTCATATCGTTTGCATATTGTTGCTCATTTGTTGGTTTTGATTGCTTCTATTGTCCTCTTTTGTAAGTCGCTTTGGATAAAAGTGTCTGCTAAATAATTAAATGTAAATGTGTATATATATATATATATATATATATATATATATATATATATATATATATATATAAAATATATATTTATAGCACTTATCATGGTTCTTGGAATCCCCATGGGCTGGTTATAACCCTAATCTCATCTGCTTGCAGCATTTAATAGATGTCACTTCTTTATAGTTGCCAGACTGGGCCGTCTTTAGAACATTAGGAGTTTAAAATAGAGCATGATCTACTTTGGTGAATACCTTTCAGACTCTCAGGATGCTCAAGGCTCCAACTGGATGAGCAGGCTGTGTACAGACACTGAGCTGTCTGCGTGGGTGTGAATAGCAGTGGTCTGTAAAGGTCCTGGACTCAAGGTCAAGCGAGTGTGTCATTAATCTTGAGGGCAACTTTGTACAGCTTGAGTGTATTAGACTTTTACAACTACAACATCAATTAAGTGCTCATCTGTGAGCAATGGGGTTGGATTCACTGGGGTGCAATGAAAGAAAATTTGTTGCTGAGCAGGTCAATTTTCAGCGTGATTATGATAGTTTGAGGTGCTCTGGACAGTACACTATACTGAAGAATGGGCTTTTTACTTAATATTCATAAATTCTAAAAACAGAATTGAAATGCAAAATATGCCAGAGCTGTGGCACTGATCTTGCTCTTGCAGTTGGCTCCAGGCACAGAGGTTTCTCATGCCCTCGCTGTCACCCTTACTTTGCTATCTACACTCTACTGTCCTATAAATAATAGTGAAAGTTTTATATGTATATTTTTTCCACTTTTCCAAAAATCATGTTTTTTAATCGTGCATTCCAATTAATCTCAATCAAACTGCAGTTGGGTTATTTTGATTAGGTTAAAAAATATCTAAAAAATACAGATTACTACACAATAAAACACAATAAAAACTTGATAACATAATAAAAAACATGACTTTTGAAAATTTGACAAAACGTTATCTGTTTTTGCAAATAAACTCTTCATATATATGTGTGTGTGTGTGTGTGTGTGTGTGTGTGTATAATATTAGTAAATAATTAAAAATTGCATTAAAAATTGCAGTTGTTAACAGCTTTACTTTTGTCACATTAAGTAATTCTTGTTTTGCTTTGTTAGTATGAACTTGTTTCTCTGCACAAAATTGTTTTGTTGATTGTTGATGCACATAATATTGAACAATAACAGTTTGCAAAAAAAAATTAATATGCAATATTAGCAAAATAATACAAAGCAACTTCAATTTTACAATCAGTGAATACAAAAATGCAATTGTATTTTTTTAGTCATGATGAACATTTAATTTTTGCAGTATATGAGTGATCTGTTAAGGCAACAAAAACAGGCAGATTATAGGGTGAAGCAGGACATGCAGTAGCCTTGCACATCAAAACAACTTCAGTGAATTGACTAACACACATGCAATTCTTGTGTGAAAAAACAAAAATGAATCATCAGAAAGAGAGCAATAAATATAAGCAGAGAAAAGAACAGATTGTAATACCAGAAGAATTTCACATAACACCATGCCATAAATCAGCCTTATGTGAAAGAACATCCTTCCTGGACCCAGCTAATCCAATCATCACTTCTTCAGAACCTCTACAAGAGAAACACAAAATCTCTCTCGCACAGAAAGATAGCCTGACCCTCCAGCCAGACAAGTCATATTTACAACTGCGCCTTCTGAGCCGATTTACATTTGTTCCCAATAAGCTGATTAGCCAGAGGAAGCTTTGCGCTCTCTTGCGTCTTGTATCATAACGTTAAACATGGTTTAGTCATCATGCACAGACTGCTGGGAACTCCCATCTTCCTCACCCACCTTCCTCCCACCCTCTGGGCTCCTCCTAATAAGGCCTGCTACTCAACAGACTGAAAGTGCACTCACTCTCACCTTGGGCTGTTTGTTTGTGTATGTGTGTGCAGACAGAAAAGGTTATATACAACAGTGTGTTCATGTGGAAAGATTTATGCATGATGCCAAAGCTTACAGTAATTTTAGCAGTAGCATTTAAAAAGACAACACAACCACCTCTCTACTTCTAGCTACTACATATTTATGGAACGTAGAATGTTTAAAATAGTTTTATTTCATGTTAAATCTATAGGTTATGTATTAATCTATAGCTCTGCAAAGAAATTAGATGCAAACAAAACAAAGATTACTGGAGTAGCTACGTTTTACTATTTCAGTCTTTCTATGTCAAAATTTCACATTTAATTCAAATGTGTTACTTGCCGTTTCGTAATTAATTCCAAAATTTATTAGCAATTTCTAAGTTAAAAGTTGTTTCTATGCCGAAAGCTGCTGCTGTTTATGGGAAATTGACGTCAAACCTTATACTAACTAAAGCGATAAGATTCGAGAGACGAAACAATCGTAATAGCGTGTGGGGGGCTCTCTGTAAATTTACTGCTCTTGCAACGAAATGGATAAGTACGTCAAGGTATTACAAATAAACCATTAACACTATTCGAAAGACTTAGTGACTGATAGAGTCTTTGTCATTGGAATAGACTTGTTTATGTAGTCTACATAGTGTTTACAGTTCAAAGTTCAAGTTGTTTCCTTTATTTTCAATATGAGGTAAATTAATTATCACTTTTATTATGCTTTTATTTAGTCATGCACAATATAGCCTACAACTTAAATTAAACAATTTTATTATCATTATTATAAAATAAAATAACTGTTGTTCACCGTTGCGTCAGGATAAACAAAAAAATTACATGTAATTTAAAACACTTTATTTATATATGTTGATTTTTATACTATTTTCAAAAACCGTTTTAATTTAATGACTCCAAAAATGTGGTGTAACCATAAAGTAAAACATATTTTATTTAGTCTGGGACACCTTAATTGTTATTTAAAAAAATAAATAAACAAAATTAGGCTATATATTTATTTAAAGAAAAATATATTTTTCCACAAACATTTAGGCTACTAATTCAAACAATTAGTAATTCAAAAATATTTGTTTTCTTTAGGAGTTGCACCACATGACATTTAACCTTGTCCTGTCTTAAAAAAGCCAAAAGTGTCTGATATTTTCGATGAGGCTTTTTTTTTTAATTGACATGCTGATTTCTTCATTTTGATTTTGACAGTTGATTAAAAATATCATATTTTTAAAAATAATTTATATAATAAAAGTATATAAAAGTAAATAGCATTTTAGTGCATTTTTTGTAGAAAACAAAAGTACTTAAAAAGTACTGGGCGTGCCGGATGACCATGAATTTTCCTGTGAGCCTGTGTGTGGTTGTGTGTGTGTTTTTGCCTGATTATAAATATGTATCTGCTGTCCTATGGATATTAGATATTCTCTGTTACTGTACATCCATAGATTATAGTTTATAAAAAGACAGAAGTCAGCTCTTCTAATGCTGTATGGCACCATCCAGAGCAGCAGATTTATCCACTACGTTATCCTCAACTGTCCAAATGATCCTGGGATCCCTGTCACTCTAAATGCCCATTTACGGCTTAACCATTGCATATTTAGACCACCAGAGGGTTTGTTAATATGACTGCTGGCATGATACCTTAATTACAATATAATCCAGCCAGAGCAAGTGCTCTCTGGCCTCTGAGATTGTAGCCATGCTTTCTGAAAATTTTGTGGTGCCGTGACAAAAATTAGGCCTGTGTTTGCTTAATCTGCTCCCTTATGGATATTTAAAAAAAAAAAAAATTCACAATCTAATGGTCACTGATCCAACATGTTTGATGAATGATAATCCTTAGTTTGGCTAAACAAAGTCAGACATGTACTCTAGGCCATTTGAACAACAAAAGCATGATACTGTGACACTAGCTGGAGGCCTGTAAAGCTAGGATGGTGTATATGAACAAGTGTTAGTGAAAGGCATGTTTAGGATGGATTTAGAAAGAGGGAAACAGAGGTAGAGATAACAGAGAGAGAGAGAGAGAGAGAGAGAGAGAGAGAGAAATGAGAGCATGCTCTCATACAGTCTGTAGGCTGCACAGCACATCCAGAGGAATCTGGGGCATCTAATGGCCCCTCACCCACTATTCCTGCTCTCTCACTCCTTCTCTCTCTCTGTTTTTTTTTTTTTTTTTTTGCTGTGGGGCATGCTGTGACCCCACACCGTGGGAATCTGTGGACCACAACGGATGACTTTAACTGTCTCACAAGAAAAAGGTTGAAGAGATAGAAAAAGAGTCTGTCTCTTTTTTTAATTAGACCTTTGTGATTTAAAAGCAGAGCAAAAATTAAAAATAGCAACTGTAACATGATAGCCTAATAATAATGTTCAATTGTAAAATATTAAAATATTTTAAATTTGCTTTTCTAATCATTATCATGGTCATGAAAAACTGATGCTAGTAATCATAAACATCATAAATTAAAAAGAAAATACATTCAAAGATATGTTCCTGAAAGCCACAAGAAGAGTTTATTAATGCCCATCAAATATTCCTTTTTTTTTTCTTTTTTTTTTTTTGCTTGTATTTTGTCTTTATGCAAAACTCAACACAATAATAAAACATGCTATTAATGACAAGCAATCATCTTGCTCAACTCCACGCAGTAATATGAAAGTAGACTATTTATTAATTTATGTCTATATAAATTTACGACATTTTCCCGGTGATTGAAATGATACACTTAATAACAGAAATGTAAAATAAATTGAAACCCCTTAAAAAGTAGTTTCAATGATGAATTTATGAATTTGACTGCAAATGACGAGCTTAGCCTATTTAATTTAATCATTTACCTAAATCCATCAAAAATATCATTTGAAAATATGATCAATTTTGAAATCAGTGCAGGAACGTCTGTAACTTCTTTTCACAACTGAACCTCAGCTAGGCCACAGTGTCGCTTTTCTCATTCTTTGGAGCAACACAAAAGCAATTGTGCGGCTATTTCAAACTTACAAGACAGAATATAAAATATTAAACGGCCTGTAAATGTTTGAAGGCTTAAACATGTCAGGCCACTAAAACACCGTTTTTCCTGTTTCATATGCTCGTACGGCCCGCAGTGTGGAGTACGGGGCAATCCAAACCCTATAAAATAGCAAGCATGTCTCTGATGAAATCTTCAGTGTTTCTCAGACAAATATAGGCTATTGAAATGTTAAACAAACGGGCTTCTCTTATCTATTTCCTCCTGTTCTAAAAGTTTGAATATTAAGGAACCATTTAGCAATTAGGCTAATTAATAAATGCATCCGAAGTCCATAGGACAATTTTATTATATTTTGCCCTTACATGTTATTTATGCCTTTTATTATGAAATATTGACCAAATTATTGTTTCATTTGCATTATTATTATTATAAGTATTATTATTATTTTGTTTCGAATGTAACTTGCTGTTAGTGTGCAGGTTAAATTGTGTCCGAGCTAATGGTGCAAATCTAGATCTTGATGGTGTAAAGAAGGATCAGTCTCCGTGACATGCAGTGCATGGAAATGAGCAGCTTTCTGTACACAGACGGTAGTTCTATAATCGGAGCACGGGCAGATCATACATCATGCAAAAAGGGCCCGAAGGGTTTTCTTCAAATGAACTGTGGGTCTGTGAAAATAATATCAGGGGCTTTCCATCAGAATGAACTTTTCCACTGTAGCCAGCCGTGAAATAATCTGACCCGACACTTCAAACCATCTGCGCTATCCATCCGTCTTCTTATTTACTGCGAGCTGTAGCTGATACTATACCACAATTTTTATATGATATGGCATCTCCACAAACCGCATGGGTGACAGGTTTGTCCAATGATACCCCTCGCAAATCCTTATCAATTCCAAATGAGCTCAAAATATTTCATTGATGCAAAGGACTGTGATAGCTATGAGAACACTGTAGTTTAAAAATCACAATAAAATAAATTTAAAAAGCAATTAAAATACCAAGGACGAAAATATTTTCTTAAAATATTTGTTTATGCTGATTATATTTGAAATGGTTGATTATAACTGCTTATGTAAGCTGTTAATAGAGTCTTTAGCCTGCTGGTAACCAAAGATCAGCAGACTCCTGTCCACGTGCAGCTGGAAGGCGGAATGGTTTGTCCAGTTAAGACTCGTTTCATTCTAAACAGCGCTATATTAAATTTGACAGGCCAGTGACTGTTACGCTGAGCTGTCAGATGTCTACGAGCTCATATCGTTGAATGCGTAACTGAGCGAATCTTTCATAATTTGTTTCCTTTTTGTGTCAGCGGCCGTTATACTTCACTAGCGAGACTCCGAGGCTGACGACTGACTTCTTCACTGAAAATCCACACAACGAACGAATGATCTTATTTAATGTCATTTGTCATTTCAATCCGAACCATTCGCGCGTCGCAATACGCTTCGGATACTTCTGCGCTCGCGTATTCGGAACGATAAAAAGCCAATCACGTCTTCTCCCGTGTTAAGACTATAAAAAAGCCGGCGAGTGACAGCTTAAATATAACATTCCGCAAACTGTGCTTTCCATTAGGGTTTAAAATTCTCATAAAGTAGTTTAGGTCGCATAAGCGTCACTTAAAATGTGCATAAATCACGCAATCGAGCATAATTAACTGGCGGGGGTTCGGTAAAAGCAGAGGTCGCTGATGTTTACTTTCTAAAAGGCGCTGTCGAGGTCTGGGAGGTGCTGAAATCTACTCGAGCTCAGTTCCGCGTGATTGGCACGCTTGACAGTGATTGACAGGCGTCGGTGGAAACTACGCAACCAATCTGCCAAGTCCAATAGAAAAACAGAAGCGGGCAGCACGTCTTTTCCCTCCTTAAAAAAACATCTTCATTCTTGTGCTATAATCTCGTGCCCTCGAACTCTCGGTGTCTCCAACCGAGGCAGCCTCAGACCGACAGAGCGACATCTCTATTTCTCTGCATCGTCTAGGTTCATCGGCTGACTCTGGAATTGCCTTTTTGTCTGGATTCGACTGGGGGAGACAGAGAAAAGCCACAGAAAGCACGAAGCTGTGCTTGAGGTAGCGAGGACTCCGAGGGGGAAACAGAAGCCTTCATGTTTCAGTTGCCAATCTTGAATTTCAGTCCCCAGCAGGTAGCGGGGGTATGCGAGACTTTGGAAGAGAGCGGGGACATCGAGCGTCTCGGCCGATTCCTTTGGTCGCTGCCCGTCGCACCCGCTGCCTGCGAGGTGCTGAACAGAAATGAGTCTGTGCTAAGGGCTCGGGCTATCGTAGCCTTCCACACTGGGAATTTCCGTGAGCTTTACCACATTCTGGAGAACCACAAGTTCACCAAAGAGTCCCATTCCAAACTGCAAGCACTTTGGCTGGAGTCACACTACCAGGAGGCAGAGAAGCTCCGAGGCCGCCCGCTGGGGCCAGTGGACAAATACCGGGTACGGAAGAAGTTCCCTCTGCCTAAAACAATTTGGGATGGAGAACAAAAGACGCACTGCTTTAAAGAAAGGACCCGGCATTTACTTCGAGAATGGTACCTCCAGGATCCTTATCCGAACCCAAGTAAAAAGAGAGAGCTTGCACAAGCTACGGGACTCACTCCCACTCAAGTGGGGAACTGGTTTAAAAATCGAAGACAAAGGGACAGAGCCGCGGCCGCTAAAAACAGGTGTGTTTTCCCGATTTTAATCATGGGGCTTATAGTGAGCAAATATTTCATGTTTTAGCTAAGATGGGTACGAACTAACATAAGATATATCGATAAAATCTAAATGAATGTCTACAGATTTAATAAAGGAAAGGCTAGGCTAAAGTATAACATGTTGTCAATATTAATTGTCCAAGTCAGGTTAACAAATAAACCAACAGTAGCCTGTTTAAATGGGAAAATATAGGCCCTAGCCTATATAGATCAATTAATCTACAGATGTGATCGGTTATTACTTGTAACTGTAGCTTAACCGGAGCAATGTGGGGGTTTTTTTTCTGATTAAAGCCGACATTTGCTAGAATTTTTTTTTTTAATTTCATTTTCACGGAAATAAAGAAAAAGAACAGACAGAAAAAAACAGCACAAAAGGGGTCGTCACACGTACAAAATACTTCACTTTTGACCAAAAAACAATGGCTAGCTTTTGTGTTTATTATGGCTTGGGCCTAGTCTGCATCACTGAGTAAAAGTCATTTTCGATATGCCAAATAACAATTAACCATGACTAAAAACTGCTACATCGCATAAATTATGCCCTTTTTCATTTTAGCCCGATAACTATTCTTGCTTGGTTTCGACAGTTTGCTGAGAAATTCTACCGTGATGTCAATAGGCTTTTTGTTATGCAAGGTGTTTGCTGGAGGGATGCGAACAAGGACCGTTTCTCACAAATAATAATAATAATAATAATAATAATAATTTACCTCTGTCAAATTGTGTTCTATATTTCGTTTTAAGTTTAAATTATAAAGCTAATAGTAACAACGTTAGAATTGGGCTATAGTATTTTAAAACATTTAAATCTGATATTTTAAAATCATTCTATTTTTGATTAAAACGTGTTTAGACTAATAAACTAAGAATAAATGTTTCTACATTGCCATTCATTTTATTAAACAAAGTCTAGATAACAGATGTAGGCTAAACGCGCACTGGCTCAGATGCTTTCCCATTTCGTGTTCTTCCGGGGCATTCCGTTAGTAGGCTAAACCTGGAGACTGGAATAAGCAGAGCATCATTTCATATGTTCATAGATTTCATACATAACGTTTACAGTAGGCTATTTTCATTTATTTCCAAAGTAGTTTACGTGTTCTTGCATTCATTGCACGTTTTTATTATAAAAAAAAATGCTGAAAAATCTACTCTTGTTAATCACCGATTTTATTTAGGCTATAGATTTAGTAGAAAACCCTTCATCTAAACCTCATCCTTTTACTTTTTAAAGGTTACAACAGCAGGTGTTGTCTAATGGCTCGGTTCGGTCCCTAACTGGAGAGGATGGTGCTGTAGACCGACTGGGGAACGCGTCGAGCCCTGAAGCGAGCTTGTCGAGCAAAGCCGCTGCGTCGGCTATCTCCATCACTTCAAGCGACAGCGAATGTGACATCTAACATCGCACCACGATCCGGCCCGCGGGCATACGGGAAGACTATGAGAAAATTAACACGTACGAAGGAAATCGAGACAGACAATCAGCAAGATAAACAAGCACATTAGTGCCTGCCTTAACGTATCAGAGGCTGTGTTTTTATTTTATTTTTTATTTGGAGGCTGTTACATCAGCCCGGAATCGTGGGATTCATGGAATGCTTTATCTTTAAAATGTATTTATCTTTTTGTGAGAGCAAAGTGGGGGCAAACGCGAAAAAAAAAAAACTATCTGTATTAAAACTAGGCCTACTTTTGTAACCGATTGCCTCAAGCAAATAGGTGCCCCTACTGAAATGATAGGCTATTCACACTTTTTGTTAATTTTGAAAAGGACTTCTTGGTGAAACATTTTACCTCCCAGGTTTTCTAAGGTGTTTACGCATTAAATTGTTGCTCTTATAGAATCTGATTTTTATTTGCTTGGTCATTTCAAGTCTGGTCATTTTCGGTGTTGAACGATTGTCTTTTAGAGCATGTGCGCCGATAGTGAAGATATTAGTGAATTAAGGACTTACCGCTAATAAAACTTTGATGCTCAAAGTAACCATACAGACTTATTCTCGTCAATTACCAATATTATACCAAAGTCATGTTTATTTCCGATAGCCATTTTGTTGATAAACTAGGCTATAATTTATTATTATTATTATTATTATTATTATTATTATTATTATTATTATCATTATTATTATTAATAATATATAGGCCTAGTTATTATTGTGTTGGATTTTTCCCATCATATTTTAGACTGCCCGGACTTCCTTGTTAGCCTTAATAGTGTTAGCATATGTGAATGCATTGTGTCTGCATTCACCCTTCATTTAAGCAGACAAACCACTTGAACTTTTGCCTCTGTATTCCTGGTATAAATGGTGTGAGGTTCACGCACAGCCAGTAATCGGTAAATGTAGGCTATAGTGGTGTGTTTAACCTGATAGCTTACTGCGTGTCCAGACGCGTTAACCGCCCGTGTGATTGGCTTTGCGTCCAGTAATGCTTTCTGACAGGAGAAGGTCAACGAGAAGGCGAAGCGCCTTGGTTTCAAAACAAGCAAGATAGAGAGGAAAAGCATCCAAAACTTTGTAAAATGCATAAGCCAATGCTATAATTTATTAACTAATTTACTTATTAATTTGTGCTTTAATTGCTTTCAGAAATACTACGGAATTGTGATCGTTTACAGCGTTTTGCTATGTTTTTTTTTTTTTTTTTTTTTTCATTTTCAAGGTCAAATCAAAACCTCAAACCCCTATGAATTTAAACATCTACATTTTTTTGGTGTACACTTTTCGATTATTATTATAATGAAAACTCATTTTGTGCTTATGCCATTGTTTAGCCTATTGCTTTTATTTTTCGTTTTATAAAATTATTTTACTGTCAGTTTTGTGAAGGGAAGGAAGGACAAACTGTATGTTTAAAGTCTGTTAATAATGCTTGGCTAACAAATTGTTATTGAAGGAAAAAAAGAGCCATAGATGTGGTAGGGGAAAGGAGAGCACGCTATTGAGTGTGCAAAGGGACAAAAGCGGAAAGATTAGGTGAAAAGAGTGTTTCTGACAGTCAATAAGGTTGTCAAACTCTTCAGCGCTAATCAGCGGTAATGACCGGTTCTCAAACCCAGCTGGAACAATAGTGAGCTCTTCAAAGCTCTGTTGGGGTTAAGGGGGTGCTTTCTCCCCCAACGTGCTCCAATACTTTTTCAGTGCATATTTATTACAATAGAAAATATACTGTAAATAATGTGTGTGTTAATAGCATTATGGTATTCTTCATATCATTAGCAGATACAACACCACCGACCTTTTTTTTTTTTTTTTTTAAATAAACATGGCCAATTATTTTTTAACAAAAATGTTTGGTATAGCTGGCTCGAATGAGATTTTCATTTTCTAAATATCACTATTAAAACTCAGCAGGGACTTGCATTCACTGAAACTAAATGAGGTCTTTGAGGCTATATGAGTAGTGTTCGGAATTCCTGGGTGTTTAACAATAGCCATGGGTTTTTGTGAACATGACACAAATTTGTCGTGCTCAAGGCCAGAGCACATGCAACTGATAACCTATAAAAAAAAAATGTTTGGAACAGCAAAAGTATCTTTGATAACAATGTTATCACTTTCTCCGTATGGGTTCTATCTTATCCCGTCTTAAAATATAAATTATCGTTGCAAGTCACCAAACAAAGGACAGCCAATTGTAACTACTAAAATGCCTTAATGAGGCTGGGTGATGTGATGCATCAAAGCAAGCACCCCTAGTGTCCTATGGTCTGAGTAAGATATTAAGGATCACATGCAAACACACACTTATAAACTGATGGTCCAATAGGCCTAGATGGTACAGTGGGTACAACACTTTCACATAAAATCGATCATATAGCCTACAAAAAATGAGGTGTAATAAACACATAAAATGTGCTTTATTTTGTTTCACATAATTAATTCGGATATAGGCTAATAATAATTTGTGGTGTATTTATTTCTGTAGGCTACTTTTATGTAGCGATCCTGTTTTAAACAGTGTAGCTAAGTCAAAATTCTTCGTGAGATGTTGGAGGACTGACTGCACAGTCCAGCAATTTCTTTATTGTAATACTCGTAATTGCTTTAAAGCACAACAGACGATGTTATGATGGTTTTTACAGTTAAAATGGCCCTGGTGTTTTTGTGGAAAAATAATTACACCCCACTCTTTGCAATTATTTGTCAGAATATGCCCTACGTTTGCCATTTGGCGTTAAAAATTTACCACTGTGCTGCGAATTTGCACAGAATTAATTAGTTTCAACATTAACTTTATTGTTTTTTTTTTTGTTTTTTTTGAAGAGTGGAACAGAACACAATACAAATTACATGTAGGCTATTAAACAATACAACATTGCAATAACACATATCTTCTCGATTTACATTACAGAGTTTACAATATTAAGTTTGTTAGATCTTAGGTTAGACACAGTTTTTGTGGAAAAATAATTACAGCAGTCGAGGGAAATTGCAGTCGAGGGAAATGCATTATGTTTGGCTTTGTTAGAGCTTAGCGCCCTCTGCTGTTAAAAGTCGTTTATTAATCTGCTCACACCATGGCCCTGACTGATTCCTAAAAAAAAAAAAAACTGAAAAGAAACTGTCTGTGTTTGAAAGCAGCTATCGGTTTGGGCAGAACCACTATAAACACGTTTTTCAACACGTTTTAGTTTTTGATGATTTGGTTAGCCTTAAACACAAACAACAAAACAACAGGCTAATATGAAAATAAATAAATAATAAATACGCGAGTTATATGCAAGTAATATTAATGCATTATTGTAAAACAGTTGCAGGATTTAATTTCTTGTGAAATTAACATTATAGAATTAGAATACATTCCAAGGTTCCAAGGTTAGTCATGGCTTGTCTTGTAGGCCTAACTTCAGGCAACGTGACCTGCACAGACTTTTATATGCGATATTTTATAATATACCAAGTATACAATGGCTTTGCAATAATAATCCATTAAATCCATTTTTTAACACTTTTACGGATTACGTTTACATACTGAAGCGCCGAGTCGAGCATGAACTCACATCAGTCACAGGAGCCGCAGATGACCAGAGCGTCAGTCAGGTGTCACACGAGATGTGTGTAGGACACGCACATACAGATATATATAACATCGCAGTTAGTAAACAAACTTCATGCGTCCAAGTCAGTATAAAGTCCAAGACCATTGATGACTTTGGGACCAACCGAAGAACCAGCTAAACGTGAGCAAAAACTTAAACGTACGCAAAAATAATGAAACACTTCCAAGTCTCATCGTTTTGTTAATGACAGGGGTTTAAATAATATGTTCAGTTCTGGAGTGACCAAACATTGTTTTATCCATGTTTTTCCCCAGTATTCGGAACTGGATGGATTACTGGATTTTTAAAGAAATGTAAAATATTAGGATACTTATTAGTTTTAGTGTTGTAATTAGCCGATGGCTAATTGTCATTGGTCAACTTTACCAGAAGTAAAAGCGCGAGTGCATGGATTTCGATGATGTCGCAGCATACATTACTAAGTGAAGCGAGCGAGGTATGCGATTTGTATTTTTAAAGTCTGCGATTTTATTATGTATTTTAATTTGTCATTTCATTTAAATGCACATTCATTGTACAATACGCCCCCTGGTGTAAGATGTCCTCCTCACATTTAATTTTCCTCTTGGCCATAGATGGCACTATATACCTCTTATATTCTACTTGTTATATTCGCAACAATTGTTAATTTATTTATTTATAAAGATGTTCATTTAGATTTGTGGGGTAAAAATGTTTTTGAAATGATAAAAATGGCATGTTGTTACAGGTGTGATTTAATAATAATAATAATAATAATAATAATAATGATAATATATATTTTTGTACTTTTTATTTGTTATATGTTACATTTCAAATTTAAAATTTTACATTATTAACAATTTCGAAATGATAACAGAAATTACATATATGGATATTATGGATTCAGATGTGGGATAAAGTGCCTCAGGTAAGAAATCTTTATATTATTTTCAGTTTTATGTTACAACTAAAATAGCAATTTATTTCAATTCATGCTCTGATGGCCTTGTCCTAGTATAGCTCTAAGTAATGCAAGAAGAAAGACGCTATCTAAAGAATTACAAATGTAGTTTTAGAATATTATTTATGGGACTAAAATGTAACACAGACTGTGCAGTTCCAAATATATAACAGATATTTGTATCGAACATCCTTGTACTGCAGTGCAGAGTCGCATTACTTTCTTTTTAATTTCACCATAGGCTATTTGTGACTGTCGCTTTTCTCCCCATTGTTGTAGCTCATTTGTCTTGTACAATTTCACAGTTTCAGCACCATGGCCAGTGCATGTGCAATCCTCATAGGTTTTTTTTTTTTTATTATTATTATTTTTTTTTTCCACAGTGCTCTTACAATCTGCATTTGTCTAAAGGCCCGTTCACACAAAAGACGATAACTAGCCTACATCGATAAAGATAGTTAAAAATCGTTCTGAATTTAAAAGAATCGCAGAGTCCACACCACAGCTTTAAAAGCATAGAGGAATAGTCGGAATCACTTTCAAAACGATTTTTTTTCCAGCTTAGGAACGATGAAAAAAACTTTGACAGCCAATCAGAATCTATCCTGCTTTAAAGATCCCGAGCATTTAAAGTAGCAGACGACTTAACTGTAGAACGTGCACAGAACATTATTGTGTCTTGGTGTAGAAGACGATAATATAGGTAATGTTAGTTACCGTTCTTGTTGTAATGTAGTCTGAAGTAGAGGGATCAACGCAACTAGAAAGTTTCTGTCTCCAGCATTCATCTACAAAACAGACTTACTTACTGTGAAAATTAAATCAAAGGTAAATCCAGACATAGTCTGCTTTACATTTAACATATCAGTTACGCATTAAAGCTACAGTTACTAAATAAGTAGGCCTATATGCTCTTAATCGAACAAAGAAAAAGACGTTATTTCTAGTTTTTTTACGATACATTTTTTTAATTAAAATTACTTATGAGGTTATTCATGAATATAAAATGAACGTTCTTATTTTCTGTATATAGTTGGAATTTATTTTATCAGATCTTTCTTGTGTTGTTTTATGATTTATCACTAATTCTCTTCCCTCAGTTGTAAGCGGTTAGTACGGTGGCCCAGTAGTGCACAACACAACGCAATTAAAAAAGCAAACATAAGCTCACAACACAACGACATTAAGCCACAACACAACGACATTAAGCCACAACACAACGAAAATGCTCCCGACCACTAGGGGTTGACAGTAATTTCCTCGAGACGCCACAAGAAATTCTCAATGTAAGTGATTGTGTAATCTATTTTTAAATGAACAACATGTTTTCACTGAATGTTTTGATATCCTGGTAATCTTAATGTATCGATTCATGAATCGAGCAGAAAATAAATCAATATTATTTTCAATTTGGACAGTTTAGTTCTGCTCTATGCACGGTCACTTCCACGTTTTTCCTCAGGGGGCTTACTTAAATCCGGTGCCATTGTTCCTTAATACGTAGAGCTTTCAAAATGACAAGAGGAGAAGATGATTTTTCATCTTACAAGAACTTCCTCGGATTACTTTAAATGAATTTCATTGCACGGAGAAGGGCATTAAACGTTTCAAGTTACATCGACAAATTTAGGGTGAGTATTGTTCTATCGTCTTCTAGCAAATCTAGCTAATAAGGCTGGATAATGCTGCTGCACTGATTTGACCAGCGCTAAAATAGCAGGGCTAAGTTATAGTTTAGCTATAAACTCCATCCACCTCAGGTTTTTATAATTCCTAAGAGATAGTAGAAATAACAGCAGAGCTCCCGGTAATCCACGTTTGTTTGCATCTGTGGCTCTGATAGGCATTTGCTGTGATAAGAACGTCTTCACTTGATATAAAGTATTTTAAATACTGTTCCCATTTTTAGATTGCCATGTATCATAATAAACCGTAAGTCTGACAGTTTCTGGCAGTTATTGTTATATTTTCAACTTTTATTATCTGTAACCTGAAGCTTGAATTGTTTACATTTAATATAGCAGTTTTCCAGGGATCCCTAACACAAACATGATGAAGCTGTTCAGTAAAAAGCAAACAAGATCAGAAATGGTTAAGAGGGATAGGGACATCCTTTGAAATATTACTGAACTCTTTACAGTGTATTGGCATGTTTGTAACATTATATAAACTATTAATTTTTCATAATTTACTTTAAAAATAGTTTAATTTACAATGTAACAATTTAAAATGGAACTGAAAGTAATTCAAAATGTATCTGAAATAAATTCAATATGTAACCCAATGTAATCTTCACAGATTGTTTTAAAGGACTCCCATCCATACTGTTGCAGCACTGTACCAGACAGCACACTATTCAGAACTGAGAATCAGTGCAGTTCCTCCTGTACAGAGCTGCACTGAATGGAGCAGAGCTGGCACAAATCTAGAACAATGGTAAGTAAGATAATTATCAAATTCTTTAATGAATAACATAATTAATAAACTTTGAATAATAATATTAACATGCCCCATTGGTATGCCTAGAGAGTCAAGCCAGGTCCTGTCAGTGGGACGGTGGTCCTGTTTGCAAGAGAGTGGTTAAGGTAGGAGTAGACTGTCTAATAT
The DNA here is from genome assembly GCA_039654775.1 of Spinibarbus caldwelli. Lineage (NCBI taxonomy): Eukaryota > Metazoa > Chordata > Actinopteri > Cypriniformes > Cyprinidae > Spinibarbus > Spinibarbus caldwelli. The sequence continues at coordinate 15,566,733 of CM077240.1, read as the reverse complement.
TGTTACATCATCTTTTCATATCTTGCTATATTCATAATGTATAACATACCTATATGATTAGCCCTAGCAGAAAAAAGACAAACACAATCATATTGAATATGGCTCCATTCATAATGTATGCAACAAGTAATGACAGTAGTGGAAGATTTTTATTTTTTTAATGGTCAATTTACACTATACCTCTGTTTTTCATCTCAGGAGAACACTTTACAGTGGTGTCACCAGCGATCTGCCTGACCTATCAGTCCTCCAAGTGGCAGAAGTGTTAAAAAAACAAACAAACATACTATTACACTACCACATTTATTAGTATTTTACATAACTATTGACCTATCAGTCCTCCAAGTGGCAGAAGTAAAAAAATAAATAAATACCATTACACTACCACAGTTATTAGTATTTTACATAACTATTACACTGTATCAAAGTTTCTAAAATGTACGTGTTTATATTTACATGTTTAGATTACACTAGTGAGCAAGAAACCGTATTACAAATAAAACCAAATCTGTACAAATAAAACCAAATGAATCCATCCCAAGTGTTTTGTGTAAGACCAGATCTCTCTGTGGAAGACCGACTGAAAGGGGGACCATGAAGAGGAAGAACTCACCGAAGGGCTGCAGAGACTGACACTGTCAAAATAAATTTTAAATAATTATAATACATGCATGTAACGTGTACATCAAAAAATAAATATATATATATAACATTTTCTTTCTCTGTCACAAACAATATAATATCAATATTTACCATTGCATTGCTTGTTACTCCAACTTTACTCCTCGTTGTAGCTGTCCTTGCTCTGGTCACACGTATCATGCTGTGGGATGCAGGTTCAATAACTCTTCAAAAGGCCATTAAATGGTTCTACATCTCAAATCTAGATTGGATGAGACATGTTTTCAGAAAATACACACCACACAATGTAATAACAATGCCAGTTAGTTTGCCTACACTGAACCTGAAGGTTACTTTAAAAATTGACATGCAAGTACTCTTATGAAAAAAATTATTTTAGCTGGGGTTTGTAGCTTATTCTCCGTCATGCCATTCTAAACCATTTAGAATTTCTTCTGTGGGAAAATAGCTGACTGACACAAACATTATTTACAACATTTCTGTATGCCAATGAAGAAAGCAAGCCATATGGGTTTACAACAACATAAAAGTGAGTATATGATGACAGCTTTATTTTTAGGTGAATCATCTATTAACTCATTAACACATATTGCCCAAACCCACAGAAGAGGTTTTTAAACAAACAGGCAACCACAGCGACAAAAAAAAACAAAAAAAAAAAAAAAATCACAATAGGCCTACACTGTGCTCGGTAATATAGTAAAGTATATAAGGGTTTAGATCTTACCTGGTGTAGAACCGCATGCTGTCGTCATTCTTGAAGTATCAGAAGTGATGTTAAAATCCTTATATCTACTACTCTGAATCCACTTATTGCTAGTTTCTTCATACAGGGGAGAAGTGTGAAAAACCTTTGAGAAGCCTCACAAAACGGGACATGGAACTCTTCATTAAATAATTATATTACTGTGGTATACTTAATTTGTTATATTATAGCAATAAAATGTATAAATATTATTTTATATTAATCGTTCATTGACAAAAGATTGCGGCATCGGAACCATTTATGCCCCCTGAGATTTCACCGGAAATACGTAGGCTGCGTGCCGTGCATAGAGTCCATTGCCCGTTTCTGCTGACCAACTACCCCAGTCCGCCCTAGTGGTCGGGAGCATTTCTGTTGTGTTGTGGCTTAATGTCGTTGTGCTGTGGCTTAATGTCGCTGTGCTGTGGCTTAATGTCGTTGCGTTGTGGCTTAATGTCGTGTCGTGGCTAAATGTCGTTGTGTTGTGCGCTTATGTTTGCTTTTTTGTTGTGCACTACTGGGCCACCGTAGGTTAGGCATATTATGTGGACTGTTATATAAACTCTGTCCACTAGACAGCGACAAATGCTGCACTTTCACGATTTCTTCTCTAACAGACCTGGTTCTTTCTTACATTATTTCACTTTCACATAGGGCTGTGCGATATGACGATTTTTGATCGTGGACGATAAAAATGTCTCCACGATCTGCTTTTAGAGAAATATCTTAGTATCGTGCTACAGCGCACATTCTTTCAGTTGCAGTTCTGGCTCCTCCGTATCAATATACTGTACAACGCCACATACATTCACATCAGTGTTAACTCAGCGGTAGAGTTACTCCCACGTGACACTGCACTTATTTGCAATCACAAAAGTACATTATTTGCGTGTGTTTTAAAGCGTTGCCGGTTAAAAGTTTCATTCACGCGCTGGTCTGACTTGCGCTTTTTCTGAGCCCGTACACCTGAAGCGCGCGCACTAAAAAGCCTGTCTAACAGCGCCTGATTACTCAACTAAGTTAGTTAGTAAGCGCAAACTAAGCGTGCAGGTCTTAAAGGGACAGAACTAAACATGCTGCCGACTGTCATTAATTAAAGGGATAGTTTACCCTAAAATTTAATTTCTGTCATTATTTACTCACTCACATGTTGTCCAAAACCTGTATTAATTTCTTTCTTGTGCTGAACACAAAAGAAGATATTTTGAAGAACGTGGTTAACCAAGCAGTTGCTGGTCCACACTGAATTTGATAGAAGGAAAAAATATTATGGAAGAAGTCACTGTGGATCAGCAACTGTTTGGTTACCCACATTCTTCAAAATAGTATTTATGCTCAGCAGAAGAAAGAAACTCAGGTTTAAAACTGATTTTGAGTGAGTAAATGGTGGTATAAATATAAAACACTATGACAGAATCGGCAGACAGATGACAGAATTTTTATTCTTTAATGTTAAAACAAAAAAACGCAAAGAGAAAAAAATAACTGGCTACTCTTGACAGAAAAAAATAGTACAGCTGCTTTAATAGGAATCAATCTATATAGTGTTTTATTTTTGTATTTGTTCATTCAATTTCTTGAATGCTCCTGCTAAATATGCCTATTGTACCTGAAAAATAAAGCACTGTTGGTTTTATTTGTATATTATGTGTATTTGTAATGTGTATCTTTGTTCTTATTTTTAATAACAAATATAAAATAATGACAAAGATTTTTTTATCTTCGTCCACTTTGGCCTAAATATCCACCATTCTTTTTCATATTTTGTTACCTTGAAAGGCTTTGTCTTAATAACAGGGAAATTATTTTGGCTGCACCGCTCAGACAAAATAGTAAAACCAACATGACAAAGAATCATGATAAAATTGTGAAATAGTGATATTTCTAAAAAAAAAAATCGTGATGATATTTTTGCCATATCGCCCACCCCTACTTTCACATAATTAATAAAGTGCTCAGTCAGAATACTTTATAAACTACATGGTTTGTGCTTCACTTTAATCACACACCTCAACTTAATTCGTCACTTTGCTCATATATAGAATTGTCAAATGTAACAAACTCTAAGCTCTGACTCTCTTGTAATACTCAGTAATGACCAAAAGATGGAGATCTACCAATGATTTGGCTAACTATTGGCTTCTGAGAAATTGGCCAAGTCCAAGAATTTGGACATGACGTGGGAATGGAAGCTTACAAACACTTCTTCACTGCTTCTATATTTGTTACATTTTCCCAGTCTGTATGATATCCATGGTTTGAAAGGTATTTGTCAAATACTGGGCATTTTTATAATTAACAGTTTTTCACATACTGACTGACTGTAATGACTAACCACGACACCTGATCACACAGTAAGGCAGATATGAAAATGACAAATGGCTGAATGAAAATGAACAAATGACAAATGAAAAACATAATGGCTGGTTGTCACTGAATGGCTCATGAGAAACAAGTGATGCACAGCACTAGCTAATCCCATGACTCCCCTGTAAACAAGCATATGCATATTGACTCTTAATGAAAAGATGTAAAATGACTCTGGTCATTTTTAGAGTGGTAGAAACTCTTCCTTTTTTTGCATGGAGACTTACCTCAAGCCTGCAGTCCAGATGGCACGTGGCTTTAGTGCTCTTGTTAGTATGGCAGCACATGAATGATGCAGTGACCACTCTTGAAAACAATATTGATCCCACAACAGATGCACTGATGGAAAATGAGGAAACAAGAGTGCTTATTTTTTGTTTTCTATATTTTATTATTTAAAAAGATTAATGGCTTTTTTTGTTTTTATTTTTTGGTTGTGCCCTTTTCTGATACTTTGTTTGAAAATATACCAATATGACACAAATTTTCATGCATGCTCAGGATTTTTTTTTTCCTTACATGATGAGTGGCACCAGTTAATAAATGCACTTGTGTGAGGAGGGATGCTGACTTGAAATGTTACAGTAGGGGTTTTATAAATAACTCTGGTCTCTGGTTTCTGCAGCTGTCACCATAGTTAATTCCTGCTCCTTGTATCTTTCTGAGGACGGTCTGTGAACCCTAACAAGTCCTGGTGTACCGGATAGCTTGTAGATTCATTCAAGACCAGAAAACATCCTGTTATAAAGAAAAGGCCACTGAGTCTGTCCCTCATGGACTGGGCATTAAGACCATTTGTTGTGGGTTTTGACTTTAATATATTTGATCTTTGAATATATTCAAAGATTCTTATCAATGGAATCTATTCTTTGAATAGAACACTTCTATATCATCCTGCTTTCAAATTATGAATATATTCAAAGGAGATGCAAATTATGGTTCATCGTAGAAAGACCTGATACTAGCTTTTCTTTACAGTCTCTGTAAAGATAGGTACTCGGCTACTTTTCATTTGTATTTCTTCCTGTATCCATAATTTGAAGCTTATCTTGCAATGTGAAACAGATCCTGGTTAAGGTGTGTTAAACCCTCATGCAACCCAGTAATTCTGGTCGAGGAGCAGCAGATGCACACTGAACCCAGCGGGCCTTTAGATGAGACCGGGTGCTAATGAGGCTAAAGCGGCCTCTTCCGTGGGGATCTGGGTGAAGAACACTCACTGGGGCATTAAGGCTTTGTCTCATTCTTTTGACATTGCAGTGAAATAGCTATAATTAATTCAGTTCCTAGATGTTAAAGGACATAGAAGGAACTAAAACTCAGATGAGGAACTTCACTTTTTTGGCCTGGCATGTATTCAAAAATATATGCACAAAAATGTTTTTCATTTGTAATTCTGCAATATAGTATTCATGACAACTAGATAAATAGATATTGATTTTAATTTTATATTAAAATTGGTGTCAATACAAAGTACAGTAGAAGGTATGCAGGTTGTATGACATACACAGGTTGTTGACGTTGAAATAGAGGGGCCACAGGTGTGCGATTGGCAGGCCAGAGGATGGACAACAAGAATGGAAAATGTTAGTGACTTAAAGGAAAGCATGCATAGAAACAAAGTGGAGGTGGTGTATTTAAAGCGATAGTTCACTGAAAAAAAAAAATGTAATTTACTCTATCTCATGTTTTTTTTTTTTTTTTTTAACCCCATTGACTTTCATTGTAGTGACAAAAATAGTTCTTTGAACATTCTTTTAAACATCTTTTGTGTGTTTGTGTGTGTGTGTAAAAACAAAATATATTTATATATATAATACATTTGGCAAGAAATTACTATTTTCAGCAGGAATGCATTAAATGAATCAAAAGTGACAGTGAAGATATTTATGATGTCAAAAGATTTCAAAAAATTTGAAATAAACACTGTTCCTTTGAACTTTCTATTCATCAAAGAATAGACAAAAATGTAACAGTTTCCTCAAAAATATTAGGCAGCATCATTGGTAATAAAAAATGTTTCTTGAGCAGTAAATCAGCAATATTATAATAATTCTGAAGGATCATGTGATACTAAAGACTGCAGTAATGCTGCTGCAAATTCAGCTTTGTCATCACAGAAATAAATCATATATTTTAAAATATATTACACACTTTATTTTAAGGTCTAATTCTCACTATTAACTAAGTATAACTATGACTTTTGCCTCAATAAACCCTTAATTACTGCTCATAAATATTTAGTAAGGTAGTTGTTAAGTTTAGTTATTGAGTATAGGATTAAGGATGTAGAATGCATGGTCATGCATTAATATGTGCTTTATAAGTACTAATAAACAGTATTATTGTAATATAAAAAAATACCTTTTTAATTATATTTCACAATATTACTGTTTTACTGTGTTTTTGAATAATAAATGCTGCCTTGGTGAGCATGAAAGGCTTTTTTCAAAAATATTTAACAACCTTACCGAACCCAAACTTTTCAACTGTAGTGTATATATGATGTATGGCTTAAGTGTTTTAACAGGTCACCCACGTAACGATAATATTGGACTAACACTCTATATTTCTGCATCTGGTTTGAATATAACTTATTTACTATAAACATCTTATTTATGGAGACACTGAGCCATCAGGCGAAATATTTGTTACAAACTTCAAGTATTGAAAGTATGAATACATAAACTAACTTTATAATTCTTAACCATCTTCCGAGGTAGAAAATGCTGGCATAGAATAAAGATCCATAAAGATAATTGCTTTTGAACACAGGATACTGATAAACTCAGGACAGTGGCTGAACCTTTAAATTCTTCATCATGTCTGTTAGCATGCATTGCAGAGACGATGCAGGATTAGAAATGATTTTATTTCTCATCCAGAGCTGTCTAGGCTTGTCTCAGACGTGGAGGACATCAAAGGTGTTTCCAGTTTGTCTTACCTTATGAGTTTATGCTTTGTCACTCATTTAACTCTCATGATAAGCTTCGGTGAAGCATGACCAGTTCTGCAATGAGCAGTGACAGACAGCACTAAACATTCCAAGCAGTGGGAAACGGGACAGCTGAGAAAGAGAAAGACAACTCGCTTGGTTTTGCGAAGTCTGATTGCTAAAGTATTTGACTTTTACTGCATGCAAACATCTAAACGCATAGCTTTTTCTTCTTCACTTTGTCACCTTCTCCCTGAGTCACCTCTCTGGCATCCTTCTCTTTTTTTTCCTCTCGCTCCTCCATCTCACTCTTCCCTCCATCATCTGTTAGGTGATCAGTATCCGCCAGGTTTGTGAGCCTCTTTTGTCTTGGAGCAGGAGATGTTGGCGCAGCCGGATCATGTTTCAAACTTTCATTTCCTGAAATGTTTGAGGGAACATCCAGGGTTTTATCAGTGCCCGTTACACTGAGCGAGGGGAGGGGAGGAAGGGGGAAGGAGCTCGAGTTACCTGGCCAGTCACTTACCCATCAATGAACAAACGACTCTCTCTTTGAGCTGAGATCAGGGGGCTCGTACAGGCCCCCTCAGTTACGATTCAGTTTTGCTCAACGCTCACTCGGACACACACATGCAAAATGTATATGCTCATACTGTATTAAAAAAAAAATAAATAAAATAAAAAAAAATAAAAAATATATATACATATATATATATATATATATATATATATATATATATATAAAGCAGCATGTCAAGGTCAACAGTGTTGTTCCAGATCAAAACGAATGTGTTTAATATTGTGTGTGTAATATTTTAATGGGATAGTTCACCTAAAAATGTAATTTCTGTCATCATTACTCACCGTCATGTCGTTCCGAACCGGTTTGCCTTTTTCCTGTGAAACACACACACACACACACACACACACAAAAGATGTTTAAAAGAATGTTCAAAGAACTATTTTTGTCACTACAATGAAAGTCAATGGGGTTAAAAAAAAAAAAAAAAAAACATGAGATAGAGTAAATTACATTTTTTTTTTCAGTGAACTATCGCTTTAAATTCAGTGCAAATTAAAAATGATTGACCTTCTCTCCTGGACGCAGATCAAGATGTTATGACAGGGTGTCTGTCAGCGCTGGTCACCTGTGAGTCTCCACCCACAATGCCCCTCTTCACCTCTGCACTCTACAGGAAGGATCTCCTTTCTGTGTTTGTCAAGTCTACTTAAAAAAGCCCAGTGTGGAAATGTCCAGTGTGAAACGATAGCTGTGTTTGTTCAGTTTAGAGCTTCAGAATATGTGTGTAAACAAACAGTTATTCTCCCTCACCTTAGATGATCTCAGTCTTTGTGAGACTTTCTTAGATCGGTATCTACATGCTGCTTTTCTTATCATTTCAACTAGGAATGCACAATACTTAAAATTATTTTCATGTTATTGCTGACAACAGATAAATGGCTGATATAATATGATATAATATATTAAAAATAAATAATACTAAAATCAATCATTTAAAATTCTACAAATAAATTTTGGCATCACAACATAAATGTATACTTATTTTGAGATTTGCTAACAAAAAAAAAAATGTAACTGTGTTAAAGAACATTTAACATGCCAATAAATTATTTATTATAAATATATAAATATAAATGTTTTTGCTCTTTAAAGTCTCTTATGCACACCAAGGCTGCATTTATTTGATCAAAAATACATCAAAAACAGTAAATCTATGAAATATTATTACAGTTTAAAATATCATTTTTTTTTTAATTTAATTTATTCCTGTGATGACAAAGCTGAATTTTTAGCATCATTACTCTTTAGTGTCTTTAATGTCACATGATCCTTCAGAAATCATTCTAATATGATGCTCAAGAAACATTATCATTATTATTATTACTATTTCCAATGTTGAAAATAGTCGTGCTGCTTAACATTTTTCTGGAAACCATGATACGTTTAAAAAAAAGATTTTTTGATGAATATAAAGTTCAAAAGAATAGCATTTATTTGAAATAGGTATTTTTGTACTGTTATAAATGTCTTCATTGTCGCTTTTAATGAATTTGCTGGCGCCAAACTTTTAAACTGTGGTTTGTGTATATTATCATTTCTAGATTATTCCTCCCTTTCTGCCTATTTATTACTATCTATATTTAGCACCTGTGCAATATTTTTTTTTTATTTCTTTTTTTGAAGTACACTCAACCTTTCTGTGCAATGTAAGCCAGGCCTCCCATAGTCTTGAAAACATGAGGAACAGAATGAGTGTGGTTTGTATGTGTGAATGTGACTGCGTACACACACATCTACATGTCCATTTATATGAAGCTGTGCATTCTACGCGCCGGCTGCTCCATGGTCATCACCCTTAAATACCTGCTCTATGAACCCTGGAGCGGCTGACGCCAGGCTTGCAGCGAGTCTGTGAAAAACCCCTGCCCTCTTACTCTTCAGACGCTGCTGATGGAGGACTCCCTGCCTGGGTGACAACTGCCTCCACTCGTTTATCAGTGAGGCTTGGCTTTGAAACCTGAGCCTCTGTGACCGTTTGGAAGTAATCCGTTACCCAGCTCCGCAGAACAGACCATGACCATCGAGGGTGCCGGGAAAGCGTGTGACCCTCGACTTTTTACAGATAAAAGCGTGAAGTAATGCCAAATTGATGGAGTAATATTGCTGTCATTTTGACAAATCTATAAAAGACAAAAACTTCCCCAGAGAGGAAGCTCATCTGAAATCAGCTGTAATTCTGCTGTACAGAGAGATGACACAGGCAATTGTGCGGCACAGGCTTTAGTCCACCTTTTATGACATGTGTTTGCTCGAGTGCTTGTCAATGCATAAGGGAACGTGGCATTTGTTTGTTCACAAGCGATGCCTTTTTTCTGACCTACTACACTGAAAATTAGTTCCCTATATTGTACCACGTGACGCCCTGTGAAGGTACCATATAGTCTGCAAAAAATAATAATAGGTGACCCAAAAGTTAAAATTCTGTCAAGTCATTCCAAACCTGTATGACTTTCCTTCTTCTGTGGAACACAAAAAAAAGGTATTTCAATTTATTGGTATTTTTCATTTCTTTGTCTATGCGATGTTGTTTTAGACCCCATTGACTTTCATTGTATGGACAAACACAGCAATAAACATTCGTCAAAATATCTTCTTTTGTGTTCCACAGAAGAAAGAAAGTCATACAGGTTTGGATGTCAGGGTGGATAAGTGATGAAGAATTTTATTTAATTTTTTTCCACTTTCCTTTTAATAATAGAATAAAAAATAGGGTAGCAATTTATTTTAGTGTTCTTGTTGCACAAGTACTTACTACAGTAATAACAGTAAATTATGCATAATTACTTGCAACTAACCCTAAACCAAACCCTAATCCTATATAGTAAGTGTTAACTATTATTACTCAGTTCTTAAACATATAATTACACTGTAACAAGAACACCTTAAAATAAAGTGCAACTGAAAATAGAATATTATTTAATAATATTGATAAATGATATCTATCTTCTTTGATTTATGATTCAGTGAATTGTAATGAATGCTCCATTGAGTTTTCAGAGTCCACTACAGTTAATAAGGGATTCTCAGCACCTCTCCAAGGCCATATTCTTTGATGACACAACCATATGGAAAACTACTTTTGGGTATTATTGCAAATGCCTGACCGTTCCTTAGCGCTCCAGTGATTTATTATAAGCTGTTAACACAAACTAACATTTGCCTCCGACACAGAACTGTCTTAATCTTCTAAATTCTAAAGTTCATTTAAACAGTTTATGTCTATCTTATCTCAACCATCTGTATGTTAATTTGTCATATGTGTGTTGTAGTCACACAGATTTCTCCACTTGATATTTCAAAAATTTTTCAGGTTGTACAGGTTCCAAAGGTTTTGTCTTGTGTGTATGTTGTTTGTTTGTCCCATCCTGTAATCCCATGATGCCTCACTGAGTTGAACCTCGAGGCGATGGATGACCTGAGCTCAGGTGACAAAAGGTAATACAGGGAAGGGCAGGGAGTCATGAAGCCCACCTGTTCTCCCTTTACCCCCCTTAATAACTCCCAAAAGTCTCAACTATTATCTGTGAAGAAAATGGCACTCAGTCCCCCATAAAGGCTGCGCACATTAGATCCGAACCCTTTTCTTCCCACATGAGGAACACTCCATTTGTCTCATTCACGTTCAGCACAGGCCTCTGCTTTGTGTGCTCACCTTGGTTTACAGTGCTGTAGAGCTCATGCTCCGACAGGGAATGAGGGACTGGAAACCTGAACCCTTTAAAAAGCAGCTTTGGCCCACTAGAACGCCAAACACTCTTTCCCAACCTGCCCGCTTTTTGGGTGGTGACAAAATAACAGCAAACCTTGTTTTAAAAGTTCATACTTATTCATATTTTTCATTTACTATTATTAGTAATATTTTACTTTTTGTGCTTGACTTTAAATGGTTGTTGCATATTGAATAAAGCTGTACAGCGCACCGAGGTATATTTGGTTTACTTTTTTTCTGTTTGAGTTCAGTATTCAATACTTAACATTTATTAAAGGGACAGTTCACCCAAATATTGACAATTCTGTCATTATTGACTCTCCTTTAAGTCGTAAAAAAATCTGCATGACTTTGTTTCTTCTGTAGAACACAAAAGAAGATATTATGAAGACTGTAAATGAGATTAAATGGCTTTCATTGTATGGATAAAAAAAGGATAAAAAAGTTTCAAAATATCTTTTTTTGTGTGTTTCACAGAATGAAGAAAGTTATAGGTTTGGAACAACATGGGGATGAGTAAATGATGACAGTTTTATATATATATATTTTTTTGGGTGAACTGTCCTAAGTATCATTTTTAGAAAATGTGAATTAGGCTCTATTTGTTAAGAGCACAAGGTATCTCTTATAATGTAGCGTAGATGTATTGTCACATTTTTAAATATAAACAAATATATGTTCTCATACACACCAAATTTCTTCAAATAACATATCCGTAAAATATGTTTTGACCATATGTTAACCGAAGTGATCAATTTGTTAAAACATGAACAAAGTTGGATTTACCACCACTGCTATACCACTATTTATACAACAATTCCATTTCTCTAAAACATTAACTAATTAATTTTAGAAATATATTTATAAATACGAAATAGCTAGTAGGCTACGTTAATTTTATAAAATCTGAGTAATTCGCTAATCTGATTATCTAATAATTAAAACAAATAAAGGGAATGTAGATTAGAAACGAAAAAATTGGTACCTGCACGGCTGTCAACCAATGTTGCATTCAACGTCAAAATTGCACGTTTTGGTACCCTTGGGGCAGAATTGAAGTTGCCCCTCTATGGGCGGTTCTGGGCCTCCAGTGCTCTACAATGCGAACCTAGCGCAAGCAACTGGTTCCGATTAGCGACCGGAAATCCTCGGTACTCTCTGTTAAAAACAATTACCCTGACATGCGTGCGTGGAAGATGGGTGGGAGGCTGCCTGGTTACTCAACATTTAGCTGGCCTAACGATCAGGGGTCCTTGTAAATTCTTTGATCCGACCACATTTTTAAATGAGCCAACATTGGGCAATGCCAAATAATGTAGTTGTTCTTTAAGGATTAAAATTAGTGGAGGACATTTTTATAATTATTTTATCAGTATTAGTATTATTAATGTTGTTGTTGTCGTTGTTGTCCGAAGACCATGAGATAACAAGAACATCAGTCAGCTGGCCCCAAAACCATGTTTGCGTTTTTGCTCAAAAGAAACTTATGAATGAAGCCACGTGAGTTTGCCTCCCGCAGCTGGTATGTCTTCTCTTTGGCCCAGAACCACCAGAACAAACATTGGGAGAGCGCAAAGTAAACACCCCACTACAAATCTAACGATGCACTGCGACCACAAAAGCAACACGCGCCTCCTGAGGCTAAAGGAAAATCAACAACTCCCCGCTTTTTGTTGACCCACATTATTAAGAGGACGTTTGTGACATGGGTATATTAGTGATGAACTGGATGAATTAGCCAATAAGAAGTAGATCTATTATTATAAGAATTTAAATTAATAGCGTCATGCAATAGGTATTTTATATATTAATTTCGTTTTTTTTTGTACATTTTAATAATTCGTTATTAGTTATTTGATCAATTTTATTGGGCTGTGTCCTTTGTCATTTCTACGCAAATTAAGAAATTTAAAAACTAATTGTTTGGTAGGCTATTCGATTTAAGTTTGATCCGAGATGAACAATGGAGCGGGGGAAAACACGGTAGTTTTATTAGGCTATACAATGATTGCCAATAGGATTTAGGAAATAATAGGGTTTTTTTTTTTTTTTTTTTTTGTAACAAATGTATGTGCTTTTGTAGAGTAGATGATGAGCGAGGATATTTTCGTCTGGTACATGAAGCGAATACTCGAATGCGTTATTTTCACCCTTAATTAAAATTAACTTGACTTTTTTTCTTATTTAAATGTAATGGTGTAATCTATTATATTCTGAATTATTTACAGGTTATAATACAAAGACCTGACGCTTCATCTGTAAATATTTTTTCACCATACCTTTGTCAAACAGATTTATGGCGAAAATTTCCATGCCGAAATTGTATTTAAACAGAAATATGAGTTTTCCACTAATTCATCTTAGGATTTTATTGGTGCAAAACAGAATGATGAAATGCTAGACGAACGTCTTATTAGTTTGAAGAAAAGAATCGTTTTATTAACTGCTTTTGGTTTGTCTTCTGACCAGTTTAACGACTTGGCAAATGTCAGTCCGTAATAGTCTACCACGGTAAAGCGTACCACTGAGTATTTCTCTGAAAACCAGAGAAAAATTAAGGAGTTTATATATATATAGAGCAAAAGTGGCAGATCTCAGTCTATATTTGGTACAAAATAAACAAAAATAAATAAAAGCTCAGTCGTAATCACTTAGGAACCGAGGTCCACTAGGCTTGAAGTTAAAGGTCCCAGTAATGAATCCTGAAGCTGATGTGGGTGTCCTTGCATGCCGTGTACCGACTGTGCGGCGCCGAGGCCGGTCATGGAGTACGCGGACGCGCCGGGGTGGCTCATGTTACCCTGGAGCAGGAGCACGGAGTTCTGATCAGGACTCTGTGGGGGCGAGAATTCGTCCTCCGAGCTTGACATCAGGGACTTCCCGCCGTCCAGCGGTGACAGCTGGTTCTGTTTGTTAGCGCCAGTGTTGTTGTTCTCGCTGTTCTCTCTGTCAAAGATAATGAGAACAGGGTTAACGTTATACTGTAGATAAAATATGCTGTGTAAAATATACAGTCGTAGTTTTCTTGAATCTAATAAAATAAATTCTCACCCATTCAAATTTATTTCATAATTACTGACCGGCCAATTGGCCATCGAAATAAAACGAATAATTTTCATTTGAATGATCTGAAAATATCGGTAGTTTATCTTGAATCTGGCTGTTGACAACTGTTGACAAAATAAAAATGAAAAAAAAAAAGAAGTAAATATAAAAAATAAAAAAATAAATAAAAACAATAAGTGCTCCATCTGGTAACAAATTAATTGCTTAAAACACAACTGAATCAACCTGATTTTATTGGTCACACTAATAAATATATTATGTAAAAACTATAGGACAGAAATAGATCCTTAAGGTAACAATTGTGTGCTTTTACAGTGATAGGCTACGACGCTGATCTCTGTTTTGTTCTTTCTAAAATAAAGCAGCGCACTTGGAATCCAAATAAATATGTCAACAATCGCATCATCATCATCAGCACTGCAACAGCCGTCAGCTGTACATTAAGTGTTATGAGCAGCTAAAACCGTATGAAACGCGTTTTTATATTTTTCTCAGGTGATTGAGATTACCTTTCTTTTGCCTCCGCTGCGCGATCTCTCTGCCGTCTGTTTTTAAACCAGTTGCTCACTTGTGTGGTGGTCAGCCCTGTGGCCTCGGCCAGCTCCCTCTTTTCCCGAGGAGATGGATAGGGGTTGTGCGTGTACCACTCCCGCAGCACACCGCGGGATTTCTCCTTAAAACAGTAGCTGGTCTCCTCGCCGTCCCATATTGTGCGCGGCAGAGGAAATTTCCTCCGCACCCGATATTTCCCCACCGCTCCCAGCGGTCGCCCCCTCAGCTTCTCAGCCTCAATGTAATGGGCCTTAAGCCACAGCTGCTGCAGCTTCGGGTGGTTGTGCGGAGAGAACTGGTGGCTCTCTAGTATCTTATAAAGTTCCCTGAAGTTTCCACGGTGAAAGGCGACGACAGCCTTGGCTTTGAGGACGCTCTCGTTCTTGTGGAGATGGTCGCAGGCCGGAAGAGACCACAGAAAACGGCCGAGACGCTCGAGGTTCCCCCCTTGCTGCAGCACCTCACACACACACGCGACTTGCTCCTGAGTAAACCCGAAGGAAGGCAACATTGACATGACGTCTGACTCCCGCTACCAGACCGCTCTCCTCTAGATGCTGTGAAGGAAGCGGAATGGGAGACAACCCGTTTGCCTTCGTTTAATGAGAGCGATTAGGTCGCTTGACAAGATTTTTTGGGGTTGGAGATGTCCTCTGCGCGCGCCGTGAAGTTTTGGGTGTTTGTTGAAGACAGTTTGCTCACTATCGACTCATGTCGCGCTAAAAGAGCACTGCGCGACTGCTGATTGGCTCTCCAGCTGCCCTATCCCCAGCAGCAGTGCGGAGAAAACTCTGCTTCCATTTCCTCCCACGGGGACTCGGTGGTCTGAAACTGGATCCCCCGTCTCCAGTTCTACCTGAGGGAGCCGGGCACCTCGATACTAATCAATTATAGCAACTGTCTGAAGGCAGCGTTCACTCTTATTGCACCCAAAGCCATTACATGCTTTTTTGGCACTTGTATTTTTTTTATCCTAACAGAATTTGAATGCACAATGCTGTGTAAGTGAAGGCTGACAAATTAACTGTATTGTCTTCATTTATTAACTTATAGCCTGAGAAAAGACGTTCCTCAGCTGAAAATGAATTATTAGATAGACTATTCTTATGCGTAACAGACATTCACGCAGTTGATTGCTACACAGTTATTTGCACTCTGCCTGGCTTGTGCCATTGTCAAGGGCACACGCTGTGCGCAAGGTCTAGATGCGCGCAAAGATATTTGGAGTCCCATTAAAAACAATCAGCATCTCGAGCTGGTAAGATAACCTAAAGCTAGTCACTAGATAAGTAGCGCCCCCGGCTTTTCAGACTGTTCGACCGAACGTGCAAGGCCGGTAGAATTTCTGAAATGGCGTTGCATGGGTACACAAACACTGTGATGCATTTATTTACAAGAAAACCTGAGCCAAATCCAAGTTAATATCGATAAATTACCCACTTCAAGTGCTCAACATCTGCTGTTTATTTGAGTTCCACAAAATCGGTAAAAGAAAAATGAGAAAAAAAGAAATAAACTTTATTAGGCTATAGAAAATATATGTAGATCAAAACTTGCAGCCTGCTATTTTTTATGCTTAGTTTCTACTTTTGTATTTAGGACAAACAACATTAAACATAGCCTGTGGCACTTAAATGATTTCTATTCTATAGGCTCAAAAAAAAAAAAAAAAAAAAAGCATTCTTCCCAGCTCTATATTTCGAGTCCTCTCTCGTCTCTCTCTGTACAGTGAAATCTAAAACCGGTGCATTAGTAAACGAGTTCTGTGTTCGTCGAGGTCTTTGCCATCCAGACGCTGTTTTAAGGCATAGATCGCGTTTCTTTATCTTCGTCGAAATCTGCAACCTGACACCACGGCGACGCAAAACTCACAATCACTCACCCAGAATGGAGCACCTCTTTTAATTTAATTTGAGACGCGGCGTTCATTTTTAAGACGCTCTTTACGCAACGGGGCCGTTAATGTGGACTATACTTAAGGAGCCTCCACTGTTCCCTCTATCTGGCGCTGAAATGATCTTGCAAGCCTCGAGACATTGACATAAAACGAGGACTTAATCGGTTTTAGCAGCCAATCCGTACACCTGTGAAAACAACTTTTTGCCCACTGTCTCTGAAGGGTCAGAGAGGAGCAGGCTAATGAAAGCTGCCCCATCCATCTGTCCCGAAAAATCACCCAAGGCACAAAAAAAAAAAAAAAAAAAAGTAAAAGCTAAAGATCTACCACAAATTATTTTCTGTACTTACAAGTTGTTTTAAAATACAAAATTTCATTTTTAGAAAATCCCCAATTTGTGTAATTTGTTCACTTTTAAGGTTTTAAAATTATTTATCTCTTTTTACACAATTAAATAAGAGCACATATCTTACAAAATGGCCTTGCTGTATATATATATATATATATATATATATATATATATATATATATATATATATAGGCTCTATATACATGCGAATATACGGTCTTATTATTTTGCCTTCTGTATCACTTTATTTCTTATTGGATTAAATGTAATTTCTTAAGTTTGTAACGGTGGTTTCCCAAATCGTAACCACTTTTCCATTGCTGTATGTGACTGTAGACTTTATTGAATTTAACGACATTTAGGTCTCGTCAGTAGGGTCAAGTATCAGCTTCAGTGTAACAGCACACGGGCCTGTGATTGACGGCGCTCGGGTTGTCGTAATGTCTCCACCACATTGTGGCGCACCCCCTCCTTAAACCTCAGAAATCGAAAGGCCGTGCCCGTTCTCAGGCCCTGATCATTTCAAGATGTGCTCTTTTATGGCCTAAAGGCGAGGGTTGGCAAGGTCGACGCTAACTCCTGCACACATACCAATGGTAAACACACCATAAACTGCTTCCCTCAAAAAGACATCACGGTAGGCTATACATTGGATAACAATGAGGTCATTCTCTTAAAGTATGTTTCAGTCATGTCCATAACTCTCCAGACGTATTAAAGGAATAGCTCAAATGCAGAACGCAATATTAAACCAGCAGTAATTTCGTTTGTAAACACGTTCTTATTTTTTAGCAGTTTGAGAACGATTTTTAACATGCACGTTCTATTAAAGCGCCATTACAGATTAACATCAGAGTAATCCAAAGAGTAGACAAAAACGGATTGCAAATAAATAAATAAATAAATAAATAAATAAATACATAAATACATAAATAAATAAAAGTAACTCGCAAATCTTGGTGTAACAAGAGAATCAAAGAAGGTTGCAGCTTAAAGGACTTGTACATTTAATTAAGTCATAGGGTGAATTAAGGTGATGTTTTTTTTTTAATAAAGAGGGACATTGGGTAATGGAACATTTATACTTTGTACTCTGTATATTTTCCTTTATGTTGTGATATGGTAAGTTACATGCCATTGCTGATCTGACATAATGAAGGTAACAATCCCTGAGTCAACTGCAGAAATGTCAAAAATGCCCCAAGATTACAAGGTTTTTTTCCCCTAATGGATCACGATAATGGATTGTTAATATAAACTAATGGGCTTTCACAGTTCACCATCATTCAATTTATGATGCAAATATTTCATGGATAATGTTGGCTTTAAGGTCTATTCTGTATAAAGTCATTATTTATAGCTTTAGCAATATTCTCCTGGGAACCAGCAATTCTTGAGAACATGAGTTTTTTTTTTTTTTTTTTTTTTTTTTTTTTTTGCATGCTTAAATGTGACTGCACAACTTAAAGACGTTATCACGGGCTTTTCAGAGATACCAAATATTTGGGGCTTAGGCATGGCACCTTCCTCTTCTTGGTTTATAAAAAAATGAAAACCTGATAATGAGAACCTGTATATTATTTTAACATGATCTTTTTGAATTTTTTTTTTCAGATTGTTTATTGTTTTCTAAGCAGACTTTAATTTACTGTACAAGAAAGACATTGTTTTTTTTTTTCTTGTGTCCTCAGCAGAGGACATTAGGACTGTGTGTGTGTGTGTGTGTGTGTGTGTTTCATCTCCTGGGGAGACACTACAGATTAATTACATAGCCTACTATTTAAAAAATGTTCCTATGAAATAAGATACTTCTATGAAACTTATTTCTGTGTTATTTGTATTACCAGTTGCTGCTAAAAACATATTATAAAAAAAGACATTGTGTAAGGTTGTGAATGGCAACTTTTTTTTATAACCAATGTCTTCACAAATTGTGAATAAATCATTATATTATATAATTATAAATGTCTTTTTTACAACAGTTATTTTGTCATATGTTTATTAAGCTCCAAACACTATAAATAAATAAATAAATAAATAAATAAATAAGAAGGTGTTTTTGCTGGGTATCAGTTTGACATAGATACTGGACACTCATGATATGAAAATCATTTTTTTAGTCACTTTAGTCATCATTTTTTGTTATTGTTTTTTCCTTATTCTAATCAGAAACATCACTGATAATGATCAGTTCCATGCAGTTATTTCAGAAATTTGCCTCAAGAAGTAGCTCCACATGTTGTCTGCATGAGAGCTTGTAATAGAACAAGTTTTCTTCTTTTCACTATGTTTTATTTTGAGAGTTGTGTTTTTATGTGTGGTGGTATCAAGTCTTTGCTTTCACTACACCCTCATCAGCATTCATTTCTATATTTTGCTCCTGAGATAAAGTTTGCAAAGCTACAGAAGACCTAGACCAGAAAGCTCTCAATACAGCATTTAAAAATGGTTTATGAGCATCCCTTACATTTAATGGACTATTGACATTGAAGTCATGCAGCATTGCCCCCTGCTGGTTTGGATGTTTTAAGTTGCCAAAAGTAAAAAAAAAAAATATATATATATATATATATATATATATATATAATAATAATAATAAAAATATATTGTCATCAACTTTTTGCAATGACAATGTAAATTAAACATTTTAAACATTAATAAATAATTATATGATCTCTCTTTCTTTTTTCTCTTTTTACAATGACTGTGATAATGGATGTGCACAAATCTGTCTTGCAAAAACTTTCATCCTCAGAAATAAAAATGTTGACACAGTATTTTCATAAAAAAAACCTTAAACATAGCTCCCTAAGTTTTTTGTTCTCTTGATTTAAAAGGGGGTGTACAAAAGTGGTGGGTCTCAGACCCAGTTGCCCCTTGACCTCACATTAGCACAGTGTATAGTGCTGTTGCGCAGTGGGCGCGAGGGCCCGGTTACATGTGATTCATAGTCTGCTGTGCTTCACTAAATGTCACACTTTGAAACCTCCAGAAAAAGTCAGGAGTCAGGTTCTTATAAGCCCACTTCTGCAGGGTTCCTCCTTTTTATGGGCTGTCTTTTCCAGGATTTATGAACATCTTCACTGTTTTTAAAAACACACACTGAAAATTGCTGTCTGTGAATCTATTATTACTTCCTTCATATCTGCTAATCCATTAAAAAAAAAATATATGTATATATATATATATATATATATATATATATATATGATTTTGATGTACTTCTCTCATATGTAATATTTGGTTTTCTTCATTAACACTGAATGACCGTTCCCTGTACTTTACATTCTTTTGGTGAAACTGGAGAGCTACTTAAAAAGAAGGTGTTTTTCTTCTCTTCGGTGCCTTTTGTTATAAAGGATGAAAAGCGCTTTAAGGTCACCCAATAAACCATCCCATTCACAGTACAAGGAGATGGAGTGACGTATTTTGTATTTAAATAATACAAAAAAGCAACATAACACCGCTTCCCATGAAACGCACAGTGACATATAGTCTGCCAAGGGGAAATAGGGGACATGAAACACACATGTCCCTCTTTCTTGCGCCCACCAGTTCTTTGCTCAAAGCCCCAGACAATAGTGCTTTCTTACCCTTCAGTATTCCAGGAGGCGCCATCTGATACCTGGCAATCAGCTAATCTGGTGCCCTAGGCGACAGGGTCACCTTTGGGCAGGTAACAATAGATTCTTTACCCAATGTGCTTTTTTGTCTCCTCCTTTGTGCGAGGGAGCAAATCCTACCTGGGCGCCTTTCAATTAGCGCTGACTCACACGGACTGGTGTAGACAACTGTGCGTCAAGAGAAGGAAATGTTCCCACGCCAGTAAACTGACTTTGGCTCCTACTTTCACACTTTTATGTGTAATCAAAGTTTGCATGAATACCTGTCTCATTAATTTAATTACCTGCTGTCTTATGGCATTATACACTACAATATCTAGATATGGAAGAACAGAGAATGTCCTGTTTAGTAATACTAAGAAGAGAGTATATATCTTTTATCACCCTTTCATAATCTACCAAATGATGAGCCTGCATTTTGCCATAGAGTTCGAGCCAAAAGTCTATTCCTGCTAGATCATGTGAGGATGGTTCAGGAAATCTAATAAGGATATGTAACTTCTCCTCATATACTCTGGCTTTTTGGATGACCTTTACTTTGAGTAATGTCATGACAGGTACCATATGACAGTTTAAGAGAGAGCAGGGGCTTATTCAGCTGCCAGGCTTTGGCTAGAGATCACAGAGGATGCCCCTGGTGAGAACACAAGCTTGATCTCCACCATGCTGCATATGTGTTCGCCCATGCATTAGTAATGTCTGAGATCACCGCCAGCCATCCAGGAGGTCCAAGTTGTAGCCTGATCTGGTTAAATGGATAGAGTCTTGGATGTCCTTTAGACGGACATCATGCCTGCCATTGGTTAAAAACATATAGCTGACTTACCTGGTGCTTCCAATAAGAGATAATTCATTGAAAGTGATGTCATTCCCTTTACTTATTGAATTATCAGGCTTAGGACTCTAATGTGAAACACCGGTGTCAGTGACATAGACAACCCTCGGATCATTCATTATATATGTACAAATATAAATATTTAATAGGGTGGAAGGGTTTAGAAAAATAGGTTTCTTTCAAGCAGGACTGACGTTTTAAGGTTTCTTGTGGTTCTTGCAATATGTACAGAGCTCATGTTTGGTGTAAAGGTGCGGTCACATTAGCAAAATTTCATGACTGAAAAGATGCAAATTTGTATAATATGCATAGCTCACACAGAAGTTACTTTCAAACCAAGCAGCTTGCTGTTGGTCAACAAATTTGTGTGACTAACTTGAACCTGTTGCGAAATCGGTGTGAGGAATCTTTCTCCCTCATGCAAAATTCCCAATTTGAATTGAAATTCGCTTAAGAAAATTTGCCGAACTACTGTAAATGTGACCGCACCTTATGAATATTTATCTTGCCCTACAAAGCTCACAGAATTCAGCGCCAGGCATTGTCTAACGCTAAAGGAAATGAAAAACACATCCAAATCATTGTAAAACAGTTGTCACACAAATAAACAAAAACAAACACTCGTACTTCAGTTATTCCTGATGAATTCTTGCAAACAAATGGCTTGTTTTTTAGCGTAGCTTCCTAGTATATTAACAGTTTATGAGGAAGGCACATGTAACCAGTTGCACTAATGATCAAGATTATATACTTAATAGTCCACAGTGGGAAGCGTAGAAAGAGAGTTTGAATCAAAAATTCTGTAACATAAAAGTCCAACATAACAAAATAACGTTTATCAAATTTGCATCGTCACACTCAAAGAATTTAAATACAAAAGAGCAACAACAACAACACAAAAAAAAAAAAAAAAAAACGCATCTGTGCTTCAATAAAATCTTGTTAAAAGAAAACAATTATTATAAAGCTGCATTTTTTGATTCAGAGCACATTTAACTGGTCTTTTCTTACATTTTTTATGAGGTGAGAGTAAAGACAGTGCATGTAAATAATCTTCAGAAGGTCAGTGCATTCTGTACATTCTGCAGCCCTCTTAGTGCAAGTTGGGATATCTGAGGACAGGAAGGCACTGTTCGCATTTTATATCCATCATCAGGGTTCATTTGAAAATGACTTGTGCTTACAGGGTCCGTAAGGGCACAATGCGGCACGACAAAACCAGTGAAATGCAGCTCTTCGTTGCTAATGATATCATCATAGATCACTTCCATCATCGTCCATCTGTACAGTCTGCAGCTTGGCCAGCTCTTTCCCTTCCATGTCCAGATCCCCACAAACAACCCTGATTGGGCCATCTCCTGCCCTAGACACAACTTGCAGGCTGTTGGGCAGCTGAACATCTTGAGACCTGTAGTCTGAAGACAGGGCTACACTGTCCTCTTGAAGGCCACGTCCAGCTTGATTCAGAGTGTGGTGTACCTCGGTGCCGGAGAGGGCAGAGGTGACCGTGGCTGTGACGGTAGGGGGAAGTGAACCACCGGTAGAGGAAGAAGAAAGGAAAAGGGAGGCTGTGTAGCCCAAGTTGCTGCCTTGGTCCAGGGGCATTTCAGAAGGATAAGTGTAGCTTCCAGACACATCCAAAGGCTCCTGCTTCACAGTCTGGGTGTAAAGCAGGGTTTGGCTCGAGTGTTGAGGAGAGTCACTGACCACGTTCCCCAAAGGAGCAGAGCCTGAATGCGGGATAAAAGAGAAGATCCAGTTCAGTAAAGGTAGCTCTACATGTCTGGTAAGCTTCATAAATTTTTCAATATATGCAATTAAAGCAATTAAAAAAAGAAATAAACTTGAACTTTGATATGTATTGTTTCAGATGTACATTATGTTGTTTATGACAAAATCTCAGATTTCAAATTCTGACAGTTCGCCAAATTTTAAACAGTAAATGTCTGTTTTGAAGCTCTTTAATGTAACATAAATGATCGCTGTATCCGCCTCAAACTGCAGCACGGAGCACATGTGAACTGCTCTTCCGCTTTACTAAACCTTATAGCACTAAATAAACATGAATGAACATCAGAAGGTATGTTGAAACAACTTACTGAAATATATAATCTCTCATGTAATAGCTCAATCAGTGTTTCAACCACGAAAGACATCAATAAAACATGTCACATGTTTTCCTCAGGAAAGTGTCCATAGCTAGTAGTTAGCAAGAAAAAATTATTTAAGAGAAGAGCATACTGCAAAATATTGCTTAGGTATATTATTTATTAAGTATTACAAATGCATTATATTTTAACATCATAACATCTCATTGATGAAAGAATTATTTTATGTATGTCTGAATATATCTAATTCTGTCAAAAATGTAAGTTTGTAATATTTAGAGTCTATTTTCTCAGAAAGGGGAGCTAATGTATTATATTTCGTATTATGTATAAACATAATAATTAAATCATATTTTTTGTATGTTTGAATACAGCTAATTCTGTCAAAAATGTATGTTTATAACCTTTAGAGGCTATTTTCTCACAAAGGGTAGCTAATGTATTATATTTCATATTATGAAGAAATATAATAATTAAATCATTAGAAAGAAGAGACTTTCCTTTTTGATTCATTGCCTAAAACTGAAATTTTCAAGTTCAAACCGACTCCAACGAAAATGATGGAGCAGCTCGCATATAGTGCTGTACTTCAGGGTAACCCTAAACACTTTGGCCAGGACATCAACCCAGCTTAATACAATGTTCTTTTCTTTTAGTTGGCAATAGCCGCTTGTAACAGCTCAGTAGAGAATGGATGAGAGAGAAAGGACAGAGCGTGAAGGTGTGATCTGTTTATCCAGATGGGACTCATTCGTTGCTATCTCAAGAGGTTTGCTTCTGTCCCTCTCTGTTTCTTTTATTTCATTCTTTCGGTCAGTATCTCTTTGTACCTCTCTTGCTTCTTTTCTTCAGAACTTTTCTAGTGAACTGTAAAATGAAACACCTTTTTCATTTTCTGTTTGCGGTTAGACTTGCTATGATTTCCTTGTAACTCTAGAATGTGGTTCTTGGCACATGTCTCTTGCAGTGACAGCCTCTGGCTTTCGGCCAGACACTTTTCTTCCATTAGGCTTGCACAAATGTCTGATAAATAATCACAGCGCCCAAACCCCTCCTCCCCCGCTTCATACTCGCTCACTTTCTGAAACTAGAACCAAGTTTTCTACAAGTTTTCTTTAGCTTCCCGCAGACATTGCTTGTGGGAGGGGGTTGTTGTATAGAGGGGGTCAGGAATATATTTTCTTTCCATCTGACTTATACGGTTTACTCAGTCCTCTTTTTTCATCTGGACAATTATGCAAAAGAAAAATCTGAAACAATATCTCGCAAGTTTTGACTTCATAGATAAAATGGTGCTGCAAGGAAATTTCTATTGTTTCTTTGTATTTGTGAGGCACTGGAGATCAAACTTTGTGTTTTTATGAAGACATGTTTTATTGAATTGCCTTGAAAATTATGGCCACAAGGAAACAGGGTTTTGGCTAAACAATTTTAATATCGTCTTTTTCTTGCTGGATCGTTTGGGCTCAACTGTTTTCCTTCTAAATCAAAAGTTCAGCCAGGGGTGGGTTTGTTTTTATGTGGCTCGTAAACTGCATATTAAAGGATAAAACAGACGAGCGAGAGAGGAGCAGAATGCAGCTAGCCTTGCTGTTATTGATGTGGCCATAAAATATTCATGGAAAGAACCATTAGTGAGTGGTTAGGGCCATGGAGGGGAGGTGGGGACTGTGTTGAGAGACTGCGTTTGGTATGATCCTCTAGCCAGTTGACCTGGACCCCCACATGCCTCTCACAACTTCACCCACAATGCACTCCAACTGCCCGTGACCCACAAGGCTTTCTTGCAAAACCTCTGCTCTTTACACTGAGCTCTGCGGTCACTTTTGGCAAGCTTAACCACATAAATGTTCGGTCACAGTATTCTCCAAAGTGATGATGTAATTACTCTGGCTCTCATGAGCTCACTAGAAGTGCTCGGACTACTTTAGATATTGTTGTTATTGTATCTTCAAAGACATATGCTTGAGACGCAGAGGTGTAAATCAGCCATTTTGAACTGGAAGTGTCAGGAAAACATTATGTGTATACCCAATTTACAGAAAGAAATAACCCAAAAATGAAAAATTTGGTCATTAATTACTCACTCTCATGTTGTTCCAAATCTGTATGCTGACAAAAGCCCATACAATAAAAGTTAATGGCATCCAAAACAACATTGAACCCCAATGGCATTTATTATATGCACAAAATATCTTCTCTTGTGTTCTGTAGAAGAAAGTAAGTCATACATGTTTGGAAGAACATGAAAGTTAGTGAATTCTGACAGATTTTTGGGTGAACTGTCTCAATATATCTAATAAATGGCCTCCTACCGTGAGTGGATGATGTTGTGGATGGGGGCAGCATTAAAGGAGGAAGCCCCATGGTGGTTTCACTTCCAGGGAGATTGACCACACTGTAACTGCTGAGATGAAGGCCTCCTGAGTTAGTGGATGGAGTGGAGGGGGCCGAAGCGAAGGAGACCACAGAAGAAATGACTCCATCTTCAGCATTGGAAACCAGAGTTTGCATGGCCTCCAGCTTTCCAGAAGCAGTTTCAGAAACCTCCATTGAGAACGGAGCATAAGACACAGAAGACCCACCTAACAGCCTCTCCTGACTGTGATGGGAGACCCTCTGGGGATCAAAGGTCAAGAAATGGCCACTCGTGGCGCCAAGTCCATTCAGGAAAGCATTGCTACTGTGTGACTGAACGTAGGCTCCACCATTGATGTAGTGAGCATTCACGCTTGCTAGATCACCATTAAAACTCATCCCTCCAGCTACGTGTGAAGGCATTTTGACATCTCCAATTTGTTGGATGACGGTTGTTCCTCCATCCGAATAAACTGTAGGGGGGGCTGTTCCGTGTGCGACTGAGCTAGAAGAGCCGCTGGAGAGGGGACGTGGTGACAAGTCCTCCTGGCCTTTACTGGACTCATCTTCTGTACTGTGATTGCCATCTGACTCACTGAAAAAAAGAACCATTTTTTAAGAAACAGACCAATGGTTTATTTATTACTTTGGTGCTAAACAATTGTGTTTGGCATGAGATCCTGCTTTTTCTACAAAGCCATCAACAATTTGCAGTCTTATGAATTTGGTTTGTTCATTGTTGCAGTATGCTACATATTAACTGAAGAAATTTAACTAAATTTACTATAGTATTAAAATGCCATAATCATTTGAAAATCTATCTGGTAAACCTGTGTACTTTAAATCTGTCAAAAAAAAAAGTCACTTTCCAATTGATTTCTCAGTTTATTTGTTTCTCTCACAATCAGTGAATTAAAAATACTTTGGAATTTCAGGATGAAGAAAGTGTGTACTAAGGCATGCCACTAACTGTTTTATCAGTAGCTTTATATGCACTTGTGTTGAAACACTTTAGGAAATAAACTTTATAAATCAACTGTCCAACTTTAAAGCACACAGCAATCACAAATACTATTAAAGTCGACCTCCCGTGCGCTTCTAAAAGCAGACCGCTATAATAAAAATCATTTTCTTTAAATATCTCAGTCATCATTTCTAAAGTGGACCTCTTGCCCCCGGGGGTCAAAAATCAGATAAAAGGATCTGAGCTCTTGGAGGCATTTGGTGGGTCTCTTTACAGACTATGACAGCTGCGGGTGCATCGTTCACAGTGACTCGAGCAGCCAAGCCGCATCTATACAAAGATCTTTTTGACACGACAAGCCATTGGTCTTTTCTCGTCCAAAGAGCTCCCATAAGGAGTTCATGGCCATCTTCGTTCAAACAATGAGTAATTATCTTTGTCAGGGTTGGACAGTGCAACATCAAAGCAGCGCTTACTCTTGACGCATACGGAAAAGCCTGACCTCCCTTATTTACGAGTCTCAAGATTTATTATTTATGATAAAAGCAGCATTTTGCGGGCGTAATGGTTAAGAGTTATTTCCACCGCAGTTTGAAACTCTGAACGATCTTCTGCAAGCAAAAGTTTACAAATACAGAACTGCTTCTTATCTGCCTCAAACTGTGAATAGGATTTTGGCCACGTCAGGAGATTGAGTGCAGATCTCCCTGACTGATTATCAGGGTGGGACAATGGCTTTAAAATCCAGAAACAAACATAGACAATGGCTATGGTAATGCAATGGCTGATCATATCTAAAGTAAACCTAGGGTCTGTTGGGGTTGTATTTGAAAGCAGCAACATGCCTGTTAAAATGTTTGTCAGGTCTTTGTTTTGCTTATCCAATTAATGTGACCCTTTTAATTAAATCTGCCAATTTATTAAATATCTACATCGTTAAAAGAGGCTTGAGCTGAACTAACAACTCAAAATGTGGGAAAGAAGAACTTTTAAGCAATTCTTCAAATAGCGTTTTCTGCTTCAAAAAATGTAGGCTACTTTTTAAAAAATTGTCTAGACTCATCTGAACAATCTATAGAGCATCATAAACATTTTAATTTTTAAAGTACCATAACCAACTCAAGAAGCCTTAAATAAGAAAATGATTATTTGATGAACCACTGAAGAACCTTTATTTTTAAGAGTAAACGCGTCTTGGTCTCCACGTTCTTCAAAACTGCACCTCAATGAAGCGCTCAAAGCTTCGTATTTCAAAACATTGGTGAAACGTGTCCTCCAGTTCCTCTCGCGCATTCCATCATACGTTTTCCGCTCTCGATTAACGACTTAAATATAACTGCGGCTTACCTTTTTGACTGCGCCTCGGATGGGTTTCTGTCTCTCTGCCTCCTGTTTTTGAACCAGTTGCTGACCTGCGTCAGAGAGAGTCCTGTCATTTTGGCCAGATTTCGTTTCTCGGCTGGAGATGGGTACCGGTTCCGCTTGTACATATCCTTCAGCGCGTTCCTAGACCTCTCTTTGAAACAATACACGGTCTCCTCTCCGTCCCAGATAGTCCGAGGCAGAGGATATTTCCTGCGTAAGCGATACTTGTCCACGGCACCCAGCGGTCTGCCCCGCGCCTTCTCCGCTTCGATGTAGCGCGCCTTGTACCACATATCCTGCAGAGACGAGTGATTTGACGGACTGAAACTGTGGTTCTCCAGAATGCAGTAGAGCTCTTGGTAGCGGGACTGGTGGAACGCGACTATCGCTTGCGCTTTCAGGATGCTCTCGTTCCCCCGCAGCAGGTCACTCTGCGGCAGTGACCAGAGGAACCTGGCCAGGCGCTCCACGTTCCCACCCTGCAGCAGCGCTTCGCAGACGCATGCGACCTGCTCGGGGGAGAAGGCCAGGGAGGCCGGTGAGCAGTCCAAAAGTTCGGCATTCTCCATCGGCAACTCCGCGGGGTCCAGCACTGACAGCTTGACACTCCCACGATTCTCCCTCTTGATCTCATCGGCACTAATGACCTCGCTTGAGGAAGAAGACATTTTGAGCGCGTCCTGATAAGTCACTCCTCTGGGTTTCAGGCAGCACATCAGGCGATCGGGTTTCGCCCCTCCATCCAAGCACGATCAGGTATCTGGCCGCTGTGAGGTGTGGATAAGATCTGGCGTCCCCCGTTCCACCACAAGTTTAACTCCACAGCCCACGTTGGAAAGGAGTCCAAGTCCTGAGCGCATTTTGATTCGCCGCTCTGCCCCTGCGGGGAGGAGCGACTGGGATGTGAAGACAAATGTTTGCGCTGGGAACGTCCATCAAGCGTGCAGTGGGAACGCGGGTACCTGCGAAAGGTAATGCAGGCTGCGCTACGTCCACACGTACACAATACACGCACGAGATTTCACAAATGTACAAAATAGTTGCTTCCTTGTGTCATCACTCAGTAGTTACTCTTAAGTAATTACCAAAGCATGCCTTCTCTTGAAGAGAACAGCATCATTTTTTTTTTAATTACAAATAATATGCTAATTGATGAGATCATTGCATGACCATCACCTTCCAGAGGCGATAGTCGAAGTTATAAGGCACTATGCAAAATATAAAGGATTTACAGTTGAAAACAAACTTTCAGAGTAAAATTCATGTCATGTTGATCATGAAGATTAAATGACTGATGTCATCTGGATAAGCAGATTGTCTTGTTTAGTGATATAAAGCATCCAGCTTTTTTCACCCATATGTATAAAATACAAATATCATGAGCAGATGGGGAGGGTTGTAACATTTTCCATTTTACTTGTCTATATTTGCCACAACCGTAAGTATGACTTAGACACACACACAAAATGTTTTAACATTTTTAGCCTACTTCATGTTTTTATATATTTTATTTGCTGAACTATTTACTATGTTTTTATTTAAATGTTTTAAGTGAAATGATGGTAAAAATGTCATTACCACAAAATTTGAAACAGGTATTGGGGTAGGGTGTAACAACACCTCTCTTTGTACTTGACATTAATTTACACAGATTTGATTAATTTATATTTACAAACTACTTCAATTTATAGCAGATACATATGGGAATATTATATCAAAGTTTAAGACATATAGGAAAAAAAACAAGAAGTTTCAGTGACTGAAACAAAATGTGCTGCAGCACTCTTCTATTTGAGATTGTTGTCTGAGCCAATTCATTGCTTAATTTCATCATGTATGTTTACATACATTTTGGAGAGATGAACCATTATTGTCTAGAAAACTTATCCTTCACCAAAGAAATAATAGCTACATGCAAAGCTATTTAGTCATCTATTGTTTGCAGGTTGTATAAGAAGCAGATTTTCTGAATCTCAAATGTAGCACTGCGACTCTTCCAACTGTTTATGTCTGTCCATTTGTCAGACAGGCACTGACAATCTGCCTCTTGATTGCACTCTTTTTTTCAGTTTGTCATGCTGTTTACTGGAAACCGAAGGTCTGAATGGGAGCCAGCAACCGCAACAGCTGAGAGGAGGCCCCAGAAGCCTCTCACAAAAGCAGAGGGAAGTTTGACGTGATTGCATCCCTAAAATTAAACCCAGTACAAACAGAATACCTGGCAGCAGCTTTGGGCACAACCCTGCATTCACATGCTCTTTGGTATGACGGTGGCACATAAGTACGTAGGTAACATACTTTATACTGGTCAGTGATTTTAGAAGCCCATGCCTGTCCCTGGGGAAAGACAGTAAACTATGTCTATCTTCAGCCCTATCAGGAATGGACTATGTAATGATGAGAGCTGTCATGAAGCTGTGTTATGGTGTGTTACAAACATCAGGATAAGACCTCTATGTAACCTTGGGAGAGCACAGCTGTAAAATGGTCACATTATTGCCTTTATCCTTAGATTCCCAGTTTAGATTAGGTGAAGTGTTGCCTGTTGTTGTGGGCAGGGCTTTTGTTAGCAGATACATGGTTTAAATTGCCTGTTAGAAACCATTAGAGACAATGATTTAGTGTTTGTTTTTTTGTCCTGCTGAATATTCTAAAGCATCGTCATTTGCACTTCGTCAAGTTTTATAAGTTTGTTGTAGCTATACAAACTTTAATTTTCCTCATTTCTCTTTAAAATGATGTTATCTGTAATCAGGGTATGATGAAATGTTGTGATATGAAGCGTTTCATTACAATCAATCATTGTCACCAGAGCTGCATACATATGTGCACACTCCTAATTTTTACATGATTTTTGTTTTACATGCTTTTTCACTGCTTTTTCGC
This sequence comes from Spinibarbus caldwelli, assembly GCA_039654775.1. Taxonomy (NCBI): domain Eukaryota; kingdom Metazoa; phylum Chordata; class Actinopteri; order Cypriniformes; family Cyprinidae; genus Spinibarbus; species Spinibarbus caldwelli. Next base: position 15,535,749 of record CM077240.1, on the reverse strand, counting down.
TCCATTCCTATTGTTAGTTTCTGGACACTGGCTTCTTGGGTGGCTTGTGAAGTTTTTCCTGGTTGAATCCTTGTACAAGAGCAGGATGATAACTTTGTCATAGGGGGCTGGGTGTTGGAATTCAGCAGAGAATTTCCTGCCAATTTAAATCCTCAATATACCTGGAGCTTCAGCAGATGATCCAAAACACATGCAACCAAATCCATCACAATGCTTCAGTCAATTGGCCAAAATACACCAAACAGAGAGAGAAAGACAAAAGGAATGAAGGACATGCAAAATCTTTTCTCTAAAATGTTTGATCATTCATTCGTTCATTGATTCTAATTATTTTAATTAATTTTTATTTGTTATTATTATTTTATTTTATATTGTCTATATATTTATAATATAATAAATATTTATTCATATTGCTAATATGTATTATTATTTTGTTATGTTTTTTATTTACTTATTATTGCTTTTATGTATTTTATTTTATTTTTTTATATCAGATTTATTAAAAGGTCAAAACTCCTTAGGTGGTTTATTTATTTGTAATATTATATTATATGTGACCCTGGACCACAAAACCAGTCTTAAGTCGCTGGGGTATATTTGTAGCAATAGCCAAAAATACATTGTATGGGTCAAAATGATAAATTTTTCTTTTATGCCAAAAATCATTAGGATATTAAGTAAAGATCATGTTCCATGAAGATATTTTGTAAATGTATAAAAACTTAATTTTTGATTAGTAATATGCATTGCTAAGAACTTCATTTGGACAAATTTAAAGGCAATTTTCTCAATATTTAGATTTTTTTGCACCCTCAGATTCCAGATTTTCAAATAGTTGTGTCTCGGCCAAATATTGGCCTATCCTAACAAACCATACATCAATGAAAAGCTTATTTATTCAGCTTTCAGATGATGTCTAAATCTCAATTTCGAAAAATTGACACTTAAGACTGGTTTTGTGGTCCAGGGTCACATATTGTATTTTATTATTTTTAAATGTATTTTTATTATTGCTTTTATTAATATTATTTATACCAGACTAATCAACATGTCAAAGCTCCTTAGGGGGTTTAAATATGTTCATCGTTTGATGAATAACTTTTTATGTTCTTGATGTCAACGTATAGAGAGTGGATCCCTATTTCTCTGAAATACGGTCACCACCCGCTGTCTGTGTCATTGCTTGTGGCATCTCCACATGTGCAACACTATGGCCATGAATGAATCCTTTGTGGCACTGCAACTGCACAGATGCAACCCACCCCAACCTCTTTGCAACCTCCACCCTTCCCTCCATATGTTCCCAATACATCTAAACCTGTGGCCTGGGGGGCTCCCACTAAGCACCTGCCCCTGCCCAGGCTACAATGGGGGCTATTCTTCAAGATGGATGGACAGTCTAACATTGATGATGACTTAGGAATATCAGCAAGATATGAGGGAGTGGGTTAGGTGTCCTTTTATAGTTTTTCTGAAGGTGATGGTCTGTGAGAGAGCTGATGCGTGCATTTGTATGAGCGTGTGTTTGTCTATGTTCTTTGTGCATCTGTTTGTGCTTGTCTTTTAGTTTCCCCCATGTCTGGTTTTACCAGTCTTACAAAGGGGATTTTTTTCAGTTTGTTCGCACCACGCAGTGCGCTCTTATCTGTTAGATCAATGCATGCTAAACGTAGGATAAAATGCCCTTGATTTGACTGTAATGCTGAGTTTAGGATGGAATGTAAGCAAAACGAGCCAGCGCAAGCATTTTTTATTTCTTCTGACAGAGGTTTGGCACAGCATCTTCAGATATGCTTGTCTTTAAAAATGATCAATTTAACTTGCTTCACACTTTGAACAGAGTTCAGCTTCCTCACTTCAACAGAAATTATCTCATCATGGCTGTAAGTTTACGGCTGAGCGTCCTGATGGTTATGAAGGTTTAATATGAATGCCAGAGTCAACAGACACTTTGATGTAGTCATGGAACGCATTAATGCATTCATTAGTAAAAGCTTGTTCACACAAAGGATGGTAAGTTTTAATTATTTTTCTAATTTTATTATTTTTCTAATTTTATCTAATTTTATATTAATTTTATTAATTATTTTTCTAATTTTATTACAATATTGTTTGAAATCAGGGTACATTTACACGACAGCAATTGTACTAAAACAGAAAAATTCTCCTTTGCATTTTTGAAACATTTCGTGTACAGACGACAACATTGTCAAAATGGTCCCCGTTTACACAGATCCATGAAAATGACTAAAAACACTGTATTATGCATGCCAGGCCCGTAGATGGCGATGTCACTTTGTAAAAGAAACAATACGCACATACAAATATCTATAGAGTGAACAGGTAATACACATGTGGATGTCAATACCGTTTTCACAAATTTGCATTTTCTTTGCTTACATGGAGATGGGAACAGTATTATTTTTAAAAACTTGCACTTTACAACCCGTTTTCAAAAATTTGCATTTTCAATCTGCTTAAAACTCAGTTTGCAGTTTAAAACTGTTTTGTAAAGACCCCATTGTTCAAGAACAATTTTTCCAGCTGAGGAACAATAAAAACATTAAAGACCACTCAGAATTCACCCGACATTTAAAGCGGCAGACGCCATAACTGCGCTCTCACTTATAATAAACAGAGTATTATCATTTCTTGTTGTGGATGCTAATATTGTTATCGTTACAGTTTAGTTATTGTTCTTGGTGTAAAGGACCTTAACTTTTACGAGAATAGGGAAATCTAAAGCAGCTATAGTGATAGCAACATGGAGAAATGATATTGTTGGAATAACTTCCAGAAAGATTTTTCCAGCTGATGAACATTAAAAACATTAACAGCCAATCAAAATCCACCCTTGTTTATAGAGCTTTCGAAATTAAAGCAGCAGGTGACAAAACTGCGCTCTTGCTTATACAGAACATTATCATGATGTAGACGTTAATATAGTTTTTCTTTATTTTTGGTTATCGTTCTTGGTGTGAACGTGCTTGAATTCTATGAGAATCGGCAGTTCCACTGCCGTAATGGTAACAACACAAAGAACAATATCATTGGGATGATTTTTTCCAGCTGATGAACAATAAATACATTGACAGCCAATCAGAATCCAGCTCGAGCATTTAAAGTGGCAGACTTATAATAAACAGAAAGATATTGTCCATTGTTACGGACGCTAATATAGTTATCATCCTTGGTGTGAACGGGTTTAAGAGCGTGCATGGTATGTGCATTAGCAGGAGTATGTTTGTATTAGTGTGTGCGTCTCTGTGTGCTCAGGACCTGTTCAATGGGTAGTTCTGACAGACAAGGAAATAAACAGAAACTTGGAATGCCACAAGGGTAAACACACTCATTTAAGGTGAGCCGCCCCACTGCAGAAACTGTCTCTCAGATGCTTCCTTCACATTTATCATGTTGTCAAGGTGATGATGACCACCATGGCTGACTGATTGGTATCAAATATATTGTGTAGGCGCTTTGTAGGTGTTACATTTTCCACCACTTAAATTGATTTCTGAAGAAATAAGTGTCTTGTTAAAAGCTGCAGGCAATCTCTAACAGTAAATACCATCAGATTAATGTTCTGACCTCTAGGTCTTTGCAGCACACATACATGTGTTTAATCTAGTTGTCACTTTCTGCTGGAGGGTAAAAACTTACTTCAGCCTTCTAAGAATGATTGACAGTGGGACAAGCCATAGCCTTGAAGAATGTGCTTTTTGTTTTTTGTTTCAGTCACATTGCCTTTTAGGCTGTTGCAGCTAATCAACAGCTAATCTTGCACTTCGTATATCAAGTTAAGAGTCTTGCTACCTTTTGGCAAGGGTCCTGCCGTCTGTCATCACTTACTGTCTCTTAATAAATATAATTAAATGCAATTTCAACTGTCTTATCTGCAAATAGAAAGGCGTGAAGTTAGAGGTCACACAAAAACCACTGTTGTGAATCAGTGAAAGGGAAAATCACCTAATCAGTCCTATAGTGCTCAGCCATATCAGATTCCACCAATGAATATGAACAGCCTCAGATTAGCTGTTAAGATTATGCCTTTGAACACTGTAATGATATATGACATACATTCATTGTCAAATTCAGTGAGTTACTAATGGCAACAAATATAGCTAAAACGTTAAAATGACAAATATGTCACTTGTATATTGTAGTGTGCCATCTGTGATGACTGTGCAGTATTTTGTATTGCCAACAAATCTTCCATTCCCAGGCCTCTCTGTCCAGGGTGTGTCTTAACCTTGTGTACTGTCAACAACAGAGGAGGGTCACAAACACACACACACACACACACGCAGAAGTTTACTGCTGAATAAATCAATATCCAAATACCGATTACAGCCTTCCTTACATGACTTACAGCCATGATTTCACTTACCAATTTTTGCTCTACAGTGCCGTTTATTTTAATATTAATTAATTGTATTAATCATATATTAATTATATTATGTTATTGTTAATAGTGTTTAAGTAAAGATGCTTTCTCTGAACTGTTCTGGAAAAAATACATTAATGAATAATGTTATAATGTTGTGAATAATATAGTAGTAGTAGTAATAAATTACTAGTAATAATAATAATAATAATAAGATTGATTAGATACTTCATTTTATGGTTTTGATTAGATACATCATTTCATGGTTATTGTTATTGGACATGCGAATAAATGTCAAGTTTTCTACCACTCACACACAAACACAAAGTCTGTGTACATACAACCTCACAATGGATAACGGCCACTCTGAGGTTTTGTTGTTTTTTGTAATGACTTCTAAACAGTGTTGCTCAGTGAGGGAGCTTAAGCAGTGGACTTGGTCTTAGCCTGTGTTTTAAAGTCTAATGCTTTGCTGACATCCAGGTTTTAAAAACGACAGAATAAAAAAGATAAAGTGAACGAGGTGTAAAAGCAAAAAAGTGAATAGTTCGGTATATTGATGAGGAAAGACCTCTTAAAATTCATTAAGCATCTGATCACCTCGCACAGTAGTTTTCCTTCTAGCCCCATCAATGTGGGAAATGTCTTGTCTTATCTTATCAGCTGTTGACTATCTCATTCTCCCTGAGCTTGCAGTGTTTGCATAGGGGCTGCTGCGGAGAGCTTGCAGGTGTGAAGTCTGCTCAGTCAGGATTTTAGCTCTTGGCTTAGTTGGCTCCCTTCACTGTATTGATGATATATCCTACCCTCTGGCGTCTTTCCACCGTTCACAGGTATTTAATCCTCCATCTCCCCATCAAGCATGTCATTATCAGGCATTATTCTTAAAGAAATGCTTGAGAAAATGTGTTTTTCTTGGCTTCCGTCTTCTCACTTGGAGAAAAGAACTCATATTTGGAATAATCCATGCCTCTCATTTTGCAAATTAGGTCTTTAGTTGTTATGATGTGGGAAAAAAGATGAATAAGATGATTTTAATCTAATTAAACAGGCCCATCATCATAAATGGCTTTAAATAACATCACATATCAGACTTGTATTTCAAGTTGATCTTCAGGTTGATCTTTGAATCATCTGTCTTGATTCTCGTCAGTCACGTAGTGATCAAACCCACATTAAAGGTAGTTATGAATGAGTGCCTGCTCCCCATGAAGATGATTACTCTTCACCAGTCTGCTACATGTTTACATAAGCAAAGCAGGCATGCTGTTTGACAGAACCTCCTACGGTGATAATATTGACTAAAGGAGAGTTCTGCTTAATTTGACTTTTGGTTTGGTACCATCTGTGAATTCAACCATTGTTAACAACAAATCAGCAGCTGCTGATTGATTGGCAATGTTTTCTGAGACATGACAGTGAAAATGTAGACTATATACTGTAGTATAATTTGAAGGTTTATGTTTAAGAATTTCAGAGGAACAGCATTTTTTACTATTATAAATAGAATATATATATATATATATATATATATATATATATATATATATATATATATATATATATATATATAATTACTACTATTACACATACTTTGGAGTTATGGTTTGAAATAAACTCTGTTATATGAAACTTTGGTGCATAATTCATCCTACTGTTTTAAGTTTTTAGATATACAAATTTTGAACCCATAGAGACACCAAGCAACCCATAACACCCTGACAGTGCCTTTTGCATCACTTGCATTTTCTTCAGAAAATATGTGAAGTTATTAGTTATTTTCACAATGCCATTTGGTATTTGTAATTATGTGGAAATTAGACAATGCACCTTTAAGATTTTTTTTTTCTATGGGTGCATGTGCCATTGTTTTTGTAAAAATAGTTGCTGCAGCATTTAACGGATAATGCAGTCAACCCCAAACACATGACTGATCATATACAACACAGTGCTCACAGAATTCCTCTTGTAAAGTCGTTGTTCTTCATGTGTTCTATTTTTTTCCATCGATGTCCTCATGACAACCTTAATCTGGCCTGCTCATTTGTCTGTGATCAATATTATTCTCCAGAAGGATGAGAAATGGTCATTAGAGAACTGGAGAGTGAGTGCTCTCTTGCTATTACTATTTGCCATTATGTCTGCCTCCGCTACTTTAGCCTCTCTCTCTCTCTCTCTCTCTCGCTCTCTCTCTCTCTCTCTCTCTCTCTCTCACACACACACACACACACACACACACACACACACACACTCACATACTCACTCTTTTCTTTACTTAGGCATGTTTTTTGCTGTCAGGTTTTTATAAGCCAGCTGCAGGAGACCTACACTGGCTCATCATAAATCACCCAGCATATTACAGTGTGAATATGGAACTTGAACCGTGAATGTGGCCAGGCCAGCTGCCATTACTCAACTCTTTGTTTATTATACAGGGACAACACTTGTCCTTCAAGCAGTCAAAAAGAAAAAAGTTTTTTTTTTTTTTTTTTTTTCAATTATAAACAGGTTTATACCTCCTAAAATTAGCATCAGCAGTGCAACAGTGTTGAAGTTTCCTGATGGAAGAGTCAAATTTTTGTTTCTCTTTTACAACACTTTCTTATGCATGTTCAAAAGTTTGGGGTCGATAAGATTTGTAAAATGTTTTTGATATATGCTCACATACTCATCAAGGCCACATTTATTTGATCAAAAATAAATGTAATAATCTGTTTTGGTAAAAAAAAAAAAAAAAAAAAAAAAAAAAACATTATTATTATTAATGTTGAAAACAGTGCTGATTTATATTTTTGTGAAAACACAAAATGATACCTAGCTTTTTTTCAGAATTCTTTGATGAATACAAGGTTAAAACCATAAAAATATATAGATATAGATATTTAAAAAAAAATTACATGAAATAAAATGAAAAAAGTAAACTTTTTTTATTTTTGCTAGTCGTCAATGCAACATTTGTCATTTTCATTTACCTAAGTGTACTAAAATAACTAAAAATAAACTTTATTAAAAATAATTAAAAACTATATAAACATAAAACTAATTAAAAATAATAAAAAACACAAACACAACAATATTACTAATACCTTAACTAAAATTAAAATTAAAATATATATATATATATATATAAAACTAATTCATAATATTAATAAAAACTATAATAGTATCTGATAAAATAACACTGCATGAATATAAACATCAAAACAAAAACAAAAATTTGTATCAATTTAAAAGTCTTAACTGTCACATTTGATCAATTTAATGCTTTCTTGCTGAATAGATGCAAATGGTAAAGATCATCTAAATGTAATAGTGTCAATCAGATGTCAGTTCAAATAATAATAGTCCATAGATGAGTCACTGCTGAAGGTCAGGATTGATCCTCAAAGTTGTGAGCCTACGTTAGAAGTGGAAAGCCATTATGTTTATATAGTCATATGCAATTTATTCACATCGATAAGTGGTGCAAAATGTATCTGAGTGCTCTGACTCATATATTCTGATTTGCTAAAATCTGATTTTGGCAGCGTGACTGAATGTTTTCCTTACACATATCTTGGCAGTAGGCATCATGTGGTGTATTAAGGGAGAAACAAAACAAAAAACACAGGAGGATTGTGAGAGTTTGCAGTGCAGTTCCTCAAACCCAAATTAAACCTCAAGCGCTGACAGCGAGTGAGTGAGCGAGAGAAAGAGAGAGAGAGAAAGAAACATCGTGCGATCTTGCTCTTGTTGCTGTTGGCATAGCGTAAGAAAATGACTTCACCTCGGTGAGACGCAGATTTCTCTGCACTAACTGTCAATCAGGAAAACATTCCAAAGACATTTTCCCCTTTTCGGGTTAATTGGTGTGATACCCAGAAGATTTTCTGTTCATTTGTTTTACCAAGGAGCAGTTGTCGGGAAATCATCTCTCATCATCAGAGGAAGAAGAGAAGGACAGCAGTGATGAGTGTTTAGTGCGCTCCCACCCTCTCTCCAAGCAGCATGACGACAAAGCAGGAAGTTCAGCCTCCGCCCAGCCTCCTTATGGACCTTTGGGAATCTGAGTGGCTAGAAAAGGTCATGATTAATAATTTAATGTTTATTAGTTTAGCTAATGCCCTTGCTTCACTAATAGAGGGAGCCTCAAGTGGCTCAACTCTCTCTTTAGGACCCATAGGATATGTAAGTCACATGGTTAGACCATGTTTTCTTTTGTGAGGTGCAAAATGCAGTCTCAGTCTACTGGGCTGTAAATGTTCATAGAACATTGTGTATGGAGACGCCAAATGTTAGAACAGGAATCATACAAATTCATTGGACTTTTTTGCCTTTTCTGAACTTCTTTTCCTTTTTTCCTCAATGCTTTCACCCGTTTCCCTCTAGAATAAAGTCCCTTTCAGTGTTTTCCCTCCCTGTATATTGCACTCAACACAGCTGGGAACTCCTAGATCAAGTTTCACACCAAAGCATCACAAGCTCAAAGCTACCGATTCTTAAAGAGGAGGTGTTCGCATTGACAGCAATTTGTCTTGACAAAGCAACCGGAAGTCTTTCGTTTTCGATGAGAGCTAGCTACCAGTGAACTCAGTGATCATGTGATCTCCTTTTAGTCACTACTTGTTCTCTATATGACTTTGGTAACATTCAGCGATATAATAAAGAAAAAAATATTAGTAGAAAACCATGTCAGAAAGCTCTTCCATTATAAATACCCTCATTAAATATTATTGGTCCAAATTCCTGCTCTGCATAACTGCATATGTGACCCTGGACCACAAAACCAGTGTTAAGTCGCTGGGGTATATTTGTAGCAATAGCCAAAAATACATTGTTTGGGTCAAAATTATTGATTTTTCTTTTACGCCAAAAATCATTAGGACATTAAGTAAAGATCATGTTCTATGAAGATATTTTGTGAATTTCCTACAGTAAATATATCAAAACTTAATTTTTGATTAGTAACATGCATTGCTAAGAACTTAATTTGGACAAATTTAAAGGCGATTTTCTCAATATTTAGATTTTTTTGCATCCTCAGATTCCAGATTTTCAAATAGTTGTATCGCAGCCAAATATTGTCCTATCCTAACAAACCATACATCAATGGAAAGCTTATATATTATTTATTTATAGCTTTCAGATGATGTATAAATCTGAATTTCAGAAAAATTGACCCTTATGTGTCACGGTGTGGTGCAGGAATAACGCACGAAGATGAAGAATAACAATAAACAGTCTTTAATAATCCACATAGTGGTAATCCAGTACAGGAGGGTAGAAACCACACATATACATCGACGAGACCGGACAAAGAAACACTGAACAGAATGCAACTTATATGGGGAACGTAAATGAGGATAATGATGAGACAGACCTGAACATAATGACACAATCAACAGGAGACAGAAACTAGGTCACACAGAGCACATGGAGAATGAAAAACACAACAAAAACGTCCAGGGGTGTGACATTATGACTGATTTTGTGGTCCAGGGTCATATTAAAAAACAATGTTTAATATTTTTTTGATTTGCATGTCTGGAAACATGTCACATTATGCTTGGTAAGGGAACAGTATTTATGTTTTATATAACGTTTAACCAATAATCAAACACTTGACTCCCATACTTAAGCCAGAGACAATTATTTAATTTGTATTGTCAGGTACTAAGTTTAAAAGTTACAAATTTCATGGTAGTTCCAGGATAGCTACTGGGTTTTGCATTTGTCTTGATGTAAAGAATATTATTTTCTCCATCTATCAGTTAAAGTCAGTGTCTCTAGGCACAGCAAACTTGAGCAGACATGCAGTCCACTAAGATAACCGTTTCATTCACCTTATGTCTCTGCCAACCATATCACATCACACTATGATTACTGTATATATATATATATCTCACAGTTTTCACATAAATATTAAGCAGCACAACTGTTTCAACACTGATAATAATAACAAATGTTTCTTGAGCAGCAAATCAGCATATTAGAATGATTTCTGAAAGATCATGTGACACTGAAGATGTCATCACAGGAATAAATTATATTTAAAAGTATATTTAAATATTTAAACATTTTTATAAAAAAAAATAATATTTCTGTATTTAACAATATTACTGTATTTTTGATCAGATAAATGTCTTGGTGAAGCTGCAGAGACTTCTTTCAAAAACTATGATGTTAGTTTTTATACCCATATTCTGTATGTATTGTCCTTATGTAATGTCAGCTCTCACGTAAGTCCCCAATCTAAATTAAATATGGCCACATAAACGACAGCACACTCTGTGTTGTGACACACACGTACACAGAGTGGTCTGAAAACAGAGCTGTGTGAGGAATGTTGGGGGTGTTCAGGGGTGGGCAGAGGAGAGGATGATTGGTGTGGGCAGCTGAGATTTGTCCCCCAGCTGTAATGACAGATTACTCAGCAGGTGTGCCACTCATCCCTCACAGTAGAGCCAAGACGACTGCCAGACTACACAGCTCAGCACTCAGATACTTTTCCGGTTCTGCATGCAGTATAAATTAAAAAAATACACGATACATATTTTTAGAATGCATTCACTTCAGTATGACTTTTTCTGTAAGTTGCATCATTACACCAGTAGGTGACGACAAATTAAGTGAGTCACGGAGTCATTGACTCAACCGATTCGTTCAAGTCTGGCCCTGTCCCAAATAGCAACAAAAGCCCTAGCAGTCTTCCTCGAGTCCACACATAATGCCGCTTTGACTGTCAGGTTGAAGTGGAGGGCTCGGCAAAAATGCATATCAAGTGCATAGCGACTCCAAAGGGGGCAGTCATGAGCACTCTTCTTAAACCTAAAATGGGACACCCTTCAGCAGGGGTGTCCAAACTCAGTATGTTTACATGGACAACGATATTCTGTTTTTAACACTTTTAAGGCAATACTCTGATTAAGAATTAAGTTAATAACATTATTGAAGTGCAGTATAGACATGTACACACCTTAATCACACTTTTACCATCGTGTAGGACTTTTCGCCACATTTTGTGGCAGGATACACACGGCAGTGGTCAACCGTTTGACGGCAAACAAAAGAGCATGGCTTCAACAACGCCGTTGTCTGTTTGCACATATAGCATGACAAATAATTGAATGCACTTGAAGCTTTCAGTAAATTAAAAATAAAACACCCAAAACTGTATATGGCATCATAACGAAGACGAAATGTATGTTGATACGTGAAATTCTGGAGGGATGTTGGATGGCGTGTGCCATTAATCGATCGATGCACTATAACATGTAAAACGGGAACATGAAAGGAATATTCTAAAAGCAACTCATGTAAACACCTTAATCATATTATTGTCTTATTTAGAATAAGGTAAATAATTTGATTACTGATGTCCATGTAAACGTAATCACTGTCCTACAGAGTTTAGCTTCAACCCTAATTAAACACACCTGAACCAGCTAATCAAGAGGCGCGTTCGACTTTGAGCTGCGCTGCGCAGAATGATCAGTGTATGACATCAAAGTACCGCGAGAGCGATAAGAGAGCAGACGGTTCCTTATGCTTTCGAATGGCTCCCGCGGTACTTTGATGTCATACACTGACCATTCTGCGCAGCACCGCTTAAAGTCGAACGCGCCTATAGGTCTTACTAGGCATGCTAGAAAACTCCAGGCAGGTGTGTTGAGGCAAGTTAGTGCTAAACTCTGCAGGACACCAGCCCTCCAGGACAGAGTTTGGACAGCCCTGCCCTACGGTCTTGTGAACTTAACAGACATGGACACCCATTGTACATCCACAAGACATGAATTGTGGGACAGGACCTCTGTGTTAATCAGTGAGTTACTGAATCATTCACCTATTCATCATTCAGGCCAATGTGTTGCTCAGAGTCACTTTTTTTTTTTGCAACTTTTTTTATTGGTGGAGCACAAATAGACAAAGTAACTGACAATTATGTCAGTTAAAATGTAAATCAACTCAAATCTGCAGAACTCTAGTTTATGTCTTCATGCAGACCTGCATTTGCGTATGTGTGTCTGGACTCCCTCCAGCCCCTCATATGCCCATTACAGCCCCTTCAGTCTGTCACACTTTCGTTTGATGGCTCTTTACGGCAGGGGGTGGGGGGGGACTCAGCCTTTGATAGTCTTTATGCAGAACACATGTGGGACATAACCTGAAGCAGCCCTGCTGAGAAAACCTGGCCCCCAAAAGTCACTCTCATGTTCATCACTTTCCATCAGTCACCTCAACTCTTTCCTTTCAATCCCAACCTAAATTTCCCTCTCATATCTATAAATATATGTATATAATTATAGTTTTTGTATGTGTTTGGAAAATTATCTTTTGTGGATTATATTGGCGGTGCTTTAAGAGTGAGGCAAGTGGTACTCTGAGCTGTGAAATGCTAATTATCTCAGTGAGAGATCTGTATTCCCTCAGCAGGGCATTCCAGCAGGACTCAGCCTCACTGCAGTGGGATTATGTGGATGAGTGGGAGGGAATGTCTCCACAATAGGATTAGATTGATTTGTATCTTCATTATGTCCCTAATGGAGCTTGAGAGAGTGTGTGCTAATGTGGGGCCGGCCTACATACTCTCTTTGTTTGAGTAAGACGACTTCCTATAGAGATGCTCGTCCTCCCTTTTACAGTTTAGACTGACAGTCAACATATTAGACTTTAAATTACAATTTGATGAAGTACCTATATGAATAGCTACCAACCAGTTTTGCTGCAAAAAGATCCTAAAAAGCTATAAAAAATGTATCTATCCGTGCTATCCTTGAATCTTCTCTCCTCTAGTGCCCCCTGTAGAACAGATCGGTCATGGCAGGAGGCCCTGTATTTATCCAATAACAAGGCTCTGCTTGAGGGCCCAGATCAAGTTGCATCTAATGCTATAGCAAGGACCTGCTGCTGAGAGACGTTGCTATTTGAAACGGCTAAGGTTTCAAGGTGCCTAACAAAGCCTGTGGAAAGGAAATTATACAGAGGGAGAGTTGGGAAATAAAAAGGGAGGGCAAACGTGGGGAGGGGGAAAAGAATATGAAAAACACTCGAGCAGGAGGGAATGGATAGGGAGGTGAAATGATTGTGCATGAAATAGTCTGAAGAGTGGGAGGAAGAAGAATTGAATCTGATGAAGATTGTGGAAACAAGGAAAAATTGAGCACTGTTCATTTTACAATGGCTGTAATCCAATATTAAATTTATGTGGATTATGTGGTTGTAAATATGGATGAGTTGGTATATGTTATACTGCACAGAATTAAATTAACATAATTTTGATTAATTTATGAAAATAATTTCAGATAAAATTGTACAAAAAATGATATAGCTATTTCTGTTATTATATTTAAATGTTAAATATTATGTTAAATTATTTAAAAAAAACATAAATACTATTCATTTATGATTACTGATAAATGCTAAACATAACATTATCTGTGTAAGATTCTGGTATAAAAAAACAAAATCTGACTTTCAACCATAATGTACACCTACCCACACACATACACACACACTGGTTTTTCTGGGGCCCCTGTTGGTGTTTGGTTACACATTGCTCTCCATTTTCTGGAAGGAATGACCACATCGGTTGCCTAGGGGATCAAACCAGGAAGGACAGCCGCCCGCGTTGAGCTGGAAATAGCCTTGAAGCTCTGACAGAGGAAAAAAAAAACTTCTGAGCAAATCAATACCCTGATGGCCTCTTGGAGATAATCTCCTTTTAAGTTTTGCTTACCTTCATGGCAGCATCTCCATATACACTGGTGTATTTCCTTCATATGTGTTTAGTGTCCTCTGGCAGTATATCTGTGTGTTTTAGAATTCCCTCACATAGGAGATATGCTGTAATGAACACAGGAAGTATTAGTGTAATTTGAGGTCAAAGGTCGGTTGTTTGGCAGTTATATTGGTGTCTGGTTTGGATGAGGTGAACCCTCGGTTTCACATGAAGCATGTAGGGTCCCTTAACAGCATTTAAGCATTCTAAGCATTTCGATATAATATTAATTTTTACATTCACATTTATGTTTATATATGAGTTTGAATTAGGTGGTTTAATTCATCATTTAGTTGATGCATTAGGTATTCTGATAACAATAATGAATAATAATTTTACAGCATTTACTAATCTTGGTTATTTTTATATTTTTAATTAATATTAAATAAATATTAATATTTAATTTTATTTTTAAATATTAAAATTATTTATTTATTCTATTATGAACTAAGATGAATTAGCAATGAACAATAGTATATATTTTAATAGTAAATTAAAATCAACTTTATTGCAAAATGTTAGTTTACGTCTGGGAACTCTGTTGTCTGGTAAAGCTAAAATGTTCAAGACCTCATTTCCAAGAAAATACTTATTAGATTTATTTAAACAATTAAACCCAGATTTGATATCCTGTTAAAGCTATTTCTTCTGTACTTTGTTTGCTTGTTGAGTCTAGGGAATAATTGAAGGATGTTTATTTCCCAAGGGACATTGGCCTACTTTCCTTATCCGTTGTCTATTTTCTTTGCACTCACCAATTATTTCATTCATCATTTGTCATTAAAACACATTTGGACATCAGTAACTCTCTAGTATGACGTAACTGATATTCGCCAAGTAAGATAATAGATATTAGTTCCTCAAATAACAATGCAAGTTTTTTCCTTTATTTAACATTTATTATAATTTATTACATTTTAAATAATATTTATTTTTAAATAAACTATGAATTCTCAAATCACAATTAACAGATGTCAGGATGTTTATTTGAGATTTTCAGCATGTATTTAAGCTGTTCTGGATGCGTTAATCCATGACTACTGACTTCTGCTGC
This sequence comes from Spinibarbus caldwelli, assembly GCA_039654775.1. Classification (NCBI taxonomy): domain Eukaryota; kingdom Metazoa; phylum Chordata; class Actinopteri; order Cypriniformes; family Cyprinidae; genus Spinibarbus; species Spinibarbus caldwelli. The sequence goes on along the minus strand of CM077240.1, from coordinate 15,520,554 downwards.
AAAGCCGCATGGGCAAATGTGCCAGCAAGTTGGTACTGTGAACCTCTTTGCTCTCTCAGTACGGTGCCAACTCCATTTACACTGTGCCATGCTGTTCTCGTCTTACTGCATCACACTGTCAGCATTTTCTTCTCCCCAGTACTCTTCCCTCCCTCTCCAAACTCTTTCAGTTGTCCTTCAGAAGGGCAGCAGTATGGTAGCCCCTCTATTTCCACATGTCAATGATAGTAAGCTCCAGAGGGCAATCCTTATGAATGCTGTAAACACATACTTCCTCAAACTTGGCAAGAGTAGAATCCCAAAAAAGCCATTGCTAAGCCTCTTACTCCCTTGCGAATGGTAGCCATACAGAATATCTGTCTGTCAACGAGACTAATAACATACATCCTCCAAGGAGAGGTTGTGATAGAGGTTCTTTGATTCTACAACCGCATAGCCAATTGCCAACGACGAGTAGTTGCTACACATTTCAGATACCGCCGACAAACTCGTTGATTACAAATCAAAACCTTTACTATCATTTTCACAACTTTTCATTGCAACAAATAAAGTTTTCTGCAACAAAAAATGGAGGAGGACAGCTTTGGAGCTTTTATGTGCTTTGGAGCTAAATGAAAGCCTATTGATTATACTTTGTACTTTGTCGACCCCAACAGAAGCCTAAAGGCCACAAGCTTTACAGTCTGTTCTGCTGACTCTACATAAAGAGGTCACCTAGCCAAAGCTAGCCCTTCTTATAGTAGATAATGAGATGTGGAGATGAATCAGCTCAGTTAGGTCAAGGAAAAAGATGGAAAAGAAATCCAGTGACCAAAGAGCCTTCAAAGTCAATTCCTTTGGGCCTTTGAAATAAGGGAGAGAAAAAGGACACTGGTTGGATAGTCCGCAGTCATCAGAATTTATAATATGATTCATTTGCTGACTAACAGAAACAGAAAAATACTGAACGTTGCAAATTCAGGAGCACAGAGGGCGTTCTAGCCAATTGTTCTCTCTGCTCCCAGAATCCCTTGTTCTTCTTTTTTGCTCCTTATAACTCTGCCAGAAGAATCCCTCATCTGTGGTTCCTGGTTGAACAATGCACAGATAAAGGTAATCAGATGTAATATCTCGTAAAACACAAGACACCACAACCACCCTGTCCTGTGGAATTATTGCACAATAACCCCATACCAAGGTTGGCCTGCCTGTGCTTTGCCAGAAAGAGCAGGTGTTGTGCTGGTCCGGATCTGTCCAGTTAGAGGAGGATCACTGAGTCATTTCACCCCAGGCACACAAGACAGCTGCAGGGGAGCTCGGACCCACTGTTGGACCCACAGCTGTAAATGTTCCCTGGATAGAAAAAGAGCAACCCTGTTACTCTTAACCAACCACAGTGACACTGAGAAGCATTGTTTAACATCAGTCTGTTTACCAATGATGCCATTAGAGAGCTTAATCTGATCTATATAGGTGTTTTTTTAAATAGAAAAAAACTACATAATTAAATTTTTTTTAAATTATATTATTTTATATAATTTATTATTAAAAACGTAATATATTTATTTTATTTTATAATAATTTTAATAAAACAGTTTTATATTTTTATATTTATTATTATAAATATTATACAAATATTTATTAACTTATTATTGTTAGTTTTTAATTATCTTATTAATAAGTATAAATTATATAAATAATTTCATAAAATTGTATATTTTTCTCTCTCTCTCTAGACATTTTTAGAGCGCTCTCAAAAGGAAGATTTTGAAGCCCCCTGCTGATTGCATATATAGGGCGGATTCTGAATTCTCAACTTTCACGTCCCCTCAGGGCTGTCAGGACCGCCACCATCAGCCCAGGTAATCCCTAATAGCTTTACTGCAGACCTATCCCAAACTATCCAACAACAAACCCACCCCTACACTTCCATCTACCAAGCTTACCATATGCCACACAATTAGCCCATGTTGAGTAAACATCACTTAACCCACTTTAAAGCTGATGAGCTAATTGAGTTTAATTACAGTCCCACTGTTATTGCAAGAAAGCCTGGAGGGAAGGCATTTGTTCTAATTAAGAGGCTGCTGTTTGAGGTGCTGGTGTGTCATGAATTCCATTGCTGGGATGAAGACCTGTACGTCACTCAGAGTTTTATACATTTGATATCACATCAGGACATTGCTGTCATTTAGAGGAATCAGAAATGTCTAGACCTAACAATGATACATTACTTGGGTTCGTAAGATCAAATAATCATATCCAAGGAAGGAAATAGCTTGCTATGTTCATAGATGAAAATATCTAAAGGGATTGTTGACCCAAAAATGAAAATTCATCATTTACTCACCCTAAATGATGAATACTCACACTAGTCATCATTTACTCACCCTTATGTTGTAATGATAAAAAACAAAGATATGAAAGGATTCATAAGGATTTCTTCTTCCATATAAATGGATTTTGATGGTAACCAAAACATTACCAACATTTTTGTGTTTCAGAAAAGAAAGAAAGTGACACTGATTTGTAACAACATGAAGGTGAGTAAATGATGACAGAATTTTTATTTTTGGGTGAACTAACTATCTGTTTATTTTTCTACAGAGTCAGAAAGTGTGAGAAGTATCAAATTATGTCAAAATTAAAACATTTATAAAATATTACAGTTGTCATAGACAATATTTGTAATGTTAAACATGGGATGCAAAATATATCTATAGACATATATAAAAATAAAAGTATATCCAAAACTATATGATTAAAAATGTTTAACTTTTTGCCCTCTAAAACAATAAAGAAAGCTTTCGTCAAGAACACAATATGCATAATTTTTACTTTCATGCTTATCATTAATAGAAAAAGGGCATAATCCATTCGAGCGCTAATACTAAAACATTCTGGAAAATGAAATATTTATAGTTCTTTTTTTGTGTTATTGTCAATGTCCATTGCCATTGACGACCCATGATTTTAAATTGAAAGGCCAACTTATTATCATAGTCATATGAGAAAGTTTTGAAAGAAATTTCTCTTAAGAAATGTCCTTGTGGGTTGTGTTCATGTTGTTGCTTATGATTGTTGAACCAATGTATATCTGCATTTTAAAGTTACTGTACATCTAATCTGAGACACACTGTTAAGTTTTGTTTAAATTTTAGATCATTTTTTTTTACGTCTTACTCCTGCTATTACTGAGCTTGAGCATTGTAGTTTAAATTAAAGTTTTTTTAATTTAAATGAAACTTCATAGTATGCCTCAGATTAGTTTTAATTTAAAAATGCAGATATGCATTGGTTTTCAACACACAAGTCTGTTTTTTTGTTTTTTTTGACCCATTTCCATCACCAGTGTGTTATTGATGTCATTTAGGTCATTTTGAATGGCCTTGAAACACAAACCAGGTCCAGATTGTCTGTGCTGCATGGTCCCGTGGCTGATAAGATCCCAAGGCAGCAGCTGGGCAGAGGCTGAGCTGTTCGCGAGGGTCCACCCGGCTCAGTTTACAGTGACAGCTGGCCTGCCGATGATGGGGAAAAAGGGAGAGGCCAGGGCGGGAGGGCTGTTTCTGAATGGGACAGTGTAAGAGGACTACTTGTTGTCTAAGGCCGGGGATTACCTTTGCCGAGACCTGGAGTAAAACATCCCTGAGGGACGCTGTGCTGTGTTGTGAAAGCTTAAGGCTCATGGATGATACGTAGTTTATAGGGATAGAGTGGGGATTGCCATGTAAATATGAAAATATGGGTATGGTCTCAATAACAGCAAACAAAGTGAATTAAAAAAAAATATAACAATGTAAAAGAAATGTTGGGAGATTTATGTTTTATTTTAACTGACTCTGTCTTGCATCATTTTTTTTTTTCTTTCTCTTCCCCGTCCTCGGCTCTGGGAGAGGGAAGAACGGGATGAAGCTTGAACCCTGAGCTTTGGGGCATCCGGTCGAGGTCTGGATACTAATACTCATAGCTTTCTGAGAGATTTCCTGAACCTGCTGGCCCACGCTGTGAATAAAGATGCGGAAAATGAGTCTTGGCTTCAATCCATATTGTTTATTTTGATTTTTTTTGGATCATGTGTTCTCATTAGGTCTCAGAATAGTATTTATTTTGGAGCAAGCTCGACATGTCCCTCAACTGTAGGTCTCAGTCTTCCCAGAAATAGTCATTCACCCTCAGGCTTGCCCTCCTGGCCACAAATCAACAGGCACCTTGCTTACCTGCCTTAACGGTGACGAATTCACTGGAATGTGCCTTTCCATCTGGGGTTCATAGTAAACCGCTGTTACTTTGTGAAGTTCATATATATCTTGAGACTTGGTAGTAACTGTGGCTAAAGGTGACTGTGATTAGACTGTGATTGTTTTCATAGAGAAGAGAGGTTTTGCTATAGGGTCTGATCAAAGCCGAACAGCTCAGGATCAAGGTTGGTTAGTGCATATACAGCAATACAAGTCCACATAACTTTCATATGGGATTAGATGAGTATACAAGAAAATAATTTTAAGCTTTAAATAATATATTTGCTCCTGGGCTTTGCTACTAATGCTGCTTGTTTGTGTCCCAGTCACTATCCATCAGTTTGTGGTTTAGTGGTGGGGATTTTTGTTTTAGTGGATTAGTGGTGGATTTTTATTATTTTTTTCTTCTGCAGGTTACGTTGTTACTCCAATAGGTGGCGACCGAGTGAATCATTTAAATCGTTCATTGAATCGATTCACTTAAAAACACTGATTCATTCAGGATTCAGGAAAGCACCAGATGCTCAGCGGTTCTGCTGTGGCTTTGTTAGCTTTCGATTTTTTAATTTAGCTGTCAATAATGTGCTTAAAATGTAACTTATTCAATATTACCTTTTTGTTTATTGAACTGTTTATTTGAACTTATTTTTAACATAAGAGTGTGCACAGACATTTTGGTGTGGGCCGCCTCCAGTTATTTCAGCTGTACAAAAACAGTCCATTGTGCTGCATATTGCAACCTGATATTTGTTATCAAAGTATTTTAATCTATTTATATTAATCTTTAGTTATCTTAATTAATTTTTATCGGAAAACTGCACTTTGTTAGGCCTATTTTATTTATTTATTTATTTATTTTACTATCTTTGGTCTCACTGCTCTTGTGATATTCAATACAGCAAACCTGCTTGTGAGATGCTGTTTAAGTAGCTATGGCGTTAACTAACCTTATTATAAAGCATGCATTGTCTATTTACCAAATCGTTAAATCATTTACAGTACTGCAGCAAACTGCAGTTTGATTAATAACAAACCAATGCAGAGCGCTAAACCAAGCACCAACTATCACTGCAAAGCCAGACTAAGATTAGCACTGCTTGTGGGATGGGAGATCCACTGGAAAGGCTTATTGAGATCCAGGTTTAGAAAATTACTTTTCGCTCTCAGTTCCTCCCCTCTGGTGAGAATCAATTCAGCAGTGGCTGAAGCTTCATCCTCGGAGTGGTGTGTCCACACAGCTGGGCTGAATTAGAGCTTAGTGGGCAAATGTTTCCCACGTGTTCCACAGTCACAGGCGTATGGCTTCATCTCACAAGTGTGGAAATTGTAGCTAACGGTAAAGACTTTAAAAAATAGGTCTGTCATCCTGCAGACCTTACGTATCCAAAGCTTTACAGTCCTGCAAAGAGTGTCCACATCAGTTATTATTGTAAATCCTACGGAGGATTTGAGTTGTACAGTTATACATTGTCTAGGCTGTGTGCTAACACACGCTATAAAGTATACATTTAATCAAGTTAAGCACTTGCTTTAGAAGTTGAAAACAGACTGAGATGGATATTGATACAGAATTCACTACTAAAGTACTGGTTTCCATTTCCAGCATGCTTACCGTATGTGCCTGTGTTTGTATGTGTGGGTCCTAAAAGCAGAAGTCCATAAGACATGAACCTCTTTCCTGGCGTCTGCAAAATATGTATATTGATTGAGCACAAAATCTCATAATAATTTCTAATTTAATCATACTTTTCTCTTTCTGCCTCTCTCTCTCACATACAGTACACATGCACAAGCTTATTTGCCCTTGAAGGAATAACCGAAGAAAATAGACGAAGCTTTTATTGGCCACTCTCAATCATCTGAATGAGCAGCGGGGAGCTTGGGTTACACGTGTCCACATTATTTCCTAAATCGGATCCTTAACATGTTGTTTTTCTTCCTTCAAAGGTGAATTGTGGTGACCTGGTGAAGAGCTTATAGAAGAGGTCGATAACTTTAAAATGGGACCACTTTGTATAAGAAGCTCCCTATTAATGTGATATGCTGTGAGTCATTGCCTAAAGGTTGTAGTGTGACAGAAATTACTGTCATGCTCCTCAAACAAATAGAAGGTGGTGAGTGTAAGCAGCATTGTCCACATAAGAATGACATGCAGGGTTAATTACAGGCCTGTTGCAATACAACGGACAGCACGTTAACAATGCTACAAGTTTTTACATGTTGCATTAATTAGTTTAGCCCACTAGACACACACAACTATCTAATGTCAGTCATGTTGTAGACATTTGTAATGTGCTGTCATTGCAGATGAGAAAGGGGGGAGAATATATACTACAGTTACAGTTTTATAAACTGGGTGGCAGCTTGCAGGTGGATAAACTGGAAAATTCTTCTTGTAAGTAATAGTATAGACATAGTATCGGGTTTAGTTTCAGACACCATATGGCACAATTAAAGGAAAAAAAAAAAAAAACATGCATGAGCTGTCTGAACGGTCTGCTCTTATGCCACTTAAGAAACCTATAGTTTATTCCTCAGATCAATATGCCCGGATATGTATATGAAGGTGTTTGAGAGAGGCTTTGTAAATCTGCAGTGTCTATTTTTATGCCTGTGGTTATGGTGCACGTGTTCCCTGGGGTTCTTTATGGAGCACGATGAATGAGGTGCTATTCACAGTTTGAGGCCTGACTCGTTCGGCTGCCAATATAGAAACTCAGTAGCCCACTTGCTGACATTCACATTGCAGGGCTGTGATGGCAAAGCAGGTGTTGTGTTTCCTTTTTTTTATTGTTGGTTTGTAAGTTTAATGTCATATCTTACACACTGTCTTTTCCGCCAATGCATCAGCAGGTATTTTTCTGTGGTGTCTCTGAAAAAAAGAAATAGTGATATGATGCTTCATAGCTTTCTAAATTTAATTTTCTGGGGGGTTTATTTTTTTCTTATTGATTTAAATGTTTGAATTTGCATTGTGTAAATGAAAAAAGTACACATGCTTATCAAGCATTATATGATAAAAATGTCTAGTTTAGGTAGCACATTTTACATGTGCACATTTGAAGGTTCAGTGTCATATTTTTAAACTAAGGGCACTTCTTGAGTTGCAGTGACATCTAGTGCTCTTTGTGTATCGATTATATCTATACATGCACCATCCACTGTTTGACGCAGACATCAGCTATTGTTTCAGTAACCACCACAAGAGAAGTGATTTCACAGGGTGGGCTGGATGGCTGGGGGAAGAGGTAGGGAGGTGGTTGCCAGACTAGGCCAAACTTATAATTGGGTGGGCCAGACCCACCGGGCCCCCCTGTGGAGCTGGGCCTGTGAAGGCTATTTCATGGAAGAGATGTATGATTGGCCATAGTAATTATTATAATTCACTCTGGTCAATTATTTTATAAATGCAATAATAGCTGTGATTTAGTAATGGCGAAAATATTATTTTCAAGGCAGCCTTGCTAATAGTCCATTAATAAGTGTTCTGACAACTATACAAGTTTAACTTCCATAAATCACATAAATTTGCATTTGCAAAGCCAGACTGTAAAGGCCTGGAGGAGCTTTTTAGAAACTACTAAACCTAAACTGGGGCCAGTTGTATACACTTAACCTCTATGTTAAGATTCTGAGTGCTATCGTAAAAGTCTGACCAGCTAGAAGTGAGCCAAGGTGTAATCATCTTATTATTATTATTATTTATTTATTTATTTTATTTCAGCTTAGACTAATCTACGTTTTTATGTACTTAAAGAAAAATATTAGATGACTAACTTGTAGGCCTGATACTAGTCCTAAATCTTTCATACAACTGGCCCCTGATGCCACAATTCAGCGTTATGTAACACTGCCCTCTTCTGGAAAACTGTGCATAGCACTATTACTAATGTTTTATTGATGCTGAAATAAACTATAAATATAAATATTCGATGGAAAACTTTGCCTTGGCAACTAACTGAAATAAATAAGTTTAAGTTGAATTACTAAAATAATTAAATATGAAATGTGCATAACAGAGATAAATAGAAATATTTAAACAAAAAGTAATGATATTAAACTGACAAAAGCACATAACAAAATCACTAAAACATAAACTAAAATTACAACGAAAGCTAAAAATAAAAGCTAATTCAAAAAAATATTAAAAAGTGGTCACACAAATTGAAAACACATATTTAGCAATTCTAAATAATAGTGCCATTCCTCCTCACAACCCAATTTCAATCAAATTATTGAATCATTGTCGTTTCTCGTGCATCAGTTAATGGTCACAAATCAAATTATAAAATGTGTAAAATGTTACTTACTTGAAAATATATTAGATATGATAATATATTAGTTAATACTATATTAGTTAATTAGATTCAGTTACTGACATTCTCATTGCAGGGCTGGTGGCAAAGCAGGTGCTATGTTTTAATATTTTTCGTCGTATGATTTCTCTCTTTCACTTTCCTCCAGTTCTAGCGGACATCAAGATTTTCTCTGCTCTGTTTTCTTGGGAAAGTGGGTGTTGGCTGATATATCAAACACGCACAGTCCTGTTAATGCACCTGTTACATATATAGATCAGTTCATGCTATGAAGCCTCATATTAGTTTTTGATTGACAGCATTTAAACTAGTAGCTGTGTACAGTAAAAAAAAAAAAAAAACCACTGAAAAACCTGCTGCGGTCTAGCCCTAATAGTGATGAACTCAAAATGAATGGATTCACATGTCGCCTGCTGGTAAGAGTCAGGTGTGTCTCACCATCGGCTTTGTCTTTGTTATGCACGCATTGTCTACATAGTTTCTATACTAGATGACGGCACAAACACGGAATGAGGCATGTCCCATGAAAACTTGTTGCTGTACTTCACACAGATCAACAGAGAGAGACAGGATACGATTTCCTGCAGAGGACGGTAGCTCAGCTCTCTGTGTTTTGCTCTTTTAGCTTTTATACTAAACTATGTTACGAAAAGACTTGCTTTATCTCTACGTTTCCTTGAACGTGTTGTTTTGTTCTTTATTATGAGTTCGTGTTGGCTGAACAAAACTTTCACTATATGACTGTTGTGTTTTGATTTATTGCATAGAAGGTTTTTGCATCGGATATTAAATATTGGAGCTACAATATGAAGTTTAACGGATATTTGAAGCTGCATATCGGGGAGGCGGTGGATCTAAAACCAACAACCTTTTCAACTCGTCACACTTTTCATAAGAAAATCGTCCTGGATCCTTATATCGTTGTTAAAGTTGATAATCTGAAAGTTGGACAGACCGCCACAAAATCAAAGACCAACAAACCAACCTTCAATGATGAATTCAGGCCATACATCACAAATGGGAAAGAGCTGGAACTGGCTGTTTTCCATAACACTCCTATAGGATACGACGACTTTGTCGCCAATTACAGAATCCAGCTTGACGAGCTGATAACTCCGTCAAACACAAGACAAATGTTTGAAGGATGGGTGAGTTATACACACAGTTGCGCTGACTGCTTAGACTAGTAAAAAGTAGACTGCTGGTCTAATTTAATTCTGAATAGTAAGATTTATTATCCCTTGGCTAACTGCTAGTTGGTCAAACTAGTTTTTAAGAGGCAGTCTTAAAGAGACAGTAGGCTACACCCATTAATGACATTTCTGTTGACGGTAGCCATTGACTTCCATAGAATAGGGGGAAATACTATGAAAGCCAATGGCTACAGTCAGCTGTCTGGTTAGCAACATTATTCAAAACACCATATTTTGTTTTCAACAGAAGAAACAAACTCGTATGATTGGAACAACTTGAGGTTGAGGAATTTAAATGATGACAGAATTTTCATTTTTGGGCAAACTATCCCATTAACATAGTGGCTACTTAATGCAGCTGGCCAATATTAGAGGGGTTTTACAATAATTCATTTGAGGAGGAAATGTTGATATGATCAACACTCTGGTGATAATATTGTTGTGGTATATTGATTTATACACATATAATAACATGACAAATTATTTTTTTTATATATGTAAAGTGCAAAACAGCGAGCTATGGTAACCTTTAACACAGGTGTTTTCTTTCTTCGTGTACTTTTTTGACTTATTGAAATGTTGTGAAACTTTTTGTTACTTATGTGTAAAAAAATATATATATTATTACTTTTTTAATTATAAAAAGAAGGAGAGGAATTGGCATACGTTCTTGGAAACCCCCCACCCCAAATTTCACATCCTTTACTTTTGATGTAAATACTTTGATATACATTTACAGGCAAAACGCATAATACAAAGTAAGAGAGATTTGAAAAACCATTGGCCTCTTTTATTTGCACTTTTAGTCTTTCCTGACTACAGGCCTATCAGAGTTCTTGTAAAAGAGTCCTGTTGCTTTCATTTGTGCAATAACTAGGCTGTGCTCAAAACCACATGTAGCACCGCACCATGCATCACGGAAACTTTCAGAGCGTTACATTTTCTTGCATCTATAGGGTAACCAGGGATGTGCAGTTTGATATACTCGTGTTCTGCTTTTCCTTTATTCCAAGTGATAAAATCAGATCAAATGAGTCCTTGTGACATTTTTTTAAGTCTTGAAATCTAATGGTGAGGGTGTTATGTTTCATGCTAAAACGTGCTTAAAAATTACACATCAACATTTTTCAAGGTTACAGGAATTTGACACTGAACATGATACCATTATTTTTAGTATTTGCATTAGGCCTTATTTGGATGGTATTAGAGATTTAGAATATTCCTCATGGTCACATTTTCATTATAGGTTGCAGAAAATGTGCTAGTTATTTTGCAAATGTGGTTCTCTCACTTTGTTTGTGGGGGACATGCTTCCAAACTCACGTACCACCAGTGCAGACATGCTGCTCAACCAAACTAGCTTGATTCCTCTCTTTGCCCCTTATAACCTCTTCTGTGTTTTACGTCTCACGTTCCCCACATGTATGACTTGCAATAGTTATCAGAACTTAAACTGACATCTTGTTAGGATTTCCATTTTGTTGCGTGGTCTGAAGTGTAATTTTAAAGCCAGCTGCCAAACATATCTGCTGGTTTGTGGGTAAACCCCTGCTTCGGCTTCACAGCCGAGTCAGTGAAGGAAATACTAGTTATCTTTGCATCTCTCCTGCAGTTTACTAGCAACTTAGTTACAGTGTGTTTTATATTTTAAAAAAAAGTGTCCTATCAGATGCTGGGTTGGTCTCTTTAAATTTTAAGCTTTTTAAATGTGATTGAAGTGGTTGGGTTAGTGCTTAAACCTTCCGATCCCTGAAGCGCTTGGTGTGTTTGATGGTGCGTGCTGTGAACTTGACTCCCTGAACAAGCTCGTCTTGCTTTCCTTGTCTTGCCTCGTGTTACAGGAATTCCTCCCACATGGCAGGGCAAGCTAAGTGATAATAAGTGAGAGAATGACTTAGATGGCAAGATAGAATGACTAAGACTGTGCTAGAAGGTTAGTGTGACCAGTTAGAGATGCGATTCTGATAATATATGCGGTTAAATATGATGTTATGTTATGTTGTGTTATACATTAAGCCAAACAAGCTTTCACTGAGTAATAAGAGTTCACATCATTTTTATTTTATGTTAAGTGGTAACCACATCACATTGAAGCCACATCCTTCACTCTAAAAACATTTCCATTTACCTAAATGTGTAACCTTTAACGTCAAGGTTACCAGCTTAGTTAAAAGTCTGGTGCTTTTTTTAAATTTAAATTAAATTTTTTTAATTTAAATATTTATGTGTTCATGTGTTCATTTTTACATGCAATATAATTAGATTGTGAACTAAAAAAAGTATTTTAAAATGTATAGGATTTTAAAAATATATATATTTTTTGTTAAGGAAATAAAGTATGTCCTTCATACATCAGGCCTGCTAAATGTTAGAAAGCTTTTGTTAAAAGTGATATATTACCATATTGTCAGCACTTAGAGTAGTTTTAGTGAGCTTTTAAAGTGTTATCTCACTGAGTATATCTTCTTCCAGGTGAATCTGGAACCAGAGGGAAGTGTGTATATCTCCATCTCTCTCACCGGCTCCTTTACAGATGGTTAGCTGTTTTTGATAACTATAGATATTTTTATTTTATTTTATTTTTTAACCATATCTGTTTATTTTAATTATTGCTGTATACAAATCAATGATATTCTGTTTAACTATAGTTATTTAATTTTAATATAATTATGCTGATTATGTGTTTCTGCATTTGTCTGCTATGAAGATTTACTAATTATTAATTAGAACGTTTATGGGAGACAGAATGAAACTTGATGTGCCATTTTTCTTTTAGACACTGATGAAGGGAATGTTTTGTTTACCATTTTTTGTCTCTTAAAGATTTTGTTGTATTTTTGTCTTTCAACATGATATACAAGCTCTCTTTTAAGTTTTATTCTTTTGAAAATTTACAAGGATCATAACAGTTAAACTAGTACTTACCCACAGCGCTTTGTTTTAACTTTATGCTTAATTTTGTAAGCAATTCAATTGTGCTTACTGAGTGTTGCCATGACTTTCAGATGAAGCTGTGAATGGACTGAGACCCCATAAAAAGTTTACAAGAGAAAGGCAAAAAGCTTTGAAGAAAAGAAAGGTCCACCAAGTCTATGGACATAAGTTTATGGCAACCTTCCTTCCCCAGCCTACTTTTTGCTGCCATTGCAACAACTTCATCTGGTGAGACTTGCACTGAAAACACACCTTCATGCACATAAAACAATCAACAAACCAACAAACAAATCACATAATATGTGTTATGGCAAGTGGTTAAAAGTATATTATCATTCCCCAGGGGTGTTTTTGGAAAGCAAGGTTATCAGTGTCAAGGTGAGTTTGTTTACTAATATTAGTGGAATACTAATTTTGCCATATATTTTAATATACTGCATGCATAAGGATTAACAACATTCACTTTTATGCCTCATTATTCTAGTGTGTGCGTGTGTGGTTCACAAGAGGTGTCATGATTTGGTTGTAAGTGAGTGTACACGTATGAAGAAAGATTCAAATGAGGTAAGAGTGTGTATGTAAATGCATGTGTGATGAAAAAATTGTGCCTTGTGGATCAATTTCCTACATACATATTATTTTGTGTACAGGGCCAAAGACAGGGCTTTAGCATCAACTTACCCCATCAGTTTAGAGAGCACAACTACAAAGTTCCCACATACTGTAACCACTGTGGATCTTTACTTTACGGCCTGATGAAACAGGGACTCCAATGCAAGAGTAAGCACATATTTACTCGACTTGAAAAACATTAGTGAAAATACAATAGGGGCAAGATTGTTGTTATCATCTTTGTGGTGTGGATTCATCCAGGTTGCAAGATGAACATCCACAAACGCTGTGAACAGAATGTTGCACTTAACTGCGGGGTGAAGAGTGCTGAACTGGCCAGCAAACTGTCAGAGATTGGATTGCTCAACACGCTTTCTAAAAAAAAGTCTCAGGTAATGTCATAAGAACTGTCTCAAAAAGCCTCCTTTATCAGGGAATATTTGGTTTTGTTAAATGCACACTTATTTTTTTTTGTGAGATATTTCTCCACATTTGTGTTCGCTTACATATCTGCATTTTTTTTCACAGAGTTCTCTTCACATGACAGGAATAAAGGGTCATAACTCCATTGAAAACGTACAGCCAACGTTTGAAGAGCCAGAGGAAGATACTGTTAAAGTTGGTCTGGAAGACTTCAGTTTCTTGCAGGTTTTGGGAAAAGGCAGCTTTGGCAAGGTGAGACATACCGGCAGGGCTGCCAACTCTCATGCATTCAGTGTGAAACTCGAGCAAATGCCACTGTTCTCACACTCTGATGTGACGCAATCATTTTCTCACGCAGTGAAAAGCACACTCAAATGAAAGCAAGAGCAGTTCAGTTAACACTGTGATAATAGGATATTAATTGGATACAGATTTGGCAACCTCTCTAGTGTGTTTTTGTGTTTGCGCTCTGGACAGCGTCAAAAGTTTTGTTTACAACATGTTTTTTGTAGCATTGAGCAATGTAGCCAATCACAGATATAGCTGTTGATTTCTTGAACACCTCTCATTGGCCATTGCGTTCAACCTATTCAGAATTCACTCACTGCTCACACTCTGGATTTTTTTTTGACTCCAGAATTTTGCATGCTCGCGAATCCTCTCATCTGCTTTATTGATTATAACTATCAAATATAATTTTGTGAGATGGGGATGAACTGAAGTGAGTGCCAGCTTTTTGTCTCTTTGCACACTTTAGGTTAAACATAATCCATTCAGAATTTGAATAAAAGTTTTATTTTATTTTATTTTTTTATTATTTTTCTATGGCCAATGGCTACATACACTGTACAGCAAAGTTTCGGGAGTGACATCTAAATCCGTTATCCATCATATAATTTTGAAATTGCAATAGCTGACATAATTGATAGCAATGGACAGTAGAGAATATAATTTGTCAAAAATAAGCAATGTAAATGCAGACTAACAGATTCATATAAAAAAAAAAAAAATTATCAAAGTTTTTGGTCCCACTTTATTTTAAGGTCCAATTCTCGCCATTAGCAAACTATTAACTATGACATTTGCCTTTATTAATTAATAGTTAGTAAGATAGTTATTAAGTTTAGATATTGGGAGAATTAGGGATGTAGAAAATGGTCGTGCAGAATATGTGCTTTATAAGCGCTAAGAAACACCCAATATGTTAATTATAGGCATGCTAATAAGCAACTAGTTAATAGTGAGAATTGGTCCCTATACTAAAGCGTTACCATTTTTTTAAATGCAGTTGCAATTATTTGTAAAAGCATTGACTTGTATGCTTTGAAATTTGCTCACTGTGCATTACTATTCTTGCTTTGGTGAAAAGTTATTTGTTTTGCAGCATTGCAACAGTTATTTGACAGAATTTTATGATAAAAACAGTACCATTTATGGCACTTGATTCTTACCAAGTTTCATTATGTCAATTCCAATACCAGTTCAAGCTGTTGTCAAACTAAGATGAAAATAGTTCTGTGGCATCGCTGCAAAACCCCCATTTGAAACCTGTATTTTAAAAAGTGTACTTGTAAACCAGACATGCACTTTTAACACACAGAATTCTATAATTGTATATGTATGTACGTAGGTGATGTTGGCTCGTTTAAAAAGTGACCACAGGGTGTTTGCTGTAAAAATGCTGAAGAAGGATGTCATATTGCAAGAAGATGATGTGGAAGCAACCATGATTGAGAAGAGAGTGCTGACTCTGGCTCACCAGCATCCATTTCTTACACAGCTCTACTACTGCTTTCAGACTGCGGTAAGAGTCCACAAATAGTTTCAAGGTTCTAAACAGCATTTCATTTCATGTATAGAGATAAATCATTACAATAATTTTTTGGACTAATATTGAGTTCTGGACATTACAACTTGTTTTAATAGTGCACTCTTAAGAAAAGTCTGTGTACAATGTATTGTGTTAACGTAGTAATTTTCTGCATTGATTTTTGTTTTACAAGTGTTTTACTCATGCTTTGAATTACACAATGCATTGTGTTGTGTTTTAGGGTTCAGTGTAACGTAACAGTTAATGTCTGTGCAGAAAGTTACTACAGATTATTTTCTACAAATTTATTTTTTCTTTTAGTGTACTTTGAACTCTGTGTGATTCCTAATTATATAAATTCATTCTTAGAAGGCACATTCTTTGACAACAGAAGAATATAGAAATGCATCTCAAACAGCCTTCAGCTGAAACAGCCAGAGCAAATGCCGATCATAGTCGGTCAGGGGCGACCTCAATGCAGTGTTAGATGTGTTTACGTGTTATCGTGTAGATAGAATCTGTAATGTGAGCCCAGAAGAAATCACGCTAGATGTAGCAGACTGATTTCTGTAACCGTGATTTCCATGTTGACTGACAAACCGGGAAAAAAGTTTTGTTGAATATAGACACTTAATGTCCCTCACTCAAACAGGAAACACAATGCTATTTGACAAAAACCCCTTTACTTCATATCAACAAAATGTGTTTAAATTCCTGAAATGCCTTGGATTTTACCTTTACTGATTGTATTTTTCATGAGAATGTTACCTGATGATAAAAATCTAACAGCTGAATAGCAGTCAGTTCAGTAAAAAAAAGTTATAGAAAGTGATATCAGATGCTACTTATTCACTAATATACACTATAGTTTGTTTTAATAAGATTATTGCCCTTTCTGGAAGTGTAATTTAAAATAAGATCTTTTAAAAATAATCAAAATGAATGATGACTATTGCAATATCAAATGAAAACAGTAGATGGAGCCTCTTGATTAGAGAAACATTGTGCGGAACAGTATTCACTTCCTGCTGAGGAGAAGTATCTTCTGCATACCAGTGCGACTCAGTGAAAGTGTGGGAGGATAGCTAAAGGGAAGTGATGCAAGATTTCTGTTGACTTACACATTGTATGTCTCCTGACCTCAAACACTACAACACTACATCTCTCTCTCTCTCTCTCTCTCTCTCTCTCACACACATATTTGTATGTGGTTTACGGGACTCTCCACAGGCATAATAGTTTTTATACTGTACAAACTGTATTTTCTATCCCCTTACCCTAAACCTACCTCTCACATAAAACTTTATGCATTTTTAGATTTTCAAAAAAACAAACAAACAAGTTTTAAGTAATTTGGTTTACAAGGACACAGGAAGTGTCCTCATAAACCATGATCACATTGTAATACCTATGTCATTATACACATTTATGTCCTAATAAACCGTATAAACTTATACACACACAGAGAGAGAAAGTAATGCCTCTATTCAGCAAGGACATATTAAATTGATCAAAAGGGACAGTAAACTGATTTTTTTTAAAGAGCATTTTTTTACTGTATCAAACAAATGGAGCCTCAGTGAGCAAACAAAGACAAAATGCTTTTTTCAAAAACATAAAATCTCCCGATGTTTTGAAAGGTAGTGTATTTTATATTATATATGTTATATATTTAAAAAATATATATAATATAATTAAAATAGATACATATGTAAAAAAATATATATAAAATATATAAAAATATTTAGTTTTAGATATTTAATGTTTTTAATGGTTTCTTATGCTCATCAAGGCTGTATCTATTTGATCAAAAATATAGAAAAAATAATGTGAAATATTATTGCAATTTCTAATATTGTTTTCCTATTTTAAAATACTTTAAAACATTTTTTATTTCTGTGACGCAGTGCTGAATTTTCATCAGCCATTACTCCAGTCTTCAGTGTCACATGATCCTTCAGAAATCATTCTAATATTCTGGGATGGTACTCAAATGGTTCAGGTCATACTTAGAAGAGAGAGGTTATTTTGTGAGTATAGGAGAGCATAAGTCTAAGTGGACGTCCATTACATGCGGAGTCCCACAAGGTTCAATTCTTGCACTGCTCTTGTTTATCCTGTATATGCTCCCACTAAGTCAAATAATGAGAAAGAACCAAATCACAGCTATACTGATGATTCCCAGATTTACCTAGCCTTATTGCCAAACAACTACAGCCCCATTGACTCCCTCTGCCAATGCATTGATGAAATTAACAGTTGGATGTGCCAGAACTTTCTTCAGTTAAACAAGGAGAAAACTGAATTTGGAAACAAAGATGAAGTTCTCAAGGTGAATGCATACCTTGACTCTAGGGGTCAAACAACTAAAAATCAAGTCAAGAATCTTAGGGTGATTCTGGAGACAGACCTTAGTTTCAGTAGTCATGTCAAAGCAGTAACTAAATCAGCATACTATCATCTCAAAAACATTGCAAGAATTAGATGTTTTGTTTCCAGTCAAGACTTGGAGAAACTTGTTCATGCCTTTATCACAAGCAGGGTGGATTACTGTAATGGTCTCCTCACCGGCCTTCCAAAGAAGACCATTAGACAGCTGCAGCTCATCCAGAACGCTGCTGCCAGGAATCTGACTAGAACCAGAAAATCTGAGCATATCACACCAGTCCTCAGGTCCTTATACTGGCTTCCAGTTACATTTAGGATTGATTTTAAAGTACTTTTACTCGTTTATAAATCACTCAATGGCATAGGACCTAAATACATTGCAGATATGCTCACTGAATATAAACCTAACAAACCACTCAGATCATTAGGATCGAGTCAGTTAGAAATACCAAGGGTTCACACAAAACAAGGGGAGTCCGCTTTTAGCTATTATGCCGCTCACAGTTGGAACCAGCTTCCAGAAGAGATCAGATGTGCTAAAACATTAGCCACATTTAAATCCAGACTCAAAACTCATCTGTTTAGCTGTGCATTTGTTGAATGAGCACTGTGCTACGTCCGAACTGACTGTACTGTATTTTATGTATAATCATTTTTATTTCTAACTGTTCTAAATTCATTTTGAATCAATTTTTAAATCATTTTAAATGTTTTTACATTTCTGGTTTTATTGTTTTGATTATTATTTTTATTTTATGATTATTTTACTTCCTCTTATGTAAAGCACTTTGAATTACCATTGTGTATGAAATGTGCTATATAAATAAACTTGCCTTGCCTATATGCTGATTTATTATCAGTTTTGAAACTGTTGTGCTGCTTAATATTTTTAGAACCTGTGATACTTTTTTCTTTGATTGTTTAATGAATAAAAAGTTAAAAAACATTAATTAAAAATATGAAAACACAATTTCAAAATATTCAAAATAGAAAACAGCATTTATTCAAAATAGAAATCTTTTCTAACAGTATAAGTCTTTACTATCACTTTTTATCCATTTAACACATTTTTAACACTTTTTATCCATTTAACAAATCTATTTTGAATGAACACTGTTCTTTTTAACTTTTTATTTATCAAAGAATCCTGAAAAAAGTATCACAGGTCCTAAAAAATATTAAGCGGCACAACTGTTTCAAACATTAATTATAAATCGGCATATTAGAATTATTTCTGAGGGATCATGTGACATTGAAGATTGAAGTAATGATGCTGAAAATTCAGTTTTGCTTCACAGGAATAAATTATATTTTAAAGTATATTAAAATAAAAAACTTTTTTTTATTTTATTAACTGTTTAAGTTGCAATAATATTTCACAAAATTGCATTTTTTTCTGTATTTTTGATCAAATAGATACAGCCTTGAACATTAAAAATCTTACTGATCCCAAACTTTTGAATGGCAGTGTTTTGTACTTTAATTTCATCACTGTGTTTTAGTACAAAGTTCACATACTGTAGTTATTACAAGTTTAAAAAGGCTGGAGGGAGTAAAATAATATATTTCCTTACTTTTATAAAATGTTCTTCCATGTTATTTTTCCATTTGTATAACCTGTGCTATTCATTTCTCAGGAGCGGTTATTCTTTGTCATGGAGTTTGTGAATGGTGGTGACCTCATGTTCCACATCCAGAAGTGCAGGCGTTTTGATGAGCCACGAGCACGGTTTTATGCCGCAGAGATCATTTCGGCCCTTATGTTCCTTCACTCCAAAGGCATCATTTACAGGTGAGGAATACTGAGGACCATTTTAACATTGCACGTTTCCTGTCATTACATTACTTTTGAGCTAGCTGTGGATGTAATAGTTTCCTCGCTGGTTTAATGTATAAAACATTAAATTCCCGATCTTTAAAAAGAAAGAGTATTTGAAATTCATAATGTTCATCTGAAAATACTGCAGATGTTCACACCCCAATGCCACTGCCCTCTGTTATTTGCTTCGACATGCCTGTGAAATCTTGTCTGCGCATGTCCTGACACACTTAGTCAGATTTTACAGACAGTCTCCACCCCTGGTTTAGTCTTCCTTTTCCATAGCGGGACATTGTGCTCTTCCTGACTGTAATCACTTGACATTTGCCTACCTGAGTAAGCTTTCTGATCACCCCTGTAATAGAGCCAAGCCCAAATATAAACACATCTTCATTCAAATAAGGCTTGTGGCATTTACGAGCTTCCCTGCGGGACCTTTACAGGAATGCCGGCGAACTCTGCTGACCCCCTGTCATCTTTACAATCGTATAGCCCCTTTTACGGCCACTCTCGCCTTTCCTTTTGATTTTATTGGGCTTTAAAGATAATTATTTTAGGGTAATTATAACGCTTCTGTGAAGTGAAGCTTAAGGGATGAATGATAAAGAGTCTTGGGAAAGATGGCAGTGTTGTAGTGCAAGAGGACTGTGGGGACATTTTGAGTGAGGACCTGATCTGATGTTACAGCCCTGCCCAGCATGCAGTGGAGCTATTATTACATAAGCTGTTTACTCGGGGAAACAGAGAGCACGAGGGAGGGAGAGAAAGAGAGAGCGGCCTGTGCACTGCTCTGAGTTTATCACATGATTTTGTTTGTTACAAAGTGCAATATAGTATGCACAGAGATTATTTCAAATATATATTAAAAATGATTTTCATCATGCCCATTACAACATTTCAGCATAGATTTTACGGGACCACCTGTAACACAGCTCTTTTATAATCCAGCAGTACAACGATTCGTTGACCTCTGAGTCATCAAGCTGTTCCTCTCCACTTTACCTTACTTACCCCCGATCCTATATTAGACGCTGCTGTAATGCCGTGTAATCTGGCTCTGCTCTAATCTGATGACTGGACTATACCGGGTTCATTCAAAAACATCGGACAGTGCATGACCGAAACGAGGAGTCCATTAATGTCTTTAGTGTTTTAGTCTCACTTCAGCAGGTTCTACCCGGAGGCTTGGAGAAACTGCAAATGCAGAGTGTTTATTGACCTCTCAAACTGTTCCACTGTTGGTTTCCAAAAGGGCATCAGAAATTAAGATCTTTCTATTGTTGCTTACATTTTTTTTAATTAAAGGTATAGTTCACACAAAAATGAAAATTTGCTAAAAATGTATTCATCCTCAGGCCATCCAAGATGTAGATGAGTTTGTTTCTTCATCTCAACAGATTTTGGGAAATCTAGCATTGCTTGCTCACCAATGGATCCTCTGCAGTGAATGGGTGCCATCAGAATGAGAGTTAAAAAACATCACAATAATCCACAAGTAAAGGTCATTGCACACTGAGTCCAAAATTTTTGTGTGCGTTTTTCCGTTTTTTCTTATTCCTTATCCTTTCCTATCAAAATGCATGCTACGGATGCGAAAACGCAGAAAATCGAACCTGATCCGAATTTTTTTATGACGGACGAAAGTTTCAGAGGCAGTGTGTAAAGGTGATTGGAACAACGTGAGGTCGTATTTATTTTTTAACGTGCGAAAATGTCGGACTCAGTGTGCGATGACCTTAATCCTCATAACTCCAGTCCATCAATTAAAATCTTGTGAAGTGAAAAGCTGTATGTTTATTATAAACAAATCCATTTTGAGAGTCCTCTATCCATAACATTGCTTTCTCCAATTGAATCAGGAGAGAAATATGCACAGATCAAGCACCGTCCAAATTTCTGAATAAATATGTTAGTGGATTTTGATGTGAGAGGATAACAGGTGATGTACTTTTTCACTGGAGGAAGTGTTATTATGGATTATGGGCTTGTATTAGAGTCAGACATTATTTGATGGACTGGAGTTGTGTTGATTACTTGTGGATTATTGTCATGTTTTTATCAGCTGTTTTGACTTTCATTCTGACGGCACCCATTCACTATAGAGGATTTACTGGTGAGCAAATAATGTAAAGCTATAAATTTCTCCAAATCCAATGAAGAAACAAACTCATCTAATTCTAGGATGGCCTGGGAGTGAGTAAATTATCATTGAATTTTAATGTTTTGGTGAACTATTCCTTTAATTGATTAACCATTTAATTTTTTTAAAGTTGTATTTATGGGCTTTTGCCTTTATTTGACAGGACAGTAGGGAGCAGACAGGAAAGCATTGTGTGAAGAGAGAGGGGTGGGATCAAAGGACCTCCAGATGCACAGTTGCGTTATATGTCGGGACACTAACCACAAGGCTATCGGTGCCAAAACACCATTTATTTTTTATCAGAGTAGTTGATGCTTGAAGACTTTTGTTGCAAGATTGCAAGAGTCTTGGGTTGTTTTACGTAGAGAAGAAATGTGCTTAGGTCACTGATGGTTGGACAGAAGAGAGACTTGTCCATTTTTACAGAGCCTGAAATATTTCTGCCAGTTCTCCAGCTGCAGACTTGGGCTGTGGTTGATGAGTCTGCCACGCTGTTATTTTTGCCAGTGCCAACTCTCCGACATTGCGAGTGTGAGGCTCTGCATGTCTCTGTTCTTGTTCATTAGGCATGAAGTACAGCAAGTTAAGATATCTTTTTGATTCTCTTGTCTTTTTCCCTCTCTTCCATTTGTGCCATTTACTTGATTCATGAAACAAGAATAACCTTTGAATAAATTGTTTGAGATGAAACAAGAAGACACAAATATTTAAAAAAAATAATTTTTTTATAATAATAAAAATAATAATTTATTTAGCTGAATTTCCAGCATCCTTCAGAAATCACTCTAATATGCTCATTTCCCATTCAAGACACATTTCTTATTATTATCAATGTTGAAAACAATTGTGCTTCTTAATATGACCAAAACACAATATATATTGATTTTCTTTCCAAGCTATGGTAGGGAGCAGTATTTTTTCTTCGTAGTAATTAATGTTTTTCTTACCTGCCAATATCCTTCCAGATGTGCAAGGACAATTCCTTTATTATTTGACTGATTCAACTATTCTCAAGTAAAGAGAATGATTTTATGAATGTTTCACACAAAAATGCCTATATCATTAACAATGTTGCCCATACATTGTTGTATTAATACCCTGACTGAATGAAGTAGTGTGTGATGGAATGAGAGTTTTTGCTTTAAAACACTCTGTTCTTTGTTGTTTACTAGGTAATGCAGCAGAGTC
The DNA here is from genome assembly GCA_039654775.1 of Spinibarbus caldwelli. Classification (NCBI taxonomy): domain Eukaryota; kingdom Metazoa; phylum Chordata; class Actinopteri; order Cypriniformes; family Cyprinidae; genus Spinibarbus; species Spinibarbus caldwelli. The sequence continues at coordinate 15,497,511 of CM077240.1, read as the reverse complement.
ACGCGCTTTTAACAACATCGTAAAAGAGGTCACCTCTCAATGTCTCCTCTGTTAATTGTGTTCTAATGAAATCAGATCAAATTTCTTTGGGAACCTTTGACCACAACAGGCTGTTAGTCCAATTTACATTCCGTCACTCTCTTTTCCACGTGATCAATATTGCTTCTCCATCTCTGATGACAGAAGACTGAATGCTTCCTCTTGTGCTGATTACTCTTCACCCTTGTGTCAAGCATGCAAGCATTTGCACTACATGCTCATTTGGTCATTGTGTGTCACTACTATTTGAACTCTGTGAACCCCATTTGTTATTTACTGTGATGTGTTTGCAATATTTTGTTTACATTTTTTTGTGCTACTACAGGCTGTTCCACTTGTTATTGATGACTTAATTCTTAGGCACACATGAGTTGTAATACCTGTCATTCATAAAATTAAACAAATCCTTCAGTCCATTTATAAAATATTTAGGCTATTTAAAGCATTTAATAATTGCTTTTAGCTACCAGTAAGAGTATTCTCTGTTGCATAGAATGCATTTTAACATGTTTAAATAAATTCAGCGGAATTACACAGATTAAGTAAAGAAAATCCAATAAATTTCTGTATTTAGTCATACAATAAATAAACAAATAAATTATATATTTAAAACCTGTACTCTCATGTATTCAAGGTGCAAAGAATATATGTTAAATATATTACCACTTACTTGATGGGTACACCCTGTGTTATTTTATTAATATCATTGTAGTATTTTAGTTTTTATTTTTATATTTCCAGTTTTCATTTCCATTTTACTTTACGTTTTAGTAATTTTGTTATGTGCTTTTATATTTAAATTATTCAACAGTTTGATTTCAAGTAGTACATTTTATAGAATGTAAGATCACTTACTACAGCATGGTAAAAATGTCATCCTGTTTTGTTTTTCTATCAAAGGGACCTCAAACTGGACAATATTCTCCTGGACAGAGATGGCCACTGCAAACTGGCAGATTTTGGCATGTGCAAAGAGGATAAATGTGAAGGAAAACTCACTAGTACCTTCTGTGGGACTCCCGATTATATTGCACCTGAGGTGAGCATCACTAAAAGATCATTTAAAAGAAGATGGTGCTTAATATGTTGGAGTGTGTTCTCTTCCTGTATAGCTGTTTTATGCTGTGTCTCTCTCAGATCATCCTGGAGGAGCCGTATGGCGTATCAGTGGACTGGTGGGCTCTGGGTGTGCTGCTTTACGAGATGCTGTCGGGTCATGCTCCATTTGAAGCAGAGACTGAGGATGAGCTGTTTGAGTGCATCCTCAAAGATGAGATCATTTATTCATCTTGGCTCAGCAACGAGGCAGAGGACATCCTTAGAGGCGTGAGTCTAGATCTACAGTCAGAATATTAGACTGATTAAAAAAAGGTTGTTTACATGCACTTTAAAAAGTTTAATTTCAGTCAGATTAAAACAGTTTGTCTCAATAAAAGGTCTTGAAAAAGTCAGGGTAGCAGACTTAATGTGATTGTAGCTTGGCTTCCTTCAGCATTGGATTTTAAAAGACAGAGGTATTAGTCATGTATTTAACCTTCAAATATTTAATTTTATATTCTACATTCTGTCTCCACAGAAATAAAATAATCTTCTCATCTCCTTGTCTATGACTACTTGTCATTAACTGTGTGTGAAACCAGGACTGTTTGGCAAAGTGCAAAAATTAAATTAAATTAAAATAAAACCAGAGCAATGAAGACTGTAGGTCAACTACACAAAAAAAAGCCTTGTAGCTAGATTAAAACTTCATATGTAAAACACTCACAGACGTCACTTTAATGAAATCCATTGTTTTGCATAGCAAGTACATTTGTCTGACTTTTACTGGACAAACTGCACTAAGGACACAACCCCAGTGTATTGACTCTCGGGCAGCTATGTTGGGAAATCTATGACTTTCCTGGCAGTGACGTCTCATTAAACAACTCTCTTCCTCTTCTATTGTGATCACTCACTGCCAAAACATTTATATCAAAACTACTCAAATGCCTTCATGCTGAAACATGACTCTGTACTGGTCTTCAGCTTTTCTCACCAGAAAAAACTCAAAACTGGCTTCATTTAAGAGCTCCAAGTGAACATGTTTCTTGGCTAATGCAGCCGAGAGGCTTTTCTGTGGGTATGGCCAGCTGTTCCTATGTAAGCACCAGTAAACATGAGGCTAATTTGCTTCGGGGAGCACAGCCTGTGGGCTGCTGTTTCATCCCTCAAAAGAACCAGGATGTCAGGATCACAGACTGTCCCTGTCCTTGTGCCTCAATATATAAGCTCCATTGTGCCCCATGAAGGGTTAAAGAGCTGTGTAATGGTACAAGGATTAACATCATGTGACTGAGTAGAGTTCTTCTTGCATTAGTAAAATCCCTAATAACTCTGTCTCCGTTCCAAGGGCTTAAGTCAGTGATCTGTGCAGTATTGTGGGCAGTAAACTTTCTAGACCGGTATATGGCCATTGTGAAAGTGTAAAAAGACAAAGTTGTATTTTATTCTCAACAAAATATCAATTCTAGTTTATCCATATAATACAAATTTCCCCTAAAAATATTTGGACTTATTGGAGTTAAAATATAGTCATGTTCTTGCATAAGAAACCAAGTGGCATTTATTTGAAAGATACTGTAGCTCAAGTGCACTTTTCAAGTGCTGTGTTCAAAATCTATAGATGATGAAGATTTCTGTTTACTCTCTACACAGTTACTCACCAGAGACCCAGCATGTCGGTTGGGCTGCATGGATAGAGATGGAGGAGAAGAGGCAATCACTGTACACCCGTTCTTCATAGGACTGGACTGGGAGAAGCTGAACAGACGAGAGATCGCACCACCTTTCACACCTCGAATAGTAAGCCTACATCGCCACTTCTGTTTTATACTGTGTGTATTGTGCCATATTTGTATTGTGCCATTCATGACTGATACTGATAGAGATTTTTCTTAATATTGAATATTCAAGAACTATTTTTATTTACTGATTTCTTTTAATTAATTTCATTTTAATTTATTTGATAAAATAATGTATTATCATTCAACTACTACAATTAAACACAGTATAAATTATGACTCGTTTAATATTATTAATAATAATAGCCTAGGTTATCTTTTGTTATTAATATTAGTGTTGTTGTTGTTCATTTTATTAGTTATTCCATTGTATTTACGCAAACATTTTAGAATTGTATATATATATATATAAATATATATATATATATATATATATATATATATATATATATATATATATATATATATATATATATATGTATGTATGTATGTTTGTGTGTAAACAATTTTAAATAAATTATATAAAATATTATATAATAAATAAATAGAAAACAAAATTTAGTAAATGAATAAATAAATAAATGTACTTTGAAATACTGTTGTTGAATTCTGTTCTTTATATATCTACCAAATGGTGGCATTTATCAGTACAATGATAAACAAAAAAGAACTGATAACCAAATAACATAAAAGAACTGATAAGTGATTAATTGAATAAGTGTGAATATTGGTCAAAAATAATGTTTTGTTTTGTTCTGTAGGATTCTATTGAAGATGTGAACAATTTTGACCCTGACTTCACTCAAGAGGAACCCTGTCTTACACCCATTGAGGACAGTCTTTTTCCTTTCCACCAGGACGATTTTCAAGACTTCACCTACACCGCTCCAGAGCTGCGACTGCACTAACATCAGCTGTGGTTTATTTATTTTACATACATAGATTATATGTTACTTTCCATAATTAACTCCTTCTAGCGAACTTGTAATACGTTCTGTTGACAAACTTTTTGCCAAGTTTGTCAAGAATATGGACATGATTCAGACTAGAAGGCGGCAATACAATATACTGCACAGGACAATCCAGACCAAAGGATTATTTGCAAAGGCAATGACAGGAAGAAAATAATGATCTCCTGAAATGAACTAATGCTTTTTGAAATGTTTTTATCTGCATACATGTACGCAAAGTCTATGTCATATAGTATTTTTACAAGTGTATTACTAGCATGATAAAATGTGTATTCATGCTGTTGCCAAGTGCTTTGGAAACAAATTTATTTAACTTATATTGAGCTGTTAATTCAGTGTAATGAGTTGTTAAGTTATGTGATGTGTTGTAAAGTAATTCTAACTAAAGTCTAAATTATGAACTTGGAAAATCCTTTTGTAACAGGCTAAAAGAGACAATTTTGGTTTACCTAAAGCACATGTGACAACATATATCACCTGTCCAGTTCATTGAATAATGAATCAGGGGACACGTGGCGTGAGATAGAAACATGAAACTTTCATGAGAAAAACAAAAAAACATATCCTTTACACCTCAAAGAACAAACAGAGCTGCGGTCTTGTCACATTTCTCTGTAGACGTGGAAATCCTCCATGAATAATTTATTACCTTTGATTCATTTGTTGTTCTCACGAGCTTACCCAGTATTTGAAGCAACCTTTATACACTGATAATACACCATCAACTAATTCAGCACACTGTTAATGGGGTTAAGATGCTTTTATGAGCATACAAAATATTTAACTTGAGGTCTGTTATACGCTGCCAACTCACATCTAGTTCATTATACAACTGGACTAAAGACCCCATTCTTTTTTCTTTTCTGTTGATTTGCTTTGTGCTTGAATTACGTGTCTGAAAATTTGGCTGTAGTGATTATTGTTTTCTATTCAAGCATTCTTGTTTGAAAAGTGACATTACCCAATAAAGGTTTTTACGTGCTTTCCCCAAACCAGTTGTAACTGGAAACTCAGTGGCTGACACATTTTCATTGGCATTTTTCTAGCAGACAATAGCAGTGATACTGAGGTAAATAATGACAAAGCTGTTTTAGAGATGGTGAAGAATGATCTGCTTATTTATTGTCAAGCAATTTATTTTTTGTATTACCTGATTCAGAGACTATTATGGGTTTAATACAGATTAGGATCAACTGACAGAACTTGAGGCATAATACCAGAAAAAAATGCTTTCTACTCATTTTCTTAAAACAGAATGAAAAATTTCTCTGAGGCACTGAAAATAACATTTACTCATAGTTTTATAAAAGCACGTTAATCCCTCTTTAAGAACTTGTGTATTGTTTGAGCTGAAAAGCTGTTCTCTTCAATTTTATGATCGTTTTATGAGTGTTTTGACATTACTTTGTCACGTCAACGAAGTTGTAAAATTGAACTAAAAATAACTTCACATAGAAAAAATTATTTCTTAACATGCATAATATTTACTTCTTGTGGCTATAATTGTGACATATAGTGAGTATTTGAACATTTACAAATTGGCCCCTTTCACTTATAAGTTCTACTGTAAGTTTCTCACTGTTACAGAATATTTTGATATTGTTTCCAGACACAGTTTCATGCAGGTGATATGATGAAATACTCTCCATTCTGAATTCTCAGTGATGGTGTGTGAAATGTTTTGACTTGTCAGGTGCTCTGGTGATTTTCCCAGTTAGGCTTGTGGTGTTAAACTGCCAAAAACCAGTCATGTCTGGTTGGGAGGAGTCTTCATGACTCAAACCATTCATTGAGTCAGCACTGCTGAGAAGTTCATTGGGTTCCTCCAGTGAAAATGTGCCAAAGGTACTGCATTTATTTTAGCGGTTCAAATTCAAAAATAATGGTCTTGGCAAGCAGAGTAAGCTCTTACTGGAATAGAAGTGTTTCCGAGTTTCTGCTAATTCTATTCAGGGGCTTTTCTGTATCCTACAGTGTTCCAGTAGAGTTTGGCTGTTCACTTTTCCACCATCAGAAATAATGTTCACATGATTAGCTATTAAAAACAAATATTTTGGTCCAACTGGCTTGTTGGGAACATGTGAGTTTGGAGTTGAAATTAGCAGAAGTCCTGCTTTGGGGTGCTCCATAGAAAAACACTCCTGATGATGCATGATATCAGCTGTTGACTTTTCAGTCCCAACTGGAAAAGAAATTATTCTTTTTGATTTGCTGGATCTCAGAGATAGACATACTGTGATGATATTTTTAGAACTATAGCAAGACGGTTCATGTATGACATTTTATCTGCTATCATTATTTCCTCAGTTTCCTCCCATGCCATATTTGACTTGGACTCTGATAGTCTGTAATTTGGGTCTTGGGCTTCATGCTACAAGAGATGACGTTACTGGGAACACTGTGTTTATTGTGTTATTTTGCAGCTGATTGCTTTTGCTGAAGCATTCCCAGCAACAACCTGGTAATTCCTCTAATCCTTCCTGAATGGCAGAGAGAAAGCAACTGCTTATTTTTAGAGCCTTAAAGCCCTTCACAACCCACTTTGACAGGTGAAAGAGTTTAACACCTGTTAAAGCAACTCTTTTACTTGAAGGTTTGATCAAAGCTGTCAGGTGCGGGAAGACGGAAACTCATTTTAAACAGCAAAAGACAACCATCAACATCAGCAAACTGACATAAAAGCTCAAATCTTCCCTTTCATATCTGGATTAAGAATATGTATCATTCTTTATACAGTAAGACTCGTGTATGACACCATAGAATTGCGCAAGTCTATTTTTTCCTTAAACTCTAACCTCTATGGAACTCAACTGGCTGACAGTGAAGAACTGTTTTCAATCTTTTGCTTGCTGTTAGTTTCACCAGTCCATTTTTTTCATAGAACTTCTTCATGGATATTAACTATTTGTATCCAGTCATGTGCTTTCCACTAAATCACTTCAATTTCATTAGTTTCAACCTTGTACATCTATTAGATTTATGTCTGTCAGTGATCACCATGAGTCAATGACAATCACTGCCTCCACATCAGTAGAAACCTTAAATATGGCTGCATCTGACAGTTAACCCTTATGATGCTGTATCCATTGGCACACTGCTTATAAACAACAGCTTACAACTTACAGTCATTTTCATGGAATACTGGAGCAATTTTATCTTGAAGAGAATTTGACTGAATTGTGGGTTAAATATGTGCATTTACATATGTAAATAAATAACTACTTAGAGATAACTATTGAAACCTGAATATATAATTTAGGCTGGTGGTGCTGAAAGGAAATATATTTAAAGTGCAAATGAGGTCGTACCAGCAGGAAGAAACAGAAAACCAACACATTCGAGAAAACTGCTGAAATTCTGCTGAACATTTCATCAGCAACATCAGCCACTTCCGTATACAACCATAAAATTGGCCAAAGTTAAGGTCTACTAAGACCAATAACTGTTTAACCACATCCTGATAACCAACCAGAGCACTCGTGCAACCGCCTAGCAACCGCCTGCTAATCTGACTATACAGCATCAAAACATCAAAAACCTTACTTCTCTGCTTTCGTTTGAGTTGAGGCAGTTTGCATTCCTTCACTGGAAATAGCATTTATTTATTAAATATTGCCTATGAAGAAATCAGGTTCAGAATGAATAAATGATGTTACAACTGTAGTGAAAAATATATTAGCACACACACCAACACACAATAACATTCTAACAAGTGTGCTCTATATGCGACTGCCACTTTTAAATGCTCAAGCTCTTCCATGCATTTATCATTTGTCAGTGAGAAAAAGTGATTTTTAAACAAATATAAATGCTATTTTCATGAGTTGAGGGAATGCAACCTGTCTCAACTATTACCAACTTGACTAGATAAGATAAGTAAGGTTTATTGAGATAGTTTTTGATGTTGGCTTGACAGAGTTTGATCTCACTATTTAAATAGGTTATTTTAAAGTGTTGAGTTTTTACAGACTGTACAGTCAGCTAATAGATTGCTTGGTGGTTGCAGAGTGCGCTGGTTGGTTACCTGCTGGACGTGGATAAACAAATAGTGTTGTTTGATGGCTGGTATGGGGTTTTGGCGAGTTGCTAGGTTATTTTCACTGGCTGCTAGGGTGTTTTGCCTGCTTGCTGGTTGATTCTAGGCAGGGTGTTCTGGAAGGTTGCTAGTAAATGCTAAAGGTCTTCTTGCTGGTTAGGAGTTGCTCTTGTTTGACAAGGTGGCTGGTTTAATTATTTTGTAGAATAATTGACCTCCGTTACCTAATCCTTATTATAATTAAAAATATTAATAATAATTAAAGATTAGACTCTATATTTTAACACCAATTACACAGTATTCACTGGATGAGAAAGAAAAAAATAACTTCAGTAGATGGTTGTGGGACAAGCAAGTAATTTGAATTTACTACATCTGTGGTGAGATCGATAGTGCTGGTTACATAACACCGTGCTGTTTGGACTGATGTCCCATCGGTTCTGTGAATGTCTTTTTTTGAGTGCGACACCGCTGTCTGAATTCATATGACTGTGCTCGCTCCTATGGCAAGCCCTTAGGGTCAGAATTACGCTATAGATTGATCGCGTTTACAGCCAAACGCCGTTCTAAACAGTATTTGCGCCGCAAAATACGCCGTTGTGATTACAAACGCCGTAAAAAAACGCGCGAAAATACATCAATGACGCCGTATTTGACGGCGTTTTAGTGTGCATGAAAAGCGCCGCTTTTTACGCCGTTCATATTGCCACAGGACGCCGTAAAAACGCCGTTTTGGTTGCACAGAGCGCGCGTCATTTACGCGCGTTTTCCTTATAGTATAATGAGCCACGCCCGCTTCTTCTCTTCTTCTAGGTTTTTAAAACCTTAAAATTTAGATCCTGAATTCCATTTTTTCTTAATTCTTCTATCATTTTTCTTCTTTCTTGTTCATATTTCCTACATTCAATAAATACATGAGGTATTGTTTCTTCAACATTACAGTATTCACATAATCCATTTGGATGTTTCCCTATTATTTTAAGTGTGCTATTTAAATTTGAGTGCCCTAACAATATTCTGTTAAAGATGACCTCCTCTTTCCTTGACTTACCTTTACACTTTATATTTTGATTTACTTTATTAAACTATAAAGGAATCTACCCTTGTCCCCATTGTTCCACTTAACTTGCCATTCTTTATTCACTTTACTCCAGATTAAAACCTTAATCTCTGATTTACTTAATGGAATTTGAATCTCTATTGTCTCTCTCTGTAAAGCTTGTTTTGCTAATTTATCCATTTATCCTTATTCCTATGTGTGCTGGGACCCATATAAAACTGACTGATGTATCATTTTGAACAATTCTTGAATGTATTTGTAGGATACTAAAGAGAATATCTTGGTGACTTGATTTAAAAGATCTCAAACTCTTTAAAACTGAAACTGAGTCAGAACAAATTAAAACCTTATCAGGTTTGTGTCCCTCCACCCACTGCAATGCCAAGAGTATTCCTATCATTTCTACAGTATAAACTGACAAATGATTAGATGTTCGCTTTACTCCACTGATCCACTGGTAACCACTGTCTTGGACTAAAAAAGCAGCCCCAGTTATTTGACGTTCTGGATCTTTTGAGCCATCTGTATACACTTGTATATGCTGAGGGTATTGAAGTCTGGTATATGTTGAAAACACATATGTCAAGTCAGCTTCTCTTTCAGTTTTTTTAACCTCCAACAGATGCAAATCTACTCGAGGTGTTACATACACCCATGGTTCATATTCCTGAATAACAACTGTTGGACTCACCTTGATGTTATTTACTTGTATTTCTTCTGCATATATTTTACTAATCCACCCAAAGCTTGTTCTACACCTTTCATTCTGTTCATAACAGTTCTGTAACAGCATTTTTGTAGGATGTTCATCTTTATGGCCCTGGAGATTAGCCCAGTAATTGATCGTTAATTGCTTCCTTCTAATTTCTAGTGGCATCTCTCCTACCAAGACTTGTAAAGCTGGTATGGGTGTAGTCTTTACTGCACCACAACATTGTCTCATTGCTTGAGCTTGAATTTTACTAAGTTTTTCCAACAGGTTTTTTGAGGCAGAACCATATACCACACAACCATAATCAAACACAGACCGGATCAGTGCTATATAAATTGTTTTTAATGAAGAAAAACTTGCCCCCCATTCCACTCCACTTACACATCTCATGATGTTTAACACCTTCTGACATTTCTCAACTATTTTATTTATATGTTCACTCCAAGTAAGTTTTGTATCAAAATAAATACCTAAAAACTTAAATACCTTCTCTCTTTCCAATGTTTTCTCATACATCTTCAGACTCACTTCTGGAACAACCCTCTTTCTAGAGAAAATTACTGTTTTCGTTTTCTCCACTGAGAATTTAAACCCCCAATCATATGCCCATTCTTCTATTTTCCTAATTTCCTCTTGTATCTTCCTATTAACATATAAGATATTCCTTCCCCTTTTCCAGAGAGCCTCGTCATCTGCAAATAGAGACCTACCTATATCCGGTTCTACTTGATTAAAAACATCATTTATCATTATGGAAAACAATAGTGGACTTATTACACTCCCTTGAGGAGTTCCATTTTCTATCTGTAATGTACTTGACACTTCATTTCCTATTCTTACCTGGATGCTTCTGTTCGCCAAAAAATCTTTTATCCAGTTGTATATTTTTCCACCGATATTCATCATTTTTAATTTGATGAAAAGTCCCTCTCTCCACATCATATCATAAGCCTTCTCGACATCCAAAAATACTGCTATTACTGACTCTTTATTTACCTGTGCTTTTCTAATTTCATTTTCTAAACATACAATAGGATCCATTGTTCCTCTTCCTTTTCTAAAACCACTTTGATATTTTGATATTAATCCTCTTTTTTCCAATAAATATGTCAACCTTTCCGAAATAATCTTTTCCATAATTTTACAAATATTTGACGTAAGAGCTATAGGTCTCATCATTATATATCCAACCTGATCCTTTCCTGGAGATGAACGTTTTTTATTTGCATTACAAATAGCTCTCTTCAGTTCATCTCTATTGAATGGGAAGTTAATTGGCTGGCCTTCCATTCCGCCCCTCCTTACCAATGATTCTATATTTCGTCTCTTTGTTATTTCTCTCCTCCTCTTACCTTCTTCACTTAAATTCCCTGACCCATGTATTTGTGCAAATGTTTTGACTAGCATTTCTGCTTTATCCTTATCCGTTACAGCTATTTCCCCTTCTGCCTCTAATACTGGATAATCCCACTCTTTCTTATTGCCTTCCATTCTCTTGATCATACTCCACACATCACCTACTGGAGTTGTTCTTCCAATTCCACTACAAAAGCCACGCCAACTTTCTCTTTTAGCTTGCCTGATAGTTTTCCTCACTACTGCTTGAGCCTTCTTGAATAAAATTAGATGGTTATAATTATGTGTTCTCTTAAGAAGTTTAAAAGCCTTATTTCTATCTCTCACAGCTTTACTACACTTGTCTGTCCACCAAGGAACAGCTTTTCTCGTCATTTTTCCTTTACTTTTTGGAATTGATTCTGACGCTGCTTCTAATATTACTGCACACACCTTTTCATTAAAAATGTCTATATCTTGATTTGAATCAATTGCCGCCATTTTTTCTTCACATATTTCCTCAAATTTATCCCAATTTGCTTTTTCAAATACCCATTTTCCTCCTCTCTGAGTTACTGTTCTCTCTGTCTCAATATCCAATGTTACAACTATTGGGTAATGATCACTCCCAATACTAGATTCCCCCCAAACTTCCCAATTACACTTACTAGCCAAATTATTCGAAACTAGTGTCAAGTCCAATACAGACTCCATTCCTGTACAAACATCTATCCTTGTTCCCCTGCCATCATTTAAACACACTAGCTCCCTCTCCTCTATTAATTCCTCAACTACTTGACCATTGGCATTAATGTACCTTCCTCCCCATAGTGTATTATGTGCATTTAAATCCCCACACCATATCACTCTTTGTCTATCTTGACCATGTACTTCCTTTAATTTCTCTAGCTCCAATTTTTTTTACATGGATTATAATAATTTATTATAACTATCTCCTGACCTCTACTCCAAATCCCCACAGCAATATATTCTCGATCTCTACCTATTCCCAGTATTCTATATGATATTTCTCGTTTAATAAATGTTGCACACCCACCACCATTCCCTTCTTCTTTATCGTGCCGTACTATACTATACCCTTGTAAAACAAAATCTAAACAACATTTCATCCAAGTTTCTTGAACACATACTACATCAGGTTTTATACTCAATTCTTCAATAAAATGCTTGAACTCCTGACCATTTGCTATCAGAGATCTTGCATTCCACTGAATTATCGGTATCATCTATAAATATTATCAAGTTTCTTGACTTGATCTTATCTGAAGTTCATCTCTGACTTCTTCCCAAGTCAAACCTGTCATTCCAAGATGACATATTGCTGCTATAACAACTAACTGTGTCTTTTGTGTTTTTGATTCAATCCCAGCTGTACTATTTATAACTCCTGCAATAAATGTTACTAATTTTTTCTTTTCAATCATCATAATTTCTTCTGGAACTCTATTGTTTCCTTCAACTGAAACCCCAGATTGACCTCTTAGATCTCTAGTTTGTCCTTTAACTTGTTTTGCTGCCTCCGCATATGTTATCTTCTTCTCCACCCTCCTTTTCTGAATCTCCATCTCCATTTTCATTACTTCACATCCTCTGAATGCTGGACTATGTGCCTCTCCACAGTTGCAACACTTTGGTTGTACTCCTTCTTCACACTTGCCATATTCATGGTTTCCTCCACAACGAGCACATCTGCTCTGCTCCATACATCTTGTAGCAACATGTCCAAACCTTTGGCAATTAAAACATCTCACTGGTCCTGGTATATACTCTCTTACAATATAGTTCATCACACCCAACATTACTCTTTTTGGAATTTCATTCCCTTGAAATTCTATTACTACTGTTTCAGTGTCTCTTCTGTTTCCATCTGCACCTGATTTTATCCTTTGCGCGTGTACTATCTTCCCTCCCTTTAAGTTACCCTTAAACTCTTCTATACCTATATTGAGAGGAACACCAAAAATGATCCCTCTTCGGCCCCTACTTTTACTTTTATCTCCAACTCTGTTTGTGCTGACAACTTTAATCCCTCCTATCTCCTTCATTTTGAGAGCTTTACTTGCTTGTTCTTCTTTATTACATCCAACTAGTAAATTTCCATCTGAGAGAACTTTAGCGAACTCAATATTTCCTATTTCCCTATTTATGATCTTGGTCAGTTTTAATGGATTAATTTTGCTTACCCCAATCTGATCAATAACAATGACAGAGTGCATGGACAACAAGGTGAGTGAAACATTTAAAAATCCTAATCAGACACACCTGAACAAGCTAATCAATGTCTTTAGGATCACTAGAAAGTTACAAGCAGGTGAGTTTGATCAAGGTTTGAGGTGAAAGTTTGTGGCACTCAAGGGCCAGAGTTGAGAACCCCTGTTTTTGAGGTAAACATTCCAGGATTTTATTAATGCAAGTGAACAGGGCTCAATATAGACCATTTGACAGACCAAAATCCATATTTTAAGCGCAAGTAAGATTTTTATTTAAAAACAAAAAGCTCTGTGATATCCATTCACAAGATGGTTTACTTCAGTTCACAACTGTGATGTATGCAAGCTGAGAGGGTCACACGTGATGTGGTGGCAATTATATATAAGAAGTGTGCATATATACATTATTATTTTTCCTGAAAATAACTGCTCATTTTGCTAGAGAAGATGCTTAATAACCTAAACAAGGACTTTTGGAACATCATGGTCTAAGTTGAGTTCTGTTCACTTGCATTAAATGGAGAAAAATGTTTTCTTCTGAAATCATATTTTCTGTTCCGCTAAAAAGGACATCTGTGGCACTGAACCACATTTCTGGATCCCACCCCACCAAACCAACATGGCACATCTTGCATGTTTCTTTTAATAAAACACCACTGATTCAGCCCGTTAAGCGACTCCAAAACCTGAAAAGGGTGTGGGCTCTGGGAATGTGGTTGGGAACCACTGTTATACATTATGGATGACCTGGGGGGTTAGTAAATGATGGAATCTTTATTTTTGGGTAAACTGTACTTTTTTAAAAAATATTTTTAATGAAGTTTTTTTCTTCTCACTGTGGCTACATCTATTTGATACTGTAAAAATGCTGTAAAAACCATAATATTCTGAAGTACTACAGCTTGAAATAACACTTCTATTTAAATATATCAGGGATAGGCAACATCAGTCCTGGAGTAGCTCCAACCCTGAAAAAACCTCACCTGCCTGTAGCCTAAGCCTGCGTCCCAATGTGCATACTATCCATCCTAAATTCTGTGTGATAGTAGTAATTTTCAATACTATTTAGGGCAGATAGGGTGGATAGTATGCACATTGGGACGCAGGGTTAGTGATCATGAAGACCTTGATTAGCTTGTTCAGGTGTGTTTGATTAGGGTTGGAGCTGAACTTTGCAGGACATCGACACTCCAGGACCGATGTTGCCTATCCCTGGAATATATTCCTGTGATTCAAAGTAGAATTTTCAACATCATTAATCTATTTGAGTGGTAGTATATAATTGTTTCTGCATTAATATGAATTATATATTGAAAATTAACAGTAGATATGTTATTGGATAGCATATTATAGACAGATTGAAGATTAATCCTAAACATGACGCTACAATAAAAATATTAAAATACGTTTAAAACCGTGTATTTTTATAACTACAGCAGCGTGCAAATGCTCGTTTATGTCAGGACTGTGGCGACAGCAGCGCAATCGCTTAGCATCATGCAGATGGGGTTGGTATGCTAAAATGCTGTCCATGTAATTAACATTTAAAGTATGATAAAGACGTGGAATCAGCCTATGTTCAATGTTAGTAGAGATAAAGTGACTTCGTACATAAATATTTCTTATCGGTTCACAGGCACTTCTTCCGCTAAAACGATGCATGGTGAATTGGTCTGGTCTGGTTCTGTTCATCATTGATTGGGTGACAACAGTTCAATATTACTGGCTGTGGAAATCAGCGGGCGTGGCTCATTATACTATAAGGAAAACGCGCGTAAATGACGCGTGCTCTGTGCAACCAAAACGGCGTTTTTTACGGCTTCCTGTAGCAATATGAACGGCGTAAAAAGCGGCGCATTTCATGCACACTAAAACGCCGTCAAAGACGTATTTTCGCGCGTTTTTTTTTTTTTTTTTTTTTACGGCGTTTGTAATCACAATGGCGTATTTTGCGGCGCAAATACTGTTTAGAACGCCGTATTTGACGGCGTTTGGCTGTAAAAGCGATCAATCTATAGCGTAATTCTGACCCTAAGGGCTTGCCATACGCTCCCGTCAGCGCCTCGTGAACGCGCGGGCCACAGAGAGAGTAGTGGAGCGCAGTCACGGGTAACTCTTTGTACCGACTACACGCTGCACCGACCGGTGCTGGACAAATGATTTGACCTTCAGCGACCTGGAGGATTGATCTCTACCATTATCAGACGTTTTCAACATAAAACACCGGATCGTTTTATCGCGTCGGCTCGTTTTCTTTCATAAACACATTTGTATTTGTTGGCGAGAGGTGGCCACGTCCTTGATTTTTCTGGCCTCGCGGTTTGGAAAAACCTAACATATTCTGAGTGGTTTCACCCAGGAATGGATACTGGAGTTGTCACTGAAAAGAAAAGGTAGGGATCCCCGTGTCTATGTCAAAGAAGGTGGTCTGCTGAGCGGGATTTGTTGTGTTTTGTACAGTAAACAGGCCAAAAGATATTCCTCCCCCGTCACACAGAACGTGTCGCCATTTTGTGCTGGATAACAAACCAAATAACTAAGCGCTCATGCCGGCTATTTGTCTCTAAACAACCATTAAACGTTAATTAAAGACTCATATTTGTTGCTTTTTATAACACATCATTTGTCTTTTTTGAGGTAACAGAGTGTCTAGTGACTGTCTGTGGAAGGAAGCTAACAAAACTAGCTGCATGCTCACTTAAACTTACACTGATTTACTGCTTAAACGGCTATAAACAGTTTATAATAGTATAGACATAATTCAGCTCTCATGAGAATGTGTAAACACGTTGCTTATATAGGCACAGACATATATGAGCGTGAATGTCGAATCCTTATATTAAACATAAAAGGTTTTTCCTATAGAGTTATGATCAGACAGCTGTACGTCTATTACAGTAGAGGAGAAAGTAAAGGGTGTAATTTTTGCTCAGTGCATAGTAATTGTGTATTTTGTACTGTGAATGTTTTATTCAGTTTGTTTTCTAAGATGAAAAGAGCCATGAGCTGGTCATATGATGGATCCCTTCTTTACCCCTCAGACCACTTGACCCCACAGTTTACATGAACTCATTGCCCTTGTTCAGCCAGCCAGTCTGGCATATCTGTGGATAAAGGACTGGAAGCAGGAATTCGTCTTTGGATTTTGCTGACAGCGTCTTATTCTTTGTCAGGCCTGTCATCAGTGTGGGCTCAGATGAGATGAGATGGAAATAAGTGTTGGTATTGCTAAGACTGGAAAATGTTGCTTGGTTTTTCGGTACTGGTGAATTTACAAGAAGGATGGCACTGGCATTGTAGATAAGCTAAGATCCAGTGTGTCACCATTTATATGGAAATTACAGGTCAATTTGGCACAAGCAATTGTTGGAATTGCGTGTTAACCTATCATGTTTTTCTTGAGAATTTGTGTGTTTTCATTTGGGGTTGGGAACATGCATGCAAAGTGTTGTGAAATGTGTACAACATTTCTATTGCAATTACGATCTTTGCTGGCCAAATTGCCTGGCGTATTTCATTGTTAGAACCAGGTACAAAGACTTGAAATAAAATCTTATTGGATACATATTTCATAGTTTCTTAACTGCCCTCTGATGGTATTTACATTTATGCATTTGGTAGACACCATAGAAACTTACATTTGAAAGTGGACATTTTTATTAGTTTTTGCTTATTTCTACTGTTTTAGCTTGAGGAAAGCACGCGGAAGAAGTACTTTTCCATACTTTTAAAGTTTAAAAGTTCACTTTTTTTGTAATGTATGATAAATATTAATGTTAAAGTATTGCTGTTTTAACTGATTTTTTTTTTTAATGTGCTCTTTGGTGAATTGAATCCAAGGTCAGTTTGACCCTCGACCATAAAAAAAATCACACCTAGATTTTGAAGATAATCTCATTTTTTATTTGTAGTTAGAACAATACTGTGTGATAGGCCTTTAGTTTATATCCTGTTTAAAGTGAAAAATACCTTGTTTTCAGTGGCAATATTTTCCTCTGACATTATTTTGGTTGGCATCCAAGTTCAAGCTGCTACACGCTTTCTGCATCTCTTCTCTTAAATCTTAATCACTTTAAGCATTGACGTCAATACAACTTCCTGCCAAGTCTTGTGGCAAGACCTTTCAGTTTGAATGTTGAAACGTGGCCCTCTTGTTATGTTTTCCTCTTTAGAGGTGTTTTCATAAGCCTTGGGTCAAAAGGAGGTCTATTGATTCTGCCATTGTGTTTTAAGGTCTTGCATGTGATCTATATGAATCCAATTGGGAATCATGTTGTAAAACAGGCCACCTTTTAGACCTGTATCGATTTTAGTTATCAATATTATTTAGTTATCAGTATTCAAGCAGGTAATTTTTTAGAAGCTCAAAAGCTTCCTAGGTGGAAGGATTAGGCGGTATGACAAATCTTATATCATGGTGTGAGTATACTCCTGAATAACCAATATAGCAGTATATCATAATGTTTGATTGTAATTATTCTCAATTAGCTGGAAAAATATTTTATATTCTAAGTGTAAATAATGTGCAAACATTAACTTAGATATAAATGTTAACATATAAATGTAGAGATTTCGCTACATTTTGCCTTTGCGCTTTATTTATCATATACATATCGAGCAGTCAGCGCATGCAAAACTATATATCTTCCATATCGAATAATCAGGGGTTTGCTTGGTTTCGGCTTCACCTCACCCCAATCAGATGTATTTATTTTTGTGTTAAATGCATTCTTGCATTTAAGTGTAACAGATTGGAACAGAACAAGTTGAACAGAACAGAAGTGTTTTTAAAAGTTGGACTATTTTGTAACTAGTTATGCTGTCTTAAAATGCAACATTTGTGGTGAGATGTTCAAAAACAGCGAGAGAAAAATAATTAAAAAAATGAAATGCACCACCACTATAAATGTCACTAACTTATCTATATACAGGGTTCGTACGGTCATGAAAAACCTGGAAAAGTCATGGAATTTAAAACAGCAATTTCCAGGCCTGGAAAAGTTTTGGAAAAATAAATTAACCAAGAAAGTTTTGGAAAAGTCATGGAAATCTATTTCACAAATCTCTGTTTAATTGTTTAATCAGGTCCTGAATTTCGGTGCGGGATTGCGCATATATCGCATAGTTTTACTCATTCCCGCATCTTTCGACTTTAAAATGGATATTCACAGATTTATTCAATAGCCTATAGCATGTAGGTTTGATGAATAAATAAATCCACACAGAATATAAGACCAGTCACTTGAAAACAGCATGAGTGTTTCAGCTGTACCGCGTCTTCTCTCTTTGACTTTATCTTAAAACGGCTTCATATCGGCGCATCTCGTCTGCTCTAAAGAGCTGCTGCACGCTGCGATACAAGACTTTCGCTCGTGTTTTGGTACGGTTGACAGAATTGTCACTTGCCTAATGGGGTCATTGTTGCATCGTCACAAAAATGTATTATTTATTTGCACGTCTTTTAAAGCCATTTGGTCCTCGCGCGCTCCAGAGGCGGTTTCCTGTGCGCTCAGTTACGTCCAAAGCGCGCGCGTATAAAGCCGCCTTACGAGTACCAAACTGAGTTTGGTACCAAACAAGCTCAGTAGAACCCTGTACAGACCTCAAACATATGCCCCAGTCCGGCCCTTGTCCAACAGCTTATCAGAATTACCGGCCGAGTCAGACTGGAGCCCGTGTCTTTTTTCTCTCTTTCTCTTCCCAATTACACAGCTGCTGTTGGAGCCATTAAAATAGTTCAGTTTCGTTTTTAATGGCAAAGTGGTTATATTTATTTTCGTTTCTTTATTCAGTTAATTTAGAAATATGTTTGGAACATTTTTTTGTTTGTTAAATTCAAGTTTTTGTTTTTAAAGTAGCCTAACGACCAAGTGGCCAGCTGCAGACAGTGAGTTAGCCTATATGTTTGATCAATTTAGCCTTCTAAAACCAGCACCACTTGACTAAAATAAAATCTATATATAAAATACTTAAAAAAAAAAAAAAAACACATCACAATGTTAGTTTAAACGTTTGTGCTAGGCGCGTATCCAATCGTTTGTGCGGAGAGTGGAAGCTAACGCGCGCTCTGCAGGACTTGGGAGTCGCCAGAGCAATCACTTGCATTTTTTTTTTTTTTTTTTTTTTTTTTATAACAGTAGAAACAACCGTCATTTTTGCTCATAAAGGTAAGAGTAATAAATCATTCGGGACTGTTAAGGGTCTACATTTATTTGTGTGCACTCACAATATCAGCATAAGTTGTGATTTTAGAAAACAAACAGGATGCGCTTTCTGCGTCACAAAAATGAACCGAAACTCAGCTAATATTTTTTTTTTTTCCCCGGCCCCGACACATTCATCATGGTAATTACTTGCTGGGGTTTTGCGGCAAGCTTTATTGCGTGCGCTTTAACGCGGATCTCTTCCAGTACTCGCGGCTGCTGCTGGACACTAAACACCATCCGAGCCGCTCTTCACAGTCGAGGTAACATCGTGTTGTTTCCACCAGCGCGCCAAATCCTTTTCATCACCATAATAATTGATGGATATCTAAAATATAAAAATAAGGAGGAAGCCTAAACAAGCCCGATGCCCGGCCCTCGTCTGAGCTACATGAAAATTGTACCGAAGCCATAAATAAGTCGGAGCCCGTCGGTCTTGGGCTGAAATACAGGGCTCTAAACAAAATTGTCACTTAATTTGCGCAGCTTGTTGCGTTTCAGCGGCAGAAATACACACAAAATGACATTAAAATGAGTATCCTCATAAGCATTGTTGTTGTTTTTTTCTTAAGTGAATGTAAACCGTTGCGAAAGAGAAAAGTTTCCAAAATGAAATTCAGGCCCTGCATTTAACTGAGTTAAATAAATGATAATATTCAGTGATGCGATATGTTCTCTGTGTGGAGTAAAGGTCATTGCACACTGGTCCGAAATTTTCGCACGGTAAAAAAATAAATAAATAAATAGGCTATGACCTCACGTTAAGTCACCTTTATTTATAGCGCTTTTAACAATACAGATTGTGTCAAAGCAACTTTCCGATATCAAAATAGGAAAATGGTGTGTCAATGTAAAATGACAAGATTAAACACTAATTTTCAGTTAAAGGCATTTCATTATTGAATTCAGTGATGTCATCATCCAGCTCAGTTCAGTTTAAATAGTATCTGTGCATCAAGTCGACGATGTCTCTGGAAATTAAGTGTCCCCAACTAAGCAAGCCAGAGGCGACAGCAGCAATGGAGAAAAAAAAAAAAAAAACCTTGTCAATCACGTTTACACACTGCCTCCGAAACTTTCATCAGTCATAAAAAAAAAAAAAATTCAGATCAGGTTCGATTTTCTGTGTTTTCACATCCGTAGCATGCATTTTGATAGGAAAGGATGACGAATACGGAAAAAAATTAAAAAACGCATACGAAAACTTCGGACTCAGTGTGCAATGACCTTCACGTCTGGCGCAGTTGCAGCTTGTATTTATTACTAAAACAAGAAAGCAAACAATAGCATTAATAGTCATTAATTTTAGTTAACATATGATAATTTGAACAGATTTTTATTCTTATTGTAAAATAATGGAACATTAGGTCATGAATATTGTCTCAAAAGTCATGGAAAAGTCATGGAAATTTATTGGTAAAAATGTGTATGAACCCTGTATATAAGAATAAATGTAGATAAATTAATGACCTCACAAATTCAGTATATACATGCACTGAATTTTTTATATGAAACAATTTTCACTTAGTTGACAATCCCTACTGCCCAGCCTTGCTATCTGTTACTAGAAATTGGTTAGAAATGGACAGGAATAGATTATTATATCACAGAGTTGAAAAATTAAACTCAAATAGGTGACTAAGTAATGCCAGTAAATGTAGACATGAAGCTGGTGATTACTTTGGTAAATGGACCGAGAGAATACAGCAAATTGGATTTGCATAACAGATACTGTATCAGAACATGACGTCTTGGTAAGATTATCAGCTTACTTTATTAGCCATTTTGTTATCATGATGAGGCACATCCACTTCCATGAAAGCTCTTGTATTTTGTCTTCTCATTGCGTTTTGAAACCATGCAATGCAACCTCATACTTAAGCATTTGCAGTTGAGTAAAAAGCTCCCATTTGCTAAAGGGGCCTTCCAGCTACCCTGAATAGAGTCAATAATGTAGACATATATATTATTGAGCAGTCCTCCATATATGGAGCTTACATAAGACGACAGTGTACCGGCACGCACAGACACAAACAGTCTGAAAACTACAATGAAATGCGTGTGTTAACATCCCCTGTGCACAAGGGTTTTCCTCTTTCTGGCCAAATCATTTCCGCTTTGCTTCAGAAAATACTTTGATAGGGAGGATGGGATTAGTTAGGACGCCGTCTGTCTGAAGATGCTGTTTTTTTCCTGTTAGGGCACTAGGCTGTCTTAACCGTTTTCCCTTCCTTGTGTTGCGTGGCATTGACGGTTGACACAATGCCTGCTCATTGTTTCTCATTGCTGCTTTGACCTTGGAGCTCCTAGATGGGGAATATGTAGATTCATTGCCAGTTGCATGGGGATCTCATTGGTCATTTAAATTTATAAAGGGCAAAATATATGTATACGCCTAAATAGAATCTGCATCACTTCAGAATCACTACATGCAAATTCAGAACAGTTCAATAAACAATTGTTTGATTCTGAATTTTTAAAAAGCTTATAAAAATAAATGTATTTAACTGCTTTTCCTAATGCGTTTTAGTATAGAAAAAGAAAAATGACACACTGCTGTTTATTGCAGTAAAATACATAACCAGTAACGTAATCCAACTAGATTGAAATAAAAGTAACAATCTGACTGCTTTTTATAACTTTTATATCACCTCAAGGCCACATATGTAAATAAAGAAAAGAGAAATAAAATGTCAACCAGTTGACATTATAGTTGTATGCATGCTAGAAAAATGGCACTGTTTTAGCTTTGAGAAAAGCTTCTATACAGTGAAAGCATTAACTGTATAAATGGTTTGAGATGAGTGGTGTTGAGATTGTGTAATTTGTTGCTTGGCCATTAATGGTTTATAATTGAAAATGGAAAGGAGTTATTTTGCCCCTGTTGATGACAATACATGCAGATGAACTAACACTACAATGAAGCTCTGATAGATCTTGATCTCCGGCTGCTCACAATGCATTAAGAAATTTAATATTGCTGCAGTGTAACTGTCCAATGCAACATTAATTCTCAGATGCTTCTGATCGACACACAGTCTGCTGTTTTTCAGACATTGACGTGTTTGTGCTGTTATTGTAAACATTGGCTAAATCCACTTCCTTAATGTTGTTTCCATATCTGATTTTAAGCTTGTTTGAGGCTTAATATCTTTTGTCAGCTGACCTGATATAAACAGATAAAAGATGAAATTGTTGAATTAGCTTCTGAGGATATCTGAGGTTTTTAACTTTCTGCTTAAAGTCACTTCAAGAGAGTTTTCTGTGAAGTTCTAGAATTGAGAAAAGACAAGTTTATCAGCATTTTAATCCATTTGCCTGAAGTGTCAGCTTTTTTTTTTTTATTTCGTCGCTGTCGAGCGGAAACCTCCTATGTCCAAATTGTCAATTTCATATTTTTTTCACAAATCGATGCTATTTGTCAGTCCCCACATGGGTCTGTTATTTTTTTACAAATTATTAACCAATCTAAAGTGTTGAAAATAGCTTGAGAGCAAATCTCTTAACTCCATTGGACACTTCAACTGTCTGAGAAGTCTCGTAACTCCACCTCTTCTTCACTCCGCGGGAGTTATTTATGGGAGAAAAAAGAGCTGTCTACTGGCGCCAAGTAAGCCTGTCTTTGGATAACTCTGTCTGTTTTTTAGACAATAACGAGTGAAAATAGTTAGGTTAGATGCATTTGAGTAGGCCTGTTTTGTTAAAAATCAATAGCTGTAATGCTTCGGTGCAGAAGGAAGCCCGTGAGCCACAAAGGTAAATTTGCGAGCAGATTAGGCTAATTTCCGTCTATTAGACAGCCTAGTCAGCTCATCGTTTTTTGTATTGCATCACTTATAGTTCTTAAACCTTTAAAATAGAGTTTAGGAAGATGTATGTAACCATAGTCGTTAGCTTTGGCTAACTATTGAAGCCTTTTCTCTTGTCAAAAGGCTCAACGCGATCGCTGACTTTGTTTGCGTGCAGATTAATTTCCGCCTGTTAGACAGCCTAGTCAGCGTATCGTTTTATTTTGGTATTGCATCACTCATAGCTCTAACGTTTAAAATATAGTTTAGGAAGATGTATGTAACCACAATCATTAGCTTTGATTAGCTCTTAAAGCCTTGTCTCTTGTCAAAAGGCTCAACGCGACCACAGACTTTGATGAACACTGCTGGCAGCAGCGACGTCTGTGTCCGTACCATTCTTATCAATGACAGCGTAATCTCGTATCTCCCTGCTCCCAAGTCATAAATCTCGTATCTCCGATTAAACATGATTTTGGGGAAATGTTATATTAATGTTGGTATACAACAGTATATGATAGCAATATAAGGTATAACACCAACTTTAACGATACAATGTTTAATAACTCAAAAAATATGCCGTTTTTTTATTTTTAATTTCCTGAAAAATAATGGTTTTGGAGATGCGAGGATTCTGCCCGACAGCGACGATTTATTTATTTTTTTACAATGAACAGTTTTCTACATCGGTAAACCGTGAATGAACACCTGAAGGTGGTGGTTTTTGTTACAGACTCAGAGTGTGCATTACTTCATTGCTCTTTGTTGCCAGAAGCTTTGCTTGTTTTCAGAGACCTCCATTATTGCAGTGAACTGAAACATTTGTTAAATGTGTGAGAGTTGGTCTTGGCAGTGACAGAATAGGCAGAGGTCCCAAGGGTAATAGATTGGCTGCTTTAGAAATCCCGATGAGATAGAGACTCATTTTAGCAAAAAGCTTTTTCATGACCTATTTGTCAGGAAAGAGGTTCTTTTCTGGCCAAGAGCTGTTTATTGTCCAGATCCTGACCTTCCTTGTTTGTAAGACCAGTTACTTTATGGCTTGTTTGTGTGTTTAAACGTTTGTTCCTTGTAGTGTGCCGAAACGTTTATGTTGGGAAATCTGAAAACTGTCTGACACCACAACATTTATCACCGTTGTCTGGGTTCCAAGGGTTGTAACTGAGTCTGTCACAGCATGTCCACACCCCTTTTACCAGCCAGTCAGATTGAAACTATCTTTCTGGCCTCTGACGTTGCAAGTTTTGACGCCATTCAAATGAGAGTGATAAAATAAGTTGACCTTGCTGCTGCCCTCAAGCACTAGCACAGGAGGTCTCTCTTGTCAAACACCTAGCCAAACTAACAAAACACTGTCCTTCCTTATCTTTTCAGGGTGAGCTCGGAGCGCAGGAAGGAGAAGTCCAGGGATGCAGCGCGATCTCGCAGGGGAAAGGAGTCAGAGGTGTTCTACGAGTTAGCACACCAGCTCCCCCTGCCACACAATGTCACCTCCCACCTGGACAAAGCCTCCATCATGAGGCTGACCATCAGCTACCTGCGCATGAGGAAGCTGCTCAGCTCTGGTCAGTACACAGACTTGAATATTTGCATCTACATACGCAAAATGGTTACACTGCATTCAAATGGGAATCAAACCATTGCCACCTGTAGATATTGTAAACACCATTTGATATTGTAAACACTGAGCTGATGAACAGAGGCAAAAATGTACAATCTGCACTGTCACTGAGGAAGAATCCTCAAAGGGTGCATATTTGTACTAAAATGTACTTTTTAGATACTTGTATGTACTAGGGCTGCATGATTAACTGAAATTGCAATGGCTTATTATTGTTATCAGATTGCAAAGGCTGCAAGTTAATTAAGTGTTCGTTTACATGCAAGGTGCTTATGATCCAATGTTTTCAGTGTCTTGGAACAGCCCTGTTTGCAGTAAATACTGCTCCGCTTGAACTCATCTCTGCATGTGCTCTGATTTTGGGATGCTTATCATGCATTTGAGAACACATTTTCAGTAACTTAAAATGAGACGTACTTATGAACTGGCTGTTGTCAACAAAAGTAAAGCTTGCTTTCCCTGTGCAGTTAAGACAGCCATCAATATTATATTGTAATTTTACAGTTGTTCTGTTAAATAAAATATTTTTTTATTAGTATTAACTTTACTAATAGTAATTTAGGTACTAATATGTAGCTTCTCTTCCCTTCAAGGGTGCATGATAATACTATGTACTTTTTAGGTAGTAAAATATACTGGCCTAGTGACAAGTAGTAACTCTCAAGTGTGAACTCTGACAGTGTGAAGGAGGCTTAATGTGCTGCTATGACCATATGCTTAATAGATTGCTAAAGGATGTTGTTTGGCTTTGCAGATGACTCCGAGAAGGAGAATGAGCTAGAGAGTCAGCTGAACGGCTTTTATCTGAAGGCCCTGGAGGGTTTCCTCATGGTCCTGTCTGAAGATGGAGACATGGTTTATCTCTCTGAGAATGTCAGCAAGAGCATGGGCCTCACACAGGTAGCTAAATGTTTTTGTTCTTTGCTGTTTAGATTTAAAGCTTAAGTTGTAGCTGAATCTCTACCATCTTTTCTTTCAGTTTGATCTGACTGGTCACAGCATCTTTGAATTTTCACACCCATGTGACCATGAGGAGCTGAGAGAGATGCTGGTCCACAGGACAGGTAATTCACACAAGCTACACTGCAACATTTTTCTGCAAAAACATACACCAGCCATCAATAATGAATGCATAAACTGAATTTTTTGTCCATGTTTAGGATCCAAAAAGACCAAGGATCAAAACACAGAGCGCACCTTCTTCCTGCGTATGAAGTGCACACTCACTAGCAGAGGGCGCACTGTCAATATCAAGTCTGCTACATGGAAGGTGAGATGCTGTCTGAATGCTAACAAAGTTTTCTCAGACTATCTTTGTTTTAGAAGGATAACATTGGTGACATTGCATGTATACAGGAAATTTAACAAGGAAGAAGGAAATAAACTGGCTTGAGTCTTATTGTGCACAGAGCATCCGTATAGTAGTTTTTTATGACATACTTGCAATACAAAGACTTTGAACAGATGTTTCCCCCTTCTCTCTCCTGCTAAAGGTTCTTCACTGCGCTGGTCATGTCCATGTGCAGGAGCGCGGCGAGGTTTCGGGAGACTCTGGCTTTAAAGAGCCTCCTCTGACCTACCTTGTGCTCATCTGTGAGCCCATTCCTCATCCCTCAAACATCGAGGTGCCTCTGGACAGCAAGACCTTCCTTAGCCGCCACACTCTGGACATGAAGTTTTCGTACTGTGATGAAAGGTTAGCAGGAAGATGTAATGCCCTCATATCCACCTTATTTTGCAAAGTACAAGAAAGCTATTTCCTGTGATGTGCAAGACTTCCAATTCATTAACTGCTACAGGTAAATAAATAAAAGATTAACAAAGTGCAATAAAAGATAAAACTATTTGTGCTATAACCCAGTGTGTTTATGATTAGCATAATAGATTAAAATAACATCAAAAATACAAGTTTGTAGTATAAAGCAGCGTAACACTTTTTAAAACGTAACTGAAAAATGAAAATAACTGATAGCGAATGAAACCGGAAGCCTTGCACATTAAAATTACAAATGACCATTCCTACTTTAATGTTAAAAATAGCATGCATTTTTAATGCACCAAACACAGCACACAGCTCCTTTTCTTACTTCCTTTTGTTTTGTTGAAGTGTAAATGGTTCAACAAAACAAAAGGAAGAAAGAAAACGAGCTGTGTGCTGTGTTTGGTGCATTAAAAATGCACCAAACTTTATTGCCCTACTTTATTTCCCTATTTTGTTTTGTTTTATATATTTGGGTTTGCCTTGATGGTATCTGTGCCTAGCAACCAGTTGTTGACAAAAGCAATGCTGAAGGAGGAGTCTAGTAGGCCAAAGCACAAAAGCCTGTTCTGTACTTTTACAAATGTTATTAACTCTACCTAGTGGCAGAATCCAGTAGTATTTTTAAGCCTTTGCTGAAACAGCGCCTCAGTTTCGGCATCGCTGGAGATGTAGATAAGGTTGTTGGAAATTTTTTTTTACTGTCTTGTTGTACATGTATGTACCTAGACACTATCCCTGAGCTGAACTATAAACAAACATTAAAAAAAACCCTGAAATAAACACAATTGAAAGCTATATAGTAATAATTAATAATAATAATAATAATTCTATAATAAACAGAAACTATAAAAAATGGCAAAAGCAGACAACGGAATTCGTAAAACCTTAAACTAAAATTAAAATAATAATAATTAAAAAAAAAAAATCACAAACAGTGGCCAGGATTGTTCATATTGAGACCAAATACAGATCTAAGTTAAATATAATATATGGTGTTGTGAGAACTAAAAATGGTTACAGAACACAGAAGATTAGACTTCTCATATCCAGATCATGTTGAAGTGGCAGTTGTTTCAGAATGTAGCTGCTTAATTGCAAACTCAATCCTCTCACTCTCTTTCCAAAGGATCACAGAGCTGATGGGATATGAGCCAGATGACCTCCTCAACAGGTCTGTGTACGAATACTATCATGCCCTGGATTCAGATCACCTTACCAAGACACATCACAACTGTGAGTACCTGGACAGAATGCATGCCTTATTATGATAAAGGTTTCACTTTAACATGCAAAACTGTTACAAAAGATGTCTTGTTGAGTACTTCTGATTGGAGTGTGTTATTTTTCCCAGTGTTCGCAAAGGGCCAGGCCACCACAGGCCAGTACCGCATGCTGGCTAAGAAAGGTGGTTTTGTGTGGGTGGAGACTCAGGCCACTGTTATCTACAACCCCAAGAATTCTCAGCCACAGTGCATTGTGTGCGTCAACTACGTTCTCAGGTACGGGTTCAGTTTACGGATCTACAGTAGACCAGTGGAATTATAGAAGCAAAATATTGTGAAAAGTGCTTTAGTGTGTATACAAATGTGTCTGTGATCATAATTCAACGTCTTTAATTCTGTCCCGTCCAGTGGCATTGTGGAGGGGGACGTTGTCCTGTCCTTGCAGCAGACCGTGACTGAGCCCAAGGCTGAGGAGAAAGAGAACCAGGAGATGAAAGATGAGGCCTCTGAGGTGGACATACTCAAACTCTTCAAGCCAGAAAGCCTCAAATGTCCCATGAAGAGCCCTGATCTGTATGAGAAGTTGAAAGAGGAGCCTGAGGCTCTCACTGTGTTGGCACCTGCTGCAGGAGACACCATCATCTCTCTGGACTTCAACAACTCAGGTGCTTCCTAAAGGATGGTTACATGCCTAAATGGAGCAGATTAAGATTTGCTCACTTTGACTGTGACTTGCAGCAAATGAATGAGAGCTGACAGTCCGAGGTGACATGAGCAAAGAGCATATTATTTATTCTCATTCTCATTATTCTCATCTTGTTTAATCATAGATGATATTCCTGCTACTTATATGAACGCTTCCCCTCCACAGTGTTCATTTTTAGTGGTGAAAAAGTGTAATTGTCAAAATAAAACGACATTTTTAACAGCTGCAAAGTTCAATAGCTGTGGCTCGTTGTGCAGCCCACCAGTAATGTAAGGCAACCAGAAGCTGAAGAAGAACGTTTACTAGCGACTGACAGCTCATACACTTCTGTTCAAAAGTTTGGGGTTGGTAAGATTTTTGTCATGTTTATCAACAAAAAAAAAAAAGTCTCTTATGCTCACCAAGGCTGCATGTATTTATTCAAAAATACAGTAAAATCAGTAATGTTGCGAAATATTTTCAATTTAGAATTACTTTATATTTTAATATATTTCAAAATGTAATTTATTTCTGTGATAGCAAAGCTGAATTTTCAGCAGCTGTTGCTCCAGTCTTCGGTGTCACACAATCCTTCAGAAATTATTTGAATTTAGGATTCTTTGAATAGTAAGTTCAGATGAACAGCATTTATTTGAAATAGAAAACTTTAGTAACAATGTAAAAGTTTTACTGTCACTTTTGATCAATATAATGCACCCTTGCTAAATAAAAGTATTAAATTGTTCCCCCCACTCCTCAAAAAATAAATTCTTACTGGTCCCAAAACTTTTGAGTGTACATTAATATAATAATGCAATCCCTCTGCAACTTTGTAATCTTATGTAGACTTGAAACATATTCAAGGCATTCATTAATCCTCTGAGACTGAGAAATATGGATTCATAATCTTAGTTTTAGAAAAAACTTATAAATATACAAACAATACCTTGGTGTGTTACCAATTATAATTTAACAGTATTTAATTTCCTCCAGATTCTGACATGCAGCTACTGAAGGAGGTGCCCCTCTACAATGATGTCATGCTGCCCTCCAGCAGCGAGAAGCTGCCCATCAGTCTGTCTCCTCTGACGCCCAGCGACTCCACCCCAGTTCTGACCAACCTAGAGACCGGAGCGGAGGACTTCCCTTTCAGCTCTGCCTCTGATCTTGGTCCAGACTCCACAAACACACCTTCCACATCTGGACCGGGCTCCTCAGGGGTAAAAACTCAAACACTTGCTTTTTTTAGCTGCTACTTTAAGTCGTTTTAAAAGGATTGCTCCTTTTTAATGGTTAATGAAATTCTGTGTCTCAAAGACTTAGTTCAAGTGTGTGTGTGGTGTGTTTTTTTTTTTCTTAGCCCAACAGCCCAATGGGCTACTGTTTCCAAGTAGACTCAGACATCAGTTCTGAATTCAAACTGGACCTGGTTGAGAAACTGTTTGCTATTGATACCGAGGCAAAGACCCCTTTTAGCTCCCAGGTAACCCTACATCTGAAATATCTCTCTCTGTGGTCATTATTGCATTCCATAAACTTCACAAGACATATATCTGCGACTTCTAGGCCATGGAGGATCTCGACCTAGAGATGCTGGCTCCATACATCCCCATGGATGACGACTTCCAGCTGCGCATCCCCTCTCCGCTGGATCCGCTCCCCTCTGGCCCTCACTCTGTGTCAGCCATGAGCTCCCTGTTCCAGCCCTTACCCTCCCCTGCGTCTCCAGCCTCTTCCTTAAGCAGCACAGTGAAGCAGGAGCCGTCATCTCAGGCCCCTTCGCCCCTGCACCTGCTGCAGGAGGTCTGCAATGCCCCAGTCTCACCCTTCAGCAGCACTCGGGACGTTTCCCCTGCTCGGTCCCCCACCCCACAGAGCAGCAATCAGCTCAACAACAGGTAAAGCTCTCACTGGCATGTCTTCCTGCTGGCAATCTCAGTCAGTTCAATTCTTTAGCAGAGGGATCAGATAGCTGATCAGTGTTAAACTGCAAGTAGATTAGAATCGAGCCAAAAACTGGGATTTGAACTTTCTTTAGATGTCACTACTAGTAGATTATCTGATTTTGTGTTTGTTGCCCCAATTTCCCAGAGAGTTGTCTCCGAAGATGTTAGCTATCCAGAACGCCCAACGTAAGAGGAAGCTGGAGGAAGTGACATCACTTTCTGAGGCTGTTGGACTGGTCAGTATGAAAATAGATTTTATGCAAAGATCAAGTAAAAGTGCATAAACTATGACCAAATTTGTTAATATTTAAAAAAAAAAAAAATCAACAATATCAAAATGATTATAATTTAAAAAAAAATAATAATATTGTTCAGATTAATGTCATTGTTTTTTTTTAAATTATTATATAAATTATTTAATTGTTTTTATTGATATAATGTTTTTTTTTTTTTGTTTTTTTTTTTGCATAAATTTGTTTTGAAAACATTGCTGATAAATGATCGGAAAAAAAAAAAAAAAACTTGAAACATCATATGAAGTGATTCTTGAAGATTTGTTTTCCATGTAACTCTAAGACTAATGGCCACTCTCCAATTTCCTGTAGAGTGCTTTGCTTCAGAGTGTGGACAGTGCTATAGAGCCTGGAAAGAGGGCAAAGGTTTTAGAGGTTAAAGGATCGAGTTTGCTTGGAGGAAACAAAACCATTCTCATACTGCCCTCTGGTGAGTGACAAGACCATCATCAACACTATACCATGTATTTTATACATTTTTAAATGCAAACCATTGTTAGAAATGCAGGAAGCCCATAGAAAACTCTATTTAAATGTGAAGTGTAAAGAGAAATATTTGAGTACTTTTTACCTGATGGCAACATCACTTGGCATTTTTAGAGTTCTATCCTAAGCGTGTATATACAGTTGTCTGTGACTCAGTTTCTGTCTTTTCCCCTCTGATTCTGCAGATGTGGCCAGTCGTCTGTTGTGCAGTTCTTTAGAGAACAGAGGTGGGCTGCCTCAGCTAACACGTTACGACTGCGAAGTCAATGCTCCTGTGCAGGACCGCCATCATCTGCTGCAGGGAGAGGAGCTCCTGCGTGCTCTGGACCAAGTCAACTGAGCTTTGCTGTGTTTAGCAATTCCAAACACTGCATCCCGCTCTCTTGCCCCTTGATCCCTGCCTGCCCACCCGATCCCTGAAATCTGCCTCCACTTGTCTCCTTTTATTCCAAGCCCTAATATTCTCTATAAGCCCCAGTGTTTTAAAAATGTACTAGATGACCTGCACCTTCCATTGATCTCGCCAGTGAGCCCAGAGGGAGTCCATCCATCCCAGTGTGACGAGCGTAATGTAACTTAACAGTGGCATCACCCAGACAAGAGTTAAGAGCCTTAATGTGAAATGCAAACTGACGCACAGATGCTGATGATCTCCCACACTCCCTCTGGATTCCTTAATTTTACCTAAAAACCCTCCATTGTGATTTATGTCCCTCCCCAAAGTGTGTGTATTGTAGCTACAGTCGCACAATAATCTATTTTCTTAAGACAGAATACCAGCAGTCCATGCAATATACGAAACCATTTTTATGAATATGTACTTTTCATGAAAGATTGAACAATTTATTTTTTCTCTTCTCTTCTGAGTTTTGTTGTGTAGCGGTTATGTGCGGGTTCTTTGTGTGCACTCATAGGCTCAATGGTTAAACGCTGTTGGATGTTTGTGAGTGTTTTCTTATTTGCTTACATCACTTTAAGTTTTCTCTTGAACAGCTCAGATGAATTGTAAAAGAACCATTGAAAGTAATGGAGATTGTGCAAAAAAGGGAATTTAAAATCATGCTGTGGTGTTCTCATGATGGTTTTTGTCTCAAAGAGGTTAAAACAGATTTATAGTTTAATTATGCAATAGATTTTTATATTTTTAGTGTTCGTTTTTTTTTTTTTTCGTTTAGTTATTTGTGGTAGATGCTTAAGGTAATTCATGCTTGTGAGATGTCATAGCTGGTAACCATTTTCTTTATCTGCTTCATGAGCGGTTTTAGACCATGCAGAGCTGATAATATCATTTATATCCCAGTTTTACAAGTATTTATAATGGCATTAGAGTATGAATGCTTGGTTTTAAGTAAGACAATATTTGTTTTCATCATGCTTTCAGATGAATGTCAGCCTGTTGACAAAGTCCTGCAAGTATTTTATGACCTTTTATCTCGTTTTTCAATAGGAAAGACATTTTCCTTTGTTATTGTAATCTTCATTTATCTCTGCAGTCTCCAGTCTTCTCCTTTATTCTTAACACTAAATGTTTTGTTTATTGCATAATCAGTAAAAGACAATTGTGGACCAGAATTTTGTGATGTTTCAATTGACGTGACACTTTATTTATTTATTTATTTTTATCTGGATCTATTAAGTTATTCAGGAATACATTAAATTGCATTTCAAACATAGACACTACACTTCCATGGCGAACTTACTTTCAATATCTGAATTAAAGTAAAGGTTCAACTATCTGAACATTGTAAAGAAAGGCTGAAATTCTTGGTGGAAAAGTTATTGGAAACATAGTTTGGTGTAATTTTAATTAAAGTTTCATTAAAAAAATAAGCACTGAAGCAGCTTTGTTTTAAAATATAAACAAGTTTAAATATTAAAATATTTAAACTTGTTTAAATTTTTGTTCTTTGTGTTTTTTAAAAGAAGGAAAAAGGTTTTATTTTATTATAAAATATCGTTTTAAAAATGCTGTAAGCCATTGTAAAAAAAACAGGAAACCCCAAGGAAAGCATTTATATTCATGACTTAAATATCATGAAATGTTACTTTAGAGTCATCAGTCAATTTCTGTTGAAAATGGTATAAGCGTTTTTCAAATATTCATAAAATCAACATGAATAAATAGAGATTGCATTTCTAAGACTTGCGTTTTGAACTTCATTTTCACAACTTGATTTCTTTTACGGTACCTTTTTTAAAATATAATAATACAGGTGGTTTATTGCCTTTACATTGAATGACTTTCCGGCACAACTAATACATTTTGATCAGTGGTAAGTTTCGTACAATGCAGTTTTGCACTTATAGCACCCAAAACAAACAGTAATGCACAAAGCCTCTGTATGTTCAGTAGGCCTGTCCGATTAGAAGGAAAAAATAAATGAATAACCTTGCTTATAACAAACCTAAAATAATTTTCATGCACAAATTTGCATGCATTAAAACAATCATGGAGGAGGAACATCTTCATCAGGTTGATGAGAAGCCTGCTGTGGCTGGTGGGGTAGATGATGGGAGAAAAGAGGCGAAAGGAAAGGGTTTGGAGATGGCCCTCTATCCCCTTTTTTGCAGAAGAGCTGTGATGGGAGGACTAGCTGAGTGAAGGAGGATTTGGCTCTGTGTATAAAGGGATTCGCTACAAGGATGGCCTTAAGGTGTTGTTGTTGTAAGTATTATTATTATTAAAAACTCATACTTACAAAAAATGGTTTACATGTTTTTAAATTCCTGCTTGGAATTTAAGTTCACAAAACTTCTGTTCAGGATTCAGGACTGGAATGAAATCAAAATATACAGGTGCATCTCAATAAATTAGAATGTAGTGGAAATTTCATTTATTTCAGTAATTCAAATCAAATTGTGAAACTCGTGTATTAAATAAATTCAGTGCACACAGACTGAAGTAGTTTAAGTCTTTGGTTCTTTTAATTGTGATGATTTTGGCTCACATTTAACAAAAACCCACCAATTCACTATCTCAACAAATTAGAATATGGTGACATGCCAATCAGCTAATCAACTCAAAACACCTGCAAAGGTTTCCTGAGGCTTCAAAATGGTCTCTCAGTTTGGTTCACTAGGCTACACAATCATGGGGAAGACTGCTGATCTGACAGTTGTCAGAAGACAATCATTGATACCCTTCACATTAGGGTAAGCCACAAACATTCATTGCCAAAGAAGCTGGCTGTTCACAGAGTGCTGTATCCAAGCATGTTAACAGAAAGTTGAGTGGAAGGAAAAAGTGTGGAAGAAAAAGATGCACAACCAACCGAGAGAACCGCAGCCTTATGAGGATTGTTAAGCAAAATCGATTCAAGAATTTGGGTGAACTTCACAAGGAATGGACTGAGGCTGGGGTCAAGGCATCAAGAGCCACCACACACAGACGTGTCAAGGAATTTGGTTACAGTTGTCGTATTCCTCTTGTTAAGCCACTCCTGAACCACAGACAATGTCAGAGGCGTCTTACCTGGGCTAAGGAGAATAAGAACTGGACAGTTGCCCAGTGGTCCAAAGTCCTCTTTTCGGATGAGATAAGTTTTGTATTTCATTTGGAAACCAAGGTCCTAGAGTCTGGAGGAAGGGTGGAGAAGCTCATAGCCCAAGTTGCTTGAAGTCCAGTGTTAAGTCTCCACAGTCTGTGATGATTTGGGGTGCAATGTCATCTGCTGGTGTTGGTCCATTGTGTTTTTTGAAAATCAAAGTCGCTGCACCCGTTTACCAAGAAATTTTGGAGCACTTCATGCTTCCTTCTGCTGACCAGCTATTTAAAGATGCTGATTTCATTTTCCAGCAGGATTTGGCAACTGCCCACACTGCTAAAAGCACCAAAAGTTGGTTAAATGACCATGGTGTTAGTGTGCTTGACTGGCCAGCAATCTCACCAGACCTGAACCCCAAAGAGAATCTATGGGGTATTGTCAAGAGGAAAATGAGAAACAAGAGACCAAAAAATGCAGATGAGCTGAAGGCCACTGTCAAAGAAACCTGGGCTTCCATACCACCTCAGCAGTGCCACAAACTGATCACCTCCATGCCACGCTGAACTGAGGCAGTAATTAAAGTAAAAGGAGCCCCTACCAAGTATTGAGTACATATACAGTAAATGAACATACTTTCCAGAAGCCCAATAATTCACTAAAAATGTTTTTTTTTTTATTGGTTTTATGAAGTATTCTAATTTGTTGAGATGGTGGGTTTTTGTTAAATGTGAGCCAAAATCATCACAATTAAAAGAACCAAAGACTTAAACTACTTCAGTCTGTGTGCATTTATTTATTGAGATGCACCTGTGTCTCAAAAAAAAAAAAAATTGAATATCGTGAAAAAGTTCATTACTTATTCAAAAAAGTGAAACTTTCATATATTCTAGATTCATTGCATGTAAAGTAAAACATTTTAAAAAGTTTTTTTTGTTTTAATTTTGATCATTAGAGCTTACAGCTCATGAAAGTCAAAAATCCAGTATCTCAAAATATTAGAATATTTCCTCAGATCAAACAAAAAAAGGATTTGCAAAACGGAAAAGTTCAAGTTCTTTAAAGTATGTTCATTTATGAAGACAATACTTTGCCGGGGCTCCTTTAGCACAATTGACAGCATCAGTGAGGTGTGGCATGGAAGTGATCAGCCTGTGGCTCTGGCTGAGGCACTATTGAGCCTTCAGCTCATCTGTATTGTTAGATAGACTGTTTCTCATCTTTCTCTTGAAAATATCCCATAGATTCCATATGGGGTTCAGGTCAGGCATGTTGGCTGGCCAGTCAAGCACAGTAATATCATGGTCAGCAAACCATTTGGAAGTGGTTTTGGCACTGTGGGCAGGTGCTGAAGTCCTGCTGGAAAAGGAAATCAGTATCTCCATAAAGCTTGTCAGCAGATGGAAGCATAAAGTGCTCTAAAATCTCCTGGTAGATGGCTGCATTGACTTTGGACTTGATAAAACACAATGGACTAACACCAGCAGACGTCATGGCACCCCAAATCATCACAGACTGTGGAAACTTCACACTGGACTTCAAGCAGCTTGGATTCTGTGCCTCGCCAGTCTTCCTCCAGACTCCAGACCTCGATTTCCAAATGAAATGTAAAATTTACATTTATCTGAAAAGATGACTTTGGACCACTGAGCAACAGTCCAGTTCTTTTCCTTCTTAGCCCAGGTAAGATGCTTCTGATGTTGTTTCTGTTTCAGAAGTGGCTTGGTAGCCCTTTTCCTGAAGACGTCTGAGCATGGTGACTCTTGATGCACTGACTCCAGCTTCAGTCCACTCCTTGTGAAGCTCTTCCAAGTGTTTGAATCGGCTTTGTTTGACAGTATTCTCAAGCTTGCGTTTATCCCTGTTGCTTGAGTACCTTTTCCTACCCAATTTCTTCCTTCCAGTCAACTTTGCATTTAATATGCTTTGATACAGCACTCTGTGAACAGCCACCCCTTTCAGTAGTGACCTTCTGTCACTTACCCTCTTTGTGGAGGGTGTTAATGATTGTCTTCTGGACCATTGCCAAGTCAGCAGTCTTCCCCATTATGGTGGTTTCAAAGAACAAGAGATACCGGGAATTTATACTGTAGGGATGGTCATTTAATGAAACTCAAATGTAAATAGCCTATTCTAATATTTTGAGATACTGGATTTTTGACTTTCATGTGGTGTAAGCTCTAATTATCAAAATTAAAACAAACAATCCAAACAAACTTTTGAAATGTTTTACTTTACATGTAATGAATATAGAATATACGAAAGTTTCATTTTTTGAAATGTTACACAAAAAATAACTTTTTCACGATATTCTAATTTTTGAGATGCACCTGTACTATTATACATAAAATATAATATATATACTGTTTTCTATTCTTATACTGACAACAGGGTGCAGTACCTCCACACACACACACACACACACACACATTTGCATTCATAAGTCTTCTGAACACACAATTTTATTTTCATTCACATCTTTATTTCATCGACTAATTCCATCTTCAAGTGGACAAAAATAATACTGTGCAATTAACTGACTACAGAACGTGCAACATATACATTGTACAAGTTACAGTAAACATTTTAATTATCAGTATGCATAATGCAACACTGCTGTTACATGACTTCATCATGTGCATGTTTAACTCCATGAGTGTCTTTTTATATGAATGATTTTATATCAATATATTTTGCAGATACAGGTTTTGGGCACGTTACACGCGCGCTCTCACACACAACACCTGCTAGTTCGTTAAATCACCACGCGCGCAGGTGCACAGGCAATTACCATTCAAAGTGCGACAGAGGACCGTAAACAGAAAAGATCGAGGCCTTGAGGTGATGACACGGAGTAAGTTACTGTAAATATTATTTTAGATATGGTTGCTTGTCATCAGTGCTGGATTCTCATGTGAGTGTATCGTCGGATAGAGAAGCTGTGTGAACATTACTGGGCTCCGTTCAAAAGAGACTGTGAGGAGCTTCTGGGCCGCTTCCAGCAAACCGAGTCGGTTCGGTATGAGGAGTTTTCTGCTATCTGGAAGGAGATGGACTTCTCTAGTGTGTTTTTGTAAGTCACACTTTTACAGCGTTGCACAACTACATTTATAGTAGTTGGAGGAATTAAAAAGATTTTATTGCTTATAAATACCAGCTTATCAGACGTGCAATTGTATATTTGAATTTAGTCACTTCACATTAGATTCCTCAGTAGTTATCTGTACAGGTACAATGATGGTTTTAAGATGCTTACCACACTTAATAGTTTACCCCAAAATGAAAATGGTCATTTACTCATCCTAATCTTGTTACAAAAGCTTATAATGCTATGTTCTCTGTTTTATAATTATTTTTTAAAGGAGAATTTAGAATAATGACTTTTCATAAACCCAGACTGTCATATAATCGCTTTGTCAGAGGAACAGGGATGGTTCAACCAAAAATAAAGATTCTGTCATCATTTAGGCCTACTAACCCTCAGATCGTTTCAAACCTGTATGACTGACTTTCTCCTGAAAAAACACAAATAAAGCAAGTTAGAAACATGTTGGTATGTTGATTACCACTGACTTCCATTTCATGGACAGAAAATAAAACACTGAGGTATTTCTCAAAATATATTTTATGTTCCACAGAGGAAGGAAAGACACAGGTTTGGAATGACATGAGGGTGAGTAAATGATGACAGAATAGTCCGTATGCTGAACCGGTTGATTCTGTCTGCAGTACTGAAGTTTAGTTACTCTTACTGATTTGACATAAGTGAAGTCACTTGTCAATGGAATATTTTAGGGAGCTTTTTCCATTTTTGGAGTTTGAAAGTCGCAGTTCCCATTCACTTTTATTGTATGCAAAAGAGCAGCATAGATATTCTGCACAATACCTTTTATTTCTGAAGAAGAAAAATAATACAGATTTCAAACAATATGTTTTAACATTTTTAGAGTTTTCTCATAAAGTAAACATGAAGCATGTGTTTTTGGAGCTTTAGTGTAAATTACGGTTTTATATGAGTCTTGTATTTCAATTGCTCTCATCTCTTTTTCCCAACAGTGGATCTCAGTCTGACCATGAGAAGAGATCCTTCATGCAGCTTACATTCACCATAGCCTACAGATACATTCTGCCCCCATACAGTTTTCAAATTCGGGTGGGAGGCCTGTATATGATCTACGGCCTTTACAATACACAACTTATTTGGCCTAAGGAAAAGGTGATCTGTTTCTGTGTTCTCACTCTCTTTTCAATCAAGAGCAATGATTCTGCTTTTCCCGCAATTGTTTCTAAATATGACAAACATAAAGTTGACTATATGTCTGATTTACTCAGATCAGGATTGCTCTGAAGGACTGGTACGATGTGCAGAAGCTTATAACGGATGCAAAAAGTTGCCAGCATTTGGATGTTGTGTACATCTTTAAAAGGCTTTTATCATCTAAGGCATTTTGTTTCACCGCCATGCCCAAAAAGGTCAGCAGATTCTACCTCTACTATTGTGTTTTGAGGTGAAGGGCTATATCTTCCAAAAGCATCTAAAAGGCTCCTAATGTGACTGGCTTGCAGCTGACATTTGAAGCGAGTGAACGCATTCAGCATAATGTGAATGAAGAGTTTCGGGACCGCAAGAACAGAGTGGCCAAACTCGTTTCCATTGAAATGCTAGAAGTGAGTATAACAATGTTTTTATTGTAAAATTTATTACCTATTTTACACAGTTCTCAGTGCATAATCTCTCTTGAAATATTGATAATTTGAAATGAATGGATAGTTTTTTTTTTATTTTTTTATTTTTTTTTAAATGCAGGAGATTGCAAATGTGCATGGTCATTATGAGAGGCTAAAGAAATCATCAGTGCCACCATCATCTGGAGTGACACTGCTTAACCTGACACATTTAGTTCAGAAATGTGCTTTTGAGTACCAACAGTGGCAGGACAAAATTGCAGTAAGTTGATGAACTGTAGTATTATGCATTGACTATTTTTAAGCTCTTTTCAGTTTGTATGACTTTGTCTTACTAGTGTGCATTATTCATAATTATATTTGTACTCAGGCTGAAAAGGATAACAACTCAAAGAAGGAAACCACTCAGAAATCTGAGGTGCGTTAAACCCCACCAGAAACTTTCCACAGTAAAATATGGAACCTTGTTTCCTTGAACCTTAATAAAAATTGTGACACTTCTCACAATTGACCTTTTTCCTCTCAGTTCTGAATTTGTATCTTGCAATTTGGCCTTTTTTTCCCCCTCAGAACTGAAAGAAACTCAGAATTCTGACATGATCAGTATTCTGATTCCCCCCCCCTATTCTGATTCCCCCCCCCCCCCCCCCCCCACTTTTAAAGTCATAGTTAAAAGGTAACTATGACTTTGTTACAATTCAGACTTTTTTCCCCACTTGAAACAAGCTCTCATAGTAAAGAAATTTCATATGGTTATTAAAGTTGTAGCGTCTGAATTTAATAAAGACTACTGGCGTTGTTTCCGCAGTCCTCCAGTAGAGCTGACATGCTTGCTGCCATCAAGTCCAAATCATATGGTCATGTGTCAAAGGTTTGAAATTTTCTTGCAACAAATGCTGCTAGTTGCTTAAGTTCTGTAAACATGGTTTACATAGTGGGATCAGTATTTGAGGATGGTACGCAAAGTAATTGCTAAGTAATTTTTAGGATACAGATATGTGCATCATCTGCATACATTTATACCCATGTATAGTTAAATCTTTAAAAAAAAAAAAAAAAAAAAAAACCTCATGCCGAAAATGGTTTGTTTTTTCCCTTCACATGGCTTTGGTGGACATGGTGTTAAGGGAACGAAATCTAGGCGCCACAGACGGGTTGAGATGGTCACATCAGGCTCTGGGACCGATAAAGCCCTGTTTAGTCAGAAAAAGAGACCCCCATCCCTCAGGACCAGAACCTGGCAAAACTTCGGCAAACCAAGTCAGAATTGGCTAAACCCCCTTTTTAGGCATAAAACAACTTATGAGAACATATGGGTCAAAAGTTGGTGCTGGTGTGATATTTTGTTTTCACTTTTGTCTTAAAAAGGCGAGCCAGAACAAACACAGGAATGGCTTCTGAGTGTGATGGAGGAAGACAAGACTGCCTGTAAGTGTATAGTTCCATTAAATAAAAAAAAAAATAAATAAAATAAAATAAGAATAATAATAAAAAATGTTTTTTTTTTTTTACTTTCAGTGAAACGTAAAGACGTTAAAAGATTCAAGTGGTGAATAATTGAATAGCTCTGAACAGAGTCATTAATTTGTGTCAGTTGACATTGCGTTATGTAATGCGCAGTGCTTTATTTAATAATGTGAACACTTGAATGTGAAAGCATTTGTTATGTTTTGGTTTGGACAAAAATAAATAATAAAATGAGATCCTACCATCCTGCTGTTGGGTTTCTAGTTTGATTCTGCTTTGCTTGGGCTGTTACATTTTTCATATAGGGAAAGATTAGATTTTTAGATTTAGGCCAAGAAATTCACCAAATTTAGGTTAATGGTGTTTGTTTTACGAAAGCATTAGTGGTGTTACATTGCTTTGGCCAAATCATTAAATTTTTATTTATTGATTTTTTTTTTTTTTTTTTTTATTATTTTTTTTTTTAATAAACTGATAAATGCCACTAGAAAATTAAAAACCATGCAAAGTCTCCCTCTAGTGGAGACATGTTTACAATGTCACCGAGGTTTTTTTTTTTTTTTTTTTTTTTTTTTTGATGCACCGACAAGTATGACATAACCTATGATAGTGTAAATGAAATCCTGTAGTAAGGGGAACCCCTTTCATCCGACCACAAAGGTCCCTCTGTGTCCTGTGCTCCACATTGTCATAGCACTGTTGTAATCACCATGAAAAAGCCCTGATTCTTGATATAGTGTTCCTTTTTGTGGGCTTTGTCAAGTTTATCTAAAACCCTTGAGATTCAGTTGTACCAGTGC
This sequence comes from Spinibarbus caldwelli, assembly GCA_039654775.1. NCBI lineage: Eukaryota > Metazoa > Chordata > Actinopteri > Cypriniformes > Cyprinidae > Spinibarbus > Spinibarbus caldwelli. The sequence continues at coordinate 15,455,905 of CM077240.1, read as the reverse complement.
CATCCTATCCTCGACATAGAAAAACTGTGTATACAAAAACGTTATAACTAGGCCTAAATGACAAATTCTGCATATTAATATTTTAGTTGGCTATAATTTACAGAAACGTAATCCGATTCTGTTTTTCCCCCACATTTTCCTGTCCCTTTTTTGTCTTCATAATGAGATATTTCATGAGCCGAATAAACCCATTTAACTCATTTACTGTCAGGTTTAAGTAATTTTTCCTTTATTTTGCTTTTCTGTTAATACATCAGTTTCTTGCATTAAGGTACTTGTGAAGTTTCAATTTTATACTGCTACACACGTTAAAAGATAGAATATAACAATCTTTAAAAATGTCAAAGTTGTCATGAGGTGTTTCTTGAGACAAAGGATCCTATCTACTCATGAGCCATAAAGTTGATGTCATTTTTATGCTATATTAATTTTTATGTTTATGAATCGTTTCTTTTTAAGAACTTCTCTTTTTAAAATTATACAATTGCACAGGTTAACATTTTTACAATAATTACCCTAATATTTAGTTTACCTTTAGGTGGCGCTCGACTGCTTACTCCACTGAAAACTCAACTGGGTCGCATAAATGTCGTGATGTTTTGTCTTGGAGACATATTATCAAACGTATGACTTAATTGAGTTATTTCCGAGTATTTGTGCATTTATTAGTACAAACAGAAATTCTCAGCAATTCCTTTGAAATTATTATTTTTTTTATAAATTCCCATCCACAAATGACTGTGATTGGTGAAGCCTAACCAGCGCGGAGAAAAGTAACAGGTACAGCGTGAAATCGACATCGAGGAGCTGCTTCAGAAGCGTCCTGTATATTAATTTACGCTTGAAAAGGAAATAAAAACGGTAATAGCCATTGAATGTACTATGCACAGTGAATAACTGAGCAGGAGGATTTATTTTTCAAACGAATTATTCTTGATAAAGCGCTAAGCGCCGCCTATTTTCTGATCCTCCTGTTTCATGCTAGTTACTGTATTTCAATAGTGGATATTAAAAAAAAAAAAATACAAAAAAAAAAATTTAAATTAAAAAATCCCCTGTAGACCATAACTGAGAAAGACGGGGACCTACTGTGCGTCACTGCCAGTGCGCGTCCCCGCCTTCAGCTACGTCCATACCTCATCTGTCACCCTCCCTGCTTAATAACGGAAGGGTACTTCCTAGCTCCCAGTCAAATAGCCACTCTATTTTACCACTGTCTCCTGTGCTTTGAAGACTCGAGGATTGTGTAGCTATGCGCGGTACAATATAACCAGCCATTGTTCAGTGCAGCTTTGCACGCGCTGGTGTTTACAGCCTCTCGAGAGCAGCGCGTGGGTTACTGACGTTAATTCAGCCCTTTCGGTTTCACCATGGCAAGCGACGCGCTCCACAGATTCGTTTGCGTTTGTCGATACCTACAGGATCCCTGCCATGTCGCCAGATTCCAGCAGCTCTGCGGCGTCCGCGGGACGTTTCCTAAAAAACCGGCCGAGGCTGGCGAGACGCTTGGGGTCAACGGTGCTTGCGCGGCTGGAGGAGACTCAGCACACGGACTTCCGGCCCAAAGGCTGAGGAAAAGTTTAAATGCTGTTGAACAGGACGAATGTTCCGCTAACGGACCCTCGGGGCAAGACGCGGAGAGGGACTCCAAAGGTACAGTGAAGCCGTTACGCAGGAACTCGTTGACCGGTGATGTTGGCCAGGAGTTCATCATCGAGAACAGGCTTCTCTTCTATCTCTTCACCGTCGGAACCGAGCTCGGTAACGAGATGTTCTTCATCGTGTTCTTCCCCTTCTTGATGTGGAACGTCGACCCCTATGTGAGCCGGCAGCTGATCGTGGTGTGGGCCTGGGTGCTGTTCCTCGGCCAGTCCACGAAAGATGTGGTCCGCTGGACCCGTCCCGCCTCTCCTCCTGTGGTCAAAGTGGAGGTGTTCTACAACACCGAGTACAGCATGCCCTCCACACACGCCATGTCCGGCACCGCGCTGCCCTTCTGTCTGTTCCTGCTCACCTGCAGCCGGTGGCAGGTATGATGCACTCTTGAGCTGTTTCACACACAAAACCAATCGATAATCGTACCCACGTGAGGCAAGTTGACAGTATTTCGTTGGTCTATTCTTAGCAATCAGTATTTTCCCCCCTTGAACTAACAAGCGATTATTTTTATATTAGAAGCTATGCATTAGCACTTATTCCTAGAGTGATTAGTATCTTTTCAATTAGCCAGTGGCACTCAAGTCATTACATACTAGCACTTATTCCTTAACTATTAGTCACTGTCCAAAGAGTGAGAAGTAACAACGTTAGTTGATGCATTAACTTACATGACCTAAAATGTACATTTGTTGCAGTGTTTATTAATCTTTGTTAAATTGTTGTTTAATAAGAATACAACTGTTTATTGGGTTACAGTTTATTTTAAAGTGTCCTTGTTACAGTGCAGTTATACATTTAAGTACTGAGTAATATTAATTAACTACATATACTTACTATATGATTAGGGTTACTTGCATGTAATTATGCATAATTTATTGTCATAGTAAGTACATGTAACAAGGACACCTTAAAATAAAGTGTTATCATTTATGTTAGCCCCTAGTTAGTTTGTTGGTTGGTCCCTTAAGTTATATTAACAAATACAACTGCTAATAATGCATTAATAAAGAAATTATTCCATTGTTGTTCATGCTAACTAATGTAGTTAACAAATGGAAGCTTATTGTAAAATGTTGCCAGATTTGGCTATTGAATTTTGTGGATCGGTAGATATGAACTATCTGTATTGCAGGTGCTATTACCTATTCCTGTTCTAGTAATTTTACATTTAGGTACTAGTACTTATTTCTAGTTACAAGTAACTATTCCAATAGTTACTAAGATCTATTCCAGTTTTTCCAGTGGCAACTGAATAGACACTTTAGTAGAAACTAGTATATAGTTAAATTCAAATGTAATACTTGTAAGCAAACTAATATGATTTAATTAAATTCTGAAGTAGCCATTCTTTTTTTCCTTTTTTTTTTTAAATATTTTTTTTTTCCGTTTTTTTGCCTTTATTGTTATAGGACAGTGTAGATGAGACAGGAAGCGAAGTGGGAGAGAGAGAGAGAGAGAGAGGGGGACAGGATCAGGAAAGGTCCTTGAGCCAGGATTCATACCCACAAGACCATTGAAATAGCTATTCTGACTAGTCTTTATGTATGACATGTAAAAAAGTAATTGTATGTAACAACCTGCTATTAGTAGGATTTTGGATATAGTGCAGGAAATATAACAGCAAAAATTGTAATACATGATACCTGATAAAAGAAGGGTAAAAGTACGCACATCCGAAAATATCTTGGCCAGGTGCAAGATCAGGGGGTATCATCAAAAAAAATGGAAAAAAGATCTGCACACTGTTATATTCCCTTTATTCATTTATTTTTTTTAAAGTAGCAACGTTTCAGTCTAAGACCTTCGTCAGGCAAACACCAGTATTTGCCTGACGAAGGTCTTGGACCGAAACGTTGCTACTTTAAAAAAATGTTTGAATAAAGGGAATATAACAGTGTGCAGATCTTTTTTCCATTTTTTTTGATGATACCCCCTGATCTTGCACCTGGCCAAGATATTTTCGGATGTGCGTACTTTTACCCTTCTTTTATCAGGGATCATGTATTACAGAGTCAAGATCTCATTGACTGCAAACACCCTTAACATTTAACAGGCAAGAAAGTAAAGGTTTTGTAGTATCTATGTACATATGTTAGTTCATTTAGCCATTTAATTATGAAACACTGTCTGCAGGTGCATCTCAATAAATTAGAATGTCGTGGAAAAGTTCATTTATTTCAGTAATTCAACTCAAATTGTGAAACTTGTGTATTAAATAAATTAATCAAAGCAAAAGGAGCCCCTACCAAGTATTGAGTACATATACAGTAAATGAATATACTTTCCAGAAGGCCAACAATTCACTAAAAATGTTTTTTTTTTATTGGTCTTATGAAGTATTCTAATTTGTTGAGATAGTGAATTGGTGGGTTTTTGTTAAATGTGAGCCAAAATCATCACAATTAAAAGAACCAAAGACTTAAACTACTTCAGTCTGTGTGCATTGAATTTATTTAATACACGAGTTTCACAATTTGAGTTGAATTACTGAAACAAATGAACTTTTCCACGACATTCTAATTTATTGAGATGCACCTGTACTTGTATGCGTCATAATCAAGGGTAAAATTTGAGGCTTATTCCTAATGCTTTGTTCTCAAAACTTACTGGAAGGATGACTAGGACTTGCAGTCCTAATAAGCTGTTTCTCTTGAGGGGAAGTGATATGTTTTTAGTTTCTATACTAATTCACTTCATTTGCCAGTGCTGTGTGAAGTTAATCCAGTTCAGTGTTGACATGCTAAAAGGGCATTATTCCACTGGTGCTCAAATATTGATTTTCAGATCTCAAAAGTCATCTGTCCTAAGTCTGTTGCATTCATTGGAAAATAGTTTTACTTTTCCATATTGTTGTAGAATTAACTCATCTGGAAATTAAGGTTCCCAGTGAATGCATTTCCAGACAGAACATTAATCCCAAGGTGTATTTTTATTTATTTATTTATTTATGTATTTATTTTTGTGTTTTTGCAAAATATGCAGTCTTTGTTACTTAACCACTAAAGGTTTGTGCAGTGCACTGTATTATTCATAAATATGGATTTCTCTGCTGGGTTATCTGAATCATATGCTTGTTGGTGTCAAAGAAATCATTACTTTTAACAACAATTAGCATATAGTCAGAAGAAGTTGTGCTATTGCTTATGATAACTCTTTTTGATACACCTATAATATACGGCAGGGATCTGATCTAGTTCTGTAGAAAGCTTTTCTCAGTCTTCTGCTTTTGACAGATACTCATGAAAAACTGCTGGGGAAAAATGAATTAGAAGTCCATTCTTATTTTTTCCCTGGCAGTTTTTCTGAAGTCAGCAGAAACTGACTGATAATGTGCTGTGTACCTGCTGAAGCTTGAAAGTCTTATCCAGCTGTTTGTGCAGAAAAACGGAACTCAGTCCCTATAGTTTATTTTCTTGCTTTCATATCCTCTTAAATTTAGCAGGAAACTAGGAACAATAGCCTCAAACATGTTTCCTCTTCTTTCGCTATTGCCCTGGCCTCTTGATTTTCTGTAGACAAGTCTACAGATTGGAGAATGAAGAACTAGCAGCTTTGTATTCTTATATTAAGATTTTCAGGGAAACTGAAAATTTGCAAAGACGCTTTATTTTGGAAGTTGCTGGAGAACCAGTGAGGTCAAGTCAGCTCAAATGTTTAACTTACACACAGAGAAGTCAATGTTGATGGGATTGTGGGAGGTACTGGTATAATGCCCAGACTAAAGTTCAGCTGAATGCCAAAAACGAATAGATCTGTTGTCTGAATGATGAGAAATCCAGAGGCATTTCTGCAGATCAGCAGCTACTTCGATCCACGTCTCTTGCAACTGCACTTGGTCTGCCTCTAAATTATTAGAGTATGTTCAGGAATTCATCAAACATATCAACTTACATTAACAGTGTGCCTGGTGGTCTCAATCCTTGATGGACTCGTAAGGCACTCTGGCCCACTCTGTACTGATGCTGTTGCTTAATTTATGGTTGATCATTGTGTATTGTAAGTTATATTGTAAGGTTTTTAGTTCTGCTGTAAGCAGTTGGTTCAGCCTTCTCTTTGGTATGAAAAACACTACATTCTTGGATACCACTTGACTAAATATTGGATTATGAAATGCATACACTACCTTTCAAAAGTTTTGGGCCAGTAAGATTTTGAAATTTCTCTTATGCTGACCAAGGCTGCATGTATTTGTTTAAAAACAGTAGAAACAGTAATATTGTCAAATATTACTACAATTTAAATTGACTCTCTATTTTAAAATGTAATTTATTTCGCGGATGTCTTCATGAATTTTCAGCTTCATTACTCTAGCCTTCAGTGACACATGATCCTTCAGAAGTTATTCTAATATGCTTATTTTCTGCTCAAGAGATTCAGCAATGTTGAAAACAGATGTGCCGTGTAATATTTTCTCTTTCGTCTTTGCTGAATTAAAGTATTTATGTCTTAAAAAACAATGACCCACAGGTTTTAAACAGCAGTGTACATTGTTTGAAATTTGAATTGGATAATTTATTTTTATTATTTTATTTCTAAAATAATATTTTGGGTTTGGGTTTTGTAGTCTGTAAAAATTTAAATCATGTGTTTTAACTAGTGTTAATTTAGTATCATTTTAATTTCTAGTTGTTGTTTTCTAGTTTAATTTTTTAAGTTGTAGTAATGTTGTTTTTTGTCATTTCAGTGTTCAAAAACACATTTACTATATTTTTGTGTGTGTATATATATATATATATATATATATATATATATATATATATATATATATATATATATATATTATTTTTATTTATTTATTTATTTATTTATTTATTATTTTTAAGTTAAGGTTTATTTTACCAACTTTTTAATTATTTTTATTTTTTTTATTTGGTGTTGGTTTTAGTTTATAACCCTGTTTTTTTATTTTTATTGATTTTAAGAATTGACTTTACTGCCTATTGAACTGCAGTTCCTCACAAGTCTTTCCTCTCTGTGTTCAACAGTACCCGTTCATGTTTGGACTGAGCATCGCTCTGTTCTGGAGTGTCCTTGTGTGCATCAGCAGGATTTATATGGGCATGCACTCAGTCCTGGTGAGTAACGTTTTCATCACATTTAATCATTCTTTCTTATTGCCTTAAACCAATGGATCATCAAATAGGTTTTGGGACAACATGAGGTGAGTAAATGATGACAGTTTTCATTTTTGGATGAATGAACCCTTTAATAAGCATGCATGACCATTTCAGTCCGTTGCACTAGTTGCTGTATAATGGTTATTCAGAGCATATTAATGTGTTCTATGCAGTTCAGGCACTTTCAGCTTTCCACAGCTTTTGAAGTTGAGGAACTTTTCTGCAGCTTCGTGACTAAGGTTTTGGGAGCAGTTCAAGAAGAAGCCTAATATATGCTGCTTTAGTGTTTTGCAACCCTCTCCTGTCAGTAACGAAACAAATCAGTGAGTCATCACGGCTGACTCAGTATCCTCTGATCTTCTAACACTCATCTGTTTTGCTTTTCCTCACAGAAGATCTCTGATTGGATAATTGCTTCCCCTAGGCTTGTATGAGCCAGTGGTGATCATTTACATTTTTATGTGTTGAGGAGACAGAGGCCGATAGACAGTTTGAAACACAATATTTGCATTAGTCATCAAGATTGACGTTGTGTGTTAGTCATCAGTGCTGAAGGTTGCACATGTAGTAACAATTACCATTGACTTCTTACACCTGTTATTTTTTTTGCAGAGGCTGTGTGTCTTTATCTGTTTAAATGCTGTTGGTGGGAGCGGACAGATTTAGAAAGCAGATGCTGGTTGCCTAGGTGATGGGAACCTTATTTTAATGCTGTGCTCTCGATGAAGGTTACTGAATCATCTTTGTGGAAATCTGCACACCCAATGATTTAGAAAGTCTAGATCGTGCTCTGTGTGAAGTCTGTGGAGCAGGGCTCAACATTGTATGGTCATTTTGCCTATCGGGCCAGTCAGCTGTCATCACTATATCTTATGTGGTTCATTGACCACATGCAAATTTTTTTTAATGGATGTTATTGCAAATTGTGCTTATGTAAGTACACCAAGGTAAAGTCATCCAGCTAACTAAAATGAATGAAAATTTGTCAAAATTGAGAGAGTAACTTAGAGAGAGTAACTTTAAACAGTAGTTACATTATCAACAAATCAGTAATTTTTGGACCATTGTTTTTCAGCAAAAGTATGTTTATAAACAGCTGTGATAAAATTATATTATAGCTCGTCTAAATGTTAAAAAATGGGCTGTCAATTACAAAAAAAAAAAAATATTTTTAATTAGCAATTAGTCACGTATGTAAAGCTTTTTTTTTTTAAATTGTTTGTTGTACTCCTGCAGAGGGACGTCTTTGGTGGTTGCATTATATCTCACTTTTTTCAGCATCTTGTTTTCATGTCTTTCCAGACCAATAACACTTTTATCTTCAAAATACAAATTAAGATATTTTTAATGAAGCCTGAGAGATTTCTGTCCTTCTATTGAAAGTCTGTGCAAGTAGAACTTTGAAAGTTCAAAAGGTTCATAGAGTTCATTAAATATGATAAGCTCAACTGTACTTGTTGCACAAGAACAAAACTCAAAAGTTATTGTGGAAGCTCAAAAAATATGTTTGCCTGATACGTGAGAACCAATTAGGTTTATTAAACTAACCCTTTTTTATGTCTGTTTAAAATGTTTATAGGGTGAATTCAGGTGAATTTGGACACACTGGGGAAAAAATGTCCCAGTTATCCTGAATTAACCCTAAATAATAAAATATTTTATCATTAATATACTAAACAATTACTATGTTAGAAACATGAAATTGATAGTCCAAAAAAATGTGCTAAAAATATTACTTATTTGTTTGAAAATGTTGGCAAGGCATGTAAAAATCTGAACTAGTGGACCTAAAAAAATCTAAACTAGTCGTCATAGAAATGTTACTAAAAATATTTCTTATTTGTGTGAAAATGTTGGCAAGGCAAGTAAAAATCTGAATTAGTGGACCAACCAAGCCAGGATAGAAAAAAATCCTTATTGTTGAGCCCCTGATGGGCTGTTTGACAGCTTAGGGATGAAAGTGCCTGTGATCAGAGTGCTTTGGTAGAGAAGATCACGAAAAAAACGTCTCAAGGAGGGCTTAGATCTTTCCAGCATCCGTTCAACCCTCTATCTTAAAAAGACTGATATATAGAGTAGGACTAGGGAAGGACTAGAGCAGGAGTGCAGTGGGTATGTGTAAATGAGACACTGCTGGAAAGAATCAGAGACCTTTGGCTTGCAGTACATGGAGCAGTGTGTGTGTACATGTATAAAATAGACATGGACAGGTTAAACAGGCTACACATCTGCCAGATCTATAAGTGAAGAGAGGCTTCTTGTCGTGACTGTGGATGGCTCATGATTAGGCATTTCCTTCTGCAGATTCTGCAGGCTCTTTTGACCTTTTACCCATTTTAAAGTACATAACCGCATGAGTGTATCATATACAGACAATCAGATTGTAGTGTTCTCATGAGTTGTCCAAAGTCAGGCTCTAATCTTCTGTTAACCTTGAATGTGCCTCACATCAGATTAGATGCCAAGGGGCAAATGGATCATTTACTGAACTGCCTCATGCCTCTCCAGACGCTTGTGACTGACTTTCTTCTGTGGAACAATAAAAAAAAAAATGTGAAGAATATTCTAGACACTCTATATCATTTCCATATAATGAAACTGAGGCTGTCAAGCAAATATTAGGCAAAGGGTGTCAACAAAGTGCTCCAAATAGGAAATTATATTACAGTTTAAAATAATTTTCTATTTTAATGTATTTTAAAATGCAATTAATTTCTGTGATGGCAAAGCTGAATTTTTAGCAGCCATTACTCAATTCTTCAGTGTCACATGATCCTCAAATATTTATTTTTATCAGTATTGAATGAAAACAGTTCTGCTGCTTAATTGTGATGCAGGAAGCTAGGGCAGATCTCAAGATTTTCTGTAAATAATGAATGAACGATCAGTCTGTTTCTCACACAAAGCTATCATATGACTTAAGATAGCCTGGAACACAACCGATGAGTTACATAGACCACTTTTATGGTACCTTTGCATTCTTTTTGAAGACTGTAAACCATTCACTTTTATTGAAAAGAGTGAGCAGAAAATTCTTCAAAAATTCACCTGTGTTCCACTGAAAAAAGGACATTATATGGGTTGGTAATGGTCATGACGGCAAATAAATAATTACATTTTTAATTTTTTAAAACATTTATTACATAACAAAATTCTTCACTAACAAATTACGACATCGAAATCAACATAAAATGTCAAAAAACTAAGTCTGAAGGAAGAATGTTACAAAACCAGTTCCTAATGTTCATCAAGGCTGCAGTGTTAGAAAAAGTGAACTGGAAGCTCAGTTCAGTGAACATCTGCTGTCTGTGAAATCTCACATAAAATGGAGAGACGCCCTGAACATCGACTTTAACTTTTGTGCCACGCACAAATAAAGCAGCTGAAGTGTGTGTAAAGCCTGCATAAATGACATCTCTTTATCAGAACTACATTCCATATTCCTCAAGGCTGTTCTCAGGTCTGTTTTGACATATGGTAACCATGGCCTTACATTAGTGGACTCACTGTATAGTTAATAAATACATTGCAACATTTTATTTCAGGGTGAATGTTTTTGTTAATTCAATACACAACTGGGCCCTGTTACCCATAATGACTCGTACACCGTTTATACAGATCACTGATACTTGAACACCACCTTTCTTGTGCCAAGCAATACCTGTTTTCACTAACCTTCACGTATTTCCCTGGCCAGTAGTGAATAAACAATGACAATTTAAATGGCAGTTTGTCTAAAAATTGCTCACTCTCATGTCGTTCCAAACCTTTAAGACTTTGGTTAATCTTTGAAACACAAATTAGGATATTTTTAAAGAAACCTGAGAGGTTTCTCTCCCTTCATTGAAAGTCCAGGTAACCAAAACTTAAAGAAACAAAAAGGTCATGAAGGTGTTATAAAATGAATCCATGTGAAACAAGAAGTTATTGGACAGAAACCTCTCAGGTTTCATTAAAAATATCTTAATTTGAAGGTTGAAGGTCTTATGGGTTTGGAATGATGTGAAGGTGACTAAATGATGACAGAATCAGACTTGTTCAATCGAGTAAGTTTGTTCCTTCATCTTCACAGGAGGTGATCACAGGCTTCCTCTACAGTGTGCTCATCCTGGCGGTCCTTCACCCCATGCTGCATGACATCGACACGTTCTACCTGTCCCACAGCTACGCCCCTCTGGTCGTCCTGCTTGTGCATGTTAGCTTCAGCTTGGTGGCCTTCTCGCTGGACTCATGGAGCACCTCCCGTGGCGACACGGCCCAAGCGTTGGCCACAGCTGCCGGAGCCGCGTTGGCATCCCGCCTGAACCACCAACTGGGTCTGCAGCCAGATCCCCCCAAAGAAGCTCTCCCACTCACCCTGCCCCTGATAGATGCGGCCTTACTGACCCGCTCCATCATGCGGCTCCTGGTAGGAGTGGCCGTGCTTCTAGCTGTCAGGGCTGCCATGAAAGCGGTGGCGATCCCGCTGGCCTGCAGGATCTTTGGCGTGCCTTCGGATGACGTGCGGAAGGCTAGACAACACGCGCACGTTGAACTGGCGTACCGGTTTATGGTCTACGGCACAGTGGCCTACTGCTGCGTTTTCCTGGTGCCTCTTCTCTTTGGCTTCCTTGGCTTATCTTGAAGAAAATCCCTCCGTTTAACCTTGTTGTTATCCGCTTTTTATCCTAGCTTAACCTATACATGACCTGGACTTGTGAAGGTCCACAGTTGTAGTCAAAACCAACAAACATTTGGTTGCAAACACATATGATGTTCATGATTTTGATCATTTCACCAGCTCCATTTCCATGCTAATTTATTTCACTTGTTTTGTTTACAGATTTTATCGAACTAATAAATTTGAACAGGGTTTTTTTGGCATTTGTTGCCATCGGTGGGCTGTTTTTCTTGAAAGTGAGTGCGTGAGACGTAATGATCTTCAGAGGACCTGTTCAAAGCTTCTGAGTCTTGAACAGCAATGTTTATAGCCATTCTCAAAAAGGTTTCAAATGTTTCCTGCATTTGTCTTCAGTAGATTTCCTTCAGCAGACTGACACCCACCCATCCTGGACCCTTGTGCTTTCTCTCACTCAACAATACGATTGATTGTTTCTCGCTGTACAGATTTTGGCTCAGTCTGCGGTCCTTCCCATCTGTTTTCATCCTTCTGAAGCAAACTAACCTGAGTGAACAACCTTGTCAGACATTTGTATCCTTGTCATGGTTTTCCCTCAAGGGCTCGTTCTCATAACATTTTGTAATTCTCTGTTCTTCCTAGGGCTTGTTTCTCTTCTCAGTGGGTCCATTCCAGATCAGTGCTGTGGCCCTAATGGTTCATTCAGTGGTTCAGAAAAGACGCTCTTAAATCTGAGAGGTGTAGAAAGTTGTTCTTATCTAAAAACTGGTTGAGTTCACAATAAGCGGTAATGCATTGAAAGAATGAGGGGAGGGAATTTCCAGTTAGTATGAATGCTGTATACATGAACTTCCTGTGGATGTTACTTTGAAACTCAAGCTAGGAAAAGGCCGCTCTGAATATGAATGCAGCATATCTTTAACATTGTCTTTGTCAATGTATTATTTATACACGTCAGATATGTTTTTAAAAATAATTACAGAGAGTAAGATTTATGCAGTGAGTGAATAGCTCAGAGCAAAATGGACAGTTTTAATTTAAACAAATAATTGTGGATTTTTGTAATATTTCTGTTAGTGTTTCTCATTTCATTCCAGTTCTTTTTAAAGGGACGGTTCACCCAAAAATCAAAATTCATAATTTACTTACCTTCGTGTTTCAAACCGATGTGTTTGTCTAAAAAAAAAAATTAAAAAAAAGGAACCCACTGACCTTAATTATACTGTTAAAAACTTCTTTTGTGTATCACAGATTTGGAATGACATGAGGGTGAATTTTTTTTTTTTTTTTTTTTTTTGAGTGAACTATCACTTTTTGTAACAGTTGGCTTAATTGAGATACTAAAATTCAGAGCTGTCGAGTGCTGTGGGTATTTTGCATGTCTCCATTCGACATCCATGCCGTCCCATACTGTCATTAGTTTGGAGGAGATGCACTGAAATCTTCTTTCTTCAGGAATACACTCAGTGTGACTTTATTTAATGGAATGACTGAACTTCCTTGCTTTGTCCACTTGTCTGAATTCACTGCAGTTTTAACTATTTAAATATGATTATGGGCATGATAACATGATTAAAGTAAATCCGACATATATTTTCTGATTGTCAGTATTAACCTAGGTAGTTGATATGTAGTCTGTCTTTGAACTAGTACTCTATTCTTGCAGTATATTTTGTTAGTGTGTTCAGTTTCACAAGGAAATGTTGTAAAGCCAGTCATAGAAAACAGATCTCTGATAAACATTCATTGCTCAGAAACCCCAGTGCCTTGCATCCTTATTTTTCAGGGCAACTTTATCCTCCAAGACACCACAGCTGTCTTTCTGTAAACAGTTTTGATGGTGCAAATGTTGTCACGCATCCACAATGTTTATTTGCAAAACTCATTGTTGGTTATGTAATTGAAGGCTTTTCTTTTCACTTTTTTTTTTTTTCTGATATATGACGTGTATCTACAGATTTGTTTAATGTGCTATATGTGGAATTTATTACCGGGTTTCTGGTAACATTTTGAAGGTGCCAAATTGATCTGTGCACCAGTATAAATAAAGGAAACAGTTGTGCATATATTCAATTGATTACTATAATTGTGCATATAGTAAATGTACCATAACTGAATGATAAGCTGTTTTATTTTACAGTGCACTGAGCTGAAGTGGATATCATATCACAGACAGCTGGATGGTGTTTTAGGGTTTCCTGCAAGGAAATGCATTATGAATGAAGCTTGTACACCTTACCTGTGCTGAATTTTGAGCCGTTCATGGTCATCTAAACTCACACATGTACTGTATCTGTAATCTATGGCTCCTCGTCTGCAATGTTCTTGCCATTTTTCTGTTCTTATTATTACAGTGAATAAAAAAACAGTATGAATTACCACTGTATTTGTGTTCTTGTCATCTGAAATGAGTTTTTTTTTTTTTAATTAAAAAATTCTATTACAAAGCAGTCACTGGGGAGTAAGAACATTTTGTATTACAGCATTATGTTTGTGAAAATTACTTTTTGATTATGACCAACTAAATGCTTGGCTTGCAGTGTTTCCTCTTATCAGTGTTAAGTGCTCGTGTTCTCTTGATCTAGCAAGGTTCAGAGGCACACATACTCATTTCTCAATTTGTCAGCTCTTTGGACAAAGGTCTACTTTCTGCATGATGTATGGATTTTAACCCACTGTGTAAGTGCGAGAGGACCTAGCTTATTTCCTACCTCTCGTATATTTCCACATTAGCTAATTGCACATTACACATATTTAGGCTCTATGTAGACTACTGCAGTATATTAGCTTAATTTTCCCCCCCACATTCACTGCAAAATAAAAAATCTCATTTAAGTGTCTAGTAGTGTCACCTTTTATGCTTGCTCTAAAACTACTTTAAATGACTTTCCTCCCCTAATCTAAAAAAATGAACGCAGTTTTATGACCTCACAATAATTTATGGACTACATGGAACATTTATACTTTTAAAACAGTAGGCATACCTGAATAAAAAGGTAAAGGCAGGAACAAAGTTAAGGTACTCTATCGCCATCCTGTGGTTGCAAGTACAAAGTACATCGTGGAGAATAAGTACTGAAAATTGAAAAGTTAATGCAATTATCTTGAAATGGTGCAGTTCACTGCAAAACCAATTTAAGAATCGATCTTTATAGAATTTGTTACTGACCTCTTCTGCGTCTTTACACCTGTAGGTGGCGACTAGAGTATATTATGTGAGTTGTAAGTGGCAGATTCCTTATTATAATACACTTTAGTAAGAAAATGGCCATCTACAAATTTAAAAAAGGGAAAAAGTGAAAAGAAAGAATTAAGCGAGTTAAAAAGATTCACGAGGGAAATGGAATCCTTCCTTCACTTAAAAGATTCATTCAAAAGCACACATTCATACCTAACAACACTATCATCTCTATGAACAGTCAAGAGTTGTTCCCAGCTCTGAACGTCTTTGCTGGGGTTCAGAGGAAGTTCGAGGCTGAGATTCAGTGCAACTTAAAATGTTCATTGGTCGAGAGACTATATCCACTATATATAACTGTATATAATCATGTTAGTAAAACATGTCTCAGCTGAGAGAAACGAGAACGAATAGATGAAAAGATGAATGAACGAGGAGAAACATCACTGGTCAGTGTCATTTGAGTTATGTAACAAAGTGAGGACTCAGTAATTAAAGAGGGGAAAAATCCCCCAAATCCTTTTCTAAGAACAGGAAACGTTAGTGGAATCGTTCTTCTAGTAGTCTGCGGCGTTATAAGTGTGATTAGTTTGTTGTAATGCGACTCATTCGAGGTAAACAGAGCCGGCGGAGACCGCTCGGGTGACATTTCTCGCCATACGGGCATTTCTGGTCCTTGTCTTCATCCAATCTCCATCTCAGACATTTACACCGCAACCTACCTCCATCGCTCCTCGACATCAATGACGTTTGACTTTCGAGGCGTGCCTAAACTGTTTTTGATTGACAGTCCGCTGACCAATCCACGCGTTCGATGTGCAGCGAGTAGCCAATCATTGGCCTAACAGCATAAACCAGCGTTTCATCATGCTCGGTTTAGCGCTCTGTTTTGAGCCAGGAAAAAATTGGCACAGAGCACTAGCACAGCCTGCTAACATATACTTGTGATAACAGGTTAGCAATTAGTCGCCATTTGAGTGAGTTTAGCAGTAAGGAGAAGGACATTCTTACCTTAGTGACCAACATCTGGGTATGTAGTCGGTCAGTGAATGTGCATGAATGTGGCTTTTGGTGCAGGCTGGGACGGCAGCTACAGGGATTAGCTGTACGGGGAGCTCCTGCTAGCAGTGCAATGCTGACATACCTTCAGACGGCTTGCTAATTATCTCATAAACGGGGATTGTGGTGTGACTTCAGTCGGAAACATCGTCAACATTCATACGCGGACTGTTTTCCAAAGCCGAGACCGGTTTAAATAGTCCGACAGTGAAGCGCTTGAGTTAGCTGGCTAGCTGGGTCGCCTGCAAGTACAAGGTTAGCTGCTTAAAACGAGCCACCTGGACCCGAGAACCATCGAAAGAGGTAAGAAACACAGTTAAACACCGCATTACTAAGTTAATAGTGATTTTAGAGTGATATTTAACAAGCGTCCGGCCATTTAAAGCAGACTGACCAGCCAATTATTTGTAACTAGAGAGCTATGTACTCTAAAAGATCAAAACCACTGAGCTCGGTTTGTGTTTATAGGCAGTTAAACACAAGATCGTGCTTTGATTACAATCTTGGCATTCGGTTTCTGACATATTTGCTTATTTGAGGTATTCAGAAACGCCTTCTTCATGTCGGTATGGGATAATGCTGTGAAATGAGCACCGGTTGTTCACTGTGTAGTGATGATTATTATATTTTCTTCATTAATTTTGAGGTATATTCTTAGGCACCTGTGTAGGCAGTCTGATCAGCCTTTGATGGGATGAGAACATCAACTCACTTTCCAAATCTGAGTAAATGGAAATAATTAGTCATCTTCAGGTTTTCTTTGGCTTTTGCCGGCTTTACCAAGTCAACAGTCTTGTTTATTGGCCTTGTCTTTCAGGCTCTTGGGAATGCAATATACTCCACACCTGTTTTTGTTCCACAGCTGCAGTCATGCGTTTCACGGACTGACAATTGAGACTTTTCAGGCACACTGATTCAGACTCATCTGATCTCCTGGTTTTCTGTCTGGTAGTGTTTATATTGAGACAGGACATACTTTTATCTGTCAAGGACATGCATTTCATCAGAAAGCACAATGCAAGATCATACCAGTCACTTTGCGTGTGGAAACAAAAATGTAGTTAAACCTTGGTCAACGTGAGTGACTTGCCAGAACTGTTTGTATTCTCATATGCATAAAAATGTTTTGGATAAAGCATATTGGAGTATGTAGAAGGAAAGTTTGATGTCTTTATAAACTCAGATCCAGTGTTCGCTTTGTCAAAAACATTGTGTCAATGTAAAGGACAACCATTTGTATAATGGTTGTAATTTGAGTCAGGCGTTCTAATCAATGAGAGCAGTCAATTGTATGTTACAGGGCCCTTCCTTATAAAACAAACACAGTCTCAAGCTGTTGTTTCGCAGTATGTGCTTTAAATTTGAAGCTTGTGAAGTTTGAGATTTATTAAAAGTGGTTTCTTTGGGGTAAAAACATTTTTGCTACTCATGAAAGCGTTGGACAAGCATTACGATACAGGTGTGTAACAGCAGATTTGTGAACCGTTTGATTTTTAAACAAAATAGTAGGCTATCTTGGATAATGAAATTGCATGATTATTAGATTTAAAAAAAAAAAAAAAGTCAAACATTGCTAATACCGTTAATGTGCATGTCAAAATTTGATCAGTCCAGTGAGAACTATAAAACTGTCATTTTTTTAAGCTGCCTTTCCACTTTCTCTGACATGTGATTGTCACTTTTTGTCTTCACTGAGAGTAACACAGAGATTTCAATTTGTTCTTAAAGCAGCTGTTGCTCTCTGGTTATTCACCATTGTAAAATAATTGAATGTATGACTATATCCATTAAAATTCCCCATACAATTCAAAGAAAAACAGTAGTTTTTTAGGAATAATTAATATTATTAAAATAATTGTGGTCACAATTATTTATAATTGTCCTTTTTAAAGAAATGGTGCAACAAGTTGTTGCTGCAGGTTTTTTTTTTTTTTTTTTTTTTTTTGAGTCATGTTTTAATTTAACCAAGAACACAAAGTGGAAGAGAACTGCCACTAGTCCCATCAAAAAATAGGTGTATGGTGATGGTCAGGCATAGAAATATAGAGATTTTTTTTTGTTTGTTTGACCCACCTAAATGAACTCCAAGAGAGAGGTTTAAAAATTTTAGGTTACAAAACCCCAGCAGGACACTTCAGGATATGTAAACACATCAGTTTGTGTAGCGAATCAACCACCTAGAAAATGCTCTTTGCACTGCTGTTGTCTGGAGAAAAAAAAAATCATCAGCATCCACGTCCTGTTCGTGATGTAAGAGGGTGTAATATTTTGGAGCTCCTTTGCCGCCTCTAAAAACGGGACAGCTTTGCACAGTCACAACAAAACAAATTCTGTATTTTGCCAGGGTGTTTTACTGGAGGTTGTGAGGACGTCAAAGGTGTCCATTTGTGAGCCGAAGCTTAACTGAATGTGGGTCATGTTGTACAACAATGATCCTACACTCTTAAGTAAATGTATAACCAAACAGCTTCAGTAGACGACATTTCATGCTTTAGAACAGCCAAGTCCAAGTCCTGACTGTCCAGTTTCTATTTCCTCGCTTGACATGGCGTGAGTCGGGAGAAGTTTTATAGTTCAGTCAATGAAGAAGGTGAGCTTACATTTTACGTTCAATTAATGGACTTGAACATTATCACAGTCCTTCTCTTACCGATGTATGCTAAGGCCATGTGTATGAAACCTTGATCGTCCAATAAACAATTTGGTATCTTGAGCATTGATTTATAATACTGTTAGATGAATGGGGAATAAATCCTGGACCGTGGTTAAGTGTGCAGTGCTCTGTTTCTCAGCACTTTAAATCCTAGGCTCGTACTGGCAGGCCGTCTAGGGCCATATTAGAGCCACCGTAATGTAAACACATCTGCAGAATGGAAAAGCATTCGGCTGTTCTTCAAAGCTCACTTTTACGTAAGGGTCTTGTGGTCTTTAGTTCATCTCTGTTTTGGTAAGGCATCCATGCGCTACATGTGGCTCATCATGAAAAACAGATCACTGAAAACTTGTCAGTATCTAAAGTTGAGTTGATGTATGAATAATTTCAGATGGGTGACCTTTTATATTACAGTTTGGATTGACATTAATGTTAAATGTAACTTACTTTTCTTAAACGACTTCTTGTTTTTCAATTCACAAGCAGCAGTAAGGATGGCAGAAACACTTCCCTACATGGCGTGGCTTTGCCTCCAAAGTCCTTTTGGTTTATGACTGGTGTTATGACAGCCTCACATTTATCAGCCTGATAACTGACAGTTACACACTCAGTTGTGAAATTTATTAGCAAGGAGTGTTTTTTAGGCATAAGATCTTGCTTAAATGTATGTCATGGCCTTTCATTTTGGAGGCTGTTCCTTTTTGCTTTGTATATTACACAATTAGCCATAATTTTTTTTAGATGCCAAGGGCATTTATGCAAAATGACTTGTCTATATTGGGTTGCATGAATAGTGTTTGACTACATAAAGTGAATGCATTTAGTTGTTATTGAACATTTTAAAAATGTAATACTTTTTAAGTGGACCTTTTTCACTGAGTTAAGCTTATTTAGTTCGTTAGCAAATGTTCTATTAGTAAACCCATGAAAACAAAAAATTAGATGTATACCCAGCGGCAAATGCTTATCATAGCCACTGGATATGTTAAACATGTTTTTGTGTAAATTAGTCCTTTTATTTTGACAATTTTAAAAAAGGCAAATCTGAAGATTCAACACAGGTAGGTAAGAAACACAAGCAATATCAGGCCAGGGCAGAGCAGATAATGATAATAATAATGCAAACTTTCAACCAACTTGATAAGTAGACTTGAGGGAATATTTTATGTCTTCATTGCACTAACTTTCAGACAAGTCCTCTTCTTCCTTGTCAGCAGATAAGATGTTTTTAATTGGTAGATGATGTTTGCTTGTCATTGTTGGAGGACTCTAGTGATAATGATGTGAGTTGTCATAATGACAGCACTTGGATTTGCACGGTAAACCATAACTGTGAGGTCTCTCTGTTAGCCAACACCCCTTGCAGGAATCCAGAAGAAAGCGAAAGGCCCTAGCCTAGATCATTAACTTTGAGCCAGTGAAGGTTCAGGTTAGTAATACAGTAATATATTGTACAGTCAGTTAAATAAGTGAAAAGCCTTTACAATGTAATGCATGTGTTAGCATTGTAGTGTGGATTAAAAAAAGTGTTATACTGGTTGCTAATTTTAATCTTATTAATGTTAATTAATTAATGTGAGTTTTAATATCTAATCCATTATGAGTATTTATAAACTGATGATACACTAATGGCCCCCCTCCCCCTTTTTTTTTTCTGGTCTTCAGTTAGTTTTCGTTTTGGTAAGCTGGATCTGAAATTGATGTGTGTCCAAATGTAGGACACAGGGGAGAACAGAAGGTCACATCCACATACCCCCTGTAGATACTCTCTGGAGAACAAAGTATCTGCGCCTGCTGTGAAATTAATCAGCTGTCTGTTACTCTCATCCGGCTCCTACCGTAGCAAAGTGTCAGGATGTTAACATTTTAGCTGAAAAGATGGTGGGTTGGGAACCAAGAACTGGTTCTTATTTAGGATGAATGATTTTCATTACATTCTTCATTGCAGTCTTAAGTATTTAAAAACATGGAATGGTAGAACCAGTGTAATTTCCAATTCACATCCCCCCCCTTGTTTTATGGTTTGAGTTTGTTCTTGTTTTTGTTTTTTTATTTTTATTGTTTATGATTTTTGTTTGTTTTTATTGTTTGCGTGTTTTATTTATTTTTGTCTTGCTTTTTGTTTTTGATATTTATTTTAATATTTATTTGATGTTTTATTTAGTGTTTTTTTTGGTGTTTTTTATTTTTGCTTGTTTTATGGTTTGAGTTTTGTTCTTATTCTTGTTTTTGTTATTGTTTATGATTTTTGTTTATGTTCTGAGTTTTTATTTTTGTCTTGCTTTTTGTTTTTGATATTTATTTTAATATTTAGTGGTTTTTTTTTTTTCTTCATTGTTTGGTTTCTTATTTTGTTTTTCAGTTTTTTTTTTTTTTTTGTTTTGTTGTTGCTTGGTTTTGTTGGGGGTTTGTTTTATTTTTTTGTCGCTCATCATTTTGTCCAACGTTACACGCTACTCCTCCTCATTTTAGTGGAGATATAGCCTTGCTAAACACGTGTACAATGTGAAGTCCCCACCTCCTTCTGCCACTCCTCCACTTCCTGCTCTGCCTGGGAAGAGTACTAAAGCCTGATCACTTCCTGTCCCATGGTAATCCCAGTGCATGGCATTCCTGTGGGTGTGTTTTGAGCCCTTACGTAAGGCTGAGAAGCCTCAGGGACACCATCCAAGTACAGTTTAACCTGTAATGGCCCACCGCTGTTGACTAACATTGAATTTGAAAGGCCAAAGCAGGTAGAGTTTGAGGGCTCGAGTGCACGTCTGTCCTGATCATGACTGGGTGAGGATTTTAATTCGTAAAAGACTTTTCATCTAGAGCGTTTCTATGATGCCTTAAGATGCCTCCTCCATAGGAAACTCATTTGCTTTTGTCATTTAGATTGAATATTCTGCTGCTCAGTAAAGCCATGCATCTGAATATGTCTTCACTGCCATTCACAACTCCTCTCCTGTGTCCTCATGGGATAAAGTGCCCACTGGATGCACACTTCTAAATCTCAGTGGTTTTCTGCACATTATCCCTGACTGTTCTGTTTTCCTCTTTCTTTGATGCCCATGAACTCTCTCTGGCACAGGGCTATGTCTTCAGCAGCCACCACAGCCCCGTCGGTGGACAAGGTGGACGGCTTCTCCAGGAAGTCTGTCAGGAAAACCAGGCAGAAGCGAGCGCAGAGCTCATCCCAGTTCAGATCTCAGGACAAGCCCATAGAGCTGGTGCAACTGCCTCTGCTGAAAGGTAAGCTGTGTTTACGTGGTCAGATGAAGATAATGGTTGGTGATGTCAGAGTGCTTTGAGCTAGTTTTATTGGTCTGATAGAGCTAATAAGGTTGGTTGAACTCTAATAAAAAAAAAAAAAAAAAGGAAATCGACACACTGAATGCAGACAAACAGTCGTTGTGTGACCAAGTGAAAGAAAAGTTTCAATTTTCAAGATGGGATTGTTCTAAGTCTGTCATGTTGTCCCATTTTTATGTCTCTCATACTTACCAAGGCTGTTATTTACATGAAGATAACCACAGTAAAAACAGTAATATTGTGAAATATTATTAAAATTTAAAATGAATCTATTTTCTATTTATATATAAAAGTAGTCTTTTTGTTTTAAATATATTCTAAAATTTAATTATTGTGACAGAATTCTTTTTCAGCATCTTTACTTCAGTCTTCAGTGTCACATGATCCATCAGAAATCATTCTAATATGCTGATTTGGTGCTTAAGAAACACTTATTATCAATGATGAAAAGTTGTGCTGCTTAATAATTTTGTGGAAACAGTGATGCATTTCATCAGGATTCTTTGCGTAATAGAAAACATTGTAATAATCATTACTATCACTTTTGATCAATTTAATGCATCTTTACTACTTTTATACAGCAATTTCTTTAACTGTTTTAATTTTTAAAAAGTCAGCTATCCTAAAGTATGTAAAATCACATTAATGATGAACATATTACACTAACTTTTGAAATCCGCACAGTATACACTTTACGAACAGTATACATTAATGAACAGTCAAACTGTTAGTTTTACACGTAAACATGTTTTGCTTTAAAAGTGAGCATATGCTGTCTGTGTGAATTGTTTAAATATTGTCAGTAAAGCCACATACTACATGAACATTGCCACTGTAAGTGGTTGGTTATGGCACATATATTACTGTGTGGTCTTGAATGGTTTTTCAAACTCAAGCCCCTATCAGCTGGAATATTTAGAGGTCAAATGCCAGATAGACCTCCAAGCTAATATGTGAAGTATTTTAGGCTTCCTACCAACAGTCCTGAAACGTGAGGCAGATTACAGTAGGAAAGTCAAGGAGGTTGATGTAAACCATTTGTGGAATATTAGTACTCCATGGATTATTTTGCATGAACTCTTTCTCTCTGTCTGTCTAGATGTTTCTGCGCAGGAGCAACCAGAGCTATTCCTCAAGAAACTGCAGCAGTGCTGTACTCTGTTTGACTTCATGGACACACTGTCTGACCTCAAAATGAAAGAGTATAAGCGGTCTACCCTCAATGAGCTGGTGGACTACGTCACCCTCAGCCGGGGCTACCTGACTGAGCAGACCTACCCTGAGGTGGTCAAAATGGTGAGATTAGTAGCACACTATGTGACTGGAAAGTTTCTATGGTTGTCTAATTTATATGCCTATATAATTCAGAGATACTTCAAGTGTTCCATTTTTTCATTTGTCACAGGTGTCCTACAATATTTTTCGTACTCTTCCGCCTAGTGACAGTAATGAGTTTGACCCAGAGGAAGACGAGCCCACACTGGAGGCCTCATGGCCGCACTTACAGGTAGAGAGCCACAGCCAGCATCAAATAAATAGGAATTAATCACCTTTTTTAAAAAAAGTAATGCATGTAAAAACACACAAAGTTAAAAAAAAAAAATCAAACCATATGGGCTTTAAAAAGTCTTAAGGTTGAAATAATTGCAAGGTTTCATTTCAAGGACAAGTTTTCCGATCTCTCTCTTCCTTTTCCACTTAAGCTCATTTACGAGTTCTTCATTCGCTTCTTGGAAAGTCAGGAATTTCAGCCCAGCGTTGCCAAAAAATACATCGACCAGAAATTTGTATTACAGGTGAGTGATTGTCTGTGAAATGTTCTTGGACTTCTCATCCTAGTATAAATCAAGTGAAGCCAGTACTGCCAGTAAAACAGCACAGATATAGCTGCCTGAATACTTGATTCTGATTGGTCAGTAGTGGCGTTTTTCTGTCAAATATTTTTTGAGTATTTACCACTAAACTGTACAGTTGACTTTTGTCAATGATAACCAGTTCAAAATAGTAGTTTTTTTTTTATTTTATTTTTTTCAATTTTAGTAGCTGTGTATTAAGGTAATATGTCTTTTTTATTAGTCGTACACATTGCTCACATAGTTAATAAAACTCCTCTTGCGAATTTCTAGCTCTTGGAGCTGTTTGATAGCGAGGACCCGCGAGAGAGGGACTGCCTGAAGACAGTTCTGCACAGAATCTACGGAAAGTTCCTCGGCCTCAGGGCCTTCATCCGCAAACAAATCAACAACATTTTTCTTTGGTAAGTAACTGTCAAGTGTTTTTGTTGCGAATATACTAGATGAAATATTAAGTTAAGCTGATATTTTTTTTTTTTTTTTTTTTTCTCTCCTGCCCTGACAGTTTTGTATATGAGACAGAGCACTTCAATGGCGTAGCTGAACTGCTGGAGATTTTGGGAAGGTATGTCATATTTTAGGACCCCTTCTTTGGTTGGCAGTGATGTGGAGAAATTTAAATCAGGAAATTAAGAGTTTGGAAAGACATGAAGGGTGACCCACAGATGTCACATTCCTGTTTAATTTTACTCCACCCTGTCCTCAGTCTTGAGGCATTTAGAAGTTTGTCTCCTGCGTATTATCAGTTTCTTTCATGGTTATCAATGTCAGATCAGAAGTCTCACACGTCTCTGGTTTTACAGCATCATCAATGGTTTTGCGCTTCCTCTCAAAGCTGAGCATAAACAGTTCCTGGTGAAAGTGCTGCTGCCTCTGCACACAGTGAGGAGCTTGTCTCTCTTCCATGCCCAGGTACAGACAATCAGCTGTTTGATAACTTGTACACATGTCTGTGCTTGCTCACTTACATTTCAGGGGCAGAAGAAACAGATTCCTTGTTTCCGTGCTTGTTTATGACCGTTTATGAATCTAAACATTTGAAATGTATTTACGTTAATCTCAAGTCATCTCTTCTTCTAGCTGGCCTATTGTATTGTACAGTTCCTAGAGAAAGATCCCACGTTAACAGAACCTGTAAGTGTTCCTTGTCACCATTATCTTCCTCATTCTTAATCAAGTTTCAGCTTGTTTCTAAAGGATTTTCACTAGTTGGATTCATTGGGGTTTTTTTTTGTAGGTTATCGGAGGCTTGTTGAAGTT
This sequence comes from Spinibarbus caldwelli, assembly GCA_039654775.1. NCBI lineage: Eukaryota > Metazoa > Chordata > Actinopteri > Cypriniformes > Cyprinidae > Spinibarbus > Spinibarbus caldwelli. The sequence goes on along the minus strand of CM077240.1, from coordinate 15,431,211 downwards.
TTGGCCAAAAACATGCAGTCAAAAAGAGGTAATGCCTTAATTTTATGGAAAGTTAAGTTAATCCATTGTCCATTTTTTTGTGACTTGATCTCAGAATTAAACTCTTCAATTGTTGCAACTTCTACCAAAGCATAATATATCGTAGCAAGGGAGAAATACTATGATTTCCTCCACTAAATTCTTTTTTTTTTTTTCTCAAGAGAAATGCTTTACATGCTTTTCCTAAATGTTATTGTACCCTTGACTGCATTTTCTTTTGTAGGTTATGTTTCTTGGAGAGTTGGAGGAGATTCTAGATGTGATTGAGCCCACTCAGTTTGTTAAGATCCAAGAGCCACTCTTCAAACAGATTGCTAGATGTGTGTCCAGCCCCCATTTCCAGGTAAACACACCCCACCCTAAATCTTCATCACAAACCTTGCAATGTCTTGTAATAGCTAGAAACTTAAACAAAGGTTTTCGAAAGCAAGTTCCCTTCTCTGCAGCGTCATAGGTTCTCCATTTTCTGTTTACTAGTGAGAGAAACTGTGCTCCATATTTGCTCATATATGCTAGTCCATTGTAAAGATTAGTAAGCATGTTTGATCATTAATACCACAACATTTTGGGCACAATATCTATTAAATATAAAACAAGACATACTTTGCTCAAACAAAATCAACTCTGCTTCCACTAGCAAGTTTTAGGGTAAATTTTCAGTGCAAGTGAAAGCTTCTGGTTCTGCAGCCTAAAATCCCTTTGTAGAACACTACTGATATTACAATATTTTAAATGGTTTAAAATGGAGGTTGTATAATGTATTTCAGGTGGCAGAACGAGCCTTGTACTACTGGAACAATGAGTATATCATGAGTCTGATTGAGGAGAACTCTAGTGTCATCCTGCCTATCATGTTTGCCAGTCTCTACAGGATCTCCAAAGAGCACTGGAACCCGTGAGTTTTATATTGTCATTTATTTATATGTATTTTTTTTTATTACCATTTTAAAATTTGGGCTCAATAGGATTTTTTTTATTCTTATACTCACCAAGTCTGCATTTATTTGATCAAATGCAGTGAAAACAGTAATATTGTGAAATACTACTATTTAAAATAAGTTTTCTGTTTTAATATATTTACAAAATGTAATTTATTTCTGTGATGCAATGCTGAATTTTCAGCATCATTACTCCAGTCACATGGTCCTTCAAAAATCATACTAATATGCTGATTTTATCAGTGTTTCTTCTTATTAACCTTTATTTAACCAGGCAAGTCACTTAAGAACAAATTCTTATTTACAACAGCAGCCTGACAGGAGAATATCATATCATACATATCATTATTATACACATACAATTCACCAACACACACATACACAAAAGTTAAAACATTATCAATGATGAAAACAGTTGTGTTATAGTTTATGGAAACCATAGTTTTTTTTTTTTTTTTTTTTTCAGGATACTTTGAATAGAAAGTTCAAATGAAAAGCAATTATTTGAAATAGAAATGTTCTGTGACATTATAAATGTATTTACTGTCATTTTTAATCATTTATATATAGAATATAGCCCTACTGGGAAAAAAAAAATCACTTTTAAAGTGTATATTGTTATTAACCTTTTGATCAGAAGGTCTGATCAATAATAAGCATGATCTAACTGGTATTGACTCTTTGCACTCATTCCTGCATTTTTGATAAAGTGGTTTGATGTTCATCATGTCTGCTTTTCTCCACCATCAGGGCAATATCAGCTTTGATCTACAATGTGCTCAAAGCATTCATGGAGATGAACAGCGCCTTGTTTGACGAACTCGCCGCCAATTACAAATCAGACAGGCAAAGGTAAGAAACAAACAATGTATTGTTGTAAACTCCTGCAGATTACGGAGCGGCTCAGATAACCTTTACCTCTCTTTCCTTCAGAGAAAGGAAGAAGGACAAGGATCGAGAGGACCTATGGAGGAAGCTGGAGGAGCTGGAGCTCAGACGGGGCATCCAGAACAGCGACGGCGTCATTCACACCTAACGGACCTCGTCTCCGCCCTTCTGTGTGGCCCCAACCAACCCCTTTTTACTCTGCCACAGGGACCCGTCCCCCTATTTGCTTCTCATGCTGCGTACTTTGCTGCACACTCCCTCGTTCATTTCCTCCCTTTCAACAGCACTGTAAATAATCCTCTCCCTCTTTCCTGTATCATACTACTACGCTGAAAGGAAGAAGAAAATACAGAAAATTTGAAGAGACTTAATGTGCACTCCTTGTTGTAAAAAAAAATATATGGTAAAATGATAATCAACTATGGTCAAAGGATATATTTTAAAAAAACCTTTTCAGTTCAGAAATTGTTCAGCGTCTCCATGTCAGTATATTGTTCTCAAGGAAGTGCCCTGGGACTTTGGGATCTGTGCTCACCCTGCGATTAAAGATGTCTTATGTGAGGATCCCGTCGCCACCACGTATCTTTTTTTTTTTTTTTTTGTGTCCCGTATGAAGAGACTTTTCCATCCAGACATAATTTGACTCCCCTGACTCAGGGGACACAAACCAGAAACCCATGACGTGAATAGAAGGAAAACAGGAGTGAAGGGAGAAAAAAAAAACATTGAACATCCTCTCTGTGGTGTGCATTTTTTTTCTTTTACAGGATGATCGGCCCAGTCCAGGTGTCCATAACAATGTGTGAGATGGGCCGCAGTTGGCTACAGTGGTTACCTTCGCTCAAAGATGACAAACCTCTCTGAGGACCTTTATTTTTTTAACTTGTGAACCAGGTAATGATCTGGTCATAGTTTCATGCTGTCTGCTGTGGAGACTCTTGGGAATTCCAATGTGGAAATTCAGTAGTTACCAAGAGTACATCAAACTCGGTTTCTCCTACACTAGCAAGGACTCGTGGAATTTCAGTGGCGCACAGTGTTCAGAGCTCATCCAGTGTTTTTAAAACCTTTAAGTGACACATTTTTCGTGAAGAATATTCTGTACTGCTTCTCATGGGCCACCCAGATTTCCACTGCTCGGCTCTGTTCGTTTTGATTTTAGGGTGGGTGGATGTCGTCTACATGACCGAGCTGAGCGAGACAAGGTTTTTCTTTCTTTTCATGGAGTGTTCGAAATGAAATCCTGCTTATGGTGGGGTTTTTAGGGCCTATGTAGGTAAACGCTGATCCGGTAGGTCATAATCTCTCTTCTGAAATACCAGCCGCCAGGGCAGGTTAGAACTAAAAAGCACTTCGAGTTATAGCTCATTAGTTGTTCTTGTGGGACTTCAGCCCCTTTTGTTCTCTTCTTTTATCTGAAGTCCCAACAATGGTGGTTGTGGATTTTACATGTGAGGAGGATGTATTTTATTATTTTATTTTTTTGGCTTAATCACGTGTCTCTCTTTCTCTCTTCCTTGTTTTAACTCTCCCAAGCTCATTGTGTGTTTTATGATGGCCCAAGTTTGATATGTAAAAAAAATTCAAAAGAAAGGGTTCGATGAATAGAATAAATCTAATTATTTTAAAAAGAAAGAGATATTAAATAAACCTGTTTTTTTTTTGTGATAAACTTGCTTGCCTGCTTTGTTTTTCTTAATTGCTTTTGTAAGTTTCAGTGTAATATCTTTTTTCCAAAACTGCACCTGTATCAGTTTGATCTGATTAACCCATGATGCTTAGTGTCATCTTTGTCTATTATTATTATTATTATTAGAGTATACAAAAATACATTTTAATCGGAGAAAATATAAGTTAAATTAAGAGCATTAATGTGCAGTTTAAATCCAGTAGGTGGCAGAAGGCTCATTCCAGCTGCTCAGATGAGTGTGATACAGGGGAATTAATTTATTAAAGCAATGAGAGGGACAGTGTTTTAAGAAAATGATACAAAATAAGGTTTCACTCTGTTGCAAAAAAAGTGGCTTGATATATTCATATGTATTATTTCATCTATTTAATATGGTGAATAAATAAGAGTATGGTAGTTGGTAGTCTGGGTAATAATTGGTCTTAAAGATTTGATATTATGTATTTTCTGTTGTCATTTACTCCATGTCGTTCCAAACCTGTATGAATATCTTATTTTCTGTTGAACACAAAAGAAGATATTTGGGGTAATCAAACAGTTGAAGGTAGGCACGGATTTACATAGTATGGAGGAAAAAAATACTATGAAAGTCAATGGCTACCAACAACTCTGATTACTCAGAACATCTTATTTCGTGTTAAACAGAAGAAAGAAATTCATACAGGTTTGGAATGACATTTTAGGGTGAGTAAACGATGACAGAATTTTCATTTTTAGGTGTTAAAGACAAAATCAAGCTTGACTACAGAAACTATACACTATGCATACGTAAAAAAAAAAAAATCTTAATATGCCTATATTTATCGGATGTGAGGGACCCATTTATAATTTTAATGCTTTTATCTTGCACTTGCGTCTAAGCTCAGTCTATAAAGGCCAGTGATTTACATTAGGATGACCAGACGTCCTGGTTTTTGGTGTCCTGTCCTGGAAATGTCACCGTTTCACAGCAAGTTTAAAACAGCCTACAAGTACACTGCAAGTCTGCAACAAACAAACGTGTAGTAATTATGAAAGATACACTGATGATTACTTGCTTGGTCTTCTTCAGGCATAGACATACAGACGGATATATATATATATATATATATATATATATATATATGTATATATATATATGTATATATATGTGTGTATGTCTTCAGCCATGACGACCATAACCTGGAGGAGAGCAGAGCACTATTATCATCAATTATCATCCAAAGAGACACGATTATCGCTTTCAAAGTAGTCACATGCTAACTATTTCTAGCTATTACTAACTATTCATGGTGAATTTAAGTAGGCTGTTTGTATGTAACAGGTGGGGCATTGTTTTGCGCATAATTTTAAAAGTTAACGTTACCAAAAAAGCCAAAGGTTCACAAGCACACCTGTTAAACAGCTATGAAGACCAAAGATGTTATTATGTGGAGATGCCAACTTCAGCACTTCATTTTGCAACGCGGAAGTAACATATGCTATTTTATTTGAATGTGGGAGATTTCCGGTTCATTAGGTGCTATAGGCAAATAAGTAACTAGAAGTTGAGTAAACAGTAAAACTATCCGCGCAACCAAGCAGTGTGTTTATGATTACGATAATACATTAAAATAATATTACAACAATATAAACTAGCACAACAGATTGTTTTGTACAGGTAAAATAATGTCACCAGAAGCATTTCACCTTTCGGTTGCCAATAGCCACATCATTGAAAAAGTAGGCTACATAAATCCAAAATGAATATTTAATGGCAAGCAATATTAGCCGATAGGATGTTGTTTCACAAAAGCAGTTTTTGGCATGACCGTGGACCTCCAGGTATTGGAAAAACTTGAGTACTTTCATGAATGAATATTTCAAAGACAATTCTAAAGTTTTATCACAAGCTTTAATCACTCTGTGTATAGTTACAACACATTTTTAGTTTTGGCAAAGAAAGCTGTCATGTTTCTTAAGCATATAAATCAATACATGAAATTAAAAAAAACAAAAAAAACAAAAACATATTAAATATAAGTTTACAGTTGAGTTCAAGACTGAGTTCAAGTTATAGCTCTTTCAACCAGCGACTGAAAACTGGTCTTCTCATTAGCATTACAGTTTATAAACTATTGCATAGGACAATGCAAGGCACAGTGTCGTAAGTGCACTTAAACTGAGTGAAGAAACAAACTCTATGCTACATTAAAGGCAAGTGAATGACGGCTCATTCTTCCTCTCTGTGGAGCAGGCTTGATTCCTCAGCCCGAGGATGGTCTCTAGCACCTTGCGGGCTCCGGAAAGAAGTCCCTGAGGTCAAACTAAGGAACGACTGATGTGAAGAGTAATCAGTACTAGTTCTGATGTCCATAACATGGTGGTCTGAGAACTACAAGTACTCACAGGACAGCTTTTGGTAAGTGAATATGAATGCTTGAACTGTTGGTTAACCTATACATTGTTCAACACATGTCCAAAACAAAAATGTAAGGGCTACACATAATATTTTCCATATTATTTGACACTTGTACCAAAACACATTAGGGATTTTGAAAAGGCCACATATTTAGGGCGGGACTGCTGAGAGTCCATGATCAGCGGTGCAGTTTACAGAATGACCACACGACATGCCTGAGGAAAAAAAACAAGTCTGAAGAACAAAGCCATTTGTGTTTGAGCTGATCTTTAAAAGGGAAAATGAGGGGGTGGCTCCAGCCAGAGGCAAAACTGAGCAGTTAGAAAATGTATAAGCCTGGTCCACAGTAAATACATGAGTACTTCAGCTGAAATAGAGAGTGATAGGGTGATAGTGATTTTTTTTCACAGTGTCGGATCACGTGGAGGACTATGAGTGCCACTTAAAAATAAAATCATAATAATAATAAAATATTTAAAAGAAAATGACCTTTCATTTTTTTTTTTTTTTTTTAAGAAGTAGGCCTTTTACATTTAATTAATGTTTAAAATGTTAAATTAAACTAAAATCATCACAATAATACAGTGCTGCAGGGATGATGTATTTTTGTAGGCAAATGTTGAACAGGTTTTTGTTTTAATGCCTCAAATAAGGTCTGCGGTGAACACAAGCTCAAAATATTTTCCTGTGTTATTCTACGACATACAATACACCAGTAATACCCCCTCGTGACATTTTTAAAGCTTTTACTTGTCTTGAAAATGGCAGTTGCTAACAAGTGGCTAAATGAGACTACAGAGGCTTTCGGGGACATTAGGTACCATCACGCTAAACAGGAAAAAAAGTCTACTGAATAGTCTGCTTTTACAGCCTCGATGCGTTAAAATCACACTCTTGGAAACTATTCTAACTCAAACTTACAGGGAAAATGTCATAGTTGTAAACTTCCATGAGGGGGTTTGACGTCACAACGGTTTTGTTTGCAGGTGGACCATTACAGAATGCAGAAATCCTGTAGAATTTAACCAGTCGGATGACGACTCCCAAAGTGTTTCCCATTTTGTGCGCCTTATTCATTAGACATTCAGCCAACGTTCCATGAATATGATGTCTGAGGCTGTGACTAGAGTAATGGTAACTTCCAGTTTAGATTGCATTTAAAATGATTTATTAATATATTATTTGTTACATTTAACTACATTTTTTAACATTAATGAAATAAACTGTTTAAAATATGTCATAATTTGAAACATGATTGATCTAAGATTTATCTATCGATCGATTTTTAATTTTTGAATTAATACATTTGTGATTGATTTCTTCATTTTATTTTAAGTGGCACGTACAGTCCTCCATACTTTTAATAGAGGAAAATGAGAGCATTTTTTCAAATATGTGTAGGCAGAGTCATTTGAGAAGAAAAAATACAGGACCTTTCAAAAATCAGAATGTAAATGTGTATGAAAAACATAACAATTACAGAACCATTTTATGGCATCATTGTTCTACACCTACACTGTATAAAGATAAAGGTCTGATGGCTCACAGAAACGTGACTAAGTACACTTCAGGGCATCTCAGTTTTAAAAACACAAGGAAATGTAAATGATTCATAGGATAATGTTGTCACGAGATACATTTTCCCTTTATCCTGTCACTGGCAGACTTCAGTCTTCACACAGTGTGCTTGAATGTGACTCTTTTTGATGGATAACATTATTTTACGTATCTTTGAATGTGTAGTACAGTAGCGGTTTATCAGTATTGTTAATTTTGAATGACCCAAGGAAGACGCTTTCCTTACTCTCGTCTCTCTCTCTCTCTTTCCGTCTGCTCTAACTTTATTGATGAGTTGGCCATCCTCCAGAGAATTTCCCTTATTAACTAGCTCGAACTGCTGAAGCATTGACTCCAGAAAGAGCGCAATATTGATTTGAGGTGACTGAGAGAAAACTAGCTTGTACGGATTTTCATTTTTTCATAAGCCTCGAGAAACCATATAATATAGCCGGTTTTAAAAAAAATCCAATGGCTCAGAGCGGAATCTGAAATGTTGGATTGGAGATTGGCGACGTCGCGCCACGTCGGTTCAAGAAACCGCAGTCCCGTCGGAGACTTCTTTGGCTTGAGAAGCGAATCCTGTAAGGCAACGCGGGGGGAAAATTAAGGCACTTGTTTTGGACAGTGTAGCTCTTCATGAGACATACAAACCGAGGGCAAGACCGCTCATTGTCCTGAGGGACAACAGGCGGATGGAGAAAGGAAGGATGTACAGCAGACTGGAGGCGGTTTAGGATCTGTTACTCTTCCCAAAGCTTTGAAGGAGAGTGGGTGTTCACAGTTGGAGATGTTTAATCCTCACACGATAGCACAACAGCTCCTGCAGGCCGCGCAGCCCCGTTTTTGTTTCTTTGGGCTGAAGATTGTCAGGATGGCCTCATCAAATACTGTCTTTAGTCCCTTCTGAGTCAGTGCCGAACACTCCAGATAGCACTGGGCTCCAATCTGTGGACATCAATATACAATTTTGAAACAAAAGGAGAGGTTTAGCAGAATGTCTGAGATGCCAGTTTCCATACAAAGAAAATGGATAGCGACCATAGATTGTCAAGATCCTTTTGGACAATGAAAATTCACTGAAAATTTACCTTGAAAATAATGCTTGACAGTTGTGGTCAGCATTCATTCTCATTGAATGGAAAAGAGTAGCTCAAACACTCTGTTAAACAATATTTTTTTTTGTTCCACAGAAGAAGAAAAAAATCATATGGGACGACATACTTGGAACAACATGAGGATGAGACAGAATTTTTATTAACTCTTTCAGTGCTTTGCAACACAGTGGTGAAAGTTTATGAATCATGCTTTCTATTTTTTGAAAGCTGGACAGATCAACAATAAAACAAAATTAAGCCAAAACAACAAACATATGAACATCCATCACCTCTCTGGCTAGTTTGAGGCCTTGCTCATAGGTCAGTGGCTTCTCCTTCATCTGGAGCAGACGTGCCAGTGTCTTTGGGTCATCTCGCAAGTCAATCTGAATTAAATAGAAAAACAATCCAATAAATAAATTGTTGAACATTTTATTTTTATTTTCCATAAATATTCATATTTTGACTTTGATCTGTTTGAGCTTCATCTGATAATAGAAAATATTAATAGGGTCAATATCACCATAGAGTGCCTTTCAACCCTCACAGTACTCAAAAATTTGGGTTTTAATTTCCCATTCTCTTTATGTCATATCATAAACAGTAGACACTCAAGTACCATAGAGACATATTAGCTGAGCTCCCACACATTTTGTTTTAGATAATTATGGGCCATTATTCAAAGCATAAACCATAAGATATCCACCCTGTGATGGACATATACATATACATTACTGTTAAATACGTTTTCATTGCAAAATTAATATGCAAATTATATTTTCTGAAAGGTATGATGTCCCTTTTCTAAACAGGGTTATTTGTTTGCTTTCAAATGATAAATACATAAAAGATTTTATGTAAACCATGTGTTTTTAAAGAAGCTCATACAATTCACACATGTATTTTTTCTTATTTGCAGAAAACTGATATTTTAATGCAGTTTTTTTGTTTGCATGTTATTGCCCCACACCTAGCTATTGAACACACTGGATTATACAGATATGATTGAATTATTATTTAAAATATTATTGTAAAATATCAAGATGACAGGGTGGACCAGCACATGATGGTGTGGACACATAATGCAGAACACACAAATCATGACAAAATATGAAAATGAAACATTTATTCAACTTCTAAAAAAATGATATAATAAGAATAATAATAATAAATATAATTACATCAATCACATTGATATTCATTGACATTACTGTCTGAACAAGAAACTCCTGCACCTGTGTCCCGATGAGGATGTAGGGCACATGAGGCATGCAGGATTTAAGCTCAGGTACCCATTCCTCCTGCACATTGTGATAGGAAGCTGGATTCACGACAGAGAAGCAGATGAGAAAGACGTCTGTGTTGGGGTAGGAGAGGGGCCGCAGCTGGTTGTAATCCTCCTATATGACGACGAGTAAAGTAAGGCCTGCTTTAGACTCAGTTCATCTCTCTTACAACTGATATATGATGCAAAAGATCTTTTTGAAAAACAAAATATAAGTGAAAGAGTGCAGATGATTAATTGAAAGGTTAAAGCTTCATTTAAAGCTTTTTTGTCTTATCCCCATCAGTTGCACTCAATTTACATAATTGTATAAATGTACACATTTGTAAACAAATGCACTTTTTTTTTTATTTAACCAGCAGACTTTGAAATAAGGACTTTTTCTAAAGTGTGCATATTCATTGTGATATAATGCAAATATGTCTTGGGATCTGTAGCTGTGGAAAGCACAGTCTGAGCTGTAATAACAAATATTTTAATTGTTGATTGGTGTTATTTTCAGGTATTAAGATACTTCAACACCACACCAGAAATGTGTTTCTTTTGACTATTATTACGCTGAATTCCATTTAGCAATTATCATTCATTTTATTAAAGTGTCTGGGTGAGAGAGGCCAATTTGATTTTTATATTTTATTTTATCCTATAATGAGACACTCTAGCTTGACAGTTCAGGAGGAAGTGCTCTTGAAAAAGATCATTAAATTTATATTCATGCTATACCATTCAAACATTAGGGGTCTTTTTTTTTTTTTTTTGGAAAGTACAGATTACTTTTATTCAAAAAGGATGCCAAAATTGGTAGTAAACATTTACAATGTTACAAAAGAGTTCTATTTCAAATTAAAAAAATATCACGATTTCCACAAAAATATTAAGCAGCGCATCTGTTTTATAAATGTTTAATAAATAATAAATGTTTCTTGAACACAAAATCGGCATATTAGAATAATTTCTGAAGGATTTTACAATATTGTAGTTTTTACTGCATTATTTCTTAAATAAATGCAGCCTTGATGAGCATAAGAGACTTTTAAAAATGTTTAAGTACAACCTAATTTAAATGTGCAAGTACCCCTGATTGGGGATCACTGGACTATACCATAGCGAAACAGTTAAAAATGAGTAATCTGAGTCAATAAATGTAATTTTTTGGTAAAAATTTAACATGTAGAGCCTCATTATTATCCATGACTTTATTCTATCACTTATTATGAAATGCAAATGAACATAAATAATTAACATCAGGCCTTTAAAATATCAGTGCCGAATGACAGCTCCGCACCACCGCCAGCATCTTGTAAAAGTCAGTTCTTCTTGAGTGCCATTGATCTCATAGTAAGAGATCAATAGAAGAGAAGGGCCAGACATCACACAGATGCTCCTCTGTATCAGTGAACTGCTTATGGGAGCAGATGTACTGAATTATATAACTTTCATTTATACAGCAATGTGCGGCTCACTACATTAGTCAGTCTTTTCAATTCTGAAACGCAGCAAATATTCTTCATTACAGCTCATACTGTGCTTGCTACAGCTATATATCCTAAGAAACATTTACATAATTATATCAAGCTGAACAGTAATACTCACACTTTAGCTTTCTTTATTACTTCAAGCAAAAACGGTCCTTGAAACAAAGTCAAAAAAGTGACCCTCATTTCATTGTTAGTAAAGTTGGTAAATATTTATACTGTTATGCAAATCAGTACCCTATAGCGCTTTTCACCAGTCTGGTACAGTATCTGAGACATGCAATGTAAAATATGCATATAATGCTATTTTCCCTTGTATTGCATGTTTTTGCATATAAAAGAAGAGTTTATTTTCTCATAAATTATTCAAATTTATGCACTGTTAGAAACTACATCCTGTTTAATGAATGCCATCCCCCGTGCAATGTCAGCAACTGCCAAAGTCCTTATAAGAGAATATTCCTCATGGGAATGAGAGAATTCCTTATAAAAGCCAATAAAACTGATGCTGAAATTGTTAAACAGATGAGTGGAAGTGGCAGTAATGATCAATCATAAAAAAAGAAAATAATTATGTGACTATTATTTTTTCCAAACGAATTAAGTTACAACACAAATATGTTGCAAAATATTCTAGGATTAAAACTCTTAACAACTGGCATCCCATAAGATGCGTATTACAGGGCCGGCTGATTCTGTGATGCCTTTAGACACACAAGGAAAGTAAACAGCTGGGCTTTGGTTCAGATGATTCTATCTCTTCAGGCTGTGTATGAATAGTCATGCGAGTTTCCTTTTGAAGAATCACTGCAATAAGCCAAAATCAAAGTCATTATGGTGGGCTGACAGTGACAAAAACAACCCAGCCTGTGCTTTGTTGTAATTTCAAGTCAGTGCTTGCAGCTTTATTTACAACATTATTCAAAACAGGCTGTAAATTCTGCCATTAAACATGACTGACGCAAAAGGAGTTTCCATTCAGAGTGATCTGATGCATGGCCACAACGCCATTTAGTAATGTTTTAGTTTCAGTTGATGAAATTAGACTGTATTTAGTAGGGGAAAGACATTAACCAAGTGAAAAACATGATTTTTGTTTTGTCTGGTTTATGTCGGCTGTACATTCTTTGGTAATTGGTAACAATTGTGAAGTCGTAATTGAATTTTAATGCATTTGAGGGCAGTCAAGTCTTTTGGAGGTTTTCTTATTGTGTGAATAAGGTTAAAATCAGCATGAAATAAAAAAAAAAAAACCTGAAATGTTTGTTATAGATCTTATTGTGAATGATTCAGCTATACATAATGTTTAATTTGTCACATTTTTTACCTTGTATTTATAATAAAAATGTCATAACTCGATCTTCCAGTAAAACGTCAGACTGATATCTGGTGATGTCAGACGTTTCCAATCATTTTGTCTGCTTAAACCCCGCCCCTTTCTTACAATATACTGCAAGCTCTCATTTAAATCTGCCTCCATTCAATCAACAAATGACAACAAATTTTCAATGATCCGTTTCACTTGAATGTACATCACAGTATAGAAGGAAAGATCTGCTTCTGTTATTGTGACTACATAGACCTCAGAAGCATTAACTCACTTGTCCAGCAGTATCGTACAATCCCAGTAAGTGCTGCCTCCCAGATACTGTTACATTCACTGTAAAAATGAAAACAACAGCAAAAAAGGTTTGTTACATTCATTATGCATATCATACAGAAAAATACTGTGCAGAATTCCTGTAGCTCAAATAGTAGAGCATGGCACTAGCAACGCCAAGATCATGGGTTCGATTCCCAGGGAAAGCAAGACCTGATAAAATGTAAAAAACTGTAACTTGAATGCAATGTAAGTCGCTTTGGATAAAAGCGTCTGCTAAATGCATAAATGTAAATGTAGAATATGCCTATAAAATGTGTGTTTGTCCAGCAGTATTTCTGCTCCTGCTGTATCACATCCCTCTGATGTACTTCCAGAACTCTGGACCTGCTGTTTGGTTGTGGGTGGGAATGGAGGTTGATTTGGAACAGGACAGCTGTCAACAGCAAGGGGTGACCGGTTTTGGAAAACAGGGAGGGAAGAGCGGTGTGTGCGCTCGCATACATATTTCATTCTGTGTTGTGGGTGATGAGGGGGAGAGAACGGCTGTGTTGACACAACTAAAAGGAAAAAAACCAGACAAGTCAATCTTTTGTCATCAAACAACACGCAATAAAAGACCACTGCTGAGAACAGGAGAACAGCTGGACTCAACATTTCACCGAGGTTTCAAACAAACCGCAGATACTGTGTGTCCACTCTCTTTTCAAACTCAGTCCTCTGATAGTGGTTTGATAAGACTGATTAAAGGAATGTGTGCGTGAGACAAGAAAGAGGCTGTGACGTGAAAGGTGGCCCTCTCCATATTCTTCAGGATTCAAGCACCTTCTGAGACACCCTGAACTGAATTCAATCTTCTCAACTACATGATGGCCTGAAATACTGATGACTGGGACCATAAAAAGATTATACCAAATATTTAATAACCCATCAACTGTGCTGAGCCAGATACCCATGGATGCTTCCAAAATGACCAATAACCTTCCTGTCAGAACCAAAGCACTTCCTGCAAACTATAGATCTGGCGCCCTTAATGAGTTGAGAAGCTTCTGGAAAAGGCGAAGACAGCCTCTCCAACGTCCCTTGAAAATAAGCCCAGCAAAATGTTAGAAAGAAATTCACCACAGATAATTCAGATTAAACACTCCAATATTATGACAATAAAAATATGGCAATGCAAATTTTGAGTACAGATGAACACCACTGACCATAAAAATAATCTGATCTTTAAAATCTAGGCTCTCCAATAGGGTTCACCTTTTATCCTGCTGCTTTCAAGCTTCACAAAAAATAAAAAGGCACCATAAAAGAGCGCTATAGGGTCCATGCAACTTGTGTGCTAGATTCCCGGTCCACTGAAGTCATATAATAGCTTTGTGTGAATATCAATGTCTAATTCATGAACAAACTGTTAGAGTCAGATCTTTTAAATGAATCAGCTGATTCAATTTACAAAACCATTCTGATTATACCAGATCCTCTTTCAAGGAAAATATGTTTACTTTGCAGCCATATTTGCAACTCTTCTGGGCAGCTATTTTGGGCATTCAAGACAAAATCTGCTTGAATGGAGAAATCTTAAAAACTGCTGGCAAAACTCTGAAAGCCCGGTTCAGACTACATGATTTAAGCCCGATTTTGGCATGATCTGCTTGACGTTGGGTGTCGTGTGGATTCGTAAAAGACGATGGGCGTTGGGATACAAGATTCAATCATTTCATCTCGTGTAGTGTGTCATAGTGCATGACAACCGATGCCACGTCTGTGACACTTCACAACTTCAACACAGAAAGACTAGCATGTTCATTTTTTTTTTCCCTTGTCCACTATGAGTTCCATCACATTTGTGATACAGGCCCATAGGAGCACAGAAGTGCCTTCATACATGCTTTCAAACAAGCCGAAACGAAAGAGAGACAATGGGTATTGGCCCTGCTAATGGGCATCGGTCCTTTCTCAAGGGATAACCGCGACAGAGTGAAAAGTAAAGTAAAAACTATTTTACCTCAGTTCTCTTAGAAAGTCCTTTTCATGCAATCCAGATTTGTGTCCACTGTCAGGTTTTCTTTCTTTTTTGGGGATTTTCTGATGACAAGACAGGGCAGAACATGCTGTTTGCTAGCCATTGTTTGTTTACGCTCATGTCACCATCTAGTCCCGCGCTATTGATGACAGCAAGCACGTTGTTAAAGACGGCAAGTGAAGAATGATCGGGTAGCAACATGTAGTCTGACATGTTTCTTGTTCACAACATAATATCATATAATCTGGCACGGTGACTGTCGTAAAAAATCATGTAGTCTGAACTGGGCTTAAAATTTGCGATGCAGTTCTTGAATCAACTCACTGATTTGACGATCCAGTTCCAGCGATTAACAGTGCACCTGAGGGGCAGATTTTCATGTAATATAAAGTAAAAAATTTTTGTTTGATTCTCACCATCATATGATTTCAAAACACTAAGAATGTACCACAAGTCATATGGACCACTTTTATGATAATTTTATAGTGTTCTGTTGACTTTTTAAATATCTTTTTTGATAATATTTCATTATGAGAAGTTTTTTTTATTGTTCCCCAAACAAACATTTTTGAAACTATACTGAATGCATAATTTGAATAGTTCTTGTTAGTCATAAATATAAAACCCTAAAAGACACTAAAAACCCTAAAGCAGTTCTTACGCTAGCTTAACTGTTTCACTTGAAAAGGCATGTTTGTTTCATAAATTATGATTGCAAAAAGGGTCTGTGCGGCCCTTTTAAAATTCATATGAAATTTTCAGTCATATCTTACACCGCTTTAAGCAATTTCTAATCTCAATGCTAATTTTAACAATCATGTGCTCAACACTGGGGACAAGAGACAAATACAAAACAGCACTAGCTCTAATGCCCCTAGCTTAGCCTCATGGAGTTACAGGGGGTCACTGAGGAGCCGCGTGAACTGTGGTGTGTGAGCTCCTCCAGGGTGGTGTCTTTCTGAAAGGCATTGCAGCTGTAGGAAACCAGCCAAGCAGTGTTTTGATTAGATGTGCTTAGAAGTTCTTTCCCTGTAGACTATGAAGATGGACCAGAAACAGTGGCCTTGAGTCTGTTGCTGTGTATCAGCTGTTCCTGACAGGTCCTTTTACCAGCACAATTCTTTTCCCCTCTTGGGGCTGGGCTAAATAAGGAGTCTAATATTTTCCTCAGTTACTGATTCTCTCACTCTTTCTTTGCCTATAAATACAAAGCCAATAGTACAAAAACAAAGCCAGGGTGATGTGAGGTGAAAGTCTGAGAGAAGTAGAGAAATTCAAGTCTGTAGGGACGGAGAAGGTTTGGTGGCTATGAATCCGGCTCTCAGATGTTCTCTCCGGTCAGCTGCTTTTCCCCATGAGGCTCGAGCTTTCTGTAAACCCCAGCCCCCATTCTGTGGCCTGGAGAGAAATCAATGTTGTGTTACAGTCTCACTCAAGCAAGCCTGACCCACTGTTGTGAAACGTGATTTGGGGCGTCAGAAGCCCACATGCCCCTCCAGACCTCAACATTCTTCATTCCTCTTTTCTCTTTCACAGACTGGCCTGTGACATTGAGTCAGCCAATATATCTGCATTCAGTGAGCTTTAGCCTATAAGAACAGTACAGCGAATTGTATAGATACTCACATGGTAATAGCAAGAGATTGCAAATTTAATTTAGACACTTTCCATTCCATCACCAGGGCATTAGGTCTCAAGTGATAACCATTTACTGTAGACACTTTCACTGCTCACTCACAACTGACACCCATTTTTCAATGGTGGATCAATGGTGCGTCAATCTGCAAAATAAGCCACTGGGTTTTATCCTCTTTTCAATTCCTGTTGCTGCAGCACTGTGCTTGCCAGAGGGAAGTGTACATAATCTACATACACATTTTGCATAGCATAACTAAAAAAGACATTAATGTGATTAATCTTGCATTCTGAAGCCAAAGGAATCTGTAATGCCCTTACACAGCACTTGGTATAAGATTGAGCTTTTGCTTGTCAGTGAACGTTTTGTCACAGTACTTTCACTCAGCAAAACATGAAATGAGCTCGACCACTCACTCCACTAATTATGAATTTTCAATTAATTACTTATTAGGAACTCTTTCTAGGTTTCTATGAGACACTTCTCTTTAAGGTCTTACTCAAAAATATTTACATTTATAATATTACTTGAAGGGACAGTTCACCCAAAAATAGAAATTCTGTCATAATTTACTCACCCTCATGTCATTACTATTATGTTTTGGACTTAGAGCAAATTCAAGTGAGCTTTAGATGTAACCACGTAAATAGAGTGGGGAACTAACCGAAAGAGCAATTCCGCTAATTCCTTTGAGACTTTCCTATGGGGTTTTATAGTGAGGTTTTTCAATTTATGAGTAAAATAAAGCCTGTGATAACATAAAAGTATCGTCACGTTATGTTTTTGGTCTACAACGTAAACTGCACACACTCACACCCCAAACGTTCTTATAGTTACTTAATAAAAACATATATTTTCAAAAATGAACATAACTGCTTTAAAATTTGTGTTTTGGGTATGTATGTGTGTAATTTATGTTGTAGAACAAAATGTCAAAGTATTGTCACATTATGTTTACCACAGGCTTTATTTTACTCATAGTTCAAAAGAAGGTCCTTCAACCACTCCATTAGACACAACTTTTATTCTTTCCACCAGCCAACCACTAACCAAATCTGGCGTGTTGATACCACTAACCATCAAACCACATGCGCAGGATTATGGGATCTCATAAGCAGCAAAGAATAAAATATCTTCAAAACCAGAACAAAACTCAAAAGTTCTCTGGGTGTTTCTGGTTTGCTTTATTAGTATTCATTTAAATATATAATTATTATTGATGTCAGTGTTAATAAACAGTCTAACTGATAGGCTATTGTTTTATTTTGTATAGCTCTGAATATTATTGGTCATGGTGAGTAAAATATCTTTCAAAACCCTGTGCTTTACAGATCTGCTAATTCAAGGAGAGATCAAATCAAATGGTAAATGTAGTGGAAAGATAATGAAAAAACAATAGGTGTTAAATTAGCGATCTGTGCCGATACAACACCAGCTGTGGTAAATGGAACGTTGCAGCACAAAGAGTTATTTTTGGCACATTTGGCCATTATGGCACAGATGAGTGTTTAACATTGAAAAGTGCTACGAACTATAGCTTTCTGGCTGTAGGTATTTTAATATTGACCATGTGGCAATATCCACAATGCAGTATCACTGGTGGATTAGTTGATTTTGTTAGGAACGTAGTGGGGCCACACTAGACGATGACTCATCTCAAACGCATTAACAGGCACTGTGTCATGGACCGGGAATGTCATTGGTTTGTTTTGGACAAGAGAATTCAGATCCTGTGGGATTTATGGACGGAAACCATAGTCCCAAATACTGTTGGGTTGAGCTCTAGCTCTCGTAGATTGCAATCACAATGGTTCTGGTGAAAAGAATAGAATTTTAGTTCAATCACTCATATTATATTTGGCCTTATTTACATGAATTGTCTTGTAAAGTCTGTATGAGTTACAATTTATAAAAATACTAGATTGTTTAAATGACATAGTTGAAAAAGTTCAATTATATGAAAATATATTACCTTTTCTAATGTACACTACCGTCTAAAAGTTTTGGGTCAATAGATTTTTAGTCTATTAAACAATATAAATATATCTCCAAGCTGCTGCTTGGATTGCTCAGTTCACCATTTAACTATACATTTAGAAAAAGCTGCTTATTTATTAATTATATTTTCACTTATAATTCAATTACCATATACCCAGTGCTTCCTACATTGCAAACTGTTCCATTACTGCTGAGGCATGAATTTCATAGTTTTTCATTTAAGACCAATTCTAGCAGAGCAACACAGTAAAGCTTTCAGTGGCCTACAATGGGAGCTCTGTGCTCTTTATCCTACACATTAAGCCACTATGTGACAATTCGCTACTTTATTATGATGCTTTGTCAAGGCCTCTCTCCAGGGGCCTAATATGAATGTAAGTGATTGATTGGCCCTGGAAGAATATCGTCTCTCTTCTCTCTCAATTTTTCATTCTGTACTACTCTGTCTACTTTCATGACATGTACTGTAAATGATGGCAGTCCACCTCTAAATGGTGTTTAGGCACTTCTAACTAATACATACCATGAATTAAATTTGAATTCACATATGTTTGCCAGGAACCAAATAAAAATGCCTTTCTGAGTCCACTATTCTTTATGAGCACATTTTCATTTCGGACAATATTTTCATTTCCTTAAAGGTGAAGTGTGTCGTTTATGCACCACTAATGTCACCAAAATTAATTGGAAAAATTGAAACAGGTTTCCCAAACACTCTCACTGTTGGATTCTGGTTTGGATTCTTAAAAGTCTTGTAGCAAACTTAAAGTTGCCTTGGCAGGAGAAAGTATTTAAATAAAATCAACAGCTTTAAAAACCACAAGGTTAATGTCTGCTCAGTCAGGCCTTCAATTGCTTATTTTTTTTTTTATTAGCAAAAAGTGCCTGCATTCAAACTTTTGTTCTGTGACATCCGTAGAGGTGGCGCAACTATAACGACACATGAATAATCCCGCACACTCTAAAGTGGTACTAAACTGCAGTCGAAACGCAAACCGAGCTGAACTGAGCCGTGCCGTTCTGAACCGTGCCGAGCCAAGTCGTGCCACGCAGTGGAAAAGCGGCATTAGTGTCCTCTGGATGGCCTCACTCATCAGCTTAATTCAACCGCAAGAGTTGACCGAGAATCACACTCCCTGAAGATCTTTCCATCTCATTCAACTCCCAATATTTTAAAAGTTTTACTCACTCCTTGAATGAGTTCAGTGAGTCTGGGTGTTTGTCCAGAGCCTGCACTGACCAGCAGGAGGAAATTGCAACACAGGATACTATTAAAATCTCATAAAAAGGAAAAGAGTTCTTCTTTTTGGCACAGCCCAGATAAACATGCCTTATTTGATCATATGGCACATTAGCGTGAACTGTGCAATAAAAAATCCTTTGACAATATCTGCTTTAAGGTTCTTAAGCTATAAAAACACTTTCACAACTGAGAGCCAAAAAGATTGGGGCTAAACTGAGTTTTTTTTTTCCCCTTCATGTTTTATAGTAATTCACAAGCTTTTTCTCTCCAGCCCTGGAAATACGTGAATCACTCAGTCATTGTGGTATCATAAATCATCTAAAGACGCTGAATAAGAGATCTTGCTTCAAAATGCAAACAGTGTAAATATGAAATGACAGCAACTCACTCCACTGCTTTTCCAACTTTTCCACTGCCGATAACATCAATTGAAAAGACCTGTATTGCATTTGGAAGATTGCATTAGATTAGCTACATTCGAAATCACATACTGTATAGTAGGTGCTGTATTTGGTTTGAAACAAACTTTCCGACTGTTAAAAAGTGTGTTTTTATATAGAATGAATATGGGAGGTATGAATGAACGTACTATTATTTGCTATGTTACTGTCACGTGACCTGTGTCAGTTGCGTCCCTTCACTTCCACTTAAAAATCCTCTCCTGTGGCCTCATGGGATAGTAAAGTGTCTCAGTGGATGTTGTAAGTCAGGTATTTTTGCCTCCTGTTCTTTTTTGAATACTATGAATTCAGATACACAGTTTTTTTTATGTACTCTCTTTCACCTTCTACATAGTATGGAAGTAGGCATATGGACACAGGGCTTGTTTGTAATTTTTCTTCCTACAAGTTCTTTTAAGAAGGTTCTTTCTTTATATTTGTGAGGGAAGTGTCCTGCTGTTTCCAGAGGATGTTGAAGCTGACCTGTCTGCCACTGTGTAATTAGGACTTGATCCTCATAGGATTCTGGAAGCATGCATGTGTCATAGTGGGCTTTCCCCTGATGAGAAACCAAAGCCTTTATGCATTCCTGCATATGCGCTTGAGTCAGAGAGAACAAGAAAAAAACGTAGTGGATGGCAACACATTTGTGACCATAAACCACTTCTACAAAGCTATAATGCCTACAATACAGTACTGACAAAGCTTTTAGATTGCGTCTGTTCCTGTGATCAACAGGTTGCGGCACTCGCGAGCTCTGACTCTCACTGATACACAGCTTGTTGCTATTTACATTATTAACATCTTGCGCAACATAAATTGTCTTTTGACGTCTCTAGAACAGTAAGGCAATGGCCAACGACCTTAAAGAGGTTTTAACACCTGTTTTAGTATTTTTGTTTAATTATTGTTGATTAATGAAACTCATAGGCAACTTATTCAGAAGCAAAGCTTTACAATATATAAAGCCTATATAAACCTAATTTAGGGGGCTCTGATCCCCCAAACTATAATTCGTTCCCTGTTTCTACTTTTTAGTGTGTCGGGCCCCAGTCCTCGCTCTGGCAGTTGATATCTCCTCTTTCAGATGGCTATTCTTGGGACCGTCCCCTACCCGACTGTAGTGGGGGGCGGTAGACAAGGATTAGGTAGACATACTGTAAACTGCACTTCATGAACAGGGAATTCAATTGAATGCTTTGAGCTGGAAACCGTCTTACCTGCATAGTGATCGAATACAGTTGGTACATATTCCTCGGGAAAAGCATCGTTTGCGTAACTCATCAGCAAACAGGTTTTGCCCACAGCTCCATCGCCGACCACAACACATTTCAACATCTTTTTGGCCGCAGTATCGAGAGGATCGCTGTTACTGCCTCCATCCTCTACCGCTTCCACTGCGTTCTGCCTACTTTTCGAGCTGAGAGTAGGCATGATAGTTGGACAAGTCTAGAAACTATATCCTCCACAGGTAGTCAAGTCTTCAGTCGACTAGAAATACCAATCTTTAAGACGTTAGTCTTCGTGTGAGCAGTTGAAACACTCGAGTTGGCGTGTCGTGCGGTGCGCAGGCAAATCCGTCAAGTGGGTGACCCACGCTTTAGCTCGCGCTTCCAAAACAATCCCTCGCCATCGACTGCGGTTTCATGAAAACTCACGATAACTCCTACAACTTGCATTCCGATATTTTACATTTTCCTGATCCGACGACGAAACCGTTTCAAAAACAGTGGCTTTGGCTCCGGTTTAATTCCTTCATACTCCAAACAGCTATCCACATTCGCCCCTACGCGGTTACGCATCGTCAGTGTCAGGAAATCATTGGTTTCTTTGCGAATTCCTTATTAGGCAGGAGAGGGCTGGGAACAATAGGGGCTCTGTCCACAGCCTACTCAGACAGGGGACTTCAGCGGCACAGGAGGGGCGGGAGGACGTCCCGAATCTAACTGCATTTCCTAAAATATGGCGCCACAGGGAAGGATGGCAGGAGTTGGATTTTCATTCATTCATTCATTGAATCACCATCAAGCTAACAAATTCGTTCATTCATTTTTTTTCAAGCTAATAAGTTTCCTGATTGATAATTCAGTCATTTTGACGTTTCAATAATTTATTTAGCCTGTAGTTTCTTTCATATTAATTTATTCAGTGTTCATTTATTCATAATTTTTCGAAGGCTTTATGGTGAAATACACTCAGGTTTCATCTGAAATGTGTTGAACAATCATAAAAAGTTTTATGAAATATTCATGATGAATAGCCTACTGACGTGGTACCATCATATTGACGTAGCCTAATTAAAAGCACTCTGCATCCCGGTGTAATCAAGATTGCGCATAAATCTAACTTAAATTCATGGAATATAACCCTATAGTAACTCACTTGAACTGCTACATTTACTTTTTCTGCTCACTTAAGATGACATTCCCATCATCTACAGTAACTCTTCAGCTTCCATGTAACTAATTCGCGCGCAATAGGCACCATCTGTTGCATGTGACTATTTCCATGGCACCGGGCATCGCGCTCGAGAGTCCTGTGCCAGTCAGTTTTTATTGTTACAGCTCACCAGTGCGCAGGCGCAAACCAGGGGAGCGCGGAGCCTGCAGAACTGTGAGCGCTCCGTGGTACAAAGGACCCATACCAGTCAGGCACGGCGCAGCGTTACCATGATCTTCTCCATCCCACCGATAGATTCCCATCCCACCTGCACCACTTTAACGACCAGCTTCCAGCAAGTCCGCAAACCTGACCGACGCTGCCCGGCCGCAGAATGCACGGGGGAAAAAGAGGACTGGTGGCACCACAGAACACTTTTTTGGAAAATATTGTCCGTCGCTCAAGTGGTAAGATGATCGCTTTCTTCAGATTGCAGTACCCGATAAAGCAAAGGGGAAAGTCATATGATGTCTTAAGATATGTTTCAATTCTCTCTCTCTTTCTTGTTTCTAACTTTAATAATGCGTAGAATTATGCGTAAAAGTGAAGCTCGTGAGTTTCTTTCCATAAAAATAGAAACCCACATTTTTTCCTGATCAAAGTAAGATTAAATATTTAGATCTGACGCGCTTCAAGTAATTTTTATAAACTCTTCTTTATTGAGTGCTTAATAAAATGTTAAAACTGAGAGCTACAAAACGGAAAAACAGCCGTGAGCTAAACATGACCGCATCATTACCATAACAATAGTAATTAAACACAATTAACAACACATCGCTCGATCGCTTCCCAAAACATTACCTTTACTATTGCTAGCCATTATCAGCATTAATGTATTAATGCATCAGTAAGACTTGATTATTATATGGCATCACTGGGATGAATCTCACGCTGGGAAACATTTATTTGCGGCAATTGACGCTGGCAAAAAATGCGTTTTTTTCTTTTTGTTTTGGAGTCACACAAATAACTGTTTCGTCACACAACCCACTTCTTGCTTACTTGAGTTAAACTTAAACCAAACATTAAATCTGATTCTTTAAGTTTATTGTGGTTAAATTGAGGTATGACTGTTAAAAAATTATTATGTTGTATATATTTTTTATTGATTTATACTGTGTAATCACTTTTTTAACAATTTATATTATTATTTTTATTATTATTATTATTATTAGTAGTAGTAGTAGTAGTAATATTATTTGTTTTATTTGTATTATTATTACTATTAACCGAACAGTCAAAGAGGCTCAGTTTATCTGCATGTTCAATTCTCAGTTGTTTGTATCATGAAATTATTTTTGATCATAGCAAAAGTTAATTTAAAGGTGATGCAGTTTTTCTTGGTTGTTTTGCTGTGGATCTTCTCGTGTGTGGAAGGCTTGTTGCCTGTGGCATGAATTGCAGAGTCATTTTGTGTCACATACAGTTTCCGTGTGAATCTGCCACAGGTTCTGTAGGAGTTTGTGTTAAAGGACCTCACCAGCAGAGGTCACACATGATTACTGCAACAAAAGCTGTTAATATCTCTTCACTCTATTTCACATAACACAAACTTAAAAGTTAAAGACATTTTTTTTTTTTTTTTTTGTATACATTGAGACCAGACAGTTGTTTCTAATGAACTGTGTGTGTGTGTGTTTGAGTGTTTTTTTTTGTTTGTTTTTTTAATGTGGTACCCTCTCAGCTCATAATACCATGCTCTGACATTTGCCGTGGGCAGCTCTCTGACCTCCGAGGGTCTCTGGATCTCCCACACACTCTTTACTAAATCTGACGCAGAGCTTGCATCTTTTGAGAAGAAGGCTCCACATTATATTTTATGAATCCTAATCACAGTCATTATAGTAATGAGATGCTGATATGTGTATTCTCTGAGCTCTTCTGTCGCTGTGATGATCGTTTAATGTTTAAGCGATGCAGTAAGTGGAAGAATTTCGAATTCTAGTGCAGATAAAGTTGTTCAGCAGATCTCATATTGTTTCTGGACATCCTCCCCTCATCCCATTACTAATTCAGATATTCTGACTGAATCTGAATGGGCTGGATAATTGATTCTTGTTTAAATTTACATTTATTTTCTTGTCATAGGCTTTTTAAATAACTAATTTACAAGGAAGTTCATGCATTCTGTATTTGGATGAATGAGCACTTTTACAGCCGTCAGTACAAGACACAAGTCAAAGACAAAGTCAGTATTGCGTGTCAAGAATAAAAATGACAGGTTGCATGTAATTAAAAGGCAAGGTTAGTGTCTTCTTCCTTACTATGATTTCACCAATGTACATTTAAAAATGGATCTAAAGCCTGTGCCGATATGCTGCCAATGAGCTGCCAGCTCCAACTGAGGCTGCATGCTGACAGTGATACAAATTTAAATTTGGGAGTGAAGAATAGAGAAGGTATTGATGATGAACCTGCCAAAATTCTCCTTGTGGAACGTTTTAGAATTGTAGAGCTGATAATTATTTACAATCTGATTATGCAGCTATAATAAGCCAATAGTGTGCAGGTGGTAAATAAAGGATGTGAGTACTGTGTGATTTAGGGGATAAATTGGAGAGAGTTTGGCAGGATCTCAGTTGGATTCTTTGAGGTCTTTTATGTTGTCTTTATGAAGTTAGTAGGATAGTAAGGTATCAAAAGAATATTTTCAGAAAGATGAGACATGGTTTGGTTTGACTACAAAAAAAGAAAGAAAAAAAAAAAAAACACCACTACCTTCGTCATTTTAGTTGAAACCCCAAAACACCAGCACACTTTGAAGCCAAAGCTATCAAAACTCTGAATTGTTGTCAATTATGTAATAGCCAAAAATTATCCAATCTCTGAGCATAATTCTGGCAAGATTTTAAATTGTTCAAGCAATTTGTTTTTCATATACCTCTTATATTGTCATACGCAGCATGTCCACCTCAAAATAATGAAGCCTTTCACGAGTGCAGCTGTTGAAATGATGTAGGTGTTTCTGAGGCTTTGTGTCTCTGTCCCTCATTTACAACCCAACACCTCCCTGTAGGTCTTCTCCTTTGTTTGCGGACAGCAGAGTTTGTTTCCAGCCCACTTAGGGGAACCGAGACACACAGCTGGGGGGTAAACAAAGTCAACTTTCATAAAGCTTTTTACCTTTACATATCATTGTTAGAACAGCAAAAGCAGTGCATATTTCCCTCCAGTTTTCTTATGTAAGTAGAGAAACAACTGTGCTGAGTTTTAATGTGCTGGAGAAGCTTATTGTAGTCAGCTTGATGTTTGGCTAATCAATGACAGCAGGGTTCTCACTGACTAGGAAATTAAATGATTTCAAAAGCTCTTTTTGATATTGAGGACAGCTATACTATAACAGCATTTAAGGCTGACAGTTCTGAGGATAAAATTGCATATGTAATGATTAGTTATTATGTTTTAAATTACTTTCATTTATTATATATTTTATTTATTATTTTATGTGCTATACATTTTCTCCCACTTTTGTGTTCATTTATTCTCTCTGTTTTTCCTACCTCCTTAGAACTGCTCATTTGCGTATGGGGCTTATGCAATGTACCATGGCTCGTCTGAGCATGGCTGCCCCCGGCCATCCTCAGCTTGCTCTTTTGTAACGCTTGTCACATTGTAAGGTGTACAGGCACGCTACACATACTCTCAAAGAGAAAAAAAGACACACGCACAGCAAAGGGATGTTAAAGTGCAGTTAAAAAGAAGTATAAAATTAACAAGACAGAGAACAAACATATACTTTAGCAATAAACCATGAAAGGGAAGCTAGAAGAATCGGTAAAGTAGAGTTTGAGTGGTAAAATGAAACTTTTGAGAGAACCACAGATCACAATAGTACAAAAATACCATTAAAAAGATCATAAGACTAGTGCCAGAGAGATAAAAATAACAGAAAAGCATGTGAGTAGATATGAATGCAGATTAGAAAGACACAGATGTAATGAAAGTGCTATTTTACGTTAACAACAGTTTACCAGAACAGAGAGCTGGTTGTGTATTGTGTTCACTACCAAAGGGAACAAGTATCTGATTTGTATCTAAACTGAAAATAGTCTGTTTTTCTAACATGCTTAGGATCCATAATGGCCAACAGAAAATCGTTTTCACAAAGATCACAGGCACTAAGAATGGTGTACTCTGTGTAAATATAGGTTTATCTTATAGGATCTGTTTCTTCTTCTAATTTCCCTGTAGTCACCCTGTCACCGAGAAGCAGGTGCACCAACATACTTCCATGTAGACAGTGCAAGAACACATACAATGCTATAGCATCACATACACAGAAAAAAATTTAATGCATTATGTTAATGGTTCCAAAAATAGAATGTTTGTGCTTATTCAATGTCATTACTTCTCACTGCAGTGACTGCCATAAGTAACATGCAGATGAGTGCAGGAAAGACACTTTGTACCTTTTAATGGCACCAGACCTATAAGGGAGCGTTTACTTGGGGATTCGTTTGTTACAGACTCCAGTTGCACCATCATCTTATTTTCTAGCCTAGAAGATTGGTAGAATGTCTCTGACAGCCTCCTCAGAAAGTTCAGGCTTCTCTGGTCTTTCTGCTACAGCATCTCTGTGTTGTGAGTCCAGTCCAGTCTGCAGTTTGACGGATTTCCATGTATTTGTGGGTTTGTACCGTCTCTGTGTTTCCATCGTGGATAGCTGTATGAAAATGTTTCGATTTCTCTCATCTTTATTGCTGATGGAGACATCTCATCTTAATTGCTGATTAGCATACAACTAAAAGTAAAAAAGGTTAAAGAAACAGTAAAACAAACAAACAAAAACCCCCAAAAAATGCCATTCCAAACTTTCTTCTGGGGAACACAAAATGAGATTTGTAGAAGCTGTTTAGAATATACTCAGTAAATTATATGGGGACTGAGATCCAAAAAGGCCAAAAAGCAGCATAAAATATTATAAAATGCTCCATATGACTCATAAACTCATTTGTGGTCACGTCCAATTCAAATATGTCACACTAACCTTTTAAAAGTTAAGGAAAATATATCCTGACTACGCTATTTAACATTTAAGCTCAGTAAGATTTTTCAAAGGTCTTTTTTCTCACCAAGATTGCAATTATTTGGTCAAAAATACTGTAAAAACTGTAATATTGTGAAATACAATTGCAATTTAAAATAAGTTTTCAATGTGAATATATTTTAAAATGGTATTTATCTCTGTGAAGATGAAGCTGAATTTTCATCTGCCATTATTCCAGTCTTCAGTGTCACATGATCCTTCAGAAATTATTCTAATATGCTGCTCAAGAAACATTTACTATTATTATCTGTGCTGAAAACAGTTGTGCTGCTTTCTGTGGAAACTAACTGTTTTTCAGAAATTGAAATCTTTTGGACCATAAAGGTCTTTATTGTCACTTTTGATCAATTTAATGCATCTTTGCTGAATAAAAGTTTAAATTAAAGATTTTTTTTTTTTAATAACCCCAAACCTTTGAACAGTATATGTTCTCAGGCTCAAAAACTGCCACATATTGGTAAAGCAGCGAATGATTCACGAGATCGGGGTTTCCCACCTGAATAGCCTTGGGCATGATCCTAAGTCAGCAAGGCAAGATGTTTTCACAGCATTTAATCATAATAAAATGAGCCATTTTGAATCTGAAGCAAACCTTTGGCAGTTTGGACAAATGTGTTTTATTAAAGGTGACATATTAGCCCTCAGGAAATCTCAAAGTTTGTCTCCCCCTGTCTGAACCTTCTCTATCAGAATTTCTAAAGTGTGCACATGAGACTGAATCGACAACTATCCTCAAAGCCGTTTGCTTAAGGCAGGACCTTCGGCCGGAGATTGGCAGTGGTTATTTCCTAATGCACACGCCGTGGACATCTCTCCTCTTGCTGGAAGTAATGGAGTCAAATGCTGACACACACAAAGTGTCATGCCGTAATTGAATAGAGAATTATAGAGCGATAAAGAAAGACAGCGAGAGGCGATGGAGCCAGAGAAAAGGTCACAAATGGTCTGACAGCAGAGACTCTTCCGCACAGGGTTTAATAATCAGAGCAATTTATAAATCTACTTCTCTCTTTTGTCAAACCTGAAAGTTTTGAATCTGAATCATGGCCTGTCTCTCTGCGTTGCAAATGCCAAGGAATAACATTTTTTCCAGCCTTCTAAGAAATGTGAATGACTTTGAATACATAAAAACAAATGCGAGACCAATAATACTCCCCCTGAATGTTGTCGCTACTAGCCTGAGAGAGTCGTCAGAACAAACAGATTTATATTGAACAATGTTGCTGACTTGCAAGTTCCCATAATGCATTGCAGCATGAATAAATTGTGCGGATAGTGCATTGTTTTGGGTTTTGCTGACTTCATGCTATTGCTTTTAGTTATTCATTGTGCAATGATCATCTTTTCCCACATTGAGGTTTATTGATTGTCGACATTATATTAGTCTTGCCTAGTCAGATGTTTGACATGTGGCATAAGATCAGGACTTGGTCCTAGTTGCAACTTTTTGTGACCAAGAACTTTTTGTGACCAAGAATAAGACCGCCTGACTGATGTTCAAAGCGACCAACCACAGAGTGTGTTAATGTGGCATTTAAGAACGTTTAATGAAATATATATCAGAAAAAGGAAGTTGGCAGCCAGTCAGATTAGATATTGCTACTGCCAGTAACATTTGTGTGTTGATTTTTTTTATATTTCTAATTGAAACTATTTCATACGATATTAATAAATCTTGCCAGATGTTCTCTTTCTCACAGTAATTTACATCAATTATGTGTATGAAGGAAATTATGTCAATTAAAACATATTAATAAATTGCTAAACAAGAAGTCTGTAGTTGATTTAACTAATTTTTTTGGTAACACTATACAATAAGGTTACATTTGTTAACATTAGTTATACATTAGTTAACATGAACTAACAATTAAAATACTTCGGAGGCATTTATTAATCTTTGTTGATGTTAATTTGAACATTATACATTATCAAAATCAAGTTAATATTTTTAATAGACCTGAGCTAACATGAACTATCATTGCACAGTTTTATTAACTATTAACAAAGATTAATAAATACTCTTACATATGTATTCCTCTTTGTTAGTTAATGCATTAACTAATGTTAAATAACTGGACCTCATAATAAAGTTACTAATTTTTTGTTGGATGAACATTTTGCATTTAGTGAACACTTAAGTTTTTTTTCTCCTGATTTTTTAAAGTCACGCAGTGCAAACTGAACTGAAAAATCTCAATGCATCATGTTGGCTTGCTTTTTAACTTTCTCAATTTCTTTTTATAGTGCATTTTATTATGTTGCATTGACATGTTTTACAACATGCAAAAGAAGATGCAGCTATTTCATGGGTTTGTGTGAGTGGGCAAGTAAAGGGGGAAGAAAACAATGTATATATGTAAAGGTGTCCATGTGAGTGCTTATGTGAGATGTTTTTCCACTAAACACGCTGCTGTGGAGTTGTGGAGAGCAGCCTAGCAGCTGTCTGTTGGCCTCCCACGTGAGGTTGGCACGCACATCACTAAGTCTTTCATCGCTGTCAATATTACTTATTACTTATTCACCATTTACACGATAAGCTTTCGGCAGCATCCCATAATACACATAAAGTGCTGACGGACTGCCTTAGGCTTCACGTGGATCTGGAAGTGTGATCAATGTGTATGTTACAACCACTTGAGCTATTTAAAGTCTGCATCAGCTGACATGAGCTGCTCTTAAAAACAACAAGAGTAATTCAAGAGAGACTCAGGTAAGCCTGAGTGTAAATTTGCCTCAAGTGAGATTATAAAGATTAAAGTCTTTCTAGTCTCAATATTCCATTGATTTTACATGCCGCCAGACAAGACAGCTTTGTCCTCTTATGGCCTGTGAAATGGATGCTCTTTTTGCCTTGAGGTGGATCTGTGTTGTCTGTGTATTGCTTTACTTTGTAAAGCAGGCTTTGAATTCTGAAAGGTGTAGTTAACAAAAGATATTTTGAAGAATGCTTCAACAATTTTTGTTCATATAAGTTTTAATTCTAAATAAATATTTTATCTCATTATTGCAGCTTATTGTTCATTCTTATTGTTAACTGAAATAAAAACATTAAAACAAACTGCATTAAAATTCATTTTAATGTCCCAAACTGTAAAAACAATACAATAAAAAGACCACAAATTAATGTTCAGTTTTTGATATGTATTATTAGTAATAAAAAATTGAAAAGTTTTCCCTAAGGGGACAAGATGATGGAAAAAAAAAATTATGAGATGAGAGCAAAAATGTTTATTTTAATGCTTTTGGGAACCAGTGTTATAGATGCTATTATAGCTTTTATTAATGTTTTGTGTTTTCAATTTTCAATTTAATTTTAGTTATTAAATTGTTTAGTTTTATTAATATATTGCGTGTTTTTGTTTAATAATATATTGTCAGTATGAGTTTTTGCTTTTTATTTTTAGATATGTCTATATAGTTTTTAATGTTTATTTCAGCTTAAGTTTTAGTTATTTCAGTACATCAAATTAAACATCTTTATTTTTATTTTTATATGTATGTATACATGTATACATATGTATATATAACATTTTATTTCAGTTAACTTTTCTTGTTTAAAAAAAAAGTCAAGTAACAATTTTTAATATAGATTTTGTTTCATTTTTATTAACTATAATAGCCCTGCTACGAGAAAACTATTTTTTTTTTTTTTGCACAAAATCATGTAAATACAATTTTTCCCCCCATCACCACGTCCCCTTAGAGGCTTCATTAAAACTAATGAAAACTAAAGTAAATAAAACAATTACAAATAGAACTAAATTTTAAAAATTTCAATAGAAAAAGTAATTAAAAACATCTAAACTACACAGTGTGCCGAATTATTAGGCAAGTTGACATTATGGTCATATTTTTTTCCAAGAACATTTTACCAATTCCAAACTGCATCAATCTTAATAACTACTATTGACTTTGTATTTAATCATTTATAAGTGATATATAATTGTCCATGAAGGCTAGAAGTCAAAAACTCCTAATATTCAGGTGTGCCGAATTATTAGGCAGGTTTTCTTTTACAGATAAAAGAGATTTAACTCAGACTAAAAGTCAAAAATTATTAAATGCCCATGAGAAGGATGCAATAATGGAATTTGAAAAGTTAGGGCATGACCATTGGGCAGTGAAATGCTCATTGGGTCAGCAGAGTCAGAAAAAACAGGTGGAGAAGAAAAGACACGTTAACTGCAAAAGAATGAAGAATTAAGGTGAAGAATTAGGTGAGAAACCATCAGGAACCATTTAGTCTCCAGCGCCATCATTTTCCAGAAGGTTCTCAGGGACTCTGCTTGGGTAAAAAATCCTAAAAAATGACCCTCACTTAATAAGAATAACATGCTGAAGTGTTGTGAAATCCATTAAGACTGATTTTTCATAGGCTTTATAGACAGATAAGTTTTGAGTGACTCTTGAAGGACCAGCACCACATCCTCTTGTGCCACTGTTTGAAGAATTTATCTTCCAGAATCTGGCAGTACGTTTTAGGAGCTCATTTTTAGTCCATCTCCTATCCTGAAAAGTCTGTCTTGCAGAGATTGACTAATATGAGCTCCTAAAACGTACTGCCAGATTCTGGAAGATAAATTCTTCAAACAGTGGCACAAGAGGATGTGGTGCTGGTCCTTCAAGAGTCACTCAAAACTTATCTGTCCATAAAGCCTATGAAAAATCAGTCTTAATGGATTTCACAACACTTCAGCATGCTATTTTTATTAAGTGAGGGTCATTTTTTAGGATTTTTTTACCCAAGCAAAGTCCCTGAGAACCTGACACATTGCACTTGTGGAGACTCCAGGAAGGTTGCCGTTCTGGAAAATGATGGCGCTGGAGAATAAATGGTTCCTGATGGTTTCTCACCTAATTCCTCACCTTAATTCTTCATTCTTTTGCAGTTAAGAAGTGTCTTTTCTTCTCCACCTGTTTTTTCTGACTCTGCTGACCCAATGAGCATTTCGCTGCCCAATGGTCATGCACTAACTTTGCAAATTTTATTATTGCATTAGTATTGCATCCTTCTCATGGTCATTTAATAATTTTTGACTTTTAGTCTGAGTTAAATCTCTTTTTTTGGCTCATTTTATCTGTAAAAGTAAACCTGCCTAATAATTCGGCACACCTGAATATTAGGAGTTTTTGACTTCCAGCCTTCATGGACAATTATATATCACTTATAAATGATTCAATACAAAGTCAATAGTAGTTATTAAGATTGATGTAGTTCGGAATTGGTAAAATGTTCTTGGAAAAAAATATGACCATAATATCAACTTGCCTAATATTTCGGCACACGGTGTATAATGACTTTCATCACAACACCGTTCATTCCTTGCTTAGACTTTCCTGTATTGTGGTTAAGCTGTGGATGTGACTGTACATAGTCCTGCTCCACTCGCCTGAACTCCTTTTCCATATTAGTTATTAATACTTGACTTCTTAGCAGAGACTTTATTAGTCTGAACATGCTGTCTTGGCTAAGAATGCGACAGATCATCAGTGACAAAGCGTTACACGATTATCATATCACCGAGCTCCGATCTGCAAACAGGATCTAGGTCTTTTGCATCCTCGGGGAGCACTTCCTCGCAATTGGCCCCTGATCTGAGGGCAGGGGCCATGGCATGGAGACCGCTGTAATGAGTCTCAACTCTCCTTCCTCAAGGGGACAGCACTTCACTTTATCCTTTCCACTTCTCCTTTCAGCCGGTCCTGCGGAGGCAAACTGAAAGAGGAGGAGGAGGAGAGATAATGGAGACTATTCAATGAAGGAGAGAAGTGGCCACCTTTTTTAATGGCTGTGTCAAATGCCACGTTCTCTCTCTCTCTTTCTCTTTTCCTCAGGGGGGACTGCATGTGTCCAGAGAGAACTGTAGCTCTGCCGCATTATAAAAGCCTTGTGTGTGTGTGAGAGAGCAAAGATGATTCTGTTTGTGGGTGTGTAAGGATTTGTATTGTCACAGACATTTCTGTAACAATTTGTGCCTTGATTTGTTTCCGGTGCTGTAATGTTCTCTTTGCCTTGCTATTTTTATACCTGCGTCGAGAGGCTGAAGTCAGCTGGCTTTAGCCTCACTAAAACACTAATGAAGACTGGAGAGGATGAGTCTTTTTAATGGCAGGAACAATGTTAAGGTCTTTTACCCACCTGCTATGGCTAGACCACTGTGTATCAATTACATTGATGTCAAGACTGCATTGCAATTCAATTTGTCAAATGGATGAATGAACTGATTAAAACAATTTCCACAAATGGAGTACAAAATAGGGCTTGAAACTCAAGTCTTTTTTTCTTTTCAACAAATCGCCACTGAAAGGGAAGTGTTTAACCTTTGGAAAAAAGGTGTCTGGTCATTTAAAATGATTAGACTAAATGTTATGTGCTGTTTTCTTTTATAGTTATATTATTATTTACTTCATTATTTTATTATTTTATTTTGCAGTCACACAGCTACAAAACTAATGCAGTTTATTTGTTAAATAGATAGTTTGCAGATTTAGCCACCATGTGTTGCTTTGTAGTTAGTATATTTAGTATATTTTTAATAAATAAAATAAGATGTATATATACACTGCTGTTCAAAAGTTTGGGGCCAGTTATATTTTTTTAATGCATTCTTTTATTCTGCAAAGATGCATTGAATTGAAAGTGACAATAACAGCAAAGCCTTTTATAATGTTACAAAAGATTTTGATTTCAAATAAATGTTCTTTTGATCTGTCTATTCTTTAAAGAATCCTGAAAAAAAGTATCATGGTTTAACCTAAGCAGCACAATGTTTTCAACATTTATAATAAAAAATAATGTTAGCAAATCATCATATTAGAATGATTTCTGAAGGATCATGTGACGCTGAAGACTGAAGTAATGATGATTACTTCAGTCAGCTTTGCATCACAAGAATAAATTTCGTTTTAAAATATACTGAAATAGAAAACAGTTCTTTTAATTGCAATAATATTTCACAATGTTTCTCGATTTACTGTATTTTTGATCAAATAAATGCAGTCATGATGAGCAGAGACTTCTTTTAAAAAAAACTTACCAAACCTAAACTTCTGAAGAATAGTGTGTATATATAAACAGAGTAGAATGTCTTGATTTAGAAAATATTTTAATGTTGCTCGCAAAAATTTTGAATAGCATCAATGGAGAAAAAGCTCTACAGGGTCATGCTACTAGCTAGCATGTGATTGCCTCTCTTTCTTCCCTACAGCGGTTCTGTTTGTTCTCATATATTATGGTTCTGAGAGCTTAGGCTTTCAAGAAAACATCTACATAAATGACTATTTTAAGGTCAGTTAAACCAAAGAAAGTGCTTTAATTCCATTCATTCCGTACTAGTTGGTTAAACTGATGTGCCAGACAATAAAACGAGCACTAAATATGCATATACATATACCGTACTAGTTATTTATGTACATTTATAAATGTGTACTCTTATTTTTAATTGCAGAGACAAGTTTCTTGTTGGGGAATGCTCAAATCGTGGAGTGGCCTATAGTTTACAGTAATGACGGATTCTGCAAGCTGTCTGGATACCACAGGGCAGAGGTCATGCAGAAGAGCAGCACCTGCAGGTGAGTGGCTCTCCCACCTATCTATTTTCACCCTGTCCTCATTCAGTAGTCAAGGACAGGCAGTGATGTGGTTCGAAACTTTTCTGGCTAAGGCATGCAGGATCCAAAAATACGTTAGTGTGCATCATAACTAAATTATGTGTTTTCACGGAATTACATTATTTTGGATCCAAAAACGAAGCCTCACAAACATTTCCAGAGGGATTATGCTCAGATAGCAGAAGCTGAATCTATTAAACTGATGCAATGCGGAATAGGAAGTAGATGAAGGACAGAGTCTGATCATTTAGTATTGTTTTCTATCTTTCTCAAGTGAGAACTGACTGCTATTCCTGCTAGTTTCACTTATCAGACAAGTGAGGATGTTTCGCTAATGATTTGGTGAAGTGTTAGGGACAGAAGTGTCATTTTCTCACTCTGCTTGAGTTAGCAATGATGCTAAAGCACACTTCTCACATCAGTTCAGCTGTGTTGAGCCATAGTAGAATCTGCATGTGCTATTTAGCCACTCAGAGAGCGCATTTCTCCTGAGCCATCACTGAACACCTTGTTAGCGCTAAATGCGCTCAGTAAGGTGCCAATCATCGGAGTAGAAATAGAAATACCAACTGCAGCGATTTGGCTCTACCTACATGCAGTGATATGGATCTGCCTACAGACTGTGATATGACTCCAGATTGACTCAGGATTCAAGGGAAATTTTAGAGGTAGAATTGGCACAAGCCTTTGTCAGCTAAAGCAATAAGGGTGAGGATTTGATACTGAAAATCTCTGAGTAGCTTAGGGCCATAAAACTCAAATCCACCATAATTACCTCTGTATTTTTAGTTTTATGGAAGTCGAAATGATAATAAGATGCAAAACAAATAAAATCTTTAAAAGGAAACTGGGGGATTTAGCACAATGCTAAAGAGGTTTCAAAGTCACCCAGTCCTGATTGTAGCAATTTGCTAAAATCACTACATTACGAGACTCACGTGTAGAGAATTGTCCTCCGGTGTCCACTTAAGAAAGAAATGGACAATAGATGAGAAAGACAGAGAAAGGAAAAAGTTTGAGTGCTCAGTAACTTAAACTACTTTGATTATAACATGATTGGAAAAGATGGAAATAAAGAGCTAAAGTAAAGAAATATGGTAACACTTTAGTATAGGGACCAGTTCCTACTATTAACTAGTGGCTTATTAGCATGCATAATATTGGCTCTTTACTAGTATTTATAAAGCACATATTCTGCATGACCATATTCTACATCTCTAATGCCACTTAATATCTAAACTTAACAACTACCTTACTAACTATTATTAATCAACAAATTAGTAGTTTATCAAAGCAAAAGTTGTAGTTAATTGTTAGCTAATAGTGAGAACTGGACCTTAAAATAAAATGTGACCATAAAAAAAAAAAAAATTACTATATTCAGATTGTAATATTGTCATGAAAATGAAAATTGGGAAATATTAATATACCCATTATATATGCAATATATTAATATCCAATATATATGAATCCACCACACTCATCCTATGTCTTACCTCTTCCTTGTGTCAATTCCAAAATCTACAGCTTAGTCATTGTGTGCTGAACATTTTTGTCTTTCATTTTTAAATCTAATTTATATTTTATAAAATGTTAAAGAATTTTATGAATGTCTTGTTTGTTATCATTATTAAATTGTATTATCCAAAAGTCTGAAACCAATTTGGCATGTTTTGAATTTGATGCACGTTTTTAGTCCAAATTTGATAATCAGCTAAACAATTGAAAGCTAAACAAGTAAAAAGCTGAATTAGAAAATGAACATGATTTTTCTGTATTTCTCCCTTTAATGACATTATCACTCAAGCAGCATAAACTAAGGACTGTACAGAGGTGTTCACATGATCATTGTCACAAATCTACTTAATGAGTGACTTAAAAATAGAGCAGAATTATAATATTTTGCATTAACTGTTTTCTCTAAAGTCTCTTGTATTTTTCCAGGCTAGAATTATAATCTGACTGCCAGATTTTCAATGTGGTTTTAGACTTTTGAATCCCAGTGTTGCTACCTTATTTGCAAACATTTATGAGAAATTCAGTCACTAAAAACACAAGAATATCTTGTCTTTTGCTGCTCTCCTAAACTGTTTCAAATTTAACGTTTCCTTCCTTTTACATAACCTTAAGGGCAGAGCATGTCAGAACTGTGGTTCAGTGTCTACTGTTTGTCCAGCCTCCACATGTTAAATAGAGCGGCTGCAGTAACTGACAGCCTGTGTCATGAGCCACTCCCCCTTGTGCACACTCTGTGAATTAACTGACAGTGAAAGACAAGGTAGAGTTTGCTGGGTGGATGTGTGTGCCGCACAGGTGTGCGTTCTCCTCTAACTCTCTTTTTCTGCTCTCTTTGTCTTGCTCATTTTCATCACCTGTTTCTCCCTTTCCCACCCACTTCTCTCATTCTCACAATCTTTTTCCGACTTTTCATCCTATGTCTCTCTGTCCCCCTGGCAGTTTCATGTACGGCGAGCTGACAGACAAGAAGACAATAGACAAAGTCAGACAAACCTTTGATAACTATGAGTCCAATTGCTTTGAAGTGCTGCTCTATAAGAAGAACAGTGAGTATTCCCAGCTACGATTGTTTAGCTGTGCCTCCTGCATCTAGCAGAAAAGGGAAAGTACAGAGATGCAATTGTGTCCATGTAGGAAGATGAATTCCTGAAATGAATGAAAATTATTTAAGGAAATGGCTTCATTTTTCTTATATATTTCTTATAATCAGTATATAAGTGATAAAAAAGGCTTATTTTGAACTTTCTTCTTTTAAATACAGGCACTGTATCAAGCAGCACAAAACCTGCTCATTGAAAAGTGGGCCTGGATGTTACATTAAAAATTCAGTAATCTACTTCATTTGCAAACACAGCGTGAACGTCAATGCAGCCAGCAGAAAGTGTCCGGTTTTATGGCTCAGTTTTCAGCTCCTATCCCACATCGCAAATGAAAAATCTCGCTGATTGGCAAGGCCAGATACATCTGAAGTGGAAAAAATCCTAACAAGCAAAGGGGAGGCAAAAGAGCCAATATGTTTCTCTAAAAAGCTGTCCTCTCTTTTGTGAAAAAAAGTGTCTTACTTGAAATAGGTTTGGGCATTTAAGTCATTTAGTCTTCTCAGGTTGGTTGTTACATTGTGTTATATTATATATTATTTATATTTATATTATTTTTAGCTCGGTTGCCCTGTGGTTCACTTTCTGTTTTCACCACAGCTTTTTTGACATAAAGCTTGGGTGCACACTGTACGATTTTGGCCTAAATCCTAAAAGATTCCTCCTATGCTGGAATCTGTACTCTTTGATCGCTAATTTGACATGTTCAGTGAACAGGGCCACTGCTGGCCAAATGGGTGCCCCAAGCAGAATTGTATCGTTGTGCCCCCTCCCCCAAATATTATGGATGTAAAAAAAAAACAAAAACAAAAAAACACCTACTATAGGGGTCAACATAGAACTTTAATAAAATATAAAAGTAAATAAATAAATTGTAGTTAAATTGTATTATTTACAAATTACAATTGTAGCTTTAGACAGTTACCTATGGCTATTATTTTATTAATACAGTTGTCTAATTGATTTTATATTCTCAAGCATTCAGAAATCACGCAAAAGAAAACTAAGCGGTTTTACTACGATAAAACCATGGTTGATTTTTGTAAGGGTTGTGATGTCCACAGGTTTTTGTTGAAGAAATTATTGAGGCTGTAGCATTTCTGTCGCAAAACGGTGGCCAAAAATGAAAGATTAAGTGGATATTTGAATTTGGTCTGTATTAAAGGGCTTGATCATCCTGTAAGTGTAACACCAGCAATTACCAGGCCTTTGGCTCCCTTTGGAGGCATTTGTAATAATATGTAATGTACATAAATTGTTTATTTTGTATTACATTATGTATTTTAACAGTGTTATTCAATGAAACCATATAATTATTAATTAACCAATCATTATTGCCTCATTGTTTTGTATAATGCATTTTAAGTAATAATAAAAGCTGTTGTTGGCTTAGGTCTGATTTTATAACCACAAAAAATATACCTCTTTGTAAACTATTATTTGAAGTAACAAAATCATGGTTAATTTGTGGTTACCATCCATGGCTACAGGAAGCATGATTTTTGGTTTTATTCGTAGTAAAACCATGGCTAATTTTCGTAAGGGGGCATGAAAAGTCAGAGGGAATATTAGATGCGTTGTTGGTGGTGAAAAAAAAGTTTCACAGGATTATGAATGTACCAATACAAGCCATTATCAAAATTAACGCTGAAGATTGTTTTTCTTTGCTAGTCACTATTTCATCACGTTAATGACAACTAAGATCCCACAGTGTGACAATACGCTGTAACAAGTTAAAAACAGTTATTTTAAAAAGTCTGAAAAACCTGTGTTCTGTTCCATTCAGTTGCACTCGGTTTAGCTGTCGAGTCGTGTCTGTGTGTGCGCGCGCTCTTCTTATCTCCTTGCTCTCCTTATCCGGATTCTGTTAACAGTCACGTAATTTATGGTCATGACCGACTCATGCCCATCCCTAAAAATTTACCATCTTTGTTGAGTTATTTAGTTATTTGTTGAGTTATTTAGGATCTAAGATGGCGCCGCAGATGGCAGCTACTGTGCTTTGCTCTTCAGTGTTTGTACTGTTTTTGTTCGTTTTTCCTGTTTTTTGTTTCTCAAACACCATCAGTTTTACCAGGGATGATCTGCTGAACATTCGGCAGAACACACCACAGAATCTTTTACCGGTTTTTGATTATTCGGACGTTTTGCTGGACATTGTTGTTGGCGGAGCCGTAGCTCTGGTCAAACGCTTCAGGACGCGCAGACGGGGGAAGCGAGCCGGCGCGCTCGTGAAGCTCAGACAGCGTGGATTTAGAACGGCGTTGCCTAGCATCCATCTCGCGAATCTCCGCTCTCTACCCAACAAAACGGACGAACTCCTTCTGCTCTCCCGGACAAACAGGGACTTTTCAAACTCTGCTGCTCTGTGCTTCACGGAAACCTGGCTGAACGACGCCATTCCGGACAGCGCGTTACATCTTCCGAGCTTTCAGCTGTTTAGAGCGGATCGGGAGGCAGAATCAACGGGGAAATCACGCGGCGGCGGGACGTGCTTTTACATCAATGAGAGGTGGTGTACAGATGTAACTGTGTTAAAGAAGATGTGCTGTTCTGATCTAGAAACGCTCTTCATTAACTGCAAGCCTTTCTACTCGCCGCGGGAGATTCACTCGTTCATTCTCGTGAGTGTTTACATTCCTCCGCAAGCGCACGTGAGCTCAGCTTTACAGAAACTCGCTGATATGATCACAGAGACAGAACTACAACACCCGGACTCTGTTTTAATCATTCTCGGGGACTTTAATAAAGCAAATCTCTCCCGTGAACTGCCAAAATACAGACAGCATGTTACATGTCCCACCAGAGACAGTAATATATTGGATCACTGTTACACAGCGATAAAGGACGCATATCACTCTGTTCCACGAGCAGCTTTAGGACTCTCTGATCACTGTTTGGTTCATCTTATACCGACCTACAGGCAGAAACTCAAATCTGGAAAACCTGTATTAAGAACTGTTAAAAGATGGACTAATGAAACAGAGTGGGATTTACAAGCCTGTTTCGACCTTACTGATTGGACTGTTTTTGAATCTGCCGCAAATGATCTGGATGAGCTCACAGAGACTGTAACATCTTACATCAGTTTCTGTGAGGATGTGTGCATTCCTACCAAGACTCATCTAACTTACAACAACGACAAACCATGGTTCACTGCAAAACTCAGACAGCTCCGTCAGGCCAAAGAAGATGCTTACAGAAAGGGGGATAAAGTCTTGTATAAACAGGCCAAATACACACTGGAAAAGGAGATCAGAGTGGCAAAGAGGAATTATTCCGGCAAGCTAAGGAAAAAATTCTCTTCCAGTGATTCTGCTTCAGTGTGGAAAGGTATGAAAGAAATCACCAGTTACAAGTCACCATCCCCCAGCACTCTGGAGAATCAACACCTGGCAGACGGCCTGAACGAGTTCTATTGCAGGTTTGAAAAAACACCCCACACCCGCCCTGAACACCTCTCCACACAACCATTCACACAACCATTCACACCTCCAGCAACCCCCGTCTCCCCCACACCTGCAATTCAGATCAGCGAAGATGAGGTGCGCCAGGTCTTCAGGAAGAACAAAAGAAGGAAAGCACCAGGCCCAGACGGTGTGTCACCAGCCTGCCTAAAAATCTGTGCTGACCAGCTGGCCCCCATCTTCACACAGATCTTCAACAGATCTCTGGAGCTGTGCGAAGTCCCCTCATGCTTCAAACGCTCCACCATCATCCCCGTCCCAAAGAAACCCAAAATTACTGGACTTAATGACTACAGACCTGTGGCTCTAACATCTGTGGTCATGAAGTCATTTGAAAGACTGGTTTTGGCTTATCTGAAGTCCTCCACTGGACCCTTACTGGACCCCCTGCAGTTTGCCTACAGAGCAAACAGGTCTGTGGATGATGCAGTCAACATGGGACTGCACTTCATCCTGCAGCATCTGGACAGACCAGGGACTTATGTGAGGATCCTGTTCGTAGACTTCAGCTCCGCTTTTAACACCATCATCCCGGACACCCTTCAGAACAAACTAACTCAGCTCTCCGTCCCCACCTCCGTCTGTCAGTGGATCACCAGCTTCCTGACAGACAGGCAGCAGCTAGTGAGGCTGGGAAAATACACATCCAGCACTCGTACGATCAGCACTGGAGCTCCTCAGGGCTGTGTTCTCTCCCCACTGCTCTTCTCCCTGTACACTAACGACTGCACATCTAAAGACCCCTCTGTCAAGCTTCTGAAGTTTGCAGACGACACCACACTGATCGGCCTCATCCAGGACGGTGACGAGTCTGCCTACAGACAGGAGGTTAAGGAGCTGGCTGTCTGGTGCAGTCTTAACAACCTGGAGCTCAACACGCTCAAAACTGTGGAGATGATCGTGGACTTCAGGAGGAACCCCTCTGCACTCCCCCCACTCACCATCATGAGCAGCACTGTGACTGCAGTGGAGTCATTCAGATTCCTGGGCACCACCATCTCCCAGGACCTGAAGTGGGACAATCACATAGACTCCATTGTGAAAAAGGCCCAGCAGAGGTTGTACTTCCTTCGCCAGCTAAGGAAGTTCAACCTGCCACAGGACTTGCTGAATCAGTTCTACTCCGCCATCATTGAATCCGTCCTCTGCACTTCAATAACTGTCTGGTTCAGCTCAGCTACCAACCTCAGAAGACTACAGAGGGTAGTCCGGACTGCTGAGCGAATCATTGGTACAACCCTCCCCACTCTCCAAGAACTGTACTCATCCAGAGTGAGCAAAAGGGCTGGCAAAATCACTCTGGACCCCTCACATCCAGCACACTCCCTCTTTGAACTGTTACCGTCTGGTCGACGCTACAGAGCTCTGAGCACCAGAACGACCAGACACAGGAACAGTTTCTTCCCTCAGGCAATCCATCTCATGAACACTTGACATTAAAAGTGGAACACAACACTATTATAAATTATTTATTCAACACACATACTTATTTTTTTTCATTTCAGATTTGCACATATTAGACCTGTACACCATAATTGTCTATATATTGTGTTTTTGCTATTTGTACATTGCCTATTTGTAAATTATTCTTTTATTATCTGTGCCCTGTCCTGTTGCTGTCTTTCTGTTGCACTGTAGAGCTTCTGTCACAAAAACAAATTCCTCGTATGTGTAAGCATACCTGGCCAATAAAGCTCATTCTGATTCTGATTCTGATTCTGATTTGATCATTTACACCTCGAGGCATCTTGCATTTTGGACACAATTGCATCCTGTCCGCTCTTGAATTGTTCTAATGCAGCTATTATAAAGATAAATCTCCTCATGTAGCCTCTTTAAGATAAAGCTTTCCTGTTAAGCTCAGATGTAATGACCCATTAGGCACACGGGTTACACAGTATATTTCTCATACGGGTGAACCGAGAACCTTGGTCTCAATGATCTTCCTGTCTCCCTCTTTTTTCTCAATTCCTGTCTTTCTCCTGCAACCTTTATTCACCACCATAATCTCATTATCATTTATTCTACTCCTTCCCTTCCTTTAACCTCTCTGTCACTTTCACTTTCCCTCACCATTCTCATCATTTTCATCCATGTCTTTTATCCTCCTGTTCATGACTTCTTTTAAACCCTCAATTTGCTTCTTTTCATGTACCACTTTTCATACTTTACTTTCCTTTCATCCCGCCCTCTCTCCTCTCTCGCTGTGTTCGTCCGGTGCTGTCAGGAACCCCTGTGTGGCTCTACATGCAGGTGGCCCCCATCAGGAATGAGAACGATAAGGTGGTCCTGTTCCTCTGCACTTTTAAAGACATCACTGTCTTCAAGCAGCCCATTGAAGATGAGACCACCAGAGGTAAGAACTCTAAATCTTATTTTGAGTGTTGCATTTTTCAGCCTTGTGGTAAAAATTGCATTAACACAGATACACACAAACTTGACTTGACAGTGCATTTTTTGTTTTTAATGTGAATATGACTTATGAAATATGAATATGAACAGTGAGATTTTGTTAGACCTTGCAATATTTTATTAGATTCATTTTTAAATGTCAGCATAATTTTTAAATATTTTTAAATCAATTTTTCTTTTATTTTCTAATAAAATGTTCTTTACCTGGGAATGTTCTGTACCTGGAAACTAATATTTTGAGTTTTAGGTGTCTGAGTATGTTTCTTAAATTAAGTATATTTTTACAAATCTGCTAGCAGATTACTTAATTACTTACTAAAATAATTTATTTATTTGTTTGTTTTACTCTTTAAGGTATATGTCTAACAAAATTTTGTGAGGTTTACATTTAAAAGCCATTAACAACTTATTTAAAATAATGAAAGTAATATTCAGATATTCAGATATTTTTACTGGAAAAA
Source organism: Spinibarbus caldwelli (assembly GCA_039654775.1). Lineage (NCBI taxonomy): Eukaryota > Metazoa > Chordata > Actinopteri > Cypriniformes > Cyprinidae > Spinibarbus > Spinibarbus caldwelli. The sequence goes on along the minus strand of CM077240.1, from coordinate 15,386,870 downwards.
AGGGAAAAAATGACTGGTTAATCTTACATTTTCCAGTAAAAATGTTCCTAAAACAAAATCAGTGTCCCTGTACCTATATTTTTTTTGGTGGTTTTTGCCTTTATTTTGATAGGACAGTTAGTTGACTGAAGAGCCATGTCGGCAAGCTGACCACGAGGCTGTCGGGGCCAATATATTTGGACTTTTTAAATGTGTCTGGGAAGTAAATTTATTCATTAACCGAATTACTTTAATTTGTTACTTTATTAAATATTATTTACATTAAGGTATACACCTAACAAAATTTAGTGAGGTTTACATTTAAAAGTCATAAATATCTTACACAATATTTCAAGAAAATCTATCTTATTTTAAGGATGTTTAACTTTAGATATTTTTACTGAAGAACCACACAGAAATACTGAATTAATGTCAGTTGGATGTAGGGTTACAAAATTCCAGGAATTTTCAATACTGGAAATTTTCCATGGGAATTAATGGGAATAAACTGGAAATTTGCAAAATTGCAGGAACTAGGAACTTAAATGTAGTTGAGAAAAAATCTTGCAGCATAATCTTGGTTAAAACAACCAGATTTAAAGCAATTTCAGTTAAATTTCTACCCTACAGATTGCTCAAGCACATGCACACAGCACACTGCTTATTGCAGGGCTATGAGGCCACACCCTCTACACGCACTGTGCTTTCCTCCATAACATGAACGGATCATTTCTTAAATCCTGCACACAAAATATCAAAAATGTCCATCTTGGTAAGTATTCATGTAAATTACATTGTTTAAAACTTCCTTGTGCTGTGTGTCTAATATACTGTGCAACTAAATTAGGCTAGCCTATACCATTGTAAAAACAAATACAGTGACTGAACAAACATTTGGGTGAGATAATAATAAAACAAAAGTCTAAAAATGACCCTCCACCACACACAATCCCCCTAGTCACCTAAGAGGGGGATTCCCCTCCATTTGCTCTGAAGACACACTTGCTGCATTTGAGCCCAAAGACTACATCTAAGTTTTGATATTCTATTTGATCTATGGGATTCAAGTTTAACTAGTAAATACCAAAAAGTGTTTATACAGTAGCTAGCTAGCCAGTAAATCAGATATGAAAAATCGAAGCGAGTTAGCATATTTCATTGATAATTTATGAGGTATGTGCTAGCTAGCTCAAGCTGTGATGCTCTTTCTGCTAGCCAGTTTTCTGTTATCATACAGAAGTACAGTACTGGTCAAAAGTTTGGACACATTTTTAATGTTTTTAAACATTGCATATCTTTTGCTCATCAAGCCTTCATTTATTTGATCAAAAATACAGAACAAAACAGTAATATTGCGCAGTATTACTGGTATTGCAATTTAAAATAATAGTTTTCTGTGATGCAAAGCTGAATTTTGAACATCATTACTCCAGTCTTCAGTGTCGCATGATTCTTCAGAAATCATTCTAATAAGCTTATTTATTATCAATTTTGGAAACAATTGTGCTGCTTAATATTTTTTTTTATTACCTGTGATTCTTTTTTCAGGATTCTTTAATCAATAAAGAGTAAAAAAAAAGAAGAAGAAAAAAAAGAACAGCATTTATTTAAAATAGAAATCCTTTTTTAACAATACACTACCATTCAAAAGTTTCGGGTCAGTATCTTTTCTCTTTTTTGAAATAAATTAATGTTTTTATTCAACAAGGATGTGTTAAATTAATAAAAAGCAATAGTAAAGACTTCTGTTTTGAATAAACACTGTTCATAAGTTTTTATTCATCAATAAATCCTGAAAAAAGCATCACAGATTCCCCCCCAAAAAATCCCAAAATTTCATTTTTAAAATTTGTATTAGTTTGCATGCATGTGAGCCTATGATCAAACTAAATTTTTATATTTAAGTTTGTATATGATACAGATAAATTTCCCCAAATTTCCAATCAATTCCCAAAAATTCCCATAAATTTCTGGTAAATTTCAAACTTGGAATATTTCCAAAATTCCCATGGAAAGTTTCCGGAAAATTTCCGCCCCTTTGCAACCCTAGTTGGATGTGTTTTAAGTGGGGATGTTTGTGTGTTGCAGCCTGCTTGGCACAATAGCACATGGCAGTATAATGAGAGCGACAAGCTGTCACTTTATGTTGGAGAATGCTGCTTGTGGGCATCACTGCAGTCAGCCGTGGAGGTTACTTGTATAGGCTATATGTGTATTTATGATTGATGGGCATTGTCAGATCCTACTTTTCCCACCATTTACTCTCCCTTTCTGCTTCCCTCTCTCTCGATCTCATATAAACCAGTGGCTATTTTCCTTGTCAGCTTGTGCCACTGCTAAACTGAAGCACTTGTCCTTTGACAGTGATCCTAGCCCACACAGGAGCTCTTTAAAGACACACACACACACACACACACACAATATATATTTGGAATTTCCCCTCAGAGACTTGATGGCAGCTGCTGTCACTTTGTGGCAGGGCACCTGTGCCCAACTGAGCCTCTTGTTAGTGGGCGTGAATAGACAGACAGAAAGTGAGTTCAGCGAGTATCTCTCTCTAGCAGATATGGAAAGGCCATCCAATGAACAGGCAGTTTTGAAATGAAACCATTCTGCATTTAGTGACAGCTGTGGTAGCAAGTGCTATTTAAAATAAAGGTTTCAAAAGATGAATTTTTACAACGTCACAGAAGAACCATTTTGGGTTCCACAAAGAGCTTTTCAGTGTATAGTTCAGTAACACTTTGTTGTAAAGTGTCCTTGTTACATGTACTTACTATTATAATAACAATGCATTATGCATAATTACATGCAAGTAACCCTAAGCCATACAGTAAGTACATGTAGTTAATTAATATTACTCAGTACTTAAATGCATAAATACACTGTAACAAGGACACCTTAAAATAAAGTGTAACCAATAGTTCTTAAAGTAACTGAAAGAAAAGTTTTGATAATCTAAAGAACCTGTTCCCACTAAGAACATTTTGTGGAAAGGTATCACACTCTTAAAATAAAATAATAGGTTCTTTATTGGAATCAGTCGTTCCATGAAGAACCTTCAACATCCATGGAACCGTTTCAATTCACAAAAGGTTCTTTATAGTGGAAAAAGCTTCTGTAGATTTTTCAAATGTTCTTTACTCTAAGAAAAAAAAGGTTTTTTTCTTTTAAGAAATGTTAACTGAAAGGTTGTTTGGGGGAACCAAAAAATGGTTCTTCTATGGCATCACTGTGAATACACCCTTTTAGAACCTTCATTTTTAGAAGTGCATGGATGTGAAAGGTTCTTCAAGGAACCGTTGATGCCAATAAAGAACCTGAAGTATAGCTTTAGGGCTTGAATAGTAATCTCTCTGCTTTAGCAGTTACAGTCACATGGTATTTGGTATGAAAATGTTAATGAAAACACTACGATTTCAGTAACCAATTACTGCCTATCTTCTCCCTGTTGAATAACCAAAACTCTAGTGGCTGTACTTATCCATATAGCTTTTATTAAATATTTATGAATATAGAAAATTATGCATCACAGGTGACTGTGCTCACATTCCTTTGACATAGATGAGCCTTAGTAATGCCCATGTTGAGAATATAAGCTGCTCATCTCCACACACCAAACCACAAACTTTATTAAGCATCTATCAGGTATTAAAATCACCTACAGTGATTACTTTGTAAATGAAGGACTATTTGCCCTTATCAAAATGTTAATCTATGCTGCTTCTGACCCTTGATGCACTAATAAATATTAACAGCACAATCAGATTATTTATAGCCTGGCACGTCGCTTGAGCTTGTTGTTAGGTAAATATGAGATCTGTTGTTCTAAAGGGGCATTTGTTAAACGTCACACGCCAGGTGTGTGTTCAGTATTGCTTGATGAATAGCTCATGTGCGTTTACCAATGAGAGAGTGCAGCCTATGGAAAGCCTGCATTGAGACCTTTGAACTTCGACATCAGCTGTATTGGCAATAAATTAGAAGATGTGCTTTATAAGGTTCCTCCAGTAGTGGAAGTATATATTTAAATCATGATGTGATTGATGACCTTACTGGAATGAGAGTGACGGGCTATAGAGCATCTGCTATTTGATTTAAGAGCTTGTAAAGGTGCTCTTTCCTTTAGGGTTGAAGAGTCAGTATCATGTAAGCATATTAAAATTATTTCTGAAGGATCATGTGACACTGAAGACTGGAGTAATGGCTGCTGAAAATTCAGCTTTTTCATCACATGAATAAATTGCATTTTAAAATATTTTAAAATAAACAAATATATTTTAAATTGTATAATATTTCACAATATTACTATTTTTGATTAAACTGTTCCTTTTAATTCAGGCTTTGGCTTCTACTATTGTTTTTTAAGGTAAAGCATTACATGCATTGTGCGTAGCTAGTGAAGCTTTTAGTGTCATTTGCATCACAGGTATTTTGTAATTAGTTGTATAATCGAGATCTTCCCTAGAGCTTCATTCCATGTGACTGCTGCCCCTGGGGAGAGGATAGAGCTAAAAGCAAGAGTACAGTGTGTATGTTTGTGTGTCCATGTACGTTTCCACGTATGCTGTCTCAAAATCCCACTGGAATAGTGTTCCTGTCGGTAATGTCCTGCTCTGCACTGGTGGTCCAATGAAATATGCAAAGCATCTGCATAGAAATAATAAAGCACCGTTAGGCGTCAGTGCTCCCAATGCGCACAGGGTTACTTTGTGTTGACTGTGCATTTGTCCCCAGCATTTAAAGGATCTGTGCATACATTTAAACCACAGGTGAGTACATGTTCTTTTTCTGAGGACCTCTGGCCTATCAGCGTGATCTCATTGATGGTGGCTTACCCAGAGGGGCACAAACTTCAAATCATAGCAAATAGGGAAGAAAAACGAGGAATGAATATGGGCTCCATGGCAACAGTGAAACCCTTTGAGATTCTTCCAGATCTTTCTGTAAGCATCTGATAGTTACCTGGAGAGGATTTTCAGCTCATCAGGCTTATACTTTAGGACCTCGGCATTGACACTAGCATAAATTGAGAGCTAGCCAGTAGAAGTTCAAAGGAATGTAGTTAGCAGCCCTCATAAAGGAGGAATCTGTGGTTATGTATAGTCATATACTGGATTCAGAGCTGTAGATAGAAAAAAATAACAGGAATATCATTTTAATAATTAAATTTTACTTTTTGGTCATGTAAATATCAGCACCTGCACCAAATTACAGATTTTTAAAAATATTTTGTCTAATGTTTCAGTAAACTATTTAAAAAAATTTGATTGTACTGACTTTTTATTCATATGTTAAGCTTTACTGGGTTAAAGAATGTGGCTGGAGCACAGCAGAAGAGCAATACTGTACAATCCCAATAGAAAGTGTGCAATTTCACAGTAGTCTGCTGCATTCTCTACAGTCATGCACTCAGTATCACAGTCATGTATGTCGCGTGTATCATGTGTTTCCCTCCATGCCCATATTTGTATTCCTGTTCCTGTCCTCGTCTAGTTGATTGTTTATGATTTCATTCAGGTATGTGTAGTTAATTATTATGTGTATTTAGTTCCTGCCTGTTCTGTTCAGTTTCGTCTGGTCTACTCGTTACTTCCGGTGTTCCTGCCTGTCTATCCTGCCTTGTCTTGCTGTGCCTTGCCTTGCCTTGCCTTGCCGTGCCTTGCCTTGCCTTGTCTCTTTTGGATTTATTAAAGACTGTATTTTGAGTTTACCTTCGTCTCCTCGTTCATCCCTCGTGTGTGCACCGTGATAGAAGACCAGACCTAAACAGTAAGCGGCGCCCCTCATGACACTCAGATCCAACCCCGAAGAAAATTTCATTCAGAATTTGTTTGTTCATCTGTATCATTACCTGATTTGCTTAATTCCTGTAGTGCATTGGGCAGCAAAACGATGCAAATGGCATGCGCAAGTAAACACTTCTATCAGTGGGTGTGATTCTTAGTGAAATCTCCCCTTAGTCTGTTTCCTTCACTGCTGCAGTCTGTTGCAGTCTTGCAGACCTAGTTTGCCACTCTTCAGCCAGATGTGGTGCATTTAGGCAAACATATGCTCCATTGTTAGGTCTGATAGGGTTCTATGAGGCTGCAATGGCCAAATCAAGATTTATCTGAGGCTTTGCCTTATGGCTGCTCGACACGGTTACCTAGCATCGTTTTGCCCTGTAGAAGGACTATATCTGGAAGACGCCTTAGGGGTCCAGTGTAGCGTTGTGACTCTTTGCCCTAAGACAGACAGATGGCCTGAACCATCCATTGTTTTTCTCCTTTTCCTCCTTCTGTCTGTGACATAGTTCTTTATTGCACTGTCAGATTTCCTATCTCTTTTTCTGTCTGCTTTTCAATATTTGTACTAATCATGTTGTTTTATTGCAGATTAACAATAGCACCATGTCAGCTAAAAACCTTATAGGAATATAATTTAAGTTTAGTTGACACTTCTGTCATAACTTTGTCTTAAAAAAAAAAGTAGGAAGAAATAGCTTACTAAACCTTTCTGTGTAAACTTATAGAACATTTTATAACTTTGTCACCGACAACGTAACACTATAATATCTAAAATGCCTTAAACCATATGTTAAGATGATTTAAAATGTTTGTACATAAATATGTAAATTCACTGGAATACAACTTTTGTTACCAAGACATAATAATGCTATTAACCCTAAAAGGCCTTAAAAAAATGCAATTTAAACAATTTTACTTTTTGTGGTAGTAAACGTTATGCTATAAATGCTTTACTTGTATTGACTGAGTTTAACTTGTAATGAACCCAGAAAGTTCTTTTAACTTAAATGTAGCCAGTTTGCCTTTCTGACATAAAGCTTGAACAGACCAGTGTGCTATTTTCATACATCCTACCAATAAGTGCACACGGCTGATTTCCCCTCCTTATCCCTTCACTGAGTTCATTGTTCATGTGGCCGTGCAGAAAGACTTCCCCTCTATGTCCCTGTTGTAATGAGAGTGGCTCCAGGAGACCCAATGTGCTCCAGTACTGTATTGTTGTGTTTGAACATTCATGAGATGTGACTTAAATGGGAGAGCCGCAATGTTATTAATGTTTTACCTCTTTTCCCACCCTGTAAGTTTTTAAAAACAGTCCTTCCTGAGGGCAAAAAGAGAATGGATGAGATTAACAAAAAAAAGCATTCGCATTGGCACGTGCACATTGTACAATCACTTGGTGAAGATCTTACTTTGTAGGACTCAACTGACCCAACTGACTTTAGGGTTATTGAGATCAAAAGACAATCTTCCCATCAGTCTTTATTAATGAGAAAGCAATGACTTCAAACGAGGCTCCCCGTTGGATGCAACATCTTCCTTCATGTCTCCACCATGTCATAATGCTTTCATTTTAAAGCCATAAAGAAACATTATGCCTTTGTGAAGAGCCCCCAAGGGTTCATAACAGTTTCTGTTTTTACAAAGCAAGGAAAGAGTAGGCTGCGACATGTTGATGGCACAGACTTTAGAAATGGGACATGGGTACTCTAAAATATGAGAGTTTTTTGGAAGGAAGGAATGGGGAAGAACAGTTTTCAGGGGTGTCAGCATTTGCAGGAGCCTCAGTGGAAATCAGCGTGGGCCATTGTTTTTTGGCTGAGAAGCATGATGCCAGCAGCACTGCTAGTTGTGTGGAAAAGTGTGTTTGTGAGTAAAGTAAAAAGGAAGAAAAACAGAGAGGAGACAAAGAAGTGTTTCCTGTTGCTGATACACCATTTTGTTTCTCTATGTGGCAGGATGGACCAAGTTTGCCAGGCTGACCAGGGCTTTAACCAGTAGCCGGAGTACACTTCAGCAGCTCACACCTATGAACAAGACTGAGGTCAGCCATAAGCATTCACGACTGGCAGAGGTGAGTATCACACACACATTTGTTTTTCTATGGTCAGGAGTTTCCATTTACTTCTGTTGTTTTTATGCTAATGATAGCTAATGGTGTTTTCTTTCTCTTTACCATACTCTTGACCTTCATATAAGCCTTTTTGCATTTTCGCTAAAACTGTATTCAGCATTTTTATTTCCTCGCAAGGACCTTTGGCTGGTCAAAGCTGATCTTCATTTACTGTCTTTTTGGAGTCGTTTGGACCTCACAGTGTAGGCAAAACCTAACCCACACACATATATATGCACATACAAAAAGGTCAGCTGCCTTTGTCTTCAGTCCCACATGGCAGAAATAAAGTCTGACTTCATTTCAAGACAAATGACAGTTGACTCAGCTGTCCAATGACTGCTGACAAAGCTTTATGTCTCTAAAACTTTTCACTGCATTATGTCTTATGGTGCCCTTTCATGAGGTATATATTCCTTACAGTGCATAATTTTGACAGGGCAAAAGACTAGCTTAGACCAGCATGATTTTTTTTTTTTTTTTTTTTGTGGTGGTCTCGTTGCACTGCAAAAAATAAAATAAAAAATAATTTTTATTATCAGTATTGTGAAAACAGTTAAAATATCCTTAAAAACTTACTGTATTTTGTAAGATACAATGTTTTTAGAGAATACCAAGAACTATAACATTTTATATTAATCATTCTCACCAGTGGATGATAACGTTCTGTATTTAAGCAATTGCTGTATTTTTGTCATCTACAGCTTTAAATGCTTGAGCTCTTTAAAGTCAAGCATAAAGGGGGAATTCTGATTGGATGTGAGAGTTTTTTATCGTTCATTAGCTGGAAAAATCATTCTGAAAGTGATTCGAGCTATATTGTTGTGTCATTATTGTTATAGTTGTGGTTCAGACGTCACTGTTCTCAGAATCATTTAAACTTTATTTATAGTTTATAGTATCATTATTGTCCTTGATGAGAACAGGCTTTTATGCTTAAATCAGCAAAAAGTATGCAAATAAATGTAACTTGTTTAAAGGATGCTTGCATATATTTACTGGAAAACAAAGCAAAAACATTGTTTTACTTACAGTTTGATAGGCCAGCATAGATATTCATCAGCAAAACTGGTCGTCTTTAAAGCAAAACTGGTTGATGAAGGTAGCACTTAAGAAACCTTGTAGTGACATCAGAACATCATATTTTTTTGATGTATCATTTAGAAAAAAAAAAAAAAACTCTCTCAATCTTTTAATTAATTTTATTTTCTGTCTTTCCAAGGCTCTTCAGCTGGGCTCTGACATCCTCCCTCAATATAAGCAAGAGGCTCCTAAGACTCCACCTCACATTATATTGCACTACTGCACCTTTAAGACCACTTGGGACTGGGTCATCCTCATTCTCACCTTCTACACGGCCATCATGGTGCCCTACAATGTGTCTTTTAAGACCAAACAGAACAACCTGGTGTGGTTGGTACTGGACAGCGTGGTGGATGTCATCTTCCTTGTGGATATTGTGTTGAACTTTCATACAACTTTTGTGGGACCTGGAGGAGAGGTCATATCTGACCCAAAGCTCATACGCATGAACTACTTGAAGACCTGGTTTGTCATAGACCTGCTGTCTTGCCTGCCCTATGACATCATTAATGCCTTTGAAAACGTGGATGAGGTAAGCACAGCGTTGAAGAGAGACATTTATTTGAGCAATATCAATGCAGCTACAATATTTTTATATATATACTCACTTATATATATGCTATTGTTTGAAAGTTTGGGGTCAGTACTTTTATTCAGCAAGGACACATCAAATTGATCAAAAGGGACAGTAGGACATTTACAATGTTACAAAAGATTTCTGTTTCAAAAACATGCTGTTCTTTTGAACTCTCTATTCATCAAAAAGTTGTGAAAAAATGTATCACTATTTACACAAAAAGATAAAGTAGCACACCTGTTTTCAATACTGATAATAAGACAAATAATAGTAATAAATGTTTGTTGATCCGCAAATTAGCATATTAGAATGATCTCTGAAGGATCATGTGACACTGAAGACTGGAGAAATGACTGCTGATAATTCAGCTTTACCATCACAGGAATAAATTGCATTTGAAAATATATTAAAACAGAAAAGAGTTATTTTTAATTTTAAGAATATTTCACAATATTACTCTACTGTATTTTTGATCAAATAAATGCAGCCTTGGTGAGCGTAAGAGACTTCTTTTAAAAAATTTCAAAAGATCTTACAGACCCCAAACATTTGAATGGTCGATGGAAGAAAAAACAACCAGCTCGAGCCTGATTCCTGGGTGAATGACTTTTGAGCCAGTCCTTTTTAGTGAATCACAAATATTTATGAATCAGATGGAACAGTTTTTTAATTTAATCTGACTTATTTGATTCTCTCAGTGGTAGTTTATGAAAAAATAAGGGAATTAATGAAATGTCACCACAATTTTTTGGTTTTGTTGTTCTACATTTATTCCTGAAACAATCCCAGCTTTCTTTTTTCCTCAAAATCAAAAGAATAATTAACGGAACAGTTAAGGAATCAGAATCTTTAAGAGGAATCCGAATCATTTCCAGAATGGTTAAAGATTTCCATCCCTAGACATGAAATGATGATTTCACTGCAGAAGACCTTGAAACAGTTTACTCTGTGCATTGTCTTTCATCCAAATTACTGCCAAACAAAAATCTTTTTGTTTACAGTTTATTTGATCAGATATAACATATCAGATAGTTCTCCGATGACCAATTATAGGCAAAAGCACAAATCAATAAACCTTCATCTTCTTAGCTTTTATTACTTTTGGTGCTATGTTTATGGAGTATTCCAATCAAAATTTCTGTACTCTGCCCTTGCATTATAATTGATCCTCCTCCATGTTACTAAAGTTGGTGATTATTCATCTGTGCATCTTGTTTGCGGTAATTACTGTTTGCACGGAACTTCTCCAGCATATATTTCCATCTCTTACTGAGGAGAAATGAATGCAGCTTGTGTTCCTCTCTTTGACTTGCACGAGCGGTGTTGCATGCGCATTTTTGTGCACGTCAGGAATGCTTTATTTTTCCTGATAGAAAAGAGTGGGATTGAGTGGACCCCCTTCCCTCCAACATTTCTTGAGGCTGAAACTCTAACTTGAAAACTATATCCATTATTGCCATCTCTTTCCATATCAGTGGCTGTTCACGGTACTGGGCATTAGCCTAAATGGTCTCAGCCCAGCCAGACAGTTCAATGATAAGTGGGCTGCGTGATTTCTGGAGTCTGTGTAGATGTGTGTTGAAGGAGAGATATCAGTTGTGCTCAAGTCTTTTCAATGTTTAGTGCTGCTGTGGTATATTTTCACCACAGGAGGCAGTATTTGCCAAATGAGAAGTTTTCTGTGGCTCAAAGATTAATATAAACATAAAAGAAGATATACTGAGAAGTCACCAAAATGGTTTGGTTACCAACATTCTTTAAAATATTTTCTTTTGTGTTCCACAGAATAAAGTCAGGTTTAGAAAGACATGAGTGAATGATTGAATGATTTTTCATTTCATTTTTATTTTGTGATGAGCTGTCCATTTAAGTATTCTTGAAGTAAATTTCAGTATGCGTATGCTAGTGTTCCTAGATAAACTCTTACACCTGTGTTTTGAATGAAAAGCACTTCCAGTGCTCTTTTTGTACTTCTGTGTACTTCGAGTTCTTCTAGAGGATCAGTGGGAGATTTTACTTGCCATTTTTTTTTTATCTGTCTGGAGGTTCTAATATAGAGAGCTGAGATGGACGTGATCATCCTAAAAACTTTAAATGGGCACAGACGTCCTAATGGCTGTAGGTTAAATTGGGCGACTGTGGACATTCAGAATAAAATATGATTCTGCTTTAAGCTTCTTTACATTATTAATCTCCATATGCATGGTATGATATATTTATTCAATAAAATAACTCTTTGGATTCTTACTGGTGCTGTAAGTTCATGGTTGCCCAGGAAACAGGCATCCTTTCCCATTGTGGTGATGTTGTTGGAATGCATTAGTCTCTGCATCACTGGAACACAATGAAGTCCCAAATCTGCAGTGTGCCCGGATCTCAATAAAGTGTGGCACTGCTGTATCACTGATGTGGTTGAAATCTGCATGTTCAGGCTGAGTTCAGCTAAGGTTATGTATGTCTCAGATAGATGTTCTGTAGTTGAAAAAGGAGAGAAGTCATGTTTGTTTGTGCAGCTGCTTTATTTCTTTATACTTAGGTTGTGTTTGATCACAGAATTATCACTATGTTGTATTTTTACTTAGATGATATATATATATATATATATATATATATATATATATAGTTAATATATGACCTGCAAATAAGCATATTAGAATGATTTCTAAAGGATCATGTGACAGTGAAGACTGGAGTAATGACTGCTGAGAATTCAGTTTTACATCACAGGATTAAATTACATTTTAAAATATTTTTAAATAGAAATAGACAGTTGTTTTAACTGAAATGCACTCAGGCTGACAAACATTTTGAGATTAAAAAATAAAAAATAAAATATTGTAGCCTTACATCAGGAACTAATTAGTCACATAATATTTATTAGAAAACAAATTTAAACAGAGTCTATAGTATTTCCAACCTGACATCATGAGACACTTTTTATTAATCACAAAGTGTTCATATATCTAACTTCAATTTTTTTTTTTTTTTTTTTTTTAGAATACCATCTATGATCTTTTGCTTTAAAAAAAAAAAACAAACCAAAAAACAAACCAATAAGCTGAGGTGACCTATAATATAATATCAAGACTTTTTTCATTTTCATAGAGCAATATAGCAACTCAAAAACCCAACGCATCGAAAAATGAACCTATATGCTGTAGAGAAACATTTAAGAACCTTTATTAAGATGACCTACATCTTTAAGATAGCCGTATATACTAATAAAGCTGTAGTACTAATAAAGAAGGAATCAGATAGAGTTAGAGAATTAAAAGTGGAGGAATAGAACATTTGAGTGATCAAACTCAAAAGCATTCAGAGAATTTATAGAAGGAATAGAATAAATTGAGTAAAACATCTCCGTTTTCCCCATGCATTTATGCATGTGTTTTTCTGAATGTGTATACATGCCAATGTGCATGTTGTTTATATTGTGCATACTGTATATATTTATCAGCAGAGAGTGTTTTTATGAAAGCTGATGGTCTCTGACACAGCTGCTGTTGAAATGTCATACTCAGCTGGCCCCCAGTGAATTTGTCTCCCAAACCTGATAAAAACCACAACCTCAACAGGACACTTGTTGAGTTGGCAGGTGTTAATGCTAGTGTGCAATGTGTTAGACCCCCACTGAGCACTGGAAACCAAGGGCATTTATCAAGATGACAGTGCAAATGATCAACACTAATAATAATAATAATAATAATAATAATAATCTTTATAAATTATATGTAATAATATTTTAATAATTTTATGTTGTTTTATTACCCAATTATAAAAGTGTTTTTCTTGTTTTAAGCGACAATGCTGTTTGTTAGATTTGTCTAAAACTGGAAAACAAATTGTCAGTGATAAATTAAAAAAAAGACCAAGAAAATTATTTAGCAGTTTATTAAATATTTTTATATACCTTTTTAAATAAACTGAAGCATTGTGATGTCACTAAAAAAAATGTCTGCTCATAATAAAATGCTACAAAATGTGTTATAAATATTTGAAGGAACAAGCAGTTGGCAAGAGTACGACTGTCTGTCATGGGGATTGATGTGCAGCTGTCAGATGTTTTTCTATGAACTGGAGACTGTTCTGTTTTTGTGTCCCCTGTGGGCCACATGTCCGTGTTTATTCACTATTCTGCTCTTTTTGGCGTGTATTAATGGGATATATAAATAAAAATTCTATCTTCATTTAGTCCCTCTCATATCGTTCCAAACCTTTTTCCAAAATGAAGTTATTAAGAAGCTCTTTACCATACAGTTACCCAATTATACTGTACAGTGACCAGGGCAGCTCTTATTGCTTATATGCCTATTCAATATATACAAATTTAATAATTGTATGGAATTTTGGTAACTGGTGCCCTGTACCACCTGTACAAGGAGGTTGTGGCCTGCACTACAAAAAAAAAAAAATAAAATAAAATAAAAACCTTTCTTAATTAATATTTTTATTTTAATTCCTTTTAAAATAAATAAATTTAATTGAAAAATACATTTATTTGAGAAGCTCAATTGCATAGGATATTAAGACTATCAAATAATAATACATTTTCAATAAAGTTTTTTTCCGGCAAATTGTTTTTTAAGCATGAAGCTCAATACATTATTGAGATTTCTGCTTAAACATAAAAGAATGGGGTAAAAAATTATTAAATTCATTTATTACTATCTATAGTGTGGTTAAAAGATAGATGCATGAATGAATTAAATATACATTTACTGAAAAGAAAAACTGCATAATATTAAGTATTAAGAATTAATACTTTTTTCCAGAAAATATAACAAAAAAGTTGCTTTTTTAAAAGTGTAAACCTAAATTTAAACCTAAATTCTTAAAATATAAAAATCTTTCTAAAATCTTTTTGAAGATATGTTATCTGTAAGACATATTGTGTGGTTGTGTTTGTTCCTCACTAAAAGCTATTGTGTATGATCTTGTTTTTTAATTCTTTTTGGATGCTTGACAGCCACTTTATATTTGCACACTATATAGTTTTTGTTGTTTGGAAATGAACAATATGAATATACTGATTTATATAGCTTTTGTGTTTCACAGAATAAAGAAAGTCATATCAGTTTGAAACAGCATGAAGGTGAATGAGTGATGACAGAATTCTCAAGTGAACTATTCCTTTAATCATTTCACACAAAGGTTTTTCTGGAAGTGCATATAAGGACATGTCAGTTGTTGTTATAGGACACTTATTATATAACGCTTTTGTTTTTTTTTTTAGCATCTTGATATGACGTTGTTCCCGCATACATCTGCTGTTCCGTTCATACTAATTACTTTGCCACGTTCAGTGTGCTGCTGTTCAGATCTAATATGTGTAAATGGGTCTCTTGAATCCTAAAGTCCATCTCTGTGCTTATTATATGCATGCCTGAGCGTAGTTTGGCATGAAGTGAAACGTCTGCCTCTGTCTTTCTGACTTAGGATCCCATTGCAGACTCTTCTGCAGTGGGCCACATGCCAGCTGCGGCCCATTCTCAGCGCAACGGCACACGTGCGGAGGACTCGGTGTTGCCTGTAAGTTCGCTCTCCTTTCTTGGGTTGTTTATGGCTCTTCTGTCCCATTTTCTCATTTGTACAGCAGTTCAGTAACCTCTCTCCTATTCAATGTTGAGCAGAGATGCACTAATGGCTCTCTAATTTATGCTAATGTTACTCTGAATGCTGCACCCCTTAGTGTGTTTGTTTACCTAAAGTGATTTTAGATGCGAGTCAATTCAAATTAGACAGCACAAGCTTCATTCCCCATGCCCTGCCACACACAACCACACGCAGCATGTTTCACCAATAGGCATTAATGTTTCTCTCTTCCATTATCTCATGATACAACTGTGGGGTCGTCACATCTAACCGAACATTTATGAGCACTCATAACATCTAATGTTCACACCCGGTAGCTACTCATCTGTTTGGCCTCAAAGACAAAGACAAAAAACTTTATGGTTTACTAAATGCTACATAAGCACAGTTGCAAATTAGATATAGGCCCTCAAAATGATAAATTACTTGGAAAAGTATCCATTAAGAGCTGCTCTGCCTGGGGAGTTGACTGTGTTGGCAAAATTAGCATCGTTTTTTTGCTAGCGTAATAAAGCCTTAGGATTTCATGCAATATTGCAGAATGAACACATCTATTTTTACCTTCCTTCCTCTGTGTCAGTGTCTAGGGAAAATTGCTCCTTTCAGGAATATAAAGCATGTTTGAGAAATTAGCCTTTTGATTATCTGACGGCTGGAACAAAAAAAGCAGAAATCCTCGGTGGAGGAAATGCTAATTAAACCTGTGAGGTACACATCACGGCCACTATTAATAAACAGTTTTGGGCTGATAGTCCAAAGCTGTTGAGGATGCAACAATTAGGTATACTTACTTCTCACCCCTTCATTTTTGCTCTGCCAGCTTAAAAAGTGAATTCCATCAAGTGTCTGCGCAGAATGTGTCATTCCATTTTGTCCTCCAGATAACCTCGCAGCTGTCCTCTAGAAGATAAGAAATGTTCAGCTGTGAAACATGCAGGTTGAATCACAGAAATTGCAATAAAGAGATTTTTTTTTGTCTTAAATTCAGTAAAAAATGGCTGACTTTTATGGTAAAATTTTAATGTTCTTCATTTACAAAGTTCTGTGTTTATATTTTTTAGTTTAGATATTCAATTAATATTTACTTGGGCTTGATTTTCTGTATGGATGCACTATCAGCTGATATTAGGGCCTTGTTAATTTATTTGTATCAATCGTTTATTTAAAGTCAATATTAAAAACTATACATGGATCTAATGTGAAAACTGTAAATTTATGGCATTCAGCTTTTAATGTTGTGCCATCTTTTCTAAAATCTTTGTAAAAATTATTTTATATTTATTTTTATTTTATTTTATTTTATTTTGTTTATTTTATTTTATTTTTTTTATTTTTTTTTTTATTTTATTTTTTTTTATTTTATTTTATTTTATTTTAAAGTCTACCAGGGGGTGGGATGGGTTGGGGTGGGTTCTAAATTTGCACAGCTGCTTTTTGTTTTATACTATTGTTCCCAGAAGAAATTTCAATAAACAGTTGTTAACAAAAAAAAAGTCAATATTAAAAACACTAATAATTTTAATACTGTTAAATGTAATCTTTAGTAAATCTCAAAAAATGAATGTCCATTTTTTAATCTGTACATTATAGTGTTGTGGTGTCTAATTAAGCATTTAAGACACTTTTAGTTTTTTTTAGTTTTATTTTTATTTACACAAAATAGTACAGAATTAGAATCAGCTATTGATTATAATAAATGATGGACATTAAAATGTAAATTTCAAACTTAATATCAATTAAAAAATAAATTCACTTGTACATACTTCAGGTTTTTTTAAATGTTTTATTTTTAAATTATTTAGGTAGTACTGTATAGTATGGGAATTTAATGTTAGCGATGTGTCACTTAAAATGTTTATTGTAAATGTATATCGGCTCATGCCGCTTGTGTGTTTATTAAATATTTATTCATATTTAATATTTACTAATATTTATTTAAAATTTACTAATGCATATTAATAAAGTAATTTTCAGCTGATATTAGAGCTTTGTTAATTTATTCTATATTTAATGTTCCTGCACTTTTCCTCTATTTTTACTTTTTGTACAAGAGAAAAACCTATTAGCCATTATTGTATTGTTTACAATTTTAATATCGGTGTGTTCCAAAATTTTGAGCAACACTGAACACAGTTATTCATTTTCAGTAGGAGTGACAGCCACTGGGGATGCTAAATAAATGAGCAGCAATGTGCTGCAGCTACAGCCAGTGGTAGTGCACACAGTTGGGTCATGTGATCTGATTCCTGATTCTGTTGGATATTGCATTTGTGTAGAAGCGCCTTTTAGCAAGCAAACTCCAGCAAATTAAAACCTCTGTAACTGTGAACTTAAGTTAACCTTTAGATTGTAGTTTAACACCATATTAAGTCCATTCTACAGATCTTCTTCTTGGTTGCAGAAAATGTCTGCATATTCTATGTTGGCTTACCAATGAGTTAACGCTGTATTTTGTACGCTAAGAAAACTCTTACAAATATATGTTAATCAGAGTGGGCTTTTTTTCTTTAAAGACCTATAATCTGCATTGGCCCGAAGTTGACAAGCAATGTTTAAGCTTTTGTTCAAAGGGATAGAGTGCAAGCGTGGGCGTAGCTGAGTGAATGCATCCTCTTTATTTTGCTTTCAGAGCCAAAAAGACTATATTTATTCCACCCTTTAATGATACAGACTCAACAACATACATCCAAACTATTAGCTGTTATCTTTCATAAGCTCAAAGGAATTTGCCTGGTCAATAAAACAACTCTGTTCGCTCGTGAGATATAAGATTCTCGTTGGATGTGCCGGATGGAGTGGTAGGATCAGTTGAGTTCAGATCAAAGTGGCTGTAGGCTGAAAGAGCAGGTCTCTGGAGCTATATGACACCCATCAACCTGGAATTATTAATGTTCAAGTGAACATGGAAGATCTCACCTTGAAATCCACATCTGGCTTTTTTTTAAAAAAAAACTATGTTAACTAAGCCTTTCAAGTGCACCTCTTCAATATAAGACGATACATGTCAACATGGATATGTCTTTATGTTTCTAAGCCTTTTCTTACCCAATTGTTTTCTTTCCAGCTCGTTTACATTGCACACAGAGAAGCATGTCACCAACCAACTCTACGCAATAATATGCCGCAGCAATGTTTAAGCAAAATGTAAACGTTTTTTTTTTTTTTTTGGTCTGGATTTATTTAAAAATGCAGAAATGTATTTTGATACATACAATGACTTAAACATAACTCTTATATAAAGAATATGAATAATTTCAAAATTAAAATAAATTATGATAATTTTTTGAACAAAGTAATTAAACTGATTTTAGTCTCATTAAAAACTCTTATTAAAGGATTCAATTCTCCAAAATAAATTCTTATTGACTAGTTTGCCATAATATTTTACTATTATTTCTTATTAAAAAAAAAAGTGCAGCAGTTTCGTTAAAATATTGTCAAAATATTGTTTTGTTAAAATATAAAAAATGAAAATGATGAGATAAAATTATAAATATAGTTCTATTTATTTTAGATTTGGGATGTTCACACCGTAAATATGACGATAATGACACAGAGTAACAATATAGTTGCAATCATTTGTTGTAAGGATTTTTTCCAACTGATAAACGATAAAAAAAAAAAAAAACATGAAATGAAATCACTCTGTAGTGGATCTATACAGGTGGAGTTGGGGAAGGTGGAGGGTTTCTGATGCGAGCTGCAACTGCTACAGCAAGCACTAGCTGAGTATTTGAATGTTGAGCAACAAGCTCATTGGCTGCTGATCAGTTGTGCCATGTGAATTTTTATTGATTTTTTTCCTCAATATGTATATAACATGATTTGTGATGGAGGTCAGCTAGTGTTAACATGCTGTTACCATCTCTGATGATACATTCTCTTTTTCTTCGCCAGGGTCTCAGCAGCCTGTTCAGCTCATTGAAAGTGGTGCGTTTACTCCGTCTGGGTCGAGTGGCACGCAAACTGGACCACTATCTGGAATACGGTGCTGCTGTGTTAGTTTTACTGGTGTGTGTCTTTGGCCTGGTGGCACATTGGCTGGCCTGCATCTGGTACAGCATTGGTGATTACGAGATCTTCGATGAAGCCAGCAACAACATCAAGAGGGAAAGCTGGCTTTATCAGTTAGCTATCAGCATTGGCACGCCATACCGTTACAATGCCAGTGGCTCTGGCCAGTGGGAAGGCGGTCCCAGTAAGCACACACTCTACATATCATCTCTCTATTTCACCATGACAAGTCTCACCACCATTGGCTTTGGGAACATTGCACCTACTACAGATGGGGAGAAGATCTTCTCTGTGGCCATGATGATGGTGGGCTGTAAGTATCACTAAGTTGTTTCCTTGCTTCATGGATGCTTTAATCAGAATGAGCTTCAGGTGGTTGATTAATGTTTGGAGATTAGGGATGCACAATATATCAGTACCATGCCTGTTATTGACTGATATTAGAGTTTATTTTGGTAACGCTCAATAATGTATATTTAAAGGAATATTTCACCCAAAATTGAAAATATGTTAAAAATATACTCACACTAAGACCATTCAAGATGCAGATGAGTTTGTTTCTTCATCAGAACAGATTTGGAGAAATTTTGCATTACTTCACTTGCTCACCAATGGATCCTCTGCAGTGAATGGGTGCCGTCAGAATGAGAGTCCAAACAGCTGATAAAACATCACAATAATTCACAAGTAATACACAGGACTCCAGTCCGTCAATTAATGTCTTGTGAAATGAAAAGCTGTGTGTTTGTAAGAAACAAATCCATCAAGACATTTTAGCTTCAAACCATTGCTTCTGGCTAAAACATGAATCCTATATCCATAATATTGCTTTTTGGGTGAACTATTTCTTCAATTATATGTACTAATTTTATCTTTTTTAAGGACTTTCTTTTGCAGTCATCTAACATAATCTTTTAAAACAGTGTTATATGTCTTTAGCAATGAATATCCATATTTCATATTGCACACTGTAATGAATGTAGTGATGCCAAAATTCACTTGTAGCATTTAAAATAATTGATTTACATTTCTAGTTTTTTTTTTTTAGTTTAGACATAATACTGAAGAATTTTGATGAATTTTCAAATTTTTATGGTTATCATCCAAAACATGAAAATAATAAGCAGTTTTTGGTATCGGCCAGAATTTTAATATCAGTGTATCCTTTATGGTTTAAGCTGATCTTCTCAGTAGGGAATACACTTAAAATAGCATCAGAGTGTTTATTAAATTCTCACCAATCAGGGCATGTCAGCAAATTTTAAGTGCTATTTAAAAGCATTGCAGACACATTAATAGTATCATATAACTTCACATAATTTGATATAAAACTATTTTCTGCCTTTGCAGGATTTGTGTTTAGAAAAACATTTGCATCATGTCCTAATAAGACCTGGATGCACCTTTGAAAACATTTCCTGAAACTTCTCTCTTTAAGCTGCTACATTCAATCATAAATGAATAAACTTGTGCTTTAAACCTCCTGAACCCATAATGCCACTATTTGCTCTTCATCCCCTAATCACTATTTTCAGAATACTTTCTCCAAAGTTCATAAGTACTGTAGGAGCCCAGCAGTAGTGCAGGTCAGCTTTTGAGTTACTGAACAGTTCCATCAGTAATCCTCTACAGATCCACAGGGCTAGCGGATAGAATGAGCTACAGTAAACTGTAAGCTGTTGGTTGAAACATAAAGTGAGCCACCCAGAAGGCTTAAAAACAGTGTCAGTGAGTAAACAGGGAACAGTGGCACAGCTAAATGCACAGTTTAGGAAGAGACATATAGGGAAATACTTCTGTAAAAATTAAATAGCAGTTAGATTATTGTACAAGGCGTAGTATATAATTTTTTGATGCTAAAATACTGCTTTATATTCTAGTTTAATATGCAGAGACAACTATATTAGAGTCAGCCATTTGTAGGTCAACTTCGCGAGGAGTGTAAACACTGAGCCTTTCAAACATCACTGCAAAAAAATATTTTCTTAATGAGTATTTTTGGCTTGCTTTCCAGTAAAATATCTAAACATCCTTACAAGATGAGGAAAATAAATTTACATAAAAAATAAAAATATTTTATTGTGTAAACTTGAATTAAAGAGGTCATATGATGCTATTTTAAAGAACATTATTTTGTGTATTTGGTGTAACAATAGGTTGACATGCTTTAATGTTCAAAAAACACATTATTTTTCAAATACTGTACATTATTGTAGGTCCTCTATGCCCCACCTATCTCAAACGTGTCGTTTTCAACAAAGCCCCTCCTTCCGACAAGTGCAGTCTGCTCTGATTGGCCAGCTGACCCAGTGCATTGTGATCGGCCGAACACCATAAGCATGCATCGGAAATGTAACGCCCCTTACCATAATCGCGAGCTTCAGCTTTCAAAGTAAAAGACAGTTAATAAAGACAGTTAATAATGTCGTTAGTTTTACCATCAGTTCAAGCCCGAAAGGGCAACAGAGTCACGTGACAGACACAGTGATGATGCTCGTATGTATTTGCAGTACACAAGCCGCGGTTAAGACAGCTGACGTGCTATGATTTCTGACGGGCTGTACACTCCGCTGTGATGTGACCCTGTTCCCCTCTCACACACACACACACACACACACGACGAGTTACTCTACACTGCGCAAAACTCTGCATTTGAACAGTCAATAGCAAATACTTAAACTAATAACAAAACAGACTTACAGTCACTGATTCAGAAGCGCCAGATTGTCATAGCAAAGTCGGAACTGACCCTTTGTTTTTTTAGAAATAGCCTTTGTGCAGAGCCAGCCTTGTACTCTCCTAGGTTCACAAAACTGTCGTCTATAAAATGCGTTGCACAAATTTGAACATTTGGGTTGTGCTGTTCTGTTGTAAACAAATCTTAACAATGATTTCTAATTGCATCTACTTTCGGAAGGCCAAATAGTGCTTTTGCTTTCGCATAGAAACACACAGTGTCTCGCTGACATGGCTGCATCAACACTACTGCAGTTACTGAAACCATGCCTTCTTTCTTTGTGTGAACATTTGGGCGGCATTACGCAAATATTTCCACATCGTGACGTAGACATGTGGGGGCGTGTTTGAATGAGGCGTTTTAGCCCGGTTTGGATCAGCCTTCTCTTTTAGATAGAATAAATCCTTTTGTGGGAGACTTTGAGCTTTGTAACTCTGCAGATCGTATACACGCACAAACAGCTACATAACACACTAAAGAATATGACCTCTTTAAGGTTTATGTATTAAATTGAGTTATTTAAAATATTTATTTAGTTAATTCTATCTATCTATCTATCTATCTATCTATCTATCTATCTATCTATCTATCTATCTACCTACCTACCTACCTACCTACCCCTGGCAAAAATTATGAAATCACCACACTTAGAAGATGTTCACCCAAAGTTTTGACTTTATAACAAATAAACAAATCACAGATATGACATAAATTTTTTTTTGCTTGATAATTCAACACTTTGTTTATGTGAAACATACCTCAAACAAATTAAATTAAACTATTTTAATTAATGGAAAATTGTTTTCCATATCAAGTAGAGGAAAAAAAATTATGGAACCATTCAATGTTGAGGGGAAAAAAAATGGAATCAGCTTGTAATTTGCATTTCTGAAATACCAGCAGATATCTAAAATGCTAATTAGTCAGCAGTTAAAAGAGAGTGCTTTCAGACCATAACGAGCTATTGGACTTGGCTAATTGAAAGGAAACATGGCCCCAACAAGAGAGCTGTCTGTTGAAACAAAGGAAAGGATTATAAAACTCCTTCAAGAAGGAAATCCATCACGGAGTTTGGCAAAAGAAGTTGGATGTTCCCAGTTAGCAGTTTCTAAAATTTGGTGCAAGTATAAACAAAATGGAAAGGTGACAAAAGGAAAACATACAGGCAGACCAAGGAAAGACCTCAAAGCATCAGGATAGAAAACTCAAAGCAATTTGCCTTAAAAATAGAAAATACACAACAAAACAAACGATAAACAAATGGGCGGAAACGGGAGTCAATGTGTGTGACAGTAACTGTAAGAAACCGGCTGAATGAAATGGCATTTAAATATAGAAAAGCCAAATGAAAACGAGTATTAAAGGTTCGTGAAACCCCCTGTTTCAGGACTGGTTAGTTCTCACCACAGTTTTAAAAAACACTAAAAAAGTGGGCGTGGTGCGCTGCGGAGTGCAGGGGGAGGAGGGGAGACAGACAACACAGACAACTTCAGTTTCAGACAGTTTCATTTCACTCCCATCGAGTCTAAAAACACAGTTTTTAGCTGTTGCACCGCTGATAATTTTTAAGGCTTATTCTACGGCGTTTATATAAGCCTTTTGACAGGTTGTGTCACGGAGCTGTAAAAACGGTAACACTCACTAAGTGAATGAATCACGTTTGTGCCGAACTCTTATTACAAAGCACAAACAAACACTCTCCTTCGATCCATGAATGTTTCTCTCAGTTAATGTACGCGATCTCAGTCTGAAGCGTCTGTCATAGCAAATCAACACATGCTGTTGTGAATAATTAAGTGAAGCGTCTTCTCATAGGATAAGAACACGAGTCTCATGAATAATTTAATAGACACCGACGCGTCATCAATGTACTATAGTCCTTTGCCACGTCACAAATTGTGACGTCAACACGATGTAGATTTTAAACCCGGAAGATGGAAATAGGGCAAAAAAGCTTAAAATTAACCAATTTTCTCCAACAAATAAAATTAACGGATGCTAACATGGTCTTCTATGATATGCAACACAAACACTTCTGCTAAAATCTCTGAAAAAGTAGTCTGGGGTTTCACGACCCTTTAACACCTAAACAGAAGAAAACAAGGTTGTGGGCTAAAGAGAAGCAGTCATGGAGTGTGAATGATTGGATGAAAGTGATATTCAGTGATGAATCACGAATCTGCATTGGACAAGGAGATGATGCTGGAACTTTTGTCTGGTGCCGTTTTAATGAAATGTATAAAGATGACTGCCTGAAGAAAACAACCAAATTTACCAACTCATTTATGATATGGGGTTGCATGTCAGGTAAAGGACCAGGGGAAATGGCAGTCCTTACCTCAACAGTCAATGCACAAGTGTACATTGATATACATTGACATTCCATCAATAGAAAAGAAGTTTGGTGATGTAATTTTTCAGGATGATAATGCATCTTGCCACAGAGCAAAGAGTGTTAAAGCTTTTCTTCAGGAAAGGCATATCAGCTCAATGACATGGCCAGCAAACAGTCCGGATCTCAATCCGACTGAAAATTTATGGTGGAAATTGAAAAAACTGGTCAATGACAAGGCTCCATCTTGCAAAGCTGGTCTGTCAACCGCTATTCGAGAAAGTTGGAACCAGCCTGATGAAGAATATTGTTTTTCGTTAGTGAAGTCAATGCCCCAAAGAAGTCAGGCCATCATAAAAGCAAGAGGAGGAGCAACAAAGTACTAACTGTGTGTTTTGGTAGATGATTCCATAATTTTTTCCTCAACATTGAATGATTCCATATTTTTTTCCTCTACTTGATATGGAAAACAAATTTTCATTAATTAAAAGAGTTTAATATCTTTTTTTTTTAGGTGTGTTTCACATAACCAGAATGTTGAATTATTGAACAAAATTTTTTTTTGTGTGATATCTGTGATTGGTTTATTTGTTATGAAGTAAAAAAATTGTGTAAACAACATCTAAGTGTGGTGATTCCATTATTTTTGCCAGGGGTTGTATCTATCCAAACCAAACCAGCATTTATTTATTTATAAAATGTACTAATGTTCTTTAGATTTATTTCTTTTAAAAAATTTTTTTAGCTGTGATTTCTGTTTATTTAAGCAGTGTGACACTTGTGGCTCAATCAGTGGTGTGATTTTTTTTCATTTTTACACTTTCAGTGAGTGCCACTAGTAGCACAGAAATTACACACTTCAGCTTTAAAGTTTTAATTGGAAAGCTGACTAAAGGTAGTTTAATTTGGCAGACTCCAGCTTATAAAGCACAGCTGGCTTCAGATCAGTTAGTGGTAGTGAGTTGCCGCGCTGATCATTTCCTGATGTGTAGCAGCACAGTGCTTGCCGTTGGTTTTTTGCTTGGCTGTTTTGCACCGTTTCTGTCATACTTCTCTCTGTGCGCACAAATGACAGCAGATGGAGAGAAAGTCTTGTGTTGTTTGTGGATTTATCTCACAGTGCTACAATATGGTGCATTGTGTGGTATTCTGTTGTACTGCATTAGCCAAATCCAGCTAATACTATATTATGATGAAGCAGACATTTAGCATTAATGAACCATATGAATTCATAAAGACTAGCGGATTTACACAAACCGAGTTTAATTGCCTCTTCTGTGTGCTAATCACAGATCTATGGATGTACTTTTTGTGTGGTGATGGTGAATCAGTGTTTAATGCATTGTATGAATGGGACTGGATTTATATTAGATCTGTGGAATTAGCATTAGGTTAATCACCATGTTAAAGCCAGCCGTGCTGATCAGGGCCTTTTTGTTTTAGTGAAACAGAGCTACAGTTTAGACTCTTGTTCTTCTTGCTGGTGCATAAATTTGCTTTGTACTTCTTTTTTTTAACATAAATCCTGGGCTTGTTAAGGTTCAGTGTATCTTTGTGGTACTGAGAGAGGAGAGAGAGCAAGTACTACTGCTTCTGGGGCCCTTAAAGAGACAGTTGATCCAGAAATGAAAACTTGTTCCAAACTCATACGACTTCATTTCTTCTGTGGAATATGAAATGAGATATTTTCAAGAAGCTTCACATATGTATGTTATTTATAAGTTTATAATATAGTAATATGTTCTTACAAACCAGACATGTATAAAACCTGTTTGATTTATATTCTTTTGTAGTATTTATTAATATTTTGAATTTGCTTTTTAATTTTAGTTTTAGTAATTTAAAAAAATAAATAAAAATAATTCAACTTAGCTCTAATTTATTTTAATTTCTGGTTTAGATATTTTAGTACTTCAGCCAACACTGATTTTATTTCAGTTATTTTCCAAGGCAACGTTTCTAATGTTCGTTTACATATTTTTTTAAGTTTACATTTTTCATATAATATTTATACTTTATTTTATTTCTGATTTATTCCGATTTTTAGTTTTAGTGAACAATAACAATACTGCAGAATGAATCAGATTTTTGAATCAGATCAATCAGTTATTTGAAAAGAAGTAGCTAAAAAGAAGCATTCATTTACTGGTCCAGTTCTCGAGTTGTTTTTCTCCCTTTAAACTGTTGTTGTATATAAAAATTCTTTGTATTTCCAATATTATCCTTTCACGTTCCTAAGAAAAAACATCAAATGGGTTTGGAACCACATGAGAATGAGAAAATTACAGGATTTTCATTCTTGGGAGAACTATTCCTTTAAGAGCTGTCTGAACTGAATAATAAAACATACTGTACATACATTACATAACAATTTGCCCACATTGTCCACATCTCCCTCTCTTTGTCTCACTCATTCTCTAGAGTAGGGTGTAAGAAAAATGCAAGGCTGTAGTTCAGAAGACTCAGCAACATAACATTTTAATACTGTCTAGGTTAAGACGTATGGTGTGTGCTGAGTAAGGAAACTGATGCTCTGTGCATCAGGACTCCTCGGGGCCACACTGTCATGTCACCACAGTCTCATAAGGCCTGAATCTACCGATAAACCTCGTCCATTCTTTGGCAGTGACCAGAGCGCTGCTGCAGTACAGTTCAGTCAGCAGTAATGGTCTCACCCAAGGGTTTTCCAAAGGTTTATGTGTTCCTGGTACACCGATATGATAGTTTCTCCATCTCATAGAGCTCGGCAGTAGCCATAATGACCCTCCGTGGCTCGTTTCGAGCTATCTTTGAGCATCAACTGTTGAAGGGGACTGTTACAGTCAGCACAGGGGAGACATTTTCCTTCAGTGAGGCAGACATTATCAGAAGAAACAGATCTATGTCTAATGGAATCACATCTCATAAAGTGGCATTAGTCAGCAAGTGTCTGTGCATTCTCAGCATGTCAACAAACAGCAGAGGCATCTGTTAACAACCCCACAGCAAATATGAGCGTGCATATGAGAAAATGGTAAATGTTACATTGCTTGTCTTGTTCAGGTCATGAGTATACATAAAGATTCAGAAGCTTCAGTATCTTTGCAGTTTTTGCAGTTTTGCAGTTTCTCAATCTCACAATGTAATAATAAGTGATGATGAGAATCCTTGTGAAAAAAGTACACTTAATTGTAACTTAATTGTAATTGTTTTAACATTTTCATGTTTTTTTAACACACTAATAAGCTTTTTTTAAATGTCGAATTAAACATTTTAATTTAAAGTTGATTTTCAGTCAATATGTTTTCATAATCTTTTCTCATGCTTTAAAGAAGCATGCTTATTTTGATGTGTTGACTAACTAAAGCACATGTAAAGAACTTGGTTATGATTTTAACTGTAGTGTGTTATTCAATATTACATTAATATATTGGAAGTTAATATATTTTAAAAGTGCTAAATTTTCTACTTTGTCATCACAAATGTGTAATTACAAATGGTTTAATATTTGACATGCAAATTTCAATAGAAATGACATTAAAATATATTTTAGTTTAACATTACATGTTTGTCAATATTTGGCAGTATATGTACATTTCAAAGACAATATTTCAAAAACAATAGAAATAATTATGAAATTGCTTATAGAGGTGTAGTGAAGTATATTGAAGTGTGTTAGAAAGCACTATAAGTTCAGCTAATTCCATTTAATATAAATATAAACTATAATACGTTTTCATTAAATTGCAATTAACGTGAAATTAAGTGTCGGAAAACATTACATTCAGTTTGCTTTTAAGTGTATTATTTTAAAGTATGTTATTTCCATAGTAAGTACTCTTTTTAAAAGTATGCTAAAGTGTACTTCTTTTTCTTGAGGGCATTTATAAATAATAAAGGCAGTAAGATTACAGTTAGATTTGTAAGATTTGTTTCAACAACTATAATTTCAAGGAGACTTACATCAGTTTATAACGGCTATGTTGTTAGAGAGTTTGAATGTGTTGCGTATGACAAGATTTCTGAAACACCCCACTGGGAAAGTTATTTCCACTTACCAGTTGCACAGTGTTGTTCTGGATGTCTTTTCTTCATGCTTCATATGTCAATAAGCAGCAGTATTCACACATAAAGTTGATGTGTTAACTTGTTCAGTC
This sequence comes from Spinibarbus caldwelli, assembly GCA_039654775.1. NCBI lineage: Eukaryota > Metazoa > Chordata > Actinopteri > Cypriniformes > Cyprinidae > Spinibarbus > Spinibarbus caldwelli. The sequence continues at coordinate 15,358,518 of CM077240.1, read as the reverse complement.
AGTGCAATACATTGATGCATTCCTGCATTTGTGACGTTATTGATCTCCCTTCTCTGACTAAATACTGACTGTGCCTGAGCTCATGGCTGTTCAGATGCTGTTTTTACCATCTCTCCTTTTCATGTTCTTCTGATAATAGCAGTGCTGTCAAGTGATTACATTTTTTAATCAAATTAATTACATGATATACCAGCATTTCATTACTTACTATGGAATTTAGTACAGGTTACAAGACACAATTACATTTTTAAAATGTATTATATAATTGTACAATAATAACAAGTTGTATTTATAGCACTGCTCTCAGTGCACCTATAGCAAAAAGCTCATTCTTCTATTTGAAGGACAGTCAAACCTAAAGATTTTGTATCCTGGTGTATAATTACTCTAATGAGTCTTTTCTCTCATATGCACACCTCTGAAAATCATTTGCTGTTTTCTCTGCCAAGACATTTTGGGTTTGCACCTATTCAAATGTAAATCAAATCTTTTTCCTCCTGCTGCAGTCTTGGGAAAGAGAAACTAGATCGCCCATAATGTCTTACAGCAAACAGGGACAGTGGCTGACATGTATTATGCAATGCATCATTATGTGCAGCATTTTAAGTAGGAGGTAGAATGTGTCAGGAGTTTAAGGTACAGACGGTTTATTGATCTCCCAGTCCATTCAAATGACAGGTATACTGATCCTACAATCAATGTTGTACAGAAACAGTATAAATAGCTGAAATTGTTGTCAAACTGTGTCTAATTTAAGAACAGCATAATGCATTAATTTGAGAGAAATTCTCTGACACACTATTTTTTTTTTTGGGCTCTTGGTTGTTTGCCAGTCGCCTTTATTGGTCCACAATATACCAGCTTATTATCAAGCCTGACTCGCATTGGCAGGAGATTCATAATTCCCTGGGTTAGTTTCAGATAATATTGTGAACTATTAAGGGTGTCGGTGTCAAGAGATTTTCTTGTGTTTATTGCCTAATGAAGTTGGAAAATGTTTGCACTTAAACTGGGGTTGAAAATGAGTACAAACCAGCGGGCACTACTGGGAGACAGATGTGGAAAATGTGAGTGATAGACACTGTTGTGGTGCATCTTCAGCTTTAGGGGACTGAGTGCCTCTGAGGTGCCGTATCGATTGTAGCGATGTAGAGAGAGGAGGAGGTTACTTAATGCAGTAGGAGAAGGAGGGTTAGTTTCGGGAAGATAGACAGCATGTTGTAAATCCCTCTGTTGTTGTAAGCTGAGAAAGATAGCTGACCTCACTACTGAGAAAGTGAGAGTGCTCTCTGATAAATGCATACTGTAAATGTCAAGTGACTGAAATTAACTTCATGATTCTAAGTGGCATTTTTCTGACTATATATGATACATTTTTTAAATAATTTTTTTCTTAAAACAGTAACTGACTAAAATATGTACAAGAACAAAAATGAATATACAGGGGTATGCGATAATGACAAAAAGTGATATCTTTATATTTTATGGAATTTTGTTGATAACGATAATTAGACAGTATTTTGTTGATCGTGTTATTGTGCTGGTACTTTGACAGGTTTAGGACTGCCATGGACAGATGAATCCCAAACCTTTTAAATATCTTCATATTCTGTGCGGTGGTTAGTTTGCAGGGGTAGCAGAAATGAACTTTTCCAATAAGTTTAAATCGATTTTTACCTTTATGAGGCCAATTTTTTCTAAACTAATTAAATGTATGCATAATCTTTTGTGTCAAATTCTTAAATTTAATCGATAAATTTAATTAGTAAGACACTGTAGAGCTGTTTTGTTGGCAATAGTAATATTTGAAATGATTTTGGGGGAAAAAAGGAAAATATACTTTAAAGGGGTCATATGACGATGCTAAAAATTAGGGCTAAACTAAGGATTTTTCTGGTCGACTAGTAGTCATTCATTTTAAGCATTAGTCGACTAATCGCACTTTATTAATAAACCATTTAAATCATTATAATGAGCCTTTAATTGCCTACATAGCCTATAAGTGCTCAAGCACACGCATAAAGCTTGCCACAGCACACCGGCAGAAGTAATGATTATGAATGTGTCAGGGAAAAACCGTAAGGACATTTTAACATTTTAATAATTTGATAAACTAGTGCTTTCTTTGTTTTCAGTTTAACCCTTTAACAGTCACAGTAAGAAATACATTTGCAAAAAAATATTTATTGTTAAAACTGTGTTCCTGATACCACACTGAGCCACGTTTCAGTTTTTTTTTTGTTTTGTTTTTTTCAGATGACCCATTCACTAAGCGGATACACAAGTCAACAAGCCGGTTGGTTGCCCATTTAGGGTAATTCTCGGCATGAACTAAAAAGTATGATGCATTAATGGAATTTTTCATTTGTGCAACTGAAGTTTAAGGTTTTTGTGTATAAAAACAGACAGTAGAATATGTTAACAATACCCATGATTTACCCATGATTATATATTTTAAAAACCCTGTTATTATTATAAAACAACAATCCACTGTAAAAAATTTCAACATTAAATGTAATAGAAATCTAATAATTTAAAGTAAATAAACAAATACATCAAAACAAAATAATGAAAATAAAAACAATAAACATAATAAAATAATTATTAAATTACATTACAAATAATAAAAATAATAAATAATAGATTTGTGACAATCTGGATAAAATGTAAGGTTTTTAACATCTTTGCAAATTTTATTGAAAATAAAAATAAAAAAAAACTATAAAAAAGATTCCACTGCATAAGCATTCATACTCTTATCTGGGACAGTTGAAATTGAGCTCAGGAGCATTCGTATTGCTTCTAGATGTTATTACACTTCAAGTGAAGTTATCCTGTGGCAAATTCAATTGAATGAGTATGATTTGGAAAGGCACACATGTCTTGATAAAAGGTCTAACAGCTGATAATGCATATTAGAGCAAAAACAAAGCCCTGAGGTCAAAAGAACTGCCTATAGAGCTCAGAAACAGGTTTGCGTCAAGCCACACATCCGGGGAAGAGTTCAGAAAAAAATTCTGCTGCATTGAAAGTTCACAGAAGCATGTAGTTTCTGTTACTCTTAATGGAAGAAGTTTGAAACAACCAGGACTCTTCCTAGAGCTGGCCTCCTGGCCAAACTGAGCAATTGATGGAGAAGGGCTTTGGTTAGTGTGGTGAACAAGAAGCTGATGGTCACTCTAGTTGAGCTCCATGATCATATATGCAGATGGGAGAAATCTACAGAAGGACAAACATCACTGCAACACTCCACCGATCTGGGCTTTATGTTGGTGTGGCCAAACTCAATCTTCTCTTCAGTGAAGAGACACGAAAACACACTTAGAATTTGCAAAAAAAAGCACCTAAAGGACCCTCAGACTGTGAGAAACAATATACTCTGGTCTGATGAACCTCAAATCCAAGCATAATGTTTTGAAGGAAACCAGCTCTGCTCATCACCTGCAGAGTACCATCCCAAAAGTAAAGTGTGCTGGTAGCAGCCTCATGCTGTGGGGCTGTTTTTCAGCGGCAGGGACTGAGGGACTCGTCAGAGAAGAAGAAAAGCTCAATGCACCAAAATATTGAGATAGTCTTAATGAAAACCCAGTCCACAGCATTCAGAACCTCAGACTGGTCAGAAAGTTCACCTTCCAACAGGACAATGAACCTAAACACACAGCAAGGGTGGCTTATAGACAACTCTGTGAATGTCCTTGAGTGACCCACCCACAGCCTGAGCTTGAACCCAATCAAACATTGCTGGAGAAACCTGAAAATCTGCATCTGCCATCCATCCAACCTGACAGAGCTTGAGAGGTGAAGAGGCGAGGAGAAGAATGACAGATAATTGCCAAATGCTGATGAGCAAAGCTTGTCGCATCAAACAAAAAAGACTTGATGCTGTAAAGGTGCTTCAGCTAAATATTTTGTTAAGGGTATGAATACTTATGCAATGTAATTATTTCAGTTTTTTTTATTTTTAATAAATTTACGAAATTTTGACAGTTCTGTATGTTTTGTCAATATGGTGTATGGACTGTAGACTGATGTGGAAAAAAAGTAATTAAAAGCAGTTTAACATAAGGCAGTAACATAACAAAATGTGAAAAAAATTAATGGGTATGAATACTTTCGCAAGGCACTGTATATAGTCAAAATAACAGAAATATAATAGAACAAATTATTAACATGATATTGTGTGATATGTAACAAAGCACTGGTTTTTGTTCAAACAAAGGAACAGCTTCATCTATTATCTTGTGCAGTGCTATACCGAGTTATGATCGCGTTGCTGAGTATATCTAGCGTTCAGTTCATTTTACCCTGACAGGGCAACTCAACTCAATAGGTTGAACACTATTTCTAAGGTAAAAACAGAGATACATTTTATCACCACGTTTCTGCTATTTAACAAAATATACCATTAGGAGGTCTAGAACATGAAATGCGATTAAATTTTTTTTCTCAACATTTAACGTCACTTGCAGCTAGTGTTTGAAGGGAGCCGTCACGTCAATACATTCCTGGTTTTGTCGCGGCTTTTCATCAACAATATATTTTTGCTGCAGTGCCACCCAGTGGATATAATTGCAATTACACTATCTATTCAATGAGGGGTATAAGGACAAAAAGCCAAAAATAGGGTTTGGCGAGTTTTAATTACACTAATTTGATCGCAAAAAAAGGTCAACCGTGTGGTTACAATGCACGTTAAAGGGTTAAGAGATGAACTCGGTGACACTGACTCGTCATATCCGCAGTAGTGATGCGCTTGTATGAACGTTTGAGAATATTTGTTTTGTTTTGAAAGTAGACATTTCACTCTCTATAGATATATTTTGAATTTCTGTAAGGCAAAGATATACACAGAGTTTCACGCTCAAGTTCACAGAGACCGAGAGGCAGAAAGCGCATCATGTTTGCTTTCATTATTTTACAAAAGCGCAATGTTTTGTTCTCATTGTGAGTGCACACAAATAAACGTAGAGTCTTTACAGTATGACCAAAAATGACAAAGTATTAAGAGCAAGTGAGTGCACCGGTGCCTCCATCTGTCCTGCAGTGAGCGCACTACTCTTCAGCTTCCACACTTCTCACACATATTTCAGTAGTGCACATTTCTCTTGGTTAACATTAGATTGATCGGCCATGCAAAGTTGTTAATAGGCTACTTACATATTTCAGATGATAAGCCATATTTGAGGTCGGTGAATGATAGGCAAGCGTTTGGATGTCCTGCCCAATGTACTGTATTACCAGATCAACCATTAACGATCTGTCTGTTATGGAACCCTTCGCATGTGGATTTTTTTTTTCTGTGACTAAACGACTACTAACATTTTGGTCAACCAAGACTCTTCTGGTCGACTATTAGGGGACAGCCCTACTAATAACAACATTATTTTGTGAATTTGGTGTAATGCAATGTGTTTTTTTGGTTTAAGGTTCAAAAACCATTATTTTCCACATATCGTACATTATTTTTGCTCCTCTCTGCTCCGCCTTTCTGAAACGCGTCAATTTTTACAAAGCTCATCGCTCTGAAAAGCGCGGTGTACTCTGATTGGCCAGCTATCTAGTGCGTTGTGATTTGCGTAAACATTTGGGTGATGTTATGCATATCTTCCAACACAGTGACGTAGATATGAGATATGAGTGGAGACGTGCTGAAATCGCGTTTGGTCTCGTACTGTATGGCGTACCTTGTTAGTGTCTGTGCTTGCGTGGCCATTTATTGTGATTAACAGGAAAGTGTGTTCAAGCGCCAGCAGAAGACGGTGTAAGAAATACTCTTTGAGAGAAGCAGTCTATCAGCCGAAGTTAAAAGTAGCTCGTAAGTGTATTTACTTGTCTCATTAGTGTTTAGCGCAGTTGCCATTGCTAGGAAACGCTTGTTTTGTTTACTGACTGCTGAAATCACATTTGGTCTCGTACTGTATGGCGTACCTTGTTAGTGTCTTGCGTGGCCATTTATTGTGATTAACAGGAAAGTGCGTTCAGCTGAATTCAATTAGTGATTTGTTAGACGGGTATAAAAAAGGTTATTATACCGTGGCAGCGGTCGTGGCAGACCTCGTGTGAAGCCCTCGTCATGTGTGAAGACCGAAGTGTGTAAAGACCATCACTCCACCGAGCGATTCCACTGGACAGGGACACCGGCAAGGGATAAGTATCGCTTTTCAGCTACTTAGTTCACTTCTCTTTCAGTTTTTATAACCATTTCTTACTTGTATGTTTGGCACAGTTATTTTTTTAGGATTACTGTTAAACTAATGTAGTTTGATTTGTATATGTTATCTAATTTAATTTTAGTTACAGTTGTAGTTATGTTTGTCATTTTATTAGTTTTTCTATTATGTCTGTATAAAGTTATCAAGTTTTAGTTTTATTTAATTTGAGTTATTTTAGTACTTCAACAAACTACATGGAAATGAAATAATATTGAATTTATGAATATGTGTTTGTGTGTGTGCATATATGTCTGTGTGTGTGTGTATACATACACGTAGTTGTTTTTGGTGTTTGGCTTAGTTTTATGTTAGAATCATTATTACACTCATACCTTTTGTTCTCTTAATATTTTGAATTGTTTGTAGCTTTATTTTGTTTTCATTTAAATGTTAAGTTTAGAAATTTTGTCATATGCATTTCTCATTTTTATTTAATTTTTTTTTAATGTGCGTGTATATATACTATTTATAAAGTTTTAGCTTTTAGTTTTGGATCAGTTTTAGTTGTTTTAATACTTCAATTGATTGTTTCTGTTGTCCTCATTTGTAAGTCGCTTTGGATAAAAGCGTCTGCTAAATGACTAAAAGTAAAGTAAAGTAAAGTAAAGATATGTGGGGGCATGCTTAAATAAGGCATTTTAAGAAGGCGTGGGCGAGTCTTAACTTTTATAAAGAATATCTCTTTGGGTTTGAGACTTTAGTCTTTGCAACATTACAGATCTTATACATGCACGAACAGGTTGTAACTGTAATGTAGGGATGAGGCAGAGAGAGAATCCACTTGCACGCACAACTTTAATTAAGAAAAGATAAAAACTCAGAAAAACTCATATAATCCTCACAGAGAGAGCCAGGAGCCAGGAACATTCAGGGAACAATATAGGGAAGCATGAAACAATGCATAGCTGAGGACCCCCAGGGCAGAGCTGAAGAGCACCAGGGCGGAGCAGGTGGAGCTGAAGACCACCACGGCTGAGCAGACGGAGCAGAAGACCACCACGGTGGAGCAGAAGACAACCACAGAGCAGAAGACCACCAGAGCAGGGAAGAAGGCCCCCACGGCGGAGCAGATGGAGCAGAAGACAACCACGGAGGAGCAGACAAAGCAGAAGGCCACCACAGCAGAGTAGACGGAGTAGAGGGCCACCAGAGCAAGGCAGAAGACCACCATGGCGGAGCAGACAGATGAGGAAACCAGGGCTGGGACTGAGACCTTGGAGGAACTGAAACATAGGAAACAGACAGTGTACTTATGGCCCCAAAGACCGAGGTAGAAGGCACAGAGAGTTCATCAATAGTCTCCTTGGCCGCGACAGACAGTATTAAAAGTAGGGGTGCGCCGATCCGATATTCAGTATCGGTATCTCTCCGATATTGGCATTTTCTGCCAGATCGGGGTATCGGTCAGATGAGACGGATCCAAATCTGATATTGTGCATATACTATTATGTTATTGTTAAGCCCCACAAAAGCCACAAACATATTATAAAACACCATAAAGTTTTCGTGCACTATATTTCAAGTGTTCTGAAGCCGTTACATGTGAGGTACAGATGAATATTTAAGTCAAGTTCATGTAAACTCTTCTCTCCACTGCGGCTGTCTGTCATCCTCTATTCAGCATTCAAACTGCGTGTCGCGTTCGGTTACTAGAGTCAAGACGATGAAACTCTCTGCAAGATTATTAAATGTTCCTAATATAATACTTGATCTGTAAATAAAGATACATGGTTTTGCATAAAAGGACTTTATCTTGCAGGGCTTTATCTTCGTGCTGTTTTCAAAATCGTGTTGGTGTCTGTTAGATCACAACACTGGACTAGAGAGCTCTATGTTCTTAACGAGCACAGTAACTGAAATTTAAAACTGTTAAAAGAAAAGGCTCAATTAACTATTGCACAGATTTAATACACTACGCATTAATATCTTCACTTTGTGCTTTGAATTTTTTCTACGCGGAGCGCTGCGCACTGTGACTCCGTGCTGCTTCAAGCGCATCATTCTGCGCTTTGTGCCGCTCTGTATTTGAAGCCTTTATCATAATACTTTTGCACAATGAAAGATTATTAATAGCCTTTCTTGTTCATCTTATCTGTCATATCTTTCTGCCTCATTACTGTGCTATACATTTAAAATAAATGTTTTTTTAATTTTACAGTATATATATTTATATATAAATGTATTGTTTGTCATGAATGTATTTTACAACAATACAAAGAGTAATGTATATCATTTTACCAGATTTAGTCCTAAACTTATTCACTTTTATTTTTTCCCCATAAGGTGTTTTTTTTCACTAATTTTAGATTTTATAAATTCATTGTGCACTCATTTTTCTAGAGTAACTTTCCTGCTGAAAAAAACAAAAGACCCCATCACAAAATTTGTAATGATAATTTCTACTGGTTATAATGGGACTTGTATTGGTTTTAATGGAAACTGTAATGGACCCTGTGGGTCTCTACTGGTAATTGATCACCTTAGTGGCTTGTTAAAACCAATAAATCCTAATGGAATATGTCCCAAAACACACTACAGAAAAACATTTTTAATGGTTTCAATGGTTAAAAGTTGATGGTTTGTAATGTTTGTAAGGGTATTTGTAGTGGAAACCATTAGAATTTTCTGTGATGGTTCTTTTGTTTTTTACAGCAGTGTTTTGCTACTGAATTATCCACTAACCTAGTTCATAATAGTATTTTTTTTGTCATAGATTACAATATGCATTTATTTGTTGTTTTTCTTTACAATAAAGTTGTCTATATTTAGTAGATTGTGTGCAACACAGAAAAGTCATGATCAGGTCAACACACATTGAGGTATAAAAATTCAACACTGATTTAAAAAAACAAATGCCCTGGTATCGGATCGATATCAGTATTGGCAGATTGCATTGGTATCAGAATTTTTGGTATCGGATCGGGATCAGTTCTGAAAAAGTGGTATCGAGCCACCCCTAATTAAAAGTATGTTGATGGCCTCCTTGGCAGTTACTGGACAGACATAAGGTCCAAACATAGATGCATTGGCTGAAGCGGTAGAGTCAAACAGTTCAAAATCAGACACATTTGGGAGAACTGGACAGGCAGACAGTCCATAATTCGACTTATTAGGGAAAACAGGATGTATTGGCAGATAATTCAAAAACAGATTCATGGACTCATCCTGTGTAAACTGACAGTTCATAATCAGACTCATTGACAGAAGCTGGTAAGTCAGACAGCTCGAAATCAGATTCATTAGCAGCATTCAGACAGGCAGACAGTTCGAAATCAGACTCCTTTGTTGCGACTAGATGGACGGACAGTTCATTAGTGGCCTCGACAATTTGGCAATGACAGACAAGGCTGATAATTGAAAGTCAGCCTCTTCGGCAGGGTCGGAACAGGACAATAGTTCATAATTGGCCTCCATGGCTGGTTCAGAACTGGCAGAGAGATCACAAACGACCTCCATAGCCGTGACAGGACAGGCAGAGAGATCACAGATGGCCTCCATAGCCGTAACAGGACAGGCAGAGAGATCACAGATGGCCTCCATAGCCATGACAGGACAGGCAGAGAGATCACAGACAGCCTCCATAGCCATGACAGGACAGGCAGAGAGTTCACATACAGTCTCCATAGCCATGACAGGACAGGCAAAGAGATCATTGCTGGGCGCCACCACTACGCAAGGAGCTGAAGCGAGCACCGCCACCTCAGGAGGTTCTGCAGCATACGCCGCCACCTCTGGAGAAACTGCAGCGGGCGTCATCGCCTCAAGGAACACAGTAGCGAGCGCCACTACCTGTGGAGGTTCTGCAGGATCAGCCGCCACCACGGGAGGTTCTGTGGTGGTGTATGCAGCCCAAACACACCAAAAGGTGATCCCCATCATGGGAAGCGCTTCAGACAGGGGAATCAGTTTAGGAACCAGAGGGCTAGAGTGAGTGGGTTTGGGGAAACTAGCTGCACCTGCTGACACCAGCGGTGGATCCTCCACGCTGGATGCCAGTCTGGAATATTGACAAACTGACCTCGGAGATCTGGGTGTAACAGACAGGAAGTGACCAGACTCTGGACAATAAGATGCAACGTGACGAGACTCTGGACGATCAGCTGCGACATGACAAGACTCTGGACGATCAGCTGTCATGTGACGTGACTCTGGACGATCAGCTGAGACATGACGTGACTCTGGATGATCAACTGTGAATTGACTTGACTCATGAAGATCACCGGGGGCTTGACTTGACTCAGGAAAATCAGTTGGGCCTTGACTTTACTCATGACAATCAACTGTGACTTGACTCATGAAGATCAGCTGTGACTTGACTTGACTCATGACGATTAACTGTGACTTGACTTGACTCATGAAGATCAGCTGTGACTTGACTTGACTCATGAAGATCAGTTGTGACTTGACTTGACTCAGGAAGATCAGCTGAGATGTGACAAGGTTCTGGATTGACAGGCTTGACATGAGCAGGCTCTGGAACGATGGCCATGACGAAACGAGACTGGAACAGCGGCCACGTCATGACAAAACTCTGGGATGGAGGTTACCACGGGAGTATCATTTTCCTCCTCTGTGAATCCCACAGTAAAAGGAGAGCCGCTCAGTTGGAGTGCCAGATGTAAAACTCCAGAGTCCAGTGAGGATTATGCAAAGGCATGAGTGAGCTGAGTGGCTCAGATAGGCCACCACGAAAAAATATCATCAGGCATACCTTGTCCACACTAGTCAAATGTGCTAGCTCAACAAAGTCCGTCACGTACTCCTCGATGGGCCGATCTCCTTGACGGAGACATAAATTGTGCTGCTGGATTCATAGTTGGCTGGTCGTTCTGTAACGTAGGGATGAGGCAGAGAGAGAATCCACTCGCACGCACAACTTTAATTAAGAAAAGACAAAAACTCAGAAAAACTCATATAATCCTCACAGAGAGAGCCAGGAGCCAGGAGCCAGGAACATCCAGGGAACAATACAGGGAAGCATGAAACAACGACCAGCAAACACAAGTGAAAACCAAGCTGTTTAAATACACACAAACACACAAACTAAACGAGATAACAAGGGGGTGTGGGTAATTGTCATAGGAACACACAAGGGTAACTATAGAAACAAACAAGCAGACTAAGGAAACAGGAACTAAACTCAGGAAGTGAAGACAGAAACACCGGGGCAGAGAAACACTTCAACATAAAAGTCCAAGGACAGACACAGAGCACACATGACACTCCAAAAACAAAGGAAAACTTGAAATCGCATCATATGACCCCTTTAAACATAAAGCTAAACTCGTCAGTAGGTGGCGGCAAGTTACTGCATGAGTGAGTCATTGAGTCATTCATTGAAATGATTCATTCAAATTGCTGATTAATTCAGTAACACACTGTTGTGTATTCCCCAGAGACCCAAAACAGTTTTGCTGTGGCTTTGTTTGGAACTATTTTCGTTGTCGAAATAGAGCAAAAACAAGAACCGTTGTGTCTAAAATGTAAGTAAATTAATATTAACTTTTTGTTCATTGAACTGTGCATCAAATTTGCATTTGTGCTGAGAAAAATGTCACTCTTCGTGTGATATTATATCAGATAATATGAATATAAAAGACTTGAAAGTCATACAGGGGCAGTAATCAGCTTGGTAAAAAATGACTGCTAAAGTAAAATTAACTACTAAAGTAAAATTAAACATATGTATGTATAATACTAGTCAGAAAAATCAACTCCATATAGTTCATTACAGACACTGGTATATACTGTACATATATGTGTCATTTGGGTCACTTTGGAGTGTGACATTTCTTCAGGAGTCCTATATACCCTGACCCTGCATGTTGTGGAGCTTATAAATCTTCAGCTTAAGTGACACCTTACAGATTGACTGTGAATGTGGTGCTCGCTCAAGAGCAAACCCTGGACATCTCCAGCAGGTTGACAGCACACAGGAGTCACAAGCTGCATGCTGTATGACAGCTGTGAAGAAATGTACTGTCAAACACACTCTGCTTTTTTGACTCTAATGTCATAGTCAGGTGCCAACAGCTTGGTGTTGTGAAGATTCAGTGTAATGACCATAGTATGACTTTATTATAATGCAGTTGACATTGTTTGTATTACTTATTACAATCTATTACTAATACTTTTTAAGGACAAAGTGTGTTTGTCCTGCTCTATAGCAGTATTCAAAGAGCAGAGGGGAGATATAAAATGATATGGGAGAGAAGTACAACACAGGGAGAGAAAAATAGTGTGATGGACAGAAATAGTGTCTGCCTTCAGGCTCTGTAGTAATTGCTGAACCTGACCGCGTGTGTTAAGGCATCTATCCCTGTTGGGCTGATGCTGGAACTGAGCCGACTTTATTCCTCCAAGCACAAGAGCATTACATTAACTTACAATTACTGACTCATCTGGGTCATCGCCTCATAAGGGCTGAAAAATGACTGAATTGTATCAGAAAGATGGTTGGGTTAATTCACTAAACAATTTATTGCTGTATTTCAGCACAAAAACATGGATTTTATTCACTAACTACTCATAGTCCAACTTAATTAGACGGCAGTGTTATCCGTGAGGGAATTTTTCTTGCTTGCATGTACATACAGTAAATCAATATCAGTCAAACCAATGAAATATTGCAGCATGGTAGGTTTTATTATCACAATTGTTTTTGCTGGTAATTATGCTAGCGTACACACATTTCCTTTCTCCAATATTTTGAAGTAATCTTAATAATTAACAGCTCATTATAATCTCTCGCCAAACAACACTTGTTACTATAGTAAACAAAAAGAAAAATGTGTACAGTAATGGAGCACCATCCTCCACTCCTTGATTGTGGCAGATTTATAAATGATCCTGTCATTCAGTCTTTCGCTGTGATTTGCATAATTCCTTTACTGAGCCAATGTGTTCTTCACCTATGAAGTAAATAAAGCGTATATGACATTCATTTATTTACACAGAAATATGGAACTGAAAGTAACAAGCCTATATGATGACCTGAGTGTGACCGTGCATTAAATAAGCTTAGTACATTGCTCAAGACTGTTATGTAATACAGAGAAATCGTGTGGTCTTGGTTTTCTTTGTCCTTTGGGGAAAAATTCTTATGTGATTCTAGCAATATTAATGACTTGATCAAATCTCTGTTAACCTCTGCCTTCCAGACGGACCTTCTGTCCCCCTCATACTGATCATTACTGCAGAAGTGTGAGGAACAACTCCTATCTCCTCTTGAATAAATCATGCTCAGGGAGATCTCTAGATGATGACTCATCAATCTGAAAGAATTCTAATATAATCCTCATTAGCAATGAGTCACGTTATTCAGACATCTTTACCCATCACTAGATCAGCAGTCTTACGTCTGTACATCTAGCGAGAGGAGTGCAGCACGTTTCAATCAGTCAGTCAGTTTTGCTTCCATGTTCACGTAATGTCAAACAGTTTCCCGTGATGATTTATAAACAGAAGTGGAAGAGCGTGAAATGACAGAAAATATCTCATCACATGCATCTTTTCTTTAAAGAGAGCATGTTTTAATATAATTTTTGAAGAATGTGTTTGAACATCTTCATTAAGTGGGAGAGTTTGATCTGAGAGTGCTCTTCTCGTTCTCTCCTCGGTATTTCTTGTTTTAATTTCCATCTATGTCTGGTGGGGTTTTACAGATACATACAGTTACACTGTGATTTGATTGGTATGTATGGTTATTACTCGCATTGAGGCAGTAACTACGGTTTGTATTTGTTTTTGCTGATGGCACAGATAGCGATCAAAGGAGCTCACTCAGCTGCATTGGTAATGTCGGAAGGCTCGTTTCATAGTTCTTCCTTTCATTTGGCCTTGTGTATCGTGCTAGGCGCAGCTATAAATAAATGTAATGTTTGACTTTCTGTACTTTTAAGGCCCCAAATCAGCACTATTGAATAATATTGAATCAATCAATTCTTTTTCTTTCTTTTTTTTTTTTTTCTGAGATGTGTATGCAATATGCATAGATTTAGAGGTGTTTCAGGGAGCACAATTTTTGCCAGTTGCAGTACAGATAGATACTACAAATAAATAAACAGGTAGACAGGTTGGTAGGTTGGTAAGTAGATAGATACTGTAGATAGATAGACAGACACCTAGCTAAGTAGGTACATACTACAGATAGACAGCTATGGTATATAGACATACAGGTATAGGTACATGGGTAGCAAACAGGTACTATAAATAGACAGGTAGGTAGGTAGGTAGATACCATAGATAGGTAGATAGAAAGACAGACAAATAGGTACTGTAGGTAGATACTATAGATAGATAGATAGATAGACAGATAGATAAAGAGGCAGATAGACAGGAGTTATGTAGATAGATAGATAGATAGATAGATAGATAGATAGATAGATAATGGATAGAAACTTTTTTAGAAGTTTTGGGGAGAAACTACTTACATGTAATGGGTTTACGTAATGTAATTACAAAGTAAATTTTACTAATCTATTACAGTTACTGAGAAAAAAAAATGTGGAATTAAATTACTTGTGTTATGAAAATGTTAATGATTACAAAGGGGGTTACATCTGAATATTTTCTGTTGTCTGTATTTGATGTGCACGATGCTTCCTGCCATTTAAAGGCCATTTAGTAAAGTGATGCTATTCTGATGCTTTTGATTAGTTCATTGAAATTTAGAAAAGTAATCAAATGTACGCAGTTACATTACTTTAATAAAGTAATCAAAATAGTTACTCCACCTATTACATTTTAAATAAGGTAACTTATAATCTGTAACCTATTACATTTGCAAAGTAACCTTCTCAACACTGTAGGTACTGTAGATACACAGACAGATGGGTAGGTAGATACTGAGATAGATAAATGATAGATCAGAGTTAGAGAGATGTTCAGGTGAGGGTGAGGTGAGGACACACGTTCCACCTTTAACAAAACTCACACATCAAATATCCCCTATATAACAATATGTGTTGTTTTTTTGTTTTTTGTTTTTTTCCTGAGAGAATGTGGGCGAATTTAGCAGATGTGTGCTTTGCTTTAGGGAGTGATGTGTCAGCAAACAGCGAAAACACATTCACTTGTGCTAAAAAATATGTGAACATGGCCTTTAGCTCTATATATCTGAACATACAGTATACTGGATGTTTCTCCCTGACAAGTCAACATAAATGTACACCACTGTAGCTGTGTCAATAGCATGTCAACCTTCATCTCTGCTCTACGTTTCTGACAGAACCCCCCTCATAGGACGCAGCACTGAGGGATAAAACTCAGAGACACCGCAAGAGGGTTTTCCTCAAATTGTGGGATTAATTGGTCTCCTATGGTCAAAATTACATGCTCATTACTGCCTAAAGTGCAGCACATGGCCCTATTACCATTGTGCCCTTGAGCAAAGTGCTTAACCCCAGGTTGCTCCAGAGGGACTGTCCCTGCTTTTGTTATACTTTCTATCCATTACTTCTGAACAGAAAGCTTTTGAAGGACGACATGTTAAATTTGACCTTTAATCTATGTCCATTAAGGTTAACCTAACATCATCAAATTATTGTTAATCTTTGATAGAGAGTGAAAATGTTTTCTTTTTAGCTCAGCTACTGTTTGATGATGATGTATTGAAGGAATATTTTACACAAAAATGAAAATTTGCTGAAAATTTGCTCATCCTCAGGCCATCCAAGATGTATAAGAGTTTTTTTTTTCTTCTTCCGAAGAGACTTGGAGAAATTTTAAAACTGCATCACTTGCTCACCAAATGGATCCTCTGCAGTGAATGGGTGCCATCAGAATGAGAGTCCAAACAGCTGATCAAACACAAACACTTCATGAGACATTAATTGATGGATTGGAGTCATGTGGATTATTGTGATGTTTCTATCAGCTGTTTGGACTCTCATTGGACTCTCAGATGAAAAAACTATATTTCAGCAAATTTTCATTTTTGGGCAAAGTATTCCTTTAATACTCAGAATGATGGTGAAGCTTTTTTTGCAAAAGTCAGAGATGCTATGAATTCTAAGAAACTAGAACGGTTAAACCAGTTGTTTTAATGCTAATAAAGTTTATTCTCCATGAAGAAGTTACAGTAAGATCTTGATTTTGATGTCAGTATGGTGACTGTGCAAACACCTGGCTTTCAGCAACTGCTCGCTGGGGTACAGTTCTACCTGATCAAGCTGTGATAGAGGTGAGGTTCCCACAGCCTTCATATACACTTCAAAGAAGCACAGACTCTGAAACAGACTATGCTGATGAAGGACATCACACCTTGTTTCGGTTCAGCACTTCAATAGAAAAGCTGAGGCCTTAAAAGCAGTAAATGCCACAATTGTGCACTAAAACATGTTCTTTTGCATAAACTATATACTGTATATAAGATGTTTACGTGGCATACATAATCCATAATATTTCACATGCAAAACAGACACTTAAAGTCACATTTTTTGTGCCATGGTGGATGCTGGTAAATAGAATCCGACAACCAGTGGAAAACAAAGCACTAGTGTTTAGTTTTTATTTTTCCTAGCAATAAATAATACATTGTGTTAAATATCCTAATAGGATGGCCTCATTACCAACAGTACATTAAAGTCTCTCAATACATCACAAACAGTGCGCAGACAATGTTTTCCTTTGTGTGAAAATTTTGGCCAGAGGAGGAATTGAATAGCAAGCTTGATTACACAGTATTTGCATTCCTCCACATGCATCTCAGAGCTCACAGGCCCACTTCTCATGCGTAACAAAATCAAGTCACTGTGGAACTCTGGGACTCAGCCCTGCACAATCATCTGTACTTACATGTATTAAGTCATCGCCTTCCTAATGTTGTTAATATCGTCCTACATTGCTGTGCTTATTATTTTGGGATGTGTTCAACACAATTTCGTGTGCTGGGCTTGTGTGGACTCTGCGGGGTTGCATCTCACGACTTTGTGCCACCAGGCAACACAGCTCACTGGAGCAGCGCATGAGTCAGCCCTGTAAATATTTAATAAGAGCTTGGATATTGAGCAGTGGAGCTATTACAAGGGATTCGCTTTGTAGTGCTGTCATTGCTCTTAATATCACTGTCACATCCTAGAGATTGTCACCTCTTCAATGCGGCGATGAATCATTCATTTGATGCTTGGAGTAAAGATGCTCTGAGGGATCGATGTATGAAAGATACGGATTTGAATGAATCAAAACCGTTGCTATTAACACCTCCCTGAACAGACTGTTACTCTGACCCAGATGCCTTTGGGAATTGCTGTGCCTAGTGTAGATCCTTTACTGTGCTCGTTATTCAAAAGGACAGTAATTGTGGTTCAACACTGAAAAAAATCATGTTCTTTCTCAGTATTTTTGACTTGCTGGCCATTGAAACATCCTTAAAGGAAAATAGTTCTCCCAAAAAAATGAACATTTGCTGAAAATGTACTCACCCTCAGGCCATTGAAGATGTAGATTTGGAGAAATTTAACACTACATCACTTGCTCATTAATGGATCCAATGCAGTGAATGGGTGCCGTCAGAATGAGAGTCCAAATAGCAGATAAAAACATCACCATAATCCACTAGTTATCCACACGACTCCAGTCTATCAATTAATGTCTTGTGAAGTGAAAACCTGCATGTTTGAAATAAACAAATGAGCTGAGGGTGAGATCTTAGATGGCTTGAGGGTGAGTAAACTTTCAGCAAATTTAAATTTTTAGGTGGACTATTCCATTAAAACAAGATATTTGGACTTGAGAAAGACAGACGATATTAGGTCTGGTTTTCAGAGAAATCTAAAAATACTGAATGAGGTTAATGCTTATGCAAAATAAGAAAAATAAAACTTATTTTAAAGATGTCATTAATATTTTATGTCATTTTGCTTATCAGGTAAATGTATATTGTTTAAAGGATGTTTAGATTTTATTGGAAAACAAGACTGAAATACTGATTTGTGTGTGTGTGTGTGTGTGTGTGTGTGTGTGTGCATGCCATATGCTATAATTTTGTTGGATCTTTTGTATATTTTGTCCTTGCTTTTGGTGCAGAGAATTAAGTAGTAAAGCAAGAAACCTTTTTGTTTTTAAATTAAACACACATGGCCCTATCATTTACTTGATATACACCAGAAATCTGAGATATGTTTAAATAAAATATTGGTAACACTTTACAATGTGTCATTTGTTAACATTAGTTAATGTGACATGAACGAGCAATGAACAATACATTTATTACACTATTTATTAAGCTTTGTTAATGTTAGTTAATAAAAATACAGTTGTTCATTGTTTGTTCATGTTAGTTCATAGTGCATTAATGTTAACAAGCACAACTTGTGATTTTAATAATGTATTAGTAAATGCTGAAATTAACATTAACTATGATTAATAAATGCTGTAGAATTATTGTTCATTCTTAGTTCATGTTAGCTAATGTAGTTAATTAATGAACCTTAATGTAAAGTGTTACCAAAATATTTCTGATTGATAATTAGAGTCACTAAAATGTACATGTCTTTGTATAATGACCACTAAACTTGGTATTATTTAAATTTTTATTTATTAACCCTGCGGTTCCATCATAAACCTCTAGGGGCTGTGATCCTTTGTTTGGAAAACCCTTCCTTAGAATATTTTGACAATAAACAGTATTTTCTTATCTAGGCTGCTCCAGGCCCGTGACGATTTTTATAGGTGGACCTTCTACATGCACTCAGTATCTTTCTGAATACAGTAAAACAGCACAAGGCAAGCTTCCTCCACAGCACATGAATCATTTTATTGTAATTGCAAAGGGCAAGGGTGACTATTTCCTCCTCCTGTATGCAGCGCATGAGAGATCCAGTCCAATCGAAAATCCTCTCCAGTCCGGTACCACTCTTTCTTATTTCATTAGCCATCATCAAAAGTGCATCTGCAAAGCCTTTGTTATTCCCATTACCGCCCCATAAAAAGGCATCAAATTGGCTATTAACCTGACCTAATGAGAAAATGTCTGCTTCAGTGGAGGAGAGAAGACATTTATGAAAACGATGGTGCCAGAAATGACGATGAGAAATTATGTCTGGCTAACACGCAACCATTCTTTGCCTCCATCAATCAACTTTTATCCAACACCCATAGGGATATAATATTCCCTTCTCATGAGGGGACCACCCACTATCATGTCTCCAGTAGATTTGATTAGGCCATGAATGTGAAGTAATGCAGAACTGATGGAGCTTGATGCTCATGGAAATCAAGTAAGACTACAGAGGCAGTGCTAGAAGCTAAAGAGATAATTTCATAATTTCACATGCATCCTCTCCACTCCAAATCATATCATCTTTGCTTATGGACACTTACATCCATGGTCCCCATCCACTTTTACTGTGGAAAAAAAATCAGTTTGGATATTCTGCCAAATACCATCTTTTTTTTTTTCATGCCAGAAAATTTCAACAAATGCAGTTTTTAATTTAGTTTTTATTTCTATTTATTTTCAATTTGTCTTTTCAATTTATTTGTCTAGTTTGATTTAGTTTTTATTTGAATATTTTAGGGCTGCACAACTTGCTTCCAGTGTTCTATCTGGTGTCAAGAATTAGATTTCCCAGCACAGTCTAGTTTAATTACTATCTACACTGAAAAAAAAATCAATATTTTCATGTCTATTGTTGGCAGGTCAAAAGGTTTCACGTTTTGAAATATACAGTGGGTACGGAAAGTATTCAGACCCCCTTAAATTTTTCACTCTTTGTTATATTGCAGCTATTTGCTAAAATCATTTAAGTTCATTTTTTTTTCCTCATTAATGTACACACAGCACCCCATATTGACAGAAAAACACAGAATTGTTGACATTTTTGCAGATTTATTAAAAAAGAAAAACTGAAATATCACATGGTCCTAAGTATTCAGACCCTTTGCTGTGACACTCATATATTTAACTCAGGTGCTGTCCATTTCTTCTGATCATCATTGAGATGGTTCTACACCTTCATTTGAGTCCAGCTGTGTTTGATTATACTGATTGGACTTGATTAGGAAAGCCACACACCTGTCTATATAAGACCTTACAGCTCACAGTGCATGTCAGAGCAAATGAGAATCATGAGGTCAAAGGAACTGCCTGAAGAGCTCAGAGACAGAATTGTGGCAAGGCACAGATCTGGCCAAGGTTACAAAAAAATTTCTGCTGCACTTAAGGTTCCTAATAGCATAGTGGCCTCCATAATCCTTAAATGGAAGACGTTTGGGACGACCAGAACCCTTCCTAGAGCTGGCCGTCCGGCCAAACTGAGCTATCGGGGGAGAAGAACCTTGGTGAGAGAGGTAAAGAAGAGCCCAAAGATCACTGTGGCTGAGCTCCAGAGATGCAGTCGGGAGATGGGAGAAAGTTGTAGAAAGTCAGCCATCACTGCGGCCCTCCGCCAGTCGGGGCTTTATGGCAGAGTGGCCCGACGGAAGCCTCTCCTCAGTGCAAGACACATGAAAGCCCGCATGGAGTTTGCTAAAAAACACCTGAAGGACTCCAAGATGGTGAGAAATAAGATTCTCTGGTCTGATGAGACCAAGATAGAACTTTTTGGCCTTAATTCTAAGGGGTATGTATGGAGAAAACCAGGCACTGCTCATCACCTGTCCAATACAGTCCCAACAGTAAAGCATGGTGGTGGCAGCATCATGCTGTGGGGGTGTTTTTCAGCTGCAGGGACAGGACGACTGGTTGCAATCGAGGGAAAGATGAATGTGGCCAAGTACAGGGATATCCTGGACGAAAACCTTCTCCAGAGTGCTCAGGACCTCAGACCGAAGGTTTACCTTCCAACAAGACAATGACCCTAAGCACACAGCTAAAATAACGAAGGAGTGGCTTCACAACAACTCCGTGACTGTTCTTGAATGGCCCAGCCAGAGCCCTGACTTAAACCCAATTGAGCATCTCTGGAGAGACCTAAAAATGACTGTCCACCAACGTTTACCATCCAACCTGACAGAACTGGAGAGGATCTGCAAGGAGGAATGGCAGAGGATCCCCAAATCCAGGTGTGAAAAACTTGTTGCAAAAAGACTCATGGCTGTATTAGATCAAAAGGGTGCTTCTACTAAATACTGAGCAAAGGGTCTGAATACTTAGGACTATGTGATATTTCAGTTTTTCTTTTTTAATAAATCTGCAAAAATGTCAACAATTCTGTGTTTTTCTGTCAATATGGGGTGCTGTGTGTACATTAATGAGGAAAAAAAATGAACTTAAATGATTTTAGCAAATAGCTGCAATATAACAAAGAGTGAAAAATTTAAGGGGGTCTGAATACTTTCCGTACCCACTGTATATTGTACACCACTGTTCAAACTTGGGTTCAATAGATTTTTTTTTTGTTTTTGAAAAGTCTCTTATGCTCACCAAGACGTGTATTTTTGTAAGTAATCAAAAATACAAAAATAAAAAACATTAAAACAAACTGTAATATTGTGAAATATTTTTACAATTTAAAATAGCTGTTTTCTATTGCAATATATTTTAAAATGTAATTTATTCTCGTGATGCAAAGCTGAATTTTCAGCAGTCATTTCTTCAGTGTCATACGATCCTTCTGAAATCATTCTAATATGCTGATTTGGTGCTTTAAAGCATTTCTTATTATTCTTGAGTACTTTTTCAGGGTTCTTTGTTTACAGAGTTAAAAAGAACAAGTTTTAAAAAATTATGTGTGTATATTTGTAAAATTATAAATGTCTTTACAATGCATTCTTGCAAGATTGAGTAAAAAAAAAAAACCTTACAGATCTCAAAAGAGTATCAAAAAAAAGAACCTCCCCACCCCAGTTTCTTTAGGTCATCCTTTCCCATTTTCTCTCTCTCTCTGTTTTTTTTTCTTTTGTTTCCTGTAAATTTTCTATTTCCGCATAGTCTGTGTAATGCAATGAGACTCTCTGTTCTGTTAGCTCAGCTTCTTCTAGTTTATTGTGTGCTTGCATGACCTTTATACTAACGGTGAACTCAATCAATGAAAAAACTAACCTCATCAATTACCTATAAACTCTGACTAATTCCTTAATTTCTCACTAAACGTGTCTCATGTACATTATGTCAAATTGTATTGTACTGTATTTGAATTTGTGTTGCAATTACCTCTATGAAACTGCTTTGTTTAAATGACTGTCTATGGCCTGATGGTTTTCATTCAGGTGTGTGTAATCGTGTGGGTTGGCATGTAATCGCCTTATGCGCAGATATTTCTAGACTACCAGACAAGTTTAAAATATGTCTCAGTTGATGACTCTTTATTGCTCTCGTTCATATTGATTACACTAGTAAAAACAGGCAGTCGACTGACACACAAATGAATCATTGGCCCAAAATTGATCTGCATCACTGGTATCTCGGCTAGAAATGAATTGCTGCATCAGAGTGCAGACGCTATTATCATCACTCAGCCTGCGTTCACTCACATGGGCAGTTAATTAATGCTTTGGTTTGCATAGACCATTAATGTTGATCAAGCTCCCGCTGGTGTTTGGCATGCGTGTCAAAGAGGGTGAATGCGAGGACGATTGGTGCACAGACCCTGCTCTGTTCTCTGAATGACTGGGCTCTTGTCAATCACTGATGTGATTTGAAGTGCATTACCGCTCACCTCTCGCTTTCCACTGGAATCTTACCTCTCCGCTGCTGTTCATCCTTTCTGTCTGAGCCGTTTTCCTGTCCGCCCTCTCAGAACATACTGGTAGCAAAATAACAATAGATTTCAGAAACTATTTTGGTCTGCGTTTCCATGGAAACGCTCGGGAGTAAGTTGGGTTAGGATTAGGGGGATGTTGCCAATGTTTGCTGGCAAATATATACTAGCAGACTAAAAAGCTACATAGCTGATTGTTGCTTGGAATAGAATTTCTGTGAATACCTGAAACATTCTTTGACATTTGGCAGATTTTATTAGTTTGATTAAATCATGTTTCTGTAATAGAATAGACTTCTTTGTATTTTTCTTACTTTATCATTTTTATGAAATATTGCATCTTGCATCAGCTTAAAAGTATATATGTACATAGAAAAGGATGTCACAAAGTGTTCACCTATCCCAGTTTGAGCTACACTCCTGAACAAAATCTTAAGACCAGGGGAAACATTACAAGTATTCGTATTTCACGCTGGTGGATCGTAACCAGGTTGTAAGTACTGCTTCAAAATGCCAAAAGAAGAAACAGGAGCAAGAGACAAAAAATAGGCAATTTATTGAAAACAGCATTTAAACTCAAACAGGCTGTTCATCAGCTGATCAAAAGTTTAAGACCTCAGCCTTAAAAAGTTAAAATCTGTGCAAAAATATGGCTTTCATGTCAGGCAGTCACACTGTCATGACCCCCTGATGGCAAAGGCAAGAAAGCTTTCTGTCTTTGAACGTGGCAGGATTGTTGAGCCTCACAAGCAAGTGCGCACGCAACACGCCATCGCTGACGAGGTTGGACGCAGTAAGACAGTCATTTTACATTTCTTAAAAGATCCTGAGAGTTATGGGACAGAAAAGTCAAGTGGTAGACCCAAAAAAGATCAAGGGAACACGCAGGATGGTCCAAAAGAGCGACGTTATTCTCCTGGAAGAGGTCCTTCATCAGGCGGACGTTATGAACTGCAGCGTTGTCCTGTTGAAAGACCCAGTCATTACCACACAGACGAGGGCCCTCAGTCAAGAGGGATGCCTGCTGCAACATGTCCACATAGCCAACTGCCGTTTGACGCCCCTGCACAACCTGAAACTCCGTTTTCCCATTGAAAGAAAAAGCACCCCAGACATAAGGGAGCCTCCTCCACTGTGCCGCGTAGAAAACATCTCCAGTGGGATCTCCTTGTCATGCCAGTAACGTTGGAAGCCATCAGGACCGTCCAGGTTAAAATTTTCTCATCAGAGAATAAAACTTTCTTCCATCTTTCAATGTCCCATGTTTGGTGCTCCCTTGAAAATTCCAAACGGGCAAATTTGTGGCATGGGAGGAGACGTGACCTTTGAAGACGTTTTCTGTTCTTTAAGCCCTTCTCTCGCAGATGCCGTCTTATGGTTATTGGGATGCAGTCAGCATCAGTAAGGGCCTTAATTTGGTCGAGGATCGGCCTGTGTCTTCACGGACAACCCGTCGGATCCTCCGGTGCAGTGCAGGTGATTTTTTTTTGGTTCTGTCACTTGACATTTTTGTCCGATAGTTTTCAGGATCTTTTAAGAAATGTAAAATGACTGTCTTACTGCGTCCAACCTCGTCAGCGATAGCGCGTTGCGTGTGCAGCTCAACAATCCTGCCACGTTCAAAGACAGAAAGCCTTTTTGCCTTTGCCATCAGGAGGTCATGACAGTGTGACTGCCTGAAGGACAATGACATGGAAGCCATATTTTATAATAATAATAATAATAATGATAATGATGATGATGATGATGATGAAGATGATGATGATTATTATTATTATTATTATTATTATTGGTGTTGTTACTAATATTACTATTATTAATACTAATATTACTAACATTGTTGTTGACAATAATAGCAATAGTAGTAGTATAGTAATAACAATAACATTATTCATATATATTTGTTTTGTTGTTGTTACTAATGTTTTTGATAATAATAATATTAAAAACAACAACAACAACAACAATAATAATAATAATAATAATAATTATTATTATTATTATTATTGGTGTTGTTACTAATATTACTATTATTAATGCTAATATTACTAATGTTGTTGTTAATAGTAGTAGTAATAGTAGTAGTAATATCGTTTTGTTGTTGTTATTACTAATGTTGTTGATGAAAATAATATTAAAAACAACAACAATACAATTTTCATTTTAGGATTTTTATATTTTAATATTTTACTACATTGCATGTGTGGTTCAATTTGGTTTTAAATTTTATCTTAAATTTAGAAAAAAGTAAAAACTTTGAAAAGTGAAGAATTATTGATAATCCATTATTTGTGTCAAAACATTCACACAGGTTTAAACGTGCATACATAGATACAGTTGATGAGAGTTTTCAGTCAGAATCATGTTTCTTCTAACAGTGCTGCAGATTTTACTCTGCTTATAGAAAATCTGATAGAAGGTATACTAGAGGGATTTAATGCACAAGAAAGTTCAAATTGCTGATCTTGGTTTCAGACATTAGCACCAAAGCTCATATGAAGCTCTCCTCAGCCAGCGAATCACAAACCCCATTTCTCTTCAGATACTTCTAGACACTCTCACTTCAGTCTAGCCTTTGATTTTTATATATAGCAGCTTTCTAAAGTGCCCCTCTCTGATTTGCAGCTCTTCTGTACGCCACCATTTTTGGAAACGTGACCACCATCTTTCAGCAGATGTACACAAACACCAATCGCTACCATGAGATGCTGAACAATGTGAGAGACTTCCTGAAGCTCTATCAGGTGCCTAAAGGACTGAGCGAGAGAGTTATGGACTACATTGTGTCCACATGGGCCATGACCAAAGGCATAGACACAGAGAAGGTGGGTAAACCTGGTCCTCTTTCTGATGTATTTAGCACATACCTTGTAAGCCCTAGTGAGGGAAATGTATTCTTTTTCTTCTTATTGAATATATTGATCAAGAAACATAATTTGTGTAAAAATAAATGGAAAATTGAGGTATTTTAATTTTGATCTAATATCATGTAACTATAAAGACTGGAGAGACATTTTAACCCTTTTATACAATAGTGACATTATTTATGCAGGTTTATTCTCTGCAAACATGGGCCATCATGGCTGTTTTCATCAGTGTTTTTTTTTTGTTTTTGTTTTTTGTTTTTGTGAAAGACACATTTTAAAAACACAAACACTTATTATTTTTATTTAGCTAAGCAAGGCTAAGGATGTGGTTTTGATCATGGAAGGCGTTGTTTAATTACTTTTCTTTAATCTTTATAGTGGAAACAGGAATAATAAGCAGTTTCTTCATCTCTCTTTCTGATTTTAATTATGGACCTCAAATTAAAGCTTATGCTGAACTAAAGAGAAATCATTTGCTTTATTTTTATGTTTTTCTGATGGATGCTATTATACTGTGAGAAATGTCAAACTTAAAATAAGGGAGGTGGAGAAAAGCAGGCCATCTTTTTTGTGTAAGTGTCTCTCCATCGAGACCTCCTTTTGTATTTCATTCTAAAAGAGGAATGGGAAATTGCATAATATCCCAGAAGACACCAACCCTCAGGGAATGTAGTAGATCTATTCAACCTCTGGCTCAAATTTAGACTTCTCATAACTGATTTTCATGCAGTGTGGGTTGAGAAATCCTCTCCATTTACTGATGTATGGCACTGGACACAACAGGAAAATTTAAACATTTTCAAAAAGACAGCAGAGATGGACACTTGTAGAGCAAAAAAATGCTGTTGTGACTTTTCATTTATATATTGAGCAGAACATGTTCCAAAAGTCTAGATATTTGTTATACATGCGTATAACATTGTTCATTTGCATTATTTATCATGACCTGAGCAGTAGATCAGAATTGGAATATAGATTAATAGGCCTGACCAGAATAATCCTGTACAGGTAATGAAGGCACAAAGTGTAATTGTTTCTGCAGTTGTAATTGCATTCTGGTGAAGTGAAGTCAAGTATATTAGATCTTTTCCATGCACAGAATGGCCTACATTCGTGTGCTTCTGCCCATAATGGAAACATTAGCTTGTAAAAGCATCTAGCACATGCCAAATTTTTTATGTGCACTTAATGATGTAATATTAATCCCATAACCCCATACACACTGACACACGTACTGTGCATATTTAGATCTACACACATAGATTTTTGGTCAATGCTACATTCAAATAATATACTGTATATGTTTTAAATTATACTACACAGTTGCAGTATTCCTCAAACAAAATACAGATATAGGGCCAGTTTTACTAAACAGGGCAAATTAACACGAGTGCGCAATTCCAAAAACAGCGCCGATGGGTGTGGAAATTTCTGCAGGGGATTGACTAACAATGTGCAAATTAAAGAACAAAGACGCAACATCTCATTTACATATCGACCAACACAATATATCAAGCGCAGCGCAGTGCATATATATATATATGCAGTGGGGTGCATCTCAAAAAATTATAATATTGTGAAAAATATTTTTTTGGTAACATTTCAAAAAGTGAAACTTTCATATATTCTACATTACATGTAAAAACATTTCAAAAGTTTTTTTTTTTTTTTAATTTTGATTATTAGAGCTTGCAGCTCATGAAAGTAAAAAATCCAGTATCTCAAAAATATTAGAATATTTACATTTGAGTTTCATTAAATGACCATCTCTACAGTATAAATTCCGGGTATTTCTTGTTCTTTGAAACCACAATAATGGGGAAGACTGCTGACTTGGTAATGGTCTAGAAGACAATCATTGACACCCTCCACAAAGAGGATAAGTCACAGAAGGTCATTACTGAAAGGGGTGGCTGTTCACAGAGTGCTGTATCAATGCATATTAAATGCAAAGTTGACTGGAAGGAAGGAATTGGGTATAAAAGGTGTACAAGCAACAGGGATGACCGCAAGCTTGAGAATACTGTCAAGCAAAGCCGATTCAAACACTTGGGAGAGCTTCACAAGGAGTGGACTGAAGCTGGAGTCAGTGCATCAAGAGTCACCACGCTCCAACGTCTTCAGGAAAAGGGCTACCAAGCCACATCTGAAAGAGAAACAACGTCAGAAGCATCTTACATGGACTAAGGAGAAAAAGAACTGGACTGTTGCTCAGTGGTCCAAAGTCATCTTTTCAGATAAAAGTAAATTTTGCATTTCATTTGGAAATCAAGATCTGGAGTCTGGAGGAACACTGGAGAGGCACAGAATCCAAGCTGCTTGAAGTCCAGTGTGAAGTTTCCGAAGTCAGTGATGATTTGAGGTGCCGTGACGTCTGCTGGTGTTGGTCCATTGTGTTTTACACAAAGTACAAAGTCAATGCAGCCATCTACCAGGAGATTTTGGAGCACTTTATGATTCCATCTGCTGACAAGCTTTATGGAGATACTGTTTTCCTTTTCCAGCAGGACTTTAGCACATGTCCACCATGCCAAAACCACTTCCAAATGGTTTGCTGACCATGATATTACTGTGCTTGATTGGCCAGCCAACATGCCTGACCTGAACCCCATATGGAATCTATTGGATATTTTCAAGAGAAAGATGAGAAACAGTTGATCTAACAATACGGATGAGGCTCAATAGTGCCTCAGCAGTGCCAAAGGCTGATCGCTTCCATGCCACACCTCACTGATGTCATTTGCGCTAAAGAAGCTCCAACCAAGTATTGAGTGCATAAATGAACATACTTTAAAGAACTTGAATTTTTCTGTTTTGCAAATCCTTTTTTTGATTGATCTCAGGAAATATTCTCATATTTTGAGATACTGGATTTTTGACTTTCATGAGCTGTAAGCTTTAATCATCAAAATTAAAACATGTGTCACGACTCTGTGTAGGAGATACTACGGAGACGTGGATCAAATGAACAGTCTTTATTATACTCAAGAACAAAGAGTAATCCACACTTGGCAACAGCAGAGACACACGAGCACGACGTTAAGACCTGACAAACACAGATTGAACAGACTGGGGCTTAAATGCACAGGATAACGAGGGACTAATGACTAGACACACCTGAACCAAATGAACAATCACATAAGGGGAAACTGGGTCATGGGGAGTCCAGATCCGTGACATATCGGCCCCCTCCCGGAAGGCGCGTCCTTGAGCCGAAGAAACAACAGAAGGAGGGACAGGTGGGAACTTGGGAGGAGGCTCCGGAGGAGGACGGAGGAACCAGGGTGGATCAGACGGAGGGAGGAGCCAGGGAGACGACAGGAGGGGTTTGGAGCAGGCGGTGCCAGGTGGGACCCAGGCCACAGCCATAATGTTGACCCACGGTGGAGCTTATGGAGGGAGGAGCCATGGTGTAGGAAGGGCTGACAACTCCAGGGGGCTGACCAATGGCGTCGGAGCAGGTAGCGGAGGAGCCCGAGGTGGAGACGGAGAGTCGATGAGTCAAGGCGATGGGGAGGATCCGGAGGGCCAAGGCAGAGCAGATGGCTCAGGCGACCAATACAGAGGTGGAGATCCAGAAGGCCGCGGTGGAGCCGGAGCGACAGAGGACCAAGGTGGAGCCGAAGGGAAGGAGGAGCCTGATGGAGCCGGAGGGATGGAGGGACGAGTCGCAGCCGGAGCAGTGGAGTCCCGAGGCACAGGATGGTCGACGACAGACCAAGGCGGAGCCGGAGGGACGAGGGAGCCTGCCGGAGCCAGTGGACAGATGGGCCACGGCGGAGAGGAGGGAGCTAGGAGCCATGGTGGAGCCGTGTTGCAGAGGGCGGAGCTCCTCACCGCGATCTCACTTGCCTCGGCTTTCTCTCTCATGGCGGGCGTGGTAGCCAGCTCTCGCACCTGGTCTGACGGATTATGCAGCTCTGGCTCCGCGGCGATCCTCAGCTCTGTCGCTCCTTGATGCAATGGCTTGTCGGTCACGGCGGGCTCCGGCTCTCCTTCAAAGGTGGGCTCGGGCTGATGCTCCACACCGTGGGGAGATGGTGGGCTGGGCTCTGGGTCGGGAGTGGAACTGGCGAGATTATCCTGGGAACAGACGGGGAACCGAGATCCATTTCTCGCCAGTGTCCACTCCACAAAGGTGGCAAAATTCGCTCGAGAACTATCTTCGAACAACAGCACATTGTCCGGATAGCTGGTAAAAGTAGCGAGGACCAGGAACAGTCTGGTATGGCCCTCGAGCGTTCTCTCCCCCTGCTCCAGCAGGAGGAGGAGGTATTCCGGGCAGGTGAAGGGGTCCATAGGGGAGGAAACATGGGGAACTACGGGGGAAAAATTCACTGTATGATAAACGGAAAACAAATGGAGGGAAAAACTGTTTAGGTTGGGTTTTCTGTCACGACTCTGTGTAGGAGAGACGACGGAGACTTGGATCAAATGAATAGTCTTTATTATACTCCAGAACAAAGGGTAATCAACACTTGGAAACAGCAGAGACACACGAGAACGACGTTAAGACCCGACAAACACAGACTGAACAGACTGGGGCTTAAATGCCCAGGATAACGAGGGACTAATGACTAGACACACCTGAACCAAATGAACAATCATACAAGGGGAAACTGGGTCACTGGGAGCACGTGGGGAGAAAAACACACACAAAACGTCCAGATCCGTGACAGCATGTCTTAAACTATTTTGCGCTTGAAATGGCTGCAATTGTTGTAGCGAGGAGGAGGCACGGCAGAGAACAGAGAGCGCATGGTAGAAGGGAGAGGATTTTTTCCACATGTATTAATATATTTGGAATGCCAGAAGAACACATTATCCAAACATATCATTTGCCAAGCCATGTTATTTTTAATTTGCTTCAGGAAATAAAAGATGACCTGGAACCCTCATCTAGAAGTCACGCAATACCAGGTCCATCAAAACTTCTTGCAACCCTTCATTTTTTTTGGCCTCCGGTTCTTTTCAACGTACTGTGGCTTCTTTATTTCTTTATTCTTTATTTGCGAATATGCTAATTTGCGCTGCGCTTGATATATTGTGTTGGTCGATATGTAAATGAGATGTTGCGTCTTTGTTCTTTAATTTGCACATTGTTAGTCAATCCCCTGCAGAAATTTCCACACCCATCGGCGCTGTTTTTGGAATTGCGCACTCGCGTTAATTTGCCCTGTTTAGTAAAACTGGCCCTATATCTGTATTTTGTTTGAGGAATACTGCAACTGTGTAGTATAATTTAAAACATATACAGTATATTATTTGAATGTAGCATTGACCAAATATATATATATATATATATTTTTTTTTTTCACTTAAATAGGACCTGACTGACAAAGTGAAGTAGACCAAAAGATCCTCAAAAACTACACATCATGTTGAGATCCAAAGAAATTCAGGAACAAACGAGAAAGAAAGTAATTGAGATCTATCAGTCTGGAAAAGGTTATAAAGCCATTTTTAAAGCTTTGGGACTCCAGCGAACCACAGTGAGAGCCATTATCCACAAATGGCGAAAACATGGAACAGTGGTGAACCTTCCCAGGAGTGGCCAGCTGACCAAAATTACCCCAAGAGCGCAGTGACGACTCATCCAAGAGGTCACAAAAGACCCCAGAACAACATCCAAAGAACTGCAGGCCTCACTTGCCTCAGTTAAGATCAGTGTTCATGACTCCACCATAAGAAAGAGACTGGGCAAAAATGGCCTGCATGGCAGAGTTCCAAGACGAAAACAGCTGCTGAGCAAAAAGAATATAAAGGCTCTTCTCAGTTTTGCCAGAAAACATCTTGATGATACCCAAGACTTTTGGGAAAATACTCTGTGGACTGACGAGACAAAAGTTGAACTTTTTGGAAGGTGTGTGTCCCATTACATCTGGCGTAAAAGTAACACAGCATTTCAGAAAAAGAACATCATACCAACAGTAAAATATGGTGGTGATAGTGTGATGGTCTGGGGCTGTTTTGCTGCTTCAGGACCTGGAAGACTTTCTGTGATAAATGGAACCATGAATTCTGCTGTCTACCAAAAAATCCTGAAGGACAATGTCCGGCCATCTGTTCGTGACCTCAAGCTGAAGCGAACTTGGGTTCTGCAGCAGGACAATGATCTAAAACACACCAGCAAATCCACCTCTGAATGGCTGAAGAAAAACAAAATGAAGACTTTG
This sequence comes from Spinibarbus caldwelli, assembly GCA_039654775.1. NCBI lineage: Eukaryota > Metazoa > Chordata > Actinopteri > Cypriniformes > Cyprinidae > Spinibarbus > Spinibarbus caldwelli. Next base: position 15,326,620 of record CM077240.1, on the reverse strand, counting down.
GAGTGGCCTAGTCAAATTCCTGACCTGAATCCTATTGAGATGCTGTGGCATGACCTTAAAAAGGCGGTTCATGCTCGAAAACCCTCCAATCTGGCTGAATTACAACAATTCTGCAAAGATGAGTGGGCCAAAATTCCTCCACAGCGCTGTAACAGACTCATTGCAAGTTATCGTAAACGCTTGATTGCAGTTGTTGCTGCTAAGGGTGGCCCACCCAGTTATTAGGTTTAGGGGACAAGCACTTTTCACAGGGCCTTGTGGGTTTGGATTTTGTTTTCCCTTCATAATAAAAAACTTCATTTAAAAACTGCATGTTGTGTTTACTTGTGTTATCTTTGATTAATATTTAAATTTGTTTGATGATCTGAAACATTAAATTCTGACAAACATGCAAAAAAAAAAAAAAAAAAATCAAGAAGGGGGCCAACAATTTTTCACACCACTGTATATATATATAGAGTTCAGATGCAAAAGCCTCTAATATATACAGTGCCCTCCATAAATATTGGAACAGTAAAGGCAAAATTGCTTTCTCTGCTATTGAGTCAAGACATTTGCAAATATGATCAAAAGATGAATATGAGACAAAACTACAGAATTTCACATTTTATTATTAGGTCTTTCGACACATACATGTTTTACCAAATAAAAAGGACAGCACTTTTAGAGTTCATCCCATTATTTGATGTGAGCATAAGTATTGGAACAACTGCCTCACAGGTCTTTCTAAGTGATCAGCTGTGTCCTGTTGCATTAATTCTTCAGATATTAAAAGCAGGGTATGTGTCTTATCAGTTATATCCATTGCTTCTGCATTCTAAGTCTTGCATTCAATGATGACACACACAAACCAGGATGAAGACAAGGAAGCTGACTCTGAAAGAAAAGGAAGCAATTTGGATGCTAAAAGAAAAGAGGAAGTTAATTAGAACTATAGGAAAAACAAAGGGCATAGAGAAATCAAGAGTTTGGAAACCACCGGTGACATCAGCAACCAGCAACGACCTAATCGGCTGAGAAAACAACAGTAGTTGATGACAGACAAATCATAAAAGCGGTGAAAATGTGTCTGTAAAATCACCAACAACCTCCAGAAAGCTGGGGTGATGCTCTGACAATCTCCTGTCCTCAGGAGACTTTGACACAGAATTACAGAAGCTACACAGCAAGATTCAAACCTCTGATCAGCACCAAAAATAGAAAGGCAAGATTAGAGTTTGCAAAAAAGCACAAAGGTGAGCCAGTAGAGTTTTGGAACTGAGTTTATGGACCAATGAGACAAAGATTAACCTTTATTTAAGTGATTGGAAAGCAAAAGTGTGGAGAAAAAAGGGAACTGCAAATGATCCTAAGCATACAACCTCATCTGTAAAGCTTGGTAAAGGTGGTGTCATAGCATGGGCATGCATGGCTGTCTCTAGATCAGGACCTCTCAATTTTAATGAAGACTTAATGTATGATGACAGTAGCAGAATGAATTTGGAAGGGTACAAAACCATCTTGGCTTCCAAAATTCAAGAAAATGACACCAAACTCATTAGAAAGCACTTCATATTGGATCAGAACAATGACCCAAAACACCCTGCCAGTTCAGTCAAGGAGTTTATCAGGGCAAAGAAATGTAAAGTCTTAAATTGCCCGAATCAGTCTCCAGATTTAAATCTGATTGAACATTAATTTCACCAGCTGAAGAGGAGAGTAAAGGCAGAAACTCCCCAAAACAAGCAACAGTTGGAATTGGCTGCATTAAAGGCTGGGAAAAGTATTTCAAAGGATGAGACCAAGGGTCTGGTGATGTCTATGGGTTGCAGACTCACTGCTCTGATTGCATGCAAGGGATCTGCAACAAAATATTAGCTTTTAATCTTTTACATCTGCCTTAAATTCAGCTGTTCTAATACTTATGCTCACATCAAATAGTGGGATGAACTCTAAAAGTGCTGTCCTTTTTATAAGGTAAAACATGTATGTGTCGAAAGACCTAATAATAAAATGTGACATTCTGTAGTTCTGTCTCATATTCATATTTTAATCATATTTGCAAATGTCTTGACTCCACAGCAGAGAAAGCAATTTTGTCTTTACTGTTCCAATACTTATGGATGGCACTGTATATATGTATATATATAGACTTCAGATGCAAAAGCCTCTAAGTGCCATCTGAAATTTTTATATATTAAGTTACACAGGTAAATAAATTATTTTTTGTATATCAACATCAAATGCACAGATATTGATATGACTTAATAAATTCCATAAACCCCTATTTGATATAACTGGACTTTGTTATTGCCGAAATCAAATTTATTTAGCTGTCATGATGCCAAAGATACTCAATTCCTGTTTTTTTATCCTATCAATACTGAGGCCCTCAGCTAAATGAGACACTTAGGCTCATTAATGAGCGACTGTATTTGGGTCCTTATTGGAATCAATAAACAGTTTCAAAACTATGATTAACATACATAATCAGTTCTAATCATCTTTTGTTATTATACATAAAAGTTAATTGTTAATCACTTGTGTCAAAGGCAGCTAATCATAGTATGCTAATAGCATTACAGTATAAACTTTATTGAATATTTTTTGTAATAACCTCAGGTTCTCAGCTCAGTGTTAATTTAGCTCTCACTGTAGACTGCACAAGTGAAATATTCAGAAATTGACATTTCCAAATATCACCAGCAACTGAACATGTTTCTGTTTGACATCTTTTTTTCTCTAGCCTAAGTAATGAAGCGCAGTAAGGCAAAATAAACTCATTGCTTACCAATACAATTCTGTGCTCTAGCCTATCATTTTAATAACTGATGTACTCCATGTTATTACATGACTCTGCAATACTTGATTCTGATTGGTTAATCGAGATGTTCTGCAGTAAAATATCACATATCGCTCATATCGCTCCATTGTCTTTTTTTCTCCTCACAAATTTAAAACATTTTAAGCTTGAATAAATATTCAGTGTCTGTTTGTTTGTTTGTTTGTTTATTTATTTATTTATTCACTGTAGGATTTTACATTTTATACAGATTATTTCAGAATTTTACCTCACATTATATATATATATATATATATATATATATATATATATATCTATATACAGTGCCTTGCGAAAGTATTCAAACCCCTTCATTTTTTTCACGTTTTGTTATGTTTCAGCCTTATGTTAAACTGCTTTAAATTACTTTTTATCTACACTCTATACACCATAATGACAAAGCAAATAACAGGTTTTTAACATCTTTGCAAATTTATTAAAGATAAAAAACTTAAATGATTCCATTGCATAAGTATTCATACCCTTATCTGGGACAGTTGAAATTTAGCTCAGGAGCATTAATTTTGCTTGTAAATGTTACCACACTTTGAGTGACGTTAACCTGCGGCAAATTCAAGACCAAGTCCTGAGGTAAAAAAAATAAATAAAAAAATAAACTGCCTGTATAGCTCAGAGACATGATTGCATCAAACCACACATCTGGGGAAGAGTTCAGAAAAATATTATGCTGCATTGAAGGTTCACAGAAGCATGTAGCCTCCTTTATCCATAAGACGTTTGGAACAACCAGGACTCTTCCTAGAGCTGGCCTCCTGGCCAAACTGAGCAATTGATGGAGAAGGTCAATTGCTCAGGTCACACTTGGTTAGAGTGGTGACCAACAACCTGATGGTCACTCTAGTTGAGCTCCATGATCATATGTGGAGATAGGAGAAACCTACAGAAAGACAAACATCACTGCAACACTCCATCAATCTGGGCTTTATGGCTGTGGCCAGACTCAATCCTCTCATCAGTGAAGACACATGAAAACACACTTGGAATTTGCAAAACAGCACCTAAAGGACCCTCAGACTGTGGGAAACAAGATTCTCTGGTCTGATGAAGCTCAATTCTAAGCATCATGTCTGAAGGAAACCAGCTCTGCTCATCACCTGCAGAGTACCATCCCAAAAGTAAAGTGTGGTGGTAGCAGCCTCATGCTGTGGGGCTGTTTTTCAGCGGCAGGGACTGAGGGACTCATCAGAGTAGAAGACAAGCTCAATGCACCAAAATATAGAGCCTTAATGAAAACCCAGTCCAGAGCATTCAGAACCTCAGACTGGGCAGGACAATGACCCAATGCACACAGCAAGAGTGGCTTACAGACAACTCTGTGAATGTCCTTGAGTGGCCCAACCACAGCCTTGGATTGAACACAATCAAATATTTCTGGAGAAACCTGAAAATGTGCATCTGCCCCATCCAAACTGACAGAGCTTGAGAGGTGAAGAGGCGAGGAGAAGAATGGCAGATAATTGCCAAATGATGATGTGCAAAGCTTGTCGCATCATACACAAAAAGATTTGAGGCTGTAAAGGTACTTCAGCTAAGTATTGAGTTAAGGGTTTGAATACTTGTGCTTATTTCAGTTTTTTTTTTTTTTTTATAAATTTACAAAGTTGTGACAATTCTGTTTTTGCCTGGGTGTATGGTGTATAGAGTGTAGATTGATGTGGAAAAAAAAGTAATTTAAAGCAGTTTAACATGAGGCTGGGTTTACTTTCGCAAGGCACTGTGTGTGTGTGTGTGTGTATATATAATATATATATATATATATATACACACACACACACACACACACACATTATATATATATATATATATATATATATATATATATATATATATATATATATATATTTTAGTACTGTCAAACGATTAATCGCGATTAATCGCATCCAAAATAAAAGTTTTAGTTTACATAATATACGTGTGTACTGTGTATATTTATTATGTACATATAAATACACACACATACCGTATATATTTTGGAAATATTTACATGCACATACATTTATATATTTATATTCTTGTATTTTATATAATATATAAATATATTTAATATAAACATAACATATTTTTCTTAAATATATACATGCATGCATGCGTGCGTGTGTGTGTGTGTGTTTATATATATATATATATATATGTATATAATTTTAATTATATAAGGACATATGTATGTCGCCAAAAAGTCTATAATATAATTGCAGGTCCAAAATAGAACAAATGAATTCAGGTTTTATGACAAGAAGAGTTTCATTAAACTATGTACACACTGTTAAGAGAATGTTTCATTAAGAGATGACTTTCCTTGGTTTATTTGCTAGGTTCTGTCCATCTGTCCTAAGGACATGCGTGCAGACATCTGTGTGCACCTCAACCGCCAGGTGTTCAATGAGCACCCTGCCTTCCGACTGGCCAGTGACGGCTGTCTGCGCTCTTTGGCGGTGGAGTTCCAGACCACACACTGCGCTCCAGGAGATCTCATCTTCCACGCAGGGGAGAGCGTGGACACTCTTTGCTTTGTGGTTTCTGGATCGCTGGAGGTCATTCAGGATGATGAGGTTATTGCCATTTTAGGTTAGTTAAATCATTCTTTCCACACTAAAAAATACAAGCGAGACCTCAGGGGTTAGTTGCCACATAGGGAAGTCATCACAAGGGCTATATCTCAAGTTACTATAAGATTTTGTGCGAAAAGTCCAAGTACAAAAATATATGTTGGTTTGAAACACCTAGTTTAAACAGCTAATTCGGTCTACTAAACTAAAATTAGGTAAACAAGTGAACACAGTAAAACCACACTACCATACATTAACACTAAATTAACTAGACTTTGCTAGATCTACTAGAAAGTTGATTTCTAATATTCTTAGATTTGGTTAATAGCAAAACTGGCAAAGTGACAACTTACCCCTTATATTGTGACAACATACCCCATTGCGGTCACAAGAAATCAGGTGTGTGTACAATAAACTGTATCTTTTTTCTTAGCCAATAATGTTGAAAATGTTCAATAGCTTTTAATAGCTTTTGAACATTTAGTCCTCAAGACCGCAAGATATGTGCCTGTACAAAAATTTACTTTCAAAAATAAACTTGAGAAGTATCCAAAATATTCTGTTTTTAAGCAGCTTGAATATTCTTGAACAAATACAGAACCCTGTTTTATTTCAGTATACACTTTGCTACTGCTGTTAATATTTTCTGCACAACATTCCACATTCTCATTAAACTCAAGAAAGCCCAATGCTGCACAATTAGCCAGTTTGTACTACAGTAATACTTCAGAGCTCTGCAGGTTTTTCCTGAGGGCACACACCGCAGCTCCAAAACATATCAAGCTTCGGATAAGCGCAGAAAAATAACAAACTTATAAAGGGCACAATACTAATGCAGTGGATCCTAAAAGATGGTTTTCACACAGGATCTTGCACAGTGAACTCGCTAGCATTCATTCTCCGAAGTAACATAAAAGCCCACAGTCTTCTCCTTGAGTTATATGTGGCATTTGTTACTCTGTCCACGCCATCTTCTTATCCTGCAGTAATGGAACTGTGGGGACCGATTCTCTGTCCATTTATTGTTGAGTCTTTTGTTTCACAGGGATGTGCACTGATAGTTCACACAGTCTCCAGTGTAGCCAGTGCTCTAACAATGACCAGATTTGTTGTCAAGAGAAAAAGGCATATTTTTAAGCATGCTAACTGCTCTTGTAAAAGATGAGTAAGTCCTGGCTTGTAAACCTCTTATTAAAAATGGACAAAACAATAACTATCTTGACATTGTTGATCTTTCCAATTGTGTACAGCTTTATTTTTTTCATATGTTTCTGCAACAAAAGGACAGTTGCTACCTCCTTATTTTACTCTGAGCCTGGAACCAGTTCCACTATGAACAATAAAAACAAGACAACGATTTTGTTTTGATGAACACGTGCATATACAGGCACATTTTAAGAATTTTCTCTCTTTGGACGGACTATTTCTTGATCTCTTCATCTCTCGAGTCTTGCTGATGTACCGCTGCCACAAGAATGTGACGTGCCCTTCACTGACTTGTATGTAACTGCAAACGACATGACATTAGACCTTATGAGACACTGTAGAGAGGAAGTTAACGTCTCTTCTCTCTAATGGGGATTTGGATCAGATGCTCTTTTGCTTTAATGATTATGAAATGAAATAAGATGCGAACGCTGTGAGTTAATTAGCCCCAAGGCGTTTACTTGAACCCACCAGACTAAACCTGCTGGGCTCCTAATGATGCCCCTCATCAAAAGCACTGAACACTGGGTACTTTGTACAGATTCTCTCCTGAGTGTGGTGTGTGAACTTAGAAGACACTGTACCTATGTCATACTGTAGTAAGATCTATCTATGGAAGCTTGTTTCTGCCACGGGATAAAAAAAATACAAAAGGCAATTGGGCCTTTTTATCCCACAAGTTTGAACTGTAGGATATAAACCATTAATTCTGATACATATACAGACATATACAGCTCAAGTTTGACTAATTGCAGAAATCCAGGCAAATCCAAATGGTTTACATACTTTTTTCCAGCAACTTTATTTCTGATGTCGTTTCAAACTATACTCCCTGTCTCCTGTCCCAGGTAAGGGTGATGTGTTTGGTGATGTGTTCTGGAAGGAATCCACACTGGCTCATGCCTGTGCTAACGTGAGGGCTCTGACATACTGCGACCTGCATGTCATCCGGAGGGACGCGTTACTCAAAGTGCTGGAGTTCTACACGGCCTTCGCCAACTCCTTCTCCCGAAACCTCATCCTCACCTGCAACCTCCGCAAGCGGGTAAGTGCTACATACTTATCACCAAATATCACATTTATCACAACAGACTTTTGCTGAATCGCTTCTAAAAAGCCTTGGAGAATAGAACTCAAACATGATCGCCCACTTTTTCTTAAGTCTTGGTTCAAGAAGTCTTTTTCCATTCATTTTCTGCATTGACATTTAAAAATCTAGACATTAGAAACCCTGAATAAAACCAACCAGCTCTAAAATCAGTTACACTCTTAAAAATAAAGGTGCTTCACGATGCCATAGAAGAACCTTTTTGTCTAAATGGTTCCATAAAGAACTTTTAACATCTAAAGAACCTTTCTGTTTCACAAAAGGTTCTTTGTGGCGAAAGAAGGTTCTTCAGATTATAAAAAGGTAAGAAAGAGATGGTTCTTTAAAGAACCTTTGACTGAATGGTTCTTTGTGGAACCAAAAATAGTTCTTCTATGGCATCGCTTGAAGAACCTTTTTAAGCATCTTTATTTTTAAGAGTGTACATGATGATAATCTTCGATTTGAAGCAAAAAGTTCAGTATACAAAAACCAGATACAAAGAAAAAAGTCAAGACCGTTTACTGCTTTATGAGTGAAATAAACTATTTTGTTATTATTATTTTGATATTTCTTTTTTCTTTTGCCATATCAGTCAGATTTTTTGTTTTAGAGATTCAAGCACATCCTGGTGCACTTTGACCTGAATGTGTGTTGGCATGAGTTCAGAGCTCTGTTGTGGCTTTCAGACCTGACCTCACATTCCTTAAATACATAAATGATTCATTCTGACAGACCGCCCATGGAGAACTTTGGGTCTCTTGACAAAAGAAAGACCCTGTGCACTCACAACACAATTAGAAGACCTCAGCTGTGCACTTTACTGCCATCGAGTTACATAATTAGTGAGCATTGTGTAAAACTATATTTAGATGCAAAGATTTCCTCTCTTGCTGTATCTAATCTATATTATTGAGGAAACGATGCACTGAAATTAGGTGTGTTAATGTCATTTTTAAATAATGAGGGAAGGGAGATCCTTCTTGTATGCCTTCAAGTAAACAAAATAAATTACTAAATTCTTTCATAGAGCTGCTGGACTTCTTGGACACAGACAGGAATCAGTGAGCCGTGATATTAATTTATTTCCTCTGGCCACAGCAAAAGAGGACCTGTCTAATGAGAGGATACTTTGCTAAGGGCACAAATTAATTGATTTAAAGGTTTATGGTTCTTCAAGGTCTCTGAGTAACTTTGAGTTCATGAATTTTTCATGCAGCTGATTTGTAGAGCTCGGGATATGTCTTTCATTAGTAGACTACATGCTTTCACTCCTAATGAAAAATTCTTGTTGCATTATTACTTTTGGTTTTTAATGTACATACTGTGATTTTCCTGTTGATTATTATTTGAATATGCTATCTTAGACTTTAAATCCATCACTTATATTAGACTTAAGAACCATTGTTCAAAGTGAACAGGCTGAGGTGAAAATAGTGTGAAGTGTTTTAAGGGCAGAGTGTTGGTTTCTTTGTCGGTGGAGTGACAGAGGCCGCCCCTTTGCCCCGCTATGCTCAGTCGACTGGGTAACGCTGCTGATGGGCCAGCTTTACTGAGGAGAAACCCCCTCCCAGCAGTGCACACTCTGAATAAAGCATGAGTCAAATCAGCGGGAATACACGCACACACACCGACTAACACACACCACACACATTTATCATGCATGATAATAAAAAGTGTGGCCTCCTACTAATATTATTACGTTATTGTCATGTCATCTTCACCCTACACACAACATGACAAATGTTGGTCACGTTGTGAAGTCCCTTATGCTCATCAAAGCTGCATTTATATAATCAAAAATACAGTAGAAAACTAATAATAATAGTGAAATTTTATTATTAGAATTTTAAATAACTGTTTTTTTTATTATTATTTTTAATATATTTTAAAATGTAATTTATTTCTGTGATGGCAAAGCTAAATTTTCATCAGCCATGACTTCAGTCATCAGTGTCACATGATACTTCAGAAATCAAGAAAAAATTATTATTATTAACATTTATTATTAAACTTGTTAATTTTCTTGGATGAGTAGAAAGTAAAAAAAAAAAAAAAAAAAAATGTAAAAATATTTGAAATAGAAGTGTTTTGTAAAATGTCTTTACTGTCACTTTAGATCAAGTTTAATGCATCCTTGCTGAATAAAGTGATTAATTACTTACAAAATCTTACTCACCCTAAACATCCTGGATTTAATTTTTCACTGAGCTCATCACAATGCATTCTGGGAATGGGCGAAATATATTTGTGATGATGCCTTAGAATTTGGCTAAAAAGAGGTGTTTTAGGAGGCGGCATTATTATAAAAATAAAAGATTCACAGCCCAAGTTCTCACACTTTCTTTAAAAGCTTCTTCAGCTGTCCTTCAGACTCCCTCATTATCGCTTATCTCTGCTGGTCAATGTCTGAACGGCTCACTGAGATCCTGATTGTAAGGAAAAAAGCTCAGTGAAAGCCCTGTAAATATCTCTGAAGCAAAGGTCACTCTAAGAGAACCGCAGAGCCCCGGGCCTTTGGCCACTAGTGTGTTAGTGAGTGAATTTTTCCACTGCTTTACATTCAGTCATGGATTAGCTGTGCGGTGTGCTTTGTAAAGAATTGTTCCTGTGAACTCTCTCTTTTTTAGTTAAAGTAACTCCTGTGGTTCATGATGGTCAGAGTAGATCACACTAAGCTTTGTGGGACCGACGAGCTTTGATGGTTTGATATTGACAGACATTGTTTGGCAGTTTTAAAGGAAAGGTCTGAGTTTATCTATCCCGTTTCGAGGCCACATGTTCAGTAGACAATCCCTTTGATAGATCAGCAGACAATGCAAGCCAATCTCAAATGAATACTCCACCATTACCTGCTGGGCTCACAACTGTTTGTCTTTGGCTGCTGATTTGTGTCAGATCGGAGTCTTTTTTTGCCCGAGCTGATTCATCTAGGCAGTAAACGCAAAGAGGAAGCAGAATCCTCCACACCTGCCACGCTTTCCTCCTAACAAGATTTACAAGGCCTTTGGAAAGCTGCAAACCCCTGCCAATAAGGTGGGCGAAGCAACTTTATCATCCCCTCCATTACCAACAGGACAGGCAGAGAGATGCTCGCTCAGCAACAAGAGCAAGATTCATACAGAAATCATCAGAACACAGTGTGTCCACACAGAAAATAAGCCGTGCTTAATAGAACAGCTCATTTGTTTGGTGCATTGACCAGCAGTGTCCCATAGTGAATCCTTTTAAGAATTTTGAATTTTAAGAAGTTTGAATTTTACATTCAGGGATCTTTTACGTCCATTTTTAATGCCTTGCAAATATTAACATTTGGTTTTCTGTGATACACTCTACATTGCTGTAAAATTCTGAGGATTTGTCACCAAGGTTATGTTGATTAGCTGGATGACATAGATAGGGTTTTGTCAAATTTTCAAAAATGACATGCTAGTCATGGAAGCATCAGTATGAAAGTGTGTGTATTGTACTGTTCAAATGTTTGGAAAAGTGACAGTAAAGACATTTACATTGTTAGAAAATATTACAACAATATTACAATGATTTCTAAAGGATCATGTACATAACACTGAAGACTGGAATAATGATCACAGAAATAATAAATGCAGATAAAACTTTAAAAAATAAAAAATAAAAAATAAAATCTTATCAACAACCCCAAATAAGTTTTACTGTGTGAGTATGCATATAGTGACATGCTGAACTCTAAAAAAAAAAAAAAATAGAAACAATTACAGCTGCTCCGTCTCATTGCCAGAAGGCAGTATGAGGTATCTGTACAAATTCTTCCTTAATTTTATGTAAACAACAAGACTGGCTGATCTTATGCTGCAGGCTGTTTCAGTTCTTAAAGCTTTGTTGATAAGTTTGAAAAGCAAAGCAAGTAGATCACTATAATATTTTCGATGGCCACTGTGGACATTATCGATAAAAATAGTAACTCTAATGGGCCATATGCCTTCTCTTACAGAATTACTTCAGGGATATATCTAAACTTCAAAGGCAATATCTCAGTGTACCAAAATTACTTCAGAAGTATCCATGAAGCTACATTTGTCCTGATCTCAAGTCTATATTATGTTCTGTAAACTTTGTGGAGACATTAAATAAATGTAATAATCCTGAACAGTAAGGTACATACAGTAGATGATATCTGAAACTTGATATAGTGAACATGAAAAGCAGTGGACAAGTTCTTTTCACTTTAGAAATGAATCATAAATGTGAATTTTTCACCAAAATTTTAACAATAATACCTCATTTTTAACAATAATACCTCATTTTAGACAGCTCGTGGCTGATTTTCTTCTTTGTTAGAGTCTTGAGATTTATTCCACTTGATTGTCATTAAATCTGTGCTGATCCGGAAATGATCCTTTTAGACTAGTTGAGGTTGGCTGGCAGGTCTGTGGGCAGAGACATGAATTGATTAAATGCAGCTTTTTGGCTCCAAGAGCAAAGGCCAAGATAGGTATTGATCCCCAAACAGAGACTCTAATTTTATGACTTGCAAAATGGCACCGGCTCTCTGTAGCCGATGTATTCTTGACAGGAAGCATTATAGGTGAGTGAAAAGAGGCACTTGAATGTCTGAATGCAGAAAAATGGGCGTGACCGTCTGAAAGGGACTATCATAGTCCTGACTCTGAAGTAGTGGGCAATAATCTGCTGATTGGCCGACCGTGATTGGAAAGTGCTGAGTGGGGCGTTCCCGGGATGGTGATGCCTCAGCATTGGGATGGCGTTGTGGGGGGGAGTGGACCCTGTCTCTGGCAGATCCTCAGCATCTCGCCATACTTAAAGTAGCAAAGCGGAGGAGTGTTGAATGGGAGGGGGGCTGCAAAGGAAGGATAAATGCCTGCCAGATCCCATTAATCTACACTGTCGGATTTTGCTGTGTTGGAAGACAGTGCACTTTTGTTTCAATTCTCTGTGCTTTTTGCCTTTACACCCATTTGCACTGCAGAAAATCATCTGAATCTTTCAAAACTCAGGGACACATTTCAAATCTCCTACAGTGATTATCGCATAGTTGTTTTACACCCAAACATATCTAGCAATACCAACTATAAAAACAACTACCCTTGTGGGTCTCAGTCTTCACAGTTTATTTGCCCCTTTATTTCTACACAATGTATGGCTTATTTTCAACCCATACACAAGAATAGACTTTTTTGTTTGTTGTGCTTAAAGCAGAAGTGCTCAGTCCAAAATTTATTTCCATTCCTGCTTTAACACCAACCCAGGCATGTTAGAAATACATGACTGCCTACAATTCTGCAAAACTGAAAAAAAAGGTATCTATATACACATTTCAGTTTCCATGTGAAATGAACACTATAAATACACCCACAGTTTTTGCTCCTTTTCACACAAATTATGGTTATGATATTGATACAGGAGTCAAAAGAGCTTAAAACCTTGTATAAGGAAGCTAAAACAGCATGGTTGCTTTGGCAAATGAGTTTTCATCTCACGTTTGCTTTTGTTAACACTATCAGTTAGGTTTAGGTTTTAGTGTAGGTGTATGTTAATTTTAAATGCAATAGAGGACATTTCATTTCTGAACTGCCGTGATATGTACAACAAACAACATAAAATGCTGCCACAGTCACGTTTTGCAGAATATTAAACATACTATTTAGTGCCAAACACTGGATAATTCAACTGCCGTTAAACATGTTACAAGCTATGCAATATCAATATTTTAATATACCCACATCTGCAATGCAAAAATGATAGCGCCTCTTGTGGATGTGTCATCGGCGAAGTGCAACAAAATTTACCTTAAGCAAGGTATTTCAAGTTTTGCAAAAATGCTGGCAGAATCACACATTTCCAATGAGCTTGGGTCGTCTAACACAGATTCCTGTAATTTTCGAGTGAGCCTGAATTCATCATTTGTGTTTGACTGAGCTGGAGGGATACCTCTGCATGAGTAAGCATATACAAACAAAAATAAGCTTAAGTCCCAAATGCATCTCTTGGTTATTAGACTTTTCTATCATCTTTTTTCATAATCAAGACCAGTGGCGTATTGAAGTATTGCTCATTGTAAATGAGCTTTTTCTGTTTTTTATTTGTTTTATTTATTTATTTTTTAACATTTCAGTGGGAATGTTCAGAAAATTTAACTAAATGAGAACCAGAATCAGCAAGTAACCATGCTGTTGCATTTTGCTCATGGCATAGCAGCTCAAAATTAGGGCTATACACCACTTTCCATGGCTTGCATCCAAGTCCACAGATACTTAATTTATCTTCAGCTGCAAATGGATGTAGTTTCAACAGTTTATAACAAAACTAAAGCTTCAACAGCTGTACGAAAGACCGCAGTGACTGGAAGACTTTCAACAGCTGCTGTTACTACATCTCAGCGGGGCTAATCTGAGTAATTTGAATAATTTCAAACCAGGCACAGAAATAAACCTTGTGAGTTGATTATCATATAATTTATAAAAAAAAAAAAAATTATCTCTGCACCTGGGTATAATATGACTCGTAAACTTTTCAAATCATGTCACAATGCAAACCAGAACAAAGGCAAATGTTTTTATGCTTCTCAAGAGAAACTATAAGTGTCAGCAGTCATGCTGTGCATTTGACTTTGATTAATTTTCCAATGCTGGTTGTGCTTATTGCTTAATATAGAATGATAAACACCAAACCAGTGCAGGATAATTCGGCTACATATGAAATATGAATTTCTCTTACAGTACATCCACAAACACACACTTTATACAGTTTATCACTTAGACTTTTATAACTACAGTTCTGTGCCTGGCTTTTGAAGTGGTTTTATGAATTTATATTTTTAATTAAGAACAATTTATTTTATTTAATTTTTTGGTAGCTTAATCTTCAATAACCAATTTAAATAAAAGTAAATAATGTAAATCTAATCAGTAGGCAAAAAGAGGATTTATTTATCTTGTTTATCTTAATGTATTTCAGTACTGTATATTTTTTGAAAAGGGAGAGGCATCCATAAAACCTGAATGAGAAGAAAGAAATGGATTTTTGTATGTTAAGGCCTTTTTCTCATAATCCACCTCATCCCGAGGGATACATCAGAGCGGTGTAACTGTCACCGTTCACGCTGTCTGTCACTCAGTCACTGTCAGGGCATGTTATGTTCCATGTGGCTCTTGTCATGAGTGATGAAAGTGTCGTCTCATTCTTTTCATGTATTTATCAAAGTCAGGGAACGTCCAAGGGGAACAAACAACACTGTGAGAATGTTTTCTTTGGAAAATGGGCCTTTTTTCTTGTTTAACTAAATGTATCTATTAAAGAAACAGGTATTTGAGAGTTTAACTTAACAGACAGCATTGGCTGGATTATTCCTCAGAGACAATACATGTCGCATGAGAACCAATTGGTACTCTGGCTAATGAGAGAGAGAGCATCTTTGACTGTCTGTACAAATGAGTCACGTGATTAATGTCTCAAATTTACTTGAAATGTTTTTTCAACAAAAGGAAAACTTAAAAAATTCAAAACCCAAATACTCACTTGATCTCATAAGTTTACGCATATATGCTTGACATTTACTTAATTTATAATGAAAAAATACCATCCTACCGTGTATATGTAGCAGAATGTATTTAGCATTGAAGGTGCGTTGAAGTGGAAAAATGATAAAGAAAAAACACTCTTAGTCTCAGAGCTGAACTCTGTTGTTTGTTTGATTAAATGCTGTTATGAGTTTCTTACAGTATTTCCCTATGCACACATTTTAGGCATATACTGTAAATGAGTAATTGTACCATTTAAGTTGGACATCTCTTGAGAGCATTTCCTAAATAGTTCAGCTAAACAATTGCTTTGTTCAAAAGTATTGCACATCAAGTTAACCAAACATTGTTTAATAGTACTCGAGCTACCCTTTATTTATGTCACAATGATTCTGAAGCAAAGCAACCAAAACTAATATACTTGTAAAAAGTCTGAATTCCTCTCTACAGAGAGGTTTATTAATATGCTCACTTTATTTAATCTTTTTGGTAATCTTGGCCTAAACAGCTTGGTCAGGTGCTTTAATTCGAAATCAGGGGAAGTGATATAAAGCACATTTTCTAGGTCCAATAAATCATTCATGTTGTCTTTTTTCCTCCGTTAACCACGTGACCTGGTTTCTGAGCTCATGCATCTGCTCTACTTCTGTCTCAATCAACCATACATGGTGTTAAATGTTGGTGTTTATGTGTTACACTGACAATTTCTTTAGGTAAACTTAACCACACTGACACTTCTTGTGATAATGTTGTTCAAAGGGATAGTCCACCCAAAAAATTAAAGTTGTGTGATTATATTCTTACTCTAATGTTGTCCCAAACCTGAATGACTTACTTTCATCTGTAAAACACACAATAATATATTTTGAAGAATATCTTTTTGAAGTTTTTTGTCCATGATTTTTGTCAATGGGGTCTGAAACAGGTATTTTGGACCCCTTAAACTTTCATTGTATTGACAAATAATGTGTTGATTTGTCCCTAATACTCCTACTGTGACACTTCTGTTAAATTGCAGGCTGGACAGTTTTTGGTGTTCAGACATGCAGCAATACTAGTCTAATACTACAGCTCATTATTTTGAGGTTCTGTCCAGGAGTGAACTCACGGCTGTGTTAAATAAAACAAGACTGACCCGGCATGCCTGTGCAATTATTCCAATTATACAATCCATCTTTGTTGGAGAGGAAAAAAAGTCTCTTCACACAGGTGAAGAATGTTAGAATAATAACGCTTGCTCCAGAGAGCGTAAATGAAATATTGGATTCTTCATTAAAATTCCCCATGGATGCTAACAGATCATTATAAATCCCTAATCAGTTTTCCTCCGCAGCAGAGATGCAGGCTGTTGACACATGTTTTTTCCTTTCTGTCTCTGCTTTTATTCAGCAGATAGCTTGAGCGTTGTGATAATTGTCATTATCCAATAAGAGGCTGCACAAAGGGAATAATTAAACAGCGTGCATAGCTGAGGCCAAAGAGTAAATTCTTTATATTCTGGCATAATGGCACTTCACTTAATTCACAGCTCTTGTTTTATTCCAAGGGCACATAACATTGCATCCATATATTATACACATCACTTACACTGCATTTTAACATTCATATACAGTATGTAATGGTGTTTAATGTTAGACAGAGATTACGGTACTATATTTAGCTATAATAAGCAGCCTTACTGTATCCTTTAGCCTCTGAAGAATGTGGGTTGTTTTAAGTGTTTGCTCAGATACATGTATGGCTGTTTAAATTAGGGATGCATTATATATTGGTTAATGCATGGCAATATTATTTATAATTATTATTATTTCAATTTACTGGAATCAGTTGATATTGAATATTTAACTGTTTATTCTCATTTTCTTGTTTTTTACATTTAGATTGCCTTCATTGTCATCTAACACTTATTTATTTCAAGTTGATCTTTAAAAATAATTTAATAACATTGTTAAATGTGATCTTTAGCAAATCTCAAGATGAATATATTTTCCATAATGTGTATTATAATGCTGTAATATTTTAGTTTGACTTTTTTTTTTTTTTTTCTTATACAAAATGGCATTGATTTACAGTATGATATTTACCATTAATGAGTTATGGCATAACAAAAAATAATTAACAGCTTTTCAGTATTGGCCAAAACGTATATACTGTATCAGTGAAACCCTAATTTGAAATGTTCTGAATAGTTCAGAATGCAAATTAAATGCCACAGTTGTTAATAGCATTTATGTGATGACTATTATTTCTAACAAGTATTTTTTAAAACCATTTCCTGTCACTTCCCAAACATAATTAGCGTCCATCACTGCACACACCTTGCTTTCTTTTGTTGCAATCTCAATCTGCACCCTAGCACTTATTTTGTATTTGGCTACACATTGTTCCTAGCCCACTCTCTCTTTTTCTTTCTAGTTGACTCTGTCACTCCCATCTCATTCTGCTCGTATTAAGCGACATTTAAATAATATGAAGAGGCAGAAGGGGGCTGGATTCATTATTTACCAGAGTCCTCCTGGGAGATGAGAAGTGACATGCGACGCAGCACTTCAGGGTGCCGAAAGACTGCACAGAGATAACTAAAGGGCACGTGACACGCTCTGTTCTATTTTTAACACTACAGACCAATGTTTGCCTGCAGGATTTTTTTTTTTTTTTTAAGTCAGCACGGTCGCTGTTACATTATCTCACACGACATTGATAGTGATGAAAAAGAATGCAGTAATTTACAAGAAGTTCATGATTTTTTTCTACTGTAATGTGTAAGTGATACAAAGATTAGACAGTCATTACAAGTGAGAGTTTTACACAAAACAAAATGTTATTTCAGGCTGGTCTTTGAACGTGTGATGAAATTCCGTTAAAAATAACAAGCTGTGTGGCCGCATGTCCTGCTCTGTATGTCAGGTGGGGCCGTACAGAACTCCCTAGGGTGCTCAGCTAGGGGGCTTGGGTGGCTAATTAACACTAATTAAAATGTATGCGATCAAAGCTACTGCCATGCGTATACTCACAGCCAAAAGAGATCCGATGAGGGGGGGAAGGAAGAGAGGCAGGCTATTTCTGCAAGGTGCTGTGTTGCTGTTGGGTGAAAGTTCTGAATCACTGTACAGGTCTCTGTTAACCTTGAAGTACTGGTAGTTCAAATGGTACAAGTTCCTGGACCTAACTTTTGACCCATTTGGCACAGCTCCAGTGTTGTTCGTTTGTGTACTCTACTGTCCTGCTCAATACTGTCATGTCTCAGGAACCACGCCAGTGGCACTTGACTGGATAGCTGGCCGCAAGCATGAGAGCAAATACTTCATCTTTTACAGTGATATGTAAATCAGTAAGGGCTCTTGCTGAAAAAGAAACCAGACTGTGGTTCTCATTACTGCATTCAGTTTGTGAATGGTTCATTCAATAAAATAAGTCATTTTTTAAAATATATTTAAATAGCTATACTTTGCTATGTGACTGTATGTCTCACAGTGTGATTATTATATCATGGCAACTGCTGCACACGCTACTGCTGCTGTTATTGTTGCTGCTGCAGAGCAGGTATGGAGACTTGCTACTGCCGATACATACACAGACACACTTCTGTGAGCTTGAAGCCATGTCACTGTTACACAAATAGCATACATGAAATTACCCATAGTGGATCAAGACAGGTGGAGCTGGGGGAGGTGGAGGTTTCATAGGAACTCTATTTTTGATATATGCCACTTTATAGTTCACAGTTACGACCTTGCTTCTCACAGTTATGACTTTGTACTGTATCACACATATCACACACACACCGTCAGAAAAAAAAGTGCAACATAGTACATTTAGGGATGCAACATCTTGTCACTGGGGCAGTACCTTTAAAGACATATTTTTACCTTATCTACCTCTAAAAGGTATTATATATTATGAACCATTTCAATGGATATGCGGCGGTTTAAGGAAGTGACCTCTTTGTTCCTTGGACGTTTCCGGTTAGTGTTTGAGTGCATTCAAAACAATGGCGGCAGACGCTTGATGCGCAGTGGGATTGAGATAATTTATTTAATCCTGCTGTTTAAAATGTCAAAATTAAAATTAGATCCTTGTTGCTCGGTGGTTGGGTGCTCCCTCTAGCCTGGAACTAACATTAATTTATAAATAATCGGAAATTTCGATTTCCGAGAAACACGCCTGGATTGCAGCAGTGAAGCGAGAAGCAGAATAGCAACAAGCAACTCTAGGATATACAGCGCAAATTTTGATTCAGGTAAGGAAATGTGGAAATGTTTTTTCCATTTGATTATTTGTATTTATTTACATTAACTCTTCAAGTATGATGCAACAATGTGTTTTCGTCATTGTTTACATATGTGCCTACTGTTTTGAATCTTGTTTAGTGAAAAAGGCCAAGCTTTTATTTCCGTTTAATTGCCAAGTGTTATGTGGGCTATAATTAAATATGAGTTCACATTATTTGTCTAGCTATCTTGTCAGCAGATAAATGCAGTGAGTAACACATTATAGAAATGTATACTGTAAACTTGAATGTTGAATAGTGAAACAGTCAACTGCAGTAGTTTACAAAAGCTATGGTAAACATTTTTCATCACTTATTATGCTTGTCTAATGTTAATTCCAACATGTACTGATGTATTAAACAACAATAGTATTATTTATAAATATTGTGCATTAAATTAAATAATTGTTTTTCTACTTTTGTCTTTAGGAAAGCCGTCATCTGTAATGTAAAACACCTAAGACAGTGAGTGCTACAGGGAGACAGGAAGGACAGCTGGTTGTCCTGCAGTGCCAAACCACATGTGACCATATGAACACCCAGATGCGTTTGAGAACTTGAGGATGAAATGCAATGTAGTACTTAAAGCTGCTCATGGCCAGCCTGCTGCTTTTGATATTGATTACATATTAATAAATGTGCTGGAAACAGTTGAAAGCGAGAGGATGTCTTTTGTTTCTATGCAGTACTGGTCAAATGTCTGGACACATTACTATTTTTAATGTTTTTGAAAGAAGTCTCTTATGCTCATCAAGCCTCCATTTATTTGATCAAAAATACAGACAAAATCAGTAATATTGTGAAATATTATTACAATTTAAAATAAGGGTTTTCTGTTTTAATATTCTTTATATATATATATTTCTGTGATGCAAAGCTGAATTTTCATCAGCCTTTACTCCAGTCTTAAGTGTCACATGATCCTTCAGAGATCATTGTAATGTGCTGATTTGATACTTGGTTATTGTCAGTGTTGGAAACAATTGTGCTGCTTAATATTTTTTTCAGGAACCTGTGATACTTTATACAGGATTGATTGATTGAATCATGGCAGGGATTTTCAAAATATTGGGATCTTTCCTAACAGTATGTCTTTAGTATCACTTTTTTATTTATTTATTTATTTTTTTTATCAGTTTAACATCCTTGCTGAATAAATGTATTAATATTCTTTCAAAATAAAAAATAAAAAAATAATAAAAATACTGACCCCAAGCTTTTGAACAGTAGTGCATGTTGTTACAAAACATTTCCATTTTAAATAAATGCTGTTCTTTTATTCTTCAAAGAATCTTAAAATTATCTCAGCTTATAAAGAAATATTAAGCAGCACAACTGTTTCCAACACTGATGATAAATCAGCATATTAGAATGATTTCTGAAGGATCATGTGACACTGAAGACTGGAGTAATTATGCTGAAAATTCAGATTTGATCACAGAAATAAACTATATTTTAAAGCATATTAATTTCATGAGTTGGGTTTGCTTCTCTGTCTCTCTCTCACACACACAGGATTTCACACACACATACATACACTATCATACACACACACACACACACACACTCAGGCACGCCCATGCTCATTCTAGCTCTCTTCTCCATCTGTTTGTCATCACAATCAGCGCTCGCGCTGCTTTGCGGTGACACCTGTTCCCACTCTGATCTAATCATTGACACTATTTCTAGTGGTTGTGCTTGCTGTTCTCTGTCGAATTATTGTGTGTCATGCATACGCTATTGTTTCGCCCTTCGTGTTATGATACCATCAGAAGTCTTACCATGCCTTGTCTTGCCTAGTGTTGCTGTGCTCGTCCTCGGTGTCTTGTTGCTGCTTCTAGTGAGCCCAGCCCCACGAGCTCTCTCCAAGACGGGAGTCCTCTGAACTTGACCATTATCAGTTGTGTTTTGTGTTTGATCCAGTTCTGTGTCATTGTACGATAGACTGCCTTGTTTTGCGTCTTCATTAAAGACTGTTTCTAACTGACTGCCTTTGCATGTGGATCCTTTATATCATCTGTGACAATTAACCTGTTTAATACCAATTTTTTTCCCAGACATGAAAATATCCAAATGATGTGTCATTAGTAACCCTTTGAAATAATCAATTATTTTTTGAATTTTTTTTTTTTTTTTGGAAAAGTGTTTACTCATTCTATGACCACACTCACCAAACCTGAATATATGTGAATTCATATATTAATACTAGACACCCTAAAGATAATGTGTACCAAAAATCTTTGTCATATCTTTATGTTAACATGCTTTACTAGCCTTTCGTTTTGGAGTTTTGATGCAGCCATCATCTTCTCAAGGTGCAAACAGGAATTAAACTGCTCTGGTCATGTGACAATTTTTGCACTAACCATGTGAAACTGCACATATTTACTTGAGACCCTTTATTTTTTCCAAATTTGCAGGAAGTGCACTAAAACATCAGTAAGTTTTTTTTGGAGCTTTATTTAATCCCACCGGTAACAATAGTGACCGTAAAAAAAAAGGTTTTCATTTATAAAGCTCTAAAAAACTTAAGAATTCATTATTTTAAATTGTAATAATACTTCAAAATATTACTGTTTTTGTCTGTAATTTTGATAAATTAAATGCAGGCTTGATGAGCATAAAAGACTTCTTTCAAAAACATTAAAAATAGTAATAGTCTTCTCACTTTTGACCTGTACTACTGTATGTGCATGTGTGTTTACAGTATATGTGCATAAAAAACATACATACATACCCACATATATACTGTATCAAAAACTATAGATTAAAGGGACTTTGACTGTATGTAGTGTGCATTTATTAACCTGCATGTAGGCTATACTTTTATCTTAAAAAAAAACTAATACAGGTTTATGCAAAACATGGTAGCCAGCATTGAATTGCATTCATCTTGTTTAGTTGTGATCACATGATGGCTCAGATAGAGCATTCAAATGCTTTCTCGCACTTTTGCACAGCAACAAACTTGACCAAACTAAGCACACATTTTAAAACAAATGAAATCAGTAGTAATGGCATGTAGTGATTAGTTTACTAGCATTCATTTAGCGTTGTAATATACATGCATGTTCAGTAAAGCTGCAGTGAAATGACATGTGAAAAGCACTGTACAAATAAATATGAAAATGAATATTTGCGTAGACATACAGACTGACCCAGCAATCCAAGTGAAATGTCTACTAAAAACCTCCCCAGACATCTTAGCGACAAACCATGATAAGTACGTAAGTGACACTGTTTGTCTTGCTTTGGTTTAACCAAACATAAGACTGATGTCATCCATTGTACGAACAAATGATCCCAACCTCTCCACTAAGGAGTTAATTGTAAGCATCCAGACTGCGATAAGCGTTTACCATCATCTCTCGTGTACAAGCACGCAGCATCAATCAAAGCCGCTTTGAGCCATCCTGAAGGCTACTTTTAATGTTCGTTGTAAGTTTGCGCCTCAGTCATATTTAAAAGGTAATTACAATCGTTGTTTATTTTAATTTTTTTTTAAATACTGTAAATGTTGCATTTTCGCTAGACTTAAAAAGTATGCACTTGTTTTGACAGATCTGAGATTTAAAAATGGCGCTACCGGAAATGCTTCAGGACCAGACATGTGCAGTAGCGTTCCAACGCCTTTGTTATTATTTACGTCCTTGAAATGGTCTATAGCCTCATAGTAATAATATGGACCCTTAAGGTACTGCTTTGAACCTTTAGGGGGTAAATAAGTTACAAAGATGTTGCTTTGAGGGTACTGCCCCAGTAACAAGCTGTTGTACACCTAAAGGTATAATTCTTATACATTTCAAAAAAGTCACTTTATTTCTGATTTTAAACTTAATTTCAAACTTTCACACTTAACATATTTATTCTTTTACTTTGGGTGGAAACTGGCTTCCATAGCTATGGGATTTGAATTATTATTAGAAGTTGTATATGGTGACCTATTCCCCTCTGCTTTGGATGAAAAGGTCACGAGTGAAGAATAGTTGAGGAATCGTAAATCTATGCAACCCTAATCATGACAAATATGTTCTTGCTCCGATGTAATTAACCAGTGGATTATATAACCAGCATAAAAGTTCTTCATGGCTTCTTAGTAACTAGTGCCTCTTTAGAACTTGAATCAATTCTTTATTTCATTCATTCAAAGCAGACATGGATTCCAAACATACAGATTTCTTACATATTGTTATGTCTCCACAGATTGTTTTCCGCAAGATTGTCGATGTCAAGAAGGAGGAAGAGGAGAGGAGACACCATAAAAATGAGGTGACGTTGTCAATCCCTGTAGACCATCCTGTCCGCAAGCTCTTCCAAAAGTTCAAGCAACAGAAGGAGATGCGCACACAAGGTTCATCACAGGATGACCTGGAGAGGAACCCGTTTCAGGTGGAACACCACCTCCATCCACTGTCCCACCAGATCCATCAGCAGCAATATCAGCCCCAGTACCAGGGCCACCATCCTCTTCAACAACAAAACGTGGCTCCCATGCAAAACGGGGCCCCTGGCTCGGGAAATGGGAACAGTGGTTCTAGCGTTGTGACCGTCTCGCAGATAACCCCAATCCAGAGTGCCCTAGCCTATGTTCAGACTGAGGAACCGAACAGGAGTGAAGGCCATGAGGCTATGGAGCTCAAGCCCAGCTTTGGCATAGAGGACTCAAATTGTCTGAAGGTAAAAAGTCCGGTGAGACCAAGAGGAGGAAGAGGACGAGGCTGGATG
The DNA here is from genome assembly GCA_039654775.1 of Spinibarbus caldwelli. Taxonomy (NCBI): domain Eukaryota; kingdom Metazoa; phylum Chordata; class Actinopteri; order Cypriniformes; family Cyprinidae; genus Spinibarbus; species Spinibarbus caldwelli. The sequence goes on along the minus strand of CM077240.1, from coordinate 15,302,427 downwards.
CGTTTTCATAACATTGCATCAGGATCGTCTCCTGTGCTTCCGCTGGAACTAGAGAAGCAGCCGCAGCAGAAGGAAGAGGAATGGGGGGATGTATCCCAGTTGCTAAATGTGATCTCCAAAGATGGGAAGAGCCAGGAAGCAGAGGGTGGACAGTCTAACGAAAGGGGTCCCGCTGGAAACGGTAACAGTAGCGATGAGACTGATGAGAATAGTGCTCTACACAAGACTGATTCTTGCGACAGCGGAATCACAAAAAGTGACTTGCGTATTGACCGGGTTGGTGATTCACGGAGCCCATACGAGAAATGTTCAATGGAAAGGAGCCCGTATGAACAGCCCAGCCCTGGAGTGGGCGACATGACCCTTCGGGGGATTCACTTTCAGCCTCTCCCTGAACAGACTGTGCTTCAAAACAGTCTGTACGAGGCAAAGCTGGAGCTAAAAGGTGACATCCAGACATTAAACAGCCGGTTAGCGGCTTTGGAGGACCAGGTGGGGGAGATTCTGAGACTTCTCTCAGAGAAGAGGAAACCTTCCCCACCTCCTCAGACCTCCTCGCCAAAAACCCCACTTCAGTGCCAGGACATCTTTGCTGTTTCTCAGCCTGTCACTCCAGAAACGGAGGGGGACAATGGACCCCTTTGAATTAGGATAAATATATTTAATATTGATATGCTGTTTTTATCACTTCCCTTCCTCACACTCAGGAAGGAAAGGTGAATACTGATGATTAGAGGAAGAATCCTTGCTGTTGTAAATATATACTTGCATGTCCAGCTGGAATCTGGCCTGCCAATGAAATCTTCTCTACGGATAGTAGTTGCTTGTACACGTACAGAGTCGGCTGCATGCGGAGATGATTTTATTCTGACTTTGCACATGGGATCTTCTAACCAGGTGATATTTCAGGGCATTTTCTCTTTGAACAACAGCTTGATGCCCTAGACGTGGGATCTTGGGTTGCTATAAGACGGAATCAGATTTGGTTTAATACCGCCATCGATCATTCTTCATAGTGAAATGGCTATTAATAGCTACAGTCATTTAAATTGGATAGTTACTCAAAATATGACGATTCCGTCATTGTTTACTGATGTCGTTCCAAATCCGTATGACTTACTTTGTTCTGTAGAGCATAAAAGAAGATATTTTGAAGAACGAATTACCTGTTTTTGTCTGTAAAAAAATGGTAATACAGTGGGATCCAACATAGCATTAGACCTTATAAAGTTTCATTGTATGGACAAGAAACAACATTTTGCAAGATTTTGTGTTCGACACATAGAAAGTCATACAGATTTGAAATGACACGAGGCTGAGTAATTGATGACAGATCTTTCATTTTTAGGTGAACAATCCCTTTAGCACAGTTTGCTCAAATATTATTTCCCCCAGTATACAGTTCTCCTTTATAAGCATAATGATTGGAAGTTTGCAGGATTGTTTGCCCAGATGATTTCTTGGATGTGATTAAGGCGATAATCCAATAACTAAACTCATTTTTTATATTTGAACACACATTTAATTACCAACACCGTTTCAAATTCCATTATCATTATCGCCTTTTCTGTATTTATTTTGTGGAACGTTATGATAGATAAGAGAGTAATGACTTAGCCCAATTTTTGAGGGGCTGTTTTACATGTTTTAGAGAGATATATCTGCATGCTGGATGGATTTAGCTCTGGCATGGTAGGACTAGGGACTAATTGTTTTTCCCTTATCAATTATGCAAACATACAAAGTGCAAGTCACAAATGGGGGGCCTGCATTTTGGGAAAGCATGAACACATTCAGGTCATTTGGAAATTATACAAGCATGCACTGAATTCTTTGCATGGCATCAACATTGTGTGTTACATATGAAAGGTCATGGATTCCTAGTATTGTTTCCCAAGAGATATCAGTGTATACTACCCACATATAATTTCATTCCAGATGCATATTTCAAAACCTTTACATTTTAATCCAGTACCCAATCTAAAGCCACACTAAACTGCCTAGTAAGGCAGTGATTTTGAATGAACCTTTCAGTTGGTAATTCGAAAGTACTGTGGGGAACTTTCTAAATATTACGTTATTATAGCCATAGGCGGTGACTCACTGCATATCAGCATACTCATGGGTGCTTTAGACGGTTTATAGCGCAATGACTAATGCCCCTTCACCTCTTATTTCCCATCAGTTCTATTGTATGTTATTTGTCCATTCTGGTGATGTTCATACCAAACACAAGGGATGTTGAATTGTGAATGGGGTTCAGAAGAGAGACTATTAAGATTAATATAACAACAGCAGGAGTGTGGTTGTATTCATTTTCCTGTTATTGCATATAGATCCTTTAACATAAAAATGTTCTTTCATAAAGCAATCCACAAACAAGCAACAGTACGTCAAAGCAATAGCCTTTATCGTATATCCCTCCAGTTATTCCCCAATTTGGTTCCCTCTTTGATAAACACACGCTCATCGCTGTAAGTGCTCAGATAATAATATTAGTTCAATACTAATCGTTTGGTTTAATCATGGTTTCAGAGTTTATGAAGTTCATTGGGACCAAAGACATTAGTTCTTTTGTACTAATCGCATTAAATCAGTGTCCTGCTCAAATTCTCAGCCCCATTATTAGCTGTCACCAGTGGATGGTGATAAAAGCCTTATTGGGTTTTCTGTTTTGCTACTTGAGCAAAATAACAAGAAAGATGAGAGTATTCAGAAAAAAATGTGGGCATAATATTTCTAAACCCCATGATTTGATGTTGAGAATTGGTTTAAAAAGGGATAGTTAACTAAAACATGAAAATTCTGTCATCATTTACTCTCTTAAACCAATATGAATCTTTCTTCAATGTAAAACAAAATGAAAATTTTGTACTGGCCAAATTCATGAAACTCTTTTGTGTGTTTTATGTTATTTTGTAACTTGACAGTTTGTATTCCTATTAACTTCAATTATATGGCAAAGAGCAACCAGTACATTCTTTAACATATCACCTTCTGTGATCCACAAAAGAAACAAACTTTAAACTATGTTTAAATAAAATGAGAGCAAATAAATTTGACAGAATTTTCATCTTTGGCCAAACAATCCCTTTCAAGCTGACTTAAAATTTTTGAATCATGAAAATAATAATAACAGTAATAATATCCTCCAATAATAACACACTTGGAGCATCATAAAAAAAATAAAACACCCTTGATTGTGTTTTTTTTTTTTCTTTCATTCACTGGTTTCATGTCTTGAGATTTCAGTGTCCTGTGCTCCTTCATTCTGTTTGAGTTATTTTTCCTGTCATTCAGCCCAGCGGAGAGGAGCACAGACAGTGAAAGGATTATTCTTTGAGTCTCCCATGAAATTGAAGAGATGGATATAATAGATGCTAAAAGCTGTAATAGTGTGGCAGATGACGTGAGTCTCTGTAATGGAATGGAGCTTACTCGCTGCGTGGACCCCAGGGTGCCTGTTTCGAGGATTACACACAGTTTTCGGAAAGCTATGAGGGTATTTTGCTCCACTGGGTATTGAAACTTTTCGGAGTGGGGAGGGTTTGAGATGACGTGCCCGATCCTTACACATGCTGGAGCCAATGGTGAGCACCACGGGCCCAGTGAGGCGTTGGACTCTGGCATCTGATTGCATGCTGCATTTTTGAACTGTATAAAACTTAATGCCAATGAGAATGATATTTGCCTGCCAAAGCAGTTTTTTGCTGCGACTTTTCATGCACACACACAAAATGGGCAGAGGCCTGGGCACTAAATCACTAAAAACACATCACAAAATACAGTGTCACTTTGTGAATGAAGACATTACATGCCAATACAATAATGTCTGTGAATATATGCTGGCCATTGCACCACAATCATCAAATATAGTATAAAATTGCCATTTATTATATCTCCAGTCTCTATAAAAGGGTACAAAAGTAAAAGATAAAACCAAAATGTGGGATGTTAAAATCAAACAGTACCCATAATAAATTAAAGCAGTTTAAATAAAATTAATTTAATCCAATTTTTGGTCTACAGTAGTTTATTTAATAACACATAAATATAGATTGTTTCTCAGTAAATATTAGCTATCGTGCCTTTAAAAGGGATTCATGCTGTTGGAATTTTTTTTTCACACAGGATATATTTTGGCTTTTTTGACAAATTATTGGTCAAAACTTCTTACAGTTAGTTATTAAACAAGTATTTTGCCCTAGTTTTTATGTATGTATGTATGTATGTATTTCTGCTCAAGCTCTGTCAGGTTGCATGGATACCTTGAGTAGATGAGCCTTTGTAAGTTGCGCCCCATAAATACTCAGTTGGACTGAAATCTGGATTTGTTAAAGGGATAGTTCACCCTCAACTTCTGATTTCTGTCAATTCTGTCTGAATGTTGGTAACCAAGCAGTTGATGGTAGCCATTGACTTCCAAAGTATTGAAGAAAAAAATTAAATAAAATGCTGTGAAAGTCAATGGCTAGCATTGTCACAGTTATGTTCTGTTTCTTTGTATTTTGGTTGTCTTCCTCATTGACCTAGTTTCTCTGTCTGTTTGAGTATCATTCTGTGCACCTGTTACCTTATTAATTAGCTCATTAGTTCCTTCATTTTTTTAATTTTTTTTTTTAGTTAAGCTCCTTTTTCTGTTGTCATCAATGTTATGGCCTATTTTGAAATTTTATCTTTGTTCACACTTTATTTTAAGGTCCAGTTCTCACCATTAACAAACCATTAACTACAACTTTTGCCTCAATAAACTCCTAATTTGTAATTGTTAAATATAGGTATTGGGTAGGATTAGGGATATAAAATATGTTCATGCAGAATGTGTGCTTTATAAGCACTAATAAATAGCCAATATGTAAATTATACTGTAGGCATGATCATAAGCAACTAGTTAATAGTGAGAATTGGTCCCTGTACTAAAGTGATACCTTATCTTCTTCATCAATCTTATCTCTGCAACTGTGTGTAACAACTATCAACTGTTTGGTAACCATCATTTGTACAACAAACATGGCATTTAGTCTAATGTCCAGAAAGCTCAATTTTCATCTCATCAGACAAATGAACCTTCTTCCAGCTGGCTTTAGTTTTTCCCACATGTCTTAGTGTCGACGAGATGTCATATGCCATTTTTCAACAGTGGGTTCTCTGTCACTCTCCCATAAAGCTGTGACTGCAAAGCATTTCCATTTCTTAATTACTGGGTTAAATCCAAGAGATATTCAGTGCCTCGTCCATCTCCTGGCTTGTGCTTTTCTATTACTCTTTTCAGAGTTGCTTGGAGTGTTAGTTTTTCCTCATGGTTTATGTTCTGCCGCAGTTCTGACTCACCAAAACTTGGACCTCGCAGATAGAAGTATTTATAATCATCAGGGAATGCACACAAGTCCATTTAACTATTCATTTAACATTAAGTATTTATGACTACAATCCATTTGGCTGCACCAGTGATGATTTTGGTGAGTCACATATAAGGGTGAAAACTGATTATATTCATAATCACTTCGTAGAGATCAGTTTTCCTTTTTGAAATCAAAGTCGCTTTTTGTTGATCAGTGTCAAAAAGCCAAATTAAGTCCAATGTGATTTAGTGCTGTTCAACAATGAAACATGAAAAGGAGAGTAAATGTATTTTATAGGCACTGTAAAGGTGAGGCTTAGGCATTTACCTCAAAATTATCACAAGATTAATGAATAAACTGGTTTTAACTGGTTGAGGTTAAAATTAATTTCTAACTGGACAGAAATTGGTGTCAGATAAACCATCAATTCAAGCTGATCTGTAGTTCACACACTATAGGAGGTCAATCTTCTCTTTCTTTCAGACCTGCATGTCTCAGACGTCAGCAGAATTTCATTGCTCTCATCTGTTCTCATAGTTGAAGTGCTGCCCAGGCTCCTCTTAACCCTTTTGAAAGCAGTGACCACTGAGTTTATTAAACTCCTTTTCCACTGTAAATGAGACTGCCTTTTTATCAGTGTAAAAAAAATATTATGATAATATTTCTGAGGGAGGTGGGGAAAAGTGTTTATTTTTTACCACACTGGCATGATTATTAATAATTTGTTATATACAGTGTAATACACTGATGTTATGAAATAAAGATTTAATTGTGCTAATTTACTGATCTTGTCATTCTTCTAATTTTACCTGTATTAAAATGCACATTGTTTTTGTATCAAGTTATCGCATTACACGTCATTTCACATTAAAATATTGTCCTGTTTCAACTATCCAGTTGCTCTCGGATAATCTAGAATGTCAAAAACAGATAATTAACTGTATCTGAATGATCTAACACACTGATCCAACTCCAGCAGAACCTTCAGTATTTGTCTTTAAGTCGTGATGCAGTGACTCTGTTTCCTTGAAAATTTAAACACTAATCTCCACTGAAATGTCTTACCTTGCCAGCATTGTTGACCTGAGGACTTTTGAATCTATTCCCTATAATCAGATCCCTCAAAATGGACTGCAGAGTTACTCTGTAAGATCATTCACTGAACACATCCAGGCAAATTTCACCCTTCCAAACCCCCTTATGTCAAATGTGGAGTGCCTATAGTTGAATAATACAAAGCCATCCTGACACTACATAAAGATGACATAGAAAGACTTCATTCCTGTCTCAAAAGCCAAGAAGCACGTCTCTTATGTTCACTTCCACACATTCAAATCTGCTGCATTAATGATACACACTAGAATCAAAGATGCTTATGAATAGTTTTAACTTTTTCTCTTTATATGTTTTTAAGTGTTACATGCTACCCAAATTAGTGGTGAGCGATATATTTTTCTTTTCCATTCCGACACCAAGTACTATACCAAGACTAATATCAGTGTTTTTGTACTTTATATATCATTACAGTATTTATTAATATTTTTAATTAGCATTTATTTTTATGTTTTCAGTTTTCATTTCAAGTTTTAGTTTTATGTGCTTTTGTCGGTTTTTAATATTATTTAGCTTAATTTTTTTTTTTAGTTTTATTTTTAATAAATGTTATTTCAGTTAGTTGCCAAGGCAACATCTAAATTTTTTTACCATTTAATATTTATTTAACTTTATTTCACTTAACAATATAAAACATTTTTAATGTTTAATATGTTTTAATTTTTTAAATATATAACAATAAAAACATTATATTATATTATATTATATTATATTATATTATATTATATTATATTATATTATATTATATTATATACAACAGTTCTTTCTGGTCCTTGAATCTGATTGGCAGAGAGGAGTGCGATATTCTAGTGATAACTGAGCTCCAACCGTTTCACCATTTGTATCTTTCTATTTTGCTGTATTTCTCTATAATGTTTTAAATAGTACTGTTTATGTGTCACGGAATGTAGTTTTAAGAGTTTTTAGGAGAGAATGTACTTCTTTAGACATCAAACATGTGGCTTCATAATAAAGATAACGTCTATTTGAAAATTTGCTTCTACATTTTCGGAGATGTGAGCTCCAGGTCCGTTCAGCTCTCATGAATGTGCCAAAAGCAGCCTCGCCTCGGCCAGATCTTCTGGAATTTACCGCTGGCTTTGATGTCTCTGGTTAAACATGATTTGTTTGGGTTAATCTAATGGGCAGTGTTTGGTCTCATTAATCTATTATTTGTTCCAGAGCAAATATTTTTGGCTGAGGGCAAAATCTCATCACGTTATATTTTATGTAACTTCAATGCTGTATATCAGAGAGCTGCCTTTCCTACTTTTGACTGAATTGCCTAGCAACTTTTATGATGGCTGCTGTTGTTGTTTATTAATTAAATATTATTTTTCAATAAATAATATTTTATATACATATTAGTAGTATTTAATTATAGTATTTAGTATTGAGAAACGGTGTGTTTGTGATGGTGATTTACATTATTCCGCCATTAGATGGCAACAAGAGACTGTTTTTATGAGTGAGTCAGACGTAAAGACTTTAAAGACTGAAACAGGATCGTAAACAAGGAAGTTATTTTTACTTTTAACAACACCTTGTAAAACGCAGCCAACAAATGCACTGAGCAGCGCTGGCATCAGAAATCACTCTTAACAGATGAAAGGATAGTACGACAAAGATATCGCTTTCCTCAGTGGACATTCAAATTAATGTTTTATTGTAAATATGAGATTGCAGAGATCTGAAGCATGAATGCTGTATCAGATGCAGGTAATCACACTCACTCATTCCATCTCTCTCTACAGTGAGCTTTTAAAGATGCATTAAGCAATTTTTGAAAAATGCTTTTGACCGCAGTAATGTCTTGTAATGATAGCGAGAAGAGAGCACTCAATTTGAGTGTACAGGATGGATATTATCAGATCGACTATATATAGAGAGAACTGGAAGACAAAAAAGAGGAAAATATCGCAGGAACAAAACATTAAAAAGAAGGGTTATGATCAGGCAAGAGGTAGGACCTGCATAAATATTGGAGCAGCTTTCCAGCGGTGGAGAGAACTCAAGGAGTAGGAAGGGCTTGAATCGGACGGTTGTGTTGTTTCTTTTTGATAGGTGTGTAACATTGATTTTGCATTGTTTTACACAACTTATCTGTGTTGGCTTTTGTTTGAATATGCTTGTGTGTCATCTTCGCTTGTTTCCGAATATGCGTTATGCCAGGGTTGTGTACGTACATGTGGGGCAGATATATCAAAATAGGGGCGAGGTCCTGTTGGGGTATGGGCATGTTTGTTTTGGTGCTTTCAAATATCAACATCGTTTGGCAAAAATCGCTTAGTGCACCTTTAATACAGTAACACAGTAAGCTTTCAATGAAGCAACATTTTAGTAACGGAGGCTTGGGCTCAGCTGTTAAACTGTCAACTTGATATTTGAGTGTGTGGGCCGGAAGTAGTTCAAACAAAAGAAGGTTTTTAAAGACACTCCGTTGTTGTGTCTTATGTTTTTACACACTTGTGCCGTCGAACTATTGTATAAACACAATACCACACTCTTAGCCATGTGATATGGCTGTATATCGGCATGCTGTGATTACCTACAGCTGAATCACAGCCATGCCGATATACAGCGATATCGCACTGCCACGAGTGTTATATTGCTCATATATTTGCATAATACTATATGGTCAGTTTTTCAGGTCGAAAAGTGAAAAAGGAGTTGGATACTAGGCTGTATTTTTCTGTGTCCCATCAGACTAACCGTCTAGGTGATGCTGCTGCTTATATGTCAAGCCAAATGGTTGAGAAGCAACCTAGGGAGGCTTTTGTCAAAATAATTTGACAGTACTTATTTTACATGATATGTGTACTTGTTGTGGGAGGGAGGAAGTGCCATCAAGGCTTTGTATGTTACAATTATGTTGCATCATGATATCAGCATTGTTAAAGGGGATTCTGAATGCTGAATGCTCTAGCTGTGCTATGAAAACATGCTTTGACCTAGAGATGCACAATACTAACCCAGTCTCATGAGAAAACTTAACTATTGGTTTAGTGAATTCTAATGAATTTGTAAATTTTTATCCAACGGTCAGTTTTACACTGTGGTCTCTTATATGGTCACTTATACTGTATGCTCAATTTATTGATTGATTTATCATTTATCTCCAAACACCACACAGCACAAGAGAACTCAGTTTTAAATGGCAAAATAAAACATGGACTATTTGTGCAACACAGCTATACTTAGCACACAGCCTTCCTGAAGAGCTGAGGCTGCCACCCACACAATTTTCTTCGCTTCATATAATAGTGTGAAAATAATATCAGGATGAGATGTGTGTTTTTGATATTTAATTATATTTTTATTCTTTCTGGGGAAAGCTATTTCTCAGAATACCATCATCTGTCAGTGTGTTTCAACGCTGTGTGATATCTTGCCAAAAAACACCATCTTTGCAAGAAGATGCGAGGCTTCTCTAAATACTTACTGGACTGAAATCAAAGTCTTCCTGCCAGCTTTTCAGAGGCAGGTGGCCAATGTTGTATTTTAATCTAATTAGTACATCAAACATTCAATGCATTTTTACAACATTTGGTAATGTTTCTCAAGTCAACATATTGCTGTTGATATTGGTGAGAATGCCAAAAAAAAAAAAAAGTTAATGTTAGTTGTACATTTGCTCTTTCATTGCCTCATTATTTCTAGTACAATAGTTGTTGTCATCTTCTTTCAGTTAAAGGTGGTGTGTGTCATTTCTGCAAAACTATAGTATCACCAAATGGAATTGCAAAAATTGTGATTGATTTCGAACAGGATTCCTGAACAAAACGTTGCCCTGTTTGGCATTGGTCGATCAAGTAAATAGTCCCGCCCCCAAACCCATCCTATTACTGAGCCAGTGCTGCTACATTGGGCTGTGGTGTGTTTCCTGTACTTAAAATTTCTATATACCTGTATATGTAATGAAAGATAGATTGTAATGCATGTTAGCTTGCTTATTTTGTTAAAGAGTTTATTTATATATTGTACTAAGAAACTATGCAAACAGAAGAACCGCTTCTCAATATTATTAACTCATCGATATCTTTAGGTCACGTTCCAAAATCATTCAAGCTGGCGGTTATTAAGCCTCTTATTAAAAAACCACAACTAGATCCTAATGAACTAGCAAATTACAGACCTATTTCTAATCTTCCGTTTATGTCTAAAATTTTAGAAAAAGTTGTATCTGCTCAGTTGTGCTCTTTTTTGCAAAAAAATGATCTCTATGAAGAATTTCAGTCAGGTTTCAGGCCCCACCATAGCACAGAAACCGCACTTGTTAAAATTACAAATGACTTGCTTCTTGCGTCAGACCAAGGCTGCTGCGTTCGACACTATAGATCATGACATACTCATAGATCGATTACAAAATTATACGGGTATTCAAGGGCAGGCTTTAAGATGGTTTAGATCCTACCTGTCTGATCGCTTCCACTTTGTTTATTTAAACAGGGAGTCATCTCAATTATCACCAGTAAAATATGGAGTACCACAAGGATCTGTCCTAGGTCCTCTGCTATTTTCAATATACATGTTGCCCCTTGGTAATATTATTAGAAAATACGGGATTAGTTTCCATTGTTATGCTGATGATACTCAACTATATATCTCAACAAGACTAGATGAAACTTCTAAATTATCTAAGCTAACAGAGTGTGTTAAAAATGTAAAAGATTGGATGACCAGTAATTTTCTCCTATTAAATTCAGATAAGACAGAAATATTACTTATTGGACCAAAAAACAGTACACAGAATCTCTTGGATTATAATTTGCAACTAGACGGATGTACTGTTACTTCCTCTACAGTCAAAAATCTGGGTGTTATATTAGACAGCAACTTGTCTTTTGAAAATCATATTTCCCATGTTACAAAAACAGCATTCTTCCATCTTAGAAACATTGCCAAGCTACGAAACATGTTACCTGTTTCTGATGCAGAAAAGCTAGTTCATGCATTCATGACCTCTAGACTGGACTATTGTAATGCACTGCTAGCTGGTTGTCCTGCATCTTCAATAAACAAGCTACAGGTAGCCCAAAATGCAGCGGCTAGAGTCCTTACTAGGTCAAGAAAATATGATCATATTACCCCAATTTTACAGTCTCTGCACTGGCTACCTATTAAGTTCCGCATCAGTTACAAAATATTATTACTTACCTATAAGGCCCTTAATGATTTAGCTCCTGCGTACTTAACTAGTCTTCTACCACGCTACAATCCATCACGCTCCCTAAGGTCGCAAAACTCTGGACTTTTGGTAGTACCTAGGATAGCAAAGTCAACTAAAGGAGGTAGATCCTTTTCACATTTGGCTCCCAAACTCTGGAATAGCCTTCCTGATAATGTTCGGGGTTCAGACACACTCTCTCTGTTTAAATCTAGATTAAAGACACATCTCTTTAGCCAAGCATTCACATAATGCATCTCATGATCTTGTACTGCAGTTATATCTGATCAAACACGCATTATTGTTCTTTAGCTTGGATTGAACAAATAATTTTTGCTTGGTTGGAACAGCAGCTACGCTAATTATGTCTCTATTTGTTTCTCTGTTTCTGCCACGGGATTAACATCCCGTGGTAACTAGGATTTACACAAGCTTCAGTCTGGATTCAGAACACCTGAGAAGAGATGATGCCAACCCCTCAGAGGACCTCAGATGAAGCCTACCCTCAGACAACATACAGAACTACCAAATTTCGCCATAAGTTAAATATATTAAGTTTCTACAATATATAAATATATTGTGGAAACTTAATTTCCTGTAAAGCTGCTTTGCAACGATTTGTATTGTGAAAAGCGCTATACAAATAAACTTGAATTGAATTATGCTGCTAACAGCTGACTAGGTTGAATGCTGTAGTTCCAAGCACACAACTTTGTGATGTTGCTTGCAAATTTTTGCTGCTTTTGTAAAACACAAAATTGCTGAATTGTCACTAACAACAGATGCTAGTTGGTTAACACACCCCTGATAAGATGCTCAAACAAACATTTACTATCTAGTTGTGACTTTTTTCTGAAATCGTAGTACACTGAAGAAAAAATAAATAAATAAATTAAATTTAAAAAAAAAATAATGATACTAAATTTAAGGTAAGTGGTTACAAACAATTTATTTTAGCTACATTTAAAAAAAAAAAATATATATTAAAAGTTAGTCAACTAAATTTGTTTATTTAAATGTAGCTAAAGTAAATTGATTGCAACTTACCTTAACAAAATTTAGTAAATTCAATTATTTTTTTTTTTTGTGAAATATGGTCACACCTGCATCATTTGAACCATGTTTGTTTAACAATACAGGAAACACAAATATATTGATTAAAATGTATATGTATTTAAATGCGATAAAAGATATAGAATATACAGATCATTGCTTTACTTATTTACTTATTACAAGATCATGATCTATTTAAGTCCCAATTCGCATACTATTGTCACTTATTGGTTTCCGTTTAGTTCCTGTTTGCCCTTATTTGGTTTGTTTCCTGTCATTAGCTAATTATCGTTCAGTCTGTTCACCTGAGTTTTATTAATCATCTCGTTTGCTCCTTGATTTCCCTGACTTTATAAGTCCTATGTTCTCCATTGGTTCTTTGTCTGCTGTTATGTATGTCTTCCTATGTTGGATTCTTTGGTGATAGTGTTATTAAAAGACTGTGTTTTTGTTCTACGCCTTGTCTCCTTGCTCCCAGTAGAACGTGACAACTATCCATCCTAAATAGTTTTCGAAAACAGAATTAGTGTCCTAAATCGTAATATGTTGAAATTAGTATCCCAAAGGTACCTGGATAGTTTATTATTTCTGGCGAAAATTCAAAGTGCAGATCTGTGCACACTTGAACGACTATTGCCCACAACCCGTTGTGCATTGTACGAGGATTCAATTAGTACAAACACAAATATAAAGTCTTAAGCACAAACAAGAGGAAACTTGTGACCATAGTTGGCAAAAAAAATGCTTTTGTGAAGATCAGTGTATAATCTGTTACTTACTGTAAATACCTGCAGATGCCCCAGTGATGCCACATCAGACTGATTTACAATAGCCAGAGATAATGAGCACAACATGCACATATGGGGACTCCTATACACTCTTTATGCATATGTTAAAGCTACCGCACTTCCTTTCCAGTGCCACAGCACAGACAGAGCTACAGCAGAATAGCTGTTCCCTTGTGTTGCTCTTAATGATGATAGTCACGTTTACTGACATACAGCTCCTCATCAGTGCCGTGTGAGAAGAGATATGCAGGATTACATTCGTCCCCAGCACTGCAGATCCACGCCAATCATGTCCACGTAAACCCTGATGTGACGTGCTTAAAACAAAGCAGTTATGTTTACTTAAATACTACATGTTTGCAGACAAGTGCAGCATATTATGTGCTGAACGGTTTCAACAAGGTAAGTTAGCTTATTTGTTGATTGGCCAAACTTGTTCAGCAATGTCACAAAATTGTTAAAGTGAAACTTTAAAAAAAAAAAAAAAAAAAACTATAACAACATCACTGTTTTACCATACGGATAATGTGGCATAGGTTTTAGTTATGAGGTGAAGACTTATTCTTATAATATCCTTCATATGAGTCTAAAGCCAGTGATTAAGTGTTCATACTCAGAACTATATTCCCTGGTATTACCACAGACCAGAACCACAGCAATCATTCTTGATAGGGCCACCGCATCTCCATGGCAACGGTAGCCAAGTCCTGTGCCACCAGCATTCAACCTTATGAGACAAGAAAATCGACTGAGTTTACAGTGTGTTACTGTAAACAAGATCTGAACTGCTCAGACTACTCCTAAAAAGAGAGTAGAGTACGTTACCCTTTATGCCTTTAAGCCTTATCTATGTGCATATGTATTTATTTATTTATTTGTTTATGTACTGTTTAAAAGTTTGGGTTGTGTAAGATTTTTTTGTTGTTGTTTTGTTTTGTTTAGTGCTGTCAAACGATTAATCGCATCCAAAATAAAAGTTTTTGTTTACATAATATATGTGTGTGTACTGTGTATATTTATTATATATACACACATACAGTATATATTTAGAAAATATTTACATGTATTTACATGTATATATTTATATTCATATACTTTAATTTATATATATATTTAATATATAAACATATTTTTCTTAAATATATACATGCATGTGTCTATTTATATATACGTCATAAATACACACAGTACACACATATATTATGTAAACAAATACTTTTATTTTGGATGCGATTAATTGCGATTAATCATTTGACAGCACTAGTTTTGTTGTTTGTTTTTAAAGTATCTTATGCTCACTAATTTGATAAAAGAAAATACAGTAATACTGTGAAAAGGTTATTGCAACTTAAAATGAATATTATATAATGTTATATTATATTCAGCATCATTGCTCTAGTCTTCAGTGTCACATGATCCTTCATAAATTATTTTAATATGCTGATTTGCTGCTCAGAAAACATATCTTATTATTAATGTTGAAAACAGTTGTGCTGTTTAATATTTGTTGTGGAAACAATGATTCATTTTTTTTCAGAATTCTTTGATGAATAAAATGTTCAACATTGATTTTAAATGAAATCTTTTATTATATTTTAAACGTCTTCACTGTCACAATTTAACACGTCCTTGCTGAGTATTAATTTTTTACTGTACATTTTCTGTCGCCTATAATAAGTAAACACATTTTAAGCGGGAACATAATTTTTGTATAGACTAGTTATATAAAAATAGATGACAACTGGCAAAACAGCAGCATGTCACAACACAGAGCTTCATAATTATCAGCATATGGTTGGTGTCACTTTTAGAACCGTTAATGATTGAAGATTTGTTGTTTTGCTAAACAAGCCTCAGTAGCAGCCACTGCAAGACATATACTGTTAATCTTCAGAGGATACATTTGAGGACTAATTTAAAGCCCTATTTTTAGCATCAGCCTGTGTTAGCATTTCTTGTTACTGTCTTGTGGATAGAGGACGCCTGACATTTTAAACCAATTTTGAACCAGCACTCATGATTGTTCATGTTTCAGCAATCATCTTGTCTTCTGACAGTCAGTCTTAGTTCTAGTAAGTTTGTGAAACCAATGAGCGTGGTGCTGCTGGTGTTCTTCAGTTGTATAACACAGTGTCATACTGTTAAGGCCTGTTGTGGCTTGGCACTATACAGTCTTATGTAAGGAGAATGACATCTGAAGTGTACAGCACCATCCATTTATATACCAGCACAAAGAACAGATTACCCTCCAGTATTAAAGAACCTGCCATGCCATTTCCATTTACAAGCATGCAAATGCAGGAATTTTTTTATTTTTATTTTTTAAATTATGTTGCATCATGATATATATAATATAACATGAAATATCTTTTACAAGTTGTAAACTTCATAACATCATGCATTTTGACATATCAAAACAGGTAGGTTTCACCTGGTGCTGGTTTTAATTATTGTTTTCACAATTGAACATCACCTAAAATAATCTTTTTCTTGGCTAACTGCATTATAAAGCCTTGTTTCCCTTCTTCTCTCTGTGTAACTCATTGTTCTTCAGAAGAAACACAGGAAGACACGAATTAGCCATGTGAGCATCTCAGTATCCCTATAGTGCTCTTTTTTTACTCTCTATTGTACCCTATAGTGGGTCTTTTTTTACTTTTAAAGAGATGCTTGTCAGCAAAGCTATAAAACATGCATTAAGTTTCATCACAGTTTCAATGTAAAATGATGTTCTGACCATGTTCAGGTTGAATATCAAAGGAATTTTCTTTTCTTTTTTTTCTCCATAAAACTTAATGCCAGTATAAGTTGATTAAAAGCAATGGCTGCCAATGTAATAAAATAATCAATCAGTTCATCTCATGTGTAAAATGATTATAAATAATAATTAATAAAAATAATAATATAATACAATATAATATAATACAAATAATAATTTGAATATATCAAATTTGGTAAATGTGATTAATAATTGCTTAAGCTCCCAAGCATCCCCTGGACCCAGTTTGAGGTCAAATATTATTGAACAGAATATTAACATAATTTTTCCAAGCAAAGTTACTGTTCACAATCCATATCAAGATGATTCATTTACCTCAAGTCAAATTAAAATCTTAGGTAGGTATGATAAAATGGGTATTTAGTACAGTTAAAACTTTTTATAGTCTGGCTGGCTAAAAAAAATACCTCTCCTCATACAGTATAGGCCACCTGAATGCCTTTACCAGCAAGAGTGACTTAATTATGCCCGGAGGGAAATGTGGCAGCTCTTGAGGACGGCCTTCGCAGCTTGACTTCTGACAAGCTTGAGAAAGAATTCATCCCTCCACTTCTAAAGCCACTCGAGCATGTCTTGTCTTTTTTTCAGTGTGATGAGATATGTAGGAAATCTGGAGGTGATCTGGAGGGGAATATGAAATTGTGGTATACAGATAAGTATACATCGACAGATGAGGCATGGTGGGTCTGTTGGTTTCATTTTCATTCCTGTGGGCTGTTACCTTCTCTGCTTTATTACCCTCTGGGCAAAAAATCCAATAATAAGCCCTCTGCCAGAGCACAAAGAAGCTTCTTTACTCTAGCAGAAGAGCTGAATTCATCCATGCAGGTATTCACTTTTTTATACAGTACGATTGTGGATGTATCACTGTTCTGCTCTTGTTATATTCAAGAACAACAATTCTACATGCTTTTCTAGGTCTGAAGAGCAGAAGTGACTGAATCTGAAGGAACACAGACAGAATACATTTCCTCTTACTTCTGTAAAGGTCCAACATGGACTGAAATATAAAAACAATGGGTCACAGGGACAGTGGGTGGTATTTGTTCAAAAAAAAAAAAAAAAAATCATTTTAGCAATATCATATAGGATGCTGCTGTTCAAGGGCCAGATTTACTAAACAACACAAATTAGTGCAAGAGTGCAATTCCAAGAAAAGTGCAAATTGGAGTGAAAAGTTCTGCGGGTGATCTACTGACAATGCGCAAATTGAAGAACAAAGACGCAAAGTCTTATTTCCATAATGATCAGTGCAATCTACCAAGAGCAGCACACATTAGCCTAAGGATATGTTCGGATAATGTCTTCCTCTGGCCTTCCAAATAAATTAATACGAGTGGAAAAATTAACTCCATTCTATTTCACACACTGTTCTCTGCAGTGATTTCTTTACAAAGGTAAATTAAGGAATTATATTTACCTTATTATTCAGTGAACCGAATATTATTGTTACTTGTTCATCATTGTGTCAGTGTTTTATTCGCAAGAACGACATAGTGACGAAACACACTCTGTAGAGCAGTTTGTCCGTTTAGGGCTACTGTAGAAACATGGCGGCGCTAAATAGCAACTTCCATGTAGGGGGACTCGCGGTTTACGTAGATTCTAAGGTAATAAAAACAGTTCATTATGTAAGGTTCATTATGTGTGGACAGAGTTATTTTTGCGGTTGACGTTATTGCTGATGAGTTTGTTAGAGTTTCCCTTTCAGACACAAAATTTATGGGAGGAGAGTATTTAAATGAATCACGGAACATGATTTACTAAGGTTTGCGGTAGTGAATTTACCCCAGAATAGCATGTCTTTGTGCTTGACATGGCTGCGATTGTTGCTGCCAGTAGGAGGCAATTTTGCTTGACTGGCTACTCTCTGCTGTCTCAGATGACAACATCTTTGTCCTGTGTCGGCCACCGTAGCTTCTCTATGTGCAGTTCGCAACCTCATCCGCTAGATGCCGCTAAAATTTACACGCTGCACCTTTAAAGAATTGCCAGTTTAATTTTTCTGTCAAAGAAAATGGTGTTTTGACAGTGGTGTTTGGTTTCCTGAATGAATCTTGTTAAACAAATCAGTTGATCGAATAATTCAATGACTCACTCATGAAGGAGTCAGCATTTGTGGATGAATCAGTTTACATAAGCCTCTTTCACACAGAAATTCCGGAAAATACACGGATAATGTGTCCCGTGATTTGTCTCAGAATCATTTGATTTTGGTTCATTCACTCTGCCAGTGATTTTCCGGAATCTGTGCGTGTGTTCACACACAACCCGTAAAGATCCCGTAAAGACATGTGACATTAGGATGTGATGTGTAATGCGATGCGTACCATTCCACTAAACTGGCGAACGATCTCCGCTTCAGCGCAGACAGTGAGGAGCTCCCTGATCGCTGTTTCATTACAGTTTGCACTACTTCCACTCACTATTACGAACCTACATCCCCTCCAGAAGTCTGAGATCCGCTAGTGAGCAACGCCTCGTGGTTGGTCCCACCCTTACCGGAATGCTGATTCCCTGACAATTTTCAAGCAACAGCTGAGAACTCATCTCTTTCGACACTACTTGACTTCATCCTAAATTATAAAAAACACCTTTGTCTTTCTTTATTTATTCCTTCCCTTTCTAGCTTGTACTTATTTGAACGATGACTGAGACTTGGTATTACGAGCACTTCCTCTGTCTGTTTGCATCTTTAAGAGGAATCGCTTTATGTATTCCCCAGTTGTAAGTCACTTTGGATAAAAGCTTCTGCAAAATGACTAAATGTAAATGTAAATGTATATTTTTTCGTCATGAACGTTGATCTTTCTTCAAAACACCCGGTAATAGAGTTGCACGATAATGTGCATCATCACTATGACACCCTTTACGGCATTGATTCTGGCCTTTGTTCACACAGAGCTCGTTCCGGGATTGAACCCAGCAATGTTACTAGGTCCCAAACCCGGGATCGATCCCGGAATAAATCCCGGGACGTGTTTGCGTTCACACAGAAGGCACTCCGGCAATTTTCCGGGACCAACATGCAGTGTGAAAGGGGTTTTATTGATTCAATAACTCGCTCATGAAAAATTAACTTGTCGCCACCTATTGGCATAACAATCTAACCTGTGGAAACTGGAGGGAAAGAAATCCCCACCACTAATCCACAGGCTGACAGTTTGTCTGGAACACATAAACACAGATCAGTGAAATGGTGAAAAGTCCAAACTGACCAAACAAAATAGAGGACAGAGACTAATAGCTGTACGATTCCTCATTTAGCCTATACATCAGTGGTTCTCTGAATATTTGACTCCAAGGCCCCCAAGTCCCCAATAATATTAGAAGGGCTCATGACTTTTCCAGGTTTTTGTGATTTACTGGATACGCATTTAGGATAAGGATTTAGCCCAGCATACATCAGTTTTGGATGTTTGTTAAGTTTCTCAAAAGATACGTCAAAAAGCTGTCCAATGAAATTGTGAATGTATCCTTATGTCTTTTGTCAAGTCAAGTCAAGTCAACTTTATTTATATAGCGCTTTTAACAATACACACTCAATTTTCAGGTAAAGGCTTTGAATTCAGTGATGTCATCATCCAGTTCAGTTCAGTTTAAATAGTATCTGTGCAGTCAAGTCGACGATATCGCTGGAAATTAAGTGTCCCCAACTGAGCAAGCCAGAGGCAACAGCGGCAAGGAACCAAAACTCCATCGGTGACAGAATGGAGAAAAAAACTTTGGGAGAAACCAGGCTCAGTCGGGGGGCCAGTTCTCCTCTGGCCAGATGAACCAGCAGGTTGTGCAGAGGACTCATCTGGTTCCTGTGGTCTTGTCCCCATGGCTGTCTAGGAGACAAGGTCTTCACTGGGGATCTGTCTCTGGGGCTCATCTAGTTGTCCAGGTCTCTGCTGACATTCAGGGCAGTATAGGTCATCTCTATGTCCTAATCCACCATCTGGGCTGGATACAGACTGGATCTGGTGGCTACAGTTACCTCGGAATAAGAAAGAAACAGACTAATATTAGTGTAGATGCCATTCTTCTAACGATGTAACAAGTACATCGGGTGTTATGAGAAGTGTTACCAGTTCCGTTTGACCTAAATAATGCAGCCTAACAATCCTTTAACGGATTTGAATATTAGAAATGTGTTAGTGTGTTATGTGTAAGCCAGGTTAAAGAGATGGGTCTTTAATCTAGATTTAAACTGACAGAGTGTGTCTGCCTCCCAAACAACGTTAACTAGATAGATAAAACTCTAGCTGCAGCATTTTGGACCAGCTGGAGTTTGTTTATTAAGCGTGCAGAACAACCACCCAATAAAGCATTGCAATAATCTAACCTTGAGGTCATGAATGCATGAATTAACGTTTCTGCATTTTCCATTTAGATCATAGGTCGTAATTTATATATATTTTTGAGATGGAAAAATGCAGTTTTACAAATGCTAGAAACTTGGCTTTTGAAGGAAAGATTGCTATCAAATAGCACACCTAGGTTCCTAACTGATGACGAAGAACTGACAGAGCAGCCATCAAGTGTTAAACAGTGTTCTAGGTTATTACATGCAGAGGTTTTAGGTCCGATAATTAACACCTCTGTTTTTTTCAGAATTTAGTAGTAAGAAATTACTCGTCATCCAGTTTTTTAATATCAACTATGCATTCCGTTAGTTTTTAAAACTGGTGTGTTTCGCTAGGCCACTGTAACGATTGCTCCACTGAAGGCGAGCGTAGTGAGAACCCAAGTGCAGTTTATTTACAAAGTGTAATCCAAACATAATCCAAACAAAGACAGACTTGACTTGACTTGACATGAACAGACTTGAAACAGACTTGACCAGAGACAGACTTGGCATCGCATGAATGGACTAGACTCACCAACAGCAGGTTACAACATCAATACATGACAGGGAACAAAGGCAATGACATGGCTACTTATAACAAACAATGAGAACCACATGACAAGAACCAAACAATGGGGACAAGACACGTGACTTAGGACAACCAATCAGAACATGACACATTGAACAAGGGAACCAATAGCAAGGAGACAAGAGGGCAAGGGAAGCATGACACAAACAGGAACCATAACTAAACTTCAAAATAAAAGACATGAAAACAAGAACATGACACAGAACCCAAAACAGACCTTACATATTCCCCTCTCAAAAAAGGCGGCTCCAGAAGCCTAAACTACACAGAACCCCAAAAGTCCAGGAGGGTGGTGAAGCGGAGGCGGAATGGGGGGAGGGATGGAGGGCCAGGCCCGTGAAGGGGAACAGGGCCTGGAGCGTGGAGCAATGGTGGAGCAGGGAGCCATGGCGGTGCAGGCAGAGCAGGGAGCCATGGCGGTGCAGGCAGAGCAGGGAGCCATGGTGGAGCAGACAGAGCAGGGGCCTCAGTGGCCATGACAGGACAGGCAGAGAGTTCATGAATGACCTCCATGGCCGTGACAGGACAGGCAGTGAGTTCAGGAACGGCCTCCGTGGCCATGACAGGACAGACCGTGAGTTCATGAACGGCCTCCGTGGCTGTGACAGGACAGACCGTGAGTTCATGAACACCCTCCGTGGCAGTGACAGGACAGGACGAGGATTCACCGACGGCCTCCATAGCCATGACAGGACAGGCAGAGAGCTGATGAGTGGACACCCTTGACACCTCTGGAGGTTCTGCAGCGGTTTCATCAGGATACAAGGAGCGTTCAGCACAGGCCCGGCGCCAGAGGGGGGGCCGGGGGGCTTTGCCCCCCCACGGACATCCCTGCGCCCCCCCTACGGGCCGAGGGGGACGGCCGGACTTTAGTTTAGTGTGTATAATAGTCTAACTCATAGTGTAAAATAGTCTAACTGATTGCTTTTAGATGGAAAAGCTGTCCATAACTCCTAGTCTAGGATCTGTTTTCTTCGTAACAATAGCAAATAGATTTGGCAAACAATCCAGTGTATCTGCCTTTCTGCTTTGGAAAGCGTCAAATGATTTTATAATGCATTTTGGCAGAGGGGAGCAAAGTAGCCAATCACAGACATGTTTGTTGATTTCTAAAAC
Organism: Spinibarbus caldwelli; assembly: GCA_039654775.1. NCBI lineage: Eukaryota > Metazoa > Chordata > Actinopteri > Cypriniformes > Cyprinidae > Spinibarbus > Spinibarbus caldwelli. The sequence continues at coordinate 15,280,147 of CM077240.1, read as the reverse complement.
GCGATTTGCCAATCAGAGATGTCTAAGTTGGAATCCACGAACTCACCACTTTTTGTCCAGCTCCGAGTTCTATCATGCTCGTAACTTCATTAAAATAAGTTTCATTGTGTTGTCACATTTGTTGGTTAAAACTGATCTTTGTAAGATTGTGATGAATGAGTGACAGTTTTTAATATATTTAAAGGGAGCGCTCTTTGCATGCTGTATACGATAAAATATTCAGAATTTAAATAAAATGTGTTTTTCATGTTTGACAAGTGGCCACGTATGACACAAGAGATAGCTAACTACTACACTATATAGATAAAGATAATAATTTTAGAAGCACAGAGGGATATGATTCTGCAACTGAGCCTGGTCCAAACGCAGGATTAGGTAAGGAAACGGTTATTAATTAGGCTATTTGTATTGGCTGCCATGCCAAATCGTGCACCTGCTTGCTTTTCTGTTTAATTTAGGTGTTTTTGTGAACGTATGCTGTAATAACAAATAATTGTAGCAATTTACCATAAGGTTCCATTAGTTGAATGAATGAATGAATGAATGATTGAATGAATGAGTTCCATTCCATTCGTTAATGTTAGTTAATGTATTAAAGTGTATTAAAGTAGTTCATTATTACACCCCCCCCCCCCCCCCCCCCCCCCCCCCCAAGAAATATAAAAGCCCCCCCAAGTCATACGTCCTGGCGCCGGGCCTGGTTCAGCTACAGTTCCTTTGACCGCAACATGACAGGCTGAAAGTACATTGCTGGGCGCCACCATTGTGCAAGGAGCTGAAGTGAGTGCCGCCGCCTCGGGAGGTTCTGCAGCATACGCCGCCACCTCTGGAGAAACTGCAGCAGGCACCATCGCGTCAGGGAACATAGCAGCGAATACCACTACTTCGGGAGGTTCTGCAGCATCAGCCGCCACCTCTGGAGACTCGACAGTGGTGTATGCGGCCCAGACACACTATAAAGCGATTCCCGTTATGGGAAGCGCTGCAGACGGAGGAATCAGTTCACAAACAAAAAGGGTTGAGAGTATTGGTTTGGAGATACCAGCTGCACGAGCTGACACCAGCGGTAGGTCCTCCACGCTGGATGCCAGTCTGTGATACTGGAGAACTGAACCTGAAGATCTGGGTTCAACAGACAGGAGGTGACAAGACTCTGGATGATCAGCTGTGACGCGACGTGACTCTGGACGATCAGCTGTGACGTGACGTGACTCTGGACGATCAGCTGAGACTTGACGAGACTCTGGACGATCAACTGAGACGTGACGAGACTCTGGATGATCAGCCGTGACGTGACGTGACTCTGGACGATCAGCTGAGACGTGACGAGACTCTGGACGATCAGCTGAGACGTGACAAGACTCTGGACGATCAGCCGTGACGTGACGTGACTCTGGGCGATCAGCCGTGACGTGACGTGACTCTGGACGATCAGCTGTGATGTGACGAGACTCTGGGAGATCAGCTGAGACATGACGTAACTCTGGATGATCAGTTGCGATGGGACGAGACTCTGGAACAGTAACCATGACGGGACGAGATCCTGATAGGACAGCCTTGGCATGGCGAGGCTCAGGCGTGGCGGCCATCTTGGCCGGGGACTCAGGCGTGGTGGCCATCTTGGCCGAGGACTCAAGCGTGGCGGCCATCTTGGAAGGGACTCAGGCGTGGCGGCCATCTTGGCCGAGGACTCAGGCGTGGCGGCCATCTTGGCCAGGGACTCAGGCGTGGCTTGAGCAGATTCTGGAATGGCAGCCATGTCGTGAAGAGGCTCTGGAATGGCGGCCATTTTATGAACAGGCTCTGGCATGGAGGCAGCCATTTTGTGATCGGGTGTGGCACAAACTATTCCCGACATGACAGTCCTCGTATGGGAAGACACTGACGTGGGGGCTACTGCAGGATTGAGGGGTCCCTCATCCGCAACACCCACAGTAAATGCAGAGCCACTCATCCGCAAAGCAAAGTCAATATATTGTTCAAGTGTCCAGTGAGGGGTCTGATGTGGCATTAAACGTGAAATTTCTTGTTTTCATTGCCTTGTTTATTTTGTTACTTTGGACTGCTCTCTTGGATTTTGACCTTGGACTGTTGCCTTGTGTTTTCTGGATATTTGCTGCCTACCCTGACCATTGCTTGTTTTTGGATTACGCTTCTGTTTTGCCCTGGATATTACTGTTTGCTGGTGTTTGGACCTTGCCTGTTTTGACCACGTTGTGTTTTAATAAAGCTCGCACTTGGATCTATCATCGTCACGTCGCGTCCTCATTACAGAATACTTCGCCACCACAGATCCAGCAGCTTTTTCAAACACCAGACCAACCATGGATCCAGTATCAAAGTCAAGTCAAAGTCAAAGTCAAAGTCTGCTTTATTGTCAATTCTGCCACATGTACAGCACATACATACAGAGAATTGAAATTGCGTGACTCTCAGACCCATGGTGCATACAGTTAACAAAACACTAACAGTAGACGTAGAATGCAAATAAATACAGTTTAAAATATAAAAACAAACTATACAAATATACAAATAAGGACATTGTAGAAAAGAGTTTGATTAAGTGGCATAAGGCACATGGCAGATGAAATGCAAATCGGTTAAATAAACAAAACTAAACAAAACAAAACTGTGCAGATATGAGTGTAGTGCAAAAAGAGCTTAACAAAACGAAAACTGTGCAGATATAAAGAGTGTAGTGCAAAAATAGCTTATCAGGCTGTTTAAAGTGACAGTATCTCACCTCATTCGCCTTCGTCAAGGTAATCATTGTATTGAGGATTATGTTATGGACTTTTGTGAACTATGTCACTTGGTGGACTTTAATGATGTGGCACTCAAAGACATTTTTCATTTTGGCTTAAAACAAGAACATGACACAGAACCTGAAACAGACCTTACAGCCATGAAGAAATATAGAGCTGAGTATCATCAGCAGAACAGTGAAAGCTAACGCTGTGTTTCCTGATGATATTTCCCAAGGGTAACATGTAAAGCGTGAAAAGTAACAGCCCTAGTCCTGAGCCTTGAGGTACTCCATACTGCACTTGTGATTGATATGATACCTCTTCATTCACTGCTACGAATTGATGGCGGTCAGATAAGTACGATTTGAACCATGCTAATGCACTTCCACTAATGTAAACAAAGTTTTCTAGTCTATTCAAAAGAATATTGTGGTCGATAGTGTCGAACGCAGTGCTAAGATCCAGTAGCACTAATAGAGAGATATAACCACAATCAGATGACAAGAGCAGGTCATTTGTAACTCTAATGAGAGCAGTCTCAGTACTATGATACGGTCTAAATACTGACTGAAAATCCTCACAGATACCATTTTTTCTCTAAGAAGGAATATAATTGTAAGGATACTGCCTTTTCTAGTATCTTTGGCAGACAAGGGAGATTCGAGATCCATCTGTAATTAACTAGTTCTTTGGGGTCAAGTTGAGGCTTTTTAATTAGACGCTTAATGACAGCCAGTTTGAAGTTTTTGGGGACATATCCTAATGACAATGACGAATTAATAAAGGTCAGAAAAGGATCTATGACTTCTGGAAGCACCTCTTTTAGGAGCTTAGATGGAATAGGGTCTAACATACATGTTGTTGGTTTAGATGATTTAACAAGTTTATACAACTCTTCCTCTCCTATAGTAGAGAATGAGTGGAATTGTTCCTCAGGGGATCTATAGCGCACTATCTGATGCGACACTGCAGCTGACGGCTGCATGGTTACAATTTTATCTTTAATAGTATCGATCTTGGAAGTAAAGTAGTTCATGAAGTCATTACTGCTGTGTTGTTGAGAAATGTTGAGAAAAACGCTTGTTTTGTTTACTGAGTGGAGACGTGCTGAAATCGCGTTTGGTCTCGTACTGTATGGCGTACCTTGATAGTGTCTGCATTTATTGTGATTAACAGGAAAGTGTGTTCAGCTGAATTCAATTAGTGATTTGTTAGACGGGTATAAAAAAGGTTATTATACCGCGGCAGTGGTCGCGGTCACGGCAGCCCTTGTGTGAAGCCCGAAGTGTGTAAAGACCATCGACTCTACCGTGCGACTCCACCGGACAGGGACACCGGCAAGGGATAAGTATCGCTTTTCATTTATTCTCTTTCCTATTACTTGTTCACTTCTCTTTCAGTTTTTATAACCGTTTCTTACTTGTATGTTTGGCACAGTTATTTTTTTAGGATTACTGTTAAACTAATGTAGTTTGATTTATATATGTTATCTATTTAAATTTTAGTTACAGTTGTAGTAATGTTTGTCATTTTATTAGTTTTTTTCCATTATGTCTGTATATGTTATTTATTAAGTTTTAGTTTTATTTAATTTGAGTTATTTTAGTACTTCAACAAACTACTTGGAAATGAAATAATATTGAATTTATGGATATGTCTGTGTATGTGTGTGTGTACATACATGTAGTTGTTTTTGGTGTTTGACTTAGTTTTATGTTAGAATCATTATTACACTTAACCTTTTGTTCTCTTAATATTTTGAATTATTTGTAGCTTTATTTTGTTTTCATTTAAATGTTGTTTAGAAATTTTGTCATGCATTTCTCATTTTTATTTAATTAAATTTTTTTAATGTGTGTGTATATATACTATTTATAAAGTTTTAGCTTTTAGTATTGGATCAGTTTTAGTTGTTTTAATGCTACAATTGATTGTTTCTGTTGTCCTCATTTGTAAGTCGCTTTGGATAAAAGCGTCTGCTAAATGACTAAAAGTAAAGTAAAGTAAATGTCAACGCCTGTTGATGCTTTTATTTTTTGTTAATTTAGCCACTGTATTGAATAAATACCTGGGGTTATGTTTGTTTTCTTCTAAAAGAGATGAAACGTAATCAGATCTAGCCGTTTTTAATGCTTTTCTGTAGGATAGGGTACAGAAAAGGATTTGTTTTGTTTTGTGTCTTTAGGTTTGGTGCTTTAAATGACAGCGTGAATGTGAACCAGGAATAAATGTATCATTTACTTTTTTGTTCCAGACAAGAACCAAGAGAACTGACGACAAGTGTAAACAAATCCTTAGGCTTCCTCATGTATATCCAGGTTTTACAAGAAGCGGGAACCCTGGTTCTTTGAAGAAAAAAGTTGTTGTGGGGGTGAATTAAAATAGAAATATGTTTAGTTGTTTTAGGTTTATTTAGATGCTTGTTTTGTCTTATTTCAAATAATTTTAAGTCGTCCTAAAGGCAAGTTTGATGAGGCCCCCTAGTGGGCCCCGTCCCTCTGCTTGAGAATCACTGCTATAAATTATTATGCAATCAGTAAAGACTACTCACTGTAAAAGCACAATGATGGTTCTGCATTCATTTTTCCCCAAAACATTTCTAAAACACATACTCTCATGAGCTCTTGTTCCAATTAAACAAATTTAAAAACTCTTTAGTAATTAGGTGCCTTTGGACCTCGAACAGGAAACGCTTGGTTGGTTTTAAAAGCCATTACATTGCTCATAGACAGCTGAGAAGCCAGCTCTTTGAGAGTATACCATCTGCTCATGTGAATCAAAATAACCTTCTCTGTACTTCTGAGCCATTAATGGCTTTTACTGTGTTGTGTAATTGTTCACGATGTGGAACGTAAAAAAAAATCAAATTTAAATATATTTTTCTGAGCTCTTTAGTGCTGTTATACCTATATTCAGTTGACTGGCAGCTCTAAAAATGCCTGGGGCTCTAGGACAAGAAATTTAGCTAAATGTTTAAAATTTCATGGCAGTTTTATTGGTGTGTGGCACTTTTTGTTTCTGCTGAAATGGCCACTTGGTGAGGAGGATTGGAAAAAGAGATTTAGATGTGAGTACCCCAGATTCCCCATCACAGAAAGTGGAGCTGTCAGGAGTCATCACTTTATGAGACTCTGTGTGTGTACATAAATGTGTGTGCATGGATGCATGAATATAAGTGTGTGTAGGAATGTGCCTGCAGTATGGGAAGAGGGCAGTTTTTTTTGTGCAAGGGTTTTTAAATGTTACAGACTTGGCCCCCAGAGGGTTTCCGTGATGCTGCCAGTATCACTGATGTTTTAAAACTTGGAAAACAGAGTTTTCTCCTAAACCCATGAGGATAACCGAACAGGCCTATGTTTTATTTATTCTGTTTTCTTTTTTCAGGTTTATGACTTACTTTCACTAGATGTCATAATACTAGATGTGGGTCAATGTTTGTCTAGTAAGCTTGACCCTGTTGGTAGATGTCATAACTGCAGCATTTCTCCACTGACGTTCAAATAATTTTTTCAAATAAATAAAAGGCAACAAATATATTCTTCAAATATTTCCTGAAAGAACGGATGAGTGTCAGACTGTACTGGTATGTGCATGTGTGTGCTGGGATCCTCCTGGTACTAACAGCTCTATGTGTGGTCTGATTGATGAGACGTGACTGTGTGGTTCCTCTCTATTTACCTGCTTCAGTAAACAGAGTTCCATCTTTATGGAGTCACTCACCCAGATACAGAAAGGGCTTGCGTGTTCAGCTCCATTAAACGGACTCATCCCTTGAGTCATGTTTATCTGGCCCAGCACAGGAGGGGCACGTGAGTAAACCTCAGTTGGAATGAATGTGCTTAATTTGGAACATATCTGACACCCTCTGGATAAGTCAGCAACTACTGTATGTCACGTTACTTCAGTTATAAGACTGGCTCCATTTGGATTTCTGTTTCATTCATTTTGATTCTGATTCATTTGTGTATATTGAGACATAAGGTCTGTTTGCTTACATATAAATGCTGCAAGATGTACAGTGTATTTCTGACTTATTCAAATGGGTCTTTTTCAACTATTAACAACCAGCTAAAGAGTCATTTGTTTTTGGAATCAGTCCACACTGGTCAAACATTTATATAATGTGCTTCAGGATTGTTTTTGTGTTGTTAAATCAACTTTTATGCAAATGTATTTATAGTAATACTGTTTGTGGTTGATTCACTAAAAATAACCTGCTCTTTAGAGTCATTTCATTGGTAAATCGATGAAATCGATTACGATGCAGTTTGTTTTGCAACTATTCCACAAGGGCAACATCAGATTCAAGCTCCTTTAGTTAAATTTGTTAAAGGGAATAGTTGACCCAAAAATAAAAATTGTCATTAATTACCCTCATGTTGTTCCAAATCCGTAAAACAAATTATAACATTTTTTGATTAAATCTGAGAGCTTTCTGACCCTGCATAGACAGCAATGTAACTGAAACATTTTAAGGCCCAGAAAGGCAGGTAAGGACATCGTTAAAATAGTCTATGCAACATCAGTGATTCACTGTAATGTTATAAAGCTACAAGAATACTTTGTGTGCACAAAGCAAACAAAAATAACTTTATTCAAAGATTTCTTCTCTTTCAGGTTTGTCTCCACTGCCATTCATGAGAGTGCCATGATACATGCGTCTATTTTTACAATGGACTATTTTAATGATGTCTCTACTATCTTTCTGGGCCATAAAACGTTTCAGTTGCATTGCTCCTGTCGTCCGCGGCTCACTCAATCCCGCCCTCCGTGGCTCATTCAAGCCTTCAGCGGGTCAGCAGCAGCCTCCTTCACTGTGAAGAGGAGCAGAAGAGGAGGCAAGAGGAGAAAAAGACTGCTCTCAGCCCTCATTCCAGCCCCAGAGCACGCTCCAGTGTCGGCTCCAGCCCCAGAGCTCGCTCCAGTGTCAGTTTCCTGAATGGAACTCGGAGCTCCTGGATATGGCATTACCACCAGAGTTCTCGGCGCCTATCCTCACCCCAGAACCGCCCAAAGGAGCTAGCCTCCTGAGTTTCCTTCGTCTCCGCTGGTTCCATCCAGCCCTCCATCGTCTCCCGAGTCTCCTTCATCTCTGCTGGTCCCAGCCAGCTCCGCTCCTCCAGAGCGCCCCCCAGTACCCGCTCCTCCAGAGCGCCCTCCAATGCCCGCTCCTCCAGAGCTCCCTCCTGAGCCCGCTCCTCCTGAGTATCCTCCAGATCGCCCTCAAGTGCTCGCTCCGCCTGAGCCCGCTCATCCTGAGTGCCCTCCTGAGCCCGCTCCCCTTGAGCATCCTCCAGACTCCCTCCAGGCGTGTAAAGTTCAGAATTTCCCCAAGAAAATCATATTTTCCACGGGCATATATCCGTGGTCATTGTGGTCGGGCCGAGGTTCAAGTCCAAGGCCACGGAGGTTGCACCACCATGGTCCCCTGAGCTCTCTGCGCTGCCATGGTCCCCTGAGCTCTCTGCGCTGCCATGGTCCCCTGAGCTCCCTGCGCCGCCATGGTCCCTTGAGCTCCCTGCGCCGCCATGCCCTCCTGAGCTCCCTGCGCCGCCATGCCCTCCTGAGCTCCCTGCGCCGCCATGCCCTCCTGAGCTCCCTGCGCCGCCATGGTCCCCTGAGCTCCCTGCGCCACTGTGGCCCCCGGGTCTCCTGATCCAATATGGCCCCCCGAGTCTCCTGATCCGCATGGCCTCCTGACTCTCTTGATCCGCCATGGCCTCCCGGGTCTCCCTGGTCTGCCAGGCCTTCCTTGTCTCCTCCCTGTTCCTGCCCTGCACCAGCATTATTACTATTACTGCACCACTATTACTACAACCACGCTCCGTGACAACTGTGTATATGAAAACAAAAACATTTATTTTGTAGGCGATTAATCGAGATTAATCATTTGACATTACTAGAACTATCCCTTCAAATCTAATGATATCACCTGTCAAATATATGCTTTGTCAGAAAGGTGTTTTAAAACAAGCCAAACTATTGTATTTTTACATATTTGTATGGCTGTGTAGAGATATTGAGGCAATGATACAAGATTTAAAGTGGCTACAACATTTATACGAGATGTTTCAGAACTTGTATGCAAATATATTTACAGGAATACTGTTTGGTTTTGATTCACTAAAAATATGGTCATTTCATTCATAAATCTGAATATCGCAGTGCAAGCCTTGTTGGGGGGCAACATCGAAATCAAGGCTCCTTGAAGTAATGCAAAATTAATGCTGCATTCATGCCATATCGTAATTACTGTAATTTTGTCATGACAACACATGACATTCTACTTGGAGCTGTTCACACCCTTTGGACTTGAACCCGGAACTTTCGCAATATCAAGTATTAGTGCCTAATGAATCTGAGGTGGTCAGGTATTACAATAGCTCTCTGAAAGCTCTCTGAAAGCTCCCCAGTTCACAAGTTGTAATTACAAAGTTCTTTGAGGATGTGAACGCTTCTTACAAATTGATATCTCGTAATAACGGTAATAACGATATGGTGAACGCACCTTGGTTAAATTTGTTAAATCTAATGATATCACCTGTCAAATGTGCTTTGTGAGAAAGGTGTTTTAAAATCGGCTAAACTATAGGCAATGAGGGAGCTCCATGCTTAATGTAGATTTAATGCCACTGAACAATTAACTCGTCTCCTCCAACCTGATGAAAGTTTGATATGCCCAGCTAGCATTAATGAGGAACCACAATCCACTGTACCGCATTTTAAAGATCAACACATTTACACTCAACCCATTTTCTGATGACACTGTGTGAGTCACTTAGAAGCATTTGATGAATTATGAACATCAGCCAGGCACAATATGTTTCTGGGATAGTGCCTGAACAGCATGATGAATCCTCTAGAAACAATAGTGACATCTTGAAGGTAAACAGAATGAAGACGGATGGCTCATTACCTGCTGTTCCTTCGGATTTTCATTCATCTCCAGTCATTATTTTGTTTGAAGTTGCTTACTAAGTTGCTAAGTTTTGAGTTGGCAGCTATTTGTTCAATTTTTGGTTGCGCTCAATTCAGCTTCTCAAATTAAATTAACTCTCTGCATTTGCTACATTTTTTATTCATTTGTATGGCTCTGCAGAGATATTCAAGCAATGAAACAATACTTTACAAGAGCTAAAGTGGCCACATTTAAAAGAGATGTTTTAGGACTGTTATTTACAGTAATACTATTTTTCTCATGCCTTTCCCAGAAATAAAAATATAACTTTCCAGTACTACGTCAACATGCTATACATTTCCCTTCGGTTTAGAATATCTGAGTGTATCTGTATACAAACTATGTTAACTCACAACTGATGACACACTAACCTACAGGATCCAGAGGTTGCGTGCATGTGAAAGCAAAATAAGGATGGAGCTTCTAACCTCTGACTATTGTTATACTATCTTCATAGATTTACTGTACTTTAACACAGTTTATTGGAGTCAGCTTTATTGGAGTTGTTACTGCAAACAGACTGCTATAACATATTAAAAGGTCTCAATCTTTCAGTAACTTTATTATTTTTTGCTTTATGAAATCAGGCATGCTGACTGGTTGCCCTGGCAACAGGGCACCTGGTGCCAACCAATAGTGCTGCATTTCTATAACTAACTTCTATAACCTCCGTTTCCCAAGGGAATAAGCGAGGGACCTCGGGCTCAGAACATTTGTTGCATCTATTTTAAGACTATTTTTGGGGAAGAGCTTCATCAATGAAAAGAAAGGAAAAGAAAAGAAAAAAGCAGTAGTCCGTTGTGGCTTTTATCACTTTTAAATCAAGAAAATGCATCAGTTAGCCCATTCTAATTTCCTTAGGTGTCAAGACTTCATAGGGAACATGCAAAGACAGCAAGAAAAAGTGGGTAAATTCGCATTAACACACAGGCTGACAGTATTGCATGAGTAAGTGCTGAGGAAAGTACATTAAGAATGAAATATTGAATGGCCTTTGCCAATGTTTGTGCAGGGAGAAATGTTTGTGTGGTCATAATGTTGATTTACATGACAACTTGTGAAATCTTGCAAAGCTTGCAGCAAAAAGCATGAGACCCGGGTAAAATGTAGGTGCGTGTTTGCATATGTGTGTTGAACCAAGAAGAATCTGAGGTGTTGCAAATAAACAATATTCACTGACAAACTGGAAGGAGAATATTTCCAGTGTCTTGTTTGTCATATAAACTAACTAATTGCCTAACTAACTAATTCTTCCCTTTAACGAAAAACAAATTAACTGTGTGAGAAGTCTCCAGTTTTACCAAACAACCTATCCAGCGGAAATGGACATTGGTTTTGTTCTCAGCATAACTTGCAGAGGTTCATGCTTTTTAGCCACTTGATATTATTTCCTTTCAGTGAATAATAATGCTGTATTCTTACTGTTTGCAATAAAGAAATAAATCTTTTTTTTTTGCATAATTTATCAGTAAAGCGTGAATTTTTGAGCTACATTGTAGTCATTTTTAATTATTTATTTATTTTTTCAGAGTCTAAATATCAGTAATGATCACTCACAGTACCATTTGCTCATTACTCACCAAAGTCCACAATGATAAAGCTTTTTTTTTTTTTTCTTTCTGCCAGATACAGTGATACTGGAGAGTAGCAGATCAATATTGTTTCCTACTTAATTTTTAAAGATGTCTATTCACCTTAAACTTTAATTCTGTTTAATTGCAATGGGGGAGTCTGGAAACAGTCGTGTGCAAAAGTAATCATTCTGTTTTGAGTGCTTTCCATTCGTTTACCCCTGAGAGTGCAAACAGTAGGCTGGGAAAGGTCAGGGACCATCGCTGAGATCTCTGATAGACCCCGACTGTGTTTTGAATGAATGGAACAGTGGATAAAAGAAAGATAGAGAAAGCAGAATGACAGAAAGTACTGTAAGTTTTAGTGACTTGAGAGAATGAGCAGGGCTCAGTTTGGCTTAGCTTTTGGGTTTGCTCCAAATACTGTCCTGCTGACTTAAGGGCTCCCCTCTGCTCTTATGTCTGCAGTGAAAGAAGATCTGAAGAAGACGAAAAAAAACAAGGATAATGTTAAAAGAGACTCCAGAGAGATAAATAACAGACAGATGAAGACCAGAGGTGAATCAGCTTTGTTAGCATATGTATATTATGCAATAATTTAGAGTTCAAAGCTTTGAGGGGCTCAACATTTTAAAGACATTTTGGAAGGAAGAAACTTTTTTTCTGCAGTTAATCAAACGCCAACTAAAGACGTTTTCAGCAAAATACTAAAGCTCAAAGGAGTTACTTTCAAACTAAGCCGCTTTCTTTTGGTCAACGTGGTGAATTCGCTTAATTCATAATACCAATACCAATTCATAAAACAAATTCATGGGAATGCTAATAAAAATATTTGGACCTCACACTAAATTTCCAGTCACGTGGATTCCAACTGAAATGGCTGGATTTGGTCCAAGGAAATTCTCTGAAGAGTGATAAATGTGAAATGTGAAAAAAAAATATTTACTATATAATAATGCGGTAATAACGTCAGAGTTTATCTTGTTAATGTTCTGTCTGCTCATAATCCGAAACGTTTAAGTCCTGGTCACACCAAGGACGATAACTATAAAGATAACGATAAATATAGAGTTCTAGAAATTGTTCTCAGTTTTAAAGAACAGCAGAGTCCATACCACAGCTATAACGATAAAGGCACAGAGAAACGAAATTGTTGAAATCCCTTTGAAAACATTTTTTTTTTCCAGCTCATGAACGATAAAAACATTGACACCCAGTCAGAATCCATCCTGCTATCAAGAACTCAAGCTCGAATTTAAAGTGGGAGATGTGTGTGCTTAGAATAAACAGATGATATCGTCCGCTGGTGTGGACGCTAATATCTTTAGTTATTTTTGTAGTTATCTTTATAATTATCGTTCTTGGTGTTAACGGGCCTTAATGCATCCTGCTGTTGCTAAGGTTATCTTATTATTTTTTATTACATCTATTTAGTGCCAAGATACACAACCTGAGTTATGATCCTTTCCCATTATTAAAATGTGTGAAGCCTCAATTAAAAAATACTTTACATAATTTTACTTTTAAGCTCTCTCAAACATTTTGACTTCCTTTGAGACCTCTTAATTAAAAACTCCTTTTAAATAATACAGAAAAGAAAGAAAGTGGCACAATGGGGCTAGAAAAAAAAAAAAAAAAGTCGATGTCTGAAACTTGTTCAAGCTTGTTGTAATTACCTTGCGTAATTGCCATGGTGTTGTAATGGTGGTAATGAATGTCAAGGCAACAAGGAATGAAAGAGATGAACAGGCATGCTGTCATCATTATCAAGCAATTCAAATTCATCATTCATTATCATCTTTAGAAATAAATGAACAGCTGTCATTTCAGAGGTTTGACATCCTTAAACAAAGACATGATACACAGTTATTTGAAAGTGACAAGAAATTTCAAAGTGTAAAAGCTGTGAAACGGTGATAGTACTTCAATAGGGATGTATGGTGTATCTTATGCAAAATGGCACTTTGTTTCAGTAACAAAAGTGAGAGTTTGAAGAAATTTTCAATGATTGCTCTTATTTCTGAAGAATGCTAGTGTGATTTGAAAATGTGAAACACTAGAGACCCTTCGCATAGACATGCCCCCTTAGTTACTGTTGCAATGTCCGACAAGCCATGCAGCTCTCATGCCACACATCATGTTCTCACATAGTGAAAAATCAACTCAATCTCATGACAATTCGTACATATTTTATGAGGTGGCTAATTCGTACAAATTCATATGACCAAATTCATACAATTTTTGCTAAATCGTACATATTTTATGAGTTGCACAATTCGTATGAATTTGTACGATTGACCTACACCTAACCCTGCCGCTAAACCCACCCGTCACTGGGGTCTAGACAAATCATACAAAATTGTACCAGTGAGGTCATACAAATTTATTCGAATTAGCCACCTCATAAAATATGTAACGTTACGAATTGGTCATGAGATAGCATTAGAAAATTCACGGAGCAAAGAGTAAACTGACAACACACCGACAGACAAGACAGAGCTGGTTACTTTAGGTATGAAACAAAGTCTCAGCTTTCAAATTTTGTCTTTTTGTAAGAAATTCAAACCATTTTGTGGCTCTTGAATGTGTCGTGACAGATCGCGGTAGCGCCTCAGTTCAAGTGGCACATGAACCGGTCGTCTTTATGTATTTACTTAAAGCACGAAATAAACAGAACATATTTTATTTCAAACGCGGAAAGATGTCAATACACACAATTTTCAAGTTTAAGTCCACCAAAGTTTATCTACTCTACTGTCTGTTTTGTTTGTCATCAGACAAAACGGCGGATTCGGCATTATGATTGGTCATGTCATCTGTCAATCAAGCTCTTTGCGAAGGGTCAGTGTTAACAAGCAGCCCTGTGTATTGATTTCAATTACAATGTTCTTAAAGACTAAAAATACATGCATAAGACAACATTATATTGCTTCAACAGTGAAGTAATTGCTTTGTGAAGTTGTTAAAGAACTTTGCTAATGATCAGGTAGGCTATAGTATAACATTATTACATAGTATACCAATTTTTAAATTGTATATAACATCCCGTTGGAATAATCTCAATTAAATGTACAAATCTGTCAACATTTATGAACAACAACACAGAAACAGAGATTGTTTGCTTGTGCTAGACAAGAAACATATTCTCAGTGAAAAAAGTCACATGCTCCCACAGTATAAGGAGTGAAATTCACAGAAGTACACTTTCATGAGAAGTGCGCCTACAGTCATACACACACTTGGGCCCTTGTGTTTTGGAGGGAGGGGCATTATAAGCTGATACACATCAGTGCGTTTCAGGTCCCCTGTGTATGTGTGTGTGTCTCAAGGCATGACTGTGATGGGAGTCACTGAGTCTCTCAGCCATATTCCCTCCGCAGTCTCTGAGTCCCCTGTCCCAGATGTCCTACACTGTCTAATCCGTCCAGACAGTCACCAGGACATTGAGAAATAAACCCATTTTATATCTAAAAATTGGCTTGGTGACTTTATCCAAATGTTTGTTTAGCCTTTGTCTTTGTGAAACTGGCTCAGAGCAGTGCAGTTTTTTGCAAGCCTTGCTCCAAATTCAAGTAAGGGCCTGTCTCTTTCTTTCAGTTATGCCTGGCTTTTGAATACTTTCTGCATATAAAATACTTTCAACTAAAGTTTTTACCTTCGCCCTCTGTCTATCTCTGCCTGTCAATCTCTCTCTGTCCTTTTCTTTCTCCCAGTAGCTGCTGTGCCAAGTGCAGTTGTGTCTCTGTGCAGTGAAGTGATGTCTCTAGAATTACTTTAAATGTGCAAAACAGCAACATACGTAATCTGCTATGATCAACAGGGAAAAGGGACTTCACATTAATGTGGCTTGATGTGCTAAATCAACTATGCTATTTTAGTGTCTGTCCATAGGCATCATTAATGATGGCGACCTGTCAGCATGTCTTTTTACCATGACTGGTTTTGCCCCCCACACTTATGGCAAATAGCGGAAACTGTTGAGCAGAGTTTTTCTGTTTTGTTTGTGGTTGGTGTAATGAATGGTGAACATGTTCTGGAATTCTAGAAACACAGAACCACTCATACTGAAAGAAAAAGAGTTGCTACATGCTTGTTTAATGTTAAATGCATTTATCCACTAACCTACAAAATTCCAGGACTAATATTTAAATGTTTTTGCTCACCAAGACCAAGTATTTATTTGATCAAAAATACAGTAAAATGAGTAATATTATAAAATATTATTACAATTTAAAATAAATGTTTCCTCTTTGAATAATATATTTAAATGTAATTTATTTGTGTGATGGCAAAGCTAAATTTTCATTAGTCTTTCCAGTCATTCCAGTCTTCAGTGTCAAATGATCCCTCAGAAATCTTTGTGTAAGGGTGGTTTCCCTACAGTGGTAAACCACACTTACAATTCCAATCATTCCATTATTATTATCAATGTTGAAAACAGTTGTACTGCATAATATCCTTGTGAAAACTGTGATACACAATTATTACACAAGGTATGGGGTAAGTATGTATTTAATATATACGTACAACTTGTTGAAAAGCAGTTTTTTTTTTTTTTTTTTTTGCATATCAAGTCAAAATATTATGGTTTACCTTTTAGATTTTCTTCTGGAAATTCTATTGACCTGACCTTGGGTTCAGTACATCACATAGATAATTTATTTATCAAAACAGTAAAAATATGATCTAATTAATATTAATAATTATTAAGGTAGAGTGGGGGAAAACACCCCCCTTAAGGATTATGTTTTTTTTTTTTTTTTATGTTTGAGAAAAAAATTATGTCATTCTGAAAATATAATACTCCCTATCTATAGGCCCTACTGTTCTCATATCATATATAACTGTGATGTTTTACAAAACAACAAGCTTTAAAACGCTTTTTTTCTTACTGTTTAAAATTAGATCATTTACTGTGAAATCCGTTTTCTCACCGGTACATCACCAGTGTAAGCTTCATGGTGAAAACGTCTACATCACTCTTGCCAACATAGTCCATAGTTACAATAAAAATTTATCTTGATTTTATCTTGTGGGCATTTTGGGAAAAATAGTAGGGGGGCGTTTTACGCCATGGGGGCCTTTCCCCCACTCTACCCTAATATTAACTGTCCACCTCTAAATTAGGGAGGTTTATACACAACAACACAGATGGCAGATGTGGTTATGCAGCTCTCATTATTCCATTAATGCTTGACTTTTAAGTGCACGTGCATGTTTGCTCACAAGCTCAATGTCACTGTAATAAAGTCTAATTTAATTATGAAATAGAAGACCCAGCACAGCCCACTTTGCCCTCATGGTACAGTGGGAAACAGCAGTAATAGCCGGCCTGCACTCTGATAAGCAGTAAAGCAGTAATTGGGGTGTCATGAGCCACAGGTGTGATGTCCTCCCACATGTTTCTCTGTGCAATGTAGGAAGAGCTACCTGACTCTAATTAAAATGAGCCGCATCAGGAAGAGCTCACTACTTTGGTTGTGAATCAGTACATTTACTTTTACACATACAGTATCTAATGTTCTGTCATGTGTTCATGTCTTTGTTCAACATTTTATGTTCTTGATCCCAAAAAGGGTTAATATAATGAACTAAAACTGAAACCATTAAAAAAACTTTCATTATTCGAAATAAAATAAACTTTAACTGAAAAAAAACCCTCTTTAATTTCACCTTAAGTTCCTAATGCAACATTTTTCATTTTATAGTTTAGTTCAGTTCATATAGTTTAACTTGATATAAAATAAAACTGAAACTGAAAATAAAATGGGTTATATGAAACTAAAACTGAAATAAAACTAATAAAAACTTTATAAACATTTAAAATAATAATAATAATAATAATAATAATAATAATAATAATATAATTATGACACAATGAAATTACTATTCTATTTTACTAAAAACACTATTATACTAACAATAAAAACTGTCTCAAAATACTATAATAAAATCTATAAATTTATGTAAATAATACTAAAATAACATCATTCCTAATCATAGACATTGAGCTGTGAAAACAAATGGCAGGATTTTACAATATTTAACAGTAATATGTTACGATAAAATGAATTTAGGAGTTTACAGTGAAATCAATTCAGGCTAGGTATTTATAATATAATATAATATAATATAATATAATATAATATAATATAATATAATATAATATAATATAATATAATATAATATAATTTAATAGTGAAAGCAAAAACAACAGCAAAAAAAAATCCTGCAGCACATAACACACACACACACACACACACACACACACATACTTGAATTTGTGGTTTACGGGGACTCTCCATAGGCGTAATGGTTTTTATACTGGACAAACTGTATTTTATATCGCCCTACACCAACCCTACACCTAAACCTACCCCTTACAGGAAACTACTGGCAATTTTTGAATTTCATAAAACACCGTTTTGTATGTTTTTTAAGCCTTTTGTTTTACGGGGTCCTCATAAACCATGTTTACGTTGTAGTACCCATGTCATTATACACATTTGTGTTCTCATAAACCATATATACCAGTACACACACACACACACACACACACACACACACGCACACACACACACACACACACACACACACACACACACACACACACACACAATTCAATTGAAAAACTGAATAGTATTGATCATTTTCTGCTGGACATTTGCTGTTAATTTTATGGACATTTCCTTTAACCCTAAAACACAACACAATGCATGATGCAATGCGTAATTCAAAACACCTATGAAAATCAATTCAGAAAATTCTTTAATATTAACACAGTACACTGGGCCCTACTTGTTACAATATTTTTCTCAGAGTGTGTTCACTATGAAGTTATGCAGCTGCCTGTAGTAAACTCTAGAACTACTACTATAAAATATTCTAAATGTATATACTGTAAATCCATGTCATAATTTTTTACAGTGTACCACCTTGAGAAAGAGAGTCTTTGCATAGTTAAATGACTGCTCGACCCGTTTCCGCCAATGTGGTGACAGAATGACAGCAAAAAGAGCAGTAGGTGTGACCGTCAATATAATGAGCATTTAAATGTGTCCCATTAAAGCTTAACAGTCGGAATTCTTCTTGGTTGAGTTACCTCAGAACAGAACAGGCACAACCTCTGATGCAGGAACAGCTCTAATTTCATAGTCATTATATAGTCGGCCACAAATCAAAGATCCAAGAATGAAACTGACAGATGATAACCTTCTTTAAATTTGTAGTTCAAAAATATTGTTCTTGTAGAATATAGAACCCTAACTAAAGCAGTAATCTCTGTAATATGAGTCTGCTCTTGATGTGCGTGTCTACATTCTGATTCTTCTGCACATGAAACAGCCTGATTATTAATGACTGATCAGTGTGACTTCCATCTGCCCACAGCACTGGAGTCCCTCACGCATGCTTCATTCATCCTGAAGGGGTCAAGCTGTCAAAAATAAGTTTAAGGTCAATGCAATGTCTGTGACCAGGAAATCAACCATATTGTCATTTTCTGGACACTGCACAAAGAATTACATTCAGCAGTTTTTTCATCACAGAGGATGAAGGGATGTTTTTCCAGTGTTGTTGTGAATATACTGCCATCTACTGAGGCAGACAGTTTAAGGTTCAATGACTAATTTAAATTTGTTTCAGAACTTTTGTTGTGTTGTTCTTCACAGACATTAGACAGTAATAAACTAACATATAACCCAAAACAGTTCTGCTGCTTTAACCCAATTGGCTGAGCAGAATGCCAACAAGAATGCTAATATAGAGCAGGGCCATGGCAGTGCTGTTTTAGTATTATAAACTATTTATTGATATTTTGAATTAGCTTTCTTTTTTTTTTTTTTAGCTTTGATTTTTATTTATTTTTTTTAACAAATTTTGTTAAGTGCTTTTGTAATTTTTATTATTTTTATAACCGCTATAGCTTTATTTTATTTTTATTTTAATTTTAGTACTTAAACTTATTTATTTCACTTACCTGCCAAGGCAACATTTTTCATTTCTAGAATTTCGGTATTTTAAATGTAAGTTTTTCAACATAATATTTTATAATTTATTTCAAAAGTAATTTTGAATAGTTTTAGTTAACAGTAACAACACTGAACAACAGCAGTGTTTAAGGGAATATAGATTAATCTGAATGTAACTGTTGTGGGAGGGGGAAAAAAAAAAAACAATGTTAATTTAACATCAATCAAAGCTAATAATGTTTCAGCCTAAAGTTCATTGTAACTCATTGTCCCTCACTTATTAAAAATGTGTTACGTAAAATTGCAATGCACATCACTAATGATTATTTGATTAGGTAACAATGTAAACATCATAATGTAACATTTCATGACAGATCTAATTAGCCTACTGACTTTTTGCGTCACCTAACAATTAAAGGGCGAAGTCTAAAATAGTTGTTCCTATAAGTAGCCACTAGATGTCAGTGATGTCTAAAAAAAAAAACGAAGGTGAGTTTTGTTGGAAACGTTCAAAATTGAGGAAAATGAGGTTGACTTTATTATTATTATTATTATTATTCCTACCATTTGAGCATTTCCCATGAAATATCTGTTAAAACATATTATGACTTTTGCTAACTAGACGGAGTTTCTAATCAAATGCGTGTATATGACAGCGTGTTATTATTAGTGGTGACCAGTGCAAGAGTAGGAAGTGCACTCAAGCGAAGGGAGTGGCTTCAGCAGCAGTCTCTCTTCTGTCTACCTGAGTCTGAGAGCTGGACTTTGACTGGGAACTTTAAGGAAATAGGAAAAAACCTAGAGCACAACTTCGCAAGGTTAGTGAGCAATTTAAATGAATACAGGGTTGATGGCGGTGGCCGAGACATCGCACTATCTTTTATTTTACATGAATAGTCACACCAAATTGTTAATAATTAACTCATTAAAATCACAAAACTTGTAATGTATTCAAGAATGATCCAAATGTGTCGTAATATATGAATATATAATATTACTTAAAATACATAATTGTATATTAAAACTATTTTACCTGCGTTTATATAGCCTAGGCTATATGTGTGTTTTGGAGGGCAAGTCTGCGCAGGTACAGTTATGTGCACGCGCATTCCAGTGTCTGGAGAGTCTGTCCACGAAACCTGCTATCGAGGATTTAATAGTGAGGTCTGCGTTGTGTTTATTTCGTCTTTAGAAGCAGTTTAAGGTTGTCAGCTTCTAAGTATTTCACCATTTGATTAACTGCAAGGCAATACAGGACCTCTGTATTTGGGTGAGGAGGATTATGTTCCAGGAAACAACATGCAATTATATAATTAAAAGCTAAGCATTATATAGGTGCATATGTACTTTATTCCCTTAGAGATGATAGTGGGGAAAATCAACTTATATAAAACAATATATGAACAACAGAACACAAGAGTGTCTATCCATATTTATTTATTTATTTGCTTCCTGCTCTCAGTCAGGGCATATATGTTTAAAACAAACAAACATTGAACTATATATAATTTAATTACTTATAAATGTCTAATAAAAATGATAGACGCATAAAACTAACTATTAAAAATCTGTAGCATCTTTGTTGTTTTAGAATCTAACATTGAAATACTTTTTTTTTTTTCTCCAGGTAAATATAAATCTGTTTTCATATGTAGGGCTCCTCCCTTGAGCTGGTCCTGTATTCTCTTTGTGCTCGGAGCTGGTGTTAGTTTGCAAAATCTATAGCCTCTAGAGGTCAAATCCCACATACTTGTTATCTGTGCTAGATTAACTATTTCAGAAAAAGTCAATTCATTCTGGTTGCTTCACTGATGATTATTTGTTTTAAACTAGCCAAACTTTAAAAACAACGTCAGCTTTAAGTCTGAAACTTTAGTCCTGTGTAATCAAATGATTAGTCACTTAAAAGAAGACTTACAACCGAAACCAAATAAAACTGAGACATTTATTCTTGGCATTCGTGACACATTTTAAAATAGTAACAATAAGGGATTATAATTAATCTCACATTATTTAACACAAAGGTTTTGTCATATTCAGGCATTGCGCAAGACTGTTTCAGTTGCCTGTGCACAAATAGAATAGAGTCATGTAAGTTAAAAAAGACATGTAGCCTTACTTCTAGGAATTCATTGCCTCAGGCAAACAACACAGCAAGACAAGCCCTAAAAGGGAATACATACACAGAAACACGCACTCACATACATACATAAACTAGCATCTTGCTGTGCCTTTAGATTTTATGTCAGACACCATCTAAACAGTATGACACCACACTGCAAATCAGTCCATACTGTATCATCTCTGCATTCCAGTAAATACAATCACATGGGTGTGAGAGACATAATTATTTGAGCACAGAAACACAACCACTGTGAGCAAACACAGTGTAAACTTTGGTCTAATGGATGTATTGAAGTAGTTGAATGGTATGTGAAGGCTTTTGAATCTGGTAAGGTTTTAGGTTGTCTAATAGCTATGCACATTATATGGGTACCGTACCATATATTAGAGCTTAGAGTTTTTAAATGTAGTGTATCTATTGATATTGTATGTATAATTGTTCATGCTGATTTCCCTCATTTTTATGTGTAGATCTGTGCCATCATCTAACCCTCACTTAAAGTTAATCTTTAAAAACACTAATAATTGTTAAATGTAATCTTTAACGAATCTCAAAATGAATGTCTATTTTCATGCTGTAAATTATAATGTTGTGATGCATAAATCCATTTTTCTCTTTTAAAATGACTGCTTTTTGTTTTATTATTAATTTATTTAGACAAAATAGTAGAAGTGTATAAAAGTATTATATACAGTGGGTACGGAAAGTATTCAGACCCCCTTCACTTTTTTCAATTTTGTTATGTTGCAGTCTGATACTACAATTGTTTAAATTCTTTTTTTTCCTCATTACTCTACACTCTGTCCTTTATAATGACAAAGTGAAAACAGAATTTTAGAAATGTTTGTAAATTTATTAAAAAGAAAAAACTGAAATATCACATTTACATAAGTATTCAGACCCTTTACTCAGTACTTAGCTGAAGCACCTTTGGCAGCAATTACAGCCTCGAGTCTTTTTGGGTATGACGCAACAAGCTTTGCACAACTGGATTGGGGGAATTTCTGCCATTCTTCTTTGCAAATCCTCTCAAGCTCGGTCAAGTTGGATGGGAACCGTCTGTTGACAGCCTTTTTCAGGTCTCTCCAGAGATGTTCGATAGGGTTCAAGTCAGGGCTCTGGCTGGGTCACTCTAGGACATTCACAGAGTTGTCCCTAAGCCACTCCTGTGTTGCCTTGGCTGTGTGCTTAGGGTCATTGTCATGTTAGAAGGTGAACCTTCGGCCCAGTCTGAGGTTCTGAATGCTCTAGACTCGGTTTTCATTAAGGCTATCTCAAAATTTTGGTGCATTGAGCTTTTCTTCTACTCTGATGAGTTCCTCAGTCCCTGCCGCTGAAAAACAGCCCAACAGCATGAGACTGCTACCACCACACTTTACTTTTGGGATGGTACTCTGCAGGTGATGAGAAGAGCCGGTTTCCTTCAAACATGATGCTTAGAATTGAAGTTCATCAGACCAGGTAATCTTGTTTCTCAGAGTCTGAGGGTCCTTTAGGTGCTTTATTGCAAATTCCAAGTGTGTTTTCATGTGTCTTCACTGAGGAGAGGATTGAGTTTGGCCACACTCCCATAAAGCCCAGATCGGTGGAGTGTTGTAGTGATGTTTGTCCTTCTGTAGGTTTCTCCCATCTGCATATATGATCATGGAGCTCAACTAGAGTGACCACCAGGTTCTTGGTCACCAATCTAGACAAGCCACTTCTCCATCAATTGCTCAGTTTGGCTGGGGACCAGCTCTTGGAAGAGTCCTGGTTGTGCCAAACTTCTTCCATTTGAGAATTGTGGAAGCCACTGTGCTCTTGGGAACCTTCAGTGCAGCAGAATTTTTTTTGTAGCCTTCCTCAGATCTGTGCCTCAATACAATCCTGTGTCTGAGCTCTGCAGGCAGTTCCTTTGACCTCGTGGCTTGGTTTTCGCTCTGATATGCATTATCAGCTGTGAGGCCTTTTACAGAGAGGTGTGTGCCTTTCCAAATCATGTCCAATCAATTTAATTTACCACAGGCGGACTCCAATCAAGGTGTAGAAACATCTCTGCAATGATCAAGAAACATGGGAGGCACCTGAGCGAAATTTCAAGTGTTGTTGCAAATACTGAATACTTATGTAAATCTGACATTTCAGGTTTTTCTTTTTAATAAATTTACAGACATTTCTAAAATTCTGTTTTCACTTCATCATTATGAGGTACAGAGTGTAGATTAATGAGAAAAAAAATGAATTTAAACAATTGTAGTATCAGGCTGCAACATAACAAAATTGAAAAAAGTGAAGGGGGTCTGAATACTTTCCGTACCCACTGTATGTTGCCATTAATGCAAAATGCCTTAGCACATGCCACACATGGTTCAGTTAACTATAAACCCTGAACTTTTGTTTCCAAACTGGCCTTACTACCAGATGAGATGATTGTGTAATGGTGTGTGGATATCTTTGAGGACATGGCGAGTGATGCAAGCACCCTTTCCTGGAAGGTACCCACCCAGGACTGGGATGGGGGCATCAAAAGCCCTGACCTGGGTCCTGTTGGAGATGGCGGTCTTGTGAAGATCATCAAAGTGTGCTTCAGCAGTAGTAACAACCTCAGCAAAAACTTCAAACTGGTCAAATGTGACAGCTCATGGCAGATCAAGGTATACATACACTACTGCTGGAAAGTTTTATTTAATGTTTTTGAAAGAAGTGTTTTATGTTCACCTAGGCTGCATTTATTTATCAAAAATGCAGTGAAAAAAGTCATAATGTGAAATATTATTACAACCTAAAGTAACTCTTTTCTATTTTAATATATTTTAAAATGTAATTTATTGCTGTGATAGCAAAGCTGAATTTACAGCAGTCATTACTCCAGTCTTCAGTGTCACATGGTCTTTCAGAAATTATTCTAATATGCATTTGGTTCTCAATAAACTTTTTTTTTTATTATTATTATAATCAATGTTTAACACAGATATGATGCTTAATATTTTTGTGGAGTTCAAAAGAACATTTATGTGAATCTTTTGTAATATGATAAATGTATTTGCTGTCATTTTAAGTGCGCCCTTGCTGAATAAAATTGAAAAATCTTACTGCCCCCAAATGTTTGAATAGTAATCTGTATGCCTAGAAAAACTGAATTATAGTATTTCTAGTAATATTATGCCAAATGTTGGAATACCATGTCTGAACACTTGGTGTTTTGCTTATCCATCAGACTATCATCCAGTCTATTCTGATCAGTGGGCGTTTGGGCCCAAATGTGCAAAACCCGGGATGCTTTGGGCTGAGGCTCAAACACCTCAAATCTGAGGAGCTCCACTGGCTTCATCCAAACCTGACTGTAGGAGAGGTTGAGCAACGCTACGAGAGCCATCACGCCGAGGCAGAGTGGAGGTGAGGGAGAATGACGGTGGTCACTCTTGACTCATATCACCAATATACTGGCCATTATTTGAAGTTTTCATAAATGTGCGTATGTGTTTTATTTCAGATATGATCTTAGGATTCGCTACATTCCCACTGATTTCATGAAGAGGTTAAAAGAGGACAGGACGTTCCTTTTGTATTTCTATCAACAGGTCAGCAAACATCTCCAGATTTGCTTCCTGTCTGTGGTTGTATGTGGTTATGTTTTGTTAGTGAGTTCATGTAAATACTGTTCCTCTTCTGGCAGGTGCGTTGTGACTATATGCAGCATCATGCTAGCAAAGTTAGCGACGGCATGGCACTTCAGCTGGGCTGTTTGGAGATCAGGTAACAAAAAACATAGTCTGTTTGCTTTTATTGATATTGTCTGATTATCCTGTGTAACTGCAGGGCTTCATGACCAGCAACTGAGTACATATTTCCAATGCTATAAACAGAGGTTTCCAGAACTAAAATGAGCAATTTTCAATTATTCAGTAATTCAATTTATATTACTCTAGGTACAAAATATTATTGAATTGTGAGGTAATTTCAGAGCATTGCATCACATGTATGGTTTGTTCTGTCTTCCAGGAGATTTTATAAAGACATGAATGCCAAAGGTCTAGAGAAAAGGTCCAACTTTGACTTGCTAGAGTAAGTTCGTATTTTTCATTTGTATTTAAAGCTGCAGTCCATAACTTTTTTTGGTTAAAAATGATCTGAAATCAATATTTGAGCAAGTACATAACCAGCCAGTGTTCAAAACTACCACCTTACTTTAGTCTGATTCACAACGGTAAGCTTATAATAATGTTTTCTAATTTGAGTGGTACGGGTAGGTTTTCTCAGGAAATTTGAGCATGCTGCCGCATGGTTGCGTCACGTCTGTAAACATAAAGAAGTTGTCCCGGCCACTACGCTATCGCATGTGAGGATCCTGCAAGTGGCAGATCGTTCATAGCCTTTTCTCACAGCAGCTAGAATAATTAAATGTATCATTTTGATGGTGGATTGTAATCCAGAAAGGAGTATGTGTTTATGAAACACGTGAATGAAATTAAATTATATTCCAGTTTTAAATGTGCTTCTGATTACAAATAGCCTGGGATTACACAAGATTTGTATTTTAAAGACAACCAGTTCGAAGGGAGCATAGTTTGCTTTTTGGGTTAAAAGAATTTCTTAATATGAAATTCGAATGGTATGACAATTAGATATTAGACTGTACAGAAATTGAAATCTACACGCTAATACACACTATACTCATAGTCACGCAACGCTGATGTTGTTAACATTAATAATTAGAGAATAAAGTATAACAATAATAATACTTTGCGTGGTTTGATGTGATATGAGCTAACCGATCTTTAGATTAAATCACCATTGGTAGCGTGATTTATGGTAGTGTTTTTTTCCTCAGTTGGTCAGAACAAACATGGCAAATTTGTTACTTACTTGTTCAGATGGCAATATACGGTGAAAATTCTTATTTGTGTCATATATTCCAAGACGTAGGCTAGAATCTGTGATTGCGAAGTACAGTAAATATCCACACCGGTGCGGTGACTGACAGCCACACATTCACCTCAAAACATTAGATTCATCTGCGCTGGAGCCGTGCCGGAGCAATTCCAGGTTTTCAAACAGAGATGGCGACAAAGAGGCAAAACTTACGGACTGCAGCTTTAATTAATTTTAAAAAGGTGATTTTTTTTAATGTTTACTAATATGGTGCTTTTTTATTTAGAAAAGATGTTGGTCTGGACCTGTTCTTTCCTAAGGGACTTATTGACAGTATGAAGGTTAGATTTGTTTTCCACTTTTCTGTGGTGCCATTATTTTATTAAAGGAGAAGTTCACTTCCAGAATGAAAATTTCTTGATAATTTACTCACCGCCATGTGATCCAAGATGTTCATGTCTTTCTTTCTTCAGTCGACCAACTGTGGCCAACGGGTTGAAGGTTCGAATTGCAGTTCAAATGGCTCTCTACACCATCCCAGCCGAGGAATAAGGGTCTTATCTATTCAAACAATCGGTCATTTTCTAAAAAAAAAATACAATCTTATAAACTTTTTAAACCACAAATGCTCGTCTTGCACTAGCTCGACCTCACGCGTTACATTATCATGCATGCGTGACGTAGGCGGAAGTACCAACCCAGTGTTTACAAAGCGAACATGCAAATAAAACCAATTATGGGAAAACAATTTGAACCGAAGTACACAGATGAAGAACTAACTGTATGTGACGTTTCCAACGTGATTACGTAATGCATGAAGACGTGGACACGCATCGCATAGCTAGTGCAAGACAAGCATTTGTGGTTAAAAAGTCTATAAATTTTTTATTTTTTTTAAGAAAATCAAAATGACAGATCATTTTACTAGATAAGACCCTTATTCCTCAGCTGGGATCATGTAGAGCAATTTGAAGCTGTATTAAAACTGCAATTTGGACCTTCAACCTGTTGGCCTACATTCAAGTCCATTATAGTCCATTATATTCCTGGAATGTTTTTCTCAAAAAACTTAGTTTCTTTTCGACTGTAAAAGGAAAGACATGAACATCTTGGATTACATTCGGGTGAGTAAATTATTAGGACATTTTTATTCTGGAAATGAACTTATCCTTTAACAGGCCATTTCCAGAGTTAAAATTGAAGTTGTAAGTTTTTGTGTTCAATATATATATTTTTTTTTTTCCAATTGCAAACCGTTTACCAAGACATTTAAATTCAGCATAAATTCAGATTTGTTCATGTGTAATCTTTTTTAAATGAATGGAGAAAATGCAGAGAAGTAAGGGATAATATGCAGCTAGCCAGTCAAAATAAACCTTAAAATAAATCAGGACCCTGATAAAACAAACCGAAAAAATAAACAAGTGGCAGCTTATGAGATCTTACCACACTGAAATTCTACATCTAAACTGTAAAATTTTGGTTTTAACAGCCCAAGCAACTCAGGAAGCTCATCCAGCAAACGTTTCAGCAGTATGCATTACTAAAGGAGGACGAGTGTATGATCAAGTTCTTCGAGACCTATGGGGAATTCTCCAACTTTGATGAGGAAATATTTCCTTGTGAGCTAGTGGTAAGTTCTCCAACTTAGGTGTTAAAATATGTTGGGGTTTATTCAAAGTGGAAGATTTAATGTGCTAAATTGAATTTACTAAAGTCCATTTTAATCTACACAGCAAGGTTGGAGTTTAGCAGTGGATTTAGTCATTGGTCCCAAAGGCATTCGGCAACGTACCAAAGCAGACTCCACTGTGAGCAACTTCATACTTAATTTGCAATCAAGTATTTATTCCTTTTTTTCATGCCAGTTGTCATTGTCCAAATGTTGTTTCAAGTTCATGCATGTTTACTCTCCCCAGGCTGTTTGCCTTGCTGAATTTAAACAGATCCGAAGTATCAAGTATATCACACAGAGTGATGGCAGAACATTGTTACTTATCGAAATTGAGGGTGCTAAACAGGTGAGAACGTTCTCACTTCAGTATTAGGTTGTTAAACTTCATATGCACAATGCCACTCTTGTGGTAAACTAGCTGTGGCCTTTTTTTTCCATTCCTAGCCTCTTTCCATCAGTGTGGCATCTCTGGCCATTGCGGAGAACATGGCTGATCTGATCGATGGCTACTGTCGGTTTCTTAACCACCCAGACTCATCTTTGATAGTTGGTCCAAATAAAAGTAAATCTCCTAAAGGTAAGCCTCAATTAATGTATGTCTGTGAATGTCAATAGTCATTTTACAAAGAGTCATTTAAAAGAGTTAAAGCTTGTGTGAACTACTTCCAGAGGATTGATCATTATTTATTTTCTAAATTCTTGTCATCTGGAAAAAATCTGAGATAAATGACTAGACGTTTTCTGAAATGGCAGCACTCTTCTGAATGTTGTGCGTTTTGAATCTTGTCTTTTGTGATTAATGTGGGTTTGGGGATTGCCATAATTCTCTGTATTGCAAACTGAGATTTATCTTTGCTGTCTTAGGTGTGCAGTTGCGCAACTCTCTTCCTGAAATTCCCTCCGGGTGAGTACATCAACATTCCTCTATCTCTGTTTTCTTCTCAGGACTACAACACAGAATAATTATTAATTGCTATAACTCTAAAGTGATCTCTCTTGGAATAATTCACAAAGTGAAATGGATTTGTACGTACATTTTAAATACTTTATTTCACTGTCCTTATTGCTATTCACTCTTTCCTGCTGTTAGGAACAAAACAGAAAACTTCAGATACAGCAGTGAGTATCAGACCCTCCTTTAGTTACAATCCAGTTCAAATACTCAGCTTGATATTTGCTTTATTATGATAAGTTCAGGACAATATGATAGCATCAAATCTATCTTTCAGACTCTGATATATACTGTGAAATCCCAGATGAAAAGCCGCCACCACCACCTGGTATGTATGGGAATTTTTTTTTTTTTTTTTTTAATGTGTTCAGGGTAAGTATCACTGTAAAATTGTGCACTTACTCATTATTGTTTGTACTGATGTGCTCTTCATGTGTTTTGCAATAGCAAAGTTTGGACTGTCCAGGAAAGATATTATCCTGAAACGTATGCTGGGTGAAGGCTTCTTTGGGGAGGTTCATGAAGGAGTTTACCAGAAAAAGGCAAGCAGTACTAGACACAATAGTTATATGATGATGCAATGAAAACTGTTTTTGCTGGTCAAATCTGGATTTTCCTTTTACAGTACATTTAGCATAATGGTGTTAGATGTCCTACAATAACATTAGCAAATCTCATCATTAGTGACTTAGCTAATATGATTAGTTTCATTTTTTAATAGAATATTTTTAATTGTCTTGGTTAGAATGGGGAGAAGATTAATGTTGCGGTGAAGACCTGTAAGGAATGTGCACCTGATGTCAGAGAGAAGTTCGTGGGTGAAGCTGGTACGTAAATGAAAACTCAGGGTACTTATTATAGCCTATTAAAGTCAATAGATGTTTCTTGAACTATGGCCACTTTTGTAACTGTGGACTTTTAGATTATAAATTATCACAACATATTACATTTGTGTATATACAGCGAGTGTGTATACTCATCAATCACCAGAGAATTCTGTCATTGTTTTCTGAAGTGTCAGGTTTTTTTCCCTAGCATATCTCAAATGATGTATTGGGTTTAATAACATTCTGTGGTGGAAATAACATTTTAAATATTTTGGACTTCTTTGACTTGCTAAGGCTAAAATTATAGCTGTAATTTTGTGTATTTTACATAAACACAATAAATATGATTGCATAATTTGACTAAATTACAGCTTGATTAGAAATTATATGCAAGAAAATCAAGATTCCCACAGTATTATATTATATGATATATGAGGAAGCCTAAATTATAAAAGTTTGATTGCTACTTGAAAAAGTGAATGAATAAAATCTGAAAACACCATGGTCATTTTTATAAAGAATGTACTTTTTTTTTTAGATATTCCAGGTGCAGCTAAAATATTTTATTGTGTAGAAATTGTGAGAAAAAATATTTTAATTTTTTTATTCTTATCAAATAAATCACACTCACAAATAATCAACTGTTAAAAAGTCATGGGATTAAATATAGTTGTGGACAGTTGGTCAAAAAGGTTGAGAACCACTGCTGTTGTCTCTGTGAATTAAGTTTTGAAAAACTTAGTGGCAAAATTGTTAAATTGTTGGCTGTGGTGGAAATGACACAGTGGCAGAAAGTCATAAAAATGATGCAATAATATATGAATAAATAGTTTTCACATATTAAATTTTGAAGTTTTATGTAATACATCAGTTATTTTTTTAATGAGTTTTCATATTTAAGAAAATCTGAGTCCCAGATTTTGAAACAATCTATATTAGACATTTGAAATGTAGCAGAAATAAACAATAAAATATAAAAATACAATAATGAGTAACTGTATTCTTTTACCTGAATTCAGTTATCATGAAGAACCTGGACCATCCACACATAGTACGACTGATTGGAGTGATTGAGGAAGACCCAGTATGGATTGTCATGGAGCTGTGTCAGCACGGGGAGGTAAACAATAGCCCAGATGCTGGATGTTATCACTCTTATTTGTATTATACGTCAAAACACGTCTTTTGGAAAATTGCAGGACCAATAATGTTGTCACTATGAGTGATTATTTTGGGGAGGGTGGTAATATATTATATGAGGTAGAGGGGTTTACATAACTTTTAAATTGAATCAGCAAAATTCCTTTTCAATCCATAGTGTAATTCCATTTGCCAGAACTGCTGTGATTGATTTAGCAAACTCAATTAAGTGAATGCCATAGATATGGCTCTATTAACATTTACAGGCTCTGTAAAAGAGTCATAAAATGTTTACAAACTCACAGGAAGTTCAGTATTGAATGAATCAACAACAGTGCGTCTTGTCAAGTACAGAATGACTGGCTTGAGCAGTCAACTAGTGGTGAACTCAAACATGTGCATGATTTAATAAACCAACTTAAGAAACCACCATAGGGTCTGTAAAATGCATCTCAGGGCAGCGCAAAGCCTAGCTGTATTGCCTGTATGTGTAATGCTTCACTTTAATAAAAATGCTTGTTTTGTGTTCACAGCTGGGGAAGTACTTGACAAAAAGTCAGCAGAGTTTGACCAACGTAACTCTGGTACTCTTCAGCCTACAGATCTGCAAAGCGCTTGTTTACCTACAGGGAATGAACATGGTCCACAGGTGCGACATGCACTTCAATATTTTTCATTCTTTATTATCCATATACTACCATTCAAAAGTTTGGGGTCGGTTCATTTTTTTATGTTTTTGAAAGTTTTTTTTTTTGTTGTTGTTGTTTTTTTATGTACACCAAGGCTGCGTTTATTTGATTGTGAAATATTATTACAATATAAATAACTGTTTTCTATTGTAATATATTTTAAAATGTAACTATGGCAAAGCTGAATGATCAGCATCATTACTCCAGTCTTCAGTATCACATGATCCTTCAGAAATCATTCTAATATGCTAATTTGCTGCTCATGAAACATTTCTTATTATTATCAATTTTGAAAGCAGTTGTGCTGCTCAATACATTTGTAGAAACATTGATACATTGATACTATGGGAGACCAATGCTTAATTAAAAAAAAAAAAAAAAAAAAACTTGGTCAGAATAAATTTAACCATGCTACAATTTTTACATATGTTACGGATTTTAAAAATTAACAAAAATTTACCTCTGCATCCTAATTCAAGCTACTATCAAATGTGAATTTCTAAGAGACAAAAAAGTGATATTATTTGCATTAATATTATCAGGCAACTCAAACCTGCTTCTTGATTTGAAACAATATCATTAGAACATGAAGAATCTAAGAAATTAATTTTTCTAGTTAGATATTTATTTTGTTAAGAAAAAAATTAATGGTCTGGTTTCTACAACTTTCACTTTGGAGCAAAATTCTTGCTTTAAACTTGAAAGAAATAAAGATTTGACATTTATCGTGATAATTATCGATATAGACTGATATGAAAAAAATTATCGTGATAATTATTTTGGCCATATCGCCCAGCCCTAGGTTAGTGTATGAATTGTAACGTTTTTTACATTTTTAATACAGAGCATTCTTGGAATGTTTATTTATTTGTATTTATTTATTTATTTATTTTATTGCAAAATTTGTAGAACACATACAGAAACAGGGAGAAAAACATGACTATATTCCAACAAAGATCAATCATAAAAACAAGAACAGAAAACAAACATTCTGGAGTTGCATGTCAAATTATGGTATTATCTATACATACAAGTACAAAAATAAAATTACATCCTTTTAGAAAAGTTGTCATAATACATGAAAAATTTGGCACTCTTTTTGTTATTTATAAGTCTAAGAGATGAAACAAGAGAGTGCAATTCAACAAGAAAAAGGGGGAAAGATAAAGGTGATTTAAGCCATTTTTGTTTATGAATGAAGAATTTTGCATTCAATATAAGAAAATTAACATATTCAGCAGATAAAAGCTTTGGATTT
Source organism: Spinibarbus caldwelli (assembly GCA_039654775.1). Taxonomy (NCBI): domain Eukaryota; kingdom Metazoa; phylum Chordata; class Actinopteri; order Cypriniformes; family Cyprinidae; genus Spinibarbus; species Spinibarbus caldwelli. Next base: position 15,247,384 of record CM077240.1, on the reverse strand, counting down.
TCATAATAAAAAGCAACATCTTTGAGGACGAAGGTATGGGTCACATTTGTAAGATTAGAAACATAGGTGCTTAAGTCAACCCATAATTTGCTGGTAACACCACAATCAAAAAATAAATGGGCAGCTGTTTCTTCAACAAAACCACAAAAAGAGCAAGATTCATCAACATCAGAATATTTAGAAATAGACAAATTAACAGGATAAATTTTATGAAGGATTTTATAATGAATCTCCTTAACCTAGTTAGATATGCAAAATTTACTTGGCAAAAGCCAGGCCTTTCTCCAATTTATATTTGTTATAAAGGAACCCCAGCAGAATTTTCCTCTTGGAGTAATCTTTCTCTTTGTCTGAAATATTTTGCGAATATGTCTGTTATTGCATTTCCAGTCTAAAATATCGATACTACCCAAACATAAAGCCGGATAAACACTGTTGCCTTTACTGAATTTAAGGTGACTTTTAATTAACTGGGTTAAACCTACTGGGATGGCTCTCATCAAAGTATTATATTCTTTTGGTGGGACTGGACAATTATGGAGATTCATAAATTGTTCATATGTTAAAATATTACCAAACTCATCAAACACAGATAGAATACAGTTCAAGTTGTTATTAAACCATCTAGGGAAAAAAGAGACTTATTTCTAACAGTTATATCAGCATTATTCCAAAGGAGAGCTTTGTGGGGGGAGAAACCATGGACAAAACACAATTTCCACGAAAGACATTGCTGATGGAAGTTAGATAAGGAAATAGGTTATTTGCCAGGCAAGAAATTACACTTTAGTAAGAAAGACAGGCCACCAAGCTGGTCAAATATCTTATTTGGAATAAAAAAAAAAAAAAAAACACATTGACATTGGATTCTTAATGCATCTTCTCAGCCAGTTTACTTTAAAGGTGTTTACAGTATCTGCGAAGTCCAAAAAATCAAGGCCACCTTCGCTTCTGGAATTAGCAAGCACTTCTCTTTTTAATTTGTAAGGTCTATTTTTCCAAATAAAATCCAAAAATATTTTATTAATTTCCTTTATAGCTTTATCGTTGACAAAGAAAGAAAGAGCAGAATATACAAAGTGAGAGAGCCCTTCAACTTAAAAGAACTCTACCATATAAAGAAAGGTCTCTCTGAAGCCAGATGTTAAAGATCTGTTTAGTTTTTATCATTTTATCAGAAAAGTTCAAATGATGTCTACTGATTGAATTTTTTGAAAGATGAATTCCTAAATATTTTACACTTTTTTAACTAAGATACCTCCTAAGAGTATATCATCCATATCATGAATTGACATAATTTCACATTTCGAAGTATTAAGTTGTAGACCTGAAGCACATGAAAATTGTTCGACCAATTCCAGAGCTTTTGGTAAATGATTTTTGTCCTCCAAAAACAGCGTAGTGTCATCTGCTAGCTGCGCCATTTTGATCTCCCTGTCAAATACTGAAATTCCTTTCAAATTTTCATCATGGTTAATTCTTAGAGTAACTCTGTGGCTAAAAGAAATAAAAATGGGGAGATTGGACAGCCCTGTCTGACTCCACGATATATGTTAAACCTCTTAGAAGTTTCAAAGTTCACAATCACTGAGCTGTTAATACCTGTATAAAACATGGTTACAGTCTCTATAAATGCTTTACCAAATCCAAATAGTTCTAGAGTGCGAAAAAGAAATTTGTGTTCTATTGAGTTGAAAGCTTTATGAAAGTCAAGAAAGAGTATGAGATCATCTGAATAAATTAGATTTGAATAATCCAGCAAGTCCAGTACTAATCTTATGTTGTTAGAAATGTGACGGCCTTTCATGAAACCAGATTGAGATTCTGAAATAATATTGTCTAAACCATAACTTAATCTATTAGCATATACACAGGCTAATATTTTATAGTCTAATGTTAACAAAGTAATAGGTCGCCAATTATCGATTATTAAAAGATCCTTGTCTGGCTTAGGTATAAGAGAGATGACTCCCTGTTTCATAGTAGCGGTCATATCTCCCTGACTGATGCATTCGTTATGTGAAATAAAAGTATTTTAATAAACTCCCAAAAATGGAGATAAAATTCTACTGAAAGCCCATCGATCCCAGGGGATTTACCTTTTTTCATTTTATGTAGAGCTTGCTTGATTTCATCCATTGATAAAGGAGAATCACAAATTTGACTATACTCTAGATCAATAACTTTAATACGGTGTTTAATTAAATCAATAAATTTTTCAGAAATATTATAGTTGAAATTATAGGTATTAAGAGTGCTATAAAATTTGGCAACAAAGTCTGAGTACTTTTTGGTCTTTGGAAATGACTCCGTCAATATTAAGTGCGGAAAGAGCTTTCCTCTGACCTTTTCTTTTTTCCAGAGCAAAAAAAATAGCTAGAATTTATTTCCCCCTCCTCCAGCCATTTTGCACGAGACCTTGTATATGCACCTTTAGCCAAATCTAAGTAGGCTTCATCAAGCTCCAAATTTAACCTTTTTATTTCTAAATTTTCCTCTTCTGTAGTTTTACTTTTAGTTAGTAATGCATTGTTTATTAACCAACTCTGAATCAGTTTGATGTTTACTCTTTTTAATTTCTTTATTTCTTTTAACTGCTGTATATCTAGCTTTATATTTGAAGAACTCCCATGTGTTTTTTTATAATCTTCATTTAAGTCAATGAATAATTATTTGATAAGCTTGATGATACTATCATTAAATTTTTGATCTTTTAACAAGGTATTATTAAGTTTCCAATAGCCCCTGAGTCTCGGATTATCATGGATGTCACTCATCTTTATACAAACTAATTTATGATCAGATAAGGGGGCAATGGTGTGAGAAATATCTTTTATGTGGTTGAGGATAGAAGAAGAGATTAAAAATAAATCAATCCTAGATCTAAGAGACAAAGTTTTATTTGACCAGGTAAAATTTTTTGTATAAGGGTTAAAGAGCCGCCATGCATCAGTCAGGGAGAGATCCATGCAAAGAGACACAATTAAATCATTATTCATTCCACCGTCAAGTCTAGGGGTGTATCTGTCCAGACAATCATTCATAAATTTGTTGAAATCTCCTGCCAGAATAAAATAAGCATCAATATATTTTCTATTTACCTTCCTAAGTTTATCCACTAAATGAGAGAACATTACTCTGTTGGATGCACGAGAGTTGTGACCATATACACAGCAAGCTATGAAGGTGGCATTATCTTGTTTGATTACAGCAATAACTCATCCACCTTCATCAGAACTGAAAGTTTCTAAAACGGTTCCTTTAAAATGGTGTAACATAATAGCAGTCCCAGCCGAGTGATTGCTGCCATGACTAAAGAAAATTGAGTTTCCCCATTCATTCCTCCAAAACCTAACATCCGCTTCCCCTGAGTGAATTTCTTGAAGAAAGATAAGATCAGCTGCACTTCTTTTACAAAATAAAAAATAGTTTTTCTTTTCAAACTGTCCCGCAAACCTCGAACATTCAACGTTACAACAGACAAATATTTGAACTTGTTCTCCATAAGAAGAACCACCAAACAATTTAAACAAAAACAACAAAAGAACAGCTTTCTTTAGCTTTACCCTAAATGTAAAAGGAGAGGTGGTTAATAACCTAGTAGAGTATATTGGCTTCAAGGTGAAAAACAATTAAAGAAAAAAAAAAGAAAAAAACAAACAAATCAAGATTAATATTAAGGATAACAATTAAGGAGGATCAAATATAATAACTTCCATGTTACACACAACTTAAAAGAGTGTTGTTACCCGTTTTACGCATTTTAGAATATTGCATGAGAAAGGTAGCCAGTGCAGTCAGTAACTCAGCTTAGGTAACATCCGAATAGAAGACTTGCTTCCCATCAATCAAAGCAAAAGAGCTTCGGAAGCTTGCTCTCTTGCCCTCCTCGCGTGCCTTCTTCACGAGAGGCCACAGCTTGTCCTGTGCTGCTCTATCGTCAAGAGAAAGAGGCTCTGAAAGACGCAGTCTGTTTTCAGTTAGAAATTTGCATCTTTTGCCAGTGATCTGCTCCAGTGATCTCCTCACTGGAGAACCATTTGAGGAGGCAATTCACTCTCCTCAACTTATAATCGGAGGGAAAAGATGTTCACCAAAAGCCATTTTTGTCCCAGGAAAACCCTGTTTAATGTTTCAATGCAGTCAGATAAATTAAAGGGGTATTTCACCCAAAAATGTAAATTCTGTCATCATTTACTCTTCCTCATGCTATTCTTAACAATTATGATTTTTTTTCTTCCACGAAACAAAAAAGAAAATGTTTTTGTCCACTGTAATGAAAGGCAATGGAAAACAAATCGAGCTCTATTTTGATCACCATTGACACTCATTATATGTGGACAATAACTTTCTTCACAATTTCTTTTGTAACATGGAAAAAAGAGAGTCACACTGGTTTGGAACAACATATGTGTCATGGATTCACCAGGTTCTCCCGTCATACACACACAAACACTCAATCAGTGCTCTCTCACAAGCTTTCTGTTGACCACCAACTGCCACTCATAAGCTCATAAATCGGCCCTGCATTAAAGCATTAATGTTGAGTTTTATTATTTTTGTGAGTTGTACTCTAATCACAGATTGGATTCTTATATTCTTATACAGTTTTTCACTTCTGAAAGGTGAAATGTTAATACAAATTGCATTTCACTGTTCTGATTTGCAGTGAATAAATAACATTAAAAGATAATAAGGTAACACTGTTTATTACTGATTTTAAAGGTTACTAAACTTTAAATGATTTAGATATCTACATTTCTACATATAAATACACAACAAGATTGGCCCCTCTGTTTTAATTGTGGCCCCTCCTGTGCCCCCCAGTTGAAAAAATCCTAGAATCGCCCCTGTTTTCAGTACATGCATTCAGTGGGCGGAAAAGTCTGAGACCATGCCTGGAAATAAACATAAAATTTTATGATTTTTTTTTTTCAATTATGATGTAAAATGAACCACCTTTTCACTCACATTGTTATGCTGATAATATAAATTTAATATGGACAAAGCTACAAAACAGAATCATTTTCACTAGTGGTCTAATGGATTTAAAATTTCATTATTGTTGTCATTTGTTGTGTGTGTTGGGGTGATCTGCTTGACAGAGACATAGCTGTACGAAATGTGCTTGTTGCCACACCTGAGTCGGTGAAGCTGGGTGACTTTGGCCTTTCCAGATACATAGAGGATGAAGAATATTACAAAGGTTACCTCAGCTGTTTTACATACTCATCAAACTTATGATTTAATCATTTTATGATTCATCATTCCATTCTCTGTTGCAACTATAATCATCTTAACTCCTCTGTCACGTTATAAAATCTTCTAAAATATTCTTTGTTGGGTTTTTTATATTCCATTTAACAAGCATAGCAATTTCTCATTACCTTGTATTATGTCTGCAGCATCTGTTACTCGTTTACCGATCAAATGGATGGCTCCTGAATCTATTAACTTCAGACGCTTCACCACGGCCAGTGATGTGTGGATGTTCGGTGAGTGAATAGAAGAAAATCAGACAGATTTCGACATGTCTATTGTACCAAACAATGACACTGTTATATTAATTTAGACAGACACTCGCTTATTTGATTAATTAATATTGCCAAGATTTTGAGCACATATATTTTATATATATTTTAAGTCTGAAATGGTGTTCAGAAAACAGTATTTCTAAAATCGCCTTCGTGCTTGTATATTAGTCATCGTAAAATTCTCACAGGGCACATAATTCATTTTTATGAATCCAATTTCCAGTTTTGGCATGCTTAACCATCCTGTGCTTACAAACATTATTCGGCACTCCAGGGCAACTATTAAACTTAATTTATACAAATTGTCATACAATAACTGACTTTAATTTCTGTCACAACTTTTTACAATTTGCCAATTCATTTTAATCTAATTTCTAGGTGCAAGAATTATTTTGATATAAAACACAACTGTAAAAGTTTCTGTACTGCAATTTATATTTGTTTTCAATTAATATTATTCTTAATACTTGAGACATCAACAGATTTTATTTCTGAAGCCCCTCACTAAAACACTGGTTAAATAACACGACTAGACAGAGAGCCCTCTGTTTCTGGAGCTCAGCTGCCATGTTCTGTGAGTCTTGAGCTTTCACTCAGTTTCTCTGATTGATGGCTTCACATAAGAGTGCTGCCCCTCAAGATGCACCATCACCAGTACTGAAGCAAGGAGAAAGTCATGGACTGATGATCCCAACACAGTTACTTAAGCTTTAGCCTTTTTTCAGAAAAGAGCAACTGAAGTATAATTCACATAGTATAATTCATGTCATTCCAAACCTGTATGACTTTCTTTCTTCTGTGGATAATAAAAGAAGATATTCTGAAGAGTGGTACAGACAAAAAAAAAAACTCTTTGATCTTTTGTGTTCCACAGAAGAAAGAAATGCAGACAGGTTTGAAATGACCTGAAGGTGAGTACATGATAATAATTTTAATTTTTGGGTGAACTATCCTTTTAACATTTACTTATCTTTATATGATCATATGATATTCCTAAACACCAGAGGTATAAAATGAACAAAAGTCTGTCAAACCTTCCATGTAATTTCCCCCTCACTTCCATTTTATCCTCTCGTGTTGCTCCTGTCCAGCTGTGTGCGTGTGGGAGATTATGAGCCGAGGTAAACAGCCGTTCCACTGGCTGGACAACCGTGATGTGATTAACCAGCTGGAACAGGGCAACAGGCTGCCCAAACCTGAGCAGTGCCCTCCTGCCCTGTACTCTCTCATGACCCGCTGCTGGAGCTACGACCCCTGCGAGAGACCCACCTTCACCGAACTGGCCTGCAACATCAGGTTTCTCCCTTCATGCCCTATAATAATGTAGCCCTGTATCTTGTGCATTTGTAAAAAAGCCGAATATTACCTACTGTAATTTGATGATCCTGAGTTAAAAATCACACAGTGGTGTAATCAATGTTTTTAATATGCAATCTTTTTTTATTCTAAAGGGTTAATTCACCCCAAAATGAAAATTATGTCATTAATTACTCACCCTCATGTCGTTCCAAACCCGTAAGACCTTCGATCATCTTCGGAAAACAAATTAAGATATTTTTGATTAAATCGGAGAGCTATCTGACCCTCCATAGACAGCAACGCAACTGAAATGTTCCCAGGTCCAGAAACGTAGTAAATACATCAGTAAAACAGTCCATGTGATATCAGTGGCTCAACTTCAGTTTTGCGATGCTACGAGAATACTGTTTTTGCGCAAAGAAAACTAAAATAACATAATTTACTCAACAATTCTTCTCCCCCGGGTTACGTCTTCCATCATTTTGGAGAGTACCCAAGAACGTATTTGACGTAATCAGCGTTATTTACATTCGGGGGGGAAAGCACGCATGAACGTATAATCTGTGTAATAAGCGTTGTTTTACGCTTAGGGGAAAGCATGCGTATGTATTGTGATACTCTCTAAAATGGCGGAAGATGTAACTCGGGGGAGAAGAATGGTTGAGTAAATTGTTATTTTTGCTTTCTTTGCGCAAAAAAAAAGTATTCTCGTAGCGTCACAAAACTGAAGTTGAGCCACTGATGTCACATGGACCTGTTTTACCGATACATTTACTACTTTTCTGGACCTGGGAACATTTCAGTTGCGTTGCTGTCTATGGAGGATCAGACAGCTCTCCGATTTAATCAAAAATGTTTTAATTTGTGTTCCGAAGATGAACGAAGGTCTTACGGGTTTGGAACGACATGAGGGTGAGTAATTAATGACATAATTTTCATTTTGGGGTGAACTAACCCTTTCACATACTCATGAGCTGACTGCAGTGACTGAAATTTTATTTCTTTGGTCAAAAAGATTCATTTTAACCAACACGCTCTTTTTAACAGTGATGTCCACCAAATGGAGAAGGAGTTAGAGGTGGAGAAAGAGAGAGACAAAGCCCGTAACACCCGGATCCTGGAGCCCAAGCTTAACATTAGTGAACCTCCACCAAAAGTAGCTGTCAGCTTTCATATGCTATTTGTTTGGTCTTACACTCAGTTACAGCAGCACATTCGGCCTAACAGTCAGTGTATTTTGTTTACACCTCCAGCCTTCCAGAGTCAATACTAGCCGTTTCGGAAATACCCTTGGTGTCGGCCTACATCTTCAGGTAGTGTGTTCATTTTGTTTAAATATCAAGACACTAAGCACTAAATTGTTCTTGTAAATATAGAATCCTTGAATACTGATATTTAATTGTATTTTCATTTATAAATGTTTTCTAAATAGAATTTAATAAATAATGTACATAATAATTAATGAAAGTCATTATATTTTAGATATATGTTGTATTAATTTGATATGTTCTGCTTTTATTTTCACCAGCTTAATGAGGCTTTATGTGCCAGTTCACCAGATCTGGCCAGCCCATGTGATTACCAGTCACCTGTGGACTCAACTAACATCCTCGCCATAACCACATCCCCACCCCGTCGCCGCAGTCTAGGGGTAAAATTAGGCTTATTATCAAATTTTCTGCTTTCACTATTAATTTATTCTTTTTATGTATTTTCATTATTTAATATTTTTATTATTTATTTGATTTTATTTTTAATTTTATTTTAAAATGATAAAATAATTGGCTTTCACAGGAGGTTTTTTAAATTGTTTTAAGAATTAATAATATTTCATTAGAAGCTATCTAAGTTTCTGTGTGTGCATGGGGTAGGAGGGTGAGTTCAGTTTCGGGCCAACCAGTAAGGAAGATGCTCAGCGGCTGTGGCAGGTAGAGAAGGAGCGCATGCAGGATACTTTGAAGATGCAAAAAGAACAGATGGAGGAGGACACAAAATGGTTAAAGAAGGAGGAGAAGCTTCTGGTAAGAAGGAAATACTATTTACAAATCTCTTATGTATGATAATATAGGTTTGCCTTTAATATTAGTTATAATACACATTTCAAGCTTGCTGTTCTTTCTCAGGACCCAATGGTTCATGAAGACACAAGTATTCCTGAGGTTTGTATTTTTATTACATATATTTCATCAATAACATTTTCATGTATCTAATGTATTTTTAAAAACCTGTAAAATGTAATGGTCAGATACAACCCCAATAATGATTTTTTTTTAAATTTATTATCAGACACCTGAACCACCACTTAGTTATGGTAAGTTTTCTGCATTCTACAGGTGATAATTTTAACAAATTTTAAAGAATTAATCGCATTTTAATATTTGTTGAGAAAATTTATATAATTCTTGTGCCATATTAACATTTCCTGCTATACTGACTGTATCCTGTATCACTTAAAGCTGAACTCCGTCAACCTCCTTCAAAACCACCCAGAATTACAGTGCAGGTAAGGACTAGTCTTACATGTATGTACGGTATGCAGGTTGTACATGTTAAATATTTGACACTACTTTCCTGGTACAATGATATGAAGCATAATTCAGTTTCATGTGTCTTCAGCCTACACCCACAGCCGAGCTGGACCGCTCAGAGGACAGTGTGTACCAGTGTGTCATGGATGTAGTGAAAGTGGTAGTGCAGCTGAAAAACGACATCAACACACTGCCGTCTACCGATTACATTTCTCCAGTCAAGGTAGCAAAAACAAAACCCTTGATTTAAATCTAATGCCATTTTTGGTCAATATTTCCATTAATATGGAAATCACATACTGTCATTTTAACTTTTTTGTCTACAGACTGTCGGACTTTCGTTAAGAAATCTGATCAACAGTGTGGATGATATACTACCAACTCTGCACGTTTCCTTTAGAACAGAGGTAGTATTTGCTGTTTGAAACCGTTTCTGCAACCTGATTTCATATAATGTCTGTAAGTTTTTGTAAAATTTGAAATACTTGGTTCAAATCAATGCAGTGAAATGTGGCACTAAAAGTGAGTTTAATCTTCTCCATTCCAGCTGAGATTTTAATAAGAGTATAAATGTTTCTCTCAGATCGAAGGCACTCAGAAGTTGTTGAATAAGGACTTGGCTGAGCTCATCAGTAAGATGCGTCTGGCCCAGCAGAACGCCGTCACCTCTCTGAAGGAAGAGTGCAAGAAACAGATGCTGGCATCGGCCCACAATTTGGCCATGGATGCCAAGAACCTGTTAGATACTATAGACCAGGCCCGAGTGCGCTCAAACTTGGCCAAACCCAAACCTGAGGACCCATACTCACCGACAGACTAGAAGAGCATCTTGGGACATCTCATCTGTATAAGATTGCAATGCAGTAACAGGGCAAAACCAACAACAGTGTGGGACATGAAACAGCCAATAGAAATTCAGGCAGCTGTTGTACTGCTGTCATATCATGTTAAGTGCTTCATGTAAACATGTATGATTTAGAAATCCAAGCAAGTCAGAGGGGTATTCCAGAAAGCAGGGTTAACTTACAGCCACGTATACCCAGAAATGGTTGCTTAACCCAAAGAAATATGTTCTAAAAATACATCTGCTATCTTTTAATATTTAAACAGCATTTTTTTTATTGCTGTGAACAAAAAGTAAATACATAAATTTGTATATGTAAGATTGATTGAACAAAAGCTAAATTGTGCTTGCAGTTTTCTTTTAGCCATTTTCCTTCAGTGTTCGGTGTACTGTATGGTATTTGTATAATAAAAATACATTGTAAAAATGTCCTGTAGAAAAAAAAAAACATTTTGAATGCATATTCACAATGTGTGTGATGGGAATAAATTTGAGTAAAATAAAATAAATGTTGCTTTATGTTATAATAGTGCTTTAAAACATTTGTCACTGGAGCCTCATCAATAGTGAACTTAAGTGCTGAATACCTCTGAATAATAACCTTACCTTATATAATAAGCTCCACAGCAGATTATGTTCAGAGAATTTGCTGTTATAGCTACTTACATAACCTGAAAGTTACCTTGTTTTGGAACTGAAAGTTGAGGTTATTCATGTACTTATTCATCAACTATACTTAACCTACTTTCTGGAATACCCCCCAAGCATTTTTGCTTACTTTGATTCTAGATTTTCTTTTGAGAAAAGTAGCTTGCTGAATCCTCAACAGTACACAACCCAACATTCATCTAGACATCTTGTCTTATTAAATATGTGTTTATATTGTAGACCAAAACAATGTAAGAGATTCACATAATGCACAAATATGCTTTATATGCTTGCAAACAACATTAAAAGGTGTTGTTACTTGTAAACATGACTTTAAAATACACCACAGAACAAGAGAGACATAAGATAACGGATATAAGTCTTTATATCTGTGTCTGTATTAAAGGGAAAATTTCCTCCAAAATGAATATTCTATAATATGAATATATATCATTTAGTCTCCCTCATGCCATTCCATCCCTGTATTAATGATTTTCTTCTTTGGAACATAAAAGAGGTTTTGAAGAACATTGGATTTGGTGACTTCCACTGTATGGGAAAAAAAAAAAAAAAACATTTCTGAAAATATCTTGTTCATGTTTTACAGAAGACAGACATGCATACCATTCTGTAAAGACATGAGTAAGTACTGTAAATGACAGAAATTTCAGTTTTTGGTAAAACATCCCTTTAAATTAAATCAGGAGGTTGGTACCAAGACAGGCTCAACACACACACATACCCACAAACCACTTTGTCTCATCTCTTTAGTGTGCACTCTTTGATATGAAGAGTAACAAGACATGAGAAATAGCAACCTCAGTGCTTTTATTTGTGTAATCGGTTAAATTTGTATAGTTGCTTCCAGTTGGCACTTTTAATTTTTACAATAACATTTAAGGTTATACATTCAAATACAAGTATTTTCATAGACAAGCTTCTTTAATTTGTGGCTTTCCTCTCAATACCTGACCTAAGTAAATGTCAGGTATTTGATGCCACAATCCTGATGTCAAACATGCATCTGGGAAATCTCAGCACGCAATCTCATGCGTGATGTTCCCTGCTAGAAGGGGCGTTGTGTCCCCATGCTGGTTCTTCCTGTGGAAGCCTAAATGTTAGAAGTCCTTATTGTTCATATAATATACTCACTAGTGTGTTTTCTAGATCATGCCGGCGAGCCAGGGCGGGAGAAAGAGTCCAATTGTGCCCAGCAAACAAACTATGATGAACATCCATAGGAAGATTCTGTCTATTACCATAGCAACATATTTCCAGTCCTCTTTTACCTGTGTGAAGAGATAAGAGATTCAAGTGGATTTTATAGCAGTGACACAACATGTAACTAGAAAAGTGAAGTTTATAACAAAACTATCCCTTTAAGTCATCTCAGAAGGGTGGTACCAAGACAGACTCAAATAAATACCCACAAACCACTTTGTCTTTATCTCTTTAGTGTGCATTTTTTACTATCAAGAAGAACAAGAAATTAGAAATAACAACCTCAGTGGTTTTGTGTAATAAGTTACAGAAAGTCACCGTGTCTCTTATCCAGTTGGCACTTTTAATTTTCACAATAATATTTATGGTTATACATTCAAATACAAGTGTTTTCATAGACAAACTTCTTTTATTTGTGGCTCTCTTCTTAGTTTTTAATAAAAGTTTGTCATAAACTTTGACACTGGCTTGACAAATCATTGCTCAAAGGTTGAAAATTGTTCTGAACAGGCTGTAGTTCTGTGCCAAATTTGAGCTTAAAAGCCATTGGTTACAATTATTTTATAAATAAATAGTAAATCAAAAAAAAATTAAATATAAAAATATTTACATTAAAATGTTATATAATATTGTTTAAAAGTTTGGAGTCAATATGTTTTTCTTTTTTAAAGTAATTAACACTTTTATTTAGCAAAGTCACATTAAATGGATTAAAAATGTCAATAAAGACATTTAGAATATTATAAAAGATTTCTATTTCAAATAACATATCCATCAAAGATTCCTGAAAAATGTCAGTTTTCACAAAAAATTCACATCTGTTTTCAACTTTGATAGTAAATATGTTTCTTGAGCATTAGATGAGCATATTAGAATGATTTCTGAAGGATCATGTGACACTGAAGACTGGAGTAATGGCTGCTGAAAATTTAGCTTTGCCAGCAGGAATAAATGATATTTTAAAACATATAAAATAGAAAATAGAAAATATATTTTAAATTGTATTTTATTTTAGAAAATTGCTGTTTTTACTGTATTTTCATCAAATAAATGCAGCCTGTGTGCAAACATTTGAACAGTAGAGTAAATACAGTACTTTTTTTTTTATTTATTTAGTTTTCATGTTAGAGAATTTGAAAGAAACTTACACTAAAGTCAGCATCTTCTGCTCTCAGGTGGTCTGCTATGTAGTGAACCCCCTCCAGAGCTTGCAGGACACTGGGGGACAGAGGGAACCCTGAGTTGTCTGGAATCATGTTGTCAGGCCGCTTTGTGACATTAACTCTTCCACCAAGCTGCCTGGAAGCCAGGCCCAACTCCAATCTAGAGGAGGGGCCAAATCTCTGTAGAGGAGGTGGAGTCGAGGCGAGAGGGCAGGGCGAAGGGGTTTGGAGTGAAAGCGAGATCGCCGAGGACAGCGTTCCCAGTTCTAAGTCCTTATAACAGAAGCGTCTGCGGGACTCATCCTCCCCTCTGAACCAGCTGGTAGATGTACTGAGGGTTGCGTTCGCCGGTCCAAGCACCCGTGATGCCATTCCTTGGCCCTGCCTCTGCAGGAGGAGAAGTTTCTGCCTGCGACGGCTGTCCGGTGCAGGTCTACGCATAAACAACCACCGTGGTATCAAATCCAAGAAGACTGAGTGAACCCAACGGGGCATCTTATGAGTGCTGGGCGAGCGGTGGTGGACGTTAAGCACGAAGACGGTGATGACGATGGACAAGGTGACGAAGATCATAGTGAAGAGGAGGTATTCGCCAATGAGTGGGATCACGAGCGAGGTGGAGGGGATGATTTCTGTGATGAGCAGCAGGAAGACGGTGAGCGAGAGGAGGACCGAGATACACAGCGTGATCTTCTCACCACAATCTGACGGGAGGTAGAAGACCAGAACGGTCAGGCAGGAGATGAGCAGGCAGGGGATGATGAGGTTTATGGTGTAGAAGAGCGGCAGACGGCGGATGATGAAGAAGTAGGTGATGTCTGGGTAGATCTCATGGCAGCAGTCGTACTTCTTGGTGTTGTAGGTGCCGACAGCATTGATGATGGCCCACTCACCGCTCTCCCAGTAATCTTTCAAGTCGACCGTGTTCTCGATGCGCTCCAGGTCGATCTTGGCTTTGTCGTAAGTCCACGAGCCGAATTTCATCTTGCAGTTCTGCTGGTCAAAGGGGAAGAAGGTGACATCGATGCTGCATGAGCTCTTGTAGATGGCAGGTGGAACCCAGCGCACTTTACCTGTGTGGAAGAGGTGGGCTTTGGTCATGTGGGTCACCGCAAACTCCCCGTCTGCACTGAAGGGGACAACAACATTCATTTGATCAGATGTAAGTTTACTACTGGAAAAGCAGTGAAACGGTTTCATGCATCATACAATTCAGCAAAATTAATTTTCAATCATTTTAAAATTTGCTTCAAAGCAATTAAAACTTGCATGTTTGCTGTTACAATGACTGTAACAATGAATAGGATGTTTTATTACTATTTTCATGTATTTTATATTATATATTTTAATATTACATTAAATGAGCACAGTTTGGTTACACATTTTGGATACACAAAATATTAAAAAAATGTATTAATAAAGCCTTAGAGTGGGCGATATGACCAAAATATCATATCACGATATGAGTAATTTTATTTCTCGCTAACAATATACATCACAAACTATTTAGTTATTTTTGCTTTAAATAAGGTCGTGATATCAAAATATTTGATACCATCGCCCACACCCTACTTATAAAGAATATAACCAATCAAATAAACAAACAATTATTATTATGTTCCAAACCATTTTACACATGCACACAGTTTGGTTGTAGGACTTTGGTTAGTGGGTTATTTTAGTTATATGACATATTGTATATTTAAGATAAATAATTAGATTAATGAAGTATTACAAACATAAAAAATAAACTAACAAATAAATACATGAGCGGTAGATCGATAAGTGGTTAATTATTTATAAGCTGTTATCATCATTAAATGATGCCTTTTACATGGAGTTTCTTGACTATTTTAAGTCTTTCAGACAGGACAGATTTGTTTTAATAATGATTCAGCAGTTAAACAGTGTATGAACTGCCTATGAAGAGTTCTTTGAATCTAGGCTGGTGTTGCGCCACATTCAAACAGTGGGTGGCAGTCTAAAGAAGTGTGTGAGTTCATTTCAGTGCAACTCCAATGGCATGGTATTGCGTACAGTACACCTTATAGATCATGTCACTGCTTGTGCGCTTCTGAGAACCAACTCGGCATTTAAAACAGTCTACACAGCACTACACAGTTAACATCTTACGCTCTGGCTTGATTTCTTTGCATTTAACTTGTGGAGATTTATGAGTGTTGTTTAGCTCTGATAAATTGTTACTCACTTGTTGTACAAAACTATATCCGGGACCCAGATTAGTTCTGACGGAACCCTGATAGAAGTCACATTGTCGTAGTCTGAAGGCTTCCAGCGTAGTTTATAGTCATTCCACTCCTGAGCGAGAGGCCACAAATGTTCAGGAAATTAATAACTAAATCACAACAAAAAGTCTGCCACCATTATACTTATCTGACAATTTTAATTTGATTATTATTAATTAATCATTTTACTATTTAGACAGCTTTCCTCTAATTTACGGTGCCAGATCATTACTTTTTTTTTCTCCATTCCACATATTAACTTTCCTGCTGCACATACCTGCTTTAGCCAGACATTTGTTGTCATCATCTGATTCTTCTCGTCCTGTGCAGGAGAAAAAGAAAGAAGGACAGTGGGTATTAGATGAGTCAGGATGCTGGGTTTGCTCCAGCAGAAAGCTTTTGGTTCAGAAAGGTCACAAACACCTTATAATTTTAATCTTCTGATGGACTTGGAGCCTTCAAGGACCATGTACTCTAATTCATCAAGACTCTAAGGTTTTAGGGCCCTTAATATGGCAATATACAGTAGGAGGTTGGCATTACTGTCTTATGAAATGAATATTTCAGCACATCTGTAAACAAACTTTAAAAATAATTACTGGCATTTGTTATTTATTGTTATTGTAAGTATGCTAAGCTTTAGATAACCTTGGGCCAAAACAGACTGTCACTCTGGATGCGTGTGAAGTTTAGGCTCCATTTGGGTAATTTTTTATTTTTTTAAAGGTTTGAAATGAATAGCAGTCTGAATGTGTGTAACCTAACAGGACAAAGGGACATTTCTTTTTGAACTTTTCTCAGACATTTTCTTGCATTTATCTCTACTGCAATCTGACAAAGTATTAGTTTTATAACAGCAGTAACAGTAAGAGCATTAAAAAAACTGTAATATGTTTACTACCATTTAAAAGTTTGTGGTCAGCAAGATTTATAAATTAAATTATTAAAGGATGTTTCCACTAAAAAATATAAACAGCACAACTGTTTTCAACATTGATAATAATAATAATAAATGTTTCTTGAGCAGCAAATCAGCATATTAGAATGATTTCTGAAGGATCATGTGACACTGAAGACTGGAGTAATGATGCAGAAAATTTTGCTTTGCCATCACAGGAATAAATTACATTTTAAAATATATTCAAATCGAAAATAGTTAATTTAACTTACCACATCAATCAGCTGGGCAATAGATAAACCGAACTTGACAATGACAACATCAGAGGTGTTTGGTACAGGCCTTGACCACTTGTTGTAGCCATCAAAAAGCTTTTTAAAGAGTTCATCTTCAGCGTGTGGATGAGTCTTCTCGCAACAAGAGACTGCAAGTGGAAAAGAAGACATTAAATTTCGAACAGAAATCTAGTAGCCTATTAGATGTGATAAATAAAATGTTTCAAAAGAAAATGTAATATATATATATATATATATATATATATATATATATATATATAATAAGATATCTTATTACAAACCTAGTAAGATTTTTGATCATCTAATGCTGTTACTGTTTGGTGAACAGAACACATAGCCTATTTTATATGCTTAGAATTCGCATATACAGAAAGAATTTTACATCCTGTATATAGTCTATTTCGACTTCTATAAAGCTCTTTTCACATTAAAACATATGATAATGAGAAAGTGGAGGCATTTTGAATTATTGTTCTACTGTCCTGTCCACAACTTGGCATGTAAATGGCAGTCATAAAGCAAATTACATCATTTTATAGTGAACTTGAAATGCCAAACATTCATATTGCTAGAGAAGCTATAAGCGATTTTGCACGCTCAGCTTATTTGGAAAGTTTTCTTATAGATTTAAGTGTAGCATGACAAATTATTAAGCAAGTGTGTGAATTTACAGAGCTAGAGTTTAAATACTAAAATGAACTAATGGGAAAGGGAGCCTATTAATTTATCTAGGGCTTACTGACCGCACTATTTGCATGTTAAATAACTAAAACATATAGTATTAAAGCGCTTCATCAGGGGATTAACTCCCATTCATTTCTTTAATCACATATAATTACACGCATCATCACTTCTCATCTGTCGACTGTAATGGATTTGCTCAAAAAAAAAAAAAAAAAAAAAAAAAATTCCAGGCAAATTATTCCACACGGTTAAACTTCAGCAATATCACGTGAGAAGAGAGCCGTGTTGCCAAAAACGGAGTGTCTATTTACACTTAGTGCAAGCAGCCGCTGCTTTCCAAAAATCAGCTGTGTAGGCCTACAATATCAACCGACTGCCTCGAGTAATTACAGCCGAAAAACAGCATAATTTGTGACCGTGATACTGCTTAAACACAACAGTTTAAGAACTTAATTTTGATTAACTCACGTTTTAAGCAACAATTTTGCCTGTTAATTTGTCTGTTGTTGATCTGACAACGAAAATGCTTACAAACAAGAACCGTTGCGCCTGCGCGTCTCAGAGCAAGCATGTGTTTTCGATCATGATTGAATCAGTGTGTTTGAACTAATCAGTTGTAAATGAGTCCCTGAATTTGAAATATCACATTCACTAAAGACATAAGCCTATTACTCTTATATCCCATAAAAAAAATAAAAATAATAATAAATATATATATATATATATTTATACCTCACACAGAAAATATTTTTTGTATTCCACTACCTTGTTTTTCAATTGTTTTTCTAAACATGCTCTTGTAGGATACATGACACTGCTTTTTAACGCGGTACTCAGAGCTACATTACGCAACTTTTTATACAAAATAACAAAATGTTGTTAATGTGAGAGTGCAAAAAGAGAGTAGCTCTGCTGTGGGTAATGTGAAGCTGAAAGTTCGTAACAAACAGTGAACAACAACAACAAAAAATGTTATGAATCATTCAAAACGCCAGTCTATTTACTTTGATTAAAGGGCAGAAAAAAAGATGTGTGGATAAGAAATTGTAATAAAAGTAGCTACTCGGTATTCCATAAAAAGTAAAAATTGTCAATTTAGATTTTGTCTTTAAAAGTTTATTTACCAAAAAAAAAAAAAAAAAAAAATCTAGACCTACCATTTTGTCACTGACTTACACCGCCAGGTCTCATGAAAATGCATATCAGTAGCACGTTATTTTTATTTTTTTGTTTTTTGGTATTTTACATGTTATTTAAATGCAGAAACTGACTGTGCATATGATACGCACGTGTTTGACGTGCATATAATACGCAGTTTTTGCGTGCACATGATACGTGCTTTGTTGGCGTCCATATAATACGTATTTTTGGCGTACATATAATACGTACCTACCCCACACCCCTAAACCTACCAATTGCGTATCATATGCACGCCAAAGTCCATTTTTGCGTATAAACAGTACGCCAAATAGAAACAGAAAATCGTGCCATTGAAAAGCACATTCACGAGATCGGGTTAGAGCAGGCCTATGCCATCTTTTCTTTTGGCGTACTGTTTTTCGTATACGATATTGAATGGAAGTAGGCATATTCAGATTCAGTGAGTACTACTACTCTCTAAAAAATGCTGGGTTGTTTCAACCCAATTTTGGGTCAAATATGGACTAACCCAACTTTTGGGTTAAAAATTTAATGTAAAAATTTAACCCAACAGCTGGGTTAGTCCATATTTGACCCAAAATTGGGTTGAAACAACGCAGCATTTTTTAGAGTGTAGTAGCCTATGTCTGAAATCACGTGACAGTGACCACATGATGAATATAGTACGTTTGATTTTTATTAATACTACTTATAATATGTTCTCTATTTAAATTTTCATTTGGACATACCTGTATATACTGAGGGAAAAAATGCTCTCAAGAACATCGCTTCAAACACCTGATATGTGAGAAGCCAACAATTTTTAATGATACATGGGCCAATGATGACTGATTCTCTTCTTTTTCCAAGAGATATCCTGTAATCTCTGCACCTTTGGTTGACACCTGTGCAGGACAGAGGCTAGACATCATTAAGCTGGCCCACTCAGGTCTCATCTCTGAGCTGAGGAGGCATTAACACAGGACCCTGAGGACAGTTTGCACATGTGTCAGGCCTGCTATCTGAGAGCAGTCATTTGCTGTGTGGAGAACTGAGCTCCTTTGGGTCATGCTAGCACAATGAGTCACACTCTGGGCGAGTGACAACATGTCATTAACAAGTCAGATTTAGGGTCTGCACCACAGGGCATTAGCACAGTGGGAAATGATATGAAACCCAAGCACAGCACCGACTACAGTCAGCGGACGAAAATATTTTCTCACCTCTGGCTCATTTCTTGCTTTTTAAGCATATTATGGACAGGCCATGCAGTCCAAAGTTATTATTACTCTGAGTCTAGGAATTTGGTATTTTTAGAAGAAAAAAACAAAACAAAAACAAACCTATATAGTAGTGATAATGTAATATATAGTAATTTATACCTTAAAATAAAAGAAAAAGTGTTCATTAACCAACAGGCAATATGGTTTAATTAGAGAAAATGTGTCTTCTATTTCTTCACAATAGATTTGTATCATTATTAATAATATTTTATTTTATTAATTAAACTTTTCACTTGAATAAAATGTTTAACAAAACATCAAATTAAAAAATATATATATATTAAGTTGAAAACAAATAAAAAAAAATAACTGGTGCAATGTGGAGTTTTCTTAAAGAGCTAGTATATTATTATTAATATTATTATTAATAATAATTTATTTTAAATAAATAACAACTGAATGGATTTATGTATTTATTTATTTATAGTTTTCACTAAAACAAGGTAAACTGTGTTGTTTTGGTATTTTCATCTTTGTCAAACAATAAACAAAATGATGGAAGGTTGATAAACCTTTTACACTGCAAAAAATGTTTTCATTTGTTGAGTTTTTAAGGTGACTGCCTAATTGTTTTCATCTGTAACTAAATTTAAAGGGCAGCGAATTGATAGATATAACTATTTCACCACAAATTTACTTTAAAACATTATTTTATATAATAAAAGTTTTATTCTAAAAATGTTTAATTTACATGTAGGCTATAACTAAAAGTTGTAGGCTATATTTTAATTCATATTAATTACAGTGATTTTTTTTCTCAAGTAGCAATAACTGTAGTAGAACCTGTGGTTTCCGTGATAATTTTTGTATATAATGTAAAAGAACATCAGAATTCTAGGCTCGTACTCGGTTCCGGTTTGGAACGGTGAAGTCTGCGTCAGTTCTGCAGCCGCTCAAACAGCGATAAGAGCGCATCTGTTCTCCAGTCTGTGAGGAGCAGAGCAGGTGGACGGATTTCACTATGCAGACTTGTAGGCTGTTAGATCAAAGCCTCAGACCTGAAATTGGATGGCGACCTTCTTCTTGTATCTCCGTTCAACTCTGGAA
Organism: Spinibarbus caldwelli; assembly: GCA_039654775.1. Classification (NCBI taxonomy): domain Eukaryota; kingdom Metazoa; phylum Chordata; class Actinopteri; order Cypriniformes; family Cyprinidae; genus Spinibarbus; species Spinibarbus caldwelli. Next base: position 15,226,553 of record CM077240.1, on the reverse strand, counting down.
ACTTTCCAGAGCTCTTGATGTTCTTAAACTAATCCGATGCAAATAGCGGCAGTAAAGTGCATCCAGCTGCAAGCTCGTCAGATGCCCGCAGTGATATTCATTCATCAGGAGTCCAGCGGCTGCTGACAGCGAGCGGACACATAAATGAAGAGACGCTCGTGGAGAGTGCGCGCGTAAACGCAGAGTGATGAGCAAGCCCAATAAATCTGCCTTGATTTAAGCGCCAGTTTGGCCGTGGAGAGGACATTTCACTTTACTGGCAATCGTGCGTGCCATTCTAATGCCTACACATCTCTGACTGTGGATGAAAGCATCTGCATCTTAAACCAGCTCATGGTGGATTGCTGGTTTAAGATAAACTGGTCTCCCATTGTGACCAGCTAAAAACCAGATTAAGCTGGATGTTTTGAGATATTTAAGCAGAGGCAGTTTTTTCTTAACTGACAATGAATCAAATTGATAAAATTAATCAATGCACGTTGGAAATGCCTAAAATACACAAGTAACAATCAAATATAAACTCTGTCTTATTTTTAAGGCTCCTTTCTAGAAAAGATTTTAGGGTGGCCAGAGCTGGTTCAAGTTGACAGACCAACTTAGACCAGCATCAAAGCCGTATTATAACCAGAATAAGGTGGTCAGTGTGGTTTTTGGAAATGAGTAGTCAAAAACAGTTTATACAATTAATAGTCAGTTTGGACTAGAAACCAGCTACCATGTTCCACGAGTCTCTATGGATTAATTTCTTAAGCAATATTTGTGAGAAAATGTGAAAAAAATCAGAAATGAAACTTACTTGACTCACATAGGATAGTGCAGAGAAGAGAAATCCTCAGGAAAAACCGCTGATTTTGAAAGCTCTCCATCATACAGCCAATTATACTTTCAATACATTTCTATATTTTCATCTGCATTCCACGCGACAGTTTCTGTATAATTCAGTGGCTTCTGTGTTTTCTGTTGTGGTGTCATATTCTGCATCTTCTGCTGGTTGTATTTAGGAGTAGATGTTCTTGTCAAGTTTTTTTTTTTATATATATCACATGTATTATGTGTTGACAAAAATCAGTTTTTCGTAAAAATGTTTCGAATTAAGTAACATAAATCCAGTGTTTATCCATAGGCTATTTATTCTTTCTCTCTACGTGAAAAAGCACTATGATGGGCTTAAGTTTTGCCCACCTGTTCAGCGGAAGATCAGATTCCGTGCTGCAAAAGTATTATTTATCTCCATATGCATCCAAAAATAAGGATTTTTAGAAGCAGATATTTCCCAGAGTAACTCCATTTGTGTCACACAGTGTATAGATGCACTCATGACCTGGCTCCTGCTGTTTCCAGGGTTTACTCCAGACTGAGCATCTCTCTCTCAGTCCGCCTACCCACTTTCATGACAGAAAGGGAGGGAGGGAGGGAGGGAGCACATCACAAGTTCACTGGCTTGACCACATTCCAAATTGCCCGATGTCTATTTTCAACAAATCTGAATGAATTTTCTTTTTATAAAAACAATCTAATTAACTCACGTTTAATGAATACGTTCACGAACTCGTATGGAGACAATTCTTGTCAAATCAGGGCCAAACCTATTGCAATTCAATTAAGTGATTGAATTGTTATTGCAGTTAATCTCCGCTAGAGGTCAGGGTAGCTGAATAAATGCTGAAGAACTCAGTCAGAAGGTGAAACTGAAATGCAGGTTTTTACTGTGGATAAGTTTAGAGACAGAGACATCTATTATTAATAATTATTATGCTGATTAAACACACAAGACCGTAGAAGAAGGCAGCAATTATGTCTCATTGCTATTTTTACATAGATGTTACCAATACAAGCACCATAAAAATAAAATTCATTATAAATTTAAAAATCATTAAGAAAATTAGTTGCATTTCAGGGTTCCCACCTTTTGACCGATAAATATCTATTGCTTTTCAATGACATTTACTGTGCAGTCGTTTGTGGGGCTTTTATTTTTAATCAATTTAAAGAGTTCACACTCTCGATGAGCAATTTCTTGCAGAGAAATGACTTGGAAAAAAATACCTTCTCTAATTGTAGCTACTTATTTACGTACTTATTTACGTTTTGTGAATATCATATTCAGTAACACCACATAAAGAGTGATTATAACCCACCATCAACAGTGTATAAATACAGAATACTCAATATTTAGTTGATGTCACTAAAATTCATTCTTTCACACAAGCTGTATCTATGAGCATAATAGCTGCCAGCATACACATGGAAATCCCTTCAAAAATACACATACAGTAAAAGTGACCACAACTGACTAGAGTTATACACTTATATTTTAATATTATACTTACAGTATATTTAATCATACTCGAGTAATTACAACATATTTTAAAATAACATTCTTCAGTCGCAAAGATTTCGAATTCTTTCTTCTGATTCTTTTAGATTCTGGGTCCAAAGCTGCCAAGTCACGTTTTTATTTATTTCTCAGTGACATCACTGCCTTTTTATTTTTTTTCGCTTTCTTTTTTCTTTTTCATCTTGCTCTCACTCTCCAACGTATAAGAGTTCATGCTTGCTGATTTCCAGACCCTCATACAGTCTTTTCACCATCTGCTCCCTAGCGCCAAGACAGCCAGACCATAGCTGCGGGGTTGTCTGCACTTGGAAAGAGAATATTCTTTTAAGATGTCACCTCACTGCCAAGATCATTTTTTTAAATTTCCTTGTACACAAAGCCATTATGTTTTCATTATGGCTCACAAAATAACATCGAACAAGAGAGAAAAATATAGTTTGCGTTTCAGTCTATTCTCTGACAATAGTGCTCTTAAAAACATATAAAATATTAAAAAATGCAGTCAAATTGTCCAAATAGGGACTGTTTAAGGTGACAACATTGTTTTATTGTTATTAAAACATTGTGGATAAATATAGATTTGACATGCCATATAACACTTTTATCTGTTTTTCCAGGTTGGACGGCTTCCCACTGAATCATTTAGTTTTGCGCGGCTGTCTCATGTTCTTCCTCAGCTGTTCGATCATCTCCACATGCAGGGTTCGTGAGGAGCTCTCCAGTCGAGTGGCGATGTCCGTCGCGGTACGCAGCATTTCTTCAAAGGCAAGGGACTCTTCTTTTATTCTTAGATAAAGACATAAAGTAGACACAACATCAGAAATACTCTGAGAGAGAGAGAGAGAGTGAGAGTCAGACAGAGAGAGAGGCAAAGAAGGAAATGAACAGGGGCCTCCTTAGGGCCTCAGCTTAGTTTTTCTTGAACCAGGGGCCTCAAAGGGGCTGAAATACACATTCCTTCCAACTGTCCAGGCTGGTGATGGAAAACCCAGAGACCAGAATCAAAGTCGCGTCATTGTGGTTAGTCTGAGGCTCTACGAGCTACAAGCTTTTTTTTTTACACTCATCACTGTGGTTATAAGCATGTATTTCTTGTTTAGGATCATTTTAACTGAGAATTTTATTTGGTTGTAATTTATTTTCTTATTTATTTATTAATTATTTTATTTTCTTTCTATCTTTTACCTTGAAAGTTTTACTTTATGTATGCAGCCTTGAAACACTCTTGAGCTGGCAATTTAAAATATTAAGGTCTATAAATGAACTCTCTATTTCTTGAGAAATAAAAATAAAATAAAAAAAATATAAAATATATAAATTAAACTAATTATACTATATATATATATATATATATATATATATATATATATATATATATATATATATAAAGAATTAAATATTTTTATAATATTTTTTAAAATTAATGATCAGCAAAACTGTAAGATTTGTGATCAAAGTGACTGTAAGATTTCTATTTCACATAAATTCTTTTCTTTTGAATTTTCTATTCATCAAAGAATCCTAAAAAAATGCTTTCACAAAAATTTTAAGCAGCACATTTTCAACATTGATAATAACAAGAAATGTTTCTTGAGCAGCAAATCAGCATATTAGAATTCTGACGAATCATGTGACACTGAAGACTGGAGTAATGACCAATGAAAATTCAGTTTTGCATCACAGGAATAAATTACATTTTAAAATATATTCAAAAAGAACAGAACAGTTATTTTAAATGGTAATATTACAGTTTTTACTGTATTTTTCTGTAGTATTATTATTTGGGATGCACAGTATATATTTAGAAAAATATAGATCTTCCATCACCATTTCTCATGTGTAAACAGAAAATTGTACAATTTTGACACTAAATATTTTGCACATGTATTAGACTTTCCTCTCTCCTCTTTATCATTCAGGTTTGTTGCCTTAGCATCTTAAATTGTTAAAAGGTTTTGCCTCAAAGACATGAGCATATGACTGTCTTATTAAGGTTCAACTCATCTCACTTCTGAATTCCAGCCAAAGTGGCTTGAGCGTCTCCCTCCAGCTGACTCTCCAACTCCTCTGCTGCTTTTGTCACCACGCTCTCACAGCTCACGTGATCCTCCCTGATTCCAACAATGTTCTCTTGGATCACCTCCTCGTAGCGTTGATCTCCCATCTCTGCTCCTAAAAACTGGACCAGATTCTTCATCACTGCCTGGTTCCCATGTTGAAGGGCCTTTAGATAAGCAACTTCCTCTCTGAAAGCTCGTAACCGCCTTGACATGACTTGGCTGGTGTGAAAGTTGACATAACAGTCGCTGCCTTCTGTCTCTGGCAGGCTCTGAAAAACTGGCCTGGTCCTGTCTGGCTCGTCCCCGACTGTATGGAAGACTGAAGCGGAGGAGTTGCCAGTGACCGCAGTCGCAGAGACGTCACCTGATCCCCACTCTCCATCATCACCACTCTGGCAGTAGACTGGCATCACTAGGAATGTGAAGAGCCAAGTGCCCAGAGTAGAGTGAAGCCTCATCATGACCCTGAAGAGGGAGGAACCTCTATGATCTGGGACTTGACAGAGTGATGGATGACAACCCAAGCGATGACAAATGTGAGGTCCCTCCTGAGACCCTCAAAGCTGGACAGAGCTTTTCCACACAATCACCACTGTTGCAAAGCTCTGACCTCATCTGTGAAGAAATAAACAGATGCTTAAGTAATGTTTTGCTTTGAGAACGGACCAAAACTTTTCTTCAATGGAAACTATTCAGTATTGTTCAAAAATTTGGAGTTGGTAAGTTTTTTTTTTAATGTTTTTAAAAGACTCTCATGCTCACCAAGGCTACATGTATTTGATCAAAAATACAGTAAAAACAGTAATACTGTGAAATACTATTACAATTTAAAATAACTTTTATTTATTTGAATATATTTTAAAATGTGATCTATTCCTGTGATGGCAAAGCTGATTAATCAGCAGCCAGTCTTCAATATCTCATGGACTTCCAGAAATCATTCTAACAAGCTGATTTGCTGCTCATGAAGCATTTCTTATTATTAATGTTTAAAGCTACATTAGACTTTTTCCACCACAGACTAAAAAATTGTGATATAAACTATTCAATCTTGCAATTTTCTTTTGTTTCCACCATGCATTAATATATATATCAGCAGCCAGTCTTCAATATCTCATGGACTTCCAGAAATCATTCTAACAAGCTGATTTGCTGCTCATGAAGCATTTCTTATTATTAATGTTTAAAGCTACATTAGACTTTTTCCACCACAGACTAAAAAATTGTGATATAAACTATTCAATCTTGCAATTTTCTTTTGTTTCCACCATGCATTAATATATATATATATATATATATATATATATATATATATATATATATATATATATATATATATATATAACTGGTAATTGCAACTTTTTATTTCTCAGTTTTGAATTATTTGTTCTTGCAATTGTTCGTTTATACCTCACAACTTTTCTTTTCAGTGTGAATATCTCACAATTGGGACTTTTCTTCAAAGAATTGTGAGTTTATAACTTGCAATTCTGAGAAAAATTCTTAGAATTACAAAAATAAAAGTCTGAATTATCAGATATAAACTCAGAATCATGAGGAAAAGAGAGAGAATTACGTTTATTTATTTTTTTCATCCCATGACGGAAACAAGCTTCCAAAGAAAACATTTGTGCTGCATAAGATTTTTTGTGGAAACTGTGATAGATTTTATTTATTTATTTATTGAATACAGAGTTAAAGAAAAACTAAAGAACAGCAAGAATTTTTTGAATTTTGTAACCATGTAAAAGTCTTAACTGTCATGTGTAATCAAATTAGTATGTCCATAGTGAATAAAAATATTTACAAACTTACAGACCCCAAACTTGAGAGCTGTGTAAAATTTCTATTATATTATATTATATTATATTATATTATACATTCTCTATAGATACCAAACTGAATAAAACTAATCAAGAAAAATACACATATCTTCCAGTAATTTCCTGACACTTACGGTAAAACATGAAAGATAATGAGAGGTCAGAAGATGTAAGAAGTTGCTGTAGTTGAGAAACTGCACTGTCTGCCAACTGTACTGTGAATGCTAAATGAAGCAGTAGACTTTTACAGGGTTTTCCGGAGCATGTGGAGGGGGGCTTCCTGCTGGTGTGTGTAGCAAACACATTCATTTATGTGAGGGCCCTGAGGTGTAGCACATGACCTCTCTGGAAGGGGAGGCTGTTTGTTTAGTCTTCCATGTACAAGCATGAGTGCCCTCCATCCCCCTCTCTCTCTTTTTCATACTTTCAAAGAAAAAGTGTGAGCCATGCAATCACACAGGCTTAATACTCTTTCCTTTTAACAGTTCCTACATAGTCCCCTTGGCATCAAAGAGCATCATCTTGGGTTAATCTCGGATGATCATGAGTGTTTTTAATTGGTTTTATAAATTAAAATGTTTGCCTTTTATGTTGTATAATAAAATAAACACAACAATGGAAATGGACAGTTTCTTTTTTTCCAGTTTTTATCTCCTGCTCTCTGACGCAGAGAGGGCTCATCACCTCATCTCTCTTGTCTCCAGATGTGACTGAACTGACAACTCACACAATCTCTTTCAATGTCCTGTCTTACTCCAGGGCGTCCCAACACTCCTCTCAACATCTGGAAATGTGTGAAATGCGATATCTGTCTTTGAGGGAAGACAGCTCTCTTTTCCACAATGTGAGCACTTTTGGATTCTGCGGTAGTTCAGCACGCTTTGCCCCCCAAAAAATCTTCCTGTGCCAGTTCTGGGCAGCATGAAAATTTCATTTTTCTGCTTATGTATTTATATTTTTCGCATTAGTGTAATAGAATATCAAATCTGTTGGTTTATTGTAGTCATCTTTTTTTAAAGGTTTGATCTGTGGAGTTGCATTCAGTCAGTAGTAACCTGTCAAATCTGTTAGTATTTTTTACAGTTTTAAAAAACAAAGACACTGTCAATCACTATCAAGCTCTTTTAGTAAAGAACAATTTAAAGGAGTACCATCAAGAGCATCTTTGCTTCTCTACAGCAGTAATTTGTTGTTCATGCTTGCTGATTGACATTTGTGCTTCATGGAGGAAGGATAATATCTGTAACTCAACAGACCGACACAGCCTGTAATGAACTTCTGCTTTGCCATGCATGCAATGATGAAAGCAGTGATTTATTTCTCATTTAGTCCTGAAGCTCTTTGAGAAAATGAATGAATCTCTTAAAATTAAACACTGAAATGTTTTTGCAAGGTGTTTTAGGTTTTAATTAAGTCTGAAAGTGTCAAATGTATTGAGATGAGAAAAAGAAACATTGAAACAGTTTTTCATGTCCTGGAATGATGCATATTGTTCCTTAACCAAGCAGAGCAAAAAGCTGTCATATGCAAACATTATTTTTAGATTTACTGATCAACATTGTAAATGAACAATGGCACAAAAGTCTTGACTTGATTAGTTGCTTCGTTTTGATCCCACACAACTGCTCGCACTGCCAATCCAGAGCTCGTAATGTTTTAAAACGGAGAAAACAATTAAACCTTTTAGACACTTAAATGATATTATTGAAACCATAAAAGCCTTTTCAAACAGAACTGTTGACCTTTATGTTTCCTCCGGCACCTTTTTAGTGGCATTGTGTCATTTCTAAAAATATATGCCAAACCAGCTCAAAGCTGAGGAAATGCAATATCTTTTTTTATGATAACAAAGTCAGCCTAGTCCAAATAAAAAGTCACGATTAACCTTCAGTATTAATGCCAAGTGTCTGGAAGTTGTCATGTTCACTCTTGTGCTGAAACTCAACCTTCAGAACACATTTGCAATATTGGAAGACTACACAAATAGGCCACAAGTCTTTTTGAATGGAAAGTACAGTCCCTTTTTCAGTTTTGGGTTTAGTTTAGTCTTACATTAAAGAGAATTTCATGTGCAGCAAAAAAGAATGTGTAGTTGTTTAAAGGTTGAGTGTGGTGTGTCTTAAACCTTATACTATCACTGCATATTTATGATATGTAAGGCGATATTCCCATAATTAAAAGAATGTCATAAAGATATATTTACACCAATCACTGAGTCATGCACTCAAATCAGTGGTCAGTTTAGACCATGAATGCAGACAAAATGCATTGAATTACTCTGTCATATTAATCAAGACAGGGATTTTTTTTTTTTTTTTCAAAGTAGAAACATGAATAAAATAAGATGCACAAGCCAAAAAAACTGACAGAACTCACCAGAATCTTCTGCCATGTCACAAGGTAGAGCCATGTGTCTGGTCAAAATGTTCAAAGCGCTGTTCTTTGCTTTGCCATTCAGAGGCAGAGAAGTGGAGCACACATAATCAGCCTGCCTTAGACTTCTTTTCACTTCTTCCAACAAAGTTTGGGAACCTGAAAATCTGTGTCCCTATTTGGAGACTACTGGAAGGGGAGGGAGTGTTTATAAAAAGGGAGAAACTCAATGATTTCTTTCTTTTGTGGTCAGGAGAGTGAGGGAGAGAGAGAGCAGGAGAAGAATATTAGGGGGAGCGTGGGGTAATCTAGTTCACATCTGTGCCCTGATGTCTGATAATGTACGAGTTTCACAGAAAAGGGTCTTTACGTGACCATACCAGATTTTCACTCAGCCATTCATTTTAATAGATGCTACAAGATATGAATGAATGAAGGGAAAGAAAGCTGTTAAAGCAAACCAAAGCCCTGAAATGTACAAAACATTTTTTTTTATAGCTGATGAAAACCAGCTATAAAAACATCACATGAGCTTTTCAAACCTAAATTTTATCCATCAATAACTGTCAAAAGATATGAACATAAATCTGTCTTTGCAACAAAACCACAATGAAGGCATTGTACACTCATTCAGGTGTTAGTCAGATGTTATACCACCCTGAAATTAAATGTGTTTAAATTTACAATCCCAATCACTTTGTTTCACTTGTGTATTTAATTTTTTGTTATTTATAACATAAAAGTGACATAATGCAAATTCCAGTAGCCTAAGTAGCTCCTGAAAACTCACCATGCATTTTCCCAGCTTGTATCTGATTCTTCCACTCTCACAGCTTGGACTGGACACAGGACCCATATAAAGAGCTTATTCATGAAAAACAAGACAATAGACTGGATGAAATACTTTAGAGAACAAAGTGTCCTGTGGATGTATTATAATATTATTCCAGCCACAGATTTCACTCAGTAGAATCAGTAGAGCTGTTCAGTCATGATGTCAATTTCTAATGGTTTTTTTTCTTTTTTGCCTTTTGATTTATGATTAAAATACGAAATAAGAAGTTAAAATCTTTATTCCACAAAGATGCTTTAAACTGATCGAAACTGACATTAAAGACATTTAAAATGTTGCACAAGATTTCTATTTGAAATAAATTTTCTTTTGAACATCTTTCTTTTTTAAAACTTTCTATTCATTTAAGAATCCTGAAAAAATAATCAAGGTTTCTATAAAAATATTACATAGCACAACTCTTTTCAACACTGATAATAATAAGAGGTGTTTCTTATAGGTGTTTTGAATACGAGGTGTTTGAGCAGCAAATCAGCATATCAGAATGATTTCTGAAGCCCAGTGTCATGAAAATGCGTATAAATACACTGAAAAAATGATTCATTGAATTTACAAATTTTTTTTAAGGTAAGTGGTTGCAATCAATTTATTGTAGCTACATTTAAGTAAACAAATTTATTTGACTAACTTTCAACATATTTTTTTTAATTAAATGTAGCTAAAATAAATTGTTTGCGACCGCTTACCTTAAAAAAATTTAGTAGCATTTTTTTCAGTGTAGTACACCAAATAAAAACGAAAACTCGTGTGCATATGATACGAAATTTGTTGGCGTGTATATGATACGCAGTTTTCGCGTACATATTATACACATCTCCCACAACCCTAATCCTACCCATCGCGTAGCATATGTACGCCAAAGTCCATTTTTTGCGTCTCAGTGCCACGAGTTTTCGTTTTTATTTGGCGTACTATTTATACGCACTTTCGATCGGATTGTTTAAAATGTATTCAAATTAAAAGCTGCCATTTTAAATTGTAAAAATATTTCACAATATTATTTTTACTGTATTTTTGATCAAATAAATGCAGTCTTGGTGAGCATAAGAGACTTCTTTCAAAGAGATTTAAAAAAAAAAAATTATAAACCGCAAACTTTTGATTGATATTGTGTAAGTGTCTGTATAAGGATCATAACAACTTAATTCACTTCTAAATCAAAAACTGCTATTTTTTTTTTATTTTTTAAAAAAGACATTTGAAATACCCAAGTGATTGTGTAGTGGTGTTTACTGCCAAACACAATGACAGACCTGCCACATCTATCTGCACACACATACATTATACAGAGAAAAAAGAACAAACAAATATGAAAGTCCATTAAAATAACTGATTTCCTTTGATGAACTACCTCGCTGGGCCTATGAAGAAAGGGAACAGGACAGAATCAAGTTGTTCTTCTCCTCGTGGTTTATATTTTGCCGTCACTCTGATTGCAAAGTTGTTCTGGCAGTTTCAGAAGTACACTGTTTATTCATTGTGTAAACTTGCCAGTGTGCTTTAGATTTGGATGAGAAATACATATGAATGTCATTAAATACAGTAATGTTCTCAGCGCAGAGAATTAAACAAATGAAACTATATTATATAAACTACATTCTTTCAACACAGTTAATGCAGGTCAAAAACAGGACACTTGTTAGATGAATGAGAACACAGGGAACATTTATTTTCCAAAACACACTTAAAAGTGACTGTAAACTGTAACTGAAAAATGTAACAAATCGTTTGTAGTTCTGATGAAACGTGAGGATTTTTTTTTTTCAACAGACTGACAAAGACTGCAGAGTTGATTCAATAACAATGGCTAAAAGTTTAAATTATAGTATAGTCAAACTTCAGTGAACAGCAATAAACATTGCTCAAAACAACTAAATATATCATGTTTGGCAGATACTATTATCCAAGTGTTGACATGTAGTGACTCAAGTTGCTTCAGGTTGTATTTTGTATGTTTAACTGGTTGACTTCAGCTGTATCTGTTTATTGGTATAACCTCGAAGCACACCAAAATACACACATTTTTGATGTGCGCATTCAATGTTTTCCACAAGTGAGGACCTCTAATCATCTCTGGAGAGCAAATAAAAAAGTGACCTGGTCTCATGAGATCAGGTTGCATAAACCATATCCTTAAACATGAATATATTTACTGTGCAGCTTAAAAACTAAATTTTAATTGTGGGGGGTGTCTTTGACCTAAATTATATTGCTTAAAGGTATTTTACAGAAAAACAAGGCAAAAAAAAAAAAAAAAAAAAAAGAAAGAAAAAAAAGAAAAGAAAAAAAGACGCTATTTTGCAAGTATCTTTTATGACAACACACAAATCTCACAATGAATATGTACCCAGATGTAGCCAGCAGTTACTATTGTCTCTAATATGAACCTATAGCTATTACTATGAGTATATATATATATATATATATATATATATATATATATACAGACACAGTATCTCACAAAAGTGAGTACACCCCTCACATTTCAGCAACTGTTTTATTATATCTTCTCAAGGGACAATACTATAAAAATGAAACTTGGATATATTTTAGAGTAGTCAATGTGTAACTTGTATAGCAGTGTAGATTTACTGTCCTCTGAAAATAACTCAACATACAGCCATTATTGTCAAAATAGCTGGCAACAAAAGTGAGTACACCCTAAGTGATAACAGCTATACGTCATTTAACCATGCACAGCCACATGTCCTATTCATCATGTTCATGTTTTTGTCTGCATGACAGGACTATATAAATTTGTGTATCTTAGAGCAGTTAAAATTTGGTGCTTTGAGTAGAATTCTCTCATACTGACCACTGGATGTTCAACATGGCACCTCATGGCAAAGAACTCTCTGAGGATTTGAGAATTAGAATTGTTGCTCTCCACAAAGATGGCCTAGGCTATAAGAAGATCAGCAACACCCTGAAACTGAGTTACAGTACAGTGGCCAGGGTCACACAGAGGTTTTCCAAGACGGGTTCCACTTGGAACAGGCCTCGCAAGGGTCGATCAAAGAAGTTGAGTCCTCGTGGTCTGCGTCAGGTGCAGAAGCTGGCTTCAAAAAACATACGCATGAGTGCTGCCAACATTGCTTTAGAGGTTGCAGAAGTGAAAGGTCAGCTTGTCATTGCTCAGACCATACGCCACACACTGCAACAAGTCAGTTTGCATGGACGTCGTCACAGAAGGAAGCCTCTTCTGAAGCTGGGTCACAAGAAAGCCTGCAAACAGTTTGCTGAGGAGAACCTGTCCAAGAGCATGAATTACTGGAACCATGTCCTGTGGTCTGATGAGACTAAGATAAACTTGTTTGGCTCAGATGGTGTCCAGCATGTGTGGCGACACCCTGGTGAGGAGTATCAAGAAAATTGTGTCTTGCCTAAGTCAAGCATGGCGGTGGTAGCATCATGGTCTGGGGCTGCATGAGTGCTGCTGGTACTGGGGAGCTGCGGTTCATTGAGGGAAACATGGATGCCAACATGTACTGTGACATTCTGAAGCAGAAGATGATGCCCTCCCTTCAGAAACTGGGTTTTCCAACATGATAATGACCCCAAACACACGGCCAAGATGACAACTGCCTTGCTGATGAAGCTGAAGGTGAAGGTGATGGAGTGGCCAAGTATGTCTCCAGACCTGAACCCTATTAACCACATGTGGGGCATCCTCAAGCGGAAGGTGGAGAAGCACCATGTGTCTAACATCCAGCAGCTCCGTGATGTCATTATGGAGGAGTGGAAGAGGATGCCAGCAACAACCTGTGCAGCTCTGGCCAATTCCAATCCCAGGAGGATTAAAGCAGTGCTAGATAACAGTGGTGCTCACACAAAATGTTGACACTTTGGACACAGTTTTGAAATGTTCACTTAGGGTGTACTCACTTTTGTTGCCAGCTATTTTGACAATAATGGCTATGTTGAGTTATTTTCAGAGGACAGTAAATCTTTACTGCTATACATGTTGCACATTGACTACTCTAAAATATATCCAAGTTTCATTTTTATAGTATTGTCCCTTGAGAAAATATAATAAAATAGTTACTGAAATGTGAGGTGTGTACTCACTTTTGTGAGATACTGTATATATATGAATTGAATATACTTCATTTAAGTGACTTCGTGTGTGGTGCTTATTATTCTTATACAAACTCCATTGTATGTTTCTTGGTTTCTTTTATTCGGGAGCCAGTCCTTCTGCTCCTTGTTATCTAAACTCAATTTTAAAACTCAGTGTAAATCAGTCTTATATTGAATTTATTTGCCATTTGCCTCAGAGGGGTATAACTAGCAGAACCAGAGTACACAAACCAGATGTTTTCTGATTTGAAGATCCATTGCAGGATGCATTACGTCAAATAATTGTCATTACCCCTAAATTTAGCCAAATGGATGTATATCAGAGCAGCTTTGTGATTCTAATTCTATCACGAGTGTATCAGTTCCTGATCTTTCTGAAATAAAAGAGATCATTTTGACAGTCATTTGGAACAGAAGGGTTTTGGAATTGGACAAAAGAAAGAAAAAAAAAACAGGTATAAAAGGATTTAATTTAGTCAGTCTCCAAATTCAATTTGAAAGCCACATATATTTCAGTTGGGAGCATTGTTCTCTGTGTGGGAAATAATAGTTTGGTCCACTAAGCAGCCAAGCGCCCAGTGGAGAATTATAATTGGCTGGTGGTCCTGACTGGTCCGAGCATGTATGACTCATCATATCTTCTCAATCTAGAAACCGTATCATCAAATCTATCTATAACCATTACTTATGTTTATTTCCTACTGATTTAAAAGTCTGTGCCCATGATTTCTATCTACCTAATACTTAAACCATCTACAGTATATCTATATTCTGTGTGATGTGAAATACTTCTCACCTGCAGTGTAGTGTCTTGTAGTGGCTGGAATAACTGTGATTCATCTGAAATAAATAAGATATAGTAAAAATAACATATAGTAAAATAATACATTAATAGAAAAATACTGATGTGAATTAAAATTAATTTAAATATAGACTTAGAAAAGGTGTAGATGTTTCTTCATCAGAACAGATTTGGAGAAATTTAACTTTACATCACTTGTTCACCAGTGGATCCTCTGCAGAGTCTATAATCCATAATAACACTCCCTCCAGTGTAAGTTCTTCCTTTTACATCAAAGTCCATAGATATATTTGTTTTGAACTGTTTTGGCTTCTAAACGATGCATGATCAGTGTCTATTTCTCTCCTGATTGAGACAAGATGACTTTTGCACTAGAGAAATCAATATTTATGGACAGAGGACTTGTATCTTAGTTAAAAACATCTTGATGGATTTGTTTATTATAAACATGCAGCTTTTTGATTCACAAGATGTTCACTGATTGACTGGAGTTGTGTGGATTATTGTGATGTTTTTATCAGCTGTTTGTACTCTCATTCTGGCGGCACCCATTCACTGCAGAGGATTCATCAGCGAGCAAGTGATGCAATGCTAAATTTCTCCAAATCTCTTCAGATGAAGAAACAAACTCATCTACATCTTGAATGGGCCGAGGAAAAGTACATTTTCAGCAAATTTTCATTGTTAAGTGAATTATTTCTTGATGTTTTGCCCTACAGTGAATCTCTCGTGCAGCTGATGCTGTCAGGTGATGACAACATGTCTCTTAAGACTCAATTATAAATAGACAGCTCACCCCAAAATAGTACATATGCCTGCTCTGGTGTGTAAAAAATCCAGTGGGTCAGCACTGTTCCATGCACACATATGGGTGTCACATCCCCAGCTGTCAAAGTCAAAGGGCTTCCCAGTCAGCATCCTCTCCTCTAATGCTGAGGTCAGGGGGTGGAACATGAGCCAGACAGGATCTAATAAAGTCCTGCGTCAGATATGATTCACATTTGTCTTACGAAACTGAGACAGGTTGTTTTTTAAAAGTCACATGTTCACTATTCAATTGTCCTTGTCTGCACTCTTAAAAAAAAAAAAAACATTTAATTTTATTTGGTTATTTAATTATAAATTTAAAACAAACAAACAAACAAACAAACAAACAAATAAATAAATAAATAAACTTAAAATAAGTTTAATCATTCAAATGGTAATGAAGTCACTTAAACTAGGGCTTGTCAATTCTAGTGAAAAATAAATATACTAAAATGTATTTGAAATATGTTTATTTCATGGTAAGTATACTATAAATACAGTACATTTACATATTTATGTGCTTAATAAAAATACCCTGCAATTGTATTTTTAGTATACTAAACTGGCATACTTAAAGTCTGCTAAATTGGAACAACTAATTTTGTACTTTAATTGTGTGGAAGTATTGCTGAAGTTCAACTAAAGATATACTGAAGTATATTTGATTATGCTAAAGTGGAACTATTGCAAGTAAACTTCAGGTACACTTTAAATATCTTAAAGACTGATATTATTCAAAGATCATACAATCCTCATCAATAGTGCTATTAAAACACATTTTAGGCTTAAATATTAAGAAATGTGCATTGTGCACAAGTACTTCAAATAAAGTTTAATTATAATTTTATATCAGTAATTCTCGAGTGATATGTCAGTAAATGTTAATAGATTTGAACTATACTTAGTATGAAATAAATGTATTTTAAATATATTACTTTTTTACTAGGGAAATGAAATTAAATGTAAGAATAATGAATGAATGAAAGAATGAATGAATAAATAAATAAATATTAAAATGTTTTAATTATGAGCTTAAAAACGAACAAAAAAGCATTTTTAAAAATACAATTTAATTGAATTTATTACATAAAATACTTTGATTAATTAATTAATCATTTTTAGTTTCGATTAATTAGCCTAAATGAATCACATACATGCATGCTCCCAAATTAAGATAATTCTACAACATTATGTTATGACAGCAGGGCGAAAGCATTGAACAAACATTAAAAATGTGCTTTTGTTTTATTTCCATATCATCAAAAATAAACCTGCAGTCCACAGCAATCCATCCATTTAATTAAATTAACACATTAAATTGACGGTCCTAAATCAAACACACAGGTTCTCAGAGACAGCTAACAAGCAGCAGAAAATATGACCAAACCAAGCATGTACGTTAACGTGATACACTATTGAACGCAATTATGCTGCAAACCAGCACCCCAAATCCCTTAAAGCAAAGAATTGGCTGCTTAAATGCAGTGTAAGAACTTCATATCTAATTGCTGGCATGCTAATTGCGTCCCACTTCATTGCATAGAGTGCTAAAATCCTGCACGGCTCATAAAGCACAAGAGATTGAATGGGCTGATTGGCTTCTGTTCATGATTTCATGGCTCCTTCTCTCTATCCATTAAGAATAATTTTATTTATTTATTTTCCTTTCAATCTGTTTTTACGTGACTCTCCTCTTAAGACTCCCAGATTGAGGAGGCCCACGATACCACTTCAACCTGAAATTCAGTACCATAGAAAACAAGCGTGTTGTGGGCAAAATTGAATAGGAGCTTGATTGTGCAAACAGTTAGGTAATCCCATCTCATTTTGTAAACACAAATTAATTGCGTTTACCCTTGGCCCCTCGCTGTTCAGGATCAAAGATGTTTAAAAGACAAGAAAATCATTTAAAATCCCCAAGTGCTGTTGGAAGGAGTCCTCCAAGCTAAATCTTTTACTTGGAACAAAATCTTTGGATCACTAAATGGCAGAATATCCCAAAGAGCGCTGCTGACAGGATGCCGCAGTATATTATTCACATGATGAAACAGCTGCATATGGCAGAAAAAGACCATAAAACTTATTAGGCAGTGATTTATGTCCTCCCTAAATCAGTGCAGGAGGTGAAAGATGCTGTGTAACATTTGTAACATGAAAAGACCAGTGAAAATCAGGCTACCTTATGACTCTTATAAACCACTAAACCGCTTTGCTTCCGTCAGTCTTCTCCTCAAGGACAACTAGTTGCCTTTGGCTAGCAGTAAAACCTTTTGCTGAGATTGGAAACATTTCATGGTACATTCTACATCCAGTATTGTTTAACGGATTATATAGCTGAACATCTAATATATTTTCTGCACACCAAACACAAGAGCCTAGTAGTAAAGAATGTCATATGTGAGCAATCTCACATGTCTCTTCAAGCATTTTGGACATCTTGACAACATCAAGTCTACAACATTTAGTCTATTTCAGCTCCATCAATGGAAATATTTCACTAGTCAGTCACATATCAGGACCCATAGTGTAAGGTAACATGCAGAAAGTGTCGATGAAAAGTCAAAAAACCAAAGTGTGTGCAAAGTCTCTGTGATGTAGGATAACTTTGAACAGATAATTCTCCCAATTTCTACTTGAAGAACCACTGGAACTGGTGGAACAGCTCGGTCAGGTCGCTGCCAGTTCAGCCAAGCTGGTCCACCATCACACCAGACTTGGGCAGACCTTGAAGACCAATTTTACATGCTAGTGAGGACTGAGGGAGACAGTAAATCGATATGTTGTGCCGACTGGTTAATTTAAAGTAGGTTTGCTCTAATGTTACTGTAAGTTTGTTTCTTTAGTGCAACAGAAATGAAGAAATTTAGCATTACATCACTTGCTTACCAATAGATCCTCTACAGTGAGTGGGTGCCATCAGAATGAGAGTCCAAACAGCTGATAAATACATCACAATAATCCACATGACTCCAGTCCATCAATTAATGTCTTGTGAAGTGAAAAGCTGCATGTTTGTAATAAACAAATCCCTCATTAAGGTGCTTTTAACTTAAAACATCTTTAGTCCATCTATAATATTGCTTTCTCCAGTGAAAAAATCATCTCATCTGGATCAAGAGAGATATATGCACAGATCCAACATTGTTTACAAGTGAATCAGTCCAAAACGGTTCTAAACATTTATGTTGGTGGGTTTTGATGTGAGAGGGCAACAGGGGTGGACTCTTTCTGGGTCACTGACTGGTATTTTGGCCAGAAGCAATGGTTAAAATTCCTTAAGGATGGATTTGTTTCCCACACAAACATGCAGTTTCACAAGATGTTAATTGATGGACTGGAGCCATGTGGATTACTTGTGGATTATTGTGATGCTTTTATCAGCTGTTTGAACTCTTGGCTGTTATTTTATTTTACACACATTTGTCTTGTTCTGCCCTTGAGCTCTTCCTCCAAATGTTTACATATCAACACTTGTGGAACACTTTTGTTTATATTATATTTATATAATATAATATAATATAATATAATATAATATAATATAATATACATTTAGCAGCCAATAAAACCACAATTTTTTTTACTTATATTTGTAGTGTTAAAATTAGTTTAGTTTAAAAATACTTAAAAATCCCTCTACTTGGGATCCAACTCAGTGGATTTGTGATATTAATTGTGTTAAAGTGCCATGGCAACTGTTCGGAATATTGACTTCATAAGCACAGAGGAGCAGCTGCTCAGCTTGAACAGAACATCTTCATGGTTTCCTCTCAGCGGATCAACTCTATCATAAAAGGGGGGATTCCCAGAATTAGAGATGGGCAACATTTTGAATGGTTCTGTCTTGTGTCGGCTATAACACATTCTGGCTTACAGAGCTTATGCAAGTCCACTTCACCTCCAGTGTATATTCTACAGTGCTGTCACAGCAAACAGACCTTGTCCTCTACTTTCTGTGTTTAGCATTTTGTCTGCACAGTGTCAGTGGATTAAATGTCCAGACAGTGTCCTTGTTCACCTTGGGATGTGTGGTCTGCTCAGCCATTATCAGACTGCACTTGCTCTTAAATTAAAGGTATTGTGGGTTCAGCAGAGAACAGTGCTGTCTATAGAAGCATCTCACATTAATGTGCTTGGACGCTAAATTAGCTGATGGCAGCGATCTGCTCACAGTCTAACAACTATAGCCGTATCACATTTAATTCAACTGGAAGGATAAAACGGGGACATTTTTAACCTCCCTCAACATTTCTTTGAACTGGAGAGCTGGGCTTGATATTTCTTAATTCATTTAATTTCCTCAAAACCCATTTTGCATAAACACAATTAGATTGGAAATCAAGATGGCTTCGCTTTGCACCTGACGTCAGAACATTTAAAAACCTGTTAACTGTCACTGGTCCACTGATGGGCCCACTTGTCATTAGTGTGCAAGAGTGCACATGAAAAATCTACAACATAACAGGAGTTCTGACCTTTGTCACAAAAAGACTTCTTCATTGCCTTTTTCTCTATCACACTTTAGAAATCATGAGAAATTATATATCAATTGAACACTTAAAATCTCAAAAATTATCCTTTGAAAACCATTTTAAAATCAGACATTGCATTACGATGAAAATGGAACATCAAAATCATGTTACAAAATGTTTCCGTTCATGAATTATAAAAAATTAAGTTTGGATAGTTCACTTTCACATCTATGTTCAAAAATGTGAGTGACAGTTAACAGGTTAAAACACAGGATACACATCGAGAGAAACTAGCTTTGAGATATTTTACATTATGAATAAAACTGGATGCCCTTTACAAAATAAAAAAATTACATGGGAATATACTAGAAAATATCATGTGATATATTAAATAATACATTTCCATAAATAGAAAACTAATGCTTATATTTTTCATTGTACTGCAATATACGCATAGACCATGTACTGTATATAAACTCAATTTTGATTAGTAATATGCATTGCTAAGGACTTCATTTGGACAACTTTAAAGGCGATTTTCTCAATATTTTGATTTTTTTTGCACCCTCAGATTCCAGATTTTCAAATAGTTGTATCTCGGCCAAATATTGTCCAAACCAACCATGCATCAATGGAAAGCTTGTTTATTCAGCTTTCAGATGATGTATAAATCTCAATTTCAAAAAACTGACCCTTATGATTGGTTTTGTGGTACATGGTCACATATAGAAAGTGGTTACAAAAGTAAAGATACGTAAACAACATAGTCATGGATTTGAAATGGTGAAAGAAATTCACGAACTTGATCAGAATGTATTACTTTAGTATATTCCCAATGCACCTGTACCAACACACTTTTTTTTTCCAGTAATGGTTTTTTAATGACCCATACAGACAACGACAAAGTCAAAATATTGGTAATGTCAAAAAAATTATGAATTATTAAACTAATTATTAAAATGATCCTGACCAGCCCTCAAAACTTAAAAGTTAAAATGTCAAATTAATTCAGAGACGTTAACTACATGAAAAATAAAATGTATTAAAATCATTTCAATTCATACGTCACATATAAATCCGCAGCGTACTGCGAGACCGTCAAACAGCCAAAACATTTCATTGTATTTTACATTAACATTTGTGCAGTGCATTGAGAGTTGATGCATGCAGAGACAATGGGCAGAGATGTTTCGGATGGTTTTCTTCCTTCTGCATGCACTGGAACATAAGCAGTACGTTCACATTCTTCCACCAACTAACGGAATTGTCTGTGTTCTAGTGCATGTACAAGAATAAAACTAATGTTATGCCGGTTTATCCAACTGTTTCCTGTAGCGTTAATGTACAGAATAGATCGTGTCAGTTAAAAGGGAAGCAAAACATTCTGCAGATGATATTTAATGTTGTGTCCGCTGAGTTTAACAGCTTCAAGTGTAATGCACTTTCGTGTTTTATACAGGCCGTTTCACGTTTATTTCCACGCACCGCTTACTGCGCCTATATTAAGACTTTTCGTTGATTCCCAGTCTTAAAGTCCATATAATTTGTGCTGTCACTGATGGAAAAAACTGTTTACTTATAGTAGTATTTGTAACAGTATAGAAAGACTACACAGTAACCGCAGTTTATCACAGTGCACGTCTGCTTTGGTGGCGTATCTGGTAAAGCGAGTGCACTTGTGTAGCAGCGACCTGAGTTCGAATCCAGTCTGTGGTGTTTCCTTCAGCCTATGTTCAAATGTCTGTGTCCAGTGATCCACTGATGTACTCTGGATAACTGAGTTGACTGGTGTGCTGGGAGTGTTAGTAAACGGCAGTTTCCCAAGCTGTGCTATTGTTGGTTAATTTATTGCATTCGAAGCACACAATAATTGTGCCATTAGCACACTTCAAGTTTACTTGGAATGCCATTGCAATGCATTTTAAAGTCACTAAAAGTAAGGGATAGTATGACCTCAGTTTGTTACTAGTATAATATTAATGTATGTGCAACACTCTTAGGGGCCATTCACACAGAACGCGTCTTTGCGTCTAAAAACGCGAGACACAGCGCTCAGGAATGGTTTTTAAAAAAAGTGCAGCGTAGAGCGCCTCCTCCGCCATGTTGCCGTCAAATAAAGCAGTTGTCGTGCCAACTTGCTACTGTAAACAGAAGCTCGCAACGCTTGAAACGCTTGAAAACAATGGAAAAGTAGCGCATTGGAATGGAAAAACGCACTCTGTGTGAATGGCCCCTAAGAGTGTAATTGAATTGCTAATTGTAATGTCCAAAATACATTTGAAGTTTATGCTGAATGAATTCTGCATTTCAAAAATTAAATAAAAGAGTGGATATTTAAAGTGTACTTAAGTATACTTGGAATAGTTTCACTTTTGGGCACAAACACAAACAAATATATTTAATACAATTTTAGTTGAACTTCAGCCCTTCTTTTGCACAACTAAAATGCATTTAGTACAAAATTAGTTGTTCCATTTTAGCAGACTAAAGTACATACCAATAAATTGTACTTAAGTATACTATTTTTTCACTAGGGTATTGACTCAAGTATCAGATGACCGTAACATACGCCCTCAAAGAAATGGTTTGTGAAACATGTGCCCATTGAGATTCAGTCACAGTTTGAATCTGGTGCTGTGATGTGAATGATCCTATTGGATAGCCTTCTGTCTACTTATAAAAGGAGATAAGTTAGGTAAGAGACAGTCAAGTGACTTTCCAAGAGCGCTAATTTACAGTTCAACAGCACTGGGACTTAACTAAGTCATGGAGTCACCAATTTGTTCAAAAACATTGATTAATTCAGAAACAAAACATACAGTTTTATAAATGAGTGAATCACTGAATCATTCACTCAGCTGATTTGTTATTTGATTCATGCGACATTTGATTCTGCTTTGACTTTGTTAGGGGCCAACCACTGAAGGTGCGATGGCACCTACTGTATCCGTTAGATTTCCTATTATTATTATTATTCTTCCGCTCTGGAAGTCTATGGCAGCCCATAGAACCGCTTGCGGGAAAGCTATGAAATTTGGCACACTGATAGAGTTTCACTCATGTTTATGCTAATAACTTTTGAACTGTAAGGTACAGAAGGAATTTTTTTTCCATTTTGAATTTTGTCGTAAAATGCTATATTTTACGAATGCATCGACGTATCGTTACAAAACTCGGTATGTGTCTTTGGCACCATGCCCTGATGGCACTCAAAAAGGTTGGGGGCAGCGCCACCTTGTGGTCAAAAGTTATAACGAAATCTCTAAAAATGCTAATAACTTTTGCTTACATTAGCCTATTGTAATGAGACTGATGTTGATAGATTGGATCATGCCGAGAACATCGATACCAATATTGCCATAATTGGCTGAACTTCCTGTCCGCCATTTTGATTAATGTTGAAAACCTACTTTTTCGAACTCCTCCTAGAACGTTAGTCCAATTTCCACCAAATTTGACTCGGATCATCTTCAGACCAAGCTGGCAAAAGGTTATGGATTCCGTGACGATCTACGAAAAGGCTTTCGTTTAACGCATCAACGAATTTGCTGGAAAAATGCCAAACTGCATCTGTGGCTGTATCTCTGCAAAGCTTTGACATATTTACACCAAACGTTGCATGTGCCATTGTCACCTCACACTGACCAGGCCACATCATTTTGGTAACAGCGCCACGTATTGGTCAAGAGTAATAAACCATTAATTAACAATTAATTATGAACTTTTCAAAAGTGCTAATCATTTTTGATTACATTAGCCTATTATAATGAAACTGGTCTCAAAATATTCCTTGGGTCATGCCGACAACATAGATACCAATTATGCCATTGTGGGCCGAACTTTCTGTTAGCCACTTTGATTTATGTTGAAAAACTACTTTTTCAAACTCCTCTTGGACTGTTGGTCCAATTTTCACCAAAATCGAATCAAATCATCTTCAGACCATGCTGACAAAAAGTTATGGATTTCGTGTTGATAGACAAAGCTGTTTTTGTATAGCGCCGCAACAAATTTGAGGCATAATGCCAGATTATGTCTGAGACTGTATCTCAAAGCTTTGAAATAATGACACCAAACTTTGTGTGTATCATTGTCACCTCACACAGATCACACCACATTGATTTGATAATGGCGCCACCTATTGGTCAAAAGTCATAAGCCATTAAATCATATTACCAGAAGTTGTGTTTATGATTTTTCAGCGATTTTGCTTCAAATTATCCTAAACTTGCTTTAATTACTCATTGTTGCAGTTGGTCTGATGTTCCATGCCATGCTTAGCTCCTCATTTTGCCTCTGTAGTGGTTGGCCCCTTAATTGCTGCTTGCAGCTATATTTTGGAACTGTTTTCGTTGGCGAGCAAATATAGACAAAGTAACTGGCAATATTAACTGTAATTTACTTAATGTTATCTTGCAGTGAATTGGTGGTGTCAGAATGAGAGTCCAAACAGCTTGTAAAAGCATTATATGCACAGATCCAAAGTTGTTGTACAAGCAAAAACAGTCCGAAACAGTTGCAAACAAATATGTCGGTGGATTTTGATGTGATTTTGACAATGAGGATAGACTTGAGGATGGAACTGTTATTATTTATTATTATTACTCCTATTTTGGCCAGTTTCAAGCAAAAGTTTAAAGTTAAAATGGCTTTTTTTAAAGTTTTTATTTTTTATTTTTTAGCAAATTTTTATGTTTGGATAAACCTTTAATGCTGTAAAGTTCATCAATTATTAAACAATTTCAGTTTATGCTGTAAATCAGCTCTACAGCTCTATATTGTTGTCACAGTTATGTTTTCGTGGATTTTTAGCTTGTTTCTCTTAGTCTCCTGTCTCATTTCTTTTTGGGGGCAAATTGCCATTAAATGTTTTATAGAAAAATCCTGTATTCATGTCCCATCCATTTGTCTATGTTACTTTACATGGTGGTAATATAATAAAGCACACTAACAATAACAATAATTTTCTGCAGTTCCAAGCACTTCCACTCAGTAAATGCATATTTTAAGTTGTCCATTGTCACTAGTCAATCCGGTTGTAATTGCCCAATAACATGGGCACTAATCGTATAGTTGCTTTAAAGTGTGATTAGGCTAGAGGGTGTGAAAAAGTGTGGCATTGGAAGAGGCGCACTTGATGGAAAATCCATTGCTCAGACAAGGTAATGAGGTGCCGAGGGTGATGAAGGCAGAGGTACACAGTGTAGCCAAAGCACTGGAATACTGCCCTGAGCACAGGCTTATGTCCCCTTTGATCTTTCTCCTTGATCATGGCACTTTGTAAAACCCGCAAAACCCAAAATGACCAAATATGACCAGTGTAATACTCTAACATTACACCATACAGACAACTAGGACAGGATGCTTTGATCTCTGTAAATCTACACAATCAGTAACACAAGTTTCTCTCAATACATGCAAACATGCATTAAAAAGAAACTAAATTGTCAAGATCTCAAGAGACCTGTTTTTGTATGCCATATGGAGTTTCATTGTACTTGCGACTTTTTATAATGAGAAATTTAACTTCAAAAGCATAGCAGACCTAAAATGCCTAGTATAAGCAGGGTGGCATTTTAATTTCATTATTCAAATTAATTCATGTCCAGAGGTTAAGATTTAATTTTAGAAGAATCTCGGAGTACTGAGCAAAGTCTAATTGCTTAAAAAGACAGTGTGTGCCTGACATAAAGATTTACATCAATAAATATTCAAAAACATAAAATAAAATGTTATAAAATATAAAGTTATAAAGGCATTGATGGTTCCATGAAGAACTTTTAACATACCTGGAACCTTTTCAACCCTTTCACAAAAGGTTCTTTTTATTGGAAAAAAAAGTTTTCACTGGAGAACTCAAAATGGTTCTTCTGCTCTATAGAAAAGTCCACATCACAGCTATAACGATAATGACACAGAGGAACACTATTGTTGGAATAATGTTCAGATCAATTTTGTTTCGAGCTAATGAATTATATGACCGGATTCACCTGACTAAAAGCACAAGCATTAAAGTGGCAGACGACAAAATGATAGAGCATGCTTTTAATCAACAAAATGATACTGTATGTTGGTGTGGACACAATTATTTTTATAGTTATTGTTCTTGGTGTAAAAGGGAAATAAGCATTTCCTAGCAATTAACCTTGGCTCACAGAGAAAGAACTACTAAAAACCAGTGAACAAACGTCCAGTATCCCATCAATCCGATTCTGATGAAAAGACATTTGTCTCCTGTTGACTCCTGCTGTCCATATTTGTCATCACCCACTGAGCTCTTGAGTGAATTCCATTGCACCGCGAGCCTGTCAGCAATCAAACCGCCTCAAATCCTGACAACATGATTCCTCGCACCCCCTGTGTCCCTTTAACACAGGGACAATTCTTCACTCTGTCACCCAGCCCAATCACCTAAATCTGGACTTAATTAGATCCTAATAGAGCCATTTCTCACATTACAGTGGAGAGCTTTCCCTAGGTAGAGCCTGATTAAGCAGACAGAAAAGTCATTGTTTTTAGAGGAAAGCAGAAAGCTAACTGCTTTAACACAGTGTAGTCAATTTTAACAAATATCTTCAACCCCGTTGGAAAAAAACTTAAATTACAACAGTAGTGTGTGTATGTATGTATACATGTGAGTGAACTAAGAAACAACTGAATCCCCAGTGTAAGTAAACACACAAAACATGCAATAAAAATAATGCATAAAACAATGATTTTTGGCCTTAAGCTGCCTTTAAGTTGAGTTCCTTTTATTCTCTTTTACAGTAAAGGATGCATCTCATTCACAACAGATTTATGCTTTTCTTGACACACTCATTAGATTTCGTTGATGATTTTGACCCTGATTCTGACACAAACTGAGATAGAGTACTCTATAAAACCTTGTAACTACTGACGCTCAAGAGATGAACAGTAAAAATTACTGAAAACTCTCAAACTGCCCTTGAAATGTGATAAGTGAAAATTGAGGTACCAGAAAGCATTGAGTATTGTGGCTCTCACTGTTGGAAGAGGAGAGAATTACTTTAATCGCAGTTGTAAAAGTCATGTCACATGCAGTCAGGGAGTTGACAGGTCAATATAAATCATCCTGGATTCCTCATTAATTTTCCCATGCAGGGACAGTAAAACGTCTTCATTCTATCCCTTAATGTGATGAGGATGGATTAAAGGCATGATTGGATGTGTGAAATCAATGGCACCTTAACAGCATGTAGCATGAAGCAATCAGCCAGTCTGCAACACAAATGACACAACATCTGCAGTACATCTGTAAAGCAGACTGTCTGTGTCATCACATTGTGTGTGCTGTTTGCTAGTGTAAATAAATCAATTTCAAAATTAAGTTCAATTTCAGGGGCAGGATTAATATGATCAAATGGTGAAATTCATGAGGTCCTTGACCCAGAGCTCATCCAACTCTCAGTCAATGAGGCCTGTCAACCAGTGGTCATTAGGACATGTACACTGTGTAAAAATATTACATTTAAGGAAATATTTTAGCACCTAAAATGTACCACTGTCACGAATCCTGCCCATGAACTTCCTTTCAGTCACCACCAGATGTTCATGCAGTAGTTTAAGCATAAAACAAGAGGCGGACACGCTAGTGCAGCTCAGGAACTGTATTAGGACAGAACAGCCCAGAACCAGACAGCCATAAGAAATCGACTGTCGATCACATGATATATAACATCCCATAACATCCCCCCTTACAAATAAGAACTAAAGTGTCAGAGCAAAATACTATATTAAACTTTAGGCTTCGTAACATTTAATGCAACTGCAATCAACTTAAATGAAATAAATTTCAGATACTACTCAACTGAATCATCACCGAGTCCTTATTAGATTAACAGCACTTTTCTTTCCAAACTGCCACAGCAGCACTCCTGACTTCCTACAGATCAAGCCTCTTGGGTGGCTTTGACAATCGGCCAGACCTAGTGTACGTGTGTCCTTCTGATGATGAAGGTTTGACCGGGTCAGGTGAAGCCTGTGGTAAGGGCTTCACAAAAGTTGAGTCAGCAGATGAAGGGGCCTCTACAACACTCCCTTCCAGCATAGACGGCAACTCGGGTTCATTTCTGTCCACTGCTTGTGAAGAGGACGATTCTGCCACTCTTAAGTGCACTCTGTTGCGTCTATATAAGGATCCACCCACATTCACAAGATAAGAGCGTGGTGCCACTTTCTGAAGACAGGTGCCGACCCTCCAGAGTGCAGGGTTTTCCCCTGGAAGAGGTTTCGTTCGGATCCTCTCTCCTATGTTCAGCTCTGGCAAATCATGAGCTGACTTGTCATAACAGGATTTCACCAACTGCTTTCGGTAGCGAAGCCACTCCACAACCCCAGTCACTACACATGGCTCCAGAAGTTTGCTTTTTACTGGAAGAGACATCTTCAGTCTCTGCGACATTAACCTTTGGGCTGGGCTACTGTCCATATATTCAGTAGGGGTGTTTCTCCAGTGAAGGATCGCTTTCCAAGGGTCGGTTCTGCCGTGCATAGCTTTGCGCAAAAGGTTCTTAGCAATCTTAACAACCAACTCAGCCTTTCCATTTGACTTAGGATGTCTTGGTGAGGAAGTGATTCGTTCAAATTCCCAGCTGGAAGCAAAGCGCCTAAACAGTGCACCAAACTGAGGGCCATTATCTGTGATCACCCTATCTGGCTGACCATGTCAGGCGAACTGAGCCTTACAGCGCTTGATAACGGTCTCTACAGATAGATCAGGAAGCAGTTCAATCTCCCAAAAATCTGAGAAGTGGTCCACAATTAGAAGATTGTCCTTTTGCCGATGACTGAACAAGTCCATGCTGACAATCTGCCATGGCCTGTTGGGGATGTCATGAGAGAGCATGGTTTCCTTCTGTTGTTTGTTTGCAAATTCATTACAAGTCGAACAGTTACTCACAAAGTCTTTGATTTCTGCTTGCATTACCATGCCAATATAATGTGTCACGTGCGTGACGATAACATGCGTCACCTCCTATATGGCTTGACTGTATGCGCTTGAGCATCTCTGCACGTAGTGACCTGGGGATAATAACTTTCTGTCCCCGGTACAAGATGCCATTTTGCACACTTATTTCATCTCGATAAAGCCAGACTTCTCGGATGAGGTGTGAGGTTTTTTTCTTTCTCATCAGGCCAGCCTGCAAGGACAGTGGTTTTAAGGGCCTGTAGGGCATCATCCCTTTCCGTATGCACCCTGATGTTTTCCAGCCCGATGATCAGTCACATTAAGGTATTCTGCTTGATTGATGAGTTGCACATCTTCCTGCTCTTTCTGCAGATGACATATGGCATGCCGCTGGTAAATTGCCTCCTTGCCTGTATAGTCAGCAGCTGCCTTGCTTAACATGTCACTGATAAACATTTTAGGTCCCGGCTTGTAGACAACCTTGAGGCTGTAGCTTTGAAGTGTCATGAGAATGCTTTGAAGCTGCTTAGGTGCACTGAGAAGTGGTTTGCTGAATATAGAAATCAAGGGTTTGTGGTCAGTCTCTGCTGTAACCAACTCTCATCCGTACAAGTAATGGTGAAATCTTTGGCAAGGGAAGACAATACTGAGACACTCTTTCTCGATTTGAGTGTAGTTTTTCTCGGCGGGAGTCATATCTCTTGAAGCAAAGGCAACAGGCTGTCCTTCTTGCATAAGACAGCACCCAAGACCACTTTGGCCGGAGTCACTTTGCACTGTGACAGGCTTAGTAACATCATAATAGCGCAGTACAGGCATGGACGTGGCCAAAGATTTAAGCTTACCAACTGGGCAATGTTTGGGCAGCCAATGCCAAGGGGTATCATTGTCAAGCAAGCACCGCAGCAGCTCACAAACACTCGACAAATGGGGCATGAACTTCGCTAAATAATTAGCGAACCTGATGAGACGCTGCATACCTTTTGTGTCCGTAGGGTTGGGCATGTCCATAATAGCCCTCACTTTCTCTGGGTCGGGCTTCAGGCCAGTGGATGAAAGGATATGACCATGGAACTTCACTTCAGCCAGCTTGAACTGCAGTTTTTTTTAAGCTGAGTCGTAGCTTGACCTCTCTGCAATGTTCCAACAGGGCCTGAAGCTTTAAATTATGATCTTTCTCAGCTTGCTGGTCTGTATCACCACATCCAATGATGAGAATGTCATCTGCAATGGGCTCAATTCCCTTTAGACTTGCTAACAGTTTATGCTGTTTCCACTGATATACCTCAGGTGCCACTGATACACCAAATAGAAGCTTTAGCCACCGTTTCCTACCCCATGAGGTCCAGAATGTAATCATGAAGCTGCTATCCTGATCCAGCTTGCACTGTAAGAATGCATGTTTGGCATCAACCAAGGTGAATATCTTTGCTTTAGGCAGTTTGTATAACACATCCTCCAGAGTAGGCATTATATAATGAGAGCGTTTCAGAGCTTTGTTCAGGAACTTTGGGTCCAAACAAATCCGCAGCTTTTCTGTTTTTTTAACAATCACCATATTGCTAATCCAGTCAGTTGGCTCCGTAACATCTGTGATATGACCCTCTGCCTGATATGCATCCAGTTGGGCTTTTACGGCTGCTTTCATAGTGACTGGAACATTCCGGGGGGCACACTGTACCGGTGAAACACTAGGATCCAGCTCAAAGTGGACCTCACCAGGCAGAGATTCCACAGACAAGTTGAACACATCACTGTATTTGTCTTAGACAAAGGCTCACACTGTTCATGTTCCATTTTGAGCACGTCATCTGGGATTGTAAACTGCATCAGGCCTAGATGTTCACATGTAGAACCTGAGAGAAGTGGACTTTGACTTGTCTCTACTATCTCAAATGATAGTTGGTATTTTCTCCCTTGGACCACACATTCTGTGTCAGAAACACCCATGGAGTTCAGAGACTCACTGGAGTACAGCCGTAGTTTGACATTGCTGGAGCGGAATGGTGTGTGTGGTGCCACCTTTACTTTGTCATTGTAGCTCATCACATTGCATGTTGCTCCTGAATCTAACTGACAATGCAGTGACTTGCCATGTAATCACAGGGAAACAAACCATTTCTTCCCTTTCATATGCACTGTGCTAATGGACTCAACTGTGTAAATATCATCATCACTGTCCCCAACCGGATCTTCCTTGGAATCTTCAATGCAGTGCAGTTTCCCATCTGTATGTTTGCTTTTACTTTTAAGGCACACTTTTGCAAAGTGATTATTTGTTCCACAGAGTCTGCATGTTTTCCCATATGCTGGACAACAATCCCTCTTGAATGTACATTACCACAGTATCTGCATGTCCTACTAGTGTCTACGAGTCTGGGCGAATTGCTCTGTTTCCGCTGGTTAGACTTGAATGGTTTCCTAGCAACAGCGTGAACCGTTTCAGCTGAAGGCATGCACGCCACATCCATTGCTCTTATACATATAGCGGTCTGTTCGGCTGTGCGATACATCTTGATAGCTGTGAGCAGTGTTAATTTTTTTCACTTAACAGTCTGCGTCTGGTACCTTCATTTGTAATACCCAGCATGATTTTATCATGAATCATTTCATTCTTCAAGCCACCATAGTCACAAGTTGCTGCTTTTTCTCTCAATCTGTTTTCAAAATTGTCTATGGATTCCCCTTCCTCATGCTTACAACAGCCGAACACATACGTCTCATAAATGACATTTTAGCAGGCTTGAAATACGCTTCCAGTGATTCCAGAATGGTTTTAACGTCTCCTTGTTGCGCCGCTGTAAGATTCAAGGTTTGATAGTAAACATGTCTGCATTCAGGTCCCATCACGCTTCTCAGTGTCGCAGCTTGGACTTCCTTGGTCTTTTCAGCCGTGACCAGTGCATAATCCTCAAACTCTGCTCTGAATAAGTCCCAGTTAGTGCTCCAGAACTCCAGTCTCTGTTCATGTTCAATGGTGATGGTAGAGGTATATTAGCCGCGATGTGGGGTGGCACGCTGCTAGACGAGCGAGACGTGGGCGCGGCTACAGCATTATCAGTGTCCATTATCGAAGATGATCGGAATCAGCTATTACTCCTTAAATTTAAAGATGAACTTGATAGGTATCTTCTGACACCATGTTCATGCAGCAGTTTAAGGATAAAACAAGAGGCAGAAATGCTAGTGCAGCTCAGGAACTGTATAAGAACAGAACAGCCCAGAACAAGACAGTCATAAGCAATCGACTGTCGATCACATGATATATAACATCCCATAACACCAGAGGTCATTCATCACCACAAGGACTCTCACACTTTACATACCGTCACACTACACCCCGGACTACATTTCCCATCATCCATTGCACTGCTCACACACTGGTGTAACCCATCAGACACTCCTTATAAGCCATGCACTTCCCCTTTCTGGTCGCGGAGTATTGTTAGCACATATCACTGGTTTGTTGATAGCTACATTACAGATCCTTTTTCCTGGTTACCTGTATCTAAGTCTAGCCTAGTCCCGTCATTGCTTTGCCTTCCTGTGTCTCGATCAGCTCCCGTATTTCGGATTACCCTTTTGTCTTGCCGTTTTGGATATTGTTTGCCCTTCACCAGGACTCTAGCTAGTGTTTGGATTATTCTCTTGCCTAACCCTCTGGATACTGTTCGCCGCTGTGCTGACTCACGCCCCTCTTTGGAACATTCTTTCGTCTTGCCCTGTTCATATCTGTCTGTTGTAATTTTGACCCGTACATGTTAATGACCAAGCCTTTGTTAAATTAAATGCCTGCAAATGGATCCGTACGTCTCTCAGTCTGTTCACTCTGTAACAACCATTTTCTGTGTTACATAATATACTCAGCTTGAGATAGATATATATCTCTAAATAAATCTTCATTTTTCATACACAACATATATCATGTTGTGATGCTTAGATACTTACACTTTTAACATTTAAAATTTTTTGGTGTTTTATTTGATATTTATTTATATACTTAACTTATTATTTGTATACTTAATTTATACATTTAAATGTTAAAGCATATTTTTATTTCCCTAATTTTGGGGACAAAAACAGTTAAAGGGATAATTCACCCAAAAATGATTAATTACTCACCCTCATGTCATTGCTTCGTTCATCTTCATACACAAATTCAGATATTTTTTATTAAATCCGAGAGCTTTCTGACCCTGCAAAGTGAAACTGTAAAGTTTAAGGCAACCAGCTTCAGCAGATTTTTGAATTTTCTCAACGTCTTGTTTTCAGTTTATTCAACAAAAAGTTGAGAAAACGCTCCGGTTACTGACGTAAACTTGGTTTCCTGAGATAAGGGAACAAGCGTTGTGTATGGGGTAAACTCCTGTTTACTCTGTTACTGAAGCCTGATTTGTTCACAAACCAACGGCACTTTAGCCCTCCAGAAAAGGCGGAGCCGACATGTATATCAGTCGGCTCGCAGCGGCATTTCATTAGAATCATTCGACTGAAGCGACAGCCATCGATTCGTGTGCAGCTTATAGCACAGAAAGTGACACAACGCTCGTTCCCTTATCTCAGGGAACCAAAGTTATGTCAGTAACTGGAGCGTTCCCTTTCGAACGTTCACTTCATGTTGTGTATGGGGAACGAATCCAATCATGCTGTGCTATGAGCAGAAGCAGACTAAGCTCTCTGCAAGCCCAGTTCTGGAGCACTTAAGTTAGGGGCCCCTACAGAACATGAGCCAACTGAGTCCCGAGCATAGCTGAGGACTTTTGGACATAGCTGTTTCCACCGGAGGGAGAAATAAGCAGGTTAAGCCGATAAAATCCGTGCCTGGAGAGCAGGGACATCTAGGCTGTAAAATCTGGCAAACGTGGACGGCGACGACCAGCCAGCGGCCGCACATATCTCACCAATAGAGATTCCGCTGGACTAAGCCCAGGAGGAGGCCATTCCTCTAGTGGAGTGGGCCCTCACACCTATGGGGCGTAGTAAACCTTCTGAGGCATAAGCCAAGGCTATAGCGTCAATTATCCAGAGGGACAGTCTTTGCTTGGTAACCGACAGCCCCTTAAAGTGGCCTCCAAAGCAAACGAAAGCTGCTCCAACTGTCTGAACAGGCTGGAGCATTCAAGATATATTCTCAGGGCCCTGACAGGGCAGAGAACATTAAGACCCTGCTCACCATCTGCAGCGGGGAGCTCCAGAAGGGTAATAACCTGGGCTCTGAATGGAGTTGAGAGCACCTTCGGAACGTATCCATGTCTAGGCTTGAGGATGACTTTACAGTCGCTAGGCCCAAACTCCAGACAGGAAGCATTGATTGACAGTGCTTGTAAGTCACCCACTTGCTTGACCAATGCCAGTGCTAGTAGCAGAGCGGTTTTCAGTGACAAAGGGCGTAGTTCAGCTGAATGTAGTGGCTCGAAGGGGGGACCCCGTAGGGCCTTAAGGACTATTGACAAGTCCCAGATCGATAAAGTCTGAGGATGAGGAGGATTTAATCTCCGGGCGCCCTTCAAGAACTTAACGATCAGATCGTTTTTCCCGATCAAATGGCCAGCTTCGAGGGAATTATTCGCTGCCACGTAAACTTTGAGTGTGGAAGGGGCGTGTCCGTTGTCCAGCAACTCTTGTAGAAAGGATAGCACGTGGGACACGTCACAAGATACTGGGTCCAGGCTTCGTGCAGTACACCAGTCACGAAAGACTGACCATTTAAGGGTGTAAAGGTGTCTTGTAGACGGTGCTCTAGCCTCTAAAATGGTATCATTCACTCTTGCTGGGAACTGCGTAGGCTCCCGTCAAGGCTCCATACTTGAAGGCTCCACAGCTCTGGCTGAGGATGCCAAATCATGCCTTTCGCCTGCGAGAGAAGATCTCGTCTCATTGGTATCGGCCACGGGGCTGCTACTGAGAGCTGCACAAACTCGGGGAACCAAGCCTGGTTCCTTCAGAGTTGGGCCACCAAGAGAACTGAGCATTTCGTCTCCCTGACTTGTCTGATGACCTGAGGAAGCAGGGCTATCGGGGGGAAGGCGTATAGGCGAGCACTGGGCCAATCGTGGGCCAGAGCATTTCATTGTATTAAGAAATAAGTTGGGCAATTTCTTGAAACGTATGAGTATGTAGGGTCCATTCTCCCGGAGCTACATTGCCTCTGCACAGCATGTCTGCGGCATGGTTCAGACTGCCCAGCACGTGAACCGCTTTTAGAAAAAGGAGTTTGTTCTGTGCCCAGAATAGGAGGCGTCGAGCCAACCTGTAAAGGGAGTGAGACCCTGAAACAGATGTGAAGTTGTCCAAGGGGCCAGAGCTTTGATACAGCAATGGTTTACCTTGATATAAAAGCTGCCCAGGCGCCAAGCATGTGACGGGACTCTGGCTTTGAGCCAAAGTTGGAGAGGCCGCATGTGAAGCAGGCCCAAGGGAATCGCAGAGGAGGTGGCCATCATGAGGCTGAGCAGCCTCTGGAAAACCCTGAGGGGATGAGACGTTCCCGGTTTTAGGGACGCTGCCAATCGCTGAATAGTCAGAGTCTGTTCCAGCTTGACCCATGCCCGCATCTGGGCAGAGTCCAAAATCGTCCCCAGAAATGGCAAATGTGTCCAAGGATCTGTTTGATAGTTAACATCTTGAACGGTCAGCGCATAAGCGAGCGATTCAGATGTCTGAGATCCAGAATTGGTCTCAGCCCGCCATCTTTTTTGGGAACGAGGAAGTAGTGGCTGTAAAAGCTGTTCACTGGAAGTAATATTTCTATAGCACCTTTTGCAACTAGTGTTTGCACTTTGTGTCAGAGAACGTGTTCGTTGTCCTGAACCGAATTGTGAATAATACCTCTGAAACGAGGTGGCCTGCGAGCAAACTGAAGCGAGTAGCCTCGTTGAATTGTTTTTAGAATCCAGTTTGACACGCCCGGTATGGCTGCCCAAGCCCTGAACCAGGATTCAAGTGGATCAAATTTTGCGAATGAAAGCGGGGAACTGATATTCGCATGCGCAAGTGTGGGAAGAGGAAATTTGCTCTCTTGAGTATGTGGGTCCGCTATCACAGTGGTAAAACATTCGGGTATATGCTGCACGTGCAGGGCGTGATCCGCAGGTACCAAAACTCCATCGCTCAGAGGTGTTTGGAGGGATGGAGGGTGAAAGCGAGCTGTTTTTGAGAGAGTTCTGGCTGAGGCGAGAACTGACCCTTTCCTCTTCCTTTCTGATGGGTCAGGACGGCTTCTGGGGTTCAAGGTCCAGCATTAGTCGAGGGCGTGGGCCTTGGCGCTTTGGATAAGGAAAACGCTTTGCCGCCTGGGGGCGCTGCTGAAGCCCAGGCTCAGACTTCTGAGGTTGAGGCGGCATGGGCTTTGCAGGCTGAGTGGATGGGGCTTTCTGGAGACTAGCAGCAGCAGCACCAGAGCGCCTAGGGAGGAAGTGATGCAGCAATTGCGATGTCTTCTGAGCCTCTGAGAAGCGCTGTGCAAACCCGTCCACAGCGGGGCCAAAGAGGCCCTTCGGCAAGACCGGAGAATCAAGGAAGGCCATTTTCTCAGCGTCCCTTATTTCAGTGAGGTTCAGCCAAAGGTGGCACTTCAACACCACCAAGTTGGCCATGGTCTTGCCGATAGCCTGAGCTGTGGCTTTCGTAGCACGCAGAGACAGATCAGTCGCTGTGAGCAGCTCTTTGAAAGTATCCTGATATTGGCCAGACTCGTCCATATCATGAAGAAGTTTGGCCTGAAACACTTGTAGAACTGCCATCGTATGCAGTGTCGATCCGACCTGACCGGCCGCTGCTTATGCCCTGTTGGCCAGAGCCGAAGTGGTCCTGCAGGGCTTCGAGGAATGCACTGCATGGGCCAATAATCCCAGGGCGGACGGCGGACACAAGTGAGCAGCTACTGTTTCCTCCAGAGGGGAGAGCTTGCTATAGCCTTTTTCCTCAGCGCCGTCAAAGGAAACCAAGCCGATCACTGTATCAGAGACTTGTCCTCTGCCGGGGGCTCTTCGACGGTGGCGAGCAGATTGAGCTTCTTTCCTTCTTCCTTCTTCTGCTTCTTGCAGAATCAGTGAAGAATACAAAAATGAAGCTCAGTAATTTATGACAGAATTTTCATTTTTTGGGTGAACTAACCCTTTAAATTACACATTAGCTCAAAAACACATTTTTATAATTGTCACAAACAAGACTCCTTGTTTGACTGTTTGCATAAGCGATAGATCTCTGTCAGGGCTGGATGCCAAATGGCAGTGGTCTAACGCTCATGAGCATCAGCCTGCCTACACTATTAATCTTGGACTCCATTGTCTGGCAATAAAAAGGTGTGTCTGAACATAAAAGATCCCTTCTATCCATCAGTCTTAGTGCCACTCAATAAACAGCCACAGATTTAAACAATGTACGGCCCCATGATAAAGCTTTGTTTGTAGTCTGTCTTTCCAGTTGGCAAGCCCAGATAACCATCTAAATCTTTTTAAACCTGTGGGCTCTGTAAGGTTACCACAGCAGACAATAAGACGGTGACAAATTTCAAACTTATCCTCTGTGACACATGTCTGATGTTAAGAGAGGTTTCAGGCGAAAATGGAACAAACAATCTGTTGATCCTATATACCAGAGGATATACAAAGAAAATCAATATAATTATATAACACTTTTTAAGGCAGCAATGTTACAGATTGGCTGACTTTGGAGAGGATTGATTGTATTGACGTTCTAATAAACCAAAGCAATGAGTGATTGAACCCAGCTGTGTCAATCAAATCATGGTCATCCATCACCAACCAACAACTGAATAAAACACATTTTAGACAGAACAATGTCATAAAAATAAAGCAACAAAAATACACATTATGGCTTCCTGCACAAAATATTAAATTCATAGTGGTAGTTTTCAGCGAAGACGTTTGAGACGGCATTGTGTTGCCTTTGCCAGCGTCCCGTATAAACGGAGGAGCGGCAATCAGCCTAATGTACTCAAGTGTGTCCAGCGCACAAAGCCTTCTCACTGAAGCATTAGCTCAGCAATCTCCCAAAGTGAAACACCCCTCATTAACATGAACGACCAGAATCTATCATCATCAAGAGATTGTTCTATGCAGACATTTCTAGAAAAACAGGTTAGGTTGAATTCTCCTTCAGTCTAATTATATGATTGATCTGTCTACTGTCCTAAAAGCAGGTTCACTATATTTGCACCCTTACACAAAGAAAATACATACAATATCAATAGATTAAATTTAATAGTATACATTTAAATGCAACATATTGAAAATATACAGAATAATGCATAAACACAATGATTAAAATATATTGAATAATTCATAAGAAATTGCCATTTTTCATATGTTGAAAAATATGTGACAAGACATTTACAGTACATACATCATAATGCAACCCATAATATATGTAACCTTATATTCAATAAACTTCATAATTCATACTTGTACATATGCACTATGTATTTTATATATAGTACTCAATGTCAGTTATAAATGTAAAAAAATCTAATTTAACACCTACCATGTTGCCATGACTAGGACATCCAATTGTAATAAATAAACACAAATAAAAATCCTACAGTTTAAATATTTTTTTTCAGTAAACACTTTTTGCTTATATACTGTCACACATTTTTATATATGAAATGTGTTTATGAATATGTGTTCATATGTAAACCCATGTTTTAAATTAATTGTTAAATATGTAAAATATTTAAAAAAAAAAAAAAAAAAAAAAGTGTAGTGCAGATTTGGTCTTCAGTGATATGTTTTATATGCATCAATATACATACAGTGGGTACGGAAAGTATTCAGACCCCCTTAAATTTTTCACTCTTTGTTATATTGCAGCCATTTGCTAAAATCATTTAAGTTCATTTTTTTCCCTCATTAATGTACACACAGCACCCCATATTGACAGAAAAACACAGAATTGTTGACATTTTTGCAGATTTATTAAAAAAGAAAAACTGAAATATCACATGGTCCTAAGTATTCAGACCCTTTGCTCAGTATTTAGTAGAAGCACCCTTTTGATCTAATACAGCCATGAGTCTTTTTGGGAAAGATGCAACAAGTTTTTCACACCTGGATTTGGGGATCCTCTGCCATTCCTCCTTGCAGATCCTCTCCAGTTCTGTCAGGTTGGATGGTAAACGTTGGTGGACAGCCATTTTTAGGTCTCTCCAGAGATGCTCAATTGGGTTTAAGTCAGGGCTCTGGCTGGGCCATTCAAGAACAGTCATGGAGTTGTTGTGAAGCCACTCCTTCGTTATTTTAGCTGTGTGCTTAGGGTCATTGTCTTGTTGGAAGGTAAACCTTCAGCCCAGTCTGAGATCCTGAGCACTCTGGAGAAGGTTTTCTTCCAGGATATCCCTGTACTTGGCCGAAATTCATCTTTCCCTCGATTGCAACCAGTCGTCCTGTCCCTGCAGCTGAAAAACACCCCCACAGCATGATGCTTCCACCACCAATGTCAACAGTTCTGTGTTTTTCTGTCAATATGGGGTGCTGTGTGTACATTAATGAGGAAAAAAAAATGAACATAAATGATTTTAGCAAATGGCTGCAATATAACAAAGAGTGAAAAATTTAAGGGGGTCTGAATACTTTCCGTACCCACTGTATATTCACGGTAGGAAATTTACAAAATAACTTCATGGAACATGATCTTTACTTAATATCCTAATGATTTTTGGCCTAAAAGGAAAATCAATAATTTTGACCCGTACAATGTATTTTTGGCTCTTGCAAATATACTTGTGCTACTTAAGACTGTTTTTTTTGGTCCAGGGTCACATCTATGTAAAGCTGCTTTGCAACCATGCAAAATTGTGAAAAGCACTATTTGAAGTGTGGTTAAATTATTGAAAAGGTAAAGTTCATAACTATACAAAGTACTGCATCATTATGAATTATTATTATAATTATTTGCAGCTCAAAACATTTATTTTTATCTATACTATTTTTATACTCAAGTAGAACTCAAATACAGCGTATTGTATTGTACATTTAATCATAACAGGTCAACAGAGGATTCGACTTAAATAAATTACTGAAGTATTACTTCAATATTTAACAAATTAAATTGTTTTATTTGCAAATCCCCCATTGTTACATTTGTGCTGTTGCCAAAAGTTGTGTTTGGAAAGCAGAAACATACTGGATGTTTCAATTCATAGCTCACATTTTCTTTGGTTTGAACATACTGTAGCCTATATTTAGGCTAATGTTAAAATCACATTATTAAAATACTTAAGACACTTTTAAGGGGTGAAGGAACAAACAAATATCAATACACAGAATGTGATATTGTCTCTTGTGTCATAGTCTTAGGTGAGAACACATACAGCGGCCTTGTTTACTTAAATGATATGGCAACATACAATACAAACAATCCCCACAGACATATAGCCTTCATACAGCTACAGGATCATAAGATGAGTTGCTTCATTCATCCCTTATCGACACTAGTTGTTGGGCTGAGCGAGCACGGACATGTCATTGGGGTTATGAAGTGACATCCTCTTTCAAAGGTTTCATCCATTTAGTTTATATGGGTATGTATGTGTGAAAATCACTTTTAACAAGTATCAAACATGTTGTAGATGGAATTAAGAACCTAGCCAGTGTACTTTTTTATCGACAAATATATATATTTCATCCTTCCCCAAATGCATTTGTTAAAATATAGAATTTTACAAATGAATTTGAAGTGCACTAAGTTTGTGCTTGATGAAAGCATGAAATAACTGCATTTAGAATGTATTTTCAGTTAGTATAGACATGCCAATCTATCATGAAATAAATATATTTTAAATACAATTAAGTATATATTTTTTTTCACTAGGGTACTTCCATCTTTTTTTTTTTTTGATAAAAATATAGATAAAAGATAAAAAAGATAAAAAGCAGCTTTTTGTCCTGCAGCTATTTTAGTATTTAAGACCATTATCAAACAACTTCTGTCCATGTGCCTTGTTTTGTATCGATAGGGCTGTATTAATAGGTAAGTGAGATATGCTGAAAAACATTCCTGTGTATATTGAACAAAGGATTAGAGACACGTTGCTGTGAGATACACAGCTAACCATGACTGCAAAACCAATTTCATTAACATTGCAATGCATCATTTATAGTGTCTATTTTACACAAACATCAATACGAAGTCATCACCCACACACCTCAGGTTAGAAACTCTCCAGTTGGCTTTATTGCTGCTCAGATGAAATGTGCATATGCAATGCAGACCCCTAGGCCAATATAATTCACAAATGGAGAAATGAAATTGACATGACCAGAAAGCAACTTCTAGAGAATGTCCAGTGCTGATATTGATAACCATGTTTAATGGAGTTCATGCTAGATGTGCTGAAAGTGATGCAGGCTAATGCCATGCATTCCATGTGGTTTATTTATTCAATGCTAAACCAGCAGAGTTGAAAAATGTCATTATATAATAGAAATGGAGAGTGAATATAAATAATAGAATATAAAAAGGGTCTGTGCTGGTGACAGCATATAACGTGACACCAAATCTGTGCCTCAAGCAAAGAAAATGGAGAAATGCACACTTCTTATTAGTTAGCGGCTTGTGGGATGTTGACAGAATGAAAATAATAATAAAAGGAAAACAGATTAAATTTAATTATGAATAAGATAACCTTGCGCCTGCCATTGTCCTTCATATTAGTTTCATATCTCATATTTGCAGCCGTGGTTTACTCTGCTTTTTCACTTGTGAACTTGCAATCATAACTTTGCAATTATTTTATTCACAACACTGTTCAGAATGTGTTTATTTCAGTGTAGTGAAATTACTGACTACGTACAATCATATGTGTTTATACCAATGATGCAGAAGTTGTTTTACTTCGGATTGAGAATAAATGTTCACACAATATGAGCACAAGGCATTGTTTCCCCATGTATCCCCAGTATTCGTTAACCTTGACTCTGTGCTCTGTACATCCATAGTGCTTTTGGTGCCATGAAATCTGAGTTCCTTATTTATTAAATAAATAAGTACTTTTTAATAATTCACACAATTAATGTATAGTGCCACAATCAATCAATCAATAATTAAATAAAAGTTTTCAAGACAAATTAGCACAAGTCAAGCTGCGATATCGAACAGGACCACAGGGAGACGCCAAAGACCACTAAATCGCCTGCCTTTAATATACGGATCCATTCAGAATCGCTAAATCTCTGACCACCGCATAATCAGCGTTCATTATAAAACACTCTTGCTTTTAAGCCAAATACACGCTGAAAAGAATAATTTTACTGACATCTGGACGTAAGTCACTATTCTCGCCGCAATCGCTGATGAAATCGGCCGTGTTTTCTCTGCATTAGCGCTGTTTTGAGCTTACTGTTTGAATTCGTTTACTGGATCCTTGGACTTTCCAGGAGTTTACGGTTTAAAATGTGATTGCAAAAGCCTGCTTCTTTTCATTTTAAGATATGATTTTCGTTATAAAGTAATGATTCAAATTAGTAATCAATAATTAATTATTATTCTACTACTCTGCGCGCCTCCCCTGACATGCTTTTGCGCACCACACAATGAGGGAGACCGACTCCGATTGCGTTCATTCACG
Source organism: Spinibarbus caldwelli (assembly GCA_039654775.1). NCBI lineage: Eukaryota > Metazoa > Chordata > Actinopteri > Cypriniformes > Cyprinidae > Spinibarbus > Spinibarbus caldwelli. The sequence continues at coordinate 15,184,431 of CM077240.1, read as the reverse complement.
TGATTAGTCGAGATGAGAGTGATTCCGCCTGGGTAGTGTGATTTATATAGTGTCCTTTCTAATCATATATGGGAATCACCCAGACCCTGACGATTTTACTCTGAGTACCGGTGTTGTGCCCATTTTCGACCCCTGCCAAATTATTACCCCCTCTCGTTGAAATCGCTACCTGATTGCCTAATCCTAATCCCACCCCTAATCCTAACCCCTCCCCCACACCTAACCCTTAACCTACCAATACTAGGGGGGTAGTAATCTGGCGGGGGTCAGAATTTGGCACAACACCGGCAACATGTCAGAAGTGCCGGTGCTGTGCCAAATTCTGACCCCTGCCAGATTACTACCCCCCTAGTTTTTCAGAGACGTTCCAGTGTGGTTTATTTTGGATCTGTTTTCATTAGCAGAGTAAAAATATACACTGGCCAACATGTAAGTTACTCAAAATTAGCTTTTTATATTTAACTGTTGTAAAATATCACGTACACATTTCGTTCTGCTGGTCTCAACATCTGAATGTGTGGTATTAAAGGGGTCATATATGCGATTTCAAGTTTTCCTTTCTCTTTGGAGTCTTACAAGCTGTTTGTGCATAGATAAGATCCCTAAAGTTGCACAGACTAAAGTCTCAAACCCAAAGAGATATTCTTTATAAAAATTAAGACTCGTCCACGCCTTCCTAAAACGCCTCGTTTAAACACGCCCCCACATGTCTACATCACGGTGTGGGAAGATATGCATAACACCGCCTAAATGTATACGCAAAGAAAGAGTGCGTAGTTTTTATTCTCACTGTAATATTGTTGCTGCCGCCGGTGCCATGTCCTGGAGACGCTGTGTTTCATTGTGAAAGCGAAAGTACTTTGTTTGGGCTTCCAAAAAAAGACAAAACTAGAAATCAGTAGTTAAATTGTATTTACAACCGTGTTCCAGAACAGTTCAACCCAAATATTAGAGTGTGTACAGCGCATTCTACGGAAGACTATTTACTGAACCTGGGAGTAGCCTGCCAGCTGTGCTCAAAGACTGTTTCTATAAAGTGGGGCAATTCCAATGTCGCAAGGACAGTCTGGCGCTTCTGACTCAGAGCCTGTAAGTATGTTTTCATTAGAGCCAGACCGATATGGGTTTTTTGGGGGCTGATACCGGTATTAGGGCTTAAAAAAGGCAGATGTCGATATATCGGCCGATATTCTTTGTGTATATTATAGTACAGTACCAGTCAAAAGTTTGGACACTTTCCCATTCCTGTGTCCAAACTTTTGACTGGTACTATATATAGAATACTATAGTATATACATAAACAGAATATATATACACAAACACATTTATTGCAATGATCACTCAAATGTGGTGATGATCAAACACTTATAATGACGTGACAAAGATATGTAATGGAGGCAGGGCATTTAACAATTTAACAATAAACTTTATTAATGAGTCTGACATCAGCGCACTGAACAGTAAAGGTGAAGTTTATTTAACTTTATTTCAATTCAATTCCATTCAACTTTATTCCGTTGAAGTTTATTTCACTTCAGAACATTCATTCACGGATTTGCTCTACAGTCTTCACACACAGACGAAACTTACTAGAGAAGTGTGAAGTGTGACATAATATACCACTGTAAATAAATACAATTTAAATTCACATCTCGCGCACTTTAATGCCCTTTGAATGTAACGTGTTCCCTTGGAACTGGAATCATGGCGGAATATCATGTGAAGTCCACTTCGCAGGGCACTTACGGTCGAATAAGACAACACTTGAATGCTGCAGCCTGAACAAGAGACCTCTTTACTGAAGTTAAAGTGTTGGCTGATGTCATTATCTCGCGAACGCAGCGGCAGATCTCCACCAAATTCGGGGGATCCCTTCTGTTCGAGGAGCTCTCTCGAGTGCCACCCTCCACGCCTCGGTAGCCCCCCGGGATCGCCAGATCGGTCGGCGCCTGACCGCGAATTTAACCGCCCGTAACTCCCGGACCCCTCGAGATGTACACTCGATTCGGCATTCGAGAGGGTTCCTCGAGTTTAAGGGATCCCTCGAATTTGATGCGTATCCACTGCGCTGTTACAGAGATATGGCCATTCAAAGTTTCAATGGTATTCCATACACTTAAGCTTTAAAGCCTTTCATCCAGGTCGCCAGTAGCAAACTCTGCTGGACAAACTATGTAATTACACCGTATACAAGCATTTTATCTGTGTTTTATGTTCTGTAAAAAAAGTTCATATAGGTGTCATATTGGCGGCATATTCGCCGATACCGATATATCTGCGACAGGCTCATATCGGCCGATAAAATCGGCAAAACGATAAACCGGTCGGGCTTTAGTTTTCATATTTAAAGAATTTGCCACTGAGTATTCAAACGCGAGTTTTGAGCTGTGTAGAGTAGTGCTTGTTTGTCGTTTCTATGATCACAAATGCAGACATGGTAATGTTTACGAGGCGCAATGCAACGCGTAAAAAGACAGTATAAGTCATTATAATCAGTAATTATGTCCCCACTGGATGCAACAAATGCCTCGTTTGTAATGGGTTTTATTGTTTTAGTCTCATTGCGCCGGGACACGGTATCACAATACTGTAAGGGGCGTAACATTTCCATCTCACGCTTGAGGTATTCGGCCAATCACAACGCATTGGATAGCTGGCCAATCAGAGCACGCCTCGCTTCTCAGAAAGATGAGCTTTGTAAAAATCGGCGCGTTTCAGAAAGGCAGAGCATAGAGGAGCAACAATAATGTACAGTATGTGGAAAATAATGTGTTTTTTTGAACCTTAAACCACATAAACACATTGCATTACACCAAATACACAAAATAATGTTCTTTTTAGCAACATCATATGACCCCTTTAAGATTTAACTTGGTTTGACTGTTTGGTTTCCATCCAAGTTTTATTTACTTAAGTTAATGAAACAGTCATTCCTCAGGAGATCCGAGTATAAAGTGTGACTGAAGACACGCATGCTGCAGAATCCTAACTGACACTTTAGTCTATATTATCGACATTAAAAAGCGTGTTTTGGATTTATATTTAGAAAATGACCGTATTGCCGCCTCTCAACTCACCTCAAGCTATTTATTACATATGGCTGTCAGTAAGACTTTTGGTGAAATTGGCTGGCAGAGGAGAAAGGAATCATCCGCTAAAGAAGTAAAGGTGAGATTGAGTGGTCGTAAATCATCTCATAAATCCTTTGATTTAAGGTAAGAGAAAATAAGAAGAGCTCCAAGGCTGTTTGTCAGGTCGAGGCCGCATGGCACAGCTTTCAGGTGCTGTTCCAGATTTATGGTTATCAGTGTCAATTTCCCTGCAATGTCTTGTAAGTAAACAGGAGTGGTCTGCAATATGTGCTTTTTTAACAACTTAAAAGCCATGTCTGTGGGTTTCCTTGCATAATTTATTTTCTATTCTGGCAGGGCACATGATTAGAAGCACCCCAATGGAAACAGTTTCCTGTCAGCTGCCTGGACTTGAGGCGGCTCGTGCGTCCTCTGTTTTGACAGGGTCCTGACATCGAAACTGCTGTGATTACAATTAGAGGTAATTGAGATTTTTAAGTAGATGCGGGATGCAGCAGTATTGATTAGCATGCGTTTCATCTCAGGGCACATCGCAGCAGTCAACGAGACAGATGGTGGCGTGGATTGAATCCACACTATGCAGTGAAGGATGCTAGAAACATTTCCCTGCTGAGGACACTTTGGCAAAGGTGAAATGTGAGCTGTCAGATACGCAGATGACAGGAGGAAATGGAGTTTTCGTAATCCTTACACTGTTTGACGTTCTTTTCCCCTCTGCTACTTAAAATTCTTTTGTTAGATATTTATTTTCATTTTTGTGCACACTAGAATTTTATTTTGTAAACTATTTTATTGTGAGTTTCTTAGTTACTGTTGTCACACTATAGAAGGAAAAAAGTATTCTGTAAAGCTTTTTTTCTTTTTGTTCACAGTTTTTGATTGAAAATCGTCACAGCAGTCACACAGTTATAAATCAATTTCTTGTTCTATAAAAACCTTTCAATATGGTGGAGTTTAACTCAAAGCTCTTCAACTTTGCCAGGTCAGGACACGATTTCATGAAACATAACTATTGAGATGGCAATTTTTGTATGTACAGTTGTTAGGGGGAAAAAGTAAGCATGAAGTTCCATTCTCTAAACATAATTGCCACTGGGGCATAAGCAGGTAGTATGAAAATACAAATTCAAACTAATTTGCCATCAATTTGCCAAAACATAAAATATTTATGAACTGCCATGAGACTGTGTTGCAATATGACATTTATTATTTTCATGGGTCATATAATTATACTTATGCAACTGTTAATTATTGAATTACCAGTTAATTATACAGTTAACTGTATGATTAAATAGAATTAACAGTTAATTATAGAATTAACAGTTATTGTTTCTCAGTTAAAAAAATTTAAATCTAAAATCAACTCAAATTAACCATTTGAACATGCACACACTCTCTAATGTGATTTGGGACCAATAAAATAAAAACTAGTTTTATGGAGCTTAAAATATGACAAAAATATTTGAATTTGAATAGTGTAAATGATTGACAACTGTCATTTAACAAAACTGAATATTATGTGGCATTATATTTTAAGTTCCATATACAGTCTGATACATATACATATAAAAATAATATACTGTATGAGTTTAGCATTGTTTTTTGTAAACCCTTTCAAAAATGTACCTCGGTAACACTGCCCTTAAAAAAAGTAGTATACTTCAAGTTTATTTTATTAAGTATGCTTAAGTATAGTTCAATTATATTTTAAGTATACTATATGTAGTAAGTATACAAATATCAGTGTACTAGTAGTATACTTGTAAGTGTACTATTTCAATACTCCTTGGGACTAAATTGGCCCTCTTTCTAGTATATAAAAGTATACTTTTAAGTATATTAAAAGTAAACTAAACGTATACTTTTAAGTATACTTTTAGTATAAAAGTAGTAAACTTTGAGTACACAACTAATTTAAATCAATGTTTTTAGCTTGTACTGCAACTATACTAAAAGTGAACAAAGGTATACTGATAGTTTACTAATTAAATACGTGTAGTAGCATTTTTAGTACACTTTGAAGTATAGTCTCAGTAAACTACTAGTTTAGTAGTTTTATACTGCAAGAATACTCGTAAGTTTTCTTTAAGTGAACTTTACATCATACTTTAAGTATATTACTATGTCCCTATTTAGGTATTAATTTGCATATATTGTGTTATATGAATATCTGAACATACAAAACATCCAAAGAAAGAACAGGGTATCTGCTTGTAAACAAAAACATTTTATTCTAGCTTCATGCATTCTTTTTTTAAACACTTGAATGTGGGTAAGTCTCATAAATAATAATAAAAAAAATAAATAAATAAAGAAATAAACAATATTTTGAACAAAAAGCTGAAAAAATACTATGAATTGGATTCAGAATGATAATCAAAACGTAGATGGAGCCAATCAACACCACATTTTATTCCATAACGCTACACAGTTTTGATGCTGTTTTATGTCAGATGATCTTGTTAGATTACATGTGGAAGTATCTGTTGTTCCTTTTTCTTCTTCACTTGTGTTTTTTGGAAATTCTGTACAGAAGATATGTACTAGCGGCCCCTACCGTATAACAAAGAAAACATGGATTCTAGGAGCACAAGTACTGTATAGCTCAAATATATTTAGACTTTTTCTAAGTATAAGTCAAGTATACTTAAATGTCATTTTAAGTATATTTCTGAGAAGTATATAAAGCCTATTCTGATAAGTACATAAAAAGTAAACTAAAAGTATACTTTCCTATTTTTAGTTTAAAAAGTATAATAATAGCACACTTGAATAAACGTTTTTGTAAGGGTGATTCTACAAAAATGCCATACTTTTTAGATACTGCAGTTGTCCTAAAAGAGGGTTTTATGGTAGTCTTAGCAATAATAATTGCAGTAACTATGGTGTCTTGCCAGAAACTATGTTTAGTGTAAAATGGGGTCTAAAGAAATAAAACACCTATATTGGTTATCTAAATTGAATCTGTATTATTAAATTAAGACCTTTTATCTAGCTGAACCTTTTCCATTGACATTATATGTTAATATTATAATCCAAGCTTGATTAAGACGGTGGAAAAATCGATTATCCATTAGGAAATGTGTGGCTAGCTCTAGCAGAACCACTGGTGACCTTTTAATCAAGTGAAAGTCATTTGTGACAGTGTGTAATTAGCACAACGATGAACTTGATTAGTGTTTATGCTAGGCAATAATTAATGATAAGAAGAAAAATGACATCTGTTCTGGGACAGATTTTATACTGCATACACATACACACCCACTCTTTGGCATCCAGAGTGATGTATGATCCAGATCATTGTCCAGAACAGTATTGTCAAGTTGAAAAGCATTTAAACTCTGTGTCCTCTGAACATCTGCTGGTATTTGAGTTTTCTTGTTTTCTGTTTCCTTTTTTCTGTTTAAAGTTGTCTTTTCAGTCATTGTGGCATTACTAACAGTCAAAGACCTGGATGGCCCTGTAAACAGGCCTGAGGGATGTTGGCAACCATCACTGGATTGCTTTATAGTTCCATCCATATTCTCAACTGGCTTTTCACTGGATTCACACCAGATCTAATTGAATAAGAGCCGGGCAGCTGTAACCTTGCCAAAGGCAAAGAACTTATTAACATAAGAAGCAGCTTCTTTAAATCTGTCTAATACAATCAGAGGAAGGATGTGGCTTTTTATTTTCATCATGCACTTCAAATACAAGTTAAAGAGAAGGAAGATACCAAGCATGTGAAGGAAGATACCAAGCACCTCTCCCTACAGCCTGTGGTGCATTTGGATCAGTGGCATTAGAATGTTTTTTTTCTCCTGTCTATTAATTTATTTTAAAAAAAAAATATGTGAAATATACAATTCACACATTCAACGACTTAAATACTGTACAGCTATTTTATGACTCTTTTAGCATGTTTTTCACAATATTTAATTTCAACTTCATGTGGTGCAAACTAACATGCAAAAAAAAAAAAAAAAAAAAAAACAGAAAACAGAAAATGATATAATTTAGGACCATAGCAGACCCTAATGGTTGTGCATGAAGGTCAGAAAGTCTCCTATGTATGCATGTATGTATGAATATAACATAATACAACTACAAAGATTGTTTCTAAGAACTTGCATTTTAAATATGTAATGGCATATTCTGGTAATACAGCATAACAGCAAAAAGGTGTTTCCACCATTCTTCTATATTGCTTCCTAGTCTAAACTCATTACACTGAAGGGGATAAGAGACACTTCAAATGTGCAGTTTTGATGTATTCAGCTAGCATGAATAATAAATTATGAAACAGGCTGGATTTCATCCCATGACATTATATCTGTTTACACTTGAGAACAAATATGTAGTTCATGATGAAATGCGTATGAGTGATTCTGTTGATTTATTTGTGATGTGAAGAATATTATTGTGACAACAGTGTAATATCAAATCCATAGAGATTTGCTTTCTTCTCTGTCAACACTGGAGTATGACATGAGAAATACCTGCATCTATTTCCTACATAATGACAAAGATTTGACGCTGGCAAAGCGAAGCAAAGCATATCTATCATGAAAGCTGTGCATTCGTCACAAACAATCTTATCAGCAGCTGCCGTCCACAAAGCAGTGATTACGTGTGAAATATGATTAGGTGGAACCGCAAGTGAGTACCTTCCACTGATAATAATAGAGAACCTTTGAATATGATTTACATGTTATTGAATAATATTAGTTCATCGCTTTCTCTGTTCTTTTTCAGGAAATATATCATCAGCACAGTTCATTCAAATATAATTTACTCATATGATTTCCTGTTTGTACTGAGCTTCGGACATCTTCAAATTAATGATTGCTTGATATATTTTAACACTTTATATCTATTCCTTATTGCGGTACACACTGTGTTGTCATGGTAAAGATAATGAGGAAACTATATTGTCCTCCCTTTCTCCCTTTGCCAAGTGGGTTCCAAATGGCTACATTATGACATGCATGTGCCCTGCTGTCTCCAAAGGCCCCACTTGGCTTTCATGATTGGCTTCCATGATTGTTCTTCCTTCTGTGCCCTTTGTAGTCATTATTTGTGCCGTTTGAAATGCGCTGTAACTTGAAAACACCTGCTCAGCCCTGCTCTTTCCAAGCCATATGGTTAATGTGTTCGAGACAGATCACGCTTCTGTAAAGTCAGGCGAAATGTAGAATGCTTGACTCACCAAACTATCACAGCTAAAGCACCTCTTCTTCCAAAATTGATTCATATTTTCATAGGTCAAAGAAATTGCACCTTACAGTTATCCCATTAGAGATCTCTGCCATTATGAGATTGCCTCTGGCACAATCGTTGGAATCAGATGTTATAAACAGAAAGCCAAAGACAGCAGGAAGTCCGTTTTTCATTGGGACTCATCAGAACTTGCATTGATTCTCCACCATCCTAATTTTCAAAATTCACTGTGCTTTGCACTTATGTTAATTAGTCAGCAAACCCTGCAAAGTATGAGCGATAAATTATTTTACATTACTCTGTGGCTCCATGTAGCTGTTATTATCCAAAAATTAAATTCTTTTTGGACTGTGCAGAGCTTAGTCAACACCTGTAGATGAAGTCTTAATGTATCTGGGTCCATTTCTAATCTTTTTATTGGAAGGATATCTTGTATGTCATTGATTTTTTTCTTCATCTTAATTGACACATTTACTGGTTAGTGGTTCACTGGCATGAACTGTACTTATGAAAGCAGTTCTTCTGAAACTACCTTTTTTGAAAATATCTGGTGAAAGATAGTAAATCAATCATAAACCAGCCCATATGTTGTGGTCTCCAGGCTGTCTGTGAAATTTATGTTAAACATGAAATACTTGACATTGATGGAAGGCCTTGTTGTGTTCAAAGGCTCATTTCTGATGCATTCACTCTAAAAAATGCTGGGTTGTTTCAACCCAATTTTGGGTCAAATATGGACTTAACCCAGCTGTTGGGTTAAATTTTTACATTAAATTTTTAACCCAAAAGTTGGGTTAGTCCAAACTGCATTCAAGTGGACACTCCTGCATCACAAGCTAGAACTGCAGTTAAGGTCATGTCTGAATTTCCTGTTCCTTTGTGTTATAGTAAATTAGATATAGTATTAGTAATGTGTGCATTTCCATGTGCTACAGTAATTAAATTCTTTCACTTTGAGATTGCAAGAACATATAACTTGCGATTGTTACCTAAAGGAGCTATTTAATCTGCTGTACAGTATTTAGTGTTGCTGGTGCAAAACAATGCTTTTAGGTTTATATGTGATGTTAAATATTGCTTTTAACTTGAATAAAATCAAGTTTTAGTTTCCACATAAAGCACATTTTAGGTAAATTTTTTGGTCTACAAATAAATTCAATTAATTTACTTGTTTCTTATTTTTGCATTTTGAAGAATCTGAATTCACTCTGAGGCCACAATAAATGGACTGAGAAGCAGTTTCATTTTACTGTTAATCAATTTTGAAACAAACAAATAAAAAAAGGTGTGTTCTACTACACAAACCACATCCAGTTCAAATTTTGCATCTCTGCCCTGGTTAGAATGCTGAGGTTTAATTTGAGTCATCATTGCCTGAGCTGAGGAAAACAGGAATAAATAAACATATTCAAGGTGACAACCAGGTGTCATCTCACTGAGTGCAGCGAGCGTGCATGGAATGAATTGCTGAGAGGAACAAATGAGATTGGTGATGGAGAAAAGGCAGAGCCTGTGATTGGATGACAGATGAGGATGGTTCGCTGGTTTCCTGTCTGGCTTTTGGACTGTGATGGATGGCAAAACCAGGTGTCACCTGGGATTGCCTTTTCCTTACCTCCACTCACGCCCTTCTGCAAATTTGCTCTGTCTCGCTCTCTTAATCTCACACAAACAGCCCTCACACTCACACACACAAACACACACACACACACACACACACAATATCCGTCTCTTTTTTCTCACCATTTGTGTTCCAACTTGTTTGTACTGCAATATAAGGAAAAGCTAAAAATGTAATATTGCACCAAATAAGAGAAAATATATGAATTCTGTCTAACAGTTCTCTGCTCAATATAACAGTTCTCTGCTCAAAATATCTAAATGTGTTTCAATTCAAAGCATGAATCCTATCCTCCTGTGCTTCCAAAACAAGTCATGAGAAATATGATGCTTGTGGCCATGTTAACAAACAAAAATAATATGCACTAGTAAAATAGATTTTAATAGTTCATAGCTCTATGAATATTTGTACAAGCATATTTTTTATTTTACCATTTATTCTGGATTTTTACATTTTTATTTATATAAAAAATGTATTTATTTATTTGGACATTAAAAACAACACTCTCTCTCATTTTGAAATCATTTAGAAGGCTATATAGTACGGTGGCCCAGTAGTGCACAACACAACGCAATTAAAAATGCAAACATATGCTCAAAACACAACGCAATTAAAAAAGCAAACATAAGCTCACACCACAATGAAATTTCTACTTTTATTTGTGTATAGTCATAATAACAGCAAAACAATGTGTTTTTGTAAAATAAAGAAAACAAACAGGGTGCGCTCTCTGCCATCTCGGTCTCTGGGAACTTTCTTCACAGGCAGATGAACAAAACAACCTGAATCTCAGTGAATATGTGCCTCACATACATGATGCATATATGTATAGAAAGCTTGAAATGTCTACTTTTAAATAAACTAATTCAAATTGAAAACAAACATTCTCTGATTATATAATCTGTATGAAAGTAAGGAGAGATACAGCTCACACTGAGTGCTCTGTTCACATTTTAAAGATCTGAGTTCACCCAGGTAAACATGTAGATACCCCCGAAAAATGGCATCAAAACGTCAAGCTTCATCATAGAATTTAGCCTACTTTCTTTTTCTGCGCGTTGGATGATGGCGCGCTACAAGGGTGAAGACACACTCTGGACAGAACTCTTCTTGGAGTGACTCAGATGATGAATGTTTGTATTTTGAAGAGCCACTAATATAATTCCTGACAGTAGCCTTTTATTCTTAAAGGTGTAGTAGGAGATCTTGGAAAATGCTAACTTTAGCCTGATAGCACGGAACGCGAACATCCCACCCTCCCTACAATTGCTGTCCAAAGACACACCCCCTGAACGCATATACGCTCACAGACCAGAATACCAGAGACAACATTACTACAATACACCATGTGTCATTCACCAGTGAGAAAACTTTATAGTGCAGTTAGTAAAAGTACCAGGAAGAAAGATCTGGTTGTTGATGTTTGTCTGCCATTCTCGCTCTGTCTGCACAACGTGCGTGAACGCGCTGATGACGTATCCTGTCTGCGCGAACCAAGTGTGCAGAGGCATGCTAAAACATACGTTGACAGGCAGGTAGGAAAGCCATTTAAAACACTCGGACCGAGCGTTCTGATTGGACGAACATTTCTTGGTCCTACGCCTTTCACAGAATATATAAATAGAGATAAATACATTTAGACCACTTAACTTAATGATTGCTATCGAGATGTGAAGAGACTTTCAACCAGCATAACAAAAAATGTTTCTGAAGACAATCACCTATTGCACCTTTAACTTCATGAGTTAAAATGTTGCTCGGCTATATAAAAATCCAACTAAAAATATGTAGCTATATATATATATATATATATATATATATATATATATATAAAGCTACGTAGTTTTAGTTGGATTTTTCCAAACAGGCTATTGTCAGACTAAAATCCGCCAGTATTCAGAGTAAATATTGGTTGAAATATGAAATATCTCCTTACAGGCCACTTTTAGTTTTAAATGTTGTACAAGACGTGTATATAAACTATGCTATATATAAACAAAAATGTGATAATAAACTATGATATCCCTTACAAAAATTAAAGTTGGTTTTACTATAAGTAAAAGTGTGGTAACCATGTTTTTTGCAGGTTACCATTCCTATAACGGCAGCTTTACTACAAATACCATGGTATTCATTTAATAAAACCAAAACCATAGTTAATTTTCGAAAGGGATATTAATGTTCAGATTATATTTTGGTGCATTTACATAGCTGAATCACAATAAAGCTCACCTGAACTTAAACTAGTTTGATTATAGTAGCCTATTTGTATAATTTGATTAGTCTACTCCTTTCAGTAAGTTGTCTATGTGTAGTTTTATACTTGTTTAAACTTTTACTGCAGAGGTAGCCTACAACATTTCTTTCCACTGTAGGCTATGTCTCAACATATATAGCTCGTACTTGACCTAACGTAAATATAAAATTCAAAACGCTTTCATTTTTGGTACACAGTTGTCGCTATCCACAAAACATTTGCATTTTAGTATTACAATATATTGTGACGCATATATTGTTATACCCCTGCATTGTTTTGAATGTTGAACAATTGTATCAATATATGTATATAGAGGATAAGAGGTATGGAGAATGGCTATGTTTTTATAGGGAAAGACTGCCTAGTAAAATGTTTAGCCATGTCACTACTGATTTTTGAACTAATCAGTCATGTTAACAACTTTACAGCACTTATTGTGAATTTCACTGACATTGTAGTAGGGTTGCTTTGTGAAAATATCTAAATGGTCAATTATAGATATAGTAAGACAGAAACTCACCTGTTCCCCACTCATGTTGGTCTGCTGTATTGCCTGAAAAGGTAAATAGGTGTTTCGGGTCTCGGGAGACTAGCGTAAATTGACCGACAGCGCCATCGTCTGTTTTTGGAAAAGGAAGTTGCTCAAATGCATTTGTGAGAAAATTTGCCTGCATGCATTTGTGAGAAAATCTGCCTGCATGCATTTGTGAGAAAATCTGCTTGCACGCATCTGTGAAAAAATCAAGCCAAGTTTCCTCATAAAAAGGCAAATGAGTCTCACAGTTGTAACACACAATACATATATTTGTCCATACCTCTGCATTTTCTCTCAAATAGAGTTTTGTATTTGCAAATCACTTTGCATTTGTTTGAATGTCGAGCCTTTCTTTACAAAGCAGATTGTGTTTATTTGCAAAACGCTGGATTTGTTTGATGAATAATGTCACAAAATTCGCTCCATAGTTGGTCTGCAGAAACAGGCAATTGTGTGCATGTCACGAATATTCATCGGCGACGCCGGGCGGTCTGAATAGTAAAATAATCTCTGGTCCAGTGTTGCCAGGGTCACGGTTTGCATTCACAGCTAAAATTACATAGCCACGGGTTGCGTTTTTTTGGGCTACTTTTATAATGTACTGCGGCCATCTACAGTGAATAGTTCCTTATACTAATACTTGGTATATAAAACTGGCAACTTAAGAATGGAGAGACGGATGTCACAAACTATTACATGACATTGGTTTCACCCACAGCATAAGATGTTAAGGCTTTTACACAGCAGAAATACACACGACAACAGCCAGTCAAAGCATGTATGTCTCTTATAAGGCTGCATGTTCCGCGTGTCTCTGTTTATATGAATAGCAAGTTTTTTCTACTACACAAACCCAAACACACGTGAAGTTCATGGTAATTTCAGTGTCACACTTTATCAACTGTATTATCTCCAAAGCCAAAACATCAAAACATTCAGTAAAAACACTTTGTTCATTTAAAAATTGATTACACATATTAAGATCAATCTTGTGGCGTCTCAAGGAAGTATCGGTTTTCACTGCCAACACTGCCCCCTAGTGGTCGGGAGCATTTCCGTTGTGTTGTGGCTTAATTGGGTTGTGTTGTGAGCTTACGTTTGCTTTTTTAATTTTGTTGTGTTGTGAACTTATGTTTGCTTTTTTTAATTTTGTTGTGTTGTGAGCTTATGTTTGCTTTTTTAATTTCGTTGTGAGCTTATGTTTGCTTTTTTAATTTCGCTGTGAGCTTATGTTTGCTTTTTTAATTTAGTTGTGTTGTGAGCTTATGTTTGCTTTTTTAATTTCCTTTTGTTGTGCACTACTGGGCCACCGTAATATAGAGCCGTAGGTGCTACCAGATATAGCTTTGAACAGCACATCGGACCTATGAAGCCCGTTTGCTTATGGGGTTTAGGAATTATAGTATCTACTTTTTTCTAATTTAGTATAAATAAACAGTCTTTTTGGACTGGTGAAGAGGAAATTTTAAGCTTTGAATGTTACTTTTTTATGCATGTATGTTTGTATTTATTTATTTATTTATTTATTTTACATATGTTTACATTTTAATAGTAAATAAAAAGCGTTGTTTGGCTAAATTTGGTACTTCATAAAATGATCATTTTAAAGGTGCTTGTGGAAGTGCATCAGCTTCTACCAGAACAAACAGTTCTCTTTCAAAATCTGTTTGGAATATATGTGAGATTTAAAGGCCAAGACCGATTATTATAGTTAACTGAAACTAAAATTAAATCAACAAAAACATTTTTGTTGCTTAAAATAAAGTAAAATATTTTTTTTAAGTAAACTTTTATTTCAGCTACATAGCCAATTTTCATTTAATTTTTCTCATTTTCATTTAATGTAACTTGATGTACTAAAATAACTAAAAGTAAAATTCATAAAAAAAATAATAAAAAACTTACTAAAATGACAAAACTCACCAAAATAAAAAAAAGAAAGAAAAAAAGAAAATAATTTACAATATTAATAAAAACTATAATAGTATCTCAATGATACTAAAATAACATTGGATGTCAAGGCATGATAAAAGCACCAAATTACTGTAACCCATCATCGGTGTATTAAAATAATGCAGTTTAATTGGTTTGGTATACAACATACCCGCTGAGCACAGACAAGTGAATTATTTAGATGCTAAATGCAACATTCCACTGAAAAAAGAAAACAGTCATTGGCACAAATCTGTCATTTCCGTGATAGCAGCATTAGTCCACATGCTGCCATCACATTCCATTTCAAATGGATAAATATTTCAGCATCACTTTTGGGTTCCATGACTGATATGAGAAAAGGGCCATTTTTTACCTTGTTTTCCAGGTCTGTGGTTGCATGGATTACTGATTGTTTGCCTAAAGCTTCTGATTGCTGGGACAGCAGATGCATCTTTATAATACTGCAATATTATGTGTGAGCTTTATTTTCTTGGAAATTCCTGGTGGACTAATGTTGATCTACTCACTGTGATGAAAAGTGAATATTGTCACATTGATAATGACATCAATGCTTTCGGTTCTGAGTTAATGTAATCACAATTTGTGTAATAGCTGGTTAGACCAATTATTGTTTTCATTTATCAAGCATACCCAAGAATGAAAATAAATCCTATCTCAATTTTCTACAGGCCACTAACTTTCACACGTGAGCGGCCTTTTTCAATGACCTTTATATATCAAAGACCTCATTAGAATGATATATCTCAAGCATTCTGAAAGAAAACAGGCCTTTGACAATGTCTAATGATAAGATGAATGCATGCTAAATTTCACAAGAATTTAATAATGTGTGTGAATATGTATACAATCACAAATGGGAATTTTCTTTCATAATCTTTCCTTTTTATCTTCCGATAACCTTTCTTGTTCTGGCGTGCCTTTAACCCTCAGAAATGATGGTGTTAGAAGAGAGATTGTGTTTGGTGTCTCTCTCAGATCATTTGTCTGGTGTGTCAGCTTCAGTAGGAGTGTGTGGAGAGACTGATATCCACGAGGCACTGAGCTTGTCACACTCTGTTAGGGCCGGCTGATGTGTTAAATGCCAGGTGATGTGCGCAGAGTGGCAGCTTCTCACACACCCCCTCTACAATGATGACACTCTGACATCTGTTACGCTCAAAGTCATCTCATTTCTTTCATCTCACTCTCCCTCCCATCTCCACCTCTCCTCTTCCCTTCTCTACTGGATTTGGCATTAAAATCAAGAAAATATACTCAAATGCACAATAGCAAATTGCACAAATGGCTTACAACTTAATATTAATATAACATTGAAATTGCTTGAACTGAAGATTAATTTGGGAGTCCACTAATATTTGTGAGTTGTGAAAATTATGAAATGATGTTTCTTGTAATTATGACTTTATATATCACTGTTGGAATTTTATTTACCATAATTGTGACTTTGTTTATCACTATTGCAATTTTATCATAATTATGACTTTATACAACACAGTTGCAATTGATTCTAATAATTGTGACTTTATATATCACTATTGCAATTTTATTTAAACCATTGATGTCCATGAAAACATTGCAGAACTCATACCAACTTTGGAGTTGTCTGATTTGGAGAGTCATCATTCTTGGTCTTCCCTTCTTAAAGGAATAGTTCACACAAAAATCATTTACTCGCCCTCATGTCATTCCAAACCTATAGACTTGTTTCGGAACACAAATGAAGATATTTTTAATTTTCTCTCATCATTTTGTTGTTAATCCATTGAAAGTCTAGATAATCAATATTTTCAAGTTTCAAAAATACAGAGTTATTGTAGAAGAAATCCATGCCAATATTTATATATGAATAAATTTTAAATTATGTCATAGCGATCATGTCTGTTCAGAAGAAAATGTTGGTCTCCCAGACTTGCAATGGAGGACAAGTTAGGAGAATATTAAATATATTTATTTGTGTTCCAAATATTAGCAGAATTTGTATGGGTTTGGAACAACATGGGGGAGAGTAAATTATGACCGTCTTCATTTTTTGGTGAACTAACCCTTTAAAGAACAGCCCTCCATGTTCACGAAAATTTGTGAGGTATGTGAATGTCATGTCTGTTTTAATATTTTGGCAAAGAAGTAGCTTTCTGAAAGCAATATATTTATTTAAACAATATTAAATGCCTTCACACTGGTCCTGCCATTGTAGCATTCTAGAGAGCTGAGGTAGACAGAGACATTAAACAACCACACAAAGTGGTTGAAATTATGAAACAGACTATTTAACTATCCTTACTGATGTGGATGCACCTCTATCTGAAAATGTTTACATTTTAATTAAATGTTTTCTTTTTTTAATGTTTTTCTGTTTTTAGGCCACTGGGGACTGGGATGAATGCTGGTCAAAGAGGAGAATGACTTTTCCCCCAAACTGATGCAACCGTGGTTTTAACGGAGGCTGCCCTGGATAATGTAAAAGATATCACATGCCTTTGCTGTGCTGATGGGGCTTCTCCATGACTACATCAATTATCCTAAAGAGATCATGAAAATTGGCAGTGATGCATGATCTGTATGTGTTCATGGACTATGAAACAAATTGTAAGTGTATAGTCTGTAAAAACAAAATGTTTATTGCTTGTTCTGTGTTGTTGTTTAGTAGAAATGAAGTTTAAACTCACTCATTCATACACATGCTCACATTCTTTCACACACATTCTTTCTTTTTTTGGTTGTGTTAAATATTATAATATCTGTTTTAGTTTAGTTTAGTTTAGTTTAGTTTTGTTTAGTTTAGTTTTATTGATTTATATAGCACATTTAATAATGACAGGGTCGACCAAAGTGCTGTACAAAATTAAGTAAAAAAACTAACCATATAAAACAAATCAAAAATTTATGACAAAGATAACATCACACATAATTAAATATTTAACAGCATTTACTCCAGACCATAAGCCGTTTTAAAAAGAGAAGTCTTAAGTGATGATTTAATATACAATGATCTTATATCTGATCTTATATACAATGGTAAATTATTCCACAGCTAGGTGCTGCCATTGAAAAAGCACAATCCCCCTTAAAGGTGGAGTAAGTGATTTCTGGTAGCCAATGTTGATATTTGATATCACCAAAACAAACACGCCCCTACCCCAAAAGGGTCTCGCCCCTATTTTGATAGCTCCGCCCCACACATACGTACAGCAACAATTAGTTCTGTAAAACAAAGCAAAGCCAATGTTAGTCACCTATCGAGAAGAAACAAAGCAACCACGGCGTCCGATTGCAAGCCTTCCCACTCCTTGAATTCTCTCCAGTGCTGGAAAGCTGATCCGATATTTACACGGGTCCTTCTTCTTGCCTTATCGTAACACCGTGTCTACACCGGACACAAACAGCGCGGCGCAACAAAATACTATAGAACTCATTATAATCACTAATAATGCTGTCTACACTGGATGCCGCGCCGCGCCACGACACGACACGACACGACAAATCCCCAATAGTAAACTGCTGCCGCGTTCTATTTATGACATATTGACACAAATTTCAAGTGATTTTCAACAGTCGCTTTGTCACGTCCAGTGTAGACAGACAACAACTGTCAGGACAACTGTCACGTCAGGTGTAGACATGGTGTAAGCCTTCTTTTGTTCCGGAGACGTTTTCCTCTTTTGTTTTTTATCTGCCATCTCTATCTTTCTGTCGTCGCTCGGCTCGGCTAATGTCCGTCATGTGTGCTAATGAGCGCTCTCTCCTTGCATCATGAGTAGACACGCCGCTTACTGCTGATTGGCAACAAGTTTGTTTTGGTACTGGCCCGACTCAGTTTTCTAAAGCGTTTTTGAAAAAATGCATACCCCACCTTTAAGTTTCAAGCGAGTCATAGGTACCGACAACAAAAAAGAATTTGATGACATTAAAGGCCTGTTAGTCACATCGTATGAGAGGAGATCAGACAAGTAAGATGGTGCCAAACCTGCCATAGATTTATACACAAACAGCAGTACCTTAAACTGAATTTTAAACTTGACAGGGAGCCAATGCAAACTAATCAAGACTGGAGTGATACTTTCTCTCTTTTTGGTCCCCACAGCATTTTGGACCATCTGGAGATGAGATAAACAAGACTGAGTAATTCCTAAATACAATGAATTACAATAATCCAATCTTGTTGAAATAAATGCATGAATAACAGTCTCCAAATCCTTAAAAGAAAGAAAAGATTTTACTTTAGTTATAGGACGCAAAGTTTTAGAAAGGATGGAAGCACATTCGGGCCGTCCAAAGACCAACACTTCAGTCTTTTAGCTGTAAAAAATTTTCCGCCATCCAAGTTTTAACTTCACTCGCACAATCAATCAACTGGACTGGAGAGATATATTGTCTTCTGGTTTCATTGGAAGATAAAGCTGTATATCATCTGCATATGATCTGATACTTACGAAAAATCCTAGCTAAAGGAAGAAGATAAAGGGAGAACTAAACAGGGCCTAAAACGGAACCCTGTGGTAGCCCACATGTACATGCAGCATTAACAGAGGTAAAATTCTCAATAGCTACAGAAAAAGATCTCCCCTTAAGATAGGATGTAAACCAGCTTAATGCTGTTCCCCAAATTCCAACATACTCCTCCAATCGTCTCAATAGAATGGTCAATAGTGTCGAAAGCTGAGCTTAGATCCAGAAGGACCAAAACCCCACATTTCCCAGAGTCGACAGCTAATAGTAAATCGTTTAACACTTTCAAAAGAGCAGATTCTGTACTATACTGAGCTCTGAACCCAGACTGAAACTTGTCCAATATATCACTATTCTTTAAAAAGGATGAAAGCTGATGAAAAAGCACCTTCTCCATTACCTTTGTAAGGAAAGGAAGTTTTGATATAGGCCTGTAATTGGCTAAAACCTGTGGATCAAGGGTAGGCTTTTTAAGTACAGGGTGTATCACTGCATGTTTAAAACAGGATGGAACATAACCATTATTAAGACTACTATTAAAAATAAACTGAATATATGGACCAATGGTATCTAACACTTGCATAGTTAAAAATGTGGGAATAGGATCCAGAGAGCAAGATGCAGGTTTCATATGACAGATAATGTCCATTAGAGAAGAAATAGACACAGGCTCAAAACTAGATAAAGTAGCAGAATTGCAATAATCATCAAAAGAGACATTCACAGACTGCACAATAATAGAGTGAATATTTTGGATCTTATTAATAAAAAAACCTCTAAAAAAATTATTACAATTTAAAGGAGATGTACCAGGATTACCCTATTAATAGTACTAAATAAAATTTTAGGTCTGCCAGCATTGCTAGAGATAAGATTAGAAAAAATATAATGACCTAGCATTCTTAACAAATTTCTGGCAAGTAACTAAACAATCCCTCAAAATTTCATAAGAAACTTGCAATTTGTCACTTTTACATTTACTCTCAGCTTGCCTGCATTTCCTTCTTAAAACTCTAGCTTCACCATTTAGCCAGGGCTGACTTCTCGCTTTAGGATATTTCAATTTCAGTGGGGCAAAAGAATCCAAAATATTCGCACAGGTGTTATTAAAACTTGAGGCAAACTCTTCAAGGTCCATGTCAGAAGAAAATGATTCAAAGGAAACAGCAAATTAAGAAAAGACAAAAGCATCAGCAAATCGTATAGGTGTAAATGAATTAACTGAACGAGTTTAGCCAGCAAGAGGCTGTTTCACAGGCCTGGACAATACAGTTTTAAAAATTATTGGTTTATGATCAGAAAAATATGAATCCTCAATCTGAAGTATCTGTAGCGAAAATCCAAAAGGTAAAATCAGATCAAGTGTATGACGTTTATCATGGGTGGCACTCAAGACAGGCTGAGAAAGGTTAAATGAATCAACAATTTGCAAAAATTCAGAGACTAAGTGTTTGTCAGGACAGCATACATGAATATTAAAATCCCCAAGTACCAAAAGCTGATTAACGTTAGACACAATTTAACCCTTGTGTGCTCCTCATTTGGGAGACACACTCACGGTCTTTATGGTCAAATGTGACCGGACACCTGAACTGTAACTTTTTTTTTTTTTCTTCAGTAAAATCAATCTAATATATTTTTGTTCAATAATACTTTTTTTTGTATTTTGAGAGAATTTTATGGTACTAATTAATATTTATGCAATAATTTCAATGTCCCATTGAAAATAGTACAAAAAAATCTAATTATTTTTAAAATTATTTTTCAATTTATGCAGTATTTCAGATTAAAATAGACACTAGGCCTTTAAAATCCAATTTTTTAATGCAGATTAGCACCTCTTGGTGTGAGCAAAGAAAGAAAAAAACACTAGTTGCCTTTACAGGACTCTATAGAGAGGCTTGTGAATTCCCTAGTTGTTTTTAGACATAATTGTTTACTTTTATTAGGTTGTGGATTTAAATGTATATTTAGGCATTCTCAAAGACTATTTTTTGTCAAGGTTTATATTTTTTCTGCATTATTATTATATAGGTTATTATATAGGTTATTATGTAGGTTTTTGCATTATTATTACTACAGTCAACCCTGAATACAGAAAGCAATTTAAACAAAACATTAAAACTCTATGAAAATGTAACAAAAATGAACAGGAATGCTTTATCAGAGCCTAATCCATCTGGGTCTGATCTGATGTCAACCTCTTATTTCAGTCTTCTAACTCATTTTGGCTATATGGTTATAGCCATACCAATTAATTTTAGTGTGTATAATTGTGTATGTGTGTGTCTGTGAGTGTGTGTGAGTGGATGTATCTGTTTTGCACTCTTGATGTTTTAAAGTATAACCCATTCCTTGCTGTCCACTTTTTTTACTGCATTGTAGTTGAATTGTTGATTTTATTTTACATAGTTGCTGTGTTGCAGGCACACCAGTTCATAGGGGTGGGTGTGTGTGTGTGTGTGTGTGTGTGTGTGTGTGTGCATGTGTTGATTTTGCACTCTAGATATTTTAGAGTTTCACCCCTTCATTGCTGTGCAATTATTTCTGCATTGTTGGGGATTTGTAGATTGTACACACAAACATTTGCTGTATTTTTTCCCCCCATTTCACAGTGTCAATGAAACTGTAAAATAGAATGCAAACAAATTTGTTTTTAGCAGGGCTAAAAATTCTGATAATTTTTAAGTATTGTTTTATTGCATTTAATACTGTCAATACAGTAATACATTTTGTTTTATTAAAAAATAATCTGAAATCTAACTTGACTCTAATACTGATTTATTTTAATTCATTCATTATTTAATTGTGCTATTTGTTAGTTTGCTAGGTTCATAAGTTTGTTCGTTTCATTAGATCTGAGTCAATTCAAAGAGTGGTGCCAGGTACAGTTTTTTGGACTACTTTGGATGAATTCTGTTGCAGTATTGTTTTGAATGGTAGTTTCCCAGTGACTGGTGTCTGTACACAACTGTGATGGGCCAGATGCTCCTTTAACAAGCATCATTTGCTTCAGAAGCAGAGAGCTGGAGATGGGGCGGTAATTGCCATCTGGTGGGAATCATTCAGCAGAATCATTTTTAAGACGGCAACATACGCTTTTACCACTGCAAACTGTTTATGTGTTCAGTTGCGTGTTTGCTGTTTTACATGGAAGAAGCTTAGTCACTGCTTTCATTCAGTCAGATTTCAGTCACTGGTCATTATACACTCCCTGTTTATTTGACTTGAATGTGTTTTGGCTCTCTATGACTAATAATTCAAGGAAAACTACAGGAATAAGTTAGGGAGGATACTTGACAGTTTTGGTCCTGACTCCAGATTGATTGGGCTCATGGAGCTGTCCAGAAAACGGCATTTTGTCTTGCTTTGTAATCCATTTAGAGTCAGCATTCAGCCGTTCTGCTGCTTTGTTCTGTCTCTAACTTTGTAACTTTTTATTAAGACTCAAAACACAGAGAGTTTGCATGACTGATGACATTGCCTTGACTTTACCACAAAGGAAAGGATTCATAGCATATTACCCCAAATAGCTGTGCCTTTGGGGATTTATTTTGTAAAACACATTTGGTTATTAGATTTAAAAACAAGAACATCTACCATCTCATATTAAGCATATATTTCTTAACATCATTCTGCATTTAGTTTTGCTTTTAGGAATAATCCCTTCTGATTCATAATTTATTCGATATTATTATATCCTACACCTAGCAATTAATCTAGCAAGAACTCTGCTATTTGATGTTTCAAATGTGTCATTAACGCAATCATTGTGACAGATTCCTAAAGCAAAAAGAAAAATTGTCATCGTTCTCTCACCCTCATGATGCTCCAAAGCTGTATAACTGATTATCTTCTGTAAAACACAAAAATGTGCTGGTTGCTCCCTTCCATGCGGGTTCAAGCTTCAAAACATATGCAAAACACAATAAATGTATTGTAAAAGTCTAACAAATTCAAGTTAGATATTAATTTATCCCCATTTTTTTAAATAAATACATTAACAATGAAAAAAATCTAAATCTAAATCTGAAATATAGCCTTAATAAAAATAAATAAATTTAAAAAATTAAAAAAAAGTTATTCTTGATGCATTGCAGTTTCTGTTAAATGCCTAACTTCTTGTTTATGGATTTATTGGATTTCTTTGTAACCAATTCTTTAACATTGAATTTTTAAAAACCTTAACAACTGTTTAGGATTGAAAGTGCTAGGCCAACGCTGGATCGATGATCAGAGGAGGTGTTCGCAAATTTGTCTTGGCTGACAGGAAGTCGATGGTTGTGCCTAACTAGTGGATTTACACAGAGGAGACTGACATGACACACGGTGGCCCATGGCCGACCCTGCTGCCAGTGGCTGGATCAGTGTGCTGTAGGTCCCGCACTGTCAACAGCTTCATGAGGAATGGGCTGTGAGGGGCTTTGGTGGGACTGTTTAATTACCCGTGAATTATTGCTGTGGCAACTCCAGCGCCCAGCTCGGGAGGTCTCGGCCCGGTCCAGCTAAATGAGGTGGCAGGAGCTGTCATGATGGAGGGCTTGTAAATCTGACACTTGGGTGACAATTCTGTGTCCATGCTGGTCACCTTGGAGCTTCATGGGCCTAAATCAGGACAATTTTGTGTGCTGGAGCTATCGATCAACACGTTTTTGTCTTGTCTAGAGTTGGTTTGTTTGAGATATGGAGTAGGATAGGGGAAGATGCCCCCTTAAGAACAGTTTGCATTTAGCCTGTAGGTTTTAATAAATAGCGAAAAAGATGTCTGAAATGTACATCTATCTCATGGAATTATTGAATAATAAGTTTTAGCCCAAGGGTCTAATCTTATCTTTTTTGAGAAAAAAAAAAAAAAAAAGCTCTGTTTTTTACTCCACAAATCTAAAAACATTAATGTGCCCACAAATTCCTCATTAACAAATAGACACAAAAACCTTTGATTTTCAACATAATACAACATCATAGATTACTATTTTCCTAACTTCCAGAGATATAAAATTAGATCAGTTAATCCCAGAACTGTTCTGATTGACTAAACCAGATCTTGATATTCAGATGAAATGACAAAATTAAGAGTGCAGTCTACTGCAGTTTAGTTGTTTTGTTTTTCCAATAACAAGCTATTTTTCCTCAACAAGTAGCATGAATACTGATACACTGATACACTGATAAACTTTCATATGTAGCTTTGGAAAGTCTGATTCATTCTAGTGAATTGGTTAGTTTGAATGGTTTATGTAAATGAATTATACGATTCCTTGCATAGAAGTTCATGCATATCATTTTAAATGTTTTTTTACAGCAAAATATTTTCAAGCAAATGTTGTTTAGATTTATATAAATTAGTTTAATATATTTGTAGAGTTTTATTCATTAAATTGATAAATTAATTACATTGGGTCGTTTTATATTCTAAAAGATAATGACTTAATAAATAATTTCAGTGTATGTAGTTGCTTTTGCTTTTCAGTTTTCACTACTTTTTCAACAACAACAAAAAAAAAGTGCTGAGTTCAGTTTCACTATTTTCAACTACTTTTAATTATGAGTAGGTTGTAGCTTGGCAAGCTACAGTTTCAAAGTAGATTCCCAGAAAGTCATTTTCTGGCATATATATTAGCTATTACAATAATTATGTAGGGATGACTTTTAGCTAGCTGGCAAAATGCTGGAAATTTATCCTCGGCTTATGTACATTGTGGCATAATGACAGCAGTTTACCTGCCAAACTCTTCTTAGCAACATTTCTTACTATGGCATGTAATGGATGGCACCAAATAAACACATGGATTCTGATTTGACATGTTTAGAATGACTCACTTTCCACTTTCCTTAAAATTCACTGATAGTACAGTTTTCATTCCTTTAATGGAATATAACCTGTCCTGTTTGTTTTATCCCACTATCTCCTTCGACCCTTCCTTGACAGTCATTTGTATTTCAGCAGAGCACACTTGTTCATGGCTGAAGTCTTTCAAAAGGCTCCTAGAGAGTAATAGTCAAGGTTCATTTTGAGTCATAGTCAGTCAGTGCTGGAGGATGAATTAAATAAAATGCTGTGAATAGTGGGGACATGCCCTTTGTAAGTGCATATTAACAAGGTTCTCCATTGAGACTGATGTGAAAGTGCAGTCTTTGTATCAGAGCTGGAACGCTACTCTTCAGTACATACTGTAGCCTGTGAGGCCTTTCCTACACCTCATTAGACATCAGCTTGAGCAATTTTTTATGCCAGGCAAGTCCAAAAAAAAAAAAAGTGTCAAAAGAAGAAAAATGAACACAGTACAGCACAGGCAAGTTTACAACTCATTTATCTTTTGTTAAAGAGGTCCTGAATAGAGCTGATATGTCTGCATTTACACATATACACATATATCATACAGATTCCTGACAAGAAGCTACCATCCAGACATTAGTTTAGCAGGAACACAGCCGCTGCATGGAATGAACAATTTAGGTTTGGTTATTAAATGTAAAAGGGACATTATTTGTGTATTCAGTGCTATGAGGCCACAAAATTTCCTATTAACTGTTCCCCATTACTGCAACAACACACCTTAATTAACACACACATACACACACACACACACACACACACACACACACACATATATGTATGTTAAGGTGGCCCAGTAGTACACAACACAACGAAATCTCCACAACACAATGAAGTCGCCACAACACAATAGTACTAATTTCAGTGTGTTGTGCTAATTTCCCTGTTTTTTGGCTTTTGTCCATTGTGCTAATTTCGTTGTGTTGTGGCTTGTTTCAGTTGTGGCTTGGTTCCATTGTGCTAATTTTGTTGTGTTGTTGCTTGTTTCCATTGTGCTGTGCTAATTTTTTCTCTGTTGCGGCTTGTTTCCATTGTGGTAATTTTGTTGTGATGCAGCTTGTTTCCGTTGTGTTGTGACTTGTTTCCATTGTGTCGCAGCTTGTTTCTGCTGTGTTGTGCTAATTCTGTTGTGTTGTGGCTTGTTTCTGTTGTATTGTGGCTTTTTTCCATTGTGTTCTGGCTTGTTTCCATTGTGTTGTGGCTTGTTTCCATTGTGTTGCAACTTGTTTCCGTTGTGTTGTGCTAATTTCATTGTGTTGTGGCTTGTTTCTGTTGTGTTGTGCTAATTTCATTTGTTGCGGCTTAGTTCCGTTGTGCTAATTTTGTTGTGTTGTGGCTTGTTTCTGTTGTGTTGTGCTAATTTCATTGGGTTGCAGCTTAGTTCCATTGTTGTGTTGTGGCTTGTTTCTGTTGTGTTGTGCTAATTTCTTTATGTTGCGAATTGTTTCCGTTGTGTTTTGGCTTGTTTCCATTGTGTTGTGGCTTGTTTCTGTTGTGTTGTGCTAATTTCATTGTGTTGCGGCTTAGTTCCGTTGTGCTAATTTTGTTGTGTTGTGGCTTGTTTCTGTTGTGTTGTGCTAATTTCATTGTGTTGCAGCTTAGTTCCGTTGTTGTGTTGTGGCTTGTTTCTTTTGTGTTGTGCTAATTTCATTGTGTTGCAGCTTAGTTCCGTTGTTGTGTTGTGGCTTGTTTCTGTTGTGTTGTTCTAATTTCGTTGTGTTGCAAATTGTTTCCGTTGTGTTTTGGCTTGTTTCCATTGTGTTGTGACTTGTTTCAATTGTGTTGTGGCTTGTTTTCATGATGTTGCGACTTATTTCCATTGTGCTGTGGTTTGTTTCCATTGTGTTTTGCTAATTTCGTTGTGTTGCGGCTTGTTTCCAATGTGTTGTGCACTACTGGGCCACCGGAGTATATAGCCTACCATTCATGTCAGATTTTTTTACTGATTAAAATGTTGAATTGCAAGTCTTGCTAGTAGTTTTTGAGATTTATTTCTACATTTAGATAGCTATACTTTTATTACTGAAAACAAACATCTGCCAGAGTGAGTTTCCAAGATGGCTTTAAACATTATAATTGCTATTTCATGTTGCACAATTGACAATCTCACAGTGTCACACAATTTCTCATTTTAAACTTTATCAAACTGGAAACTTTATCAAACTGGCTTCCATAAACACCATCATAAACACCGTGATAAAAGAGCTCTAAGACTTATATAAGGAAGCTTGGTTGTTCTAGAAAATGCATTTGTATCTCATGTTTGCTTTTGTTAACACTATTGGTTAGGATTAGGGTAGACTTTAGTGTACAGGTAGGTGGTGCTAAAAGATTGTGCTTCACATTATATTTGCATTTGAAAATAATGTAAAATGTAATCTTTTAGCACCACTCACCGGACATTTCATTTCCAAACTGCTGTGATACACACAGCAACTAATGTAATAAAACATGTTTATCTCTTTCAAAAAAAAAAAAAAAAAAATCTGAATACAATTTTAGTGCAACTCACTGACATGTTACTTTAAAATTGTTGCAAAATGTGCACGAATAAACGTAATTTCTGCAATGTTTTGCAGAAATGTTGCCACATATTTTCCAATAAGCTTGGGCATGGGCTGGATTTACCTGATGAAATTTGTGGAAGCCTGTTTCCTCTCTAATTTAAAAAAAAAAAAAAAAAAAAAAAAACATACATTATAAAAGTAATCATAGCAAACTGGTTTAATACAATAATTTAATCTTTATTGGGAAAACTAATGATATTATTTGATGCAGTTGGTCATGTTGATTCAGATAATCTCATCTCACCTCAAAATATCCTGTCCATGCGAATGAATGTGGTCGATTTGTCAAAGGTAAGGGGAAGCCACCACTAGCAAATTAAAGACTGCCAATCCCATCCTCATAAATTTACATTTTTTTTTTTTTTTCCCAGATGGCTGTGGAAGAAACTGCAAATAAATTGATATGCACTGTAGATTAAATGTAGCAAAATGTTTAGTATACGTCGTGAAGTGGATATGGATGGATGAAGGATGAAATCTATTTAAATATGTCCATGCATAAAATACTTGAAGGTGAATATGAAACTTAGCTATGGGTGAGACACATTTCGACACAGCTTCCAGTAGTTCCTCAAGTAGATGATGAAATAAACATTTCCTTATATTGTTATTTGCATGCATTTTGAGGCCACAGTTTGTTTTTTTTTTTCATTATTATTGTCTGAATAAGCCTGGAATCCTATTACTGGCACAGTACATATTTCTGAGGCTCAGTGTTTGGAATCTGGTCCTGTCACACTTCCCATATATCTCAAGGGCATGAATCTGAAACAGCTCGTGCCCAGCAGATAAAGTGGAGAATAATGGTCCACCAGCTTTTCATCAAGAGCACTAGTGGAATCTGAGGAGTTTGGATTAGCTTTAAAATAGTCTGCTGTCGACATTGAGGAATTAGCTGTTATTTCAACTGGTTTTAACCCTTTTTTGAGGGTCAGAGCTCTGATATCGAAGCATTTAGCAGCTCCGGCTTTGAATTGGAGGCCTCTTCTCCTCAGTGGGGAATATGTCACTATAAAGCATCAACTAAACTCGGAATGCTCTTTATGAGTTTATAGGCTCTTACAGTGATACCGTTTCTTACTTTTCTCCAAGCAAAAGATATACTTAAACAGAGAGCAAGCTGGATATGTTGTTGTTCCTTTATGACTATAAGCATCTCTTGTAAATCTCTTAAATTTAAATGTCTTTAAATTATAATATCCTTAAATGACTTTCACTATACAGTAGTGTTCATACACATTGGATTCTGTATTGAAAAAACAATAAAATACTTTCATATGAGAAGTAGGTCCTAATGTAGGTGTTTACTCACAGAAAACCTTCCCCTCATCTTTGTCTGTTCAAACCATTATACAAATTTGAATGTTTTCATTTACGTTATTTATAAAACAGATGCTTTTTATCCTCGTAATGGGCTTTCAGTAATACACATACATCGGTTTTGCCAGATTAGCTCTTTTGAATAGGGTTTTGCTCTGCTATCTCTTTACATGCTTTCAGTCTCCATATTTACAAGTCTCAGGGGCGAATAGACTAAGTTGTGTCACTTTTGCAGCATTTGGTCTTACTCAAAAACCATACTTTTCCACACAGCACTTCAACATTGATCTTTTTCACTAACCGGTTGTAATCCAGTTTAATCAGGCACTGTCTGCACTGGTAGAGTCAATTTTTTTTTCTTTTAGCCCAAACACATCTCTTGTCTATGTAAATTACTGTAGTTTTATTATAGATTGCGCTCTGTTCACAAAACTCAGCACTTTTTGTCTGGCACAGTTTGTTGTGCTATTACTGCTTGTGGAAAGCAGGTGGTAAACAAAATTTGTGTACTTTTTTTATTGATCATAGCAGCAGTAATTCAGTGACTGATTATGAACTGATGGAGTAGAGCATTTGAACTATGTTGCATTGCATTTAGCATATTGGTTTCAAATCTAAATTAAACCTAGAAAAAAAAAAACAAGGATTTTAAATTTAGGATTTTGAAAACTGTAAAATAAAGAAATATGACGTAAAATTAATGAGACATATTCTGCGCTATTTCTAGGTCACTAATCAAATAAGCAGATTTGTGATGTTGATCATGTGACTTTTATATTGATGGTCAGATGTTTTTGCTTCCATTGAAGCTCAAGTTATCTCAATACACATAACAGCTACTGAGGGACTGTCAGCAATGCTACTGTGAGGAGGCAAGGAGCGCGGAGACATAAGAGAATTCAGGATAACAGTTTTTAATAGTCCAAAACAAGGGTAACACAAGGCAGACAGGAGACACAAGTAGCACATGAAGGTAGACGTAACACCGGACAAAGGAAACCAGGAACAGACAACACTTTAAATACAAAACTAAACGAGGGTAATTGACGAGACACACCTGAACCAAATGAACACAATTAAACAAAGGAGAAACTGGGTCACGGGGCCCACATGGGGAGAAAAACACACACAGACACTCCAGAGGCGTGACATATGGCCCCCCTCCCAGAAGGCGTGTCCTCGCGCCACAGGAACAACATAGGGAGGAGGCTCGGGAGGAGGACAGACACCCGGGAGGGGGCCGGCAGACAGAGTCCATGGTGAAGACAACGGGGGGGAAGAGCCAGGGTGGACCAGACAGAGACAGGAGGGGCTTGGAGAAGGCGGAGCCAGGTGGGACCCAGGCCACAGCCATAAGGGTAACCCATGGTAGAGCCGACGGAGGGAGGAGCCATGGAGGAGGAAGAGCTGACGACTCCAGGGGGCTGACCAACGGCGGCGGAGCAGGTGGCGGTGGAGCCCGACGCAGAGATGGAGAGCCGATGATCCAGGGTGACGAGGAGGAAGGCCACGGTGGAACCGGAGTGACAGAGGACCAAGGTGGAGCTGAAGGGAAGGAGGAGCCTGACAGAGCCTGACGGAGCCAGAGGGATGAGGCACAGCCGGAGGAGTGGAGTCCCGAGGCGACGGATGGTCGACAACAGACCAAGGCAGAGCCGGAGGTATGAAGGAGCCTGGTGGAGCCAGTGGACTGCCAGGCCACAGTGGAGAGGAGGGAGCTAGGATCCAGGGTGGAGCTGCTTGGTCGACGGGCCGAGGCGGAGTCCGGGACTCAGAGGCTGGAGGCAGAGACAGGGAGTCCTCCAGCCACGATGACGATGGAGACTGGCAGACCCGTGGTGATCCCACCGCACAGATGGTGGGCTGAGGGTGAGCAGAGGGGCTGCCAGATGATAGCGGTGGAGGAGGCTGGAGCGGGAGGGTGGGTGGATATTTGTGAGCCTCCGGGCCCTCAGGGCTACACTCAGGAACAAAAGCCCTCCCTGACCCGAACTTGGGAACGGAAGCCCTCTCTGGGTTGGACTCGAGGACACGAGCCCTCTCGGGGCTGGACTCGGGAACAGAAACCTTCTCTGGGCTGGGCTCGGGACCAGAAGCCCTCCTTGGGCTGTACTCGGGGACAGGAGCCCACTCTGGGCTATACTCGGGAACAGGAGCCCTCTCTGGGCCCAACTCATGAACAGGAGCCCTCTCTGGGCCTAATTCAGGAACAGGAGCCCTCTCTGGGCTAAACTCGGGAACAAGAGCCCTCTCTGGGCTAGACTCGGGATCTGAGGCCCTGCTTGGACCAGACATGGGAACAGCAGCCCTCTCTGGGCTTGACGTGGAAACAGGACTGACAGAGGGCTCCGACGAAGGAGGGAGGAGAGGGGGCAGGTCGGCCCATAAATCCAATTCAGGATCCCTTTCAGCGTTCCACAATCCCAGATCCACAATAAGCTCACCCTCAGCCATGGTGCAGTGGGCAGAGCTCCTCTCTGCGCTCTCGCTGTCCACGACTCTTTCCCTCGTGGCAGGCGTTGTAGCCTGCTCTCGCACCTGGTCTGACGTCATAAGCTGCTCCGGCTCCACGGGCGATCCTCAGCTCTGTCGCTCCATGCGGCGATGGCTTGTCGGTCGCAGTGGGCTCGGGCCTGAGCTCCGCACAGCGGGCTGATGGTGGGCTGGGCTCTGGGTCTGGCTGTGCTCTAGATCGGGGATAGACGCTCTCCAGACACCGGATGATAGCTTTCCTCCAGCTCAGTCCCGTGGTGTCTGGGAGGTCAACGGGTCGGTGGTAATTTGCCCCGATCCAGAACAGTGAGTTCAGCGCAGCATCGTCAAACGCCGTTAAAATGGCGAGCTGGCTGAATTCAACCACATACTCCAAGAGGGGCAGGTCCTTATGTGCCAGGGAGGTGAACAAAGTGGCATGGGGATCCATGGGGAAAAAACAGAAAACAAAACAATGAACAAAACGCGGAAACAAAACCATCCAAGGTGTATCCCTGCCTATGGCCGAGATGGTGGCATAGGCTCCAGCATACCTACACAGGACAATAGAGTTTGGAAAATAGATGGATGGATGGAGTACCATAGATATAAATGCTGCAATTTTTATAGTTTCAGTCCCAATCCAACTCACCTCAGCAGCCCAGTGTTGTCAGGGTATAAATAAATGTCTATAGAATCAGACAGATCTGTGTGGCATGACTTTGTCAGGCTCCCAGCCAGCTTCTGGATCAGGGTTATGCATGGCTGTTTCCATGATGAAGGTGGTCATGGCCCTATTCACCAGCTGTTGCCAATCACTGAGCCTGTAGCAGCTGTCTGGAGGGAGAGGAGAGGAAGGACACGGAAGGACTAACCTCGCTTGGGCTGTTTGTATGCTCATTTTAATCTGTTTATAGGAAACCAGCTTCATGCAAAGTCTAGGTGTATATTATGCCTTTTTATAATTGTCTTGTTGTATATATAATGCCTTTGGTTCTTTCATTTGTCTCTTTCACTCAGCTCTCCCCTAAAAGACCACACAAATTGTATTCATATTGAGTTCATCTATGCAGCGTGTTCACTGAGAACACATGAGAAAATGCCAAACAGACATAAAATGCTACACATCAGGTCACAAAACTGCCATTCATCTCGAAAGCTATATTTTACTATCAAATGGCTATATAAAATGGCTAGCTTCACTCCTTTCACACTAATAATTTCTTCATATCCTCTCAGATGTATGGAAGCCTGTTTACATCACTGAATAAAAAATAAAAAAGGTACATGCAATTGTCACTTTTTATATCACAATTCTAACTTTTTTTCTCAGAATTACGTGATATAAACTAGCAATTCTGACTTTTTATCTCAAAATTGTGACATAAACTTGCACTTGTGAGTTATAAAGTCAAAATTGCGAGATATGAGAACTAAGAGCAATTCTGACTTTTTTCCCCTCAGAATCATGAGTTTATATTTTGCAATTGCGAGTTTATATCACACAATTCTGAGAAGAATTGAGTGATATAAACTTGCAATTGCAAGAAAAAAGTTGCAATTACCTTTTTTATTTTTTATTCAGTGGCAGAAACGGGCTTCCATACTGATGCACCTAATAAGCCTTAATGATGAACATAATAAAATTATCTTAAAGCATGATCAACATTTTGGCCCAGTTCATAATTAATCTGTTTTCTCTATTATATATAGAAATACATAGCTTTGATTCAGAGATCATTTTTCCATTTTGGATTAGAAATTAATTATATGTTTGAATCACTGGCCTGTTCCTGCACGTCACACAGCTCAATGTGACTTATTTGGTTTTCCTCCTGAATAGAGGTTCAATGCATGTGTAATCACAGGGGACATGCTCAAAGGCACCCGTCCAAACTATCCTCCCGCATTACCAGGGGCGATTCTAGGATTTTCATTTTGGGGGGGCTCAGCCCCCAATGAGGATATATATATACACACATATATATATATATATATATATATATATATATATATATATATATATATATATATATATATATATATATATATATATATATATATATATATATATATATATCACACACCTGTTTACTGTACAAACACAAAATTTTACTGTTTGCACTTCTAGTACAACCCTCTTTCCTTAGCTCAAGTATGCACACCTCTTTAATTGCCACATGCACTGGAATATGTATTACACTGAATGTTAAATTTTCAAATGAAAATGGCAACATGATCATTTTATAAAGTATACGTTCATATGTGCTTCACTGGAGGAAACAACTGTGGGTGAACGCAGCGAAAATATAGGCTACTGTAGATTGGGAACCGATTGCTCCCCCACGATATTTTATAAACTGTATTTATGCCAAAGAGCTGAGCAGATGCAGATATTATAACAATATCGATAAATACACCTTGTCCTCTGTTTCTCGCTTTGCGCAACCGCGGTCTGCTATAGCCCCCCTAAAAATGGCCTAGTGACGCCCATGCGCATTATGCTCGCCATCGATTGCATTGATCCCCAGGACTGTTAAAATAGGTAGAGTGTTACATCATTTATCAGACACGGTCTAACTCAACCTGATTAACCTCTGAAAGCGTACGTTAAGATGAATTATACTCCCACGCCACAGCACAGCGATCCACAGCCACCATCGATGAACAGCCTGCAAGATGCTGCAGAGGTCACACATCTCTCCAGATTTCTCATGCATGTCAGGAATTTACAAGAGTCAGCTGTATGCAAAATTATAGCCAGGACCTAAAAGCTAAATATTTAGGGTTTTATTTTGGCTCGTATTTTTTGCAGTCACCATTAATTGGGTCTCTGCTACTTTGTCTATTGTGCTATAGTTAATAATTAATTGCATAGGTGTGGGTCTAGCAAAAAGGAATTGATTGTCTTGAAGTTAAAAGCATTTAATTTAAGACCATAAGCTTTTTCTTGTGGATTCCTGGTCTTCACACTGACCTTCTGGAGAAGTAGAAATTGAGCTTGCTGTAAGGTGATTAATGGTTAGGGGAAAAGCCTTTGTTTAATCTCTGGGTCAGCGGAGTTATGAAAATCTTGTCTTGCTTTAATTCACTCATGATACGCAATATTTTGTGATGTATAGTGTACTTCACATCTTTCTAGTTTCAAGATTTCACTGTTTACATTAGTAAACTCTGGGTTAACATTCTTACTTCCATATTTATGAGGTCAATAACATTGATTGGACAAATACACCTTGTAACGGACATGCAGTCTACGTTTTAAATAACTGCTTGGCCCTGTAAACATGTTGTAAGTCAACTATGGCTCTTTTAAGTCAACAAATATGTACAAATAAATTAAATAACATAGTTTTTTAAAATTTATTAATTTATTATTTTTCCAGTCATCCGTTTTCGTGCAAAATCCCCATCTGACTTTTTATGAGTACTATAGAAAACTTTTGGATTGTGTATTTATTAATTGTAGTGTACTTTAAATCTTAAAATATATATTTTAAAAACTGTACTTCCAGAAAATGTAATATTGATGAAATAAAAAATATTCATGAAATATATTAATAAAATAATGAAATAAAAATAAAAGTGAACTTATAGAAAGTATACTTTCATCGCGTTTCCTAACATACTTAAGTATACTTTTAAAAAGTGCACTTTGTAATAATGTCAAATTAAAAGTTTTACTTGAAAGTACATTTTAAATCATTGTTTTAATTATCTTTTAAGATTAAGATTAAGATTTTAAGATTTAAAGAAGCACACTCATTTTTAAGTGTTGACTAACATTTTAAAGCATATCTAAAGTACATGATTTTAACTGTGGTGTGTTATTTGACATTGAATTTAATAGATTTAATATAGTATTATTAATCATATATTTTAAATGTACTAAATGTCTCATTTCATCATTACAATTGTTGTAATTACAGATTTTAATTTAATTTTACTTTTAATTCCATTTACGTCTTACAAGTTTCATTAGAAATGACATTGAATATTTCATTAAAATAATGTTAGTTTACCATAAACACTTGTCAGTACATACTTTAACCATATTTCAAAGGCTTATAAATTACCTAAAACTTATATGTATATGAAATGCTGTTTTGATTAGCTACAACTGGATAATGCACTTAATTTTTGATCAGTCATTGAGACACAATCATGCTGTCATTGTTCTGATTTTTCCTCTTTTTACCAGACAGTAAAATCATACACTCACAGAAAATCATACTTTCACAGCCTGTGTTTTAAGGCCAGGAATATTTAATGAGTAAAGCAAAGACGCATTTAATGATTTGTTTTCTGTTGTTAAACAGCTTGCTGTAAGATGCCAGTTCCACATGTTTGTCACCATGATCCGGGTTTAAAAGCAGTGCTAACCGCTCTTTTTATAGTGCTCTATTTTATGACCTTTGCTTGGGGTTTAATATGATAATAACCCAGGGTGAAAAGCCCTGTGACCTGGTTGCATTTTGCATTTTTATTTATACTTTTACATCCCTGGACATCATTGCAGCCATTTTACAACCATCCGTGCATGAACTGTGATTTCACTTCACAGTAGATTTTATTAAGCTCAAGCCATTAAAACTGAATGTTGACTCAGGAGACCTGAGCCCTTCAGTTAATGACCATACTATTAGATAATTTCTGACTAGTGCCATAATGATTTTTGTAACTAGATTTTTAATAAACAAATTAAGTCTGGATTTAGGCTATACTAGACTTCTCAGCATGACTCACTGCAGTGGACCTCATTCTGAGCTATAATTACACTTGCTGAGCCTTAGTGAGCTTTGATTTGATAACCCTTACTTCAACATCAGGACCAGCATTACACAGACCCATGACGCACGGCTGTGTTTTTTATTATATTATTGTTTCTAGAAGCTCATTATCAATGAATCCATTATTTTAACCACTTACTGGTCAGTGCAGTTAGTAACAAATATGCTATGTTTTAGATACATTTCTAAGTTTGAAATTTCAAAATGATTTCATTTTAATATTTGTGAATTATGAAAGCCTATGAATTATAGTGAGATAAAATGTGGATGGACAAATTATTTAGAGAGTGAGATGATGGAACAGCTAGTTACAGCACATACTGTAAATTAATAACATCCTTTTTTTTTGTCACTTGGAATATGTAGATTGCAGACGTTTGCTATTAGTGTGTCTGAAACACTCATTCAATTAACTTGGGGCATAATTTATAACTTCAAAAGTAATTTCAAGCAAGAATCTAAAAGAGACTGCTCAAATGTTAATGTCTTGTGCAGGAGAGCCAATTGTGAGGAGACTACTAATATCGAGCAAGTATATCAGCAATAACACAGACTCATTTCATACACGGTTATTGTCTTTGTAACTATTCAAATGGCCTCTCTGTATAAGATACAAGAAAAAAAAAAAAGAAAAAAAAAAGAGAAGATTTTTCATCTAGAGTAATTTTCTGCCAAAGTCAACAATGGAATGGTCTTACATTGTAAACCACAGAAAAGTGGTTGTCGCAGTCATTTCCACACCATTTTTGTTTATAAATGGAAGTATGCTTACTTTGTTGTCAGTCTTACAGTCTTAGATGATTTATGTCCACTCTGGATCACTGCTGTTTAGGCGCTAGATCTGAAAGTGCAGCTCCCTGTCCACTGGCAGTGCCATTAATCTAAAGCCATTAAGATGGAAGCATTCCACTGCCTGATAACAGATAGTGGTTTGGACAGATTTCCTCACTGGACTATAAACACCAAGTGTGTGAATCAACTGAAAAAGGTTGTGATGCTGCAACCAGCAAGATTTATCAGTTTAAAGCCCCAAGATGTGTTTTGGAGGTCCAGTCTTATGTTCTTTGTCTTCAGTCTTCGCTGCTGGCCAAATGGGTGCCCTAAGCAGAACAGTTGTGTTGTGCCAGAATAGTTGTGTTACTTTTAAAATATAAAAGTAAATAAATAAATTAAATTGTATTATTTATGAATTACAACTGTAGCTCTAGACAGTTACCTATGGCTATGATTTTATTAATAGGCTACAGTTGTCTGATTGATATGGTCTCAAGCATTCAGAAATGACACAAAATAAAATTAAGCCGTTTTACTACGATAAAATCATGGTTCATTTTGGTAAGGGTTGTGACGTCCATATGTTTTTGTTGAAGAAATTAAAGAGGCTGTAGCATTTCTATTGCAGTAAGCAGCGCCTCTTCACCTCATTTTGTTTTGTTCGTTTTTTGTTCGTTTTTCGTTTTTTCCTGTCTGTTTGTCCTGCGGCAAGGAAGTCGCCGCTCGTCATCCCGCCCTAGCCTGCCTATATTCGGTGTTGGAGTTCGGCGGGATCGCCGCGAGTGTCGCGAGTCCGCTGTCCATGGCTCCCTCAAGCCCGCCGACCACCGCTGACTCCAGTTCCCCAGTTACGGCCAGGAGTGCCGTTCCCAGCCTGACCAAAGAGTCCAGTGATGGCTCCAGCCCCTGACCAAAGAGTCCAGTGATGGCTCCAGCCCCTGACCGGAGTCTAGGCTGTTTTAAAGTACCGTGTCCACAGGAACATTTTAACTCACCTTGTCATGTCTTGTCTGAGGAGACTCGTCGGGGGCAGGCAATCGTTGAGACAGAAGCGGTTCCTGAGAAACCCTGTGAGGGCCTCTGACTCCACGTCCAGCCCAGGGAGGGCTGTGGATCTCCCGTCATGCCCTGTAATGAGGCCTCAGATTCTGAGCCTAGCCCAAGGAGGGCTCCTGTTCCTGTGGATTGTCTTGTCTCTGTTTGTTTCTCTGTAGTGGCTGAGCCGAGGGGACTGAGGCCATGGCCATTAAGACCACCTGCCATGGCCTCCAGAGCTGCCAGCTCCGCCATGGTCTCCGGAGCTCCCAGCACTGCCATGACCCCCTGTGCTCTCTGCACCGCCATGGCCTCCTGACATCCCTGATCCGCCATGGCTCCTGTTCCTGTTCTGTCCAGAGCACCCACCCCGCCTCCCCGGTGGTACTGTTACAGTGCGGGTTGCGCCTTCCGGGAGGGGGGAGTAATGTCACAGTCATGTCTGTCGTGTCTTGTGTGTTTCCCCCTCCTTGCCCATATTTGGTCCTTCCTGTTCCTGTCCTTAAGTCTGATTGTTTATGATTTTATTCAGGTGTGTGTGTTAATTATCATCTGTATTTAGTTCCTGCCTGTTCTGTTCATTTTCGTCTGGTCTACTCATTACTCCCGGTGTTCCTGTGTGTCCCAGCCTTGCCTTGTCTTGCCCTGTCTAAGTTGGATTTCATTAAAGACTGTATTTTGAGTTCATCCTCGTCTGCTCGTTTCTGTCGTGTGTGCACCGTGACAGCCTCATTGTTTTTATATACATTTTAAGTCATGGAAACTAGAATATTAAGTCAGATGCGTTGTTGTTGGCAATGTTCCTTTAATGTGCCACACACACGCAAAAATGAGTTGGGAAATCCTTTTGATTGTATTCTAGTAAAAACTAAAGAATTGCAATGCTCGGGTAAACCACTATAGAGCTGCTGCTGCTATAGAGTTAGAACCGGTGAATGCGGTTTACAGGTTTCATAGAAAGAGAATGATGTGCGCCAAATGAGTCGCTGTGGAAAACGAATTCTTCAATGGTTGTGGAAGAAACAGCTCAAATCGAGAGCCAACGCAATGACGTGAAATAAAACGTCCTCATGTATTAAAGAAGAGTGGCTTGATTAAGTGCTGGAAATAGCGGATGATGGGCACAGAACGGTAACAAAACGCTCCGGTTACTGACGTAACCTCGGTTCCCTGAGACAAGCGTTATGTATGGGGAAAACTCCTGTTTTACTCTGTACTGAAGCCTGATTTGTTCACATTTGTGTAGCTGCACAAACCAATGGCGCTTTAGCCCGCCAGAAAGGGCAGAGCCTGCTCGCCGTCTGCAACAGGGAGCGCCAATAGGGAGATCACTTGAGCTCTAAAAGGAGTTGAGAGCACCTTAGGAACATAGCCGTGCCTTGGTTTCAGAATGACCTTACAGTCATTAGGTCCGAACTCAAGACATGAGGCGCTGACTGACAGCGCTTGCAAGTCACCTACTCGCTTAACCGACGCCAGAGCAAGGAGAAGGGCCGTTTTAAGCGATAAGGGCCGCAGGTTGGCTGAGCTGAGCGGCTCAAAAGGGGTCCTCTCAAGGCCTGCAGGACTAACGACAAGTCCCAGGATGGCACAGACTGAGGGCGAGGAGGATTTAGCCTCCTTGCGCCCTTCAGAAATTTAACGACCAAGTTGTTTTTGCCTATTGAATGGCTAGCCTCGGGAGAATGATTTGCCGCGATGGCTGCCACGTATACTTTGAGCGTGGAGGGGGCGCGCCCCTTATCCAGCAGCTCTTGTAGAAAAGTCAGCACGTAGGACACGTCACACGAAACCGTGTCCAATTGCTGTGCAAAGCACCAATGAAGGAAGACTGACCATTTTTGGCTGTAGAGCTGTCTTGTGGACGGCGATCTCGCCTCTAAAATGGTACTGCTTACTCTCGCTGGGAGCCGAATAGACTCCCGTAGAGGCACCAGACATGAAGGCTCCACAGCTCCGGCCGGGGATGCCAAATCAAGTCCTTCGCCTGCGAGAGAAGGTCCCTCCTCAGTGGAATGGGCCACGGGGCTGCTATTGAGAGCTGCATTAGCTCTGGAAACCAAGCCTGGTTTCTCCAGAGCGGGGTCACCAGGAGGAGGGAACACTTGGTTTCCCTGACCCGCCCGATGACCTGAGGAATCAGGGCGATCAGGGGAAACGCATACAAGTGAGCTCTGGGCCAGTCGTGGGCCAGAGCATCTCGCTGTATCGAGAAAAATGTTGGGCAGTGAGAATTGTCTTCTGAGGCAAAGAGGTTGACCTCTGCCCTCTCGAAGACTGTCCGGATCTCCTGAACCATCTGAGGGCGTAGCGCCCACTCGCCCGGGGCTACATTGCCTCTGGACAGCATGTCTGCACCAAGGTTCAATTTGCCTGGCACATGAACAGCCCTTAGCGAGAGGAGCTCTTTCTGTGCCCAGAAAAGGAGGTGACGAACCATCCTGTAAAGAGTGATAGATCCGAGGCCGCCTTGGAGATTGATATAAGCCACCACCGTCATGCTGTCCGACCGGACCACAACGTGGTGACCCTTCATGGCTGGAAGGAAGGTTTTCAGTGCTAAGAAAACCGCCAACATCTCTAGGCAGTTGATGTGTAGGCACCGCTGCTGAACTGACCAGGAGCCAAGTGCCGGATTGCCCTCCAACAGCGCGTCCCAACCTGAGTTGGACGCATATGTTGTGATCACTTTCCTTCTGGAGGCCAGGCCTAACCTCACTCCTGTTTGTAACAGATGAAAGGTCTTCCAGGGGGCCACGGCCTTGATACAGCGGTGGTCTACCCTGACAGGAAACCACCCCAGGCACCAGGCGTGGGGTGGGATACGGGCTTTTAGCCAAAACTGAAGGGGCCGCATGTGAAGCAGGCCCAGAGGAATCACAGAGGCAGCGGCCGCCATAAGGCCGAGCAGCCTCTGAAAAACCCTCAGTGGGCATGACATCCCCGGTTTGAGGGAAGCCACCAATCGCTGAATCATCAGGGATCGTTCCGGCTTAAGCCACACCCGCATTTTGGCAGAGTCTAAAATCGTCCCCAGAAAGACAGCTCGCTGTCTGGGTAACAACTGACTCTTGTGTGAGTTGATGATCAACCCAAGGTGTTCTAAGTGGCTGAGTAATAGCTCTCTGTGAGCTATTAGTTCCCGTTCTGATCTGGCTAGAACCAGCCAGTCGTCGAGGTAATTTAACACACGGATTCCCATCTGTCTCAGAGGGGAGAGAGCCACGTCTATGCACTTCGTAAAAGTGCGTGGGGCCAGGGATAGTCCAAATGGAAGGACTGTATACTGATAGGCCACTCCCTCGAACGTGAATCTCAAGAACGGTCTGTGATGGGGGGCTATGTGGATGTGAAAGTACGCGTCTTTCAGATCCACAGTCAAAAACCAGTCCTCGGGGCAAATGTGTGTGAGAATCTGTTTGATAGTCATCATCTTGAACGACCGGCGCATAAGCGAGTGGTTCAGATGTCTGAGATCCAAAATGGGTCTGAGCCCGCCGTCTTTCTTTGGAACGAAGAAGTAGCGGCTTAAAAAGCCTGACTCGCTGTTCGCCGGGGGCACTACTTCCACAGCGCCTTTTGCAAGCAGCGTCAGCACCTCCTGCCAGAGAACAATAGCATCGTTGTCCGGAACAGAAGTTTGAACAACGCCTCTAAAGCGAGGCAGCCTGCGAGCGAACTGTAGCGAGTATCCTCATTAAAACCCAACTCGACACTCCTGGAATGGCTGCCCAGGCCGAGAAATGGAAGGCGAGAGGATTTATTCTCTCGAACGAGAGTTCGCCTTGAGACGACGGGGAGCTTGCGTTCGTGTGAGAGCGTGCGAGAGTATGAAGAGGAAATTTGCTCTTTAATGTATGTGGGTCCGCTATCACAGCGGTAAAACATTCGGGTACACACTGCACCTGCAGGACGTGATCCGCTGGAAACAAAACTCCATCGCTCAGAGGAGCTCGGAGGGATGGAGAGTGAAAGCGAGCTGTTTTTCGGGGCGTTCCGACCGAGGCGAGAATGGGAGCCCTCCTCTTCCTCTCTAGCGCATCAGGTTGGCTTCGGCAGCTCGGGGTCCAGCACAACTCGTGGGCGGGGACCCTGGTGCTTCGGGAAAGGGAAGTGTTTCGTCGACCGAGAGCGCTGTTGCAGCCCAGGCTCTGATCTTCGTTGGGGCTGAGGCTGTGCTGGTTTTGCAGGCTGTGCAGCGGGATTCTTCTGGCATCTCGCAGCCACGGGGCCAGGGTGTTTTGGGAGGAAGTGACGCAGCACCTGCGACATTTTCTGAGCCTCCGAAAACCTTTCTGTGAATCCACCCACAGCAGGACTGAACAGCCCCTTCGGCGAAACCGGTGAGTCGAGGAAGGCCATTTTCTTGGCGTCCCTGATCTCAGTCAGATTTAGCCATAGATGGCGCTCCAGCACCACCAAACTGGCCATGGTCTTGCCGATTGCCTGTGCTGTTGCCTTCGTGGTGCGCAGAGCCAGATCTGTCGCTGTGCACAGCTCTTTGAAGGTCTTCTGGTGCTCTTGGCCAGACTCATCCAAGCTGCGGAGAAGTTTGGCCTGAAACACTTGTAAAATCACCATCGTGTGCAGCGCCGAGCCGGCCTGGCCGGCCGCTGCATAAGCCCTGTTGGCGATCGCTGAGGTGGTCCTGCAGGGCTTAGAGGGATGCGCTGCATGGGCCTTCAGGTCGAGGGCAGATGGCGGACACAGATGTGCAGCAATCGCTTACTCCAGGGGGGGAAGCTTGCTGTACCCCTTTTCCTCAGTGCCATCCACGGTGGTGAGAGCTGCTGCAGTAGAGGGGTTCACTCGGGCCGAGTAGGGGGCACGCCATGTCTTGGTGAGCTCATCGTGAACTGTAGGCAAGAATGGGGCGGGGCGTTGGCGAGAGGACTGTTGATGGCTTCCCGGCAGGTACCACTCGTCAAGAAGACCATGGGCGGGCTCATCTGGAGCCGACCACTCGAGGCCAAGGTCCTCCACCGCCTTAGCGAGGACGCGGATGAGCTCGGCGTCCGGCTTCGGTCTCGGCATTTGAGAGGGGGGAACGGCTTCGGGCTCCTCACCAGAATCGCCCTACTCCTCTGCATCAGACGCCGCCAAGGACACGGAGTCGTCGGCGGTGACATCTTCAATATTAATATCCTCTTCAGAAGCGCCGAATGAGACCAAGCCACTCGCAGCCGAGGAGGGGTGCTGGTCCTCTTGTGTGAAGCACACCAGCCTGAGAGGACGCGGGGAGGGCGGGGCATGTGGGCGCTGGGCCGACGTGACACCGCTCGAGCCCGCAGAGAGGGATCCGCTTCCCCGCTGTTTCTTCCTCTTAGGAGAGGAAGAAGACGGGAGAGCTGGGCGGGAGGGACCGCTTTCCCGGGAAAAAGGCGATCCGTGAGCGGAGACGGGAGTGACTCATACTCTCGCAAAAAGAGCATGAGCAGCCAGCTAGCGCGGCCTCTGCCTGGGCGCTGCCGAGACAGGCGACGCACTCACTGTGACCGTCCTCCACGTGCAAGTGCCCCTTGCACGATTCACACTCGCGGCGAGACATTTGCAACAACTTACGCTGAAATTTGCTCTTTGGAAATTTGCTCTACACTGTGTTTCAAATTATTATGCAAGTGACATATCAGTAGGATTTCGGTACAATAAAGAGTCAGATTTTTGTTTGTGTTGTTTTTCACATCTTTTTAGTTAACTGGTATCAATCTCAGACAGGTTTGTTCAATAGTTTGCCAGTTCTTCTTAGGTAAATGGAAATCCTACTTAAAGAGGTTGTTCCACATTATTAAGCAAGTCACAGTTCTCATGAAATATGATGAGGAAGAAAGATCTTTCTGAAGATGAAAAGTATGAAACAATGCAATGTCTTGCAAAAGGCATCAAAACAAACAATATTTCGCAAAAAGCAAATAGAAATTATTGAACTGTCAAAAGATTTGTGAGTGACTTAGAGCACAGAAGATCTTGGTCAGATAAAGATTTATTAAGGAAAGTTTTTGTCAAACAAATGAACTGTATTGTAATACCAGCAGTAAAAAAAGCCACTGCTGAGCAGCAAACAGGTGTTTGAAGCTACTGGAGTCTCAAGATCCTCTTCATGCAGACTGGCAGTTGTGTGTAAAGCTGTGTTTCAGTCACTGCTAACCAAACCTCACAAAGAGAAACCTGCACGGTGGCTGTAGAAATACATTTTCAAACTGTTTAGCACCATGGTATTTATGTAGCATGGCATAGTGTGTTGTCCTGCATGAAAATCCTTTTATTTCCGAGAGCACTATTCTTCAATTTATACCACAGCAGAAAATGGTCAGTTATGAACTCCACATATCTTGCCGAAGTCATTTTTACACCCTAAAATGACCTTACATCTCACTTCCCAATATTCCAACCCAAATCATCACCTGCCACCTCCTTGCTGATGTTGCAGTCTCGTTGGAATAGGATGGCCATTCATCAACTATCAGGAATCCATTTATCTGGACCATCCATTGTATTACAGCATTCGTAAGTGAATAAAACTATTTAAAAACAAGTCTTCATGTGTTTCCACAGCCACTGTGCAGGTTTCTCTTTTGAGGTTTGGTTAGCAGTGACTGAAACGCAGCTTTAGACACAACTGCCAGTCTGCATGGAGAGGATCTTGAGACTCCAGTAGCTTCATACACCTGTTTGCTGCTCGGCAGTGGCTTTTTTACAGCTGGTATTACAATACAGTTCATTTGTTTGACAGAAACTTTCCTTAATAAATCTTTTTCTGACCAAGATCTTTTGTGCTCTAAGTCACTCACAA
Organism: Spinibarbus caldwelli; assembly: GCA_039654775.1. Classification (NCBI taxonomy): domain Eukaryota; kingdom Metazoa; phylum Chordata; class Actinopteri; order Cypriniformes; family Cyprinidae; genus Spinibarbus; species Spinibarbus caldwelli. The sequence continues at coordinate 15,139,738 of CM077240.1, read as the reverse complement.
ATCTTTTGACAGTTAAATAATTTCCATTTGCTTTTCGCAAAATATTGTTTGTGTTGATGCCTTTCGCAAGACATTGCATTGTTTCATACTTTTCATTTTCAGAAAGATCTTTTTTCCTCACCATATTTCATGAGAACTGTGACTTGCTTAATAATGTGGAACAACTTCTTTACGTAGGGTTTCCATTTACCTAAAAAGAACTGGCAAACTATTGAACAAACCTGTCTGATATTGATACCAGTTATCTAAGATCTGAAAAACCACACAAACAAAAGTCTGATTTTTTATTGTACCAAAATCCTATTGATATGTCACTTGCATAATAATTTGGAACGCAGTGTAGTCTGCTCCGAGGTGCCGGATGCCGCAGGGATCGCGTCGCGACGCTGCTTTGGCATCTTCAACGGTGGCGAGCAGAGCCGGAGCTTCTTCCAAGGCTTCTTCTCGGCTTCTTCCAGAGTCAGCAAAGAGATGATCCTCGTCGCTGAAGGAGAATGATCTGATGTATGGCGCTGCGAGCCGACTTATATAGTGGTCGGCTCCGCCCTTTCCAATGGCTAAAGTGCCATTGGTTTGTACAGCTACACAAACGTGAACAAATCAGGCTTCAGTACAGAGTAAAACAGGAGTTTTCCCCATACATAACGTGAAGTGGATGTTCGAAGGGGAACTCTGAGACATTTACAGTCACACACAGGTGTAGTGTGCAAACTGTACTTTTGGGATGTTTAGATAGATATATAAGAATTCACATATATATATATATATATATATATATATATATATGTATATATATATATATATATATATATATATATATATATATATATATATTTATCTTACAGATCTCAGTTTAAATGCTTTAGTATGTTTTCTATTCTCTTCTATCAGTTTAAATGCTTCAGTTGTTTTGATATTATATTATGTTAGGCCTATATTATAAACCTAATAAATAACTGACCTTGTTTTTTAATGGAGTCACTTATGCTCATCAAGACTGTATTTATTTGATCAAAATACAGAACCATACAAATACATAATACTTGAATTATTGACAAGTATCATTTAACAAAACTGAATATTATGTGACATTTAACATAGCTCTGAATTTTTTTTTTTTTTTTTTGTTTTTGTTTTTTTTGTTTTTTTACTTGAATAATGAACATTTGAAATTTAACACAACTGAATTTTTTTATGGCAATTTTTTAATAGACGTATTTTCAAACAGCAGATTTTTTTGTTCTGAATTCTTTGACTGCAAATATCCAGTTTTTAAAAATACAGCTTCAAGTTTTCAAGATGAAGAAGAAATTCGGAACATCAAATTCAATATTTAAAATTCAAAGCGCAGAAATTCAGATCGTACAGAAAGTAGGTCAGAGGTCATCCACAGGGAAGAGTAGATGATCTCCGAAAAGTCAAACGAAGCATTTACTGCGACCGGGAGGGACATGTTCGGTTCACTTAGGCTAGTTTTGTCGTGGCCACGACTATTAACTCGTGGGAGCGTGATAATATGTCGTGGCCACGAGATAATTTTGTCGAGGTAATGATATCCTGGAATCGCCGCACGGCTGCCGCTTTCTCTCGTAGTGGAAGTGTTTTGTGCGGACAGTGTTTTGTTGCCATAGTTGCAAACAACAAGGTCACATTTGATTTTACTAAAAATAAACAAAACAACGGAAATTTTGTATATATGTTATTTGTTATTTATCATTTCATGGGACTAGCTATAGCATAGTTTTCATGTCAGACACAGTTAACTATGACATTTTACACGAAATTGTATTTTTACTTGGCAAACCAACTCGTACACGCATGCTCTGGATTTTTTTCTTTATTTATATCTCTGTAAAAGATTTTTTGTGATGTAATACAAAAACTTCCCTCCCCTCATTCCTTGCATTATTGGGCATTTTTTCAGCATGATAATGAAGATATTCATTCTCCCAAGGTGAAAATCTTTCAGTGGACTTGTATTTCACTCAGTCTTAAAGCTCTTGAGCCGCTGTGGGGGATTCTGTAAAGACTGGCTGAGCAAAAGTCCCCATACGTACTAGAATATTATACATTTGCTGAATTAAATCTAGGGTGTGCTCATTTCTGCAATCCTTCATTTAAACAAAATTGGCTAATTTACTTATCTTACAGAGAACATTGGCATATATTTTGTTGTTTTTATTAAGAATATGTTTAATACATTTCAATTTTGCCATCTTTCCATGAATTATATTAGTGATCATTAAGAAAATACATATTTTATATTTATTCAGAGGGGGTGTACTAATCTGTGCTGTATAAAAGTAGGCTATTAATTTCTTTCAAAAAACAAACTGACCCCAAACAGCTGGGGGTCAAATATTGAATTGTAGTGTATATACATAAATGGCCAGCACAGCATTTTCATCTTTAGGAGTGAAAATTGGATAATTATCATTGTATTAGCATTAGCTCATATGTGTGCAAGTGGCCAGCCATTTTTTATTACTGAAATTTAAAATGAGTTGATAATGAGCTGCTTTGTGTAGTTAAGGATTTCAACTTAATTAACTGAGGAATTAAAACTCACTCTTTTATATAACAGAGTTCCAAATGAAAGCTCACAACGAACTTGTTGATTTAATTAATAGGCTACTTTACCTCAAACAGAAAGACACACACAAAGTGAAAAGCTTGCACACAAACTATTGGTTACACACATAGCAACCTCATTAATTATAAAAAAAAATACACTATTTTTTAACACATAATGGCTCCATAGTGTAGCTGGATAACTTTCTAAAACTAGCCTTGGATGATTTGTTTTTGGCCCACTTACATTCCACTCGTGCAAGCAGAATTAGAGTATTGAGTTCAATGGTAGCACTATAGCACTTTATTTAAAGGCTGTAAATCTACAGATGGTAAATAATGTTCATTTAGAATCTGCCTTTAAAAACACACAAATCAGTATGAACATTTTTACCACCAGACACATTTATGCATTGATGTTTCAGTTTCTCTTTTACAGTCCTTATGACTGAATGAGCTGAACTCATTGGAAAATATGTCTCGGTCTACATTTTGCAAAACTCCACAAACTAGGCTACATACAATTCGCTTCAGTTTCTAGCTGAAATGAACAACAGAGGCACTGAAAGACACCTTTTAATCAAAACCAAATTACAATCACGGGGACATATTAAAGATTAATAAAAACTTTCATTATGAACTTTTTAGTGTCACTCACTGGTAGGGGATAAATTTAGGTATTTTCTTTTTATCTTGCCCCTGTATATGCATATTAGTGTTCATAAGCACAGTGCTGCCTTGTTTAGTAAGGAAACGCTGTATTGCTGCTGTTCTATAAGCGCCCCCTACTGTCAGAGAGTGAATCTGCATTCTCATTCAGCCCATCTGCTGTTTTTGTTTCATGCAGATATGTTTTATGAAGGCTAGTACAATTTCACAAAGCTAAAGCCAGACCATTCTGTTTTTGCTTCAGATTTCAAAATTATTCAATCTAATTAAAATCTAAATTACATGTATGCAGCATCTTTGTTTGGATCATGATTAAAATACAATGGTCACCTCCAATTTTAAATGAAAAGAGCACAGGCAAATCATAGTTTGTTTATATGCAGATATTTCTTTGATTTGTATGATTATTTGTTTTGGGGTTTGTTTTAAAATTTCCATGTAGCTTTGTTAATTTACATAGGCCTATTTCAGTTACACAAAGGGTGTCAGGGTGGTCCTGTGCAAGAACAGTTCTGTCTTTCATGTAGGCTGCTGTAGATGGTCAGCTGGAGTTCAGAAGACTGGTTGTCTTTTAAAGATTGATCCACCAGATGAGCCGGAGGTGGACCTGTTTTTGGTCTCTCAAAGTTTTACCTAAACACTTTTACCTCACTGGGCTTTAGACCCTGTCACTTTATAGACCACTTCATTCTACAGCCAATAGGATGTGAGTGACAACAGATTTTTATTATCATCTTAAACTCTTGTGCTTATTAACACTGAAGAAATGAGTGTAGACTTTGTGGTCAGAGTTTATTTTTTATTCAAAATAAGATTACTTCTTGTGTTTTACTTTTGTGCCACATTCATTCCCATCTTTATTTACTGTCTGAATATAAATATTCAGCCCATTTAGATGACAAATTAGATTTATGTTTCCTTTCCTCCATTTAGTTGCCACAGTACATTTGCTGCAAGCATTTGCAAACAAAGTATAAATTTGTTTTGCATGAACTTGTCCCCTGAAAATCACATTTCAGTCACAGCAATCACATTTGCAAATATGCTATATATATATATATATTCAAAGTGTAAATAGACCACATATGTGCATATTTACTATCGGTGCTTGAAACTGGACTTAAATATGACACGTTATACTTGCTGTCATACGCTACTAGCCTTATGTATTACTTTATTTGCATTCCTCCTTTCATGCCTCTCTTTTTCTCTGTCCATTGAACAAATTTTGATGCTGGCAATCATTAGGGGACCATTTTACATTATTTTCAAAGGAGTAGTGAACAGGAATACAAATACGATTCTCAAGAGTACTCTTAAATTCTTCAGCATACAGTATTGTATGGTAATGGGAGGCTTTTTCCATTTTTGTTTTTATATAACTAACATTTAGAAAACTGATTACTTTAATCAAAGTGGGCCTATAAGTGTGCAGAGATGCTCTTTCACTCTACCCTGCATAAATGAAGGTCATTACAGATGGTTTTGCTGTAATCAAGGCCACAGTCCTGCAGGATGGTTTCTGGAGCCATAACTGCATAATATCCATGACATTAATATTACATCTTTATTGAACCTTAATCACTTGTGGTTGTTGTTTATATATGCAGCACACTTACCAAATAACCCCAGATGAAATATTGTGTCACACTGAGCTTAATAAATAGCTACATTCATCCCATTAGTTGTATTAGAGGAGATTATTTGATATTTCCTGCAAATAATTGACACATTTTTATGCTAATGAGAGTGAGTGGGAGAGAAATGTCAAAAGTCAGATTCTTATTAACGAAGTATTAAACTGAACTTACTTGTGATTGTAAATCTGAGGTTGATTAAATTTATGAAAATCTATAACTAGAGATGAATTTATATTGAAAAATTAATATGAACTTGAGAATTTCTTAGCATCTGGTTTGTCCCTCTTTTGTTCTTTTTTAATGCAAACTGTGTTTACTCCATATCTTTTTGCAAAACTTGATGATCTATGTGATCCAGATAATGTTGAGCTACAATAAGTCACATGATTAATGTTGCAGGTTTTTTTTTTTTTTTTTTTTTTTTAGATTATGTGGAATATTTTCCTTATTTTATGTAATAACTTTTTTATTTAAAAAATGGGTAACACTTTAGTATAGTGACCAATTCTCACTATTAACTAGTTGCTTATTAGTATGCTTATTGGCTGTTTATTAATACTTATAAAGCACATTTTCTGCATGACCATATTGTACATCCCTAATCCTATCCAACACCTAAACTTAACAACTACCTTACTGTTAATAAGCACCAAATAGCTTATATTGTGGCAAAAGTTATAGTTGATGGTTTGTTAATGGTGAGAATTGAACCTTAAAATAAAGTGTGAGCAAAAAATGTTGTTTATTCCTAGTTTAAATAAGATTTCAAATCCCATATTTTTAATATATTTTCACAAGTAGGCAACAAAACTGTGTAAAATATATCTTCTTGCTTCACTGATATGCATAGGGGTTTTGTGGTTCAGATCAGATGAAAATCTTACAATGTATATAGTGAGATATGTAGACTGAAGTTCAGTCACTGTACTACAAAGTAAGTAGGTTACCTAATCTGGACAACAAGACCCTTTAAATTGCATATCACTGAAGCAAGAAGATAAATTTTATATAGTTTTGTTGCCTACTTGTGAAAATAATGAAATTGCATGATGGTATATTAATACTAAATGTATTATGCAGTATGATCAGCAACTAATTAAATTGATGGGTCAAACACGATTCGTTTGCTGTCTACGATATGCGTTACTATTGCCACCAAGTGGCATAAATTTGAAAAAGCGGTAACTTCAATTGATACAATTCTGTTTGGTGCTGATTTATATAGATCAAATATGGGAGTCAAATATGTATAATGCCCAGTGCCTGTTGTCCCAGGAAACAGATTTCTAGTCTCTTTCTACCGACTAGTCTGTCTCTCTCTCTCTCTCTTTTTTTTTTTTTTTTTGTTAATGTTTTAAGTTAATTTATTGGAATTTAGTCGGTAAACAGCTTTAAAATTATGCAGAATAATGTGCACTAAATAAACATTCTTCATCTTTACAACATCATTTTCCAAAACAACTTTTCCATCTGGACATAGACATGAAATAAAATGCTTTTTCCTTCCTTCAAAAATGTGTCCTACGCAAATTATCCTCTCTGTTTCTTTCTCTCAGTAAACTCTAATCAGATCTGACACCTTTTGACATGAAATCTCCCTAATCCCAATCCCAAATGTTCCTGCTTCCTGCAGTTTATTTTCCCCCCGAGAATCAGAAAAAATCTTGTCCAAACCTGCTGTTGTAAGTCTCAACAAATCTCCTCAAGAAGCAGAAATTCCCACAAGACCTGCAAAGCCTCAGCTATGTTACAGTGTGGAAAAAAATAAATACAGTTTTGGGAAGTTCTTCACAAAGACATGCACAATGTCAGCTGAACCAAACAAGAAACATCTGTAACTCATGCGGTGGCTATACAAAGTACAAGAATGTAAGGTTGCCAAAAAAACAAAACATTTCTTTGTTCTTGCTTATATTGAATCAGGAGCGAAAATAGAAGGTAACAACACATTTCACCTTTTCATGTTGTAAGAACCACCTAAAAGATCCATTGATTTAAATAATGCTTTCCAATGGCAGTGACGCAGCTGAAATGGAGGGTGTCCAATCATCAATGGCTCACTGAGATACTCACAGGCTGTGTATTATATAGCAGCACTGCACTGCAGGCTGTCTACCTTAGGCAATAGAAATGGACTGCTGCTCTCTGTTTTATACCTTGTCATCATTAGCTGACTCTATGAGACTGTCGTTTTGTTTATGGTTTGTGAGCTCTCGCACGTTCAGTTCTTTATGCAGGATGTTGGAGTAAGTGCAGTGCTGACAAACTCTGAGCTACTGACATAAGTACACCAACCGTTTTCCTGAAAACAGACAAAGACAAAATGATAAAGAAACCTGATATATTGTATTGTATTGATTTTCGTGGTGTCCTGCCACGTCCAGTATTGTTTTATGACTAGAATAATTTTCAGATTCAAATGGGTGATGTGGTAATCCAGCAAAGTACATGACTAGCATTGAGACACAACTAAAACTCTGTTCCTTCAGTTTTTCAAAAAGAAAAAAAATTTCAACATAGTGCTGTTTTTCAGCACCTATGTCTGCATTTATATTCTGCATGTGAGCTTGAGACCCTGAAGTGTCACGAAAGTGTAATGTACTTTTGACAATGTGCAGTCATACATGCAACAGCACAGCACTGCCAATTTTTTTCTTGTACAAAAATGTGTTGCGTCCTGTTTTATTTGATCCATGTCTGTTCACTTGTGGAGGTTAAAAAGGTATGGGTGTTTTTGCACCTTTTGGCATGTTTGTGTCTCAGGTGTTAACTTTTATTGTAACCAACATATTTACAGATTTCAATTTGTTTAATATTATTTTTGCTACTTTTCTAATGTCTTATGTATAAATTACATTGTTTTACCTATGGCCCAGACCCAGACCTTCAATCACTATGCTAAATCATAAAAATATGATTAAATAAATATAAACAAAGAGTGCAATAAACATGATGATTTTGCTTTATCAATTTTTCATAATTTACAACTGTTCTGTAGTTGTGGCTTCATTTCCCACCACATCAAACAATATTTGAACCTAATAAAGTTAGTGTTCTGTTTAAGGAGACAACAGTAAAGACCAATTGCTTGAAATGAAATATGAAATGTGATGTGTGAAGAAAAATATAATTTGAGCAGAATTCCAAATGCATTTTGGATGCAAAAATGCTAACAATAATTTTTATTTTATCATTTTTTATTTTTGTTTGTTTGTTTGTTTGTTTTATTTATTTATTTATTTATTTATTTATTTATTTATTTTATTGTCATTTGCACCATCCTCCTCAGTATGCTAATGCAGAAATGAATCTCTTATAGTGAAAATTTGAATTACTTTCAGAAAAATTACAAAATAACAGTTCCTCTATTACAAATTATTCACTGTTGGACAGTATTAGCAGATAAATTAACTGAGCTAGTGTGAGCATGGAAAGTGTGTATTAGGAGATGTTTTTTAGGCAATTCTGTCACCAATTGACTATAGGCTCCAGATTTCATTCTCTCCCTATATCTATAGGAGCAGAGAACTGCAGGTTCCAACTTCTCCAGTCACATAAATCAGCTCCGACTTCTACTAAACTATACTAAACTCACAGGCCGAGATGATAAAGGGCAAATAGAAGAGGAGTTCCACCACTGTCCTCACCAGCATCAATCATCTCTGTCTGTCAGATCTCACTGATGACTCTGCATATCAAGTTTAGCAAGGGTCATTCACCCGTCATCCATGGCCAACTCATCAAGAACAGACATACCCTTCTTTACTGGATCATTGCGCTCTCTCTCCCTTCTTTCATTCTCAATTACTTGCTCTATCACTATCTGTCCCTATTCACAGTTTTTCTTTTATGCTAAAAGTCAGCCATGTATGCAAATACAATAACATACACCGTTTACTAAGGTTTGCAGCCAAAGCAAGTCGAAAATAAGCTTGAGCTGAAGTTGTTGTGGAAGAGGAGGTTAGTTAACTAGAGTGCCGCTGTCGTCAGCTTGCCTGTCTGTTCTAGTTTTGTCAAGCATTTATCAGCAAAATAGCCACAGAACATAGTCACCATGTTGTCAAAACACCCGAAGAGCTCAGTGAAACAAATATTTATTGCAAATACGTAATTTTGTAATTTGAAGAGTGTGAATTCAAAGGTATAGTTAACCCAAAAATTAAATATTGTCATCATTTACTCTAACTCATGCTGCAGAGCAGGGGTGTCAAACTCAGGGCCGCAGCCCTGCAGAGTTTTGTTCCAACCCTGCTCCAACACACAAACCATGTAGTTTTCAAATAAGCCTGAAGGACTTGATTAGCTGGATCAGGTGTGTTTAATTAGGGTTGCATCTAAACTCTGCAGGGCTCTGGCCCTCCAGGAACTGAGTTTGACACCCCTGCTGCAGAGCAAAAGAAGATATTTTGATGGATATTTCAGCTGCTTTGTCCATATTATGACAGCCAAAGTGATCCAGCAGTTGTTAGCAACAAAAATTACATAAAAGTAGTATAGACAACAAAGTAACTAAACCTCACTGGAGCTTATGTCAGGACATTGCGTCATGTAACATGCAAGAACCAATGAAATTTGATGTTATTACCCATGTCACCATAATTGATTTGAACTCTGTATATGCAAATTGATCATTTTGACTTGATTTCCTTTGAAAGGGAAAAAAACACTTAAATTTCAGTGATCTTATCTCTTGAATTTTTTAAAACAACAGAGCTGAATGGATCAACTTTCAGTAATTTTTTATGTCCTTTTTCAAGCTTGAGATTTTGGACCCCATTTACTTTCACTGCATAAAGAAAAACAATTAATTTTATTTTATTTTATTTATTTATTTATTTTTTTCAAAATATCTTCTTTATTCTTTATTCTTAAAATACATATGTTTTTTGTTCTCCTTTACTCCACAGAATAAATAACTATGATGATGAGTAAATCATGACAGAATAAAGTTAACAAAAGTATAAAATCAAATCCCGTCCCTTTAAGAAATTGCAATTAAATATCAGATTATATATTAGATTTGTGCAAGTTATGAAATCATGCTAATAGCACCCAAGACAATACAATGTTTTTTCCACCGTTTTGCATAGTTTCATTAATATTTATCACCAGAGGATACACATAATTATATTATGAAAAACCTGGGTAAACTAGAGCTCCACTACCACTAAAACATTATGATGAAATTGAAATAATAAACATGTATCAATTTCACTTTGGCTCTCGGGACTACAACTTTTTCCATGACTCTGTAATTAAAATTACAGCAACACCTGCAGTTTTGCGAGAGTACAGTTTGCAGCCTATTCCCAAAACCTGCATCCCTGAATTCAAGTACAACATCTGGATGAACAAGATCCCCTAGAGGGAAAAAATGCAGAAGATTTTTGAAATAGACTAAAGAAAATGATGAAAGGGTTGTCAGTCAGTATGCTGTGCTGTCCATTAAAGACTCCGATGTGTTAAGCTGCTTCTCTTCTCCATTTATCCAGAATGATGTGAACGCCCTGCAGCAGGCTGCTTTTAGACATGCATTTTACTCTTTTTAATTTATACACACTACTCATTCAATACAGGTAATGCAATACGCTCAAAGCAGCTGACAAGCTTTAGAAAGATTGATTTGATGCTGTATATAGGCTCTTATACTGTCAGTTATTTTAGTATAATTTATCATGCAAAGGAGACATCTTACTCAACTTATCATGTTTTCATCTAAACACATTTGTCACTGCTGATTCCAGGTCACATCTGCCAGCATACAGTCATACACTTACCTCTATTAAACAAAACAGGACCAAAACATACTATGACTATGTTGGGCTTTTATTATTACAAATACAGCATCTCCATAATTCTCACCATATGAAAAAGAAGTTCAGCATGATTACTTCTATTGTGTTTAAAATATGGTTAAAGTATACTGCCAAATGTACTGACAAGCATTTATGATACACTAAAATACATTGTCATTTCTATTGACACTTGCCATGTATTTGAATATTTATAATTACACATTTGTAATGATGAAGTTGCAACTTAGTACATTTAAAATATATTTACTTTATATGCAGTATTGAAAAAAAACCCCACTACAGTTAGATTATAATCAGGTACTTTAAATGTGCTTTGGTATGTCAGTCAACACATCAAAACAAGTGCACTTCTTTAAAGCATGACAAAAGATTATTGAAACATATTTAGTAATAGTCATAAGAGTGTACTCTCTTTAAGTACACTTAAGTAGCCATTTATTTCATTAATGTTATCTGATCTGCAAGTACAGCTTTTTAAAAATATATTTTTGAAATTTAAAGTACAAGTGCATTCATGTACACTTGTTTTTCACGAGGGTCAACAGACATAATGTGAAATGGAAGAATAATTTTTTTCTTTCATATTACTCTGACATATATACTTTATATCTTAGCAAAACATATTGCTTTCATATTTCTCATATTTGATATATTTATTTTCTTTCAGAAAAGAGGAAAATAAAGTTCTTGTCATCACTAAAGCACTCTAACAGCATCGCTTTATCATTTTCTAAAGATTTTGTTTTTTAGTCATAATTAAACAACTCCTGATAGGACATAGCATGCTATTGCAGACTCCTTTAAGAGTGAAGCTGAGCATTATGTGCTTCTTGTAGTGGAAACTGTCGCTAAAGCATGAAGAGAGCCAAACCAGTATTGTCATGCCAAAAACCAACTCCAAATCTGCAGCACATTTATTCAGTAAACTGCTGTGCATCGCTCTAAATGTCTGTGTAATGAAAAGCTTTGTCTGGCTTTTTGTTTATTAAAATTTAGTTTTCTCAAAAATGCTCAAATGGAGCTAAATTGATGCAGACTTTCCTTTCATCATTGCCTAACAAGCTATTGATAAAGCTCAGTCTGGAACATTCCTGGAGTCTGAACCATTCGCTGCTATTGTCTGTTGAAAAATGAAGCGGCACAAAGCAGTGAATGTAAAAACCAATAAATGTTATGCCTGTCGAAAAAAAAAAAAAAAAAAAAAAAAAAAAATCAGAACATTCCCAAAATATCAGAAAGGGCCAGCTGGCTAGTTGACATCCACAGGCTGCTTCCATCTGTCAACTTGTAAGATCTTATTATGCTAATATGCTTGAGCTCTTTAAGTTAAACATTACTGTTTATGCCAAGTCCTTTTATTCTGCTCAATTCCTTAGTCAGCGCAGGGGTCAACATTTTTAAATAAGCTGTCCACATTTCATTTACTGTAGTAAAAGGAAACAGAGGAAAGGTCCATCAACAAGAGGCCATCAAGGTTTAATGAATTCCATTGATTCTTCTTCCCCAGTTAAAGACTCTGTTCTGACTGGAATATAACCACAGCAGACTGACGCTTCAGAGCACTGCTGATTTACATGTGTTGAAAGGTACAATGCACAGCTATTCATTTGTAAAGCAATGGCCAAATAAATACTGAAAAATAAGTTCCTTATTTTTTAAGGTAAAATAAAAAAGTTCAAACTTTTTTTTTTTTCAAAGTTTTTTTTTTTTTTTTTTTTTTTTATGAAATGGCATGTGTCTGCATTGTGTTATCTTTTGTAAGTAATAATTCTAGGGAGGCATTGATCTTAAAATTCTGGCCAATATCGATAAACCGATAATTAGTGTTAACCAATAAATAGGAGAGGTTTAAAATGACTGCTATTTTGCCTAAAGAATTTAAAACACTAAAAACTAAAATCAGTTATAGTGATTTTAAAAGTTGACTAGCAAGAAATTGTTCACCCAAAAATGAAGATTTGCTGAAAATGTACTCACCCTCAGGCCGTACAAGACTATTTGGAACTGATATGGAAAAATTACATCACTGGCTGACCAGTGTATCCTCTGCAGTGAATGGGTGCCGTCAGAACGAGGGTTCAAACAGCTGATAAAAACATCACAATAATACACAAGTAATATAAGTAATCCACAAGCTGTGTGTTTGTAAGACACAAATCCATGATTAAGGCATTTTACCTTCAAACTGTTGCTAAAATATGAGTCCTATGTATAATATTGCCTTCTCCAGTTAAAAAGTTCTCTCGTCTGAATCAGGAGGGAATGCCTTAATGATGGATTTGTTTTTTTTTGTTTTGTTTTTTTTCCCGAACATTCAGCTTTTCACTTCACAAGATGTCAACTGGTGGACTAGAGTTGTGCGTACTACTTGTGGATTATTGTGATGTTTTTATCAACTGTTTGGACTCTCATTCTGACGGCACCCATTCACTGCAGAGGATCCATTGGTGAGCAAGTGATGTAATGCTAAATTCAAATCCAAATCTGTTCTGATGAAGAAACAAATGCATCTACATCTTGAATGGCCTGAGGGTGAGCACATTTTCTGCAAATCTTAATTTATGGGTAAACAGTTCCTTTAAGCGAGCGTTAGATGACGGTGAAGTTAATCTAAATGTAAAAAGATGAGTAAAAAGAATATTCAGTATCTAACAAAACAGCTGATAACCGATGGTACTGATATATCATACATCCCTAAAGATTGTTCACACCTGATCCTGTTTTAGGGCTGTGAGATTCTTTAGTTTGGTTCCTCCTCATAAACACTATATGTGTGTGCCGACTGCATCAGGTCTGGCTGTGATGGATGAGGTGGATTTAACTCCCAGCGTTGTGTGGACTGGACTTGGCTCGACTGAGCGAAAAATTGTGGGATCAGAAGAGTGGAGTATATATTCTGCCAGGAGACTCTAGTCTTGATGGGAATCTTAGCTGACACAGAAAACAGGATCCCGTCACCTTGACAAAGCAAAATGCAGTGTGGGCAACTATACTCTCACTGCATATAAAGTGGGGAACTGTGATTGTGAGAAAAGTAACAGTTCTGGCCAGATGAAAAAAAAAAAGAGAGAGCTTCAAAATGCAATTGGCATGGTTTTCGCTTTCATTTAGCTAAAAGTTTCCTTTTATTCATTTCAAAGTCAACTGCACCACTGCACTGAGCACAATGAATGTGCTTTGAAAAGAAGGGGCTGAATTTGGAGGGATAACAACAAGCATAAAACAAGACAGAAATAAAATACAATAGAGGATGTCTGTGGGTAGCAGATACGAGCTTGAGTAATGTTTTTATGCTATTAAAGACAATGATCACACCAAAATGAGAGTTTTGTGGCTTGTAGTCCAAATGTGTAATTGCTTTGATCTCATCTACATACTTCTAAACTTTGACAGATTTAATATAAAATCCAGAACTACACAGATTTTTGTCCAATCAAATGCTTTCTACATTGACAATGTCTCTCCCCCTAATACCAACAGCAACTAGAAAGTAGTAAATCATATTCATGGCTGTTATATAAACTAAAGGTTAAAAGGTTTGGCGCAATCAATCAATCAATCAATCAATCAATCAATAAAAGTTTTATTTAGCAAGGACACATTAAATTAGCAGTAAAGTGTCAATAAAGACATTTATGTATCACCATTTCCACAAAAATATTAAGCAGCACAACTGTTTTAAAATCTGATAATAGTAAAAAATGTTTCTTGAGCAGCAAATCAGCATATTAGAATGATTTCAGAAGGATCATGTGATACTGAAGACTGCAGGGCTGAAAATGTGATGAAAATTCAGCTTTATGATCATAGAAACAAAATACATTTTAAAATATATCAAAATACAAACCCATTGTAATAATATTTCATTAATGTTTCAATATTACTGTTTTTACTCTATTTTTAAATAGATAAATGGAACAGCAGTCAGTGTTATTGTGCTGGTCTCAGTTTTAACCCTACACTTATGTATTCTTGCAACAAATTGGAACAACTACCCAATGTTACTGTTGGTCAAAACTAGAAAACTAGGACAATATACTGATCTTCTCAAAACAGTGCCTGCACTGCCCCCATCTGGCAAAAAACAAACAAAAAAAAAATCTGAATATCACCACACTACAGGACTCAGTGGTTTAACTGCTATGCTCACTTAGTGTTTTACTAGCTGTGTGGTGATTTTAAAACCCAGTTAAATTGCTTCCCATCAGCATTTTATGGCATCTTTATTAGTGTTGAGAGTTACAGTGATTAATAAAAGGTTTACCACATTTTCCTATTGGCCTTTATCATTCACAGTTATTATGTCTAGTTCAGTGTTCAAGCACATTCAGTCATTTGTTTGCTCCAGCACTGAGGAACATTCTCATAAAACAGCTGAGATATGCATGTAATACACTGTCAGACAGATGTTTGATGACTATAACACTGCAGCTAACTTTTATCCTTTAGTTTTCTGCTTTACACAATCAATTTGAAAGCAAATCAGGGTCATAAATGGGATATACAGCCTACGTTTTTATGAATTGTTTTTATATACACACAGTGCATTCACACATACAGTTTTAAACATCTTCTGAAATCTTGTCTCTCTTTTCATTAGTTGCTCTGTTTAGCAGGGGTTACATTAACAGACAAATGTGGATGGCAATTTCAAGCATTAGGGCATGTGTATGGTGAATGGGTTTGGAACAAGCAAACATACAGTAACCATCTGAATCACACATAAAAACTGTGTAACTACTGCTTTTGGGATTGGGGTAAAGGGATGCATCTCATTGAAGTTGTGTGGATGGTGTGCTTTGACGAAGAAATAGAGATAGTATATTGTTGGTTATCCTTATATTAAAACTGAGCACATAAGCTTTTTGTCTTAATTATCAATGGAAGCTTGTTTGCACCACGGGATAAAAAAAACATAAAAAAGGTAATTCTCAGAAATGCAAGATGTAAATGAAGAATTGTGAGATATAAATTTGCAGTTTTGAAAAGAAAAGGATGTCTTGTGAGTGAGCTAAAAAGATGCAATTACATTTTTTATTTTTTTATTTGTGGGAGAAACACACACACAAACACACACACACACACACACACACACACACACACACACAAAATAATTACGAGATGTAAACCTAGAATTCAGAAAACTCACAAGACTTACAAGATGTAAAATTGGAATACAAGAGAGGAGAAAAAAGGAAAGGGGGGAAAAAGAATTGTGAAATATAAACTCAAGATTTTGATAAAAAGGCCAAAATGTGAGATAAAATATCACAATTTTTTAAAACATTGCAGATAACGGGCTTCCATATTTTCCTCTTTGACTATGGAGGGGGAAAAAACTATGAGCATAAGAGTAGATATATCTACTCTTATGCTCAGTTTTTTTTTTTTTTAATTCTAAAATTCTAAAAAAATTCTAAAAAAAACTGTCCCTTTAAGAAATCATTCTTATAACCAAATAACCTGGATTACTTATTCCTATCATTATTAGTTAATTATATATAATATTTATTATTAATTAAAATATTTACTGGACAAAAATGTTGATATTTTCATGGTTGGTATTATCATATCACATTATTTAAATAGGTGAAAGCAATAGAGGGCATGCATTAGTGCAAGTATGTAGCCTACTTATCTTTACAGGCTGTAAACCAAAGAGGGAAAAAACGAAGTCAAGAGCAGATTGTTATGAATAGCTGAAACCTGTTGCACATTACAGTCATACCAGTTATTCATCTGAATCACATTAGGAGGGCAGTTGCCATTATCTAAAAACCATATCTTTCAGAAATGGAATCAAATGCTGATTCATTGCGACTTCATTTAAATGTCCTCAACCTTGCTGTACAGTAGCGGCAAAGAGCAAACTGATGTTTACAAAACAGTACTAATTTCATGAGGAAACACATGACTCAAAAACATGCAATTTCTTCTTGATTATAGAAGCGCAGACTGAACAGCTCTATTATTTTGTGTTAAGTAAACACAACTGAACGACTTCAGCTTGAAGGGAGACATGAATATATCACGATGCTGTAACACATGAACTGCACTTCAACAGGAGTGGATTTTAAGTGCAATCAAAAAGAAAATCCACAATCATTTTGTAGCACACATACCTCGTTGTAATCTCGGTATGCTGTACCTCTTACAGGGACAAGAGATGAGAGGGTCAGCATCATTCACATCGAGAGAGAGAGAGAGAGAGAGAGAGAGAGAGAGAGAGAGAGAGAGAGAGAGAGAGAGAGAGAGAGAGAGAGAGAGAGAGAGAGAGAGAGAGAGAGAGAGATCAGTGTTTGGTTTTTTCGTCGTGGTAGAGCTCCTCTATGAATCTTGGAAATTATGTTTTGAAAAGAGTAACAAATACAGTATACCGAAGAAAACTGATTCCTCTGTCGACTTAAGGTAATGTCAAAAATCGTCGTTCGCGCGAAAGACCACAAGCAAGGCACCCAGCACATTTGATAGGCTGAATACGTTTTTGCATACTGCATAATAGCGTAATGCATGTTTCTACACATTATTATATTCTCTATGTATGTGTATATGAAAGCAGCGTGCCGCGACACCACAGTATACGACACAACGATGCGCTCATATAATAATTTATCAATTGCTTAATGATTGCATGACAGGCAAAATTGTTAAATGCACATCGCTGGATTTAAATTAGAACTCTATTTTAAATATAAATCATGGTTTCTTTATTATTTGGACCAGAGGAAATGTCAAACTCGTCTTTGTTTACATATTAGGAGTGATGAACTACTCAAGAGAAATTGGAAACGGATCAATATTCATCTTGTATTTGTCATTAAGATTAGGTTGCATGACGTGCAATGCGTAATTTTAAGAGCTTATACCTACATTAATCAAATGTTCAGTCTTAATTCCTTCCAATACTTTAACATTAAATTATTACTTTAAATTAGAGTTAAGTCTTGCATTATAGGCTGTTATTTCTCTTCCACAGAATCAGTCCCAGATTTTCCTGTTCGACTGACACCTGTCCAGTGGAAGATTTGATTTTTTCATCAAAATGATGCTGATATGGATTGTTCATACTAAATGACATAACATAAATAATAAATGACATCACTCAGTGCACACCATATAACAAACATCTACCTTTCATTTGCTGTTTGGGAGGTGCTGTTATGGACCTAGAATCCAAGGCTGTGTAGGTGTGGATTTGTTTTTGTCATCATGGGTTGTGGAGGCTCCAGGACAGATGTGTTGGAGCCGAGATATATGGAGAGCTGGACCAAAGAGACAGAGTCCACCTGGCTGACCAGCACGGACACAGACATACCCCTGTCCTCCATCCAGAGCATCCCCTCGGAAAACTCTTCAGAGGTGGGCTTCCCATCAGAGAAGACTGCCAACCTCGGTGAGAACGGACTGAGATCATATTTCAAGGCTTTATTCTCATTTTTAAAAGCTTTTGAAATTAATGTCTTCATATTTAATTAGCTGAATGTATCATTTCATCGTAGTCACTCCAGTTTAACCTGTCATACTCTTCAAATTATATTTCCTTCCCAGAAGGACAGGGAAAGTGTTGCGAATCTGCTGTTGGTGAGCAATTCATTCAAGTAGGCCTCTTGTTGCCATGGTGATGGTTAAATCCCTTTAGTACTTCAGTACAACAATATGAGCAAGGATGAACACAATAAGCGCTGCTTACCACTTTTGGGCAGAATTGTGACACTTAGGGCAGCTACAGTGGGTAAATGATCATATCAAAATAAACTGATTAACAGATTATTTAAAACAGATAGACAAGATGGCCTTGACTATGACTACTAGTCTTTTTTTTTTCTTTTTTCTTTTTTTTCTTGATGTCAGTATATATACATATACTCTACTGGTCAAAAGTTTGAAATAATTATGTTATGGTTTTTTTTGTTTTTTTTTAATGTAAAAAAAAAAATAATAATAAATCTTATATGCTTGCCAAGGCTGCATTTATTTGATGAAAAAAATAAAATAAAATAATAACAATGTAAAATATTATTCCAATTTAAAATAACTACTTTTCATTTTAATATATTTTAAAATGTAATTTATTCATGGGATATTAAAGCTGAATTTTCAGCATCATTACTCCAGTCTTTAGCGTCACATGATACTCAAGAAATCTTTCTGATATGCTGATTTGCTGCTCAAGAAACATCAGCTTTGCCATCACTGAAATAAATTGAATTTTAAAATATATTATTATATTAGCAAATATAGTATATATATAGTATATATTAAATATATAAATATAGTATGCAGTAGTAAATATAGTATTATATTTCACAGTATTACTGTTTTTATTTTATTTTTTAACAAATTGGCCTTGGTGAGCATGAGAGATCTTTCAAAACTTTTGACTAGTAGTGTATATATGTATAATTTATAAATAATTTATAAATCATACATATATTAATGTATGTATATTTTCATTATTTAATATATTATTTTTAAACATGTTACATTTATTTAAGTTCATATACAGTATATAAAATAACAATTAAAGGAATACTATCTACTGATAGCTAGCTAGATAGATAGCTAGATAGATAGATAGATAGATGATATCAAATTGATTATTCAAGTTTACTTTATACACTCACACCTGAAATATTTCTGATATGGTCACCAATGCAGTGATTTTGTTAAAGAGAATGAATAACTTCCATATTTTTTTCTGGCCACAGATCTCTTTGATGATGGTCTGCCTTCTCCAGCTCAGGCATATCTGAAAGTGTGTTCTGCCATGTCTGAGGTGGGTCTGAATGACATGAAAACTGGCAGCACCCCTGCAATCCTCTCTTCTCAAGAACAGGAAGTGCTGTCTTCTTCTGGTACCACAGTGCAGAGGAGAAGCGTGTTGCGAACTGAGGAAATAGTAAGTATTTTAATTGAACAATGGTTTTTATTTGGCTTAGTCTTCTGCACGCAGCATGTGTGAGCAAGACACTGTAAACTACATCAGTGTTTCTGACCTTTGTCTTATGTATTGCTTCATCTACACCACACCAGAAATGTTTTTTTTTTTTTTTTTTTTTTTTTTTACAAAATATAATTTAGCATTATTGTTCATTTTATTAAAGTGAGCTGTAATTTATGCACTTTAAACTATAAAAGTATATTGATGTTGGGCATGAAAAACAGACCGGTTTTATTTTATTTATTTTTTTTGTTGTCTGTTTTTGTCATTGTAGTTTTTATTGTTTTTATTAATTTTTATTTCAGCTTTAGTTTGTTATTATAGTACAAATTAAAATGTGAAAACATTTGCCTTGAAAACTAGCTGAAATACAAGTTTTTTCTTTTTTTCCAGAAATGTAAGTTATTGTACAATTTATTTCAAGAAACAAAAGTGTTTTTCCGTGGTTTTAATTTTTTAATAATAATAATCCTCAAACGCACTCACTATTTATATAACCTTTTGTTTATTCATCTGAGAAATGTGATAGATTTCCAGAAATCTTACTAATCAAAACAGTAAACTGTTAAAAATAAAATGTTGAAAACATTTGGTAACAATCATGTCTTATAATTTTTCAATGTTATCATCATTAGACCAAATGGCAGGACAACCGGATGTCCACCAAGCAAGTGACCATCACTGTGACTCAAAGCATCCGGCAGGTGGACAAGAGCGGGAAGATCAAGGAAACTTCACAAGCCACATATGAGGTCATGAAACCGGTGGATGGTTTGATGGACACAGCAGTTGACTCAATGCCTCAATGAGGTGTTCACCCAAGACCTCATGAAGACTGTATCTTGGATTTCTGGAAAGCTTTGGTGAAGATGTCATGGACCAAAGAAGTAAAAAGCAGGGATGACCTAAATGAAGTTGTTCATCAGTGCTGTGATTAACGGGTTTCAAGGGTCAGTTAATTGTTAGTTTCATTATTCAGTTACACTTGACTAATTTAATAATGTCTATTTTTATGTACATCTTTTCTCTGTAATGTTCTCTTTATCAAAATGTGCCAACAAAAAGAATCTTAGTAAAAGCATCTACTGTACATACACTGAAAGCACAGGATAGATCAGGAAGGGCAATCGACATATAGACACTTAACGAATGGCTGATTGATTTTGTGAAAAGTGTAAAAAATTATACTTAAATAGTTTAAAAACACCAACAACACATGTTTGTCCCAGAAAAAAAGGTGGCTTGAAGTTGATGTACTGCTTTAATTTTGATTTTGGATTTGAATATCAGGGCTCTTACTACCACACTATTGTTGCCTTCAGCTTTTTGGGGTACAAGCACAAACATTTGTTCAAAACCTAATTACAGTTTCTGTAGCAAGCTAGCACTACTGCAAAAGGTAGTGTGCAAGAATATAAAGCAGCTCTGTTTTTGTTATTCCAGTACTGTTTGATATATCACTGCTTTACTGACTGGAAGATGATGTTTATTGTTGAGTTATTAAATATGTATTGGAAGCACATAATAACTATTACTGTATCCTAATCTTTCTCTTGCTTCACTCTCTGAATTAACATTTCACAATAAGGTTCTGTATATGAACATTAATTCATTAGGTATTATAAATTAACAATGAACAATACACAGTATTATTAATATAGGTTAATGTTAATTTCTACATATAGTAATATTTGTATTGTTTTTTATATTTTATTATTAAGTTGTAAATGACATTATGTGTACTCTGCATAGTTTATTAGAATTTGAATCTATTTTATTTTATTTAAAGTCATATTTTCAAATTCCTTAAAATCTGCATTAAAAAGGTTGATTTTGAAAACAAATATAATCAGTTAAAAAGTATGAACATGGTTTAAATATGGCTAGTTGTGGAACAAGCAAGATTCGATTAGATAAACTGATTTATATATTGAAGTGATGATGAATTTATAAACATGGTTATTGCACATATAAAACATATTTGGTTTAATAATTACTTTACATAAATCTCACTCCTGTTTCATTTATGTATGACTGACAAATATGCATCATATTAGGTTTATTAATAATAAAACTGTCTAAACCTAAATGGAAAGGAATGCCGTTTCAAAAACCTCTTAATATATTTTAAATCCCTATTGTTTGCATTCCAACTATATTCTGTTAGTATATCATAACAGGGATACAGTGT
Source organism: Spinibarbus caldwelli (assembly GCA_039654775.1). Taxonomy (NCBI): domain Eukaryota; kingdom Metazoa; phylum Chordata; class Actinopteri; order Cypriniformes; family Cyprinidae; genus Spinibarbus; species Spinibarbus caldwelli. Next base: position 15,117,910 of record CM077240.1, on the reverse strand, counting down.
TAACTTAAAAAGAACTGTGCTTAGAGTTTGCTACGTTGAGGTAAACATTTATTGACCTCTACTACAAATCTAGTACAAATATTCATTTATACATACAAATAAAATAAATACAAATGAATATAATCGTGTTGGCAGAGCTGTGGTAGAGATATTTTGTGGTCACAAAAGAGTAACTTGGCAATGCAGAGAAAACATCAAATGCTGAAACATCTGGTGAAAGTCACATTCATTTACTGTAGCACTGTAAAAGCACCATCACACCAGCGATCATCGTGTGTCCTGGAGAGTATGAATTTGTCTCTCCTCATTATATTCAATAAGACCCAATCTAAAACGTGGCTCTTCCCTCAACATCCACTCATCTGCATTGAATTCTGGAAAGAAAAATGAGATCTCTCTCTTGGCAGATTCAACTGAATCTGAAAGAAAGAAAATAAGAAAATGCTGAAACTTTAGAATAGAAGAATGTTTTGTTTGTTTGTTTTTTTCATTTAAAATAGTTAAGAAATTAGTTTATTACTTTTTTTTTTTTTTTTATAAAATCAGTGTTATGGTCTAAGATTTATTTAGAGTTTAAAAACAAACACTCATTAGGCATATTCTAGAGAGGTTATTAACTGTTTTGATATTTAGTTAAAGGAACAGTTGACCCAAATATGAAAATTTGCTGATAGAATACTCATCCTCAGATCATCCAAGATGTAGATTAGTTTGTTTCTTCATTGGAACAGAGTTGGAGAAACGCAGCGTTACATCACTTGCTCACCAAAGGATCCTCTGCAGTGAATGGGTGCCGTCAGAATGAGAGTCCAAACAGCTGATAAAAACATCACAATAATCCACAAGTAATCAACACAAGTACATCAATTAACATCTCAAGAAGTGAAAAGCTGCATGTTTGTAAGAAACAAATCTATCATTAAGATGTTTTGAACGCTTCCGTACTGGAGGAAGCGTTATTATGGTTAGAGAACTTGAATTTTGTCCTGATGCAAAATGCCTTAATGATGGATTTGTTTCTTACAAACATGTAGCTTTTCACTTCACAATATGTTAACTGATGGACTGGAGTCATGTGGATTACTGTGATGTTTTTATCAGCTGTTTGGACTCTCATTCTGACGGCACCCATTCACTGCAGAGGATCCATTGGTGAGCAAGTGAACTAAAGCACAATTTCTCCAAATCTGTTGTGATGAAGAAACAAACTGATCTACATCTTGGATGGCCTGAGGATGAGTACATTTTTAGGAAATTTTCATTTTAGGGTGAACTATTTCTTTAACTGATCAGTTTTGAAAAGTGTTACTCCACCTGAACCATGAGTAGTGTTTCTGGTGTCAGTCAGCCCATATTGGCCACGCAGGGTGTCTGGTGAAGTGAAGCGAGCTCTAAACACTTTTGTCGGACCCATCATCCCCCTCCAGTGAGTGATAGCATCTTCCCTGGCTAGGATGTACGCTCTCATTGGGCCGCTGTTGTGGGAATATAAGTAAACAGCAGGATTACACAGGGAGCTGTGACAACCTCGTGTTCACTTAGATGGATAAACAGAATTGAATCCAAAAGAAAAATGTGATTTTTTTTTTTTTTTTAATGACGTTAATAGTACAAACAAGCCTAGTCACAAAAGATGAGCAGTTCTGCCTTAGTGGCACTGCTGGAACACAAATGGAACTAAAAGCTTAGGAATAATCAGCTGTTTATTTTTAAATGACTCTGACGTAGACTAAAAGACACAGGTCAGTTTGAGCACTGCGCTAATGTTTTATCTTTCACAGACAAAGACATGTTCTGAGAACAGGGTGCCATGGTAACATCGGCCTCACTGTCTAAACTGGATCAACCGCTACATTAACAACCAGCACTGATGTCCCTCTCCACAGATGAGAGATCATATATCTGCATTAATTATTCCTTTCGAGGGGAAGTGCAGTGGTACAGCATCTGTAGTTTCACATTAATTTAAAATACACTACCACTTAGAAGTTTTGGGTCAGTAACATTTTTTAATGTTTTTGAAAGAAGTCTTGCTCACCAAGGCCGCATTTAATAAAAAATACAGTAATATTCTAAAATATTATTACAGTTTGAAACAACTGTTTTTTCTTTTCATAATTTTAAAATGTAATTTATTTCTGCGATGGTAAAGCTGAATTTTCAGCAGCCCATTACTCTTCAGTGTCACATGATCAGACCTTAATCTTACTGACCCCAAAGTTTTGAATTGTAGAGTATATTAATATTAAATTACAACAAAAAAAGCATCCCTTCTTTCTGAATACAATGATTTAACTTCCTTTTATGAATAGTGTCTGTGAGCCTGTAGGATAATCAGCTCAGAGGGTAATTTGAGAAAAAGCTGTTGTCAAGATTCGTGAAGCTACAAGGGGTTACCTCTGACTTCCATGAATACATGTCCAGTCAAGTAACACATAGTTTCAAGAATTTCTACAGCAGTTGTTCCCTCGTACTGGTACCATGAACAGGTTTTACCAGGAACTTTATAGCTGATGCAATGTACACACATAATGAATTCTCAAAGTTTGAAGCCACGTGCTAATGTAGATGAAATGGGATCGAATAGAAACAGTCACTATTCACACAAAACTATGACCTAAAACAACCAAAGTCTGGTTGACCTGAACCAACAAAATCATGTAAGAATGTAGTAGTAGCAGGGTTATTATATAAGAATAATAAAAAAAAACATTTTGTTGCCTGAAATTAAATTTTTTGTTGAAATAAAATAGGCATTAACTGAAATATATATATATATATATATATATATATATATATATACACACATATACACATATACACACACACATAAGTTTAACATGTGCATATAACCTGCTACTGGCTCCTTTGCAGAGCCACCATATCAAATAAGTGTCTTATTGTTACTTTTTTATTAACAAAAAACATTAAGTATTTACACTTTTTATGATTAGTGGGGAAATGAAAATAAACATTTACCTTGACATGAATTCAACCAGTCTTTGATAGAAAAAACGTCCTGTAAAAATAAAAACAGTCAGGGATTATAAACAAAAATAAACTGTTGCATATCTTTTGATTTAACTTTTGATCAATTTATCCACTAGAAATAAACCAACGAGGGTGATGTGGTTTGTGCAAGCAGATTTTTGTTGCAATCTGTTAATATGGTCTGAAAAAGCTTTTGCATATATAATACAGACATATGAATGTGAGGCAGCTGCTTTTCTTTGGATGCAGGATATGATAAGCTGAGAGTGAGTAACATGTTCTCTCTCCACATGCTGTGTCAACATTATAACTCCAGGTTGTGTGAAGCCTTTACTATGACTCGCCCTGTTTAAAATCACGCATCACACTGACACCCACCCACACATGTACTTAACCATTCAATCTGCTACAAACACAGACCTTTTTCATTCATGCAGTGGATTTTATAGGAAGAAAGATTCTTTTCTACCTGCATGTTCAGCATAAAATTTTTCTGACTCTTCTGTTCTCCACATCAGATCTTTCTTTCTGACTATAATGAAGTTTTCAAGAATCTTCTGATGAAGAGCCTGAAATTAAAAGAAATATTATATTAAAATGTTTCCTATGCCCATCTGCATCTCTTAAATCCGAAACTTATTGTCAGTAAATGACAAAATGTGTAGCTATGCTAATGGAAGCCTCTTGCAGTTTTGCTGTAGGTCTTTTCATTTCACGTTTGCCCTCAGCAACAAGATAACAAAGAGTTAAAAGTTTTAATCTCCAAAAAGAACAAGGTTACAGACTCAGTGATGAAAGTACATCCCACTCTAATGAAAACACAAACATTACATTTAAAATCCGGTGGTGGAAATTAAAGCAGTACCGGCTTCAGTTTTCAAACCATGTTGCATGAGGAAATTGTTGTTAATTAAAGGCACCTTTATCTCTTTGAGGCAACAGACAGCGGAAATTAAATCAGGCAAGATGCTGGTTCGTTTTAATAATAAAGACAAATTATTATGTTGCTTTAAGCCTCCATATATTTTGAGTTACAAGACATCTTTCTTCATTAAATGGGTAACAATCAGGAGGATGGGTATAGAGGAGACAGGGGCTAGTTGTCAAACTTGTTACTCCAGTGAATTTTGCTCAGGAGGATGTGTTATTTTTTATAGCCAGGTAAGTAACTATATGGAGTAAGCCAGGGATTCCCAAACGTTTTTGTCAGCCAAACCCCTTTTACCTAAAATCTTTACTTGAAGTACAACCTGAAACTTATAGATTTATCTCAATACTTCTTATAATATTTCAATAATTATGAATTAAAATCTAAATTCTGTCATTGTTTACTCACCCTCATGTCTCAACCTGAATTCTACCATGGAACATAAAAGAAGATATTTTAAGAAATGTCTGTCTCTGCTTTGTGTCCATACAATGGTAGCCAATGGTCGACAAAACTGGAACATTCTTCCAAAAATCTTCTTATGTATTTCGCAGGTGGAAAAAAGTCATAAAAGTTTGAAACTACCTTTAAATAATGACAGCATTTTCATTTTTGGGTGATCTACCCCTTTAAGAATCGGCATTCCATGCATAAACTAATACAACTGCTACAAAATAGCAAACATAAATCAGCTCTCAGCCCCACTACTGAATTTCAGTTGCTAATGTCAAGGGGGACTCAACAATAGTGTATCCACGTGATGTATGTAATGTAGACTCCACATAGTTCGTTGAATTTTTCTTTAATCAGACAGGTGCTGGACAGTGTAGTCTCACCTCCAGAATGATCGGATGGGCCACAGCATCTGGTTTGACGACCGCAAGGGTGAGCTGCAGTGCCTTCACACACCGCATGCCTGCGATGTCTTCTTCTAACGTTACTAAAAGCATTAATTGTCTTATATTTCCCCGTGATTTGGCTTCGGCTCCATCTGATCAGTGTTTAAACCTTAACCAGCAGACCTAAACACACATGAATGCTCGTGAACATCTCCCAGCTGCAGTTAAAATCATCAATGCGCGGAGCAACAGGATAAATAAATCAATACAATGTAGGCGATCGAAAGAAGAAAAACCTTTCGATAGTTCAGCTGGTGTTTAATTTGTTTTCAAATTGATTTCTCGTGACGAATACAGCTTGATTTCTGAACTGAGCGTGCTCCGTGCTGTCGGTTATGTGGGCGCCGCCATCTTGCCTGGTAGTAAACAGGAAGTTACAGAACGCGCAAGTCTCATCAAAATCCTACTTTATCAACCAGCTCTGGGTGATATTCAGCTGCTTTGTTGTCAGTAATTCTACAAATAGCCAATTCTACAATAGCTGATAATCGTTTTTTAAAAAACAAACTGAACCTCGAATAAAAAACTTGTAATCTATGTTTGTTTAAACACATTTAATAGGGGGATCAAATGCACTCCCATGCTTTTCTTGTTTTAGTAATACAAAATATAGGCTATTATGTTTGATAAAATATATAATGTATAAAACAACCAATTTCCTAGCAATACTATGGAAAACTTTCAATAAAATACAGAAAATAATTTAAAGTTGCAGATATTGTCCAATGTGACAACTTGCCTTGTAGGCTATAAGAATGACCTATAAGAATAGATTTGATGAGGTTTCTTTAACATTAAGCTGACAGAAACAGATGTGGCCTATGACCTGTCATGTGACAATGCAATTTGTAAAACAGCAGCCTTGTAATTTGCAATAAAAGCAATTTATGTTGTTTAAAAGATAGTTCATATCTGAAAGAATATTTTTAAGTCGATGATGCTCAGTAAAAATATAGATAATTATATTCTGTATATAATTCATGTTTACTTTTGTGAGTTTGTCTTTATGTGCATGTGAAGGATCAGACATCAAACATATGATTGTTCAGACAGCCCTGAAACCCAGAATAATGATGCAGTAACAAAAATGCTGACCATTTGATGACTTATTGTGATTTATTTTCTTAACACTGATGTGATAACCTCAATCACAGTATATATTATTTTTATTGTCGCATGCCTCAGCTTCAATCTCAGTCTTGAATGTAGAATCCTCAATATTCACTCACCATGTAATCCTTTGTTCATTTGTCAGTCAGTGTGATTATGTCAGTTTTGACCTAGTTACCCCAACATTACCCTGACCACCAACACTCACACGTTCATTCATTGGGAACCCCCCACTTTTCAGTGCGATTGCTGACACCAGTTGAACCAACACATATCCCATTTTGACACCCTGCCTGTTTCATGTGGGTCTTTAAGGGAGTGACAGGATGGGGTCAGAGGTGCATTTCCTGCTATATGACCATTTGGTCTGCTGTTTAATAATATCTAGCTTTCATTTACTAAAACTGTAGCCTACTTGTGACTGAAAAAAAAAAAATACATGGGAAAGTGTTTAACATCTAGTCAGAGATTTTATACTTCACAGCACATCACAGAAATATTATCACGTGAAATGTCATAATGAATTACCAACAGAAACATATCATACAAAATGATTTATCTTTATTCAAAGAGTCATTTTGAGCATCTTTGCAGGGCAGGGAATAAGCTGTTTACCTCTCAGTTGCTAGCACCTGTCTTGACATCTACTGAAATGCAAGTGTCCTTTGACCTTTTCTATTCCCATCCTTCACAGAGCAGCACCAGACTCTCACAGACAGCTGTGTCAACCTCAGCGGGAGCAACTGTCATACCTAAGGAAGGACAACACTTTTAAAGCTGAAGAATTATAATGTGCCTTAACCAGCTCTACTTTTAAATGTGTTGATAACTTTCACATTACACAAGAAATCACATGTATCATACACACACACACACACACACAGGTATTTCTATTGATCTGGGGACATTCCATAGGTGTAACAGTTTTTATACTGTACAAACTAAATTTTAGATCCCCTTACCCTAAACATACCCCTCATAGGAAACTTTCTGAATTTTTAAGTTTTCAAAACACACTAAAAATGTCCCCACAAGGTCAAAATTTTCTGGTATTACTGTCCTTGTGGGGACATTTGGTCCCCAAACCAACACACACACACATTCACAAAACTGCATTTCCGTCATCATTTACTTATTCCAGAAATGTATGAATTACTTTCTTCTTCATTACAAGACATTCAGTGGAAGAAGATATTTTGATTAATATTTTGAAGTGTTTGTCCATACAATGTGACCCCATTGACTTTCAATGTGTACTCGGGGGAGAAGAAAGAAAAGAAAGAAAGTCATGCAGATTGGGGGCAACATGAGGGTCAGTAAATGTTCATAGAATTTTCATTTTTGGATAAACTATCTTCTTAAGTATACAAATTTGATCATCTTCCTTTGACTGAAACTACATTTATTTTTTCTCAGTTGGTCTAAAATATCTCTGTCTCTTTTAAACATCATATTTGTCATTCATCTAAAACTTTACTTACTTTACTTTTATACATTAAACAGATAATATTCCAGTGTTTTAAGAAAACAAGTAATTTATGACTTTATGACAATCTGCAAAACAGAACACAAGGACCCACATTACATTTATTCATTTGGCAGGTGTTTTTATCCAAAGCAACATACATTGCATTCAAAGTATTACATTTTTTATCAGTTCTTGCTTTCCCTGGGAATTGAACGAATGCCCTTGCTGTTGCTAGTGCCATGCTTTATTGTTTGAGCATTGAGATTCATAGCAGACTGTCGTCACTCAATGGCTGGATGTCTAAGTGGTGCCCGCAGAATAACATAGGTTTCATAGATAATTGGAAGAGTTTTTGGGGCAGACCTGACCTGTTGAAAAGAGATGGTCTTCATCCCTCATGGGGTGGTGCCGCTCTTCTCTCTAGAAATATGGCACATAGTCTTAGAGTTCGTACTTGACTAACTGGGGCCCAGGTCAGGAAGCAGACAGACTGGCTAAACCAACCATCTGCTAGCCACCTCACGTCACAGAAGTCAGTTAATTCTCAGCACATTGAGACTCTTTCACCTAGATATCACACTATAGAGACTGTGTCTGTTCCCCGAACTAGAAAATACAGAAAACGTCCAAACCAAAGTAAGAGTAACAATTTAATTGATGTTCAACAAATAAAAAACAGATTAAATACAGATAAACAAATGATAAAGCTTGGCTTATTGTGTCAGGGTTCTGTCACTTCGGTCTAGTTTATTCGTGGTTTTGTGACAGAGCTCTAACACTCCCCTCTTGTCTTGTTTTCTGGTGAGCACGTGGCTTCGAGTGTGCTCGAGCTGCGCACTCTCTCGTCTGCGTGCTCTGTTTCATGTTGGAGCGTGGTGTTCGGATCCCGGCACTCCTGTCTTGTTCAGGCTCGGTTCTGGTTTTCGTGTCGGGGTTCGGACACTCACGCTCCAGGTTAGTCTTGCTGTGGGAGCGTGTGGTCTCGAGTTCGCTCGGGCCATGCGCTCCTCTGTCCGTGTGTGTTGTGTTTTGTACGGCACGCGGTTCGGGTTCGGCCGCGTGCTTTTTCGTGGTCTTGTTTTGTTGCACACAGCTCGTTTTTCGACTGCGTGCTTTCTCTTGTTTTGTCTTGTTCGGTGTTGCACGCAGCTTGTGTTTTTTCACTAGCTGTGTGCTTTCATGTTTGTCATGTTTTGTGTGAACATGCGGCTTACGAGTCTCCTCATTAGCTGCGTGTTCGTGTCCTGTTCTGCACATGGCTAGTGATTTTGTTTTGCTGGCCATGTGCTTGTGTTTTTGTTTTGTGTGAGCACATGGCTTGTCTTGTTTGGTTCTATGTGCCATGTGCTCTCATGTCAATTGTCTTGACCCCACCCATCTTGTTACCTGATTATTGGTTAATTTACCCCACCTGTTGTTCCTCGTTACCCTCCTCATTTGCTCCCTTTATAATCTCCTTGTGTTTGCAGTTCCGTGCGAGTTTGTGGTCGAATGTGGTCTGTGATCCTCGTGTCCAGCCTTGTCCAGCCTTGCCAGTCAAGAGTTTTCCCCTACGGGGTGGTTTTTGTTTGTTTATTTTTTATTTTGTGTTAATAAAGCCTTTTCCCTCCTGCAATTTAGTCCTCACTCTTATCTCTTCACGCAACCCTGACAAATTGAAAATTAGATCCCTTTCTAAAAAATCACTTTTTGTAAATGATATGATCACTGACCATGTACTAGATGTGCTTTGTTTGACAGAAACCTAGCTAGAACCAGATGGTTACATTACTTTAAATGAGTCTACCCCCCAAGATTACTGTTACAAACATGAGCCGCGTCCAAAAGGCAAAGCGGGAGGTGTTGCTACAATTTATAACAATATTTTCAGTATTTCTCAGAGGTTGAGTTTCAAGTATAATTCGTTTGAAGTAATGGTGCTTCATATAGCGTTATCCAAAGAAACACGTGTTAATGATAAATCCCCTGTGATGTTTGTACTGGCTACTGTATACAGGCCACCAGGGCACCATACAGACTTTATTAAAGAATTTGCTGATTTTCTATCTGAGTTAGTGCTGGCTGCAGATAAAGTCCTAATAGTTGCTGATTTTAATATCCATGTTGATAATGAAAAAGATTCGTTGGGATCAGCATTTATAGACATTCTAAACTCTATTGGTGTTAAACAACACATGTCAGGACCTACTCATTGTCGAAATCATACTCTAGATTTAATACTGTCGCATGGAATTGATGTCAGTGGCGTTGAAATTTTCCAGCAGAGCGATGATATCTCAGATCATTATCTAGTTTCGTGTATATTCCATATAGGTAAAGCTGTAAAGCTAACTCCTTGTTACAAATATTGTAGAACCATCACCTCGACCACAAAAGACTGCTTTATAAATAATCTTCCTGACTTATCTCAGTTCCTCAGCATATCCAATAGCTCAGAACAACTTGATGATATAACAGAAACTATGGACTCTCTTTTTTCTAGCACTTTAGATACGGTTGCTCCTTTACGCTTAAGGAAGATTAAGGAAAAGAGTCCAACACCGTGGTATAATGAGCACACTCGGGCCCTAAAGAGAGCAGCCCGGAAAATGGAGCGCAGCTGGAGAAAAACAAAATTAGAGGTATTTCACATTGCTTGGTGGGAAAATACTCTCTCCTACAGGAAAGCCTTAAAAACTGCCAGATCTGCTTACTTTACGGCTCTTTTAGAAGAAAACAAACACAACCCCAAGTATTTATACAATACAGTGGCTAAATTAACAAAAAATATAACATCAGCAGGTGCAGACATTACCCAGCAGCACAGTAGTAATGACTTTATGAATTACTTTACTTCCAAGATTGAAACTATTACAGATAAAATTGTAACCATGCAGCTGTCAGTCTCAGTATCACATCAGATAGTATGCTATAGATCCCCTGAGGAACAATTCCACTCATTCTCTTCTATTGAAAATGAAGAATTGTATAAACTTGTTAAATCATCTAAACCAACAACCTGTATGTTAGACCCTGTTCCACCTAAGCTCCTAAAAGAGGTCCTTCCAGAAGTAATAGATCCTCTTCTGAATATTATTAACTCATCATTGTCATTAGGATATGTCCCAAAAACCTTCAAAGTGGCTGTTATTAAGCCTCTCATTAAAAAAACACAACTTGACCCCAAAGAATTAATTAATTACAGACCGAGCTCAAATCTCCCTAAGATATTAGAAAAGGTAGTCTCCTCACAGCTATGTTCCTTCTTAGAGAAAAATGCTATATGTGAGGATTTCCAGTCAGGTTTTAGACCATATCATAGTACTGAGACTGCTCTCATTAGAGTTACAAACTACCTGCTCTTATCATCTGATCGTGGTTGTATCTCCCTATTAGTGCTACTGGATCTCAGCGCCGCGTTTAACACTGTTGACCACAACATTCTTTTAAATAGACTAGAAAATTGTGTTGTGCATTAGAGGAAGTGCACTGGCATGATTCAAATCGTACTTATCTGACCGCCATAAATTCTTGTCAGTAAATGAAGAGGTATCATACCAAACACAAGTGCAATATGGAGTACCTCAAGGCTCAGTACTAGGCCCCTTACTTTTCACACTTTACATGTTACCCTTGGGAGATATCATTAGGAAACATGGTGTTAGCTTTCACTGTTATGCTGATGATACTCAGCTCTATATTTCTTCACAACCCGATGAAACATATCAATTTGCAAAACTAACGGAATGTATAGTTGATATCAAAAACTGGATGACTAGCAATTTCTTACTGCTAAATTCTGAAAAATCAGAGGTGTTAATTATTGGACCAAAAACTTTTGCATGTAATAACCTAGAACACTGTTTAATACTTGATGGCTGCTCTGTAAATTCTTCGTCATCAGTTAGGAACCTAGGCGTACTTTTTGATAGCAATCTTTCCTTCGAAAAACATGTTTCTAGCATTTGTAAAATTGCATTTTTTTCATCTTAAAAATATATCTAAATTACGACCTATGCTCTCAATGTCAAATGCAGAAACATTAACTCATGCGTTCATGACCTCGAGGCTAGATTATTGTAATGCTTTTTTGGGTGGTTGTTCTGCGCGTTTAATAAACATTTAATAAACAAACTCCAGCTGGTTCAAAATGCAGCAGCTAGAGTTCTTACTAGAACCAGGAAGTATGACCACATTAGCCCGGTTCTGTCAACACTGCACCGGCTCCCTATTAAACATCGTATACATTTTAAGATCTTGCTAATTACCTATAAGGCCCTGAATGGTTTGGCACCTCAGTATTTGAGTGAGCTCTTATCACATTATAGTCCTTCACGTCCGCTGCGATCTCAAAACTCTGGCCATTTGATAATACCTAGAATATCAAAATCAGCTGCGGGCAGGAGTTTGTTTTCCTATTTAGCGCCCAAATTCTGGAACAATCTACCTAAAACTGTTCGGGAAGCAGACACACTCTGTCAGTTTAAATCTAGATTAAAGACCCATCTCTTTATCCTGGCTTACACATAATACATTATTGCATTTCTATAATTCAAATCCGTTAAAAGATTGTTAGGCTGCATTAATTAGGTCAACCGGAACCGGGAACACTTTCCAAAACACCCAATGTACTTGTTACATCGTTACAAGAATGGCATCTACACTAATATTAGTCTGTTTCTTTCTTATTCCGAGGTCACCGTAGCCACCCAGATCTAGACTGTATCCAGATCAGATGGTCACTGCAGCCACCCGAATCCAGTCCATATCCGGATCAGATGGTGGATCAGCACCTAGAGGTGACCTCTACAGCCCTGAACGTCAGCGGAGACCAGGACAACTAGATGAGCCCCAGAGACTGATCCCCAGTGAAGACCCTGTCTCCTAGATGGCCACCGGGACAAGACCACAGGAACCAGATGAGTCCTTTGCACAATCTGACTCTGCTGCAGCCTAGATTTAAACTGCTGATTTTGTCTGGCCAGAGGAAAATGACACTATTTCAACACACTATTTCCCCGTCTAAATGCTGTAAAGCTGATGTAAAGCCACCCAGCTTTATATCAAGCTGATGTAAAGCTGCTTTGACACAATTTGCATTGTTATAAGCACTATACAAATAATAGTGACTTGACTTGACTTGACCTTGGCTTTTCTAGCACCATGCTTCAGTTTGCATATTAAGTGTCTTTTATTACTACATTATATTAATCATTTGATGCAATGCATTTCTTCTTTACATATATGTTTTGACATTGTACATATATTTAAAAAAAAATATCCTAATTACATCTATAATTACACTGTTGACCCTTTTTCCACACCTTAACCCACTCTTAAATCTAATCATACCACCAGTCCTGTTCATAACCCTATCCCACCTCAATAACAGCAAAAGTGTTTTGCAATGCAACATGAAAACAGTATTGTAACTACTAGTTAAGTGCACAGTAGTTAAAAACACCTAATATAAATTGGGACTATCTAGAGCCCTAAGAAATCTCTGGTTAAATCATTAACAAGCTCCATTCAGCACAACAACCACAATATCATTGTTTGTGTGCTATGGAGTAGAAATGTAATAAAGATTATAGCTAGCTTCAAGTCCTGTGCTGTGCATCTGTGTCCTGGGAATCAGCTGTTTAAATTGCACTACCTGAAAAATTACACGCCAGCCTCCAGAAAAAGAGAGAGCTATATGACCTCTTAGAATAAACTGGGATGCTGCTGGCCAAATGCTAGTGACAGAGAGGAACAAAGTTATTAGCACCGTGGGGCCTGGCTTGACTGCCAGTGTTAAAAATAAACAGAGCGGTCAGATTTGGAGCTTACGTTCTCCTCAAACACTGAGCATTCTCGCTCTCTCTAGTGCTCTATTTTGCCATTGACCCCAGTGAACACTTGCTCTGTATTGTTTCCGTAGTGCATTAAAGACACCCTTACAATTGTTTCACAACTTCCACGGGATTAGCTAACTGATCATGGCGGATTTTCATATTTATATTTTTATATTTCTTCAATGAATTCTGTTTTTAACCCGATGTTCATTTAAACAGTTAACAATTTAGGATTATGGGAAATTAGGGCATATTCTTTTATCTTTATAAGTAAAAATATCTTCACTGACAGGTGTATAATGACCTGTGGTTATTACTGATGGCATATGTTGTAATCCTCTGTAATGATGTAGATGGAAATGTCTAATTTGTTACTGTCATGTGCAGCCACAGGAAACAGTAATTGTTGAGCATGCATGGTTCTATTCCTGAGAAGAGCAATGCTGCTGGCTATTTGTGGTGGTTTAATGCTGTTAAAAGGGTGCGGAGTGTTGGGTTTCAGAGTAAGCCTCATCTCTGGCCCTGGGTCTCCTGTTGCCTGGGCTTCTTTTAGAACACGGGTGCTGACTTCAGGGGTACTGGCATGCTTGTTGCAGGGGAAAATTTACCCAGGCCTCTCCCATTTCCTCCAGAGACCTAGGTCGGGTTCATTCTGTTGGTGGCTCAGTCTTGAAATCATGTGTTCATCAAGCATGGTGCAAAACCGGATAGTTCAGAGATTTGTGACAGTAAATGAGTAACATTGATTTTTAACAATTCACATTGAAAAGAATGTAATGGACAACAATTTGTATAATAATGTTACTTTTTTATGTTCTATGATGCCTTTTCATGTCTGTGACAACTGTTGTTTTATTGAAAATTATAAATTAAATATATTACATAAAATTCTCTACATGTTTATGTGTATTATGTTCGATAAAATAAAATATTTCAATTTCAAATGAATACTGTTATTTTGAACTTTCCATTCATCAAAGAATCTTGAAAATATGCCTCACGGTTTCCAAAAAAAAAAAAAAAAAGATGACCACAAACACATCATTTCATGTTCATGTAATTCATGTTTTCAGTGTATCTTTTCCAACTGTTGTTAAAAAAATAAATACAAATATAAATATTAAAAATTATTAAAATTGTTTATTATTCATTCAGATTATAAGCATTTTTAGTAGGTGTCTTAGGCTTCTGGCCCCCAATGTAAAGGCTATATTTTATTTAGTTACATATTTTAGTGTGTGTGTGTGTGTGTGTGTGTGTGTATATATATATATTATTTAGAATACCATACAGTGTTTTTTAGTTAGACCTCACTACTACAAAATAAATGTTCAAAAACATTTGTTGTCATTTAAACACTACTGTTGATGCTCAGAAAAACTGTGCTTGTAATGTTTGCCATTTATCAAAGTAAACTGAAGCATCTTGATCCCAAATCTTTCCAGCCTTGAGCCTAAAACCCAACCCAATCCCAGACAGTAGTAACACTAGCTTGTTTCAGCTGTGACTACTAACCCACCACTGTACAGAAGTCACTCGCCCACAGTTGTTCCCTGGTTTCTCTTCTCTCTCCCTAAAGGAGCCATTGAAATTCAGTGTAAAAAGGGGAGCAGTGGGTGTAGGGTGTCTGGAGGCGAGTGTGAACAGCTGAGAGGTGTGATTTCACAGGCTCGCTCTCCCCTGTCACGGCCCTGATTGGGTTGGACAGCAGGCATAGGAGAGGCCCTGGCTTCTAAAGGACACCAACAGGTGGAAGACCACAGGGGCAGAGGGGGGAGTATAAGGGAGGCTGAGTGCTTGAAAAGGCCGGGAGCATGTGGCCATGTCTGGGCAGAATCCACCAGTCAAGCAAAGAGGACGATAAACTGTAGCACTCAGAAGAAGAGGAAAGATGGGAACAGAAAGGTGTGGGGAGAGTTTTCATTTGTTGCTAGACTGAGTTGGCTTTAGGCAGCGTTTTTTCTGAACTGGAGTAGACTTTACATGATACTAATCAACAACATCTGAGACTATTTTAAAGTCTTTTCTCATTTTTTATTGGCTAGGCAGTTGAGATTAAATGCCTTCAAATTATTTCAGATTAAATGGGAGCAGCCCATTTCATGTTTGGGATAAACAAGTTGCAATTTCTCAGAATAAAAATGTCTTTGAATTTTTTTCAATTCTTATATACATATAATGGCTCTATATATGTTATATATAGCTCCATTTTGATTCGGACCGAGATGCTGCGTGACATCTCTGTTTTACAAGGCAGCAAATGGAAGATTTTACACCTCTGCCACTGGAAATGGTGCTGTTAAAGGAAATGGAGGTATGAGCGTGTTACTGGGTTTTCACCTGAGGTGTCATAGCTTTTCATTGATCTACTATATATCAGTCTCCTATATCCAGGAATAAAAAGGGGGCAGTTTGTGCATTTTAAGGTTTCCATGTGGCAGAATGAGAAATCTTCAGGTCTGTTTAAATGTGAGAAGATGTTCGAGTGCTAGATGTGCTAGTCCTCTCCTGCTTGGCTGGCTAACCTCCATGTACCTTGTCTATGGACACTTGTCAACACAAAAATGATGATGAAAAAGGAAGAAATAACTACATACAGGTAAATTTAGTTTTTCTTCACACTTGAGCTGTAATATTACTCATTCTACAGATTGAATAACAGATGCTTGTTGTGAAGGAGTGGTAAATACAAATTTTTTGATCTTTCTGGATAATATTTCTGGATTCACTTTGGAGTTATCCAGTATTTTGCTTTGCCTTTTTTGTCAGTTAATATAGTTAGGAAGCAACAAAATAAATAAAAATAAATAAATAAATAAATAAATAAAAATAAATAAATATATATATATATATATATATATATATATATATATATATATATATATATATATATATATATATATATATATGTATGTATGTATTGTTTAAAAAAAATTTATCTCTTCTCTATGCATTTTTCCTGACAACTTTGTCTGTTCTGTGAGGAAACTAAAATTTGCCTCTTGTGATGACATGCTTCCTTATATGCCCATATGAATATTCAAGTTATGGAATGTAAGGAAGTGTGTGGTTTCAGGGGGAATCCATCACCACAGGACCGGAGCATGCAAATAAACAAACCATGATGGATATAAACTGAATAGTTTTAACCCCAAAGTGACATAAATTTGTGCCATTTTGTATTCTAAGATGACAAAAATCATTTGAGCTGCATGAATTATTCTGGATCAGGTGGTAAAGCTGTTGTTTTAGTCAGCTGGCTGGCCATAGGCGTACGTATGTGACCTCCACACCCCGATCATCTCTCACTGACCCATAGCTACTGAAGATCCAGGGCAGATTGACAGAGTACAGCTGTCTCTCCTGAAAGCCACGCACTTTATGGGTTTTATTAAAGAAGACGCTAAAGTGTTCTTTTCCCGGCTGTCAGCACATTAAACAAAAAGGCAGTAATTGATGCTAAACTTATGTGGTAATGTTCATCCGTTGAACGGCACAGGAAATACAATTGACATTTTACTGAAGAAACAGTTTATGAATGGGGCTGCCAAGTTAATTTTGTTTTATTTTCAAATTATTATTTAACTTTTCCTTTGTCTTCTCAACAGGTAAGCAGCAAGAATGTTTTGCTGAACATTATCAACATAAGCTCCATTAGTCTTCCTCCCTCTGCCTGCCGTTCTCTCTGTCTGAAGCAGCACGCCTTGCTGTGGCTGGTCAAATGGAACCAAGTCAGGTGTTTCTGCGAGGTTTGGTCCCCTTCAACCAGCTACTGCGTCGTGAATACAGCCAACATAGAGCAAAGATAATAAGAGAGTAATTCAGTAGTCTGCTTTTTTGGAATTTAAAAGGTACTAACCCTAAAAAAATATTCATTTTTTTTTTCATTCATTTAAAAAAAAAAGAAAAAAAAAATTTTTCATTATGGTCTTTTTTTCTTCGAAAATTCAATAAACTATTTCCTTTTTCAATGTTGTGTTCATTTTCTCCTTCTTAATTATAATAGCAATTAATTATTCTTTCTACAATAATCATTCAGTCCCTAAACTTGTCATTAATTGCACTTGTGAAAAAGAAGTGTGGTTAATTGTACTGATTGTGCACTTTTTGAATTGCATTGAATGTGTACTTCAAATCTTAAAAGTATATTTTTATAAAACTGTACCTGTACACACACACACACACACACACACACACAATCTATTTAATTCTATTTGATAAATTATTAAATAATTAAATCATTTGCACTTTATTGTTAGACAAATTTTAAAATAAATAATAGTAAAAAAGCGTACATAAAATTTTGAATTTAGTTAGAACCCATTCAGTTAATGATAAAGGTTTTTTTTTTTTTTTTTTTTTTTAAGATTAAATGCCTTCTTTTACTGACTGTTGAAGAAAAAAGTTTTCATTTGTACCCTATTTATGAGAAGTGTTTGAGTTCAGTTTTGGGTTCTAGTTCTCCATTAACAGCAAGCCTTATAGCACTCAAGGATTATACTCATGAAATAAACCAAATATAAATGCACTAAAGTAGTCTGTCTGTACCTGTATACTTATGTACCATGTCCCAGTGTAATTAACAAACATTGCTTTCTAAGCTTTGCTTTTGAGCCTTACCTTAAGTGGCTTGGTGTAGGAGACATTTTCATGTTAGCAGATAATTTAATTTCTGAGTTCAGGAGCTTTGTGATCTGTACATTTTATGATGGTGTCTCACAGCTGGGCATGTATGTGTGTGGTCATGGTATTCCCCAAGTTATGGGGACCAAATGTCCCCACAAGGACAGGAATACCAGTAAATTTTGACCTTGTGGGGACATTTTTAGGTCCCCATGAGGAAACAAGCTTCCCAGTGGGCAATTGATGTTGAGTAGACATCAAATTGACATCAGACATTGACGTCAAAAACAGGCCAAATATGCAAATAAAGCTGACCTCAAAAACTTGACATGACATTGATTTGATGTAAATTGAACATCAAACATATTGGCCTACATATACATTAAACCGATTTCAGTGTGGGATTAATTTCCTATTTTCACCCAATTACCACTGGAAGAAATAGCCATCCAAATTGAATTTAAAATGATGTTACAGCATAACATCAATATTTGACATCAAATTGATATCAAAGTGAACCACTGGGTTATAAATCAGAAAGATCTGTTTTGAAAATCTAAAACTGACAGTAATTTTGTGTGAGATGTAGGTTTGGGGTAAGGGGATAGAAAATACAGTTTGTATAAAAGTAGTATAAAAAAATGATGTATAGAATGTCCCCATAAAACATAAAGCCAACATTCGTGTGCATGTGTCAGACTGATAAGCAATGTTTTTACAGGACAAGTGCTCTCAGGGGTCGCTGACACTGGTGTGTGTCTAACAAACAGAGAAGAGATGAGACTGCTAGAGGTTCTGAGATTGGATGAGAGGAGCAGTTCACTCCTTCTCCGACTGTTTATGGATCATACCCAGAGTCTGGACTGAAATGCTTCATTGGATACAGTACAGCAGAAGCAGGCAGACATCTACCTTTGTCGCTCTTTCAATAACCATTCTTAAACTAGAAGCATTCATTAATTGTATTGTTTCTTCATCGGTACAGGTTTGGAGAAATTTAGCATTACATCACTTGCTCACTAATGGATCGTCTGCAGTGAATGGGTGCCGTCAAAATGAGAGTTCAAACAGCTGATAAAAACACAATAATCCACAAGTAATCCACACCACTCCAAGCACAGATCAAGCATTGTTTATAAGCAAAAACAGTCCAAAACAGTTCTAAACAAATATGTTGGTGGATTTTGATGTGAGAAGACAATATACTGTAAATCCCAACTCATTCATGGCACAAAATTTTAGTATAACAGGTACACAAATATTCAAGAATGCAAAAATGACAAAAATATGTATGTTCACAAAAACACATCCCGTATTAGCTTGACATTTTTTTATTGTTTTTATTTTTTTAATGCTAAGTCAACAAGTGTTTATTTTGGAGTTACAGTAACTGTACTAAAATGTATAAAGCCTAATGTGTATACCATGTATTCAATTTTTTATCCTAAAAAATAAGGTTTTTTTTTTGTTTGTTTGTTTGTTTTTACCAAATATCCTGAGGTGGAATTGATGTGTAAATAAAGTGATGAGATGCTGAATCAACATGTCCTTTACGTGTTTAATTGAGTCAGGTTGCTTTGCATATCATTTTTTGATGAGGTAAAAAGAGAAGAGATAGCTGCGGCAATTTAAAATATTTAATTGAACCAACAATATGATTTGGTAAACTAATTAATAATAACAATAATATTAACAACAGCAATAATAATAATAATAATAATAATAATAAATTAACAAAGTAATTCATTTGACATTTAAATGAAATATATATATTTTATTAATATATTTAAATGAAATTTATATTTTACATTTAAATGAAATATATATATATGCATGTAAATGTATTAAGTTGTAACATAATTTTATGTGTTTAGTAAACATAAAAATATACACTCAGCAACTTTATGCCATTTGTAAAATTTTGTGTCATTCTGTACCATTTTGTAAGAAAAAGCTGCACCTTTGAGAGTAATAAAAGTAAACTAATTTATAATGTCTTTTAAAATATAGCTATTAAAAGCTATATAGCTATTAAAAAATTGCTAACGTGTATAGTGTAAATCAATTATGATTATATTTTATTATATAGGCCTATATTTTCCCAGATTTATTTATTTATTTATTTTATTGATATAATTGTAACCCATTAAGCCTATAAAACAGAACAACACACGCTGTTATGGCATTAGATATAAATGTTATTATTCAAAAGGAACTTCCAGCTGTACATCACTGTATGAGCCCCCTGTGACGTCACATAACACTTAGAACGTGCGTGGCCTGTGGTAGTATTTAAAGTCTTGGAGCTCACGTGCTCATTTTGTTGGTTGAAGTTTCGGAGTAGTCTACTTTCAGAGTGAAACAAAACCTGTGTTATCATGGGACTGTTTTCACGAGCAAAGAAAGCTTATAAAGTGGAGCGTGTACACGAAGCCCAACCCTGTGTGCCGCTCAAATACACGCCCATCACGGAGGATCCTCCCGATGAGACGCCTGGTGCTGCTGATGAGAGAGCTGATAGGAAAGAGGAGGCAGTGAAGCAAGAGAAAAAAAAGTTTTGGAGATCTTTTCTTCATGTTTTTCGCCGAAGAGCTGGAAAATACGACCTGGCTAAGGCTGAGAAAGTGAACCAAACGGGATCGTATCGGACACTTACCGATGGTAAAATCACATGATAGAAGTTTTAATTAAAGGGAGATTCCTTGATTGGGGGGAATATTATTTTATTTAATATTTTAAATAAAATATTTTATTTTATTTAAATAAAATAAACGTCAACTAAAATTAAATCAAATATTTCTAAAAAGTAAAATTATTTCAGCTAGTTGCTAAAGCAACATTTCTCTTTCATTTAGTTTTACTTGATGTACTAAAATAACTCATTTAAAAACTAAACAATGACTACTAAAAAAATAACAAAAACAAAATTAATAAAACTTTAAAATTAAAATAAAAACTTTAAAAACTATATATATGAAATACCAAAACAGTCAATATTTGTAAATGTTAATTCAGAAATAAATAGATTTACATTGTCTAAAGAATTTTAATTATTCAATCGTTTTTGCTCATCATCATTTTTTAACTTGTGTTATTAATGTTCCCTCTTCAGATCAGACTTCTCTACAACACATCCCTATTGTAGAGATCTACGATCATCAAGAAGTTCCAGCTTCTGAGGTCCTCAGGACGCAGGACGTCCCCCAACCTCAGGACGTCCACACTCCAGTTAGTTTGATTGAAGAGGACAAAGTGGAAGAGCTGGACAAAGGTAAATTTATTGCCGTGATCCAATTCTCACTTTCCCAGTGGTTAGAGATGTTAGGTGTCATTACCAAACCAGTCAGTACAAATTTTAATTCAGAAACAAATCGATTTACATTGTTTGGAGATGTTTTTTTGTTTTTGTTTTTTCAAAAATGCCCTTAAATGAAAAACTACTGTAATTTGAGTATGCAATATTTTATTTATATTACTGATATTCCCCTTTCTAGATCAGCCATTTCTACATCACATGGTAGAGATCCATGATCTTCATGAAGCTTCAGTCTCTGAAGTCCTCATCCCTGTTGAGGAACAGCTAGAGCAGGACGTCCTCCAACCTCAAGACGTCAACGCTCAAGTTAGTTCCTCTGAAGATGACAAAGTAGAAGAGCTGGACAAGGGTAAGTTTACTGCCGTAATCTAAAACATAATCGACAGATTATAACATTCCCAGTTTTTCCAAAAGTGCCTGTAAATGAAGAACCACTCTAATTTAAGTAAACAATACTGTATTCACATTAGATTTGATTCATGTTATTGGTATTCCACCTCTTTAGACCTGACTTCTCTACAGCAAATTGTTGAGATTCATGATCTCGGAGAAGCTCCAGTCTCTGAGGTCCTCCCTGCTGCTGAGGAACAGCTGGAGCAGGACGTCCTACAACCTCAGGACGTCCACTCTCCAGTTGGCTCCACTGAAGATGATGAAGCGGAGGAGCCGGACAACAGTAAGAATAATACATATATGAGAATTAGAAAATGTTATTACAAATTAATTATACAATGCATAAAAACTGATTTCATGCTAACTACATTTGTTTATCTTTCAATAGGTCACATTTTCTGGCGATATGAATTTGGCCCCAAGCTGGGTGAAGGAGGCTATGGCTGTGTGCATGCAGGGACTCGCTGCAAAGATGGCCTAAAGGTTTCATTTATTTTAACTTACAAAAATTTCCATACATGTTCAGATTCATGACTTGAATGACCTCTGTGCAAATGCTAATTCTTTGTTTTGTTGATCAGGTGGCTGTGAAAATTGCCGAAAAGACGCCAGATATGCCATATATAAGAGTTGTGAGTAGCTTGCACTCTCTATATTATCGGTTCTCATAATGTTTTCCATTTCTAACATCTTCATGTGAAACCACCTCCATCTAAGCATCATATGTTCTTTCTTTTAGCCTGGTCATCCCAAACGTCTCCCCATGGAGATCGGCCTGACACTCATGGCCAATAAGGGCCCCAGCGTCCCTCAGATAATTAAACTGCTGGACTGGCAGGACGACCCAGACCACTATGTCATGGTCTTGGAGCAGCCTATGCCTAGCATGAGCATGTTTAGCTTCGTAAAGCTCAGACGAAAGCTCAACGAGGGAATGGCACGACATTTTATGCAGCAGGTCATTCATGCCGCTAACATTTGCTGCGAGCGTGGTGTCTTCCATAGAGATATAAAATTGGAGAACCTCCTAGTGAACACGGACACATTGGATGTCAAGTTGACTGACTTCGGGTGCGGCATGCTCATGAAGGACTCTGCCTACATGGCCTTCAATGGTATGTTTTATTATTTGCTAACGGGTTGTTTAGCTCACTGAAAGAAATCCTGCTGTACATGCTGTAGAAATGCATCAAAATCTCTTCCATCTCTTTAGGCACAGAAATGTTCTGTCCACCGGAGTTCGATGTCGACGGCAGGTACCATGCAAAGCCGGCGACAGTTTGGTCATTAGGGATCCTGCTTTTCGTGATGGTGTGCGGGTATTATCCAGATGACAAAGACCTGCACATGATCAGTAAGAACGACTGGTCCAACCCTGACCTGTCACAAGGTGAGATCTCCATCAGAGATTAACAATTTGAGCTCTAAATATAAAAGTATACAATTTGAAATCTAAATATAAAAAGGTATAAAGTATAAGTTGATAATCAGACATCTCTCTCATCTTTTTGCACAGAATGCTGCCAGATGATTTGCTCTTGTCTGCAGCCTGATCCACAGCAGAGACTTATTCTGGAGGAGATGTGGCTTCACGACTGGTTTATGGTACTACGATTAGAGTCCAAGATTTGCTAAATGTTTTTTCATATAATCATCCTAAACATTTTGTCAAATTTGCTCTAAATTTAATGTGTTTAGATATATAACACTGATTTATGTTTTTGTTTCAGGTCGTGGAGTAAGATGCGGAGAGCAGCAAAAAACCCTCTGTTGTTTTCTATCTTCAGTCAGCTTTGCGTCTGGCAGACTGACGTGAGTGGCCTTTCCATCCCTCCACTTAGGCCTTGGTGTCTTTCATCCTGGAAGTGCCTGGCACCTTGACGCGGCATTATTTATATTAATAATTTGTTTTAGATATTTGTATTAAGTATTAAGATATTTGTGTTTCTATTATTATATTTGAACGTGTAATTTTTGTAAGTATAATAATAGTATAAGTATAATAATAGAATAATAAGTATAATTTTTATAAGAAAGTGCATTAAGATTATTAAGTTTAAATTTACATTTTTTTAAGATTTATTAAGTATTAAGATATTTATGCACTTTGTTGTATTATCAGAGAGTGACTGTAAATTGGACATCTTTCTTTCTCCTGACTGCTGTAATCCATTTATGTATTTTATTCCCCTATTTTGGAAAGCTGTGGAAATAATAATAATATTAAAAAATTATCAAATAGTTGTAGTTTCCCATTCACCACTATAAACTCATCCATGACACAAAGGTTTAGAGTGTACACAAATAGGCCTATTAAGAAATGTCAAAATGATGTTAAAAAAAATTATGTTCACTTCACACAAAAACACATCCTATGTTTGACTTTATTATTTGTTTTAGAATTTATTATTATTATTATTATTATTATTATTATTATTTTGAGTTAACTGTACTAAAACCTAAGATTTATAAAGCACATTAGTGTAAACGTTCAACTGACAACATGTACATTGTGCATACGACTTATCATAGTTATGTAGTAATTTCTCTACTCAATATAATTAATATAATTTTATATAAAGAAACAACTTTATGATGGCAAGATCTGCAGTGTTTACCCACACTAGAAAGCGATACAATTGTTGAAAAGTTTATAATGGAGAATGCTGTGCCTCTCGTTCATTCAGATTCGCGGACCGAAACTGATATGTAAAATACTTTATTACACAGCTCACTGGAGTACTACATTCTTATTAGTCAATCTCAGCGTTCAGCAGCCAAATATTTAGGAATAAATTGTATTTATGAATATATTTGGAAATGCGTAAGTGTAGGTCCACAGCCTCTGTGGAAACAAGCAAGCTGTATTTCATCGGAATATACCTATAGACGCATAAATATTACATTAGTATACAAATAAAACAAAACAAAATTAATGTGACCGTAATTTCCAAACATTTGTCTGTAACAGTATACATATTTACAGTTCTTTGTCCAGCAGAGGGCTCTGAAGTGCTTCGAAACGAAGATGTATCGTCTTCAATTAACTTAGTACTAAATGCGTCGCTCTGTCTACATTAGTAAGAGTTGAAAGGAAAGCATAGTCGCTCCCAAATCCTTTTCAGACTCGGTTTACCAGCGAAATGTTGTTAGGAAATGAAATATAATGGACTCGGATGGGAGACAGGTTGACAGCGTTAACTATGCTAAAGTTACAGGTAAAATGTGCAGAAGTGAACACGTAGCAACATATACGTTAACAGAAAACCTAGCTAACTAACGTTAACATATTTCGCAGTTGGTTAAGCAGGTGATCGTCACGGTTTGTCGTTTTTAGTGTTTTATGCATTGAAATATAGTGTTGTTAGTGACTGTTTTTCATTGAATAAGAACGCTTATTTCAATATTGATCACATTTTTGCAAGTTATTGATAACTTAAATACTTAAAAGTAATTTAATAAAACATCCTTAATTATATAATTCAATCATAAGTCACAAACAACAAAAACAAACAAACAAATTCCTATTTAACAAATTCCTATTTAACGTGATGACGTCGTGACGTACAGCGTGTCAGGATGGCCGAGCGGTCTAAGGCGCTGCGTTCAGGTCGCAGTCTCCTCTGGAGGCGTGGGTTCGAATCCCACTTCTGACAACAACCTTTTCGATTTTTTATTTTATTTTATTTTATTTTTTTCAACACGACGAGATCGTGTTGTTGTTGAAAGCGACTGTTTTCCGTCTATTTCATAAAAGAGCTGACCGGAAGTTTTTCATCTTGGGTGTTTGGGTACGATGTGACATGCTAAACAAGTACTGTACTCGTTATTTTACTGTTTACATGCAGCTTATACTATTTTTAATTGAAATAATACGTTCATAAATGATATACAAAAAAAGAAAGAAAAGTCAGCTTACTCCTTTCAATCGCTAGAGGGCGGCGTAATTCACCCGACTGCTTTCACATCAGTTTACCAGCGGAGTCACGAAGAAATGAAACATGGCGGACTCGGATAGGAGACAGGTTGACAGCATCAACCATGCTACAGGTAAAATATACAGACTGAAACTTTTTTAACGTGTGCTTTTACTGAATTAAACACGTAAGTAAGCAGTCGTTTATAGTCGTTAACGGAGAGCTCGTGTTGCCGCTGATCGTCACTGACACAGCTGACTTGACATATGCAGAGTGGAAATTACATCATGCTGTTTTTGTCATTTGGAACAGATAGAAATCAAACTACATAGACACGGTTGCGATGTTCACTGTGGTTTGCATGTGTAACTGGATGTGTTTGCAAGACGAGCTGAGTCTCTGTGCAACGTTCTTTAGTTTGGTAAAGATCGAGTGAGGCAGCATGATGAAATAACACTGCAAAGTCAGTGTCAAGATTTCTGTCATTATTAATTCAAACTTATACTGACTTCTCAGTAAATTAGTATCTTCTATCACTAGTGTTTATGCAAATAAAGAGCAGTTTTAACTTTGGATGTGTTTTAAATGTGTCACAGATAAAGGTGTAAAGTTGCAAGAAATTGCACGGGTGAAGGTAGGTCAAGTCTTAATTTTTTTAATTTATTTATATATATATATTTAACAATATTCATAGTTTAATTAATTGTATTTCATTTTGCTAAATTTTTTATTTTTTTTATTTGTTTATTTTTTTGTGTGTGTGTGTTTGTTTTTCAATTTACGAAATATCACAATCACAATGGCTGTGTCTCAAAACCTAGTGAGCTGCCTACCTGAACAGCTTTTTGGGCATCACAGCCACATTCTCAGCAGACATTGAAGCTCTAGTTGCCCAAAATGCAGGCTAGGTTTTAAGAGACATTCTGTTCATTTACAGTGACACCAGACTATTACAGATTCCCCTCTTTTTATCTATAGAATGAGGGTAAGGAATTGACCAAAGAAGAAAAGCAGCGTCTTAGGAAAGAGAAGAAGCAGCATAAAAAGAATAAAAAAGATGACAAGGGTCCTCCAGAGAAGGAAAAGGAGAAAGAGAAAGCATCAGTACCAGCTCCATCAAAACCTGCCACACAGAGCCCAGCACATAAAGGTACTTCAGCCTGCTTTACTGCTGTTTCAAAATCATTTTCCTGCATCTAAAGTTGATTAAAAGTAATTTAATTTTGATTCAAAATTTAAATAGGGATAACTGGGCAAAATTATTTTTGAGGCTGTAATTTATTTTCTTATCTAGACTGGATTAATATTATTAGTAGTTTCAGAGTTGTCTATTGTCTTTCTTAGTATAGAAAGATGTGAACAACAACAAATGTATTTTTTTACTACTATATATGATAACCTGTATGATTACTGTTTAATAAACTTTTACACTTATAGTTTGGTTCTGTTAGTCTAGAGTCTAGACCAAAAAATAAAAACAGAAAGTCATATATTTAGTTCTGGTTCACTTAGAACTCACTAAACTTAAAGATACAAAACAAAAGACATAAGGATACAGTCACAACCTGATTGGACAGCTCTTATGAGGTATATTTTGAGAGCTTACCAGACATCCAAATCAATCCCGTTTGCTGGGCTAAATGCGTGTATTGTACATGTGTAAACATTGTGGTATTTTTACCAGCTGACAGCTTACAAAGTGCTCATAAAATGTGAAATTGGGTCAAAACAGCAGCTGGAATTCCTCCGTTATACACACAAATGATGCTCTGATCCCCCATGACGAGAAGAACCAGGGGTCCGTTCTTTGTATGTCGCTGACTCAGTTAACTGGATTTGATTGTTGATGATTTTGCTTGATCCTGGATTGGTTGGTTCTTCGAAGCTCATCCTGGACTTGCTGTCATAGCAACAGGTCCGTAAGCTTAAACCTGCTCTGGAGTAGGCTTATTTCATATAAGCAGGATTAGAGCGCATCTTTTTAAGCAGAATTGATACTTAAAATCTGTCCCAGCCACTGCTACTTTATTATAAGAGTTCCTTACTGATCCAGGGACAGTAATTTAAAATAATAATAATTTAAAAATTAATTGAAAAATAATAGGCCTATAATAATGTTGTGTAGTCTATAATACTATAGACACAGCCAGTTTTACTAATTGAAATATTTATTCATGATAAAATAATTACTTTATAATTGTATTGGAATCTTACACACATGCTGTACAGTTAATCTGAGCCGTGCATTAATTTGAGTGGTGACAGCTATTATGGGAGTGGCTTGATGGAGCGCAGGAGATGTAGATAACATGATCTTGATCCTTAAGAAACTTTAATTAATGCTGTCATGTAAAAAATCTGCTTCAAAGATAAAATTAAATGAATTGCTAAATACAACATTGAAATAAAATGTAAAGCCTGTACAAATCCTAGAAATCATGAATATAAATAATTGGGAATCATGTAAAAAACATAAATTGAAATAAAAACTGCACGTTTCATTTATCTATTATACTATTTATGTAGTTTTGTTCACTTGGCTGTTTCCTTATAAAAGTCCAGAAATTTGTTAAGTTTTTCGTCAGGTGTCTTTTTTTAATTATATGATGTCATTATGTTGCGTTCTTGTTGCCAGCCAATCGCTGCATTGCTGATCGTGGTTTCGAGTATCGATACATCTGCCCTTTTCGGGGAACACGAGAACGCGCAGTAATCTTAGACAACTTAATCCAGATATTTTAATCAAATCCGCAAATTCGTTTGAAGAACCAAATTAGCCAGAGATCAGTTATCACGATTAGAAGATCTGGCATCTTTCAAATCATCTCAGATGTACGAATAACTGGCCCCAGGTATGCTTGAGCAAACAATTGTTTCAGTCGAGCCACACCGGAGTTTGTTTGGAAGCTGACGGTTTGCTTGTTTGGTGTGCACCAAAGTTCGCTTACTCAAATGAATCACACTAACAGAGCAGCGTTCATTTAAATCTAATCAAACCTGCCAAGTGTAAACACAACCCTAAGTCTAATGTCTGTTTTTTTGAGTGCTTTTTAATTGTTTGACCCTTTTATTTCATTAGTAGCTCCTGCACCTGTAAATGCGTCTACATCTGAATCTCCTGCTGCAGAGAAGTCTGCCAAGAGCAAAGCGGAACTGCGAGCAGAGCGTCGGGCACGGCAAGACTCAGAACGAGCATCAAAAAAGGGCCAGAAAGAAGGGGGGCAGCAATCAGCCTCCAGCAAGCCTAAAGCTACCCCTAATGAGCTTCAACCAGGTAATTCACTGCTTCTAAAAGGTTATTCCAGGGTGGGACGTTTGGGCATTTACACAGTGGCCCAAATATAATCAGCCATTCCATTTTTTTTTTTGCAGCCATTTAAATTTTTTCCCTCATTCAAATAAATATATATAAAAAATAGGGATGCACTGAATGTTCAGCAACTGAAATTATTCGGCCCAAAATAGCAAAAAAAGCTCTATCGGTGTTCGGCCGAATAAGCGAAAACACTGAATAAATTGTACCGAACAATGACGTGACACGATCAAATAGAGGCGTGCACTAATGCAGCAAACATGTCGGCAGTGTGGAAGCATTTAAAACTGTCAGAGAAAGACGCAAAAATCATTACAAGCACCGACAGCGAGAGACTGCTTAGTACTGCATCTCATGTCTCTGATGAAAAGAGGAAGGGTGGTTGTTGCTGGTTACTGTTTGATGACTGAAATCGTGAAATGACCTTAAATAATTAGTAAATAAACTCCAGTTTTGTAAAATAAAATAAAAAAGTAAGACAATGATAATAATAATAATAATTACAACAGCTCTATTAATACATTTATTATAACATTCACACATAGTGTTCAAATTGGGATCTGTGATTACATTCTAATGTTTTAAAAGAATTCTCCTCAGTAAGGCTGCATTTATTTGTACAGTAAAAAATACATGCCTGGTTCAAGAAGGGGGTCTCAAAAATGGCCAAAAAATATTATTTTACTAACTTATTAATTTTAAGTTAAATTATTGTTTTGTAATTGATTTGAATTTTTTTTTCATTGAAAAGCAAGACAAAACACTAAAAGCACATTTTGGATATTTAATTTATGCAGTGGTGAAAAAAATTGACAAAATACATGACAAAATTGACAAAATTCATTTTGTTCGGCTTTGGCCAAGAATTTTCATCCCTAAATAAATCATTCTGAAGTACACTGCCATTCTGAAGTTTGGGGTGGATACGATTAAATGTTTTTAAATGTTTTTGAAAGAAGTTGCTTAAATGCTCACCCTTTTGTGTGATTTTAAAAAGAGGTAATATTAATATTGTGAAATATTACTGCAATTTGAAATAACTGTTTTCTGTTTGAATATATTTCCAAATGTAATTTATTGCTGTGACATCAAAGCTGAATTTTCAGCAGCCATTCTCCAGTCTTTAGTGTCACATTAAAAACAAATGTGTATATATATATTTTAAAATACATATATTTATTTCTAATTCAAAAATACACACATACACACACACGTTTGCCAACACACATATTTACAGATGTTTTATGAGTTGGATAAGCAAAATTACCCAGCCTTATTTTTATTTCCTTTCTCTTTTTTTCTGTTAGTAGTGAAAAGGTTACCGGAGCACGTTCAAGTGGACGACCCTGCTGCATTGAAGAAGTTGGCCAAAAAGCTTGAGAGGCAGCAGGTGAGACAAATCCACAGTCATGATTTGCCTGTTGTCTGATTATTGCCCCTTGACAGATGATGGATTCATCCAGGTGTTTTCTGAGATCCAATTTGCAGCGCTTTTTAACCCAGGTCCTTCCTATGTCTTACAGAAGTCAGGGCATGGATGCGGTTTAAATATAACTGGAGTCAAGGTCTGGCTCCACACTTTTGTGTGCAGTGTATTGTTGAATTCTCTCTATGTGTAATGTGTTTTTTATTCTTGGTGAAAGTTATTGACTCTTCTTGGCTTTAATGTCTGCTGGAGGTGATTTCATTGTGATTATTATCATTACATTGTGTTCATGTGATGAGCTAGATGTCCTATGTGGGTGAACTTTTGAGTGTGATTTATTTTACTTTTTTATGTTAGTAGGTGTAGCTCTATAACTCTCTATAGCTCTATAGCTTTCAAAGTCCACTGTGGAGCCCCTCTTCATTTGTGCACGTTTGTGTCATGCACAGTGTTCTGTTGCAGCCTCAGCTCTTGACCTGAGGAGGGAGGATGTGACCTCCAGAGCGTTTGACCTTGAGCGAACAAAATACTCACATCCAATGTTGTTGTTTTTTCTGCTCTCTTAGGTTCCTTTGAGGTCAGATTATGGATACAAGGTCAGCCTGTTCTCACATCTACACCAATACAGCCGGAAAAACCCTCCCACCCAGCAAATCAGGTATTGTAAACAATGTATCTTCTACATTAGTTACAGTTTTGTCTTGTCGGGGTTATATAAGGGGAAATCTGGTTGTAAATCTGGTAGGGGTGACCCCGAATAGTCGAAGATTCGATGCTTCCATAGGAGGAGCCTGATTCGATTACCGATCTCATAGTCGAATATTCGCAGAAGTGTTATGAAACGAGGATCGTGCCATTTTGGCTATATGGGGGTGCTCAAACGTCTGATTTCACATAGAGCTACCGGTTTTCTCCTAATAAGTTAATACAGGTACATCTCAATAAATTAGAATGTCGTGGAAAAGTTCATTTATTTCAGTAATTCAACTCAAATTGTGAAACTCGTGTATTAAATAAATTCAATGCACACAGACTGAAGTAGTTTAAGTCTTTGGTTCTTTTAATTGTGATGATTTTGGCTCACATTTAACAAAAACCCACCAATTCACTATCTCAACAAATTAGAATATGGTGACATGCCAATCAGCTAATCAACTCAAAACACCTTGTAAAGGTTTCTTGAGCCTTCAAAATGGTCTCTCAGTTTGGTTCACTAGGCTACACAATCATGGGGAAGACTGCTGATCTGACAGTTGTCCAGAAGACAATCATTGACACCCTTCACAAGGAGGGTAAGCCACAAACATTCATTGCCAAAGAAGCTGGCTGTTCACAGAGTGCTGTATCCAAGCATGTTAACAGAAAGTTAAGTGGAAGGAAAAAGTGTGGAAGAAAAAGATGCACAACCAACCAAGAGAACCGCAGCCTTATGAGAATTGTCAAGCAAAATCGATTCAAGAATTTGGGTGAACTTCACAAGGAATGGACTGAGGCTGGGGTCAAGGCATCAAGAGCCACCACACACAGACGTGTCAAGGAATTTGGCTACAGTTGTCGTATTCCTCTTGTTAAGCCACTCCTGAACCACAGACAACGTCAGAGGCGTCTTACCTGGGCTAAGGAGAAGAAGAACTGGACTGTTGCCCAGTGGTCCAAAGTCCTCTTTTCAGATGAGAGCAAGTTTTGTATTTCATTTGGAAACCAAGGTCCTAGAGTCTGGAGGAAGGGTGGAGAAGCTCATAGCCCAAGTTGCTTGAAGTCCAGTGTTAAGTTTCCACAGTCTGTGATGATTTGCGGTGCAATGTCATCTGCTGGTGTTGGTCCATTGTGTTTTTGAAAACCAAAGTCACTGCACCCGTTTACCAAGAAATTTTGGAGCACTTCATGCTTCCTTCTGCTGACCAGCTTTTTAAAGATGCTGATTTCATTTTCCAGCAGGATTTGGCACCTGCCCACACTGCCAAAAGCACCAAAAGTTGGTTAAATGACCGTGGTGTTGGTGTGCTTGACTGGCCAGCAAACTCACCAGACCTGAACCCCATAGAGAATCTATGGGGTATTGTCAAGAGGAAAATGAGAAACAAGAGACCAAAAAATTCAGATGAGCTGAAGGCCACTGTCAAAGAAACCTGGGTTTCCATACCACCTCAGCAGTGCCACAAACTGATCACCTCCATGCCACACCGAATTGAGGCAGTAATTAAAGCAAAAGGAGCCCCTACCAAGGATTGAGTACATATACAGTAAATGAACATACTTTCCAGAAGGCCAACAATTCACTAAAAATGTTTTTTTATTGGTCTTATGAAGTATTCTAATTTGTTGAGATAGTGAATTGGTGTGTTTTTGTTAAATGTGAGCCAAAATCATCACAATTATAAGAACCAAAGACTTTACTTCAGTCTGTGTGCATTGAATTTATTTAATACACAAATTTCACAATTTGAGTTCAATTACTGAAATAAATGAACTTTTCCACAATGAATGAACTTTTCCAGATGCACCTGTATACAGCCTATTAAGATAATGCTGTAAATAAGAATCTGAAAACAAAGAAACTTTAAATAAATATTTAACGTGCGTGAATAAATACAACCACCCCTAGATTTAAGTTTCACTTTCCATAATCCGTGACCGACAGAGGAGCATCATGGCCGCAGGGATTTAAATCTTTCACAAGACTCAAACTGACACAGGCAGAGTGAAAGACTGGATTTTTTCGATCAGGTAGGGTACAAGTGATTTCAAAACATTTCGGCCGGTTTATATGTATCGTGTATTATTTTTTATCTCGTATAAGATGCATTTGGTTGAGTTACGCTGCAGTAGTACTATGGTGATTAGCTCTTCAGCGCGAGAAGAACAAACTGCAGAATATTAGTAACTATGACTGGGACTATACACATAACCTGATAATGAGAACACTGTTATTATAAAACGCTGTGAATCTTTAGTGTTTAGTTGCCGTGTTTTTGCACGTTGTTGCGTGAAGAACGTGTCCACAAAAAGAGTTCATTCAGAGCCGCTATCAAATTCTTCATTCTACTGGTCATCTTCAGCACGCGCAGCTCAAAACAGAAATGCTGAACATTAATAACTACTGTCATGTACATAACGTTATAATGAGAGCGCTGTTGTAAAAAAAAAAATGTTGTGAGGTTTGTGAGGTTCTTAGGGTTTCGCTGACATTTAATGTTAACTATCTTTTAATCAAAACATAAAACATTATTTTTGTATCTGGAGGCGTCCGTTACACATTTTCCCTGTGTTAACGTCAGTAATTATGACTGTCGAATGTCTGACTTGACTCTTGGTAATGTATTGCCCTCTGCCCCCAAACATATGATTCGACTATCAGTCGACTATCGGCAAGATTTGAAAATTCCAATTCGACTATGAAAATCCGTAGTCGGGGACACCCCTAAAATCTGGTGAGATTTTTTAAATGTTAATGAAAGATGTCTCTTATGCTCATCCAGGCTGAGTTATTTTGGTCATAAATACAGTAAAGACAGTAATATTGTGAAATATTACAATTTAAAATAAGTGCTTTTGAATATATTTTAAAATATAATTCCTGTGATATCAAAGCTGAATTTTCAGCAGTCATAACTCCAGTCTTCAGTGTCACATCATCCTTCATAAATCATTATAATATGCTGATTTAGTGCTGAACAAACACTTCTTCTTACTATCATCAATATTGAAAACAGCTGTGCTGATTTGTATGGAAATCATTACACATTTTTTTCAGGATTCTTTGATGAAGAGAAAATTCGAAAGAATTGCATTTATTTGAAATAGGAATCTTTTGTAGCAATATAAAAGTATTTATGGCTTTTGATCAGTTTAATGCATCAGTCTCTTGAAAAAAAAAAAGAGGTTGGAAAATGATTATAAAAATACAATTATGGCATAACAAACTTTACTAACATTATATGTAAACCTCAGTGGAAAAAATAAAAATACAATTTTACAATTAAATGTTTATTTTTCCGGAAGAGACATATTAGTAATTAAGCTCAAATAACCTAGATGACTCAGTTGGTTGACTTATTATTTGATATTGTTTATTTTGTAGCATCCCTGCCACAGTTATTCACCCATCCATTGTTCGGTTGGGCCTGCAGTACTCTCAGGGCATTATAGCAGGATCCAATGCTCGATCTGTGGCCCTACTACATGCCTTCAAACAGGTAATACATAATAAAACCTATAAAATAGCTCAACAATTCTTAATTTTGGATTGAATTAGTGTTTAAATTATTTTTTTTATAGGTTATTCAAGACTATAGCACACCTCCAAATGAGGAGTTGTCAAGAGACCTTGTGAACAAGCTGTCACCTTATATCAGGTACACTTTCTTCCTTGTGAAAATTGATATAGCATGAGCTCAGATGTAGATGTGTTTTATTTGATCTCTGATTTTACATGGAAACAGATGTTTAACAAACACTGCAAATTCTCATTACGCCTGCAGTTTTCTCAGCCAGTGTCGACCCCTTTCGGCCAGCATGGGCAATGCCATCAAATACATCAAGAAGGAAATCTCAAATATACCCAGTCAATGCAAAGAAGAAGAGGTAAAAATAGTCACCGAGTCACTAGTTTAGAGACATTTAACATACAGTATTCTTCCTGTGAATTACTAAATGCAATGTTTTCTCAATAGGCCAAAGGGAAACTGCAGGCATGTATTGATAGTTACATAAATGAGAAGATCATTTTGGCTTCTGAAGCCATTTCTAAGTATGCTATTGAGAAGATAAGTAACGGAGATGTCATTCTTGTTTATGGCTGGTAAGATTTTTCAGTTAATTGATGTAATTCTGTAATAGTCTGGATTCATTCAGAAGTGTTTAAGAAGTGCCTTTCTTGTCTTTTTCCAGCTCTTCACTTGTCAACCACATTCTGTGTGAAGCATTTGAAAAGCAGAGGAAGTTCAGAGTCATAGTTGTGGACAGTCGGCCCAGGCTGGAGGGCAGAGAGGCGCTGAGGCGTCTGGTGAAGAAAGGCATCCGATGTACTTACGTGCTCATATCTGCCTTGTCCTACATTCTGCCTGAAGTGAGTCATTCTTTTCAGTAAAGCTTTTTACAAGCACTTTTTATTTTTAGCTCATTGCGAGGTAAGGTGATTTCTTACCAAAGTGCATGTGCTTTCAAAGGATTGATTATGTGTGTGACATTAGCGGTTGCTAAAAATACAGCTTAATTATGGTTTGGTACTTTCTTTCTTCACAATACACAGTAGCAACTGAAGTGGTGCTAATAGAACAAAGATAACTGCTTGGTTTTATCAGTCTCTGCCAAATTTAACCACTTTCTTTAAGAACACTAAGATTTTAGAACAGCATGTGCGCTTTATACAAGTATGCTTTTATTACGGACATTCTTAGATGGCAATTACAGTGTTATTTCAAAAGAATATATGGCACTGCAAGGTTCTGAATGTTTAGATTGTTGTGTTAAAATATAATATGCACTACTGTTCAAAAGGTTGGGGTCATGAAGATTTTTTTTTTTTAATGTCTTTCAAAAAGCCTCTTATCGAACATACAGTAAAACAGCAATAATGTGGAGTAATATTACAATTTAAAATGACTGTGTTCTATTTTAATATATTTCAAAATGTCATTTATTCCTTTGATGGCAAAGCTGAATTTTCAGAAGTCATTACTCCAAGTTTCAGTGTCACATGATCCTTCATTTTTGTGTTTCAGGATGAATAGCTCAAAAGAACAGTATTTTTAAAAATAGAAATCTATGATAAATGTCTTTACCGTCACTTTTGATCAATTTAATGCATAAATGCTCAATAAAAGAATTAATTTCCAACCAAAAAAAAAACAAACATTTTGAATGGTAGTGTGATCACACTAAAGTTAACTGGCTTTTATGTTTTCATTAAAAAAAGATTGTTATCTGAATGCTGAATCAGAACCTGGACTCTGCACTCTTATTTCCAGGTATCCAAGGTATTTCTTGGTGCCCATGCACTCCTTGCTAATGGATATGTGATGTCACGTGTGGGAACTTCCCAGATTGCCCTGGTAGCAAAAGCCTACAATGTACCAGTGCTGGTCTGCTGTGAGACCTACAAGTTCTGTGAACGAGTGCAGACTGACTCTTTTGTATCCAATGAATTAGGTAACTGTGATGTGTGGCTTATTTTATTTTCTAAGTAACATATAGGTATTCACACACACAAAAAAACATAAATTTTTTTTACAGATGACCCGGATGACCTGATTGTGACCAGAAATGGGAAGACCCACCTAGAGAACTGGCAGACTGTTAAATCACTGGGGCTTCTGAACTTGGTGTATGACGTGACGCCACCAGACTTTGTGGACCTTGTGATCACTGACTTGGGCATGATCCCCTGCACCTCTGTGCCTGTGGTACTGCGAGTCAAGAACGTAGATCAGTGAAGAGCAGACGAACACGGTTCTGCTTCCCTCTTGCATCTGCACATAAAAGAGTCTGTGCACATAGGGCTTCTGGCACCCAATAAACATATCTATGAAATCGAACAAGCTTTTCAAATAAAGGCACAGTTTATGTCCTCACTAGTGGGGGATCCATTTAATTTCAAATTGTATAACTGGTCCAAGTCCAGTTTCTAAAAAATGTCCAACTAATGAGATTTTCTTTGGAAAATTCTCAAATTAGTATTATGAATTGTTGTACACAAGATCAAGAATGTCAGATTGCTTTGTTCTTGTGTCAGACCCACGAAATTCAAGAAAGTGTCTGTAAAGCCTATGTGCTTTCAATTTAGGCCCATCGTGGTGGTCAGTGCATAGACATAAACATAAGAAACATCTATCATCCTTTTTGGATAGTTTCTGTTGCCGAAGTCCTTTCATAGATGTGAAAAAGGGAAAAAGAACATGGTGCAAATGTGTGTAAAATCATGCAAAAGCTGAATGTGTTGCATAAGAGGTTTTGTTTGTATTACCAAAACCTTGGAAACGCTACAGAAAAAATAAATGGTTTAGATAAAAAAAAAAAAAAAACTGCTGTTGGCTGATTCTTTGTGATATTGTGACAAATCTTTATTTTAGGTACCAGGCTGCCAAGGTGCATGCTGAATTCCCTATTACAATACTACATTATTAACAAAAACCTGCATAATGTCATTTACGTATGTCAGTATTCTACTAATAGTGTGTCCGTCTATATATCTCATATGAAACAGATTCCCTTTTACACTCTTACGCTGCCAAAAAGAAAAGCATACAGTTACAGAGGTTGAAGGATCATCAGTTAGGATATAACATGACATCTGTAAACAGCAGGATGTGGCAGTAACGATCTACATTTTTCACAAATAAGTCCTACAACATTCATTTGCCAAAATTAATTGTCTTTTTATACATCAAAAACACTAATTTTTAAATAAACACTTGAGTAAACATTTTTAAAAATGAAGATAATTTTTGTCTTACACAAAATATTTGTCCTTGATAATCATTGTTAAAATACATCAGTGCTTCACTTTGACATGTTTAGAGTCTAAACATCAGTCAGAAATGTGGCTGCCCTCCAAACACAATCAGCGAGGTCAGTTTTTCCTTTACAGACCAGTCTTGTCAAGGCTGTGAAAATGTGTCAGTATTCATGAAAGCTTTCAAAAAAATATATAGATAGATAAGTATAAATAAAAAAGATTTAAGAACCTTGAGGGTTAAAAGAAAGTGAAACATTCAACAAACTGTAGAAACTTGTTCATTTTAAAAAAAATAATGTCATGCATACCTGCTTTTGGCAAGTTTAAAAAACAAGAAACTCAAATGTTCTGCAGATGGTTCATACCGTCCAGTGTATGAAACTCTTTGGTGTCTTCTGCACCATTTTCAATAAGCTTGATGCATTTTGTGGCTCCACTGTCAGCCCAACTGTCAGTTTTCTTTAAAACTCAAGTGTTCTTGACCTTTCGCCTTTGTGTGAACCAGAGTAAAGTTGAAACCACAACTGTAGATCCGGTTAGTATCCCAAGCACCTTAACTATAGGAAACTCGCCCTGCAATTGTTAAAGAATAATGAACGTGTGCGATAAAGGAGTAATGGCCAACCTGTTTGGGATGATTTGACGGAGGTCTCACCTGTCTCATGCACTTGTATCCACGGAAATTATGCAGACAGCTACACTCAAAGAACCCTGGTCCATATGGACTGCAGAATGAGTTTTCAGGGCAATCCCAAGCTGAAGCATAATCATGAAGAAATGCATTGAAATACATTCATTTTTTTCATTTTGAAGACTGAGATTCCAGTTTATTAATTACTTACGCATCTGCGCAGTCTGATTGCAAATATTTTTCTATCTTTCGCAGACTTTGGCATTGTTTTTCACTTCAACCTTCTCCCATGATGCATTGCCCCCTGGACACTCCAGTTTTGAGGGCAGTAAACTAAGTAAAGATTTGTCAAGTTAACTCAATGTGTTTAAATTTAAATCAGCTATTTTCAGTCTCTTAGATCTTTTAAATGCCATGAACCCATGGATGAATATCATCATCACAATACCCAATTTATTCTGTGAAATAAATCATGTAAATACAGTATACATAAAATATAATTTGAAAAAATATTTAGTTTTTATTATAGTTACAGAATTACATTATTTCCATTGCACATACTGTTAGATGTATTATTTATTTAAATATTTTTATTTATTTTAATGTATTTATTCTTTTTATTATTATTTATTTATTTAAAATTCTTTTATTAATTTTGATTATATACCTATTACACTGTTTTTTCTAAACTTTTTCATGGACCCCCTGATCTCCAGATCCCAGCTGAAAACCACTGACTTAAATGTTATAAACATGATATAAAGTGCTCACGCATAACTTACAGTTGGGTAAGATGGCTGAAACCCTGAAATATGAAATTGCTCAGATTGGAGATCGGGTTGTTGGAGAGGTCTCTGTGAAAATATAGAATGACAACAGTTAGATATTCAATTTAGTTCTAAAAATGACAGATTATCATGATAAAAACCTGCTCTGGTACATACATTATGAATGCTGTGGATGAATTATACAGGTGCTCTACATGACTAATAGAGCAGTTTGCCAAGTCCAACCTAAAACAGTACAGTACAGTTAGATTTATACATAGAAAATAAATGTCATAATTAATAATAATTTAAAAACTTTAGAATACTAGAAAGTTTTCCTACCCTATAATGTTGTCTATACTGCTGGTATTATTATTTTCAAAACAGCAGCGTCCCCTAATATGGCCTTTTGTTAGGCAGAAATCCCAGACAGGACTGTCTTGTCGGACAGTCCCTTCACACATTTGACATAACTAGCGAAAACAAAGGTGAAAGCTTTAAAAACATTATAAAACAACATGCAATGTTTTACTTTACGACAGTGATGACAAATGGCAACAATGTAACTTATCTACTGTAGCATGTAAGTATTATTTCATTAGACATTTTGCGAATCGTCTCACCTGTGCGTCAGTATCCTGGCTGTCGACATATACATTGAATAAAACAATAAAAACAGTACATAAATAAATAGATGTTGTAACGCTAGCTGTCATTTTCGCCAAAACAAAGTCATGTGACTCGATGATCAAGTGACGTTCAAGTGCCGCGACCCCATTTGTGTCAACAAAGCGACGCAAATATTTAGCATTTCTCACTGTGAAATTTCGATAGAGACGAAATACTGACAAAACACAGGTAGCTTTTACACGATTCATGTTATTGAACTGATATAGATCATTGTCGCCATACCATCGCCATTTATATTCAGTCTGGAAATTTAAAATAAGGCACTTTTTTATGTTTAATCGTTTTTTTTAACATTTTAAGCATACATCCCCTGTTGTTTAATTAATGCTTAATTAACATATAAAACATAAAATTAATTATCAAACATAAATTAAACTCAATAACAACAAGTAGTTTGGCTACAAAAAAAAAAAAAAATACCCCCCCTTAAATGTGGATTTTGGACTGCCCCAGCTCAGAGTGACACTGAAAATAAATAAATAAATAAATAAAAATAATAATAATAATAATAATAATGATGATGATGATAAATAAAATAAATGTTTAAAAAGTAAATTAAATTAAATGAATTAAATGTAAAAATAAATAAACTAATTTCATGTGCTAATTTTAGACAAATTAGTGTTGAGTGCATTTGTCAAGATAAACCATTCAGCTGTTACCAAAGTTACTGTAATAAATAAATAAATAATATCTTTCAGATATGGGACTTTTAAGTTTATCCATAACTATAATACTAACGACAAAACACTATGGTGACCTGTTGAGTTAATTTAGGCAACCCTATTGCCCATTTTGGTGCTTTTTAATTAATAAATTTGATAACTTTTGTCTATTATTTTTTGTGTAATGTTTATTGCTATGAAGTTGCAAAAACTAACTATACTAGACATAACAGGGCAATATATATATATATATATATATATATATATATATATATATTAAAGTTTGACAAAATTTTGCTAAAGCACCTCCTTTCACTTTTTCTTTCTTTCAAAACAGAAAGACGGGGCATTACATACCTCAAATCACAAAGATGGTTTAACCTGCTGTTGTGAGAAATGATTTAGCTAATATTTAAATACTCTTTGATGCAGCTTAACCGCATTGCTTGTGTCACACAGCCATTTTTGAGCCCATTTAAATGTTAAACTTAAGTTTAAACACTTACTTAAGTACAAGTTTATGTCGTTAAGGAAAGACTGTTTACTATGTTTGCGACTTGTTCATGCCAAAGGACCGAATGAACATTTTTACGCAATACCTCCCCCCGCTCTCGAGCAATGGTTTGATCCGGTTTGACTGTTGCAACGCTTCTGGAGAGCGCAGATACATATTGAACACATTACAGCGGAGCGGCTTCATCTGTAACGCTGGACGGGTTCGCTTCAATGCAGACTGATGCGTGTTCTTCTTAAGTTGGTGCACAATATCGGTCTCTCGAAATGCATGCTGCGACAAACAGTGTCTTCATTTGTTTTCTCTCCATACTCGTTCGTATGTACCAATGTCGGTAGAAACAGGGGCTGTAGACACCCGTGGAGCACCTTTGCGTGGAGTAATCTGAAAGTTAATTGGATCTTGGGCCTTGAGACGACACTTGTGTGTTTTTCAGACTCGACTCCTCATTCTTTTACAGCGCGCGAGGAAGAGAGACGACAGATTCAGCGATAAACTGCCGACAATGAACGTGGAATTACCTCCGGTTGCAACATGGCTGCTGCTTAAATGTTTATTGGAAAAGTTCAGCCCTGAACATTAAGAAAGTTTTTAAAATAATCCAGGTCGCAAGAACGAACTTTTCTGGTGTAATTGAGCTCTGGACTGGACTACAGAGGGACTCGGTCGCAGTCACTCAGTTTGGTCCCTGCATGACAGCAAACCAACACCGAGGGCTTTCCGTGAACACTCTCGCGCTTCAACTCGGTCAAAGACTTGTGATCTTACAGCACAAAATGCATTTCTCCATCCCCGAGACGGAGGTCCGCTCCGATGAAAACGGCTCGTCTTATGTGGTAAGTGCGGAGGAGGTCAAATAAGCGATGCGTCTATCTTTTACATTTGGAGACGCTGTACAATAATCGTTGTGAAGGAATCTTTTGAGTGAATGAATCTTTCGCAGATTGACGGAATATGAGGGAACCAGTCCTTTCATCCAGATCCTCATATGAGTCAGTCTCGTTCACAACGAGAGAAAGAGGCGGAAGAATTATGAATAGGCTAATGTATATTAAAATGACAGATCAACTTAATTTATTAGTTCATTTTGGCTGTTGGCTATCGTCTTCTTTTAAAATCCTTCACAGTTGACAAAATGGTAAATTATAGATGTACTGTGTTTCCATTTGAGGGTAACATGCTTAAAAATACTCTTTCTGGAGTCTCTTACTATGCAATTTTTAATAAAGGATAACAAGACTCGTTTTAATCTTGAAATACTCAGTTTTTATAAACGAATTGGTTGAGTGATTTAATTTTTCACTCATTATGCTCAACACAACCTGGCAAGATAAGAAAAAGGATTCAGTGAACAAAGTTGAATGAATAGTGAACGGATTCAAAAACACTAAAACCTAACTAAATATGAATATGGAATAAATATTAATATTCATACATCTATTGTAAGAGTATGGCTAATGTTTCTTAAAAAAAATTATGTACATAATTTGTCATTTTAATTTCAATCTTACATTTCAGTCTATTTATTTGATTTAATTTCAGTCTTAAAATTGCAAGATTTT
Source organism: Spinibarbus caldwelli (assembly GCA_039654775.1). Classification (NCBI taxonomy): domain Eukaryota; kingdom Metazoa; phylum Chordata; class Actinopteri; order Cypriniformes; family Cyprinidae; genus Spinibarbus; species Spinibarbus caldwelli. The sequence goes on along the minus strand of CM077240.1, from coordinate 15,075,425 downwards.
ATATGCATCCCTTTACAGCTTAATGAACTTTACCTTTACAGCTTATTAAAAGGCACCAAAAAATTTGGAATCAGATCAGGAAGCTTTGCTATGGATGTTCAAAAACACTCCAGCTAGCATCTTCTAGAGTTATTGTTGTGTGAATTGGATTCACAATGTCTCAGTTCTTCTGGCATCTCTCCCACAGCCATATGCAGTGCAAGATTGCCATTTCTTTCAGCATAACAGTTATCCAGCCTAACTGGAAACAAAGCTGGCTCACTATGAAGACATGACACTTCATTTGTCTATGAAACAGCGAGTAGAGTCTATCAATAACAGACAGCTTCAGTTTGGCTCCTGAGGTTACATCTGTATTGCAGTGAACTGTGGATTGATTACAAAGCATATTTTACCTGAATCCTTCCTCGTAGGTGTCTGCAGATGTGCAGCCTTTGGTGTTGACTCTCCTTAGCCACCAAATGATTTGAATAAGGACTGAGATTATTTATGAGCTCCTCTGTGCACATGGATGCTCTCAGCACTCTTAAAACACCTCCAGGAGACCCGCACAGGTTTTAATGCACAGACCTGAAGATACCGTGAATCATTCCTAACAGATTGACTGCAAACATTGTTTGTGTCGATCTGTGACTGTGATTCAGAGAGAATCTCTCCATCACCGATCGTCAGTAACGTTCTCAATAGATAAGTCTTTCAAGGCCACTGAGATATAAATTGGTCAGATGTATGAATCACACTTTTTACTGCTTTTATATTTTTGTTTCAAGATATTTATTGTTTTGCATAATTTTAACATTTTGCATAACCAGGTTCATCCATTTACCGGTCAAGAGGGGGATTGGGAAGATTTTTTTGCTTTGCTTTTGAATGTCTCTTCTGTTCGGCAAGGCATTTACTTGATCAAAAAAATACAGTAAAAATTATGAAATATTATTTAAAATAACTGTTTTCTGTGTGAATAGGTCTATATTTTAAAATGTAATTAATTTTTTGTGATGCAAAGGTGAATTTTCAGCAGTTATTGCTCCAGTCTTCAGTGTCACATGATCCTTCAGAAATCATTCTAATATGCTGATTTGCTGATCAAGAAACATAGCTGATTATTATTAATGTTGAAATCAGTTGTGCTGCTTCATATTTTGTGGAAACCATGATACAGCGACATTCAAAAGTTTGGAGTTAGAAAAAAATTAATTAGTTCTTTAATTCATCAAGGATGCATTAAATTGATCAAAAGTGTCAGTAAAGACATTTATAATGTTACAAAAAAATATTCAAACAAATGCTGTTCTGAAATTTCTATCCATAAAGGAATCCAGAAAAATAAAATGTATCACGGTGTCCACAAAAATATGAAGCAGCACAACTGAAGACTGGAGTAATGATGCTAAGAATTCAGCTTTGCATCACAGAAATAAATTACATTTGACAATATATTCAAATAGAAAACAGTTATTTTAAAATATAATAATATTTCACAATTTTGTATTGTATTTTTAATCAAATAAATGCCGCCTTTGTTAGCAGAAGAGACATTCAAAAACATAAAACTGATTTAAAGACCTGAGATAGAGTGCTTTGTTCCTCTCAATTGTAGGTGATTTTCTAAAGACATCTAAAGCACAATGTTGTTTTACTCTATATTTGTCTTATTCTAAATTTGTCTTGCTCTATATTTGACAGGGAGTTGCGTATATGCTTTCTAGCCGTTCATGTCACCAAATATGCATACTTTGCCAAAGTGCCCAAAAATGAGTGGTCTGTAATTTAAATGGCAGACTTCCTGTTCAAAGACATGGGCAAAAAAGTATTGTATTTCCTGAAGACTTGCATACTCATTCATTCTTTTTTATATTTCACGACAAGTAAAGGCATGGCAGTTTCATCCTACCTCTGTCAGTAGACTTGTTCTAGCTTTGATATCTTTGATGACTCATCTGTATTAGCTGTGTAGCGGCGGTTGCATGCCGTGCTGTCAATAATTGGGTCATTGCGTGCTGTACATATTTGCACAAGTCTTTTTAAGAGCATTGAATGCATGTGAATTCTGATGAGACCGTTCTTATAGTATCCACAGTAAGATGGAGAACATTACACAACATCCTCCTGAGACAAAGTCGAACAAAGAAAAACATTTTTGGGTCAGAACTGCTCAGTATTTTATGTGACTTACTCGATTTGATTGCAGATTTTAAATGCCACACGACCCACAAGAATGCCTTAAATGTTTTTCCTGTGTTTCTGAAACAGCACCTTTCATATTTGGTTTCTCCATTCTGAATTCAAAGTTCCCTAGACACATTTTGATTTGTGTCTAGTTTAAGCATGACTTGTTTTCTGTAATTTAAGTAATAGTCCAGTTTCTCACTTACCTTTCAACACCTAAAGATGATGAACACCAAAATGAGTAGTCAAAACAACAACAAATCAGGAAGTCAGACAATAGTGCAAAAATGTGTTCCTCAACACCAAAACAGTGAGCTTACTTTCCTTTGACAAAAAATGGTGGCAAGAAGTCCATGCATATTGAAATATGATTATTGTGCCTTCCTCGTTGTATTTGTTGGCATGGATGCAATATCAGCAACAGCTGGAAAGCTTCTGGGGAGAAAAAGAAATGTAAAAAAAACTGTATGGCCTTGGTTTCCAGGCTCAGTAAAGGATAACCACTTTAGAAACGTCTTGTTTTTTTTTTGTTTTTTTTTTTGTGGTATGGCTAAAATAATAAGAAGACACAACTGACACAATTGTACACAATTGACACTTTGTCTTTGATTTTAGTGTCAAAATGTTTCACTTTAAAATCACTAGCCTGTTCCCATGTAATAACTTGATTTTTGTGTTGGAAAAAAAAGAATGATTTTCTTAATTAATTTTTTATTTTTTATAATGCACATGGTTTTACTTCTATTAGTAAAATCAGTGTCTGGTTATTAATTGGCCTTTCAAAAATACTTAGGAATATATATTGAGTGTATTTATTTTATTTTATGTACACTACCATTCAAAAATTCTTATTTTGAAAAGGAGGAAATTAATACTTTCATTCAGTAAAGATTAAACTCATCAAAAGTGACCGTCAGATATTTTGAATTATAAAATAAAACTATTTCAAATAATTGCTGTTCCTTTGAACTTTCTATTGATCAAAGAATCTTGAAAAAAGTGTATCATGGTTTCCACAAAAAATATTAAGAAGCACAACTGTTTTCAACATTGATAATTTATGAGAAATTATTTTATATATATATATATATATATATATATATATATATATATATATATATATATATATATATATAAAATAATTTTTTTCTTGAGTATCACATCAGCATATTAGAATGATTTCTGAAGGATCATGTGACTTTGAAGATTGGAGTAATGCCTGCTGACAATTATCTTTGCCATCACAGGATTACTAAATTATATTTTAAAATGTATTCAAATAGAAAACAGCCATTTTAAATTGTAATAATATTTCATAATGTTGTCATTTTTACTGTATTTTTAATCAAATAAATACATCCTTGGTTAACACTGTATTTTATTTTTTATTTTTTTTAAATCTTGCTCCGAACTATTCAGTGTTTATTTTTATAATGTACAACTGTTTTTCCTTCTGCAGGCTTACAATATCCATGTGAATGGTGTCTTGCATTGTCGAGTACGTTACAGCCAACTCTTGGGCCTCCATGAACAGGTGAACACACATTTTCAGCACGACCTTCATTTCAGAAATTAGTATTGCACCCATGTTTTTCAAGGTTTGACACATGAAAAGCTGTTTATTTCAAAACTGTATTTAAACATTAGTTACAAATCACTGGCTATAATATCAGCCACTTAATAGTCAGTTAGTGCTGTGGATGCTGAGATGTGAAATGTGTTCTGCAAATGCAATGCTTCACTGAAACTGAGGAAGTGAAACATAATTAATCAAAATTACAGTAGACCTCACACACACACACACACACACACACACAGTATGCTTATACTGAAAATAGATTGTTGTGATTTTAAATTAGTCGTTTTCTGAATCGAATACTACAGTTATTAATATGAACATCTGTTGTATTATACACTGTTTTGGATGTGACTGGGCTCTCTGCAGTTAGCCTAAAAACATCTCTAATTTGCTTCAGATAGTACTGAGGTTGTGTGAGGAAAAACACATTTGGACAGGATTATAATCACAAAGTTTGCCTGTGAAACACAAATTGAAAATGGAAAAATGTAGCTGTGATCATATTCACCAGTACTGAGTAGGTCACAATGGTGGGAAATATTTTGAGTGGTCACCCACTGAAAGCGTTGTTATAAAAGGACCTGCCTATTACCATTCTAACACCTACCAATTTCACAGACACTAAGGTTCCTCATGAATGAGAGAGAACTTCAGTGATCTCACCATTAACAGCATGTTGTGTAGTTTCACCGCCACTGTTGCTAGGTAACAGGGCGTTGAGGGCCTAGTCAGATCATACGTGGTCATATGATGCAATCCGTAGAGGCTGTCATGGCGTGAGGCTTGCGGTTAACCCTTAAAATGGGCCTTTAAATGATCATAACTTTATAAACTATCCTTTTGTAAAAAAAAAAAAAAAAATTATATGTATATATATATATATATATATATATATATATATATATATATATATATATATATATATATATATATATATATATATATATATATATATTTATTTATATTATATTATATTATAATTATAAAAATTATATTTATATATTATTATAATATATATATATATATATATATATATATATATATATATATATATATATGAGATGCATTGATTACAATTTTCACGGCCAATTCCGATTTCCAATTTTTTGTTAGTGTAACCTGCCAATGCCGATTCCAATTTTCTTTCTAAGAACTATAATTTACAACTCGTACAAACAAAAATCTATGCTGTTTTTTTTTTTTCAATGCAAAAAAAATGCACATTAAATGTCATCTTTCACATCAGTTTCTTACATTGTTTCAATTAATTCAGTTAGAATAATAAGAAATTGTAGAGTTGTTACCATTTAAATTAAATCAGTATCAACAAACTCCATCTTTCATCTCTCTCTCTCTCTCTCTCTCTCTCTCTTAAAATTATTCAACAATTCAACGTTTTTCACCAAATATTTATATTTTATCTTATTTCAGCTCCATTTCAATTATTGAATTTTTTTTTTGTAGTTTTAGTTATCAACACTGCTGAATATATTTCCATATAATTTTCTTATTGTGCTGTTGAATAAAATCCCAATAACACAGATGGAGCAACAGCAGGCATAATTTTTGTAGATGCTGTGAAGTGTAAACAGATTTATTAGCTTGGTGCCTGAGAGACCCGCAGTCAGCATGTAGGACAGAGCAGTGCACAGCGGCCAAGGGCAGGCAGTGGTCAGTTTAATTTTGTCCTCTCAGAATAACCAAACATTCTGTTTTCAGAGTTTGACCTCATCAGTTTAAAATGAACTTCTCTCCTTGTGTCCTTTCAGATAAAAAAAGAATATGGAAATAATGTGGTGCCGGCTTTTCCACCGAAGAAGATCTTCACCCTCACACCGGCTGAAGTTGATCAGAGGAGAGAACAGCTAGAGAAATACATGCAAGCTGGTGAGAAGCATCTTCTTTTGTCTAAAAAGTTTTGAAACTAGACTCTAAACATTACAAAATTCACTTTTAACAGATATACAAATATACAAAAAGAAATACCGTTCAAAAGTTTGGGGTTGGTAGTATTTTTTAATGTTTTTGAAAAACGTCTCTTATGTTCACCAAGGCTGCATTTATTTGATCAAAAATACAGTAAAAACAAGTAATACTGTGAAATATTTAGTGCTGCCCTCGACTAAGGATTTTTCTGGTTGACTAATAGTCGTTCATTTTAAGCATTAGTTGACTAATCGCACATTTATTAATAAACCATTTAAATCATTATAATGAGCCTTTAATTGCCTACATAGCCTAATAAGCGCTCAAGAACATGAATAAAGCTTGCCACAGCACACCGCAGAAGTAATTATTATGAATGTGTCAGTGAAAAACAGTAGACTGCATTAACATTTTGATAATTTGATATACTAGTGCTTTCTTTGTTGTCAGTTTAAGGAGATGAAGTCAGTGACACTGACTATGCATGTTTCATACGGATTACATAATCAGAGAATTTGTTTTCCATTTGAATTGGATCATTTGAAAGTAGACATTTCACTCTCTATAGATATATTTTTAATGTCTGGTAAGGTAAAGATATATACGGAGTTTCGCACTCAAGTTCACAGAGACCGAGACGGCAGAAAGCACATCCTGTTTGCATTCAATTTACAAAAGAGCGTTTTATTGTTATTGTGAGTACACACAAATAAACGTAGAGTCTTTACAGATTTGAAAGATGTATTACTCTTATCTGTATGACCAAAAATGAGGGGGTGTTTTAAGAGCAAGTGAGCGCACCGACACCTCCTTCTGTCCTGAAGTGAGCGCGCTACTGTTCAGCTTCCACACACCGCACAAACACTTCAATTGCGCACATTTCTCTAGGTTAACATTAGATTGAGCGGCCATGTAAAGTTGCTGCTACTTATATATTTCAGATGATAAGCCATATTTGAGATCGATGAATGATAGGCGAGCGTTTGGATGTCCTGCCTGATGTATACTGTATTACCGTAGACTAGCCGTTAACAATCTGTCCGTCACGAACTGCATGACTTCACCTGTGAATTTTTTTATTTATTTATTTTTTCTAATAACTAATGATTAGTGGACTATTAGGGGGCAGCCCTAGAAATATTATTACCATTTAACAATTAAATAAATATTAAATGTAATTTATTCCTGTAATGCAAAGCTGCATTTCTGCATCATTACTCCAGTCTTCAGTGCCACATGATCCTTCAGAAATCATTCCAATATGCTGATTTGCTGCTCAAGAAACATTTCTTATTATTATCAATGTTGAAAACCATTTTACTGCTTAATATTTTCATGGAACTGTGATATATTTTTTAAGGGTTCTTTAATGAAGATAACATTTAATAGAACAGCATTTATTTGAAATTCAAACGTTTTGTAACACTATAAAACTCCTTACTGTCACTTTTGATCAATTTAATGCATCCTATTAGCCACCTACTTTAAAAAAATAAAAAAATAAAAAAAACTTTTTTATCAGTCTTCATATGTGGTCATAAGGTCTTGTAATTTCTGCTCTTCCTGAAGAGGACGGAGCTTGTTAATGTTCTACATTGACATTCATGTTAGGAAAACGTCAGGCACACTGTAAAAAAAAAAAGAGGGCCACCAGTGTTGTACAGCGTTGAGGATTTTTGCCATGCATGTAGTTTAACAGGTTATGAGTGAGGTTTTCTCCACACAAAAGGAAATCAGCGGCGCTGGCAGCACCAGGAGCCGTTTGCTCTAATCCATTCCAGCACTGGCACTTTCCATCGAACAAGCTTAGCCTTGTTGAGCTTATTTGCTCACAGTCTGGAGCTGCTCTTGGCTGGGGCTCCCCTCAGTTACATCATTGAGAAACATGGTTATGGAAAATTAACCGACACAAACACACAAGCTGTTCAGAGCGAATATTTCGTTAGTTTGTGCAAATGTCTTGTGGTTGTTTGCTTGTGTGCTATATTGGAAGTAAAAATAAACATTATAGTTTATGTTGGTCTGTTTGCCACCAGCATTTTTTTTTTTTTTGTTGAACTGATGATATTATTAGTCAGGGAGGCATGGTGGTATTTTTAAAGAAAGACTGCATTGTATAGTCAGATTAGTTTGTGTTTACATGATTTTGACAAATGATTTTTAAAACATTGAGGTTATGGTTCAGTTGAGACACAAGAATAAGAAACTTGTATTATTATCTCAATATACACAAAAACATTCTGACAATCATTCTACAAACTTTCCCAGAGGAAATTTGTAGCTTGAACCTTTAAAGGACTGTCACAGACTAACCACATCTAATACTTTGATTAAAACAATACCACGTGCATTGGTCTTGCTGTCAAGTAGCATTAATGTGTTCAGTTTGCTATAGCAAATATTTTGGGAGGTTTGTTTTGATGAACTTGCAAATTCATTTGAGTCACCATTCAAAATGTTGAAGTCAAAATGTTGCACTGTATTTTATGGGTACTTTTTGATAGTGAGATTCAAAAGTTGGGGTCAGTAAGATTCTGTAATGTTTTTGAAAAGTCTTTTATGCTAATCAGTACTACATTTGTTTTATCAAATATATAGTACAACTTGTGATGGCAAAGCTGAATTTTCAGCATCATTACTCCAGTCTTCAGTGTCAAGATCCTTCAGAAATCATTTGTGGAAACTGTAATAGCTTTTTTATTATTTTTTTATTCTTTGGGGGGGAAAAAAAAAAAGAATTCTAAAAACAACATTTGTTTGAAATATATTTTGTAACAAATGTCTTTACTGTCACTTTTGATTAAATTAATGCATTATTGCTGGCTAAAAGCATTAATTTCTTTACAAATCTCCAAACTTTTGAACGGTAGTGTAAATGTTTAGTTAAATGTTTACTTTTATTCATTATATATTGTATAATTTGTGTTTCCACAAACAGCATGCTATTGTGATTTGAGTAAAATTGTAAAAACAATTGCCCCTGTAAGTAGGTTAAATGTATTTAAATACATTTTTATATTCGCTTGTATTGTAGAAAAAAATAAATAAATAACTTAACTACTTAAGTTACAGGTTTTGATACCTATAATAAAGACTTTTTTATTTTCTCCCTGCAGTGCGTCAGGACCCCATTCTGGGATCCAGTGAGATGTTCAACAGCTTTTTGAGAAAAGCTCAACAGGTAGAATTTCTATACTCTTTTTATTTGATAAAAACGTTTAATTATTTATACTAATTCCATAATTTATTATCATAATTGCAAATCTAGTATATTAATTGCTTCTGTTTGAAATATTGTAAACATACAAATGAAAATGTATTGTAAGTTAACAGATCCAGAGCCTATGATGAAAAATAAAACTGAATTAGGAGGAACTGAATTGGGTTTTCCTTTCCATGTTCAAAAATGTCCTTGCCATTTTTCTGCCTCTTTATTTGCCTTTAGCAATCAACATTTGCATAATTTCTGTTATGTATTCAACTTTATGGCATCTAAATACAGAAGTTACACAGTTGTCTGTCAAAAAACTTTAATCATTTGATTCTGCCGTTCTCCAACTCCCCCATTTTTTCTAAGAATACTGCCAAAAGTTTTAGGGGAAAAAAAGCTATTTCCTAGTCATCCAATAAAAGGGTTAAACATTGGTCAGTCTGATTTATCTCGTTTCCTCATTAAGATATGCTCATGTGTGTTGAATGAAGATCCAGTCCATGTGCCTCTCTCACTTCCTTACATTCTTCTACCATCCTGTAATACATTTGTTGCCTGAATCACATAGATTGCATTCATTCTTCAGGAATTTCATTCCCCACCCCACATAGATATTGGCAATTCTGCAGTCAGATCCCGTCCGTCCCCCCGGCTGCCCATCAGAGAGCAGTCTGCAGGAACAGAATAGGAGATTAGACTTGGCCTTGCGTTTTCATTTTCCAATCTCTGTAAAGATCAGCTGCTGCTCTGAGACCCTCTGCCTCAGCGGGAGATGAAACATGCAGGAAGAGGGGGGAAAAGTTGAATTTGCAAAAAGCAAAAGATAGGATAGTGAAAGAACAGTGACGCTACTTGTTATTCATTAAAAAAAGTCAGCAATGTGGTGTTTTGACACATTACCAAATCACTTCTCTTCTTTAAGCATGTATATCTTGCAATATCTATACACAAAGCTGAAAGCATTACATTTATTCTAAAATGAAAGCGCCCTCTGACGTGAAAACTGGAATACACAGGAAATGAAACTGCTCTGACTGTGGTTTTTTTTTCTATTCCGTGTTCCTGTAGTGTGTGAAAGGGTGTGATTTAATGTTATCCATACTGCAAGTTCATCAGAATATTCTGAGATCAGCTGAATCTAACAGGAAGCATCAGAAGTTGAATTAGAGTTCAGCATGAAGGTGTTTCCCCAAACCCTTTTTAAAGTGCATCACTGTTTGGCTGTGCTGCAGGAGACCCAGCAGATTCCCACTGAGGAGGTGCAGCTAGAAATCTACCTGTCCAATGGCCAGAAGGTCATAGTCAACATCCTCACATCGGACCAGACTGAAGATGTTCTGGAGGTGAGAAGGCTGTTTTGTAACTGTTTCCAAAGCACGCATCTGCTTCATGTTCTCCACGTCTATTATTATTGCCAGGTTTATGCCTTTGTCATTTTGAATAGTATTGTCTATCGTTTACTGACACCTTTCATTGAGCTAACCTGATTATCCTGTATTTCTGTCTGCAAAAAGACAAGTTTATTATTTTTTAAGTTTATTTTTTAAAGTCAAGTTTATTCATGTCTTCAGTGAACAAATTCATATGGCCAAGGCCAGAAATTAGGGCTGTAGCTGTCGAATATTTTAGTAATCGAGTATTCTACCGAAAATGTAATTGATTAATCGAGTGATCGGATAAGAAGGCCTTTTTCTTTATTAAAGAGCAATACTAAATATACAAGAGAAAATAAGACAGGTCTCTTTAAAAGAACAAGTAATTTGTTTCCTTTTTAGAAAAATTAACATTTTTATTGCTGAAATTGCATATATTAATAACTGTGAAAACTAAACCTAATAGTGCATTTAATTGCCATATTACATTCAAAATGCAAATACAAATATATACAAATATAAAAATCTATTTCAAATTACTTTAAAAAAGGTAAACATAGTACAACCTAAAACTTGACATAAATCAAAATAATAGTAATAAAAAAATAATAATAAAACCTAAACATTGTCCAACTTAACTTTCAAGTTTCAGCCTTACTACAGCTCAGGCATGACATGAGCCTTTACTGTCTTCTTAGAATGCTTTGTGGCTTTTGCAAGAGGCAAAAATTAGTGGACAGGAAGCTAACGTGGAACAAAAACAAGAGTTCATACACATAACATTTATTAACACATTTTTCAGCAACATGAACTTTTAAGTTATGTGGAGAATAAACCCTCTTAAATGTCTCTCTGCATACTGGTGTGTGTGTGTGTGTGTGTGTGTGTGTGTGTGTGTGTGTGTGTGTGTGTGTGTGTGTGTGTGTGTGTGTGTGTTTGTTTGTGTGTAATCCTTTAAAGGAGCATGTGGTTGCAAACACAGTGCTCTGTATGTAGTTACAGGAAATGGTAGGGATGCACCAAAATGAAAATTCTGGGCTGAAACCGAGAATTCTGGATATGCTTGGTTGAAAACCGAAACTGAAAATGCTTTGTAATAATTATTTATTTTATTAAATAATATAAAGTAATTTTGTAAGACTTTTTTTTTTTTAATTTAACTCCATTTTAATGACACAGAATTTAAAAAACACAAGCCAATAAAATAACCACACTTTTATTTAAAGAAAATTGGACAGAAAATATATTAATATTAAATATCAATGTATTATTTTTATTCAGTTCTATGCAACAGAATCAGACATAACTGTTGTTGTTGTTTTTGACTAATTATCCAAATAATGTATAGTCCTGCAAACAGGGTTTTTCCTTTCTCAAAATGCGACGGAGGTGGTACCATCCTGATCATGTGCACACAATGTACCCACCCTTCAACTGGCTGAAACAAACACTTTTTACACGCAACAGATTTTAGGTGTTATAATAATTATATCTATGATTTAAAGAAAATGACAATTATAAAGTTGTTTTATTTTCTCTCACCTAATGTTTTATTGTTATTTATTCTTAAAATAGCCTTATGAAATGTTTTCTTTTTCCTCAGAAATTCTGTGTTGTGTATCTGGTTATCAAATGAAGGCATAAAACATTAATTTATCTTTAAATTATTGAAAATTAAACTTTTTGGCAAACAAAGGGGGATTTATTATTAAAATTAAAACATGGAAGAAATGTTGTGCGATCATTCCTTAAAAAATAAAGTTTTCATAATTTTAGTAGTAGTAGTATGTACATTCTGCTGAACAAATATATTTCTGCTGCAATGTCTTCAAATTAAACCGGACTTTTATTTTGACGGGTTGCTGTGAATACCTTTAAATTTCTGTGTATATATGATATGATGCTAGATTTACTCAAATGAAATGGTGAAACGCTGATGAAGTGACTCTCAGAGCAGTTCTGGAGATGTTGTTTGTGTTTTTTTTTTTTTTTTAGGAAATATTGTTTCATTAAATTGATCAAAAGTGACAAGATATTTATAATTTTTAAGGATAGATTGGAATTAATTTATAAATTTGAAAAAAACAAATAATTTTCACAAAAATATTAAGCAGTACAACTGTTTGCAGCATTACTAATAATGTTTTTTGAGCAGCAAATAAACATATTGGAATGATTTCTGAAGGATCATGTGACACTGAAGCCTGGCATAATGGCTGATGGAAATTCAGCTTTGTCATTTCTGGAATAAATTACATTTTTTAATATATTCAAATAGAAAACAGTTAAGTCATAATATTTCAGAAAAATACTGTTTACTACATTTTTGATCAAATATATGCATAAGACATTTAGAAGGCAACATATAACATTAACTACAAGTCTAAAAATCTTGATTAATCATTATTTAAATGATTGATGCATTTAATATAGACTTTCTTCCTTTTTTAATTAAATGAATACATACAACATGTTGTACTTAGCCTGTGTTAAAAATAGAAAGCAGATCATGTGTTTCTTCACTGATTCTTTACTTTAGACCTGCTCTCCAATCAGAAAACACATATTTGAGCCATAGCTTTCCCACGTGTCATAGCCGATCCAAGCTCTCATTAAAATGCACCCTGCATCCATATGCAGCACGCACTGATTTCTGCTGTGCTATTCAAGCACACTGATGGCCCAAAGCGCCCTTTAGCACCTGATGGAAGTGAGAAAGTCAAGTGTTAAACATAAAACGGGCATAAATGTAGTGAAGTGTAACCTGATCATGGGATCTGCTTGGATGTAATGTTTAACACCTGTTAAACACTCCTGTAGAAGAAAACCATCCAAAGCACTTTTGAAAGTTTGGGCACAAAAAAAACAAAGGTTGCATTTTTAAAGAATGAAACAACATGTGTGTGTACTGTACATTATATGATTTGTGTTCTTTACCTATGAATACATATGCAAATCTTGTGAATTGGTTTGCAGTCATCTCTTGTTGGGTAATAGTGTAGATTAATGTTTTTTGATGTCTTTTTCAGGCTGTGGCCTCAAAGCTCGACCTTCCTGACGAGCTGGTGGGATATTTCAGCCTCTTCCTGGTTCAGGAGAGGGGGGATGGGGGCTGCACGTGTGAGTATAACATTTGACATTTTTAATTTTAAGATCTTTTAAACGTTTGGTAGAAATCATAAGATATGCTGGCATCAGATGTGTACTGCTGACTTTAGCTGGAAAGTGGTTTTGCTGTGTAGTAAATGATATCTAAAAGTCAACATACTTCCTCTGGACTGAATATAAAAGCGGTCCTGGCAGCTCAAAAGAGAAGTCTGTGTTCTGTTGAGATGGCCGCCCACTCTCCACGAAAGTAAACTGAGGTCAAGTAGATGAAACTTCGGTCAAGCTGTTGTTGGCATGGCACACACAGCTCTGCTGTAGGCCTGTAATGCATGTTAGACAAACACCGTAGTTGTTATTATTATTTCGTTATACTGGGTTAGGGATTGAACTAAACCCAAACCATAAGTATAAACTTCTGGTCTGTAACCCATTCTGTTCTTTTTTTTGTTTGTTTTTTTTCTGTTTTTTTAGCTCTAAATATGGATAATACCTCGAATTATGCAGCAAAACCCTCATACATTAATATTTACCTGAAGTACCCCCCTGAGATTTAAAGTGAATATTTTAATAATTTACATGCATATGTTCATAGTTTTTTTGATGTCTTGGTCACATGACACACAGGTAAATTAAAAAAATATATATATTTTGTTTTATTTTGATACATCACGTGTTTTAAGAACCCAGTCAAATTGTATTATTATTATTATTATTATTATTATTACAGTTGTTGTATCTTTTTGTTACCTCTAATTATAAAAATGAATTATTGTTATAATATAGTTGTACTGTACCAGTGCTATTTTAGTATCATTGATACACTGTTATAGCTTTAATTAATATAACGTTTATTTATTAATTAAATGTTTTAGGGTATTTTACTTTTAGTTAACTGTAATAACCTTGTAGTGTACAATAAGAAAGTAAATATTTGATAATTCAAAAAAAACCTCTAAAAACTTATGTTCACCAGAAAAATTGGAAACCCACATTTGGGGAAACCCTATTCTAACCAAGAATATATTGATTTTTGCCTTGCCATCAATAACATAGGCAAACAAAGTCCCTTGATAAGGCCTGAGCCTTATCAAGGGACCAGTTACTTTGGAGGGTTGGCCATTTTGACTTGGGCTAGTAAGAAACTACCCAGAAACTGCATAGCAACATGCTAAAACCTCTCAGAACAACATAGCAGCTGTATAGCAACACCCTGTCCAACCATGTAACATATGTTATAAACACGTTACCAGCTAACCAGTTATCAATATTTTTTATTTATTTATTTATTTTTTGTATGCATTGAAACATAATATCTTTATGAGCTTTGTGGTAAAACAAAGCATTATGACCTCTGAGAAGAAAAAAACTACTGCATTATAGTTGGCCTAGAGGTTGAAAAACAACATGAAACAATGGTTCAGTAGAAATAAATGTGCTTTTCTCCTTAGTCTGTTATAAACAATGTTTGTTGCGACGTTGTTGGCAGGAGTAAATGCAACAGCAGGAGTATTCAAATTGGTTGTCACTGTATTGATTGATTGCGCATGGCCTGAAATACCCTGTGCAGAGAAATATTACTTGCGCCATCTGAAATTAAACCGATTATACACTCACAGCGAGGAGTTGTTTCTCTCGAGATCATATTTAATCAAATTCTGGCTTTAAGCATCTTTTCGAGTGACCCCCCCCCCCCCCCCCCCCCCCCCCCCATTTCCTCACTCCAGAGTTTTTCCCTGCAGTATGTGTCATTAGTTTAGTGCAAAAGGCAAATGAATTTGTAAAGAATAGGCGATTTTGTCCTTGATTGTTCTGTTTCCAATTCTGCCGTCATCGTGTTATGGAATTGAACATCTTTCAAAGGATGAATCCTAGGAGAGCAGTAGAGTTATTGGAAGTGGATTTTTTTTTTTTTTTTTTAGACTTCACAGACTTGGTCCAGTTCTTGAAACTGAAGGGCATCTCTTCACTGATTTTATGCAGATGTCTGGCAGTCACTCTCCTTGTCTGGATGTAATGTCGTCATTTTGTTTGTGGAACTTTCCATGTCTCCTTTTTTATATGAGCTGTCATTGTTTGACTACTTTTAGCACAGAATCATCACGCGTCCCTGAGGAATGACATGCTATGTGCCTCCCACTCAGTTGCAAGATCCTCACCTGAAACAGGCTTAATCCTGTCAGATTTGATGAAAAACAGTCCCCAGAAGAATCCTCCACAAAAAAATGAATCTGGCATCCTGCCCGATCTTGGCAGAAATGTGCATTGGAAGGAAAAAAAGTGAGAAAATAAATGCTTGCAAACAAAACCTGATTTTCGATTGAGTGCCAGTGGAGCCAAAATCAAGAACTGTGTGCCAAAAACATGTCAGTGCTAAAGACAGAAAAATCCTACTTTATTATTATTATTATTATTATTATTATTATTATTGCACTATTATAGAATATTATAATGTTTTAGTCATAATGACAATTCATAATAATAATGATAATATAAATAAACACTGTAATTATTATTACTATTATATTATTATTATTATTATTATTATTATTATTATTATTGACTAATACTATTTAATAATAAAACAAAATAACAAATAAAAAAATATGTAAAATTAATTATTTCTAATATATATATTTATTTTAATTCACAACAATTTTGAGATCTTTACAGTGACAACTATAGGCAACAACCATGCAACCAATTATAAACGTGGTGATAATGTTTTAATACATATGTATTTATTAAGACATTCCTATCACATAATACCATTCTTGTCTTAACATGCTGTCTAATGTCAGACCTCTGAAAGGGTAAGCCAAAGAGTAGAATGACAAGTTGTGACTGCATGCACTATGCTATAGATCTAACTGTTGTCTCTTCTTCTTTTCACACTGTTTTTAATGTTTCTAAAAGCTCAATGCCCATTTCAGTTCAGTCCCTGGCTTCCATCTCTCCCTTTCCCAACTCTAGAGAAAATGTCTTTTCTAACAGCTGCAGCATTTATTCTCTCCCTCCCTCTGTTCTTCCTTCTCTCTCTTGCACAAAGTGATAAACATGTTATTGTGCCCTCTACGGCTTTAGCCAGATGGATTCTCCCCCATCTCACTTTGTTTGTTGTCATTGTTATTACTCTCCAAATATCCTTGAGTCTGAAGGCACTCATACATTTCATCTGGTCTCTCATTCCCTCGTCCAAACCTCTCCGACCTCCCACGGTGCCCCAGACGTGAGAAAACTGCAAGAATTTGAGCTGCCCTACGTGTCCATCACCAGCCTGCATAGTCCCGACTACCGAATCGTTCTCCGTAAAAGGTACAAAATTTATTTTGGAAGTAATGGTTGAGCATTCGGTCCTACAGCAAAGTGAACAATAAGACTACATTTATGTAGCCTAGAGAGGAAGTTCTTATAAAATGTGTTAATTGTCCTTCTAAATCTATAACAAAAAACAGCCTTTTTAAAGGGACAGATCACCAAAAAATTAAAATTCTGTCATCATTTACTCAACTTCATGTTGTTTTAAACCTGTATGTCTGTCTTCTTTCTGTGGAACATAAATAATATATTTTATAGAACATATGAGAATCCTAAGCCTCAAAAGGATGCAAAAGCACCATAAAAGTAGACTTTAAAGTCTACGGAAATCCGTACTGTGAAGAACAGACCAAAACTGAAACACTTTTATTTTATTTTATTTTATTTTATTTTTATGAATCAACAATTCTGACCAGTTTTATGACCTGAATCATTGAGAAGATCATGAGCTTTAATGAAAGCATCAAGAAGAGCTAGAGGAGATATGAAGATTTTCACTGAATAACTTTTGAATGCATTTTGGTCTTTTACTCACACAAAGTTATAGATAAGTTGGAATATATCCCATAAAGACCACATTCTTGTTACTTCTGCGGTGCTTTTTTGTCATATTTGTGTTTGATAGCTGTAGTTTTTACTTACTTTTATTATATGGGAAATAATGGCCAAGATGTTGAGGGAGGGAGTGAGAGTAAAGGCCTGTTCACACCACAACTATAATGATAAGGACACAGAGGAATGATATTGTTGGAATCCCTTTCAAAGCAATTTTTTTTTCCAGCTGATGAATGATAAAAAAACATTGACAGCCAATCAGAATTCACACTGCTTTAGAGAGCTTGATTATTTGAAGCAGCAGGCGACATAATTGCAGCGCACGCTTATAATGCACAGAACATTATAATGCATTGGTCAGGATTAAGGGGTGGGCGATATACCGGTAGACACAATTAACCAGTAGAAATTTGTCTACCGGTAGAGATTTTCGACTGTCGTCTTTATCACGGTTACACACTCACGTGACACTGCTGTGCTACGTGGTCTTAAAACTTATCGTTTGTATGCTTTTTAAGCATTGAGGTTTAAAAACAAGATTTTAAGCTGTTGAAATGCAATCAACAGCAAAACAGAACTGATTTTGCTATATGCGCGCACTGTCTGAGAGACTGTTTTTGAGTGTCAGAGGCGCATGCACGTTAAGACTGTATTGAATGAGGGAGTATTGAATGGAGATAATTTTACCTCTTTATAAGCCTTGAACAGTTAAACACACTTGTATGTGTCAAAATATCCGTCTTTGCAAGTATCCTTGTAAACACAGTTATTTAGGTATTAAGTGAAAGTAAACAGCTGAGAAAGAAAACACGCGTATAACAGTATATTGGATCTGGGCAGCTCTTAAAGTGACAGCAGTCTAATATTCCTGCTGTCTGTCATTCATATTAATCAAACAACAAAAGAGAGAAAATCTCTCACTGCTCTTGACTAAAACACTTTTGTAACTTTAATAATAAGAAATATATATTTAATTTAAAGAGTGAAGAATAAGCAGTGTTTTATACATTTGATGACTTTATACAAAGAATGTAGCATTTCTTATTTATTTGTTCTACGATTTGTTTGTTTTTGTTTATTTATTTATTTTTTGTCCTATTGCTTGTAATTAGTTTATTATTCTTATTTAATTGCTGACAGTTTACTTGTCTCAGTAAGCTTGTTTTTTTTTTTTTTGTATTTGTTTTTTTTGTATTTGTTTTTTTTGTGATATTGACACTGGTGACAAGAATTATGAAATTTCTATGGTATCAAAAATGTTGCTATCATAAAGACCTTATTTAAATACAAAATAATTATATTGTACTATATATCGTTACTGTGAAATAAAAATTACTCATACAATGATATAAGATTTTGGTCATATCACTCAACTCTAGTCAGGATGCTAAAAAAAATAGTTAATATTTAATTGTTCTTGTAGTGAACGGGCCTTAAATGATGATAGAATTAAAATTTTTGTAGAACTATCCCTTTAATAGAGCTTAAACTTTCCAGATTTCCAGTTTAAAGTTCTTTCTCAGAAACTTCATGAGTGCTTCCCAAAGTATAACTTTAATGGTGAGATGTTTTAACAAACAGCTCTCAAAGGGCTATTCTACACATGGATATTTACTTTAGGAAGAGGTGCCCCACAAGGTTCAATCTTTACTGTGTTTAAATGACTAGAAAGGCAGTTTTTGCCTTCCTGTTGTAGACGTGGGTATGAACATCATTACCACAGTGGTCTGATCATGTGGTTCTGTTCAGCAGTAGTTTTCATATTTGCACTTTGGACTTTTTGGACTTGAAGACAATTGGATTTAGACATCTCTTTTATAACTCAAACGGTCTCTGAAGTGCTGTGCTTTCCAGAATCTCTGAATTGGTTAAAGCAATACAAACTTCATTATTTATTCGCTGGAAAGTGCACATCCGCATACAGCATATAAATGTTGATGTTCCTAGTGGTGTATTAACTGCAGTATTCATCAAATGCCCTTTGGAGTGTGCGGTTTATGTAATGGAATAATTAGTGAGAATCAGGGGAGATTATTTATGTAAAATCTCCAGCAAGGGCATTGAAACAGCATGTGTTTCACCATGTGAATTGGAAGCAGGTGTGAAGGTGTTATGTGAACATAAATTTCCCTTTTTTAGCACATTACCACAGCTTAGCAGAGATTATTTTCCTAAAAATGTTTCCACTTTCACCACTACATCCTCACACCTCTTCATCGTGTTCTGTTGGAAAAGGTGCACAAGATGCTGGCGTGTTTTTCTTTTCAGTCCTGTCAGAGGAACTGCAGGCCTCTTGACCTACTTTACAGGAGACTACAGACAGCCTTCAGCCAGATCCCACCTGTTCACTACATCAGGAATGGAATATAGATCTGGCTGGTCTGATTGGCTGCTGACAGGCAGGAAAGGGTAGAAATATTTTTAAATGAGATAAATGAAGAACACAGCTACTGTTCAAAAGTTTGTCAGTAAAGAAATTAAGATTTTTATTTATGAAGGATGCAATAAATTATTCAAAAGTATGGAAGCCTATTTCTGCCACCGATTATCGGCCGATAATCGCTTTGGGATGTTTGATCGGCGGTCTCTAAAAAGCGCAATCTCATAAACCGATCTCAAGCTGATGACGTGCGTGCTGTGAAAGGTTTGGCACGACATGCAGCAGCACCATCTCAGTCTCTGTCTGGCGCGGGTAAATTAATTATAATGTTGAAGGTGATGTACAATTCATATTTATTCATTAAATAACATATTAAGTAATTTGAAACTTTCTGTGAGACACAATTTCATAAACGGCCTGTGTGAATCACCGCGCGCGTGCTCTCTTTCCTCCTCAAAATGCGCAAATGGCTTCAGATCACATCGCGTCTGCACTATAAGCGAGCTGCACGGTTGACACAGGAATTGTCACTTGCACAATCGAGGCAGTGTCGCATCGTTATTAAAGTTTATAAATTGCTTTTCTTGTTAATTCTTGCCCGTGTTTAACCATTCAGCACTCGTGTACTCTCCTGGAGACTGTACGCTCGAAGCGCACACACGTAACGGCAGGTTCACATTATTATACTCTGTTTGCAGTGCGTATGCGGTGTGTATTTTTTCCGCGCTCATGTTAACGGATCAGAGCACGCGGTTGCGGTCCGGTAGTGCGTTCCATGAGCGGAGCGTCTGCAGCAGTGCAGCGATAGTTTCCGCACCGAGTCTATCTTTGCTATACTGCATGCGCTGAATTAAAGTGACAGCACATTGTTTGCGGTAAATATGAACATGGATTGACACGAAAATGTAGTAATTACACTATAAATGCAAATAATTAAAGTCTACTGTTTCACAGTCAACACATGGCTTTTTGGCTAGGTTTAAAGGAAAAGAGCACTTTTAAATAAACAAGGCAATAATAGATGGCACTTGTGGAAGTATGGAAAGCAAAGTTCTTTATGAACCGCAGGATTGTTTATAATAAAGGTTTAAATGCAAAAGAAAATGCAGTAGAGCTGACTATTTCTGCCAGTCATAAGTTAATTTAGAATGTTTGTGATAACATAAGAAAAGTAGTTTAAATATTTTGCCACTTGCTTGAGCAACTTAATATATAAATCTAGAAGTAAATGCAAAAGTAAAAAGCATTGAATACTGTGTGGCTTATTTTGCATTTAAACACGTCTATAAAGATTGTATTAGTTGTATAAAAAAAAAAGAAGAATCACAATGAAAAAGCATTTTCAGTAACAATGTTTGGATTTGAAATCAAAACAATGGATAAATGTTGTTTGTGGTAAACAGATGGATCAGTAGTGGACTCCTGTGTGAAATCAGGCTTGTTCTGTGTGCAAGCTTTTCTGCAACAACTGCATGATTGTAAAAACAAAAATGCACTGGATGATCAAACATTTAGGTGAGATAAAAGTATATTTTGAAAAAAATGTCTAAAAAGACTCTCTCACAAGAGTCACCTAAGAAGGGAATTCCCCCCATTTTCAAAAATGAAATTCAGGCACTGAATAAATGTCTAAAAATACTGATTGGAGTATCAATATAAATAATTCTACATGATAAAAAGACTGCTTTAAAAAGATCGGTATTGGTGATCGGTATCGGCAGATACTGCTTTCTGTGATCTGTGATCGGAGCACCACTGCGAGTTTTTATCTCATTATTTTATTTTTTTTTTCTCACAGTTGCGAGCTTAGATCTTGCAATTGACTTTTTTTCCCTCAGAATTGTGTAATACAGACTCGCAATTCTGCCTTTTTCTCACAAATCTGAGACAGTTTTTTTCTCAGAATTATAAGACAAATTCGCAATTGTGAGTTCTAAAGTCCAATTCTAAGGGGGGAAAAGACTGTTTTCAGATTTGCGACTTTATTTATCAGAATTGTGTGTTTAAATCTCCCTATTGAGTTTTTTTATTTATTTTTTTTTCTTGCAATTGTGAGTTCATATCTCACAATTCTGAGTCAGAATTGTGAGATGAAAAAGTCGCAATTACCTTTTCTTCTCTCTTTTTTTTTTTTTTTTTTTTTTTTCTTTTTTTATTCAGTGGTGGAAATGGGCTTCCATATGGAAGTGACATTGAAGACATTTATAATTTTACAAAATATTTTTATTTCAAATAAATGTTGTCGTTTTGACATTTCTATTCATGAAATATAAGAATTCAGAAAAAAAGGTTGAAAAAAATCTTGGTTTCCACAAAAATATTAATCAGCACAACTGTTTTCAATATTGATAATAAAAAGAAGTGTTTCTTGAGCAGCAAATCAGCATATTAGAATGATTACTGAAGGATCATGTGACACTGAAGACTGGAGTAATGATGCTGAAAATTCAGCTTTCAGCGTCTTCAGTCGTCACAGGAATAATTTACATAATTTTTATTTTTAACAGTTTTTAGTATTAAATACAAGTTATTTTCTTGATATTACCAATTTTACTGTACTGTTGATCAAATAAATGCAGCATTGTTGAGTGTAAGAGACTTTCAAAACATAAAAAAAAAAAAAAACTTTTTTGAACCAAATAAAAAAAATTAAATTAAAAAAAAAAAAATTCACAAAACCTGCTCCCATGCTTTTTTTCTGCTCAGTGCCTGTCATGTATAGTTTAAAAATGTTCCAGGATCAACCAGTAAAAGCATTCAAATGAGATTTAACGGATATCCATTTTTGGCTGCTGTGTGAACAATATCCATTGTTAGGCAAGATTACATTATTATGCTCTTATAAACTCTGCTAAAACTTACTTAACAGACCTCGTTCTGCCCACGGTGTGTAGTTTTTGACATATGGACAGTCAGGATGGCCATTGAGCTGAAGATTGCTCATTTGCCAGATTGTCGTTTGCTTCTAGGCAAATGGAGACATACACTGCAGTAGCATTTTTTCAGTAACTTATACACTAGTATTGCTGTGTAGCTATAGACAGAAGGTTCATTACAGGACAGAACCATTCTTTTCTCTAAGTTTAACTTAATGGAAGATTTTATTAAAATTCTTCTACTATTGGTAAGCTGCTGTCTAGTTAGATCCTCAGGCATGCGTTTAGAAACTGTGTGATTATGCAGTAAAATGCAGTGCACATAATTTAAGTTGCTTTAGTGTTTGATGGTTTTAGATGATACATCAGAAAATGGATGTGATCAAAGAGGAGGAAGGTAAATTATAGTATTTCCCTTACATAACTTATCATTATTGTCTCCTCACTTATTCTTAGCTACTGGGACACAGCGTACGACAATGATGTCATGGATGACGGTGTAGGACTCAACTTGTTATATGCTCAGGTAACAGTCTCCTAGTTTAAAAGATACTCTGTGTTTGGTCCATCGCACAAAAAGTTGTCATAATGTGCATAACTGTTCCGGCAAATAATGTGGCTCCTGTTCTGATTGTCAAAAAAAAAAAAAAGCATTTTTTTTATTTTTATTTTTTTTATAAAATGTATACAGTTATTTAGACTTTGTGGGAATCATCCAACATTGGTTTATTTATAGTTGTCTTAGTTATCATCATCTTTAAAAACTAAATGAAACATTTTTATTAAAGGGATAGTTCACCCAAAAATGAAAATTCTGTCATTAATTACTCACCCTCATGTCATTCCAAATCTGTAAGACCTTCATTCATCTTTGGAACACAAATTAAGAGATTTTTGATGAAATCCAAGAGCTTTCTGACCCTCAACAGACAACAACACAACTGACACATTCAAGGCCCCGAAAGGTAGTAAAGACAATGTTAAAATAGTCCATGATGAATGAAGGTCTTATGGGTATGGAATGACATGAGGTTGAGCAATTAATGACAGAATTTTCATTTTTGGTTGAACTATCCCTTTCACTTAATGCATATAAACAATAAATAAATAACACAACACAACTCCAAAACTAACTAAAATAAAATGGAAAACAAGGACTAAAAAGCGTTTGTTTGTTTGTTTTTGTTTTGTTTTTTGATACATTATATATTATAAATCTAAAAAAAAACTGCATTTAAGTAATTTACTGAATAACAACAATACCAGACTACTGAGAAATTTATGCTCATTAAACATTTTAAAATAATGCTAGTTTAAACTTTATTTGTTGAGTATTAACTTCTGCAACCATAAAATAGTGTTAAAACTTAATGTAAAACAGTAAAAATAGTGCTCCATTTGTTAACTATAGTTAATGCATTACGTTTCTAGCATTTATTACATTTTAGATAATGTAAAAAATATATTATAATTAAATAAACTGAAATAGAAAATAGAAATAGAAATAACAACTAAATTAACCCTGACTGCATATTGAGCTGGGATTTATTATGGAAAAACTGCACAAATCTTCCTTAAAAACAATATATTCAGTCAAGTTCAGAGTGAGAGATTTTTTTTTTCTCTTTCTTCCACTCAGACGGTGTCTGACATAGAACGGGGATGGATCCTCGTGAACAAAGAGCAGCACAGACAGCTGAAATCCCTGCAGGAGAAAGGCTCAAAGAAGGAGGTACGGCTGAGCTCCGCCACACACGTTATTTGATCTCCCTAGTGTCTGTGAGCTGGAAAGAAATTGACTACTTCTATAAAAGCTGAAGTCCATTCTCAGACGTGAATGTATTATGTTGAAGCCTCCAGTAATTTGTGTCTGTTAGATAATCATCTGTGTCTAACTATATTTTGTCCCACAGTTCATCAGATTGGCTCAGACTCTGAAGTACTACGGCTATATCAAGTTTGATCCCTGCATCACAGATTTTCCTGAGAAGGGCTGTCATGTTATAGTCGGTGCCGGCAACAATGAACTCAACTTTCACGTCAAATTGCCCAGTGATCAGATGAAAGAGGGCAGCTTCAAAGTTACACGCATGAGATGCTGGCGGGTCACCTCATCTGTAAGTTTGATAAAAAAAAATAAAAAAAATGCAGACATCATTGCAATTTTGCATTCAAAAAGGTCCATTGTTGATGTATGAAGCAAGCAGACTGCTTATGTTGGTCAACATCACAAATTTTTTTTTAACCAACATGAGCAAAATCTGCATGAGGAACTTTTTTTACCACATGCGAAACTCCTGATCAAATCGATTCCTTTTGAAATTACTTGATTTTGCTGAACAATGGTAAATGCAACCATGTGTTTAGCAAAATCATACAAAAAATTGTCACATTAGCCACAAAAGCTTGTTGTTCAGCAGTTCCTGAGTTCATTCCTAAAGTATGTGAATAGTTAAGTCAAATGAGGTCACATTTTTAAAGAAAGAATCACACTACTTGTATTTTAGACATAGTTGCTTAAATTAAACAGGTATTTTTTAATCTGCTTTTAATATTTTAGAAATAACTTAATGACAACTTTATTTTAGCCTGGAATAGTTGAATCTCTGTAAAAAGCTTTATTTTGTTAAAATGTTGTGAAATAAATACAAACATACAAAAAGAAAATGTAATAAAAATACTTATAATGCTTTTTGCTTTAAGAATGTAAAAAACTGAAATCTATACAGTTTTGTTTAAATAAATATGCTAAATTAAAAAAAATGCTAGAAATAAAAATCTATCATTTTAAACACTACAAATGATTTTAGACACCACAATATTATGAAATAAATAAAAATAGATTCAGTGAAATAAAAGCATAAATGTGACTTAATGCTTTATTTTTCCAAATGATATGAACTAAAGTAAAACTATATAAAGTATGAAAAGTATGATTCAGTGTTCAGTATAATAAAGCCTTGTTGTATTTATTTATATTCAAAAAGATATGTACTACTTTTTAAGGTAAGGATATAGGAAAACTTCCTTTTGCGTCTCCAGACAACTCTTTTCTCCAAATTCCTTCTATGACTGTCTCTTCAGGCATGTCTGGTTGGTCTATTTCGGAAAAAGGGAAGTTGAAACGGGGATGACCAAAAAAGCCACTTTCAGCAAGGAAAAGAGACTGTGTTGTTTGTCTCCTTGCTCGCTTACAACTATCAGCTACCAGACACTCATCCCTCTATCTATTGATATTTTTATTGGAATCTACTAAATGTATACCTTCATGGGTTTTCTGCATCCATTTTTAGTATACCATAATTAGGAAACAAAATGAAGACAATCTAAATCTCTATTCTGTATCTTAAAGTATTGTGTTCTTTCTCTGTCCCTTGTTTTCAAACAGTAGATTAACAAACAAATGTGCCACATTTAGTAGTAATACCTAAAAAACTTCTAGTGAGAATGTGAAAACGCTTTGAATATTTTCACTTGGGTCCAATACAAACACTTTAATGCATATTGGAAGTTGTTTTTGCTTCACTCTGCAGTGGTCTTGGCTTAGTCTTTGCCCTGGAATAGCAGAGTTGTGTTACTAACGAGCTCAGAACGGCCATCCTCTGAGACCAAGACCTGACGCTGAGGATGCTGGGACTGCGTAGCCATGTCTCTCTAATGGGACTGACTGAGTTTCTTGTGTCTGTGTGAAGAAGTTGTCTGCTTTGTCATCTGAGACAATTCTAATGAGACACTTTTTTGTTGTTGTGCTGATGATGCTATGTAATTATGAGGACGTTGACATTTAGAGCAGAGATAATGATGACTAATTGAGCTTTGAAGGTAATTGCTATGTAGAGGAGTTTAGAAATGGCCTCTGTAATTGCCTCGACACAAATAACAATGATTATGATGATCGTATTTGTGATGATCCGACCTGATTCTACAGCAGGTGCCTGTGGCGAACGGTACCGCAAACCCAAGCAGTTCCAGTAAATGTGACGTGAAACTAGAGCTGGCCTTCGAGTACTTGATGAGCAAAGACCGTCTGCAGTGGGTCACCATCACCAGTCCACAGGTCAGTGCAGAATCAGTCGATGATACTGAAATTCTGTACTATTTTTAAATGCTACAAGTTATTTTAGGCATTAATTTTGAGATTTGCTGAAGATTTCAAATTTTATTGAATTATTAGTGTTTTTAAAGATTAAATTTAAGTGAGCTTAGATGACGGCAAAGGTAAAAATAGTGAATGAGCCTTAATTAAATATCCAATAGTGACCAGTTTTTTTTTTTTTTGTTTTTCCCCAGGCTATTATGATGAGTATCTGTCTGCAGTCTATGGTAGATGAGCTGATGGTGAAGAAATCTGGCGGAAGCATTAAAAAGGTCAGTAGGTCTATGTTTGTCTTCTCGTAAAGACCTGCCAAATATCTGGAGTTTCTGAAATACCTTTCAGTCGTTGGATGTATCTGTGTTTGTTTCATTTAAGAGCTTGAGTCTTAATTTGTTTTTGCCACATGGGACTTGCATGAAGAACCCTTTCAGGATAATCTGGTCTTAAATGTTGGTTAAATTGTCTGTTTGCTAGAGAGACTGGATCAAATGTGCGAAACTGTGCTCACTTTAAGTCAACATGAAAGTATATTCAAAACCCAATTTATACTTCCTTAAAGAATCAGATCACTTCCAGAATAATAATTTCCTGATAATTTACTCACCCCCGTGTCATGCAAGATGTTCATGTCTTTTTGTCTTCAGTTGCAAAGAAATTAAGGTTTTTGGGGAAAACATTCCAGGATTTTTCTCTATATAGTGGACTTCAATGGTGGCCAATGGGTTGAAATTCCAAATTTCATTTTAGTGCAGCTTCAAAGGCTCTACACGATCCCAGCCGAGGAATAAGGGTCTTATCTAGTGAAACCTTCGGTCATTTTCTTAAAACAATAAAAATTAATATACTTTTTAACCACAAATGCTCATCTTGCACCAGCCCAACCTCACGCAATGCGTAGTCATGTTGAAAAAGTCATGCGTGATGTAGGTGAAAGTACTGACCCAGTGTTTACAAAGTGAACGTGCAAAGAAAGTCAAACGCCCTTTACAAAAAAAATAAAACAATGATGTCGGACGATTTTGAAGTTGGAGGAGAAAATGAGATGGAGTTTTTTGCCCTACTCTACCTTTTTGAACTGAAGTACACAGACGAAGAACTAACTGAATGTAACCTTTCCAACTTGATTAAATATGATGTGAAATTGTGGACACACGTTGCAGAGCTAGTGCAAGACGAGCATTTGTGGTTAAAAAGTATATAGATTTTTAATTTTTTTAGAAAATGATTGATTGTTTTGCTAGATAAGACTCTTATTCCTCGGCTGGGATCGTGTAGAGCCTTTGAAGCTGCATTGAACCTGCAATTTGGACCCTGTATTGATTGTGTTTTTTGTGTCTTTTCTTTTATTCTCTTAATCTCTATATTTACTTTATTTGTATATGTACAGCACTTTGGTATATGCTAGCTGTTTTTAAATATGCTATAGAAATAAACTTACCTTGACCTTCAACCCATTGGCCACCATTGAAGTCCACTATATGGAGAAAAATCCTGTAATGTTAAGAAATTAACTTTGTGACAAAAGACAAAAAGACATGAATGTCTTGAATGGGGGTGAGTAAATTATCAGGAAATTTTTATTCTGGAAGTGAACTAATTCTTTAAAGTCACCATGTAACAGAGAAGTCTGTCAGTTCACCAGAAGACAGAGTTATGCAACATTGTGATTTGAAAATTACAAGTCCAAAAAAAAAACATGCATGGATGAATTATTCACAATAAGATCAATAACTTGCATTTAGAAAATTTTTAATGTGGCATATTGTGGCATATGTGATACTAGTCGTTCAATAAGCAAAAAATGCAATGGCACTCAATTCAAGGAAATTGATGCTGCATACCAGAATACAGATAAAAAATAAATAAATTAGCCTTGATGTCAGCTGAAAACGAAAGTTGTTTCAGTGCTAAACTATTTTTTTGTTTTCAAGTTTTGAAAGACTTTAAAGACATTTTTCTCTGCAATAATATGCATCTATGAACCATGCACAATAAGTTCAGGAATGTTTTATGAAAATATTTAAAGGGCATTTTCTATCTTTTTCTCTTAAGTTTGTGTGATTTGTGTTTCCAGCAGATGCAGAAGAAGCGACTGAACGGCTCGTTCCAGCGCTCTGACAGTCAGCAAGCTGTGAAGTCTCCTCCATTACTGGTGGGCACCGAGGTTTTGCTAATGCAGAACACCTCTAGTTTTGATATGGAAGATGTACCATTGTTGATATGTGATATGCATGAATGTTTTTCAGGATTCCCCTGATCCCAGCCGTGAACAAGTAGTCAAACTCTCTGTGAGTTGTCAATGATTTGCATTTCCTTATAATTCTTACATTGGAAATATCCTCTATACTGGTTTAATTTATACTGTGTATATATACCATTATTATTTATACACCATTATAGAATTTATTATTTTGAATTAGCTTTTATTTTCACGTTTTCAGTGTTTGTTAACTATAATTAAGTTTAGCTTTATTTCAGTTTTAGTTTCAGTAATTTTAGTATTTCAGTTTAAGCTTATTTTACTTCCAAGGCACCATTTATCATCTAATATTTATATTTTATTTCAATTAGCAAAACAAATGTTTTAGTTATTTAGATATTTATCTCCTGTTCTCTCTATTATTATTTATTTTTATTTCCACAGACCAAGCTGTCTTCTGTCTCCCTGAGAGGACTTAGTTCTTCCAACTCAGCCAGTGACATCAGTGGCAATGATTTCCATGGAAACTACGCCTTTGAAGGAATAGGGGACGATGACCTGTGATGGAGTCATCCTCAAAGACTGGACTAAAGGAGACAGATTCATTTAGCGGTTTCTCTGCGATGAGTGTAGTTTAATAGATGCCCAGTTCTGCAGTATTGTAATCCATTTTTGAACAAAAAAAAAAAAATGATCAAGGGCTTCAAAAATGGCCTATAAAGTACATCATTTTGACTCAAGTCTCTCATTACTTTTATGAGAGGCCTCAGATTCAGTGCTCGCTCAAAGTAACAAAAATTGGATAATTTCAGATTTGAGGCATAATTAGAGACAACGTCAACAGTTAAATTAATACAGGGTTACATAGGCACCTCAGGGCAAGTTGCTACATTCAAGAGAGGCTGTGATGAAAGTTTCTTCTGAAGACGGGCTTTATTGAATCGTACTTCCTTACTAGAGACACAAAACTGTGCTTTTCCTCTCATGTCATCATCTGGCAGACACACAATTCCTGTTGTCTCATTTTCTCGACTGCTCATGAGCTCATAGTTGCCTACTAGAGTAAGATCCATACCAGCAAACTGTGTTGATATGTTCCTTTTAAAATCAGTTGAGAATATTATTTAATAGAGATGTGCTTCGTATCGTTCAGTGTGCCAATGTTGCTCAAACTATTGCGTGGTAGCGGCAATATGACCCATGGCGTGGTAGATCTCTGCAGCTTCCCGGTTTTTTTTTTTTTTTTTTTTTTTTTTTTTTAAGAGGTAAACTCGACCTGACGCCTACTGCATATTCATTGCATATCCTGGATGAAAACACAAGATCTTTATTGTGGCCTGCTTTCTCTCTGCCTTATGCTGATTCAGACGCCTTACAGTTTAACTTCTCAAATTTAAAATTAAATGTTGGCTAAAAAGCTTCTCTCACTTTGGCCTCAGCTGTGTCCTGAAATCTCGCTTTGTTTTGGTGTGTTCGGCAGGCCCGCTTGCACTAGCTGAACTTATGTCTTTTTTTGCACAGTATTAAGTAAGATAGATGGCTTGGGTATTTATTGAGATAGTAAAACTGTGGAAAAACATCCTGGAACATTCGCAAGAGGTTTGTAGGCTTTTTTTTTTTTTTCCGAACCAATATATTAAAAAAAGTTACTCATAAATGCCAAAATTATTGTTCACTAAAGCATTTTGCACAAAAATCATGGTAATGTCACTTTTATAAATGTACATGCAATTTAAAAAGAATATTCAGAATATTTACTAATATCTGTATTATCTTAGTATATTACAAACAAGTACAGTTGATCAAATATAATCCAGGCTGTGAAAAAAAAAAAAGAAAAAAAAAGGATTAGAAACTAACATTTATCAGTGTTTACAAAATTGTAGAAAATTGTTGAAAAAGAGTGTTTACAAATTTCACATCTAAATTTCAGTGATTGTCTTAGTACACATTATATATTTCATTTTGAAGAATATCATTCCAGACTTCGTTTTTCTTTTTATTATATACATATAATCCATTTTGTATTTTACTAAATACATTGTGGCAATCATCTCAGAGGACTGTGATCACATGGTGCTTGGGAAATGGCTGTATTTTACATTTATGCTGGGTTTTTGACTGCAATGATAGTCATATTGAATGAAACTCCCATATTCTTCATCCCGGATATATATATGATTCCTCCCATGTGCAGAATGCGTTAAATGCGAAGGTTGTTCTCATGTCTGTGTGCTGTATGGCTGATTATTTTTGAGCTGATGACTGTAATTTGTGATTGCCATGTTCAGTATGTTCACCAGCATCATCATCATCATCATCTAGGATGAAAAGGGTAACCATCTATACTCTTAAACCCTGTACATCGCTCAGTATGATTTTTCAAATTCTCACTTCATTTTAAATCTAAGAATGGAAGTTAGAGCCTTCTGGGTTTCAATAAATTTAGGTGCCAAACGATGCTACTCCGTGTTGTTTTCTGTTCCTTGGTTTAATAACCCAAGCATGATGGGTATTTCAGCATGTGTGATTATCATATATGGGATTGCCTGTAGACACAATGACTCCTGTGCTTAGTTACTGTGCAAAAACCCACTAACGGTCCAAGGTCCTGGCTAAAAAAACACCATTAGCATGAAATGTGGCTTTTTGACCTACAATTTGAATCATCATTCAGTGATCACAGATTGTCAAATTTCTTTTTAATGTAAGCTTTTGCCTCAAAACAGGCAGTAACACTTCAGAAAAACCATCTAAAACTCATTCTCACAATCGAACAGCATGAAGATCACTGCAAGAGTTGTTAGTGCTCCGGTGCTGCCCGGGGCTCTGTCTTCATTAGCATGTTTACCAGAGCTGTTCGCAGCAGAGGATTACAGCTCTTATTATGGAAGTGTGACGATTACACACTGCCTGTCTCAGCATCTTAATCATATCCTGCTGGTCTATTAGTAACTTACTTCTGAGCAGTTGTATGACTGAAAGATGGCAAATGAATTGAGATGAGGAAGTTTCAACACAAACTCTTATTTGAGGATATTTAAGGCATTAATGAAACCACTGCATAATAACAAGAAAACACTCAAGCATCACACATCTACAAGATTCCATCAATGTTTCAGTCGTTTTTGGCAACCTGAAGGTTTAACTGCATATTAGGGTTTACGGTTTCTGTCGTCCTTCAGTATAGCTAACAATGCCATGGGTGGCAAATACATGCCAAACATTCCTCAGAGATAAAAAAATAAAATCACATACAAAAATAAAAGCTCTATGTTCAGCATGACATGAATACCCACTATGCACCATTTTGCTTCAAGTAAACTCAGACAAATGGCATTTTTCACAGTCAAAAAGATACACACAACAATAAAAGGCAACACAACCCCTAAGAATTATTGAGAGCAAAAACAAGATGATCAAAGTTCACAACATAATGCTCATCTGTAAAGACATTTTCATCAGTAGGGTTGAGAATATCTTTGACGGACAAATGATCAATCACATAAAACCTCAAAAGAGCCAACTTAATTGCATGCAATGTAGCTCCAGGCTTAAAGAAGAACTTCCTATGGCAGTGGTGCAGAGTTTGGCACTGATAAATGAACCACAATCAGGCTCAGAATGCTCTTAGAGAGTTTTACGTAACACAAACTGCCTTGTTCAAAGGCATTAATCAGGAGTGTCCAAACCTGTTCCTGGAGGACCACCTTCCTGCAGAGTTTAGTGCCAACCATCTCCCACAAACCTGGCAGGAAGTTTCAAGTAATCCTAAAGACCTTGATTAGCCGTTTCAGGTGTGTTTAGTGTATTTAGAGTCTGCAAGAAGGTTGGCCCTCCAGGAGCGGGACTGGGCAACCCCTGCATTATGACATTCAGGTAACTGTCTTTTAATTTGTGCATGACTTCATGTAGCAGCTTGTGGACAATTCCAAGAAATGTCTAAAATAATGACTTTCAAAATAAACGAGGGCACAAAGAAAAAGAAGAGCAACCAACAAAGCTTATGCAGTAACAGTAAAATCTCATATGGACGACTGTCTTGCAATAAGAGGTTACACCTCTTCATCGTCCTCCACCTCTTCCTCATTTCCAGGCATTTGCACTTTAACCCAGCCATCTGTAGTGAGGCTGTGCTTCTTCTGATGTCGTTTGTAGTTGTCCCAGTGGCCAGTGGTGTAGCCACACTCTTGGCACTTATGGGGCTTCTCACCCGTGTGGCGCAACATGTGCCGCTTCAGGTTCATACTCTGGTTGCAGCTGTAGTTGCAGATGGTGCACTGAAAGGGTTTTGCGCCCGAATGCACCCGCTGGTGCCTCTTGAGATTAGCCAGGTTGCCGCAGGCATAGTCACACAGGTGGCACTTGTAGGGTTTCTCGCCAGTGTGTACTCGATGGTGCCGCTTGAGGTTGTCGAAGTGGGCGGAGGCGTAGTCACACTGCGGGCACTTGTATGGCT
The DNA here is from genome assembly GCA_039654775.1 of Spinibarbus caldwelli. Lineage (NCBI taxonomy): Eukaryota > Metazoa > Chordata > Actinopteri > Cypriniformes > Cyprinidae > Spinibarbus > Spinibarbus caldwelli. The sequence continues at coordinate 15,042,178 of CM077240.1, read as the reverse complement.
TCTCTCCGCTGTGGGTCTTCATGTGGCGGGCCAGGTGGTTCGGGTAGTGGGTGAGGAAGGGACAGGCAGCACAAGTGTAGACCTTGTCCCCTCGCTCAGCGGGGCATCCGGGTGTGTCCTTAGTTAGCATCTCCAGGGTGCACTTTGCGCATATCTGGGCCGAGGATCCGTCTTCGTCATCCAGGGCCATGCCGCACAGCCGACAAGTGAAGGGGAAGAACATTGGGGGCAAGGGGGCAGGTTCAGACGTAGCCTGTCCTGACTGCAACACCCCTGTTGATGACTGCTGCGCAAGCCTGAGGCCATCAAGGGCGTGCAAGTAGTTCCCATCCCTTCCCATATGGGGTCGCGGGGCAGACTGCACAGCACCTGGAACTGAAGGATTTTGAATTAAAACTCTCTTTTCGAAGTTCTTTCAGGCTGATGATGCACGGGGCAACTTTTTGAGCAACTTTGCTGGGCAACTTTTTTTGAGCAATGTTGCTTAGGCACTTTCCCACTGAGAATGGATAACAAATTTCTATCTGGATACTTCAGATCGGTCGTGGGCCCTGTGTCTCACCTGGTTGCCCGTTGACGGCAATATTGCTTAAAGTTGCCTCGTGTATCATCAGCCTCAGTTTACAAAGCAGAACCTTACTTACCTTCAGTGGGGGCAGGAGCTGCTTCCTTTTCCTTTGGACCCGTGGCAGTGTGGTTTAAACCGTTGCCACTTATTGGCTGAGGGACACTCTGACCCAGGCTTACAGCTGCATGCATACGCTGGTGCCTCTTCAGGTTCCCTAAGGAACTGCATGCAAACGTGCAGTGGTTGCACTTATAGGGCTTTTCCCCGGTGTGTATGCGCAAGTGCCTTTGCAGGTTCACTAGTTGTGCCGATGCGTAGGAGCACAGCGGACACCCGTACGGCTTTTCGCCATTGTGCGTCTTCATGTGCCTCTTAACGTGGTTAGTGTAGCGTGACGTGAAACCACAGAGCGTGCACGAGTGGAGCTTTAGGGAACCATCCTCGCCACCAGCGCCCTCATTCCCTCCCCCTCTAGACTCCGCTTGTAAGCCTAAGCCCAAGCAGAGCTTCCTGTCCACAACGCCATCCGCATTCCCTTTGCAGCAGCGCATGCAGAAGGGCCCCACCAAGTCCATGCCGGGTCCCAGGGGGTCTTCCAGGAGCTGACCACAGCCCCTGCAAGAGAGGTAAGAGGGAAAGGCAGACTCAGAAACCCTCTCTTCACGCTCGCTTTCGGTCGCACGCAGGTCGTCGGCGTCACTCTCCATACTGAGGCGGCTGAAGGGGGAGCTCTCCTCGTCTCCCAGGGGGAAGCCAGGCAGACTGATGTCAGCTGTACAGGACCACAGCAGGAAACTCCATTACATTATGCAGCTGTATAGATATATTTTCTGCAATCTCAGATAGTCTGCAAGCATTTGAATACAATTTAGGGCTGATAGAAAGACTATTTCGGTATAAGTTGATGGTAACATTAGTATCTCACTATTACGAGTTACTAAAGACAAATGCTTTCACAAAAAAAGGTAAACATTTATGCAAGATCACATGCATCTACAGCAGTCCAAAGTACAAATTTTGACAAAATATCAACAGCTGAAGTTACAGGAAAAATATTTGGCGTTTATACTTACCCACTAAGCCAGTGGACAAACGTAATGCAACAAATAAAAGGTGGTACTCCAACAAAACAAAAGGCTATAGTGTTTCTGCTCACTGTCTTTCCGTGAAACGTCGGTTTTCTTCTGCAAGCTCCTCATGCACATGCAATTTGGAGAAATGTGTGAGTCTGAAGTATGAACGGGCCTTTATATCGCCCGTTTCAGAAACCCCAGGTGGATGATTACCCAGCCGAATGATAATGATGATGACTATAATGGTCCTGCTGATGATGATGATGATGATGAGGGGAAGATGATGATGATGATGATGATGATGATGATGACAACTATGATAAAGACCCTGAGAGGAGATGATGATGATGATGATGATGACTAAATGCCTTATTATAATGTGTCCTTGATGGTAATGACTGTCTTGATGACCCTTATATAATAGTGGTGGCACAGTGTATTTTTTCCTGATTTGCCATTTTGAAATTGTATGTTCTGTCAGAATGCCAAAACCAGAGAAATTTTCCAGAACGGTAGGCTCACTTCTTCCATTTGTACATGAAAGATCACACTGCTTGCTGACAGACAAAATGCAGCATGTCTGCATAATGGCACTAATATTACAAGTCAGTCTTTGCAGTTAATGTCCCATATTGAGCACATATGTCTCCTAATAAATGCCAGCAATACAGCAAACTAAAGCATGCTTCAAATCCTCAAGATTTAGCAGTATAGCCATCATATAAAAGATATTTTCAATTAAAAAAAAAAACATTTTATAAAAATTAAAAATAAATTGTAATGAAAAATCTACAATTCCTCAATATTTCCAGATTTTCCATGACAGTCTGAACCCTTTAATGTTCCCTACCAATGTTAGGCTTAGAAACTCATGGAACTCACCTGAGAACTTTTCAAGGCCTATGATCTTGTCATTGTCAGGATCTGAAAACTCGAGTTCTTGTCCCAGGAGAAAGTCGCTCTCAAAGGTAAGGCTTGCTGGACGTACAGTGCCTAAACCATCTTCAGAATCCACTGAAAGCAAAGGGTCATGGTCAAATATAGCAGCAATAGCAAAAACAACACTGAAATATCATGCAACTTCACCCAAAATAGGCACACTCTCTGTGTGCCATTTCTTTCCTTATCTTAATGATAATGTCCGTTGTGATGTTATTGTCTGTATGTGTGTATTTGTATTGTATTTTTTCAGTGTTTATTTCAGTGTTTTGTCTTTGTTATGATGCTTTATTATTATTCTTTATTTTTTTTATTCAACCAACTTCTGTAAATATATAGAAGTTGGTTGAATAACAAATAGTCAAAATCTAAAAAATAAAAAATAATAATAAAGGATGTAAAAAATATGTACTAAACCCATATGAAGCCCATACAAGCAGCTGTAAGCTTTGTAAGTCATGCTGAATCTTACATTTATTATACAAACAAGAAGATTTACTGCACACCATCTTGTGGGATTATGTTCATTTGTAACAATTAATAATTGGCCTAATAACTAATTAAAATAAATATAACTCTCAAAACACAAAACCATCATAAGAATTGGGTGTCTCTTCAACTATAAGCACTTTTGGCCATGTAGAAATCTTGAATAATAATAATAATATTAATATAATATAGTAATAATGATATTATAATAGTTTATTTGATCTGTCATTTCAACTAAGTCACAATTTATGCATTATAAAGGGGGTATATTTTCTGAATAAAATATTCAAACTACATTAGTTTTCACACAATATTTTGCATAAATGACAAAATTACAGCTTGACAGGAAAGAAGTTTATCTTTCATCTTTACTAGTGGCAAAACGGCTAGTCACAGTGGAAATGATATCACACTGCGAGTTTTATTTATATAACTTTTTAATGATGGATTTACAAGGGTTAAAAAAAACTATAGGTATATTAATATATGAATAGAAACAGTAAAAATAAACAAAGAAGGCAATGTAAAAAATTTTCCAAGACAGTTTTAATGTGATTTTCATGTAACAAAAAAGGAAAAATATGTTAAAGAAACAGCCAATCGTGCAGCATCGACTTGGCCAGTGACGGGTTCTGGCTTTACTGTAATTTTACTGCCATCTGCTGGACGACACTGAAAATAATCACAACTTTATAAGAAAAAAGGGGACACAATGAAACAAGCAATACTTTTGAGGCTATGTTTGCAGCAAGTAAAATATTATTCATTCATTAACCAGGTAAGATTGAAAATCTTAAAATGACTTAATATTAAAATGAATTACACCGTGTAGACAGCTAAATTCAGCTCTTCTTCATAATCTGACACAAATACAGAAACAACTCCTACTTTTT